>CP136054.1:11346354-12596354 GCA_032464435.1 Aegilops umbellulata
TCTTGAAAGTATACTGATTCTCTAGATTTCCATAAAGTTTTTGCAAAGAATAAGCAAGTGCAAGGCTCGCAAAATGAAGGAAAGGCAAAACAGTACAGAATCTGTGAAAAACAGACCAGCAGGCAGTAAATGATTATTTCGGGGCACTTCTGCAACTCCGATCAAAAAACTCAGAACAGACGCCTGAAAGACAATTGTATAGAGCACGCTGTGGAAAAAATTCAGACCAAAAAGATGATCTGGTGATTTTATACGATTTTTTCTGTGCGAGGACAGAATCTGTTTCCTGGACAGCATGTCACAACTCTTGATCTTTCCTGCAATCAGAGGCTACACCTGGCACAAAGCTGAAAAGTAAAGATACAATGATGTTGCTACAGTAGTAACAAACATCAAGACCACTAAAACTGAAAGCAAAGATAACAAGGGTTGTCTCCCTAGAGCTCTTTCTTTATAGCCATAAAGATATGCCTAAGGCTTTAATGATGCTCTCGTAGGAATAAGAGTTGAAGAACAAAAGAGAGCATCAAGAAGCATATATAAAACATATTTAAGTCTAACATACTTCCTATGCATGGGAGTCTTGTAAGAAAATAAATTATTGAAGCATAAAGCAATAAGCATAGGAAGACAAAACAATTGCAGCTTCAAAACCTTCAACATAAAGAGAGGGAACTTAATATTATTGAAATATCTATAAGCATATGTTCCCTTCTCATAATAATTTTCAGTGGGATCACGAATAATCTCAACAATATAAGCATCACATAAACCATTGTTACCATGATCCACATGCAAAAAGGTACTCTTACTCTCCACATAAGCATAATCTTTCTCATTGGTAATAGTGGGAGTAGGACTATCATAAACAACTTGAACACTGTAGATTAATTGTGTATTAGGAAGATGGTGTTCAAAAAGGGAGTAATTCCCTCCATGATTATGACAAGTTTCATAAGGATAATTTCTCCTTATGTCATAGGTACCTTTATAATCACAATAGATTGGAGTTATAACATCATCATAGTAGAGAAGGGCATTATCATTGCTAGCAACTATATTTGTAAACATGTTGTCTTTATTCTTACTAGCAAAAGAATTATCAATTATCACATCACTAGTGGGTAAAGGATTTGCAATCCTATCATCCCCAAGCTTAGAGCTTTCCATATCATCACTTTCAGAGTTGGTACCAAAAAGATTTTCAAGATCATAAGTAGCATTATCATCATTTTCCCAATCACAATAAGTAACATGCATATCATAATCAAAATCATCTTCAATAGTACTTACGGACGTATCATCAAGATGATAATTAAGGCAATAAACTTCACCTTCTTCTTTAAACTTACAACCGTTAGGATAAAAGTTGATGGGAGGAATATGCTCAGGCCAGGTTGATACCCATTCTTCTTCTTTCTTGCTCCTCCTCTTCTTTTTTCTTCTTCTTAACCTTAGGAGGGAGTGGTTGGAGATGAAGCTTCTCCACATATCCTGGTTTATCATTAGAAACAATAGGGGAAACTTGGGAGAAACTCTCCTTTTTATTAGCAGAAATATAAGAGATATTTTTATACTTTGGTAAAGTTCCCTCCTTTATAATCTTACTTATGTAATCATTTTCATGGAAATTAACAACACAATAGAGATGGCAATTTTGCAAAGTGTTTTTTATTCCTATGGCATTAACATCTAGCCAAGAAGTCTTTTCTGATAACTCTTCACACATCAAAAATAACATAAGCTGATCATAAAGATCAGAGGTGATCATGTTATCACACAACTGGTTAACAGTTATGTTTTGAAAGTTCATGCATTGAAAATTAAAGTGACCCTCTATACAGCAAAGTTCACAAGTAAAAGGATAAAGGTCACACAATTCTCTAGCAATTTCATTTAAATCTCTGACCCAAGTGATTGTTCTTTCATGCTTATGTTGCTTACAATACTTCTCTTCTTCAATCATAGGACTTTCACAAGGTCTATCCACTCCACAAAAATTAACATGCTTATATAAAACTTCATTTTTAGGAATTGGATCATGCATGTTGCAATCATCATGAACAATTTAATTTTCTTTGCAAGTCTCTTTAAAAGGTTTATGATACTTGATCCAATCCTCCTTAGGCATATTAAGATGTGAAGCAAAAGATTTGAGGAAATCAACAAGGAGTTGAGAATCAAGTCCAAACTTAGCACTAAACTTATTAAAACTTGTAGTTTCAACAAAGGACTTAATGCAATCATACTCATAAATTATACCTGACTCTTTACCTTTGTCGATCTCCCAATCTTCAGTGTTGCGTTGAATTCTTTCAAGGAGTTCCCATTTAGCATCAATCTTTTCGTTTGTGAAAGAACCCATAGAGGAAGCATCGAGAAAATCTTTATCCTGTCGAGAGAGCCTCGCATAGAAATTAGTAATAATCATATCTTTGGGGATCCCATGGTTAGGACATTTTAGCATTAACGTTTTGAGTCTCCCCCAAGCTTGAGCTATGCTCTCTCCGTCATGAGGATAGAAATTATAAACATAATTCCTATTCTCATGGACTTCATGAAGAGGATAAAACTTAGTATAAAAGAGAGACATAAGCTCCTGCCAGTCAAGCGAGTGTGAGTTATCGAGAAGTCTATACCAATCTGAAGCTTTGTTTATAAGTGATACGGCAAACAATTTCCTCATGACAAATTCCCTCGATAAACCTGCAAGCTTAAATAATGAACATAGTTGTGACAAATATAGCAAGTGTTCACCGGGATGTTTGTCTCCTGCGTAACCATTAGCCAAAACATAATTGATAATACCAGCTGGTATTTTATAGGGCACAATTTCAGTAGGGGGAGGAGCAACCACCACAGTTGTGGGGCGTCTTCCCGCAAGCAACGATCCAATAACAGGGTTGTCCATAAGCATAACTAGTGAAATAAAAACAAGAAACAAAAAGATTTAATTGCAAGATCTAAAGATATACCTTCAAGCGCTCACCTCCCCGGCAACGGCGCCAGAAATAGCTTGTTGTCTACACACGCTTCTACTCTTGTAGACTATGTTGGGCCTCCAAGCGCAGAGGTTTGTAGGACAGCGGCAATTTCCCTCAAGTGGATGACCTAAGGTTTATCGAACTCAGGGAAGTAGAGGTTGAAGATGGTCTCTCTCAAGCAACCCTGCAACTAAGATACAAGAAGTCTCTTGTGTCCCCAACACACCTAGTACACTTGTCAGATGTATAGGTGCACTAGTTCGGCGAAGAGATGTTAAATAGCAAGTGATATGGATGACAAAACAAAGTAATATAAATCTGTAATAAAAAGTGCAGCAAGCAAACAAGTGGTAAACGTGAGCACAAATGGTATTGCAATGGTGGAAACAAGGCCTAGGGTTCATACTTTCACTAGTGGCAACTCCCAACAACATTAACATAATCGAATCACATGATATTTCCCATAAAACATGCAAAGGGGACGCACCCGGAGGTCATTCCTTCGTGGTCAAGAGAGGACGAGAATTATGTAGGGCTACAAAAGCACACCTCAAAGTTCATAGTTCTCATCTAAGGATTTCCCAATGTCACCGCGGCCATCCAAAGAGAGTCCCACAATCACCACAACATATCTAAAGGATAGTCAAAGACAAGCACCAGGAGACTCTCAATCTTCAATCCACGCACAAGAGAGGAAATTACTCATGAAAATACTTTTCTAATCCATGTCCAATAGACCGCTGTCACCTTGGTCTCGGGGATTATACTAGATAAAGACAAGTGAGTACATCAATCCAATACATAGAGGAAGGGGAAATATCATGGGATCACCCTAGATTAACATAGCCTATGATCACAACGAAGATCACATCATGGGAGAGAGAATTGACCACATAGCTACTGGTAGAAACCTCAGCCCCGAGGAGGAACTACTCCCGCATCATGAAGGGAGGAAGCAACGTCGATGGAGATGAATCCGGGGGCACTTCCCCGTCCCGGCAGGGTGCCGGCACAGGAATTCTGGTCCCCCGAAGCTTGATGGCGATGGCGGCGGAGATCGGAATTGCGTCTGGAGAAAAGGGGTCCCGTCTCGAGGGTTTCGGGACGTGTGTTAAATATAGGCCAAGGGGTGACGTCAGAAGACACCTGGGGGGCCCAGGCGCTCCCCCCCCCCCGGCGCGGCCTGGAGGGGGGCCGCGCCACCAGGGCGCCTGGAGCCCTGGTGGGCCCCTCCGGCTCTCCTTCGGGGTCCTGGAAGGTTCCGGAACGCTGATTTTTTATATATTTTTTCCGGAATTTTTCTGGCAGTTTTCGTAATGGAAAAACCTAAAATACAAAAACAGCAGAAAACAGAAACTGGCACTGGGGTGCACTGAGTTAATAGGTTAGTCCAAATATGATCAAAAGTGTATGGAAGTGTATAAATATCATAGCAATATCACCCAAAAGAGGCATGGAGCAAGCAGAAATTATAGATACGTTTTGGACGTATCAACATCCCCAAGCTTAATTCCTGCTCGTCCTCGAGTAGGTAAATGATAACAAGAATAATTTCTGTGGTGACATGCTATTAACCATATAGGACTTTTTAATAGTCACATGACAAAAGCTTACAGAGACAATGCTTCTGTAGTAATTCAGTCGCCTTGAGGAAACCTCAAAGAACTAAAAGTTTTACAATATGAAACTGAAACATCAAATAGATTTGTAATGAGCATGGTGTGCAAATATGATAAAGTGATATCTCGCTTGCCCCCATTAGTGAAGCAAAACATAAATGCAGGGGCACCTCCAAGGTTTAAGTGACGACTAGATACAATGATTTGAGAATAAACGATATCACAATCATGCAAAAGACAATGCTACTTTGGGACAATACACATTACACTCAGAATGACAATCATGCTCTTCGTAGTTGGTGCTTTCTAAAAGAAGGTGGAGACTCTCGGACCGTGGCTTTTGTTGGCAAGGTTGAAACCCGTAGTCGGAAACAAAAACAAAGCATGTGCCAGAGCTCTTGGTTTTAAAAACAGAGGTAATAATTTTTTTAGATATGCATGTTCTGTCAACGAATGCTAGCAGCTAAACCAATTACTTCTTGAGCTGGACAAGTTTCGAGGAATGGCTCCCGAATGAGGATCATAACATCCTCTTAATCTCCTTTGTTTATCACTGCCAAAGTTTTCTGATTTCTCATGAACAAAGCGTGAAGGAAGATTCGTTTGTTATATTAATTTTTAATGAGCCGGGTGCACTCTATGCCAATTCCTTCTCATATTATGGGTTGCACATTATACATGCAATCCCGGGGTGAAGCTTGTCCAACTTAAAAAGATCATGAACTAACCACTACTTCCTCATAAACTAAAACAGAGGCACAAAATAGGAATGCATTTATGTGAATAATTTCAAGATGGCACAAGAAAGTCTTCGTTAGGAATGGCAGGTAAATACCATGTATAGGAAGGTATGGTGGACTCATATGGCATAACTGGTTTAAAGGATTTGGATGCACAAGCAGTCAGTCCGCTTAGTACAGGCGAAGGTTAGCAAAAGACTGGGGAGCGACCAACTAAGAGAGCAATGACGGCCATAATCATGCAGAGCGACAAAGCAACATTGAATCAGGCATGGAAGTTATATCGCTACTCAGAAATAAAAGATCATCAAGGCTTGACAGACTTTCTTTACAGTCTTAATATGCGTGAGCATACGCCAAGTCAATCAAAATAAATTCTCGAAGGAAGATATCACTAAACCATACCACATCATATTCAAACAAATCATGTTGGTACTCCAATAACACATTGGAAACTCTCCAGCTATTTGAAACTAACCATAAGTAAACATGAATTACCAAGCAACATCATGCACGTAGCATCTTTATCATAGACATATCAACCATTGCAACAGAAGCAAACTCTCTTAATAAGATAATCATGATAATAAAGAGAGTTCAAGCAACCAACTAAACAAAAGCTCTTTTAAAAAGATAAGCATGAAAACTAAGAGCCGAGCAAGATAGTAGCTATTGAAAGACAAAGAACACACACAGCAAAGATAGACATGAAAATTCTATGTTATGTTGTAGGTAGAAGTGGAGCGTGTTTCTCTCCCACATAAAGAAAGCTGAGTTCCGACTCGTTATTAAAAGCTAAAGAAAACTAAAAGGAAACTAAAAGGAAACTAAAAGCAAGACGCTCCAAGCATAGCACATAACACATGAAGTGATAAAAATATAGTGGAACGAAAGACGAACTGATAATGTCGATGGAGAAGGGGATGCACGGGGGCATCCCCAAGCTTAGACGCTTCAGTCTTCTTGAATATTTCTTGGGGGTGCATGGGGGCATCCCCAAGCTTGAGCGCTTGACACTCCTGAATCTTTTCATCATCTTCCCTCGCACACTTGAAAACTCCCTTCATACAAAACTCATCATAATCTGATTAGCGAGGTTAGTACCCACAATAGTATAATTGTTCCTTGCTGGAAATAAAGATATTCTTGAAAGTATACTGATTCTCTAGATTTCCATAAAGTTTTTGCAAAGAATAAGCAAGTGCAAGGCTCGCAAAATGAAGGAAAGGCAAAACAGTACAGAATCTGTGAAAAACAGACCAGCAGGCAGTAAATGATTATTTCGGGGCACTTCTGCAACTCCGATCAAAAAACTCAGAACAGACGCCTGAAAGACAATTGTATAGAGCACGCTGTGGAAAAAATTCAGACCAAAAAGATGATCTGGTGATTTTATACGATTTTTTCTGTGCGAGGACAGAATCTGTTTCCTGGACAGCATGTCACAACTCTTGATCTTTCCTGCAATCAGAGGCTACACCTGGCACAAAGCTGAAAAGTAAAGATACAATGATGTTGCTACAGTAGTAACAAACATCAAGACCACTAAAACTGAAAGCAAAGATAACAAGGGTTGTCTCCCTAGAGCTCTTTCTTTATAGCCATAAAGATATGCCTAAGGCTTTAATGATGCTCTCGTAGGAATAAGAGTTGAAGAACAAAAGAGAGCATCAAGAAGCATATATAAAACATATTTAAGTCTAACATACTTCCTATGCATGGGAGTCTTGTAAGAAAATAAATTATTGAAGCATAAAGCAATAAGCATAGGAAGACAAAACAATTGCAGCTTCAAAACCTTCAACATAAAGAGAGGGAACTTAATATTATTGAAATATCTATAAGCATATGTTCCCTTCTCATAATAATTTTCAGTGGGATCACGAATAATCTCAACAATATAAGCATCACATAAACCATTGTTACCATGATCCACATGCAAAAAGGTACTCTTACTCTCCACATAAGCATAATCTTTCTCATTGGTAATAGTGGGAGTAGGACTATCATAAACAACTTGAACACTGTAGATTAATTGTGTATTAGGAAGATGGTGTTCAAAAAGGGAGTAATTCCCTCCATGATTATGACAAGTTTCATAAGGATAATTTCTCCTTATGTCATAGGTACCTTTATAATCACTATAGATTGGAGTTATAACATCATCATAGTAGAGAAGGGCATTATCATTGCTAGCAACTATATTTGTAAACATGTTGTCTTTATTCTTACTAGCAAAAGAATTATCAATTATCACATCACTAGTGGGTAAAGGATTTGCAATCCTATCATCCCCAAGCTTAGAGCTTTCCATATCATCACTTTCAGAGTTGGTACCAAAAAGATTTTCAAGATCATAAGTAGCATTATCATCATTTTCCCAATCACAATAAGTAACATGCATATCATAATCAAAATCATCTTCAATAGTACTTACGGACGTATCATCAAGATGATAATTAAGGCAATAAACTTCACCTTCTTCTTTAAACTTACAACCGTTAGGATAAAAGTTGATGGGAGGAATATGCTCAGGCCAGGTTGATACCCATTCTTCTTCTTTCTTGCTCCTCCTCTTCTTTTTTCTTCTTCTTAACCTTAGGAGGGAGTGGTTGGAGATGAAGCTTCTCCACATATCCTGGTTTATCATTAGAAACAATAGGGGAAACTTGGGAGAAACTCTCCTTTTTATTAGCAGAAATATAAGAGATATTTTTATACTTTGGTAAAGTTCCCTCCTTTATAATCTTACTTATGTAATCATTTTCATGGCAATTAACAACACAATAGAGATGGCAATTTTGCAAAGTGTTTTTTATTCCTATGGCATTAACATCTAGCCAAGAAGTCTTTTCTGATAACTCTTCACACATCAAAAATAACATAAGCTCATCATAAAGATCAGAGGTGATCATGTTATCACACAACTGGTTAACAGTTATGTTTTGAAAGTTCATGCATTGAAAATTAAAGTGACCCTCTATACAGCAAAGTTCACAAGTAAAAGGATAAAGGTCACACAATTCTCTAGCAATTTCATTTAAATCTCTGACCCAAGTGATTGTTCTTTCATGCTTATGTTGCTTACAATACTTCTCTTCTTCAATCATAGGACTTTCACAAGGTCTATCCACTCCACAAAAATTAACATGCTTATATAAAACTTCATTTTTAGGAATTGGATCATGCATGTTGCAATCATCATGAACAATTTAATTTTCTTTGCAAGTCTCTTTAAAAGGTTTATGATACTTGATCCAATCCTCCTTAGGCATATTAAGATGTGAAGCAAAAGATTTGAGGAAATCAACAAGGAGTTGAGAATCAAGTCCAAACTTAGCACTAAACTTATTAAAACTTGTAGTTTCAACAAAGGACTTAATGCAATCATACTCATAAATTATACCTGACTCTTTACCTTTGTCGATCTCCCAATCTTCAGTGTTGCGTTGAATTCTTTCAAGGAGTTCCCATTTAGCATCAATCTTTTCGTTTGTGAAAGAACCCATAGAGGAAGCATCGAGAAAATCTTTATCCTGTCGAGAGAGCCTCGCATAGCAATTAGTAATAATCATATCTTTGGGGAGCCCATGGTTAGGACATTTTAGCATTAACGTTTTGAGTCTCCCCCAAGCTTGAGCTATGCTCTCTCCGTCATGAGGATAGAAATTATAAACATAATTCCTATTCTCATGGACTTCATGAAGAGGATAAAACTTAGTATAAAAGAGAGACATAAGCTCCTGCCAGTCAAGCGAGTGTGAGTTATCGAGAAGTCTATACCAATCTGAAGCTTTGTTTATAAGTGATACGGCAAACAATTTCCTCATGACAAATTCCCTCGATAAACCTGCAAGCTTAAATAATGAACATAGTTGTGACAAATATAGCAAGTGTTCACCGGGATGTTTGTCTCCTGCGTAACCATTAGCCAAAACATAATTGATAATACCAGCTGGTATTTTATAGGGCACAATTTCAGTAGGGGGAGGAGCAACCACCACAGTTGTGGGGCGTCTTCCCGCAAGCAACGATCCAATAACAGGGTTGTCCATAAGCATAACTAGTGAAATAAAAACAAGAAACAAAAAGATTTAATTGCAAGATATAAAGATATACCTTCAAGCGCTCACCTCCCCGGCAACGGCGCCAGAAATAGCTTGTTGTCTACACACGCTTCTACTCTTGTAGACTATGTTGGGCCTCCAAGCGCAGAGGTTTGTAGGACAGCGGCAATTTCCCTCAAGTGGATGACCTAAGGTTTATCGAACTCAGGGAAGTAGAGGTTGAAGATGGTCTCTCTCAAGCAACCCTGCAACTAAGATACAAGAAGTCTCTTGTGTCCCCAACACACCTAGTACACTTGTCAGATGTATAGGTGCACTAGTTCGGCGAAGAGATGTTAAATAGCAAGTGATATGGATGACAAAACAAAGTAATATAAATCTGTAATAAAAAGTGCAGCAAGCAAACAAGTGGTAAACGTGAGCACAAATGGTATTGCAATGGTGGAAACAAGGCCTAGGGTTCATACTTTCACTAGTGGCAACTCCCAACAACATTAACATAATCGAATCACATGATATTTCCCATAAAACATGCAAAGGGGACGCACCCGGAGGTCATTCCTTCGTGGTCAAGAGAGGACGAGAATTATGTAGGGCTACAAAAGCACACCACAAAGTTCATAGTTCTCATCTAAGGATTTCCCAATGTCACCGCGGCCATCCAAAGAGAGTCCCACAATCACCACAACATATCTAAAGGATAGTCAAAGACAAGCACCAAGAGACTCTCAATCTTCAATCAACGCACAAGAGAGGAAATTACTCATGAAAATACTTTTCTAATCCATGTCCAATAGACCGCTGTCACCTTGGTCTCGGGGATTATACTAGATAAAGACAAGTGAGTACATCAATCCAATACATAGAGGAAGGGGAAATATCATGGGATCACCCTAGATTAACATAGCCTATGATCACAACGAAGATCACATCATGGGAGAGAGAATTGACCACATAGCTACTGGTAGAAACCTCAGCCCCGAGGAGGAACTACTCCCGCATCATGAAGGGAGGAAGCAACGTCGATGGAGATGAATCCGGGGGCACTTCCCCGTCCCGGCAGGGTGCCGGCACAGGAATTCTGGTCCCCCGAAGCTTGATGGCGATGGCGGCGGAGATCGGAATTGCGTCTGGAGAAAAGGGGTCCCGTCTCGAGGGTTTCGGGACGTGTGTTAAATATAGGCCAAGGGGTGACGTCAGAAGACACCTGGGGGGCCCAGGCGCTCCCCCCCCCCCCCCCGGCGCGGCCTGGAGGGGGGCCGCTCCACCAGGGCGCCTGGAGCCCTGGTGGGCCCCTCCGGCTCTCCTTCGGGGTCCTGGAAGGTTCCGGAACGCTGATTTTTTATATATTTTTTCCGGAATTTTTCTGGCAGTTTTCGTAATGGAAAAACCTAAAATACAAAAACAGCAGAAAACAGAAACTGGCACTGGGGTGCACTGAGTTAATAGGTTAGTCCAAATATGATCAAAAGTGTATGGAAGTGTATAAATATCATAGCAATATCACCCAAAAGAGGCATGGAGCAAGCAGAAATTATAGATACGTTTTGGACGTATCAACATCCCCAAGCTTAATTCCTGCTCGTCCTCGAGTAGGTAAATGATAACAAGAATAATTTCTGTGGTGACATGCTATTAACCATATAGGACTTTTTAATAGTCACATGACAAAAGCTTACAGAGACAATGCTTCTGTAGTAATTCAGTCGCCTTGAGGAAACCTCAAAGAACTAAAAGTTTTACAATATGAAACTGAAACATCAAATAGATTTGTAATGAGCATGGTGTGCAAATATGATAAAGTGATATCTCGCTTGCCCCCATTAGTGAAGCAAAACATAAATGCAGGGGCACCTCCAAGGTTTAAGTGACGACTAGATACAATGATTTGAGAATAAACGATATCACAATCATGCAAAAGACAATGCTACTTTGGGACAATACACATTACACTCAGAATGACAATCATGCTCTTCGTAGTTGGTGCTTTCTAAAAGAAGGTGGAGACTCTCGGACCGTGGCTTTTGTTGGCAAGGTTGAAACCCGTAGTCGGAAACAAAAACAAAGCATGTGCCAGAGCTCTTGGTTTTAAAAACAGAGGTAATAATTTTTTTAGATATGCATGTTCTGTCAACGAATGCTAGCAGCTAAACCAATTACTTCTTGAGCTGGACAAGTTTCGAGGAATGGCTCCCGAATGAGGATCATAACATCCTCTTAATCTCCTTTGTTTATCACTGCCAAAGTTTTCTGATTTCTCATGAACAAAGCGTGAAGGAAGATTCGTTTGTTATATTAATTTTTAATGAGCCGGGTGCACTCTATGCCAATTCCTTCTCATATTATGGGTTGCACATTATACATGCAATCCCGGGGTGAAGCTTGTCCAACTTAAAAAGATCATGAACTAACCACTACTTCCTCATAAACTAAAACAGAGGCACAAAATAGGAATGCATTTATTTGAATAATTTCAAGATGGCACAAGAAAGTCTTCGTTAGTAATGGCAGGTAAATACCATGTATAGGAAGGTATGGTGGACTCATATGGCATAACTGGTTTAAAGGATTTGGATGCACAAGCAGTCAGTCCGCTTAGTACAGGCGAAGGTTAGCAAAAGACTGGGGAGCGACCAACTAAGAGAGCAATGACGGCCATAATCATGCAGAGTGACAAAGCAACATTGAATCAGGCATGGAAGTTATATCGCTACTCAGAAATAAAAGATCATCAAGGCTTGACAGACTTTCTTTACAGTCTTAATATGCGTGAGCATACGCCAAGTCAATCAAAATAAATTCTCGAAGGAAGATATCACTAAACCATACCACATCATATTCAAACAAATCATGTTGGTACTCCAATAACACATTGGAAACTCTCCAGCTATTTGAAACTAACCATAAGTAAACATGAATTACCAAGCAACATCATGCACGTAGCATCTTTATCATAGACATATCAACCATTGCAACAGAAGCAAACTCTCTTAATAAGATAATCATGATAATAAAGAGAGTTCAAGCAACCAACTAAACAAAAGCTCTTTTAAAAAGATAAGCATGAAAACTAAGAGCCGAGCAAGATAGTAGCTATTGAAAGACAAAGAACACACACAGCAAAGATAGACATGAAAATTCTATGTTATGTTGTAGGTAGAAGTGGAGCGTGTTTCTCTCCCACATAAAGAAAGCTGAGTTCCGACTCGTTATTAAAAGCTAAAGAAAACTAAAAGGAAACTAAAAGGAAACTAAAAGCAAGACGCTCCAAGCATAGCACATAACACATGAAGTGATAAAAATATAGTGGAACGAAAGACGAACTGATAATGTCGATGGAGAAGGGGATGCACGGGGGCATCCCCAAGCTTAGACGCTTCAGTCTTCTTGAATATTTCTTGGGGGTGCATGGGGGCATCCCCAAGCTTGAGCGCTTGACACTCCTGAATCTTTTCATCATCTTCCCTCGCACACTTGAAAACTCCCTTCATACAAAACTCATCATAATCTGATTAGCGAGGTTAGTACCCACAATAGTATAATTGTTCCTTGCTGGAAATAAAGATATTCTTGAAAGTATACTGATTCTCTAGATTTCCATAAAGTTTTTGCAAAGAATAAGCAAGTGCAAGGCTCGCAAAATGAAGGAAAGGCAAAACAGTACAGAATCTGTGAAAAACAGACCAGCAGGCAGTAAATGATTATTTCGGGGCACTTCTGCAACTCCGATCAAAAAACTCAGAACAGACGCCTGAAAGACAATTGTATAGAGCACGCTGTGGAAAAAATTCAGACCAAAAAGATGATCTGGTGATTTTATACGATTTTTTCTGTGCGAGGACAGAATCTGTTTCCTGGACAGCATGTCACAACTCTTGATCTTTCCTGCAATCAGAGGCTACACCTGGCACAAAGCTGAAAAGTAAAGATACAATGATGTTGCTACAGTAGTAACAAACATCAAGACCACTAAAACTGAAAGCAAAGATAACAAGGGTTGTCTCCCTAGAGCTCTTTCTTTATAGCCATAAAGATATGCCTAAGGCTTTAATGATGCTCTCGTAGGAATAAGAGTTGAAGAACAAAAGAGAGCATCAAGAAGCATATATAAAACATATTTAAGTCTAACATACTTCCTATGCATGGGAGTCTTGTAAGAAAATAAATTATTGAAGCATAAAGCAATAAGCATAGGAAGACAAAACAATTGCAGCTTCAAAACCTTCAACATAAAGAGAGGGAACTTAATATTATTGAAATATCTATAAGCATATGTTCCCTTCTCATAATAATTTTCAGTGGGATCACGAATAATCTCAACAATATAAGCATCACATAAACCATTGTTACCATGATCCACATGCAAAAAGGTACTCTTACTCTCCACATAAGCATAATCTTTCTCATTGGTAATAGTGGGAGTAGGACTATCATAAACAACTTGAACACTGTAGATTAATTGTGTATTAGGAAGATGGTGTTCAAAAAGGGAGTAATTCCCTCCATGATTATGACAAGTTTCATAAGGATAATTTCTCCTTATGTCATAGGTACCTTTATAATCACTATAGATTGGAGTTATAACATCATCATAGTAGAGAAGGGCATTATCATTGCTAGCAACTATATTTGTAAACATGTTGTCTTTATTCTTACTAGCAAAAGAATTATCAATTATCACATCACTAGTGGGTAAAGGATTTGCAATCCTATCATCCCCAAGCTTAGAGCTTTCCATATCATCACTTTCAGAGTTGGTACCAAAAAGATTTTCAAGATCATAAGTAGCATTATCATCATTTTCCCAATCACAATAAGTAACATGCATATCATAATCAAAATCATCTTCAATAGTACTTACGGACGTATCATCAAGATGATAATTAAGGCAATAAACTTCACCTTCTTCTTTAAACTTACAACCGTTAGGATAAAAGTTGATGGGAGGAATATGCTCAGGCCAGGTTGATACCCATTCTTCTTCTTTCTTGCTCCTCCTCTTCTTTTTTCTTCTTCTTAACCTTAGGAGGGAGTGGTTGGAGATGAAGCTTCTCCACATATCCTGGTTTATCATTAGAAACAATAGGGGAAACTTGGGAGAAACTCTCCTTTTTATTAGCAGAAATATAAGAGATATTTTTATACTTTGGTAAAGTTCCCTCCTTTATAATCTTACTTATGTAATCATTTTCATGGCAATTAACAACACAATAGAGATGGCAATTTTGCAAAGTGTTTTTTATTCCTATGGCATTAACATCTAGCCAAGAAGTCTTTTCTGATAACTCTTCACACATCAAAAATAACATAAGCTCATCATAAAGATCAGAGGTGATCATGTTATCACACAACTGGTTAACAGTTATGTTTTGAAAGTTCATGCATTGAAAATTAAAGTGACCCTCTATACAGCAAAGTTCACAAGTAAAAGGATAAAGGTCACACAATTCTCTAGCAATTTCATTTAAATCTCTGACCCAAGTGATTGTTCTTTCATGCTTATGTTGCTTACAATACTTCTCTTCTTCAATCATAGGACTTTCACAAGGTCTATCCACTCCACAAAAATTAACATGCTTATATAAAACTTCATTTTTAGGAATTGGATCATGCATGTTGCAATCATCATGAACAATTTAATTTTCTTTGCAAGTCTCTTTAAAAGGTTTATGATACTTGATCCAATCCTCCTTAGGCATATTAAGATGTGAAGCAAAAGATTTGAGGAAATCAACAAGGAGTTGAGAATCAAGTCCAAACTTAGCACTAAACTTATTAAAACTTGTAGTTTCAACAAAGGACTTAATGCAATCATACTCATAAATTATACCTGACTCTTTACCTTTGTCGATCTCCCAATCTTCAGTGTTGCGTTGAATTCTTTCAAGGAGTTCCCATTTAGCATCAATCTTTTCGTTTGTGAAAGAACCCATAGAGGAAGCATCGAGAAAATCTTTATCCTGTCGAGAGAGCCTCGCATAGAAATTAGTAATAATCATATCTTTGGGGAGCCCATGGTTAGGACATTTTAGCATTAACGTTTTGAGTCTCCCCCAAGCTTGAGCTATGCTCTCTCCGTCATGAGGATAGAAATTATAAACATAATTCCTATTCTCATGGACTTCATGAAGAGGATAAAACTTAGTATAAAAGAGAGACATAAGCTCCTGCCAGTCAAGCGAGTGTGAGTTATCGAGAAGTCTATACCAATCTGAAGCTTTGTTTATAAGTGATACGGCAAACAATTTCCTCATGACAAATTCCCTCGATAAACCTGCAAGCTTAAATAATGAACATAGTTGTGACAAATATAGCAAGTGTTCACCGGGATGTTTGTCTCCTGCGTAACCATTAGCCAAAACATAATTGATAATACCAGCTGGTATTTTATAGGGCACAATTTCAGTAGGGGGAGGAGCAACCACCACAGTTGTGGGGCGTCTTCCCGCAAGCAACGATCCAATAACAGGGTTGTCCATAAGCATAACTAGTGAAATAAAAACAAGAAACAAAAAGATTTAATTGCAAGATCTAAAGATATACCTTCAAGCGCTCACCTCCCCGGCAACGGCGCCAGAAATAGCTTGTTGTCTACACACGCTTCTACTCTTGTAGACTATGTTGGGCCTCCAAGCGCAGAGGTTTGTAGGACAGCGGCAATTTCCCTCAAGTGGATGACCTAAGGTTTATCGAACTCAGGGAAGTAGAGGTTGAAGATGGTCTCTCTCAAGCAACCCTGCAACTAAGATACAAGAAGTCTCTTGTGTCCCCAACACACCTAGTACACTTGTCAGATGTATAGGTGCACTAGTTCGGCGAAGAGATGTTAAATAGCAAGTGATATGGATGACAAAACAAAGTAATATAAATCTGTAATAAAAAGTGCAGCAAGCAAACAAGTGGTCAACGTGAGCACAAATGGTATTGCAATGGTGGAAACAAGGCCTAGGGTTCATACTTTCACTAGTGGCAACTCCCAACAACATTAACATAATCGAATCACATGATATTTCCCATAAAACATGCAAAGGGGACGCTCCCGGAGGTCATTCCTTCGTGGTCAAGAGAGGACGAGAATTATGTAGGGCTACAAAAGCACACCTCAAAGTTCATAGTTCTCATCTAAGGATTTCCCAATGTCACCGCGGCCATCCAAAGAGAGTCCCACAATCACCACAACATATCTAAAGGATAGTCAAGGACAAGCACCAAGAGACTCTCAATCTTCAATCAACGCACAAGAGAGGAAATTACTCATGAAAATACTTTTCTAATCCATGTCCAATAGACCGCTGTCACCTTGGTCTCGGGGATTATACTAGATATAGACAAGTGAGTACATCAATCCAATACATAGAGGAAGGGGAAATATCATGGGATCACCCTAGATTAACATAGCCTATGATCACAACGAAGATCACATCATGGGAGAGAGAATTGACCACATAGCTACTGGTAGAAACCTCAGCCCCGAGGAGGAACTACTCCCGCATCATGAAGGGAGGAAGCAACGTCGATGGAGATGAATCCGGGGGCACTTCCCCGTCCCGGCAGGGTGCCGGCACAGGAATTCTGGTCCCCCGAAGCTTGATGGCGATGGCGGCGGAGATCGGAATTGCGTTTGGAGAAAAGGGGTCCCGTCTCGAGGGTTTCGGGACGTGTGTTAAATATAGGCCAAGGGGTGATGTCAGAAGACACCTGGGGGGCCCAGGCGCCCCCCGGCGCGGCCTGGAGGGGGGCCGCGCCACCAGGGCGCCTGGAGCCCTGGTGGCCCCCCTCCGGCTCTCCTTCGGGGTCCTGGAAGGTTCCGGAACGCTGATTTTTTATATATTTTTTCCGGAATTTTTCTGGCAGTTTTCGTAATGGAAAAACCTGAAATACAAAAACAGCAGAAAACAGAAACTGGCACTCGGGTGCACTGAGTTAATAGGTTAGTCCAAATATGATCAAAAGTGTATGGAAGTGTATAAATATCATAGCAATATCACCCAAAAGAGGCATGGAGCAAGCAGAAATTATAGATACGTTTTGGACGTATCACGTGTTCATAAAATGCCATCAATTAATGGAAACTTAGCATATAAGGAACATCGAGCTAGCACAAGAAGTAGATGATGGTCAGATGAACACGGACCAAACTAGGGAACCCGTCGGTGTTGAATTCATGAATCGCAAACGGTTGTATACTAGCAAGCGTTTGCCCACAACACAAACGGCTTATTCCATCACAAACAGGTCGGATGGATCAACTGTATGCCACGTATCGCACATTGTCAAAACGTAATGCAGTAGAACTTCTTTAACATGTGTTAAAAAAACAAGGACCTCAAGGTTAATTTAACTGATGGGATGGATCATCCAGGTCCAAGGTAATTTAACTTGACCAGGATGACCCATCCCATCAGTTAATTTAACATCAAGACAACTTCCCATCCAGTAACCCATCTGATGGCTGCTCCAACCTGAGCACAGTTAACTTGAGAGTTCTTTTAAATGAGCTATTGGTGGAATAGCTAGTCCTTGCTGATATAGGATGCCTCTTCGCATACTTATTACGTACCTAGATGACCGCCCGTCGCCCAATGGCCAATAGATGTTGTGTAGACGGAGCATATCACATACGTATTACAAGCAGCAATCGTCTTTGTTATTATTGGTCTTCGCACACATTTCTGATTACAGAACTATTTGCCGCGTATGACACACATCTTGTTATATTGAACCATTTCCGTTCTCTTGTATCAACACACACAGTTCATCCGAGTGAACCGCATTCCGTATATCGCACACACCTTGATATGGCTGACCGTTTCTTTTCTGTTGCTTAACCACAAACAGTTCATCCGAGTGAACCGTATGCTGTATATCGCACACACCTTCGTTTGGCTGCCTGTTTGTTTTGTTCCTCCTCGTCGCAAACAGTTAATTGAACTGAACCGTATGCCCTCCATCACACACGCAACAAAAGTCAGAATCGTGTTTGATGCATCTGTGATCGCAAAACATTTTGCACCTTTTTGACGGGTTTTTACACCAACGTTTGCGATTATTGCATCACACAGAGTTTCGTCGAAGGGTCTCTGATCATAGTGTCGCGTTAGCAACATCCTGGAGTTGTGCGGCCTTGGATAAAGGCGGGTTGGTTGGGGTGGGTTATGGAGTTAGCGAGCAAGGTCACCCTATTGGCGTACCCTTTCGCAAGAATCCAAAATATCATGTTAATCACCGTGATAGGACTGAACTAGCGGATATCCGAGGCACCCGGGACCTTAGGGATTAGAGTGATAATCCCATAGTTGAGGCGACCAAGGTCCATGGATCCCACATAGAACTTGTTGAAGAGCGCCATACCCTCAGGCTTGATAGCATGCCAGAAGGTTTAGAAGAATTTCACCGGCAGGCCATCTGGTCCCAGAGCAGAGGAAGGGTTCATGCCCTTAATCGCGGGACGAACCTCTTCCTCCCCGAAGGGAGCCATAAGGGCCTCACTGGCCGCAGCCGAGACCAGCTGGTAGCCAACCTAGGTATCTACGGCCAGAGAGGCACCACCCCTAGGGGAGGGGAAAAGGGCTTTATAGAAGCCGTCGACATGAGCGCGGACCTCAGCGGGTCGAAAGAGGATGGTGTCCCCATCCCACAGGCAGTGGATGGAGTTACGACGACGCTTGCCGTTTTCAATAGCCTGGAAGAAGGCGGTGTTGGCGTCCCCCCGAAGCACCCATCGTTGGGTGCCCCATTGGCGCCAATAAGCCTCCTCGTCTGTATATATGACCGAATGTTGGTCCTCGAGATCACACCGCAACATCCATTCATCGGAGGAGAGCCTGGAGGAGTCTGCCCGAGTGTCTAGTGCTTGAATGGATGTAAGCAAAGAGGATTTCCGCTCCCTAAGGTCCCGACCAAGGTTGGCCCCTCA
Source organism: Aegilops umbellulata (assembly GCA_032464435.1). Classification (NCBI taxonomy): domain Eukaryota; kingdom Viridiplantae; phylum Streptophyta; class Magnoliopsida; order Poales; family Poaceae; genus Aegilops; species Aegilops umbellulata. Next base: position 11,365,681 of record CP136054.1, read on the forward strand.
ACCCTTCATGAGCTACCGGGACAGTTTAGCACAAAACTGCCAGGTGACAATCGCGGATAGGGACCTATGAGGGCGTCCCCAGCCCTTCACTGACCTAGCGGCCACCGCGTCCACAAAGCATGGTTGGTTTAGCCAGAATTTCTCCAACCAAAACCTGGGAGGTGTGGCCGGGCGTTCGTCAGACGTGGAGAGCAACAGGGGGACGTGATCCGACACAATGCGGGTAATTGCTCTTAGTAAGGTGAGGGGCAGCGGAACTCCCAGTCCGGAGATACTAGGACGCAATCCAGAACGGATCACGGCGGGTCAGCTTGTCTATTGGTCCAGGTAAATCTGGCACCAGTCCGTTCCAACTTGCGGAGCCCCAGATCCATAATACAGACGTTAAACATCTGCTTGCGTGGGAGGTTCACTAGGGCGTTGTTCTTGTCATCTGGGGATTGTAAGAGATTGAAGTCCCTACCGACCACTACAGGCAGCTGGGCTGCCGTGACCTTCCGCTGAAGCTTGTCAAGGAAGGTCACCGAGCGACGGTGATCGGCAGGGCCATAGACAATCACAATCTCCCACTTGAAGTTGAGCGAGCGCCCAAACACTTACATACTAACGAAGAACTCACCCCTGTCCATCCCACCCACGTCAAAGGTGTCATCCTTTACGCCTAAAAGGATGCCACCGAATGGCCGGCGCTCCCAGTAGAAGGGAGCCAGTTCCAGGAAAACAGGTGAGAGCTCAGACGCTCAAGCTCTTAGAGGGAGAAGTCCGTCCGCATGGTTTATTGGATGGCTACAATGTCAATGTGTTTGTCTAGCATGTACTCGACTAACTGGCGACGCCGGCCGTCTTGCCCGAAGCCGCGGATGTTCCAGAATAGGATCCGCATCAAGGCGCCATTCGGGGGCTGCTTGACCCCAAGATGGTGAAGGCGCTACGGGCCCTGAGGGCAGCAGTGTAGGAGCAAGTGCGGCCGCGGATTTCCTCGACCGACACCACTGCGGGTGGCTGGGGTGCCGGCGTATGTAGGACTCTGGCCTGGGTCTTCACAAGTTTCCCATCTAGGATCTCGCGGGCCCGAAGCGCCTCAATCTGCTCTAAGGGTTGGCCTAATTCCCCCTAAAAACGATGGACGAATCGGCGACCACCTTGGCAAGGTGGCCAAGCAGAACAGCCTCAAGTGCAGAGAACGAGCAACTGGAAGAACTGGAGGGAATCCCAGTCGCACCAAGCTCGAGGTTCCGGCCCGACGCCCGGAGCTCAGCGCGCTCCGTGATAGACGGCGTCGGGAAGCCGGACGGGCGGTCCGCATGAGACGGGCACTGCGGCGGGAGGCAGTCATCGGTATTGTGGAGTGGGCCTTTTAAAACATTGCTCTTCTAAGTAAAATGGTTATAGAAACTACTCACTGAGAATGGAGCGTGGCAGGAAATCAGTCGTAACAAGTACGTGGGGTCCAAATCCATTTCTCAAGTTCTTTGGAAACCCGGTGATTCACATTTTAGGAGTGGCCTGATGAAGGATAAGGAATTATTTTTCCAATTTGGTAGTTTTTCGGGTAGGGATGGTTCTCAGGTTCGTTTCTGGGAAGACACCTGGCTGGGGGCCACTCCACTTATGGTGCAATACCCTAGCTTGTATAGGATCGTCAGACATAAATTCGTAACGATTAAACAAGTATTGGGACAAGAAAACCCTAATATTTCCTTTCGTAGGGACCTTTTTGTGCCACACCTGCTAGCATGGAATGAGTTACTCATTCATCTAGAGTTCATTCAGCTATCAGGCGAACCAGACAAATTTCGATGGAATTTGCATCAAAACGGTAGCTTTTTAGTCAAATCCTTGTATGATGCAATGGCTCACATTGATGTTCCGGTTGATAACAAGAAATTGTGGAAGCTCAAAATTCCTCTAAGAGTGAAGATATTCCTCTAGTTTCTATGCAGAGGGGTCATATTAACTAGAGATAACCTGGCTCGACTCAACTAGCAAGGTAGTAAGACATGTGTCTTTTGCCACCATGGCGACTCTATTAAACACTTACTCTTTGAGTGTAAGTTTGCTTGTGCAGTCTGGGCCATAGTTCAAGTAGCTTCAAATCTGCACCCCCTGCGTAGTGCACGAAACATGTTCGGCAATTGGTTGCGGGGTATCGATAAACAATTTTCTGCACATCTACTCGTGGAGGCGGCAGCCTGTTGGGCATTGTGGCTTACCAGGAATGATGTGGTTTTTAACAATAGATGTGTTTCATCTCCTGTGCAGGTTATTCTTGCGTGTATGCGATGGCTCCGTATGTGATCTACACTGTAGAGGACGGAGGACAGAGACTTTTTTTATGATGGCATCTACACGGCTGGAGCATATGGCCAGGAAGGGTTTCTCCCAACATGGATGGCGGTGCAATATCCGGATATGATTTGCCCCACCCTAAGCTGGACTGATTTATTTTTACTGTCAAACGATATACTTTTCTAGGCTTGTTGGACTAGTTGGCCGTGTGCATCACGCTATGCAGGGGGCGGGCATTCTTTCAATGCGGTTATATTACCTCGATATATCAATAGAGTGAAATGCTCTTTATCGGAAAAAAATGTCAAGTAATTGTGCGCTCAGTCCCTCCTGGATAGCCAGGCCATACAGACTAGTTTCTCTCTTCTTCTCCAGTAACATGTGAGGTGAATGGTGCAGCTTGAAATGGCCATTACAAACTCATAAATTAATGGGCATCTGAGGACGCACACAATGGGCTTTATAATACCATTCTCGATATGAATCTCGCCATCAACTCCTTACCTAGCACCTCCATTTAGTATTTCTGATGTTGACTTAATGATCATCGTCTTTTTCAGGTTGATGATCTTGATCATCGTATATTCATTGGACACATTCATAATTCCAGATGCAATAAATTTTCTTTCTTCTGACTTTTCATTTATTCTATTGCTATACTATTATCCATTAGTTCACATCTCAAAAATGTCTTTTTTGTTTTTGTTTTTGAGAGTTGCAAGTTAGTGATTGTTGACTTTGCTGCATTGGTAGTAGATTTTAAGTTCAGTTAAACTAGGTGACATTTCTGCACAAGTTTGTGTGTATGTGGCAACATTTTTTGTCTCCTATAATTATTTTGTTCTGGAAGATAGTTATGGGTTACTTGCATTTTGACGTTACTCCAAGAATAAGAATAGTTGTTCAGCTCAGGTAACGTGATAACCACACGTACATGGATCCAACATTCAAATTTATTACTTTTGGCTATATGTTGATTCTGATGCACTGTTTTCATGTATATAACAGGCAAGTATCATCACTTAAAGACTTCTTTGTTTTTATTTTTTTGTATTAACTCTTTATTTCAATTCTTTGTATAAACAGTTTAACACTATTGTTACAATTCGATGCAAGCAATTCTTTTGTATGTAATCATTTGAAAGATATGTTTTCCCCACAGAAAGAGAAATGCGGCGCACATGCAAGTCACTCTTTCTTTACATGGCGCATCTCACCACATCAGAAATTTTAGCACAAAATATAGCGATTTTTTTTAAATAATACATTTTTTTAATTTGCACAAATATTACGCCGAAACAATAATTTCCAAAAATAATAAACCGTCGGCCCGCTGCTGGCCGACTGGACCTAGTCGGCCCACAGCAGGCCGACTGAGATCCTATCGGCTAGCTGCTGGCCGATTGGCCTGTCGGCCAAAAGTTTGGGCCCAGTCGACCAGTAGTGGGCCGACAGGGACTAGTCGGCCTGCTGTGGGCCGAGAGGGACTAATTGGCCTGTTGTGGGCCGATAGGAACTAATTGTCCTGCTGTGGGCCGACTGGTGCATGCCATCATTTTTTTCCCGAACGATCCCCTGATTTTTTTTGAAACTATGACGTATTCCGCGCAACCCTTTCCCCGCAATATTTTCCCGCCATATGTTCCCGCCAACTCTTTCCCGCCACCCTTTTTCCGCCATAGGTTTCTGCATCGTCGAAGGGCAAGAGTTCTTCATCGTCGAAGGGCAAGAGTTCTGCATCGATCGAGGATGACGATGATGACTTCATGTAGTTATTATGATGTATGTTGTGAGTTCAGTCATACGTACCATTTAATTTAGATGTAGTTCTATCCAGTTGTTTGTAATGTGTTGTTGTATGAGCATTATGTTCTATCTAAATATGATCGTGTAGTTCGGATAACAGAGTACTATAATAGAGTAGGCATATGTCTCATACATAAGTACATACTCATTTGTCTCATACATAGAATAGACATAAGTCTCACACAGAAATAGATGGTAATGTCTCTACTGATAAATAGCAGCGTCAGTGAGGACGTCTGGCCTGGCGGGGAGGAGGATCAGGAAGCGGCGACCATCCCAATCTGTTGGGTGACCTAATGTGACGAGGAGGAATCTCAGACTCTCCTTGGTCATGTTGTGTATCCTGTGTGGGGCCTGGTGGAGGAGTCGAAAACATGTTCATCCACTGGGTGTGCTGCGACACCTGGGCCTGTATGTTCTCCTTGGGATGTTGATCACTCCCCCACGTATCATGTGATGCCGGTAGACGCCTGACATCTGTAGGCTCCTGCGCGATGGAACGTTTCATCATCAAGAATGAGGTCGCGTCAATTAATATTGAAAACAATAAATATGAAGACACATACCTGCTGGCTGTGATGGCTGCTCTGGCTCAAACATGAAGCTGGACGAGGGACCGTGCTGCTGTGGCTGTGGAGAAAGCACGAAGCTCGACGAGGGACCGTGTTGCTGTGGTTGTGGAGAAAACACGAAGCTCGATGTGGGGCCATAGTGTTGTGGTTGCTGCCAGGTTGACCAGGACGGGGTGGCCTGGTTGTCGGCTGAAGTGCTAGACGTGGACGTGGTTGATGTCGGTGCATGGAGTGATGCGACTGCTGCTGCTGGTGCTGAACAACGTCGGTTCTCAGGGTGCACGTGATAGCCTCGTACATAGTACGTATCTTGTTCTGAATTCGTTCCAAGAAGGGGTGTAACACTGGACGGTGCTGAAGAAGAGGTCCAGACGATAGTGATCGTCCAAAGGTGGTCACGTCGTTGTAGATATCGTGTGTCAAGGAAGCCTACAAATTTCCATGACGATTAATAATGTATGTCTCTTGCACGTCAAAGTATGTGACAATATTACTTAAAGAAAATATATCTTACCGCGTACTGCCTAGAGCCCAAGTGTCATGGCTCGGGTACATATCCCACGGAGTAGGATCCGGTATCTCCTCTGGGTGGGAGTGCTCAATGATGCGTAACCGTGTTCTGGTCATGTAGCGCCGCAAATAGAGATTGAATTCATTGAGATCAGAATTATGATTCTCGTGCCATAGATTTGTGTTCGTTGTCTCCCATTCTATAACATACGGCTCTAGTCTAACTAGCCAGTCAGCAGTTGTCCTGGTCATGCCCTTCCTTGTCGTCCTAAAATTGTGGTGTGTGTTCAACAATTACCTAAAGCTTCGAATGGAGTACTATGAAAGATAATGCAACATTGAAAAACTGGTTAATACCTGTGGATGTGTGCTGGCACCGGGTTCTCTATAGGGGGAGGCAGCTCCAACTGCAGAAGACCAAATTGCCTCATAACCCTTTGTTGTGCCATCTCCTCAATGAAGACATCAAAGATGATCTTTGATTTTGTCATCCAGTAATCTTGGTCCCTTGTGCATAGCACAGACATACCACCAGGGTATCTCACTTGTATGGCTGCTTCCGTATAGGGCTGCCAGATGACCCCGGTGTACGCATCGAACTGCTTGTTCAATGTTGTGTATGCCTTCCTGGTCTGATCACTAGCAAAGCGTCTCTACAGAAAACAAAAGTTAGTATCCGCTAGCATCGAACTATCTCTTGTGCAGAAAAAATTTGCATTAAACTACAACACGGTGCATACCTCGCGACGTGTCCAACACAGACCGAAAGTAGGCATGTCGATGCCGTCAACATCAAACATGGCGTCTATAGGCTCACGAACACGTACATCTGGTCGCCCTATAGAGAACCTCTCCCACGACCACAGCTGTAGGAATAGAGGGCATCCAAGAAGGGCTAGCTTTCTCGATGTAAGCTGGCAACCGTTGCACATACCTCGGTATCTAGCCGCTAAGACCGCCGTACCCCAACTCCTCTGTCTGATATCATCCGCCGTCTGAGCGCTCGCTATCTCGAGTGCCATAGGGATGTAGAGTGCGCTAATAGTGGTGACATGGTTCTCCATGAACATCACCTTGCCGAAAAGCCACATTAAGTAGGCCTCCAGGCTCCGAGTGATTTGTTCCGCAGTCAACGGCACCCAGAAGTTCTTAATCTGCATTAAGCAAAGAGAAAGTTTAAGTAAGCCGCAATTATTTTCTGTAAAACTGTATGCACGATAACTTGAAGATAAGAGGTAGGGGCAATTACCCGAAAATTGAGCAACCACTCATACTTAGGTCCGTGATGCTCCCATACCGGATCCGGAGCATCCGGAAAAACACCATGAAAACGTTGTGTAAGAGCTCGCTCCCAATCAGCCGGTGCGTCCAACGGTCCTATGGCATGACCTGCCAACGGTAGTCAGAACAAAAGTGACACATCCTCTAGAGTAGGGGCCATCTCTCCCCATCGGAAGTGAAACGTGTGGGGTCTCTGGCCTCCAACGGTCCACTAAGCAGCTCAGCAAGGACCTGTCGATGGCGAGGCGTTTCTCACCCGGGATAGACTCAACCAGACGCGCGAAAGGTAAAAGGCCGGCCCATTTCAACCTTCACCAGAGAACATTTCGGTTAGTGTCTCCCATTAATATGCATGTCAGTGTGCAAATTAACAAAGCACGTATCGCTGAAGCCATCCTGGGTGTATCATCGAGTTTTCCGTAGGAGTGCGAGTGACCAGAGACTCAAGCTTGCGCTCATACCATATCGCTGCACGATGACCCCTATCAATGTCCCCATTCAGCAACCACATTCTCGACATTCCTGCACATAAAAAATTCAGAACATAGTGACACACTTAATAAAAAATTAAGAACATAGTGACACACTTAATAAAAATTCAGAACATAGTGCCACACTTAATAAAAATTCAGAACATAGTGCCACACTTAATAAAAATTCTGAACATAATGCCACACTTAATAAAAATTCAGAACATAGTGCCACACTTAATAAAAATTCCGAACATAATGCCACACTTAGTAAAAATTCAGAACATAGTGCCACACTTAATACAAATTCAGAACATAGTGCCACACTTAGTACAAATTCAGAACATAGTGTCACACTTAGTACAAATTCAGAACATAGTGCCACACCACACGTAATACAAATTCAGAGCTACTGCTAGCTTAGCTTCTTCCTCTCACCCTTACTCCTCTACTGCCTCTACCTCCTCTTCTTCCCCGGTTGCCTCGTCCACGCCCAGTGACGAAAGTGGGACAATTAGTGTCCCTATGGCCAAATTCATTGCATAGAATGCATTTCCTAGTCGGACCTCCTGCTTCAGATTCATCCATATCATTCCGGATGCGCTGACACCGACGTCTGCCTCTACTTGTACGCATATGCTCTGGGTTTGGAATGTAACGCCTTTCGGCAGGGTTGACGCTGTTGAAATTACCCATTGATCGAAAACCCATCAGCTCACCTGTCCAGGTATTGAGGACAAACTCTTTCAGAAAAAATGGAGACACAAACGATATTGCGTCCATTCCAAGCTGCCCGCAAGCAGCAAGTACATGTGAGCAAGCTAGGTGAAGCAATTTCGGTTTGTTCCATGTGCACTCACACGTTGGCCAGCCTTCATTGCCAATTTTCACCTCATGCGTCCTCAACTCATTTGCACATCCGGATTTGTTGTTGGCTAAGCGGACCTCAAACCTTCTTTCTTGATTACCGATGGCGACTACAGTGTGTGACCTAGCTTTTTGCATCTTGTTGTCCATGTACTTTGTGACCCTTTCACAGTACCGTGTATTTGGGTTGTTGAACATATGCTTCTCTTCTTTTTGACGTCTATCTCTGAAAACCTTGACGGTGCCATAGAAAATACCCTCAACGATGGTTGTAAGTGGCAATGCCTGGTTTCCTCTGAGGACAAAGTTGTATGTTTCCGCGAGGTTCGTTGTCATGACACCGTACCTTGCTCCATGTGTGTCATGTAGCAAAGACCACCTCTCCAGAGGCTCATGCTCTATCCGCTGCTCGAAGGTTTTAATCGACCTCCCGAGCCTTCTCCTAGTACCAGGTGGATCAAGGCCTGGCAGGTCACATAGCCCAACAGGCTCCTCCTCCACGGCCGTTGTTCCTGTTGCCAACTGTGCAGCTACTGCTTCAACATGTGCCCTCACCGCTGCATCTCTTGCAGCTTTCCTGTCCCTCACGTGTCTCTGCGTGCACACATTAAGTCTGTCACGTATCAAATTGTACTTCCATAACTGGTTCTGCTTGCAATGTTTTTTGAACAGATTCATCAGGTTCTTATTTCTAAACTGTGAGAAGAAATTAGCCCTCAGATGGCGCATGCACCAACGGCTCTGCAAGTCCTGCCATGGAACTTGTTCCTCGGGGCCTGGGTTTGTCAGTGTCCTTATCGCACTGAGTATACCTGCATGCCTGTCATGAAGGATGCACACATTGGGCTTCTCCTTCACAACTGATATTTTCAACTGCCTGAAGAACCATGTCCAACTTTCAATGTTCACGCTCTCCACAAAAGCAAATGCGAGTGGGACGACTTGATTTTGGCCGTCTTGAACTATGGTTGTCAGGATATGACCCTTGTACTTGCCTGTGAGAAAAGTACCGTCAACACATATCACCGGTCGGCAATGCATGAAAGCTTCGATGCATACACCGAAAGAAAAGAAGAGACGATGCAGCACTCTCACAGTTGGGAACTCTGGCATGAACATGTCTTGGATATCGATATAGGTGCCTGGATTCCGCTGCTGTAGGGTGTGGAGGAGCTGGACAACAGAGTCATATGCATCAAAATAAGAACCAAATCTCCCCTCAAGCGCCGCATGCTTAGCCCGCCAAGCCTTGCCATAAGAAATTCTGTACTTGAACCTGGCGAAGACTTTTGTCTGGACTGCCTTCACTTCCATAGCTTTGCCCTGCACTATCTCATCATAAAACAACCGAGCAATAAGCGTGGATGATAGGTTGGCATGATCTTCAGGGATGCAGGGTATAAGACAAGTGTGATTAACTAAGTCACTTATCACCCAACTTGTGACATACTTAGGGAGAAAGCCGTGCACCCTGGCGGGACAATCTGCGTTCTTGCATACCATTGTCAGGAATTTCTGACTGGACACCTGAGCTGTGAAAACCCTTTGCGTGGACATTGCCCAATTAATTATTGCATCCTTCAGGGCTTGCTTGCTCGGATACATAGCACCCGTCGCAATATTGTTCTGGTGATATTGCCAGGCTGAATCATGTCCATCATTCACGGTCATTGCAGATGAGAAGTCATGATTCCATGATGCAGGATTCGGGACCTCCTCTGCATTTTCTTCTTCATCTGACTCGTCAGAATCATCGGCATGACCCCTTTCAACATTGGCGTCTTCTTCTTCCATCTGGTCCTGCATGTGCCCATCTACCTCATCAGCGTGCACCTCTCCATTGTAATCACCATCGACATTTCCTCCTTCTACCTGACTACTCTGCCCTGGTTCATAACCATAAGCATTTCCTCCTTCTACCTGACTGCTCTGTCCTTGTTCGTAACCATAAGCATTTCCTCCTTCTACCTGGCTTCTCTGTCCTTCGTAGCCACCCTCACCTTCATGTGCAGTGACCTCCTTCACGACGGGAAGCACTAAAGCAATAGGATTGCATCCCCTTCGTTCACAACATTGTAACCACCGCACCCAATCGGAGTCTTGCTCTATCGGCCTCAAATAAAAGTAAATTATTGTACTTGACCGTGTCCATAATGCATGAACACCGACTTTGTGTGTTTCAGTATCAAGACCTAAACTTGCCGCAATCCATTCTTTCAACTGACTGACAGACCATGTTTGAGGTGCGCTCATTGGCACCTCTATGTGAGTAAATTCACTCAGATCTGCTCCCATCTCAGTTGTTTGGACAGTACCAGGACCATAGTAAAATCTTAACTTCACTACATCAGACATCTTGGCATACCTATATTTTTCAACAACGAAATACAATTCACTAACAAATATTAGACATGTCTATATATATATATTACATAATATTAACGGAGCAACTAATATAATTCACACACCTAAATTACGGATTTTATCGGAGCAACTGCAAATATTAGACATGTCTACAAGTATATTACGAATATTAGACATGTCTACAACTATATTACAAATATTTGCTAATATAATTCACACACCTAAATTACTAAAATAATTCAGACACCTAATTAGTAATATAATTCACACAACTAAATTACTAGTATAATTCACACACCTAAATTACAAATATTATACATGTCTACAAGTATATTACAAATATTTGCCGGAGCAACTACAAATATTTACATATTTTAATATTTGACTGCCTATACTACGGATTTTACGGGAGCTACTCCAAATACTAACACTCCTAAATACTTCACATCCACATATAGTATGGAATATCACCGGAACAACTACACATTTTTACACAAATAATTAGTTGAGATCCAAATATATTTACGTATACTACCAGGGCAAATAACAATAATCGCACACCTAATTTATTTCACATCGAAACATATTAACAAATACTACCGGAGCACCTACGAAAAATAAAATGTTTGTTGAAATATACCCTTGAAGCGTGCGTGCGAAAGAAGAACGACGAACGGCGGCCACCAAACTGCCAGTGCTCCACCTCCAACGAAGAATGACGAACGACGAGCTTCACCTCCACCACCTCCACCACACTGCCCCAACTTCACCACCACCACCTCCACCACACTGCCCCAACTTCACCACCACCACCTCCACCACACTGCCCCAACTTCACCACCACCACCTCCACCAAAATGCTCACCACAACCACCACGAGCTACCCCATCAGTAGATCGAGACCTTTTTGGGCTGCCCTAACTAAGTTGAATCCATTCACGGTGCCAAAACTGCAAAAAAACTGGCTCATTTAGGTGTAGAAATTGGTGGCATTTTTGTACGGAGAGAGGAGAAAGCAAGAACAGAAGAAGAACAGAAGCTGGGCGTGGAGCTTAGAGGAAGGAGAGGATAAGGCAGCAGGGAGTCGGGCCAGCCTCGCGCGAGGTGGGGCCGCACCCTGTCGGCCAGCAGCTGGCCGATCGGCCCGCAGCAGGCTGACATGGGCGCACCCGCGCCGACAGCTCTCTCTCTCCCCCTCGCGACGTGGCCAGCCCAATCCGAGGCCGACACGTGCCAGGCGGACCAGCTGTCAGCCTGCTAATGGCCGACTGCACCCACTCGGCTCGCTGCAGGCTGACTAGGCCCAGTCGGCCCGCTGCGGGCCGACGGTGTATTATTTCTGAAAAATAATTTTTCAGCGCAATATTTGTGCAAATTAATTAAAAAATGTATAAATTAAAAAAAAAGCCAAAATATACCGCAGAAACGTGCTGGGAGTCATCTAGTTTTTAAAATGTTGGTGAACATGTTTTGAAAACCATAAATGTTTAAAAATATTTTGAACTTTCTAACATTTATGAATATATTTTCAAGAAAGCATGAACATTTTGGATAAATATGAGCACTTTTTAAAAATGAATACTTTTTACATTTTGTTATTATGTTTTAAATATATGAAGGAAAAAATCGGGATATAGTACAAATGAGCTACAATGGAGCTAACAACTATAACAGCGTAAAATAAATACATTTACTAGTATATATAGCATATCATGAAAATTATAATAAACGCATAAACATCAAAATTGTAAACTACTCCCTCCGTAAACTAATATAAATGCGTAAACATCAAAATTATAAACGCTCTTATATTAGTTTACAGAGGGAGTAATTAACAAACAAAATCTTAATGCATCATATATATGTGATTATATGATGCAAATAATAATTACAAGATACATGCACTCAAGCATAAATAACTATTGAATACAGCATGGGGGGGGGGTCAAATGCCCATGTCCACCCCATAATAGTGTTAACATTATGTTGTGCATATCACAAAACCAATTTGGTGATCCACATGACCATGACAAAATCTCTTCTTCCACTCATCCTAAATACAAGGAGGAAAAATATGATCTGGATGTGGAGGAAGATGAGTCCATGAATGAGGATGATGATGAATTTTTATTACTGAGCTCCATAGGGATATCACTTTGGTGTTTGATACAACATGGTTTTTTTTTTAGACGGAAACCATTGTTTTCCATTACCCAAACAGCTCAGCAATGTCGCTGGCTACAAGATCATGCACGAAATCAGGAGCTTATTCCGGCCACATAGCTGGGGATACAAGCCCTGAGTCTGCACCAAACGCTGCTAAAGCGTCAACAACCTTATTACACGCCCTGGGGCAATAAGAGAAGCCCACATGGGAGAAGTTTAAACTAGCAAAACACCTAATCTCCTAAAAAAGAATCCCGTTTGTTGACAGATCATGATCATTGGAGGTAATCGCTTGTACTAGGGTCTTGGAATCTGACAGCACATGTACTCTTGACATACCCCAGCCTTGAGCTGCGTACAAGCTTTGAAGGCATGCTGTAGCTTCAGCATGGAGGGGGTCGCTCACATACTGCATATGTCCCGCGCCAGAACCAACTGGCCGGCCGGCATGGTCTCTGATTATGAAACCCCATCCACCATGGGTAGGATTTCCCTTCATACTTCCATCCACGTTGATCTGGAGGATATCCAGGTTCAGTACTGCTCCTCTATCACTCTGCTCTTGGCTGCTTGATTTATCCTTCAGAGAATGCATTTGCCAATTTTGGACTAGGGCGTTCACCCTTTTGGCCACCGAAATTTGGTTTCGTTGGGGCTCTCCGGCATTCTTCTTATTTCTCGTTTCCCACCACGTCCAGAGCATCATTACACACTTTAACCTCTTGTCACCCGGTAATTGGAGAATTTTTGACATCAAATCTTTGGGACCCTGACACATTAATAGACGTTCTCTGTCTGTACTCATCTGCATTTCTTGCCACAGTGCTTTGACAGCTTTACATTTAAGGAACAGATGGGCTCCATCCTCATTCTGGCGAGAACACATTGGACACAAGGTTTCAGTCTCCATACCCCTTCTTTCAATGCTCCAGCGATGAGGAAGACTATTGTGTGCAAGTCTCCAGAGAAATTGTTTTACCTTGCCCGGACAGTGACTCTTCCAGATCGCCAACCAGTCAAATTTACTGGCCGGCTCACTGCACTCCCCAACTTGCTTCTTTGCTTTATTCTGCACTATTTCACATTGCATATGATACGCTGACTTAACTGAGAACATACCCTTGCTTTCATAGTGCCAAGCCCACTGATCATCAAAGCCTTCATGCAGAGGTATTGCCAACACCACAGCTGCATCAATTGGCCAGAAAGTATCCCGCACCAGTTCTTCGTCCCAGCTTCCCGTAACCGGATTGATCAGTTCGGAGACTTTCTGAAGAATTGTTTGTCCTTTTGGTGTGATGGGTCTAGTACACCCTTTCCTTGGCAGCCATGGATCTATCCAGATATTTGTCTCCTCCCCATTACCAATTCTCTTGATGAGGCCTTCTTTCAGCACTGTGATACCTCGAAGAATGCTACGCCATGTGTAAGATATTCCCCGCTTTGGTTCAGCATGCAACACATCGACCTCCGGGAAATATCTAGCCTTCGATGGTTATGGGGGCAGCTCAGACGAACAAGTAAGACGAACAAGTAAGCTTGAAGCCGACGATGGCCACCTTATACTGTCTTGGTTTACTCCAAGGTGTGCTCTTCCTTTATGCATTCATTTATGCTCACATGGGAAAGAGGATTCCTGTGCTGGTGACTCCTACACTAGGACAGCCCTAGTATAATGGAGGCCATAGTACAAATGAGGTACAATGGAGCTAACAACTATAATAGAGTAAACTAAATACTTTTACTGGTATATATCGCATATAATGAAAATTACTATAAACATCAAAATTTTAAACTAATTAGCAAATAAAGCCTTAATGCATCATCTAGATGTGATTATATGATGCAAATAATAATTATACGATACATGTACTCAAGCATAAATAACTATTGAGTACAACATGGCGAGTGGCAGGGGGTGGGGGGAAATACCCTTGTCTAGCCCATAATAGTGTTAACATTATATTCTGCATATCACAAAACTAATTCGGTGATCCACATGACCAAGACCGAATCTCTTCTTCCACTCATCCTAAGTACATGGAGGAAAAATAGGGTCCGGATGTCAAGGACGATGAGTCCATGAATGAGGATGATGATGAATTTTTTGCACCATTGTTATCCTTCTGTGTGACGGTATGTGACACTTTTCATCAGTGTTGATCAAGATTTCCCCTATAAGTTTGAACCAGTTAGCCTTCCAAAGAAGCTGAAGGAGATGGTAGAAGAAAGCAATGTTCTGATGACTCATTGCCAAGTTGTGTACACCATGATATTCTTAATAAACTTGTTGAACATCACAAATATGCTATCACAAGCTTTGCAAAGGAAGAATCAAGATGTTGTTGAAGCCATGCTTTTGATCTTGGATGTGAAAGAAGCTTTGCAAACTATGAGGGACAATGGGTATGAGCCATTATGCGAGCAAGCAAAAAAATATGTTAGGAACATGGAATTGACGTGCCAAATATGGATGATCTAGTTGGAGCTATGGGGCAATCTGCTCGAAGCAAGAATAAGGTGACTCGAGATCATTATTTCAGGGTGAGCATATTCAATGTTGCTATTGATGCAATTCTCACTGAGATGAAGCACCGATTCAATGAAGTTAACACTGAGTTAGTGGATTGCATGTCTTGTGTTAATCCAGCTAACAACTTCTCAAAGTTTAATGATGAGAAACTTATTCGGCTTGCTGAAATTTATGTTGAAGATTTTACACAAGCTGAACGGTTGTTGCTAAGATACGAGCTTCCAACATTCCTTACAAACAGGGGCGGACCAAGAACAAAAATGACCCGGTGTCCGTGTGTACATCATATATATGATAGCACACTTGACAACTCAAAATGTATGGCAGTAAGATTCCCTCGCAAAATGAAATGTTTCACTTCCACGTGAAATACTAGTTGATTAGGTGAAGTTCAACACTAAAGCATGCAAACTCCAAACAATGAAAATAAATATAATCAGACGACGACATACGACAATAGATCCTGATTGCCTATAAAAAAATAACTTAGTACATATTAAATGAACTTGCACAATAATTCATAAATTAAGTTACGAGCATTACCTTTTAAAATAACCCTCTACGTCATGTCCATCAATTTTCCTGTAATTTGCCGATTTTTGTGTTCGAAAAAATGCAGAATATGCCTTCCTGCTGTGTTTGAATATGCAAGAATAGAAACAATAAATAAGCATATTGATTAAACTGTACAATTGGGGAGTTAAACTTACTGGGCATTATGCCTTCCTGCTGCCGTGCACGCGGTTGAGAAATAATCCAGTTGGATTTGAATCACTAACCGAAGTTGGCAAATCGCAACAATTTGTTCCCAATTGCATTACCTTTAAATTTTAGAACCCTAACCATACAATTAGGATAACAGAAATGATATAGAATTGAGATGGCTACTGATAGTTGAGGACAGTTGACGGAGTCAGAGAGATCCACAATTTGTACCAAGTGCAGGGCGTCGTACCTTTGTTTACTTCAAAAATCAAAAATCAAAACTCCAGAAAGCTACGAGCGGGAGAGGCCGGGATGATAGAGTCTGACGGTTGGGTGGTGTGGCGACTGGCCATCTGGACGAGCGGCGGAGGGGGTTTAGGGCTTAGGGCGACGCCGTGACCAGATGAGACAGCCCAGAAAGGCTAGAAGCGGAACAGGCGAGCTGTCGTACAGAGATACGAGTAAACAGAGATCGATTAATCGATCGGCAGCTAATTAGCTAGCCATGCCTAGGTCTGGGTGTGCCTATGTTACCTAGCCGGGTGGGCATTGACCAGTGGTGCCTACGTCTACGTGGGCTGCACTGCCTCGCTGCTTAGTCGCTGTGCTGCCGGTGTCCAGCTTAAAAATTTACCCGTGTCCAGCCCATAAATATGGACCTCATATAGCGTAAGCACGAGATTTACCCGGTGTCCTGTGACCAGGGGCGGACCCACGTTGAGCTGAGTGGGGTCCCAGGCCCCCAGTCAATTTATATTTTTACTGCTTTGAGTTCCAACATTTTACTAGTTGGGCCCCCAGTTAGCCAAACATTTGGGCCCCCAGTCACTTGGGCCCCCACTGAATTCTTGGGCTGGGTCCGCCCCTGCCTGTGACACCGGGAGGTCTAAAGTAGCTCCGGCCCTGCTTACAAATATTAGGAGAAGTGAGGAATTTAATGGATGACTGGATATTTCTACTCTTGCTTGGTTGATGGTTCAAACAATGAAACATAGAATTTTCCAATTGGTATATCGCCTTATCGAGTTGACACTAATTCTTCCAGTGGTAACGTCATCGGTCGAGCGAATATTTTCTGCAATGAAGGTCATCAAAACCGATTTGCGCAATAAGATATCAGATGATTGGCTCAATGATGTAATGGTATGCTACTGTGAGAAAATGATATTCAAAAGTATTCCAGATGATCAAATTATGATACTCCCTCTATTTTAGTATACAAGGCCACAAACTTAGATTACAGGTACCAATGTAAAATTTAATGCCTACTTTACAAGTCAACCTTTCTTCTTGTTTACTGGGATCATTAATACTCCGCATGCATGCAAATAAACTGAGTGGAGGAAGTAGCTGATTATCATTATGACTACATGCATGCAAGTATTAAACAGGTTGTTAGTATGAGAAAATATTATTAACTTTGCCTCGATTACTGTTGGTGGCCTTGTATAGATGCAAAATGTATATCTTATAGTGGCCTTGTATATAAAAATGGAGGGAGTATGATTTTAGAAAAAGAAAAATCGCAAAGGACATTTGCCTGCTGAGTATGATGTTATTTCTTAGAGGTATATCTCTGTTTTAGTACGAGTGTCGATAGTTAGTTGAGGGTACCTTACCATATCACTAACATTTGTGCCAATTTGGACAGATGGCTTGCAGTTTGTCACTTGCATTTTGGTGTGGAGGAGTTATACAACTACAATATTGTTAGTAAGAAGCAGCACCAGTATCTTGTCTTTGCCTTATTTTTGTTGATTCTCTAGTACTTGATGTAGTGGTGTGCAGATTGTATGAAACTTTGCTGTCTGGTCAATCATGCTACTAGTATTTGTCTTGAGAATCATGTCCATTTGAGCACTGTTTGGCACATATTGTCTCTATAAATTGGTAAAACCATTTTTCTTTCAAAATTCCAGAAAACAAATGAGTAAATACTACATGCTTCCAGTAGTAGGCTGGGAAATTTTGAGCTTATTTGGCCAAGAGGATTAGGAGATAATGGCCATTTTAGTGATCTGATTCAAAATTTGATATTTTCTAAAAATTCCAGAAAAATTCTAGTATATAGTACATGTTTCCAGTATTAATCTCGGAAAGTTTCAGTTTATTTGTACAGAAGGACTAGGAGATAAGCAGCTTTTTCCTGTGCAGCTGGCCGCCGGGAACGCACGCCACACGCTCCGTGGCCGCTCCGGCTAGGCGGCTAGGGTTCCTCGTCTGAAGCGAGAGGAACAGAGGATTGGCCGTGCGTGCTGGAGGTTGAGAAGCCTGCTCTCTCATTCGCTCTATTCGCTTGGTGCGCGTATTGCATCCGGCCCAATAACAGGGACGGCAACGGTGTTTCTTCTCGTGATTATTTTATCGATCGGATCTGGCTTATACGTGCACTGATATAAAAAAATCGCTCCAAATCAAGGTAGGGCGAGCGCTACACCTCGCCCTACCGGGAGCTCCGCCTGTGGTAACGCTGTATATGTTGTGATTAATTTCAGGGGTAGTGCAGCAGCTGTTATTTTGTTCTTGCAGTTTGGCTCCCCTGTCATGGTGCACATTTTCCTGTGCAGCAAGTGTTGATTTGTCAGGAGTAACAAAAATAACTTACTGATTAACTTGTTCTCTGTTTCCTATGCTGTAGCCCTGTGGCTGCGGGAGATGCTAGTGATGTTCACTTTTGTGTTGGTAAAATGTCTGGCCGCAGCAGGAAATCATTTTGGCGTGGTGAGGTGAGTTTTGCTTGGCTGTTGTAGATTTGAACTGTATGTTGATCTCTTTTATGGGCTGTTTTAGCATTTGAAAGGTTCTGTTTTCAACAGAGTTTGTTTCACTCAGTTATGCAGCAGTAGAACTTACTGCCCTCCCTCTGGTGTCCCGGGCTCTGCTTTTGGCCCCTGACGGCATCCTCCCTCCTCCACCCCCCACTCCGGCGCGTGCTCCTCCTCCAAACCAAGTGGCCAACTCCACCCTCGCCTGCTTCGCCTGCCACCATCCGGGACATTTCCAGTCCCACTGCCAAAACCCTCCGTTCTGTCTCATATGCAGGGAGGACGGACACCCTAGTCTTGACTGTCATAACCATCATAAACCTCCTGCCTTCGTGCATTACGGCCTCGGCCTCCCTGGTTATTCCTTCTTCGCGCTTGACAGCGAGATCCCTCTGATTCCCATCCCTGCTCTCTCTATTGCTGGCATAATCACCGTCAAAGACAAGATAATCTCTCCCTAGGTTCTCGTCGACGAGCTTAAGTTATGGGATGATGGCGGCTGGGATTGGCAGATCCGCCAGCTATTTGTAAGTATTACTTCTGTAATTAAGTCTCTATATGCAGCCCAGCTCTTTCATTGCATATATATATATAGGGCTGTACTATTCTGTTACCCATAACAAAATATTATTCTGTTACCCTGGCCACTATATACAGCGCCCTCCGTCAGAAACAAGAAAACAAACCCAAAAAGAAAACCTCTTATCCACTCCCACCCCGTAGCCTCCCGATTCTTCTCCACCTTCCACCGTCGGGCGCCGTCCCCCGCAACTCCGGCGGCCTCCTTCCCCCGCTCAGGCCGCCTCCCTCCCCAGCGCGCCGCCGGCCGGCCTCCCTCCCCAGCGCGCTGCCGGCCGGCCTCCCTCCCAGCGCGCCGCCAGCCGGCCTCTTCCCAGCGTGCCTCCGGCCGGCCTCGCCTCAAGCGCGCCGCCGCGACGGCCCTCGCCGCCACCACCACCACTTTTTCATCCTCGTGAGCCCACGCCCGTCACTCCCCACGAACCCCGCCGCTTCCCTCCCTCCTACACCGGCGCCGCCCTTACCTCGCGACGACAGCCGCCCTCCCTCGCGCCGGCAGCCGCCCGCCCTCGCGCGCCGGGCTCCTCCACCCCGACGCTCAGGACGCCTTCCTTCCTGCGCTCCGGTCGCCTTCCTCCTCGCGCGCCGGCCTCCTCCCTACCCCGCGCACTGTCTGCCTTTCTTCCCGCGCTTCGTCCGTCTTCCTCCCCGCGCTCCGGGCGCCTTCCTCCCCGCGTTCCGGCCTCCTTCCTCGCCGCAATCAGTCGGCCTCCCTCCCCACGCTCCGTCCACCTTCCTCCTCGAGATCCGTCCTCCTTCTCCCCTGAGATCCCACGGCCATACCGCCGCCGGCCAACCCCTCGCAGAGACCTCATAGTGCTCGTCCCAGACTACTCTCCGAAGCCATCGAGGTATGCGTGCACATCTGCACTTCAGTCGACAAAAATCAGCAGAATTGGTACTATGAACTTCTGTGCTGGTCGGTCTTGTGTGTTACTTTAATGTTGGAATGAGGAATTTGGCATTAAAATGAAATCATATACAAGCTAAAACATAGAGCTCGCAGCTTCTGTTTGTAGTTTGAACTTAGGCTCGTCTCTCTCCGTTTGTCGTACTTTAATCGTTCTTTACCTTGATGTTGAATCAAGTAACTGTGCGTGCATTGCAGCAGTAATGTTTATTTGGTGCACAAAGCTCACCAAAAAAAACCATCTCGATTAATTAGCATTTTGGAAGTGCATGCTTTGGCAATTAACTCCGGAGTGCATCTATCTTTCCCCTGCAATATGTATGTGTGGTGTAGTCAGTATGCTGAAGATGAAGTTTCATGTCGAACTTTTCCAGTTAATATACGTGGTACTTGGTCATATATTTCACATGTACTTACTTCATTGTTAAGCATCTTTCCATCTAAACTTCCATTCCTACAGGTGAAGAATACACAGCAGGATCTGCCCCAGCAAACCACATGTCGCTGGAGGCGCTCTACCTCTCCTATGCACCCCCTGCTTCCATCTCCCTCCACCGCCGCCCTCCCTTACCCCTCCGCAGTTCTTGGCACCGCGGCTGTGGCCCCGCACTGGATCGATGCGTCGCTATCGCTCTGCTGCCGCGTACAGAGAGTTCAACGCTGCACCACCCCCCCCCCCCCCCCCCCCCCCCCGCGTTCAATCTCGCCGCCATGGGCATGCCCCACTCCAACTCCCTTGCCTGTGCTTCCATGTTCGCTGGCAGGACCACCGCGCTTCTCCGCCGGCACCGGCAGGTACTCACCCATGTCCCATCTCTTGCTTACTGCTTCATTTTATGTTGCTAAAAATAAAAAATAAGCAAGTTTAAAGTGAAAATAATGAGAAGCTAGATGTTTAAAAAAAATCAGAAGTTATTTTAGTGAATCTCTATTGAAAATTACCTCACGTTTTACTGAATCAGAAGTGGTTTATACTTTTTTGCTTGATGCGTGTTCTTGAGCAGTTCAAAACATGTACTTGTTCCGTGGTTTGCTTTAACACTTGTTAGATTGCTCTCCAAAAAAAAGTCTTGTATTTGTGAATTTGCTACTGGTGTAGCAGCCCTGTATGTATTTTATCATCAGTTCATAAAGAAAAGCTGAAACAGTGCAGTGTGCGTGTTAAAAAATAATTCAGTTTTATATTGTATGGCAGTTTTCACTTCATAGAAAATTTCTAACAGTTCAGCCAAAATAAAATTTGCATAGTTCATACTCGAGAGGCAGTAATGTTCAATGACAGAAAAATATCAGTTCAAATATGAGCTGTTTTACGGTGATTGGGTTAATACTCGGAGTACTTAGCAGTACTTACATGTCTGATCACGTCTGATTTTTATTAGCCATCAGATCTTGCGGGGAATTTTAATTGATTAAATTTAATATGTTAATTGCGATAAGGGCATAATGGTCCAGGGGGAAATATCTTTTCTTGAACCGATCACCTGAGGACCATATCCATGTCTACTCGATCCAGTTCAGAATCCTCCTCCAATCTATTCGTCGCCGCTCGCCGCTCCTGACCTTCTCCGTCCTCGACCTGCCCTGCGAGAGGAATAAATTCATCGTCCTCGTCCTCCACCCAACCAACACCAGCCCCCCACGCGGTCACCGAAGAAGAAGAAGGCCGGATCTGCGCCGGCTGAATCGGCGGCGACCGCGGCGGGCGATCCCATCTCTTCGCGCGTACCATCCTTAAGGTATGAATTCGGCTTGGCGTTCTGCTCGTTCTCTTGGCCGTTGAGCCCCTCCACCGTGCATGCAGTACAACCTCAACCCCACAAGATCCGGGTACGGACTAGAACAACGAATGGAAAGCTTCATCGTGGCATAGTTTCTCTTGAGCTAATCGCATCATGTTTGTTTAAGTAAGATGTTGACGTTTGAGATGAGATATACTAAAAGAAGATGAGATACTGGTTCCATAGTTCACTTAACTTAGTTTATTAAAGTCATCATCACTTTAGGTTTGCATAGCGCCTGAAATATAGTTTAAAGGAAGATGAGATACTACTTGTTGGACGTTGATGATTGGTTTCCCTCACATGTCAAACCAGCAAAGTCTTTTCCATGCACTTCTCTTTGCCTATGAGCTATTTTACACCTGCAACATTGATAAACAGAAAGATGTTGATGATTGGTTTCCCTCACATGTCATATGCAGGAAGACATGGCGTATGCAAGTGATGAGAGTATGTTCGAGTATGTAAATGTTGTCAGCAAGATGTTTGATAGTGAGGCTGAAGGCTATGAATTCTACAAAAAATATGCTCTTGAAAAAGGTTTTAGTGTGAGGAAAAGCTACGTTGAGTGGGATGGATCCAACAAATACATAATTTTAAGGAAAACTGTGTGTAGTCGTCAAGGGTTTCGCGAAGATAAGCACATGAAAATAAAGATGGAAGATAGAAAGAGGAGGCCACGAAGTTTAACTCGTGTTGGGTGTAATGCTAAATTGGTCATTACGAGACACGAGGAAACCGGTCGGTGGTTTGTCAAGGATTTCATCAATGAGCATAGCCATCCTCTAGCCCCACGGGATCTTTCTTGTCTGCTGCGTTCGCACAGACGAATTAGCGATGAGCAGAAAGCGGACATTGCGGACATGGAAAAATGTGGGATCCGTAAATACCGTATTATGGATATTTTGTGCTTTCAATACGGTGGATTTGATAAGGTTGGATGCATAAAGAGGGACATTTACAATTTCTGCCATGCTAATAAGCAGGAGACAATCAGTGCCGGTGATGCTAAAACGGTGATCATGCACATGATGGCGAGGTGAGAGCCAGAGCGAGATGTGGATTTTTTCTTCAAGTACTTGGTAGACGAGCATGGCCATCTGAAGGGACTGTTCTGGGCTGATAGTCAATCGCGACTTGACTACGAGGCTTTCGGAGACGTCATTGTTTTCGATAGCACATACAGAACCAACAAATACAATCTGCCATTCGTGCCTTTTGTCGGGTTGAATCACCACCGCAGCACTGTTATATTTGGCTGTGGTATAATTTCTCATGAAACAAGCCAGGCATACGAGTGGATGTTGCAGACCTTTTCTGATTGCATGGCACAGAAGCATCCGATATCTGTGATCACAGATGGGGACCTTGCAATGCAGAGAGCAATAAGGGTGGTCCGGCCAGACTCAAACCATAGACTATGTATATGGCACATTCAGCAGAACATTGTACGCCATCTGCATGATGACGACATAAAGGAGGAATTCAGATCTTTCATTTATGATACTTCTTCCATTGAAGAGCATGAGATAAAATGGATACAATTCTTACAACGGAATAAAGTAACCAGTGAGGAATCTTGGCTGCATCAGATGTATCAGATGAGAAAGTTGTGGTGTGCTCCATATCTTGAGGGGCGTTGTTTCCTAGGATTGAGCAGCAATCAGAGGAGTGAGAGCTTGAACTCTGTGCTACATACGCACCTTGAGGGTAAGATGTCGTTGTTTGAAATGCTAGAGCACTATGAGCGTTGCCTTGCGTCGCGACGGATTAACGAAGCTCTCCATGACGTCGAAGCCTTGCAGTCCATTCCATTTACAGAGGAAAATGCTTCGCCGCTTGAGAAACACGCCGCAATAGTTTTCACACCTAGTGTCTTTAAGATGGTCTTATGGAGCATAGATGCTGTCAGCAAATGTCAGATTAGAGAGATACTAGATGGATCAGAAGATTCCACTTATGTTGTGTCCAAGCAGGAAAAAATGGATAAAAAGTTTGGAGTGCGCATTGAAGAGCAAGGAGGTCTTTTGCATAGGGTAAGTTGTTCTTGCCGTAAGCTGGAATGCGCAGGCACACCATGTTCCCACATTTTTTACATATTGGGGACTTTAAAACAAATAATTCTGCCCAGTTGTTGCGTTCCCACTAGGTGGACTATGAATGCAAAATGTGCATACACACCTACCAGAAAAAACCAGATGTATGACTATTCGCTAAGCCTGCAGAGGTACCGCGAGTTGCGGAATTGTAGTCACGCCGCAAGTTTCCGGGCATGCCACTCTGATGATGACTATCACCGTCTAAAGATGCTTTTGCAAGCACAACATCATGGCAAGCAATGAAGTTTTGAACTAGCTGACAGCAAGGAGACAACTAATGCTCAGCATAACAGCATTAGGTTTGGCCCATTGATGCCGCACTCGCAGAAAGTTGATAAGGTTCTCGATCCCGTGCATGTGCCAGGACGAGGTGCACCGAAGAAAAGGCTGCAGGCAAAGACAAAGAAGTCAAGATCACAGAATATCTGTGGCTATTGCAAGAAACCAGGTCACAATCGACGTAAATGCGCTAAATTGCTAGAGGTACGAAATATGTTCATATTTTTTTTGCATGTGTTTTACTCATAATTCATGTCCATGTGATTTATTCTATTCTTCTGTGTAGGATCTCGAGGCTGAACTGTGATATCTACATACAGCATGAACCGACGATGAGCCAGGGAAAGTCGTGTGCCATTCAGCTTTGTGTGACGTGGTCTTTACATTCTATTTCATCGTGACAGTAATTTAGTGAAGTGCGGTTATACTGCCATGTTACTGTATTA
Organism: Aegilops umbellulata; assembly: GCA_032464435.1. Taxonomy (NCBI): domain Eukaryota; kingdom Viridiplantae; phylum Streptophyta; class Magnoliopsida; order Poales; family Poaceae; genus Aegilops; species Aegilops umbellulata. The sequence continues at coordinate 11,390,103 of CP136054.1, forward strand.
GTTCGACATCTTTCGTTTCCATTTTCTGTGTGTATCATGTGATGTCCAACTTTAAGAATGATGATGTATTCCGACAAATTGGGCACTATGATTCTTCACCCTTACTATGGTTGTCATGCATATTCATAATCATCATGCATATTCTTTATTTACAGAGCAATAATGACTGACGTATTTTTTAAATAAGCAGGGCCCACTCGGGTGTGCTTGGAAATCTTTGAAAAACCTCCATGCACGTTCATCTTTGCTGCATGCAAATCGGGCGGCAGCCGCTGTGCCAGTAGCTGTCAAGGCCTTGATGAATCACTATTCACATGCAGGTCCCCGACTCTTGCATGCAGTTCCCCGACTCTTGCATGCAGGTCCCCGACTCTTGCATGCAGGTCCCCAACTCTTCCATGAAGGTCCCCGACTCTTCCATGCAGGTCCCCGACTCTTGCATGCAGGTCCCCTTGAGGCATAGACCGATGTTTTCAGCAGTCAGTCTAGAGGGCATTATAAATTCAAAAAAATTCAAAAACTTGGAAACCTAGTTTTGTTTGTGGAAGAGATCATGTGTGCCAAAACTGAGGTGATTTGGAGGTGGTCGAAAAAATGCCCGCATTCCCGGAGGAACCATTTGATCTAACTTAAGCCATTTTTTGAAAAAACGTGAATTTTTCCACCACCTCCAAATCACCCAAATTTTCTTGTACATGGGCACCCACATTTGCAGAACATGTGTATGCAAGAAAATTTTGAAAAAAATTATTTTACAATGCCCCCTTGATGCATAGACCGATGTTTTCAGCAGTCTGTCTAGAGGGCATTATAAATTCAAAAAAAATTAAAAAATACAAAAACTTGGAAACCTAGCTTTGTTTGTGGAAGAGATCATGTGTGCCAAAACTGAGGTGATTTGGAGGTGGTCGAAAAAATGCCCGCATTCCTGGAGGGACCATTTGGTCTAACTTAAGCCATTTTAAAAAAAAACGTGAATTTTTCCACCACCTCCAAATCACCCAAATTTTCTTATACATGGTCACCCACATGTGCAAAACATGTGTATGCAAGAAAATTTTGAAAAAAATTATTTTACAATGCCCCCTTGATGCATAGACCGATGTTTTCAGCAGTTAGTCTAGAGGGCATTATAAATTCAAAAAAAATTAAAAAATACAAAATCTTGGAAACCTAGTTTTGTTTGTGGAAGAGATCATGTGTGCCAAAACTGAGGTGATTTGGAGGTGGTTGGAAAAATGCACATTTCTGATATTTTCACAGGTTACGAAATATATTATTGGACAGAATATAGAAAGCACCACACAACAACAGCACATTCATCCAATACAATAGAAGATAGCTCTCCGAATACAATTCATCATATTAGTCTCCGAATTCAAAAGACCGAACAAAGATAGAACATTACAAGTCTCGAGACCGCGAGTAGCGAGTTTGTCTTCACATTACAAGTCGATATCAATCATCTAAACTACCATCACATAGAAGAGAGCTGCGGTCATCACGATGAGCATCATCGCGATGAAACTGGTCTTCATCCGGTTCCTCCAACGCTCCTTCCTCTCTCCCGCTAGATAGCGGGCGTATCTAGATTCCGCCTCCGCCCTAGTGGTGTACCCTTTGTAACTGTTACCGCTGAAACGGTGAACCTGTCTCCGACACTCCTCCCAGTCGTCGTAGACTCCGGGAACCTTACCCTTGTACACGACATACGACGGCATCTCTATGCACAAGCCAAACAACAGACAATACATAAGCAATAAATAAGTATGCAACAAAAGGATCGGAAGAGAAAAGCAAGACATTAATAGCACAATTCATGGTCCTAGTAATAAGTAGCATCGATTACATGTAAGTTTAATGACTGTCCAAACCAAAGAGACATACAATTCATTAAAGTTTAATTACAACATGAGCCAATCAATGTTTCAGAACTACACATAGCATCACTACTTTCGACTCGACTCAAGGGACCGAAGCGTGGATGAAGCCGTCGTCTGTCCTGATGGTCATGAAATCGCGGGCGTTGTCAGCCTGCATTTGTAGCGTTGTGTCTATCTCACTGCACAGAACACGGAATGTTAGAAGAAATAAAGAACGATCGATGGATGCATTTTTTGCTGTTTTGGCTGATGTTGTTTTGGTGCTGTTTTCGTGCCATTTAGGATGGCTGCAGTGACTTTTTGGTGCCATTTTTGATCTCTTAATATGGTTGCAGTGAGAGCAAAATATGGTTGTTATTTTTTTTGTTTCAGAAACAGGACAAACCAAAGGGCCCACGTCTCCCCTCAAGATTTTTCGAGGGCCAAAGGGCAGGACGTTTGAGTTTTCTAGGCAACTCCCCACGCCTCCCTTCCACTGGCAACTCCCCACGACTCCCCTCCACTGGCAACTCCCCACGACGCAGGGAACTCCCCTCCTATTCCATTGCCGCTCAATCTGCCTCCCTCTGCCTCCCTCCTCATTCCATTGCCGCTCCATCTTCCTCCCTCTGCCTCCACCATCAAGCAACTCCCCTCTGCCTCCACCATCGCTGGCCAGGAGGGCAATGGCAGAGGAATCGTGGAGCAACTCCCCTCCGTCTGCCAAGAGAATGGCGGAGGCATCATGGAGCAACTCCCCTCCGTCTGCCAAGCATCACCAAGGTGAGGCGTCTGGCAAGGAGCCGCTGGTGGTCGACGACGACGTTCCGGTCCCCGGGCAGAAGCAGGACTACACCGTGCCGCTCATGGTTGATATCCACCTGAAGAAGGAGAAGCTGGATGTCGTATGCACCAGCAATCCAGACGAAGCCGACAAGAGGATCCGCGAGATCAGGAGGAGGCTCGGCGGCATGCTTTCTCGGTCGATCGGCGTTGATGTCGAGTATGCGAGGGAAGATGAACCTCCACAAAAGGCTGCAGTTCTACAGTTATGCGTGGAGGATCTCGTCCTGGTATACCACATCACCGCGGCAACCAAATGGTAAAAACATCCAGTTCTAAAGTTTCTGAAGTTCTGACGTTTTTGTCTAATTAGTAGTTTCTGAAGTTTCTGAAGTTTCTGAAGTAGACACAATAGTTATGTAGTTCTGAAGTAGATGCAATACTAGTTCTGAAGTTCTGAAGTTTCTGCCTAATTAGTAGTTTCTGTAGTTTCTGAAGTTTCTGAAGTAGATGCAATAGTTCTGAAGTTCTGAAGTAGATGCAATACTAGTTCTGAAGTTCTGAAGTTTCTGTCTAATTAGTAGTTTCTGAAGTTTCTCAAGTAGATGCAATAGTTCTGAAGTTTCTGAAGTTTCTCAAGTAGATGCAATAGTTCTGAAGTTCTGAAGTAGATGCAATACTAGTTCTGAAGTACTGGAGTAGATGCAATACTAGTTCTGAATTCTATGTCTAATTAGTAGTTTCTGAAGTTTTTGAAGTAGATGAATTTGATGCACCAGATTAATTTGATGCAGGCCCAAGGAACTCCGTCCGCTCCTGCAGGAGAAGAAGCTATACACCTTTGTTGGCTTCTCCATTGGCTGGTTTGGAGATCAACCCCGACAAGTACGTCGACATGCAGCGCAAATGGAGAGTTCCAAAAAATGGAAAGAAGTGGCAGGCTTTGGCTGAGTTTGCAGCCAGCCTCATCCACCTATCGTACAAGGAAATGAAGAAGAAGATCAACAAGGAATTGGACAACAAACTATGGGGGGACAGCCCACTGCCAAACAACCTCATCGAGTACGTAGCGAAAGATGCATACGTCACCTACGAGGCATGGAAGAAAATCAAAATCATCAAAGAAGGTTTGGAGTACTGGCAAGAGGCGGAGGATCATTGGGATGACCCCTACTACTGGGGATATTGAGTTGTTTGTGGTATTATGTGTCTCAGTTTGCAGTTATGTGGTTGAACAAGTTTGCTTTTGTAATGCTGAACAAGTTAGCTTTTGTTATGTTGAACAAGTTTGCTTTTGTAATGATGAACAAGTTTGCTTTTGTTATGTAGTTATGTGATTGTTATGATGCTGGTGCAGAACACTTATGGTTGTGATGTGATGCAAAATCCTTCAACTTTTGGTGATCATTTAGTTCAAGTTTTGGTCAGATCATACAGAATGTTGTCTAGAAGTTATTGTGATCATTTAGTAGTTTTTTTATACAGAAGCCTTTCACTATAACTGAAAAAGCTGAAGTTCTCAGCATGAAGAATCACACAATACAGCACCTACATTATGATGATACACTATCAACTGCAGACCTGAATGCATCCAATTCGCCCTTTCCCAAGCAGTGATGGTAACTGAAAGTATAACAACTAAAAACGCAGCTCTACTGTATGTGTCCAATAGTGCCATCATAACAGAACTTTGAAAAGTCCTATATTATACAGTAGTAAGCATCACAAGTTTCAGGTGGTTTTCTAGCAAGAATTTTCCAGAAAAATGGATTGGTGGCACAAAATTGCTACACTCAGTCGATCTACCTAGCATTATCAAAGTACCGTTTAGTGTTCTCTTGCTGCCTCTTTTGATCCGCATGGAACATGAGCTCCCAAAGTACCGTAACCCTATGTATAACTCGTCGTACCCTAGGTGGACTCGATTCAGTTCTGCATTGACGAAGCTGTCAAGAAAGGGTTGATATCACCAGCTAAGAACATCAATTTTGCCGAATGGACCAAAAAACGCTATGAGAACATACCACAACATACCGATGGGTACGCATGGCCTCATAAATTATTATTTGCGTACACGAATAAGATTACTGATCTTTAACTAAACATCGCAGGACTTCATGTGCGGTTTGGACACTGCGGTACATGTTGTCATGGAACGGGGATGAAATGACCGATATTTTGAACCAGGTAATTGAATGCCTAATTTATATTTGTACTTTGTTTAGCTTGAAAGCTCTGCTGACGTCATCGTCGGTTATCCAATATAGGCAAGGGTAGATATTTTCAGGTGGAAAATATGTACAGCCTTACTGCATTCAGATTGCAATGCGCTTCGTCTCGAATCATATAAGTTCCCCATAACGGTTAGCGCTACATCAAGAATATATCATTTATTTCACAAGTCTCATGATTAGAACTAACGCAGCACTCTCTCTTAAACAGAAGGAAGTGTACGATGCCCAGCAAGCAGTTCTACCTGATGCTTCAGAAGAGGACGTACAATTAGTCAACAATCCTGATGGTTCGAACGAACCTGACACATCCAACTCCCAGAAGGATACCGGTGCACCCAACTCCCCCGAAAATGGTGCACCCAACTCCCCCAAAAGGAAGAGAGCACGTGGACGCCCGAGAAAGCAAGTCGATCCCGAGCAAGCAGCAAAAACAAAGAGTCTTAAAGAACTAAAACATAAATTTGACAGCAAGACCATAGCCAACCAAGTGTCTTCGTTACCATCACGGTCACGCAGAGAGCATAAACCAGCACCAGCTTTATTGAGCCCATTCAAACACAAATAGGTAGCATCAATTGATCATTAATTGATACATGCTCATGCTCATGCTCTACTTTTAGCATCATTTGATACACGTTTTGTTTTTCTTATCAGAAAGTGGAAATAGGTGCTTTTGGAAATCATGAGCATCCTCTACTTCTTGCAATATCTAATGCATTGATACATTCTCATGCCCATGCTCTACTTTTAGCATCATTTGATACACGTTGAGTTCTTATCAGAAAGTGGAAATAGGTACTTTTGGCAATCATGAGCATCCTCTACTTATTGCAATATCTAATGCATCATCAGTACAAAGCTTGATTTGGCAATAGGTGGAATCGGCAATCATTTGCATGCTTTAATTTTGTCAAAAATTAATGCATAGTTCAATCGTAACTGCTCATAGATATGGCAGGAACATGCTGAGTTATACACTAAACATAGTCATGCCAAGCTATAACTACCATAGTCATATTATTAGTGTTCCTAGCATGCATCACCATATGACAGAATAACACAGCAACCATAACATAGACCACCGTACAATACTTTAGTTGCTAAGGCCTTGTACAATGCAAGGTGCTTAGGGGAGTTGCTTATAGAAATAAACCAAGCATTTCTTAAGCACAGGTGCTTATTTGTACAGGGTAGACGCATAACTAGGCGTCTCTCCTGTACAAATATGCACCGGTGCTTCAGAAAAACCCTGTTTATTTTTCTAAGCACCACCTTAAGCATCTAGCATTGTACAAGGCTTAAACATGCATCACCAAAATAGTATTAACAACTAGGAACACTAAACCAGAGTAGCAGCAAATTCTTAACATAAACGGCAGATCAACCACCGCTCAGCATAGGTTCAGACACACCATAGGACATCAGTTTTAGACTCCAACAACAAAGAAACATAGATAACAAAAGAGGACACGGCGGTCCTGGGGCAGCATCAGCACTCTAGCAGCACATCACTTATCTCCCTTCTTCAATGCATGTTGTAGGGCTCATTGACTTTGACAATCTCAAGGAAGCGTGCGTAGGCAGCATGTTTAACCAGAGTGCTGGCACTACGATTCTTGCCATGTCCATTGCCAGTGCTGAAGGCATGCTGGATCATGCCATCTATGCCGCCACCAATCACCTTGCAACAGAAAGGGCACCCAATCTTGCCAAAGAAACGGTACTTGATCTTCCCAACAATCAGATGCCTCAGGGTGTACCGGCTCTTGCTGTGCCTGCTGTCCATGCTGTAGTCCACGTCGTCGTCATCCTCCTGTCAATTAGTGAATTAGTACACATAGAACAACTCAGGTGATATATTATGGTACATTGACTTTAATTACAATGTTTTGAAAGTACACATGTGAAACATGGCAACTATCTATTTGCTAGAAATAAGGCATATGTGCACATACATAATTGAGCCAAATAAATTGACATGCATAAATATGGACGGTGGAATAGTTGCATTTATAGATTAGTGCACAAGTAGTACATAATTAACACATGAAAGACTACATGAAGTGGCTTGGTTTAATGATATTTGATACTTGTTATAGGTGTAATTCTTATTGGAATCAGAAAAATGGCTTCATTGTACTCCTCCATGTTTCACACAAGGGGGGTTTGTTCTATCTACTGGAATGAAGAAACCATTATTCTTTCTGACAGCGGCAATACTGCTTCTCCAACATTGTTAGACCCTGATAACTTTCAGAAGGAAATTGGTAAAGGAGCTATGGGGTGTCTCACTGCTCATATTGATGAGAGATGTGGCTGTGATCATCTAAATAACATACTGTGGAAAATTGGGTAGATGAAATGTTTTGATTTTTTGGTATCCAGTGGATATGTAATGTCAGACCATAATTATTAAGGCAGCGATCACTTCCTTTGCAAAATGGAAATCTGTATAGAATTTGCAAATGGATCATCTATGAACATGTGTGCAAACTAATCATCTATGAACATGTGTGCAAATTAATTCATGTACATAAACTATAATGAATCAGGAACTACAGCATTTTGTCACTGTCCTGGGGAAACCAATGGAGAATCCTGCCATATATCCATTGTTTAACCCACTTTTTCATTAATGTATCCCTGCCATGAACATTTTCTTGTATTTGGGTTCATTACCCCACTTCTTTCATTAATGTATCCCTTGTGAAACTTATGCTCATCTAGTTAACAAGACTAACCCCAATGCCATGAAAAAACCCAGAGTATCTGTTGGAATCAGAATGTGAATCAGATTTAAAAATCCACATCCAACATGAAGATCTATGCTAGATCCCTACAATCCTACATACGTACAACTAGAACGCCCAAGTGAAATTGATGCTCATCTAGTTAACAAGAAAAACCCCAATGTCATGAAAAAAACAGAGCAAAAAACAGAGTACTACCTCAGATAGCTCGTTGATGGCATCCTCGTCGAAGTCGCTGCCCTTCCTGCTATCTAGGTCGAACTCCTTTATGGCGTTCTCCTCCATGAGCTCTTCGATTTCGTCATGCACCTTCCGCTTACGCCTTTTCATCTCCTCCTCCTCCAGATCTTCCCTGACCTTGTGCTCGCCGATGGGTGCCTCGACGGCTGTGATGGCAGCGGGAGCAGGCACAACGGTCGCTGCACCGCCAGCTTCCGCCGCTACGGCGGACTCAGCCGCTCCACCCACGGCTGCAGCCACGGCAGCAGACTGCTCTGCTCCGATGGTTGCCTCCGGCTCGTTTGCCGCATCTTCACGCCGCGCTTCATCGTCGGTCGAAGACAGGAGGAGGGAGGCGTAGGAAGGGAGGAGGGTGGTGACGAAGGAGGAGAGGGTGGTGAGGTGGTGAGGAAGGAAGAGAGGGTGGTTAGGTTCGGGAGAGGACGAGGGTTTTCTACCCGATTTGGGGAAGAAAGGAACTGCTCCTGCCTCTTGGAGTTACCGAGAAGCCGCGGGTGCCGATTTGACTTGACACACCCACCCGGTCGTCCCGATTCCACTTGGGGACGTGGAGGTCGTGCACGCGGTCGTGCACCTCCTACGGTTTGCCATCAATTGCTATCGGTCTCACAAGTGGGTCCCCTTGTCATCCCCACAACCGAGCCACCACATGTACCACATTTTTCTTTCTCCCTGTCTCGACCACTCCACATCTTTCTTTCTCCCCTTCTCGACCAGCGTCGCCGCCTCCGCCGCCATCTGCCGACGACCCCTCTCTTCGCTGCCGGTGCGCGGCCGCCGCCAACTATGGCAAGTACGTCAGATCTCCACTCTTCTTCCCTTCCCCAAACGCGTCTCCCTACGGAGGCGGATCTGAGCCGATTGGTTTGGACTGAAACTTAGTTTTTGGATTGGATCTTGATTTGGTTTATATGGTTTGAGACCAAATCAATCAATTAGTTTGAGCCGCCACTACCACCTACTGCTGCTTCAAATCCAAGAGCCGCAGTTGCCGGCCGGAGCTCGTCGGCTCTCTCGAGCTTTGACGCCATGTCTGATCTAGATTCATGACGTGCCCTCGCATATGGCTTTGTCCACGGTTTGAACCTTTGGGTTCAATTCAAAAGTTGAAAACGGTTTGGACTGGGTTGGATGACGCGCATGTATAGTTCTGTTTGGTCTAGATTCTAAATGAAAATATCTGGATTGGTTTGGTTTTGATGTGTGCCGTGGATTGGACTGGTTTAAGTTTCGATGCCCAACTATTCCCAGGTTTAGATGAACCGGGCATTGCCATTGTCATTGCCATTGCTTTATTACATAGATGATAGACAATAGATTGATTGGCCATTGCCAGTATAGGCTATCACTATGATTTATTATATGTATGATCTTTGTATTGTACTATGTACAATTCAACTTAGAGTTCAACATGTTCTGTGTAGAATGGAGGAAGCACAATGTGGACGCTGCAACTCACGGTGCCGGACCAGCCTTTCTACTGCCACGTTGTTCGGCATCTACTTCCAGCGTTCTTTTGTTGTTGCAGCGGTAACAATTTATATGAACCTTCTGATACTACATTCTTTTTGTTTTTTTTGCTATTTGCACTAATGTATTGTGTCTGCTAGTTGTTTTTATCTTACACAGATCGTACCATGCAATGTGAGATTGGCATTCAATGAGCTCGTCGCAGACACCATGACCTTCGACGCTCTTGGGGGCCCATACACTATGCAGGTCGAGAAGGGGCGAAAAATAACCCAGATAGGAGGAGATGATTGGGATCGCTTCATCGCCCGCATGCGTCTTAGTGGGGGTGAATTGATCAGCTTCTCCTTTAGAAGAGATAGGCCCAGGATTTCTGTTATCTATCTAAATTTGATTCCGGATAGTGAGGATGAAGTTCACTAGGACGAAGATGGTGCTGATTCAGATGATGATGAGAACCCACTTGTTGAATACCTGTATGCCCAAGGACTCAGCCTGGGCGACGAGGAAATCGGCAACCTCTGGGACATGCTTCCGCTACGTGAAGACTACCTAGGGAAGCCATTCGTGACCCGCCTCACAAGGACGAAAGTTAAACGGCATATCATGGTATGTTACTTAGTGTGGTAATTACATGATATGCATGCTTAGTTAGTACTGTAGTACTTCATATGATATGCATGTTGTAGTACTGTGATGAGAGGCCAAGTTTAGAATTCATTTAGTGAAGAATTTTATGACATGCATGTAGTGTAGTAATATGCGATGATATGCTTAGTGTACGGAGTAATCTAACGATATGCCTAATTACTATAGTAATTTGATGCTTGGCGTATAGTGTAGTGATGTGATGATATATATGCTCAGTGTTGAATCCAATGATATATGTGTCTTGAAGTGTATGCTTTGTTGATAATTGCACGTGACATGATCATATATCATGTCAACTGTCTTCAGAAATTACCTAAGAGGTTACTTGATAGCTGTGGCATCGACCCGGGCGAAGAAGGCATGACTGCTGGACTACGCCTTACCAGAACGGGCTCCATCACCAGCTGTGCCTATGCAGTGGACACGGACGGTCGCACTGTCTTGAGCAGGGCAGGGTGGAAGAAGTTCCTTCGTGCCAAGAATCTTCGGGTAGGACAGGCCATCCTACTCACTGTTGCGAACACCCGTCGCCATGACTTGAGGATGATGATCACCATCCACCTCATTTAGAACTGGGGTGGGCCATGTATCAATGTGAAATGAACTTGTTATGTTAGCTCTTGTTTGCGAGTACTTGTCGTGTATTACCGTACCTATATCTACTCATATCTAGGCACTGTTGCTTGTGATGGATTGCAACTATTATTAACTGGTAACTAATGCTATACTAGCTATGATTATTCCACTTTGTGATGTTTTATATGCTATAGTGTGACATGGTAACTGTTATATATGGTAGAGGCTGGTCTCTGAGACCTTGTACAATGCAAGGTGCTTAGGGATGTGCTTCCACTGTGTGATGTTTTGTACGTGCCAGGTTGTAGTATGAAATGCTAACTGTTCTATATGGTAGTGGTGAAGGAAATATGCCCTAGAGGCAATAATAAAGTTATTATTTATTTCCTTACATATCATGATAAATGTTTATTATTCACGCTAGAATTGTATTAACTGCAAACATAATACATGTGTGGATACATAGACAAACAGAGTGTCACTAGTATGCCTCTACTTGACTAGCTTGTTAATCAAAGATGGTTAAGTTTCCTAACCATGGACAAAGGAGTTGTCATTTGATTAACAAGGTCACATCATTAGTTGAATGATCTGATTAACATGACCCATTCCATTAGCATAGCACCCGATCGTTTAGTATGTTGCTGTTGCTTTTATCCATGACTTATACATGTTCCTTTGACTATGAGATTATGCAACTCCCGTTTGCCGGAGGAACACTTTGGGTGCTACCAAACGTCACAACGTAACTGGATGATTATAAAGGTGCTCTACAGGTGTCTCCAAAGGTACTTGTTGGGTTGGCGTATTTCGAGATTAGGATTTGTCACTCCAATTGTGGGCGAGGTATCTCTGGGCCCTCTCGGTAATGCACATCACTTAAGCCTTGCAAGCATTGCAACTAATGAGTTAGTTGCAGGATGATGTATTACGGAACGAGTAAAGAGACTTGCGGGTAACGAGATTGAACTAGGTATTGGATACCGACGATCGAATCTCGGGCAAGTAACGTACCGATGGACAAAGGGAACAACGTATGTTGTTATGCGGTCTGACCGATAAAGATCTTCGTAGAATATGTAGGAGCCAATATGGGCATCCAGGTCCCGCTATTGGTTATTGACCGGAGACGTGTCTCGGTCATGTCTACATTGTTCTCAAACCGTAGGGTCCGCACGCTTAAGGTTTTGATGACAGTTATATAATGAGTTTATGAGTTTTGATGTACCGAAGGAGTTCGGAGTCCTGGATGAGATCGGGGACATGACGAGGAGTCTCGAAATGGTCGAGACGTAAAGATCGATATATTGGACGACTATGTTCGGACATCGGAAGGGTTCTGAGTGGTTCGGGTATTTTCGGAGGCACCGGGGAGTTACGGGAATACGAGGAAGAAGCAATGGGCCTTGATGGGCCTTAGTGGGAAGGACCAGGAGGTGGCGCGCGCCCCTCCCAAGCCCAGTCCGAATTGGACAAGGGATTTGGGGCGCGGCCCCTCTCTCCCTTCCTTCCCCTCTTCCCCTCTTTCCCCCCTTGACCTAGTTGGACTAGGAAAGGTGGAATCCTACTCCCGGTGGGAGTAGGACTCCCCTGGCGCGCCCAAACCTAGGGCCGGCCTCCTCCCTCCCTTGCTCCTTTATATACAGGGGCAGGGGGCACCCCATGGACACACAAGTTGATCTTCGTGATCGTTCCTTAGCCGTGTGCGGTGCCCCCCTCCACCATATTCCAACTCGGTCATATCGTTGCAGTGCTTAGGCGAAGCCCTGCGTCGGTAGTACATCAAGATCGTCACCACGCCGTCGTGCTGACGGAACTCCTCCCCGAAGCTTTGCTGGATCGGAGCCCGGGGAGCGTCATCGAGCTGAACGTGTGCCAAGAACTCGGAGGTGCCGGAGTAACGGTGCTTGGATCGGTCGGATCGGGAAGACGTACGACTACTTCCTCTACGTTGTGTCAACGCTTCCGCTTCGGTCTACGAGGGTACGTAGACATCACTCTCCCCTCTCGTTGCTGTGCATCACCATGATCTTGCGTGTGCGTAGGAAAATTTTGAAATTACTACGTTCCCCAACAAGTGGCTGGTCTCTAATTGGACCGACATGTTGAACTATAGTATCAATGGCAGAGGCGTTTCGTTGTGCGCCACATCCAACAGTTCACATAATTAGTTATCCAAAGATTAAGGTATGAAACCCTTGGTCCTACATAGCAACATTTCGTTTCAAAAATTAAGGTACTTCCACATTCAAACTAACTAATACTACAAATTCGAAGGAACTACTTAATACATTAACAACACATAGGGAAGTAGCCCTGGTCCAACGGCTTGATAAATGACGAACAAAAACTGAAAGAAGAAGGATCAGCCAGTAGCAGCACCATCAGCCTCCCAGCCTCACAACTTCAGCCAGCCTGGTGAACTCCAGGTTTTTTCCTGCAAAACACACATGTGATGTTGGAGGCAAGAAAATAAATATGCCAGGGGTCTTGTCATGGCATCTAATCGCACGGAATGCTAGTACAAATGATGGAGAACAAAACATCCAACATGAGAAAATTCATAGGAGTTCTAGATCCATGGATACCATCAAGAAAAAATGCTCAGTTTTAATTCACGCACAAGACTTGGTGAAAACGTGCATATCAGCAACATTGATATGTCATCTTTGCAAGCTTGGGTCAGACTTGTCTTGTGCTTCATGGCATGACAATAATTTTAACAATAAATAGACATGAAATTGACCCAAACTCATGTACAAAGTTATGCAATATGATGCATGGATTGATTCACACATAAATGACAAAATGCCAACTTTGTATAGAATTTGCAGTACTGAAATATTTCAGTGTGTACTGAAACTGCAGTACTGAAATAATTCAGTGTGCATCGGTGTGTACTGAAATTGTAGTAACGAAATATTTCAGTGCCTACCGGTGTGTACCGAAATATTGCAGTGTCTACCACTACAACATTACAAATTTTGCCTAGGGCAGTACCGAAATATTTCAGTGCCTACTGGTGTGTACCGAAATATTTCAGTGTCCACCACTACAACATTACAAATTTTGCCTAGGGCAGTTCTGAAATATTTCAGTGCCTACCGGTGTGTACCGAAATATTTCAGGGTCTACCACTAGAACATTACTAATTTTTCCTAGGGTTCATATGATGCCTACGGTTCACATACATCATAATCAATCCTCCAAATCCATGAACTCAAATATTCATGCAATTCATTGAGATTAAAGTGCCATCTAGCATTCCCTCTCTGAGCTATTACGATCAGTATCACCACGATGTAAGCACGAGCAGTAGGAAGATGAGGAGTGGGGAAGCTTACTCTAAACATATCTACCGCCGCCGTTCAGACGAGGAGAGCGGCGAGGGAAGCGTGGAGAACGGCGGGGAAGCGAGGTCGCGACCACTGTCCTCCTCATCTTGCGCTTCGGAGTCTCCGGTGACTCGGTTGGAGGCTGCACAATCTGCAACGGCACCTCGTGCACGGTGGGTTCCTGATCCAGTGGATGCTCTACCCTGGATCTGAACGCCCACCACCTCCGCCTGGTCCACTCGCTGGACGAATTGGCCTGCTCCATCGCCCAGAGGAGGATCTCGATCTTGTCAATCGGTTGTGCGGGCGGGGGGCAAAGCTTTGCCCTCTCCATCTTCGTCATATTCTTGAGAGTGGCCATTGCCGTCCAGTTCATCTGCCTTGTGTTGTCAAATCAAGAACGGATCTCCCTCAACCTGGCCAACTTGACCTGGTCGCAGTCGGCGATCTGCACGAAGTCGGTGTTCTCGCCGCCGGCCATCAGCTCGATCTGCCGTGTAAGAGGGGGTGGGGGTGGGTGGGGGGTTGCCTGAGTGGAGCGAAGTTGCAGCGGCAAGAAGGAGGAGATTACTGAGGTGGACTTGGAGGAGAGGGGGGAGATGGCCGCCGATGAGTAATTGTGGAATGTGAATCACCATGGCGGCGGTTATGCATTCGACGAGAGGGGCGGCGCGTGCAAATTTTCCTAGGACTAAACTGCCCCTAGATTAAAACGCGTCCCCACCTTGTCACGAGTACTGGCCCCACTCGTTTTAGTACTTTCGCGTACTTTCATCGGAGTACTATCCAGTACTTCGTATTTGTCTGCCGTTAGATAGACATCAACGAACGGTTCTAAAATAGCCCAACCACTCTAAAACTTGTATTCAAATATATATGCATGAGGTTGAGAGCCAAAAAAAACTGATTCTTTTATGTGTTTAAGTTTTCAGCTGTAAGATAGAAAATTTTCTCTCTTGTCTATCTTGGTTCTCACGAAAATTGGGCCGGGAGTTGACAAGCCGGGCAAAATGTGTTGCTACTTCTACAATATCAAAGATGATGAGATTCTGGTCTTGCTCGTCGAGAACCCAATCACAGGGCAGTCTGTCGCTGCCGCAATGCATTAGGAAAAGTTCAAGTTTCCTATTAGATTTAGTTCTATTGGAAAAGGGCTGCCCTCACCGCGCTTATCCCCGTCGCCGGAGGGCCCGTGTGCAGGGGTTGGGCCACAGCCGACACTTCCGCTCGTGCCCTACCACTGCTCAATCTTCTCGCCTAACCCCCTTCCTCCCCGATCTGCTACTGATGTACCCCAACTACCACTGGAGCTTCGGGGAGCACTCCTCCGTCCAAGTTGAGCATTGGGCGCCGTCCGAGTAGAGCACTGCACCCCGTCCAAGTCCCCATCTAATGTTGAACGTTCAATTTTGTCATGTTGAATAATATAGCGCTGAGCACCCTACAATGTTTTTTGCTTGAGTGCTGAGCAAACAGTGGAGCCTGCTGGAGGCTCAACAGTACAACTTCTTGTTTTGTGGCCATTCGCTCAAGGAGCTGAGTGCAGGCCGCAGTAAGTACATGATTACTAATACTAGGATATGTATGTGGTCCTAGTAAGTACATGAGTATTAATTAGCAAGTTTGGTTGCTTCTGAAAACTCAAAAATGTCAGCTTGTACTGATGCATTTCAAAAATGTGTTGTGTGTTTTCAAGAAAAAAAATTGTCGGGTTTTTGGTGGCCAAGTATTATTGATATGGAGATGAATAACTATGCAGATGCGCTCCTGTTATTTTTCTGGAAAAAACAAAATGCCATGTTTACACATCCATATTTAATTTTGGAAGGTTCACACATCCATATTAGAGAGATTCATCGGACATAATTTTGTAAGGTCAGAAAAAGCAATTTCTCAGTACATCACAGCAGCTCTTCGATGCAAAGAGGACGGCTCTTCTCAGGTCAGCAGCTAACCAAACTGGGTAAGTTTTCAGAAATTCATTCTAGTGTCAAACGTTGGTGAGATTCTGATCAAGACTTTTGTCCATTCCAGCAACTTCAGGGTAGCTCAGTCAAATATGGCAGCTGTGCAGTAAACAGTTTTAGTTGAGAAATCAGCAAGGTGTAATGCATACTGTCTTCTATAACTCGTTTCACTTCACGATTTCTTCACCAGTTTGTTGTTTCCTAATTATCCTAATACCTAATTGTTTTACTCAACTTTAGCGCCATGCTCAGTCCAACCCCGTGGCTTCAAGGTGGCCGAGTTCGTCGCGACCATCAGTTCAGAGACCTGCGTCACTGCGCGTGTCGCTACCATGGCCCCCTGTGTCACTGCGTGCTTCGTCAACAAGCCTCCTGCACATGGAAAAGCAACAGGAGTCTGAGATGCTCTGTTCTAGTTAGATGGCTGATTATGTTTGTTAGTTTGTAATACTTTGGCCGCAGTGTACTTATGTATCTTTTTCTGGCCGGAGCACGACCAGAGCTTATGTCAGTACGAACTTCGATTGTGATGGTAATACAAACTCTATAGAAACACCAGCAATCCATTTGATTGCTATTCCTCATCTTGCACTGGCGGACTGATGATGCGGGAGCCGCCCTCTTTGCTACAACCCCACGTGGATCTCTTTCTTTCTTCTCTCTCAAATTCGTTGAAAAACTTGGTTGCTTGTTCTTGTTAAAAAACACGCCGAGACACGCGATAGCCACCCCGGTTCGGGCGTAGTATGTACCTCAGTACGAGTTAAAAACGGTGGTCCGTTTAGAATAAAAAAAGGTAGAAATTCAAATTGTAAAGTTCAAGCAAAAAAAGAAACCCCATGAAAATCCTGCTTAGTAAGTACCTCAGTACAAGTCATAAAAAATGTCGAGTTAAAAAAAATAAACAAAATAAACACATTTTCTTTTTGAATAAAATATCATTCAGTTCGATGATACAAACCATACAAGTACAGGGGCGACGATACATTAAACCGTTGAAAACTTACGAGAAAAATATTACCCAAAAAATAGAGCAAAGTCTAGTTAGTGAAAACAACGCTTAGTACAAACCCATGCAAGCATCTGTACAAGTACCCTTTTTCGAAATCATTCAAAATTACTCTACAAAAAATAGCTCAATACAAACATACACATATATCAGTACGACTATTTTGTTTTTCAGACGAGAAAACAACAGGATCCGTCATGACGTATTCAAAATTACTCTTAAACGGTTGTGAAGTAGAGAAAATGTTCAACATGACTAAGTTTCGCTTTTTCGATAGCTATCCAACGGTATATCATTTGCCATATTTCGAGAAACTTTTTAAAAAAATCGCATTCAAAATCAAATTTGACCATATTCAAATTCATTTTTAACCGTAAAGAATTAGAAAAACATTTCTATATGAACAAGTTGCGCATTTTCTATAGCTTTCCAATGCCGTATCACTTGCGTCAATCCGACAAACCGTTTGCAAATAATCGCGAAAATACGTTTCACCCAGAATTTCACCGTTTTTCAAATTACTTCTAAATCATATAGAATTAGAAAAAACAATACATATATGGAAGATGCGTATTTTCACCAGCTTTCCAACACCATCTTATTTGCTCAATTCCAACGAACCATTTGAAAATTGAGTCCAAAATACGATTCACGTTTTCGGTTTTGAAAAAAAACGGTTTTTTCAAAAATGCTCTTAAACCATAATGATTTTGCAAAAACGTTCAATATGCTTGAAATATGGTTGTCAAGAGCTTTCCAACGATATATTACACGCCCCGTTCCGACAAAAAAATTGCAAAAAGTTTTAGAACTAAAGAAGACGATCTGTTAAACACAATTGAAAGCATCAGTTCAACCGCTTCGAAGACATCAGTACAACCACCTGAAACCGTCAGTTCAAAAAGGTTAACAGAATAATATTCTGTTACGCATAACAGAATAGCCCATATATATATATATATATATATATATATATATATATATATATATATATATATATATATATATATATATATATATATATATATCCTCACTATATTATGCAGATTGAAGATCGTCGAATGCAGAAAAGCACAAATCTATGACATTGGGTTCATTAACCCAAATACCATAAATGAATGGTCTGTTAAAAATAGTCATTGATAACGAGGACAAGTTGCTACAATCGTTGCTTCGAAATCAAAACAAAGAGAAAGTACTCTTTCATTACAACTTCAAGTGAGTGTTACTGTCTTGTGAATATTCAGTTTCCCTTACGCGAGGTTATAGTAATGTAATTGATGAGTTATGCGTGCGTGCGCAGGTTCCACTTTATTTTGCTAGAGATTAAGTTTGACCGGGGAGTAGTAACTGTCTTAGACTCGAGACGAAAAGATCCTCAGGAGTATGCGGTACTAACTGAAATGCTCCAGAAGTAAGTTCAATCGATCATTATCGCACCATATCGGCAACTTTGTTCATTTCCTGATATCAAGTAATTATTTTCTTCATCTAGCAGGGTTTGGAAAGGGTTCACCGTAATTGTTCCAGGACTGCTGAGGGAGCTGGGATTTACACACCCGAAAGTAAGTACTACTAGCTAGTTCCGCGCATCTTCCATTGATTCTAGTTTC
This sequence comes from Aegilops umbellulata, assembly GCA_032464435.1. Lineage (NCBI taxonomy): Eukaryota > Viridiplantae > Streptophyta > Magnoliopsida > Poales > Poaceae > Aegilops > Aegilops umbellulata. The sequence continues at coordinate 11,408,593 of CP136054.1, forward strand.
ATCAATACCATTTATCATGCTTGATTATCAGTTTGATTGAACTCTATTTCTCGTAAAGTGCTTGTGGCAGGAAGCCGGGAATGATTTTTGTGGATACTACGTTTGCGAGTTCATCTACAACGCGACGGCCTCTCCGCGGGGCAACTCTGAAAAACAATATGAAGTATGTAAACAGTAATATTCACAATTTTATTTGATTACCATCATTTGTGTTAAGTCCCATTCATATATATGTATTGATCCCCTTCTTTAAATTAGATGTGGTAGATGCTCGATGAACTCCTACCACATGATCGCATGTGAGCAATTCAAGAGGAATTGGCGGGATTCTTTCTTAACCACGTCATACCTAAAGCCGGAGAACACCATGTGGAAGTTGAAACCAATTTTAGATGTTAGGGATTGTAAGACATGTTATATTGTATATATGTAGTAGCGTCAGATAGATCTACGAAAACTAGTTGTTCGACCAATCTCTCGGAGAAAGAGAGGTCTCACGTCTCTCTGTATATATATATATATATATATATATATATATATATATATATATATATGTGTGTGTGTGTGTGTGTGTGTGTGTGTGTGTGTGTGTGTGTGTGTGTGTGTGTGTGTGTGTGTGTGTGTGTGTGTGTGTGTGTGTGTGTGTGTGTTCATGACGATCTCTGTAATTAATGGTTCCTTCATTTGCTTACTAGCAATCGTGTCGAGTTCTCTCTATATGTATAGTAGCTAGCGTCGACCAAGCACGGAGAAATAGATGACACTTCTCTCTATTAGCTAGCTAACACAATGTGAAACCCCTAAATTAACCCTCCAAAACTTCCTACCCCCCCCCCCCCCCCTCGCCCCCCTAAAAAAACAAAAAACCCAGTTCCTGCCAGCTGCTGACGCGTGGATGCCTTTTGGTCCTGGTTGGTATTACCAACCGGGACTAAAGGTCCTCCTGCCTGGGCGCCCCGCAACGGCCACGTGGAGCCCCTTCTGTCCTGGTTCGTAAGAGAACCGGGACTAAAGGTTTTGGGCTTTAGTCCCGACCCTTTTGTCCCGGTTCCAGAACCAGGACTAAAGGCCCTCTTGAATCGGGACTAGTTCCTTGTTTTCTACTAGTGTTGGTGAACCGGGACTAAAGGCCTTTCCCAACCGGGACTAAAGGCCGTTTCTCTAGCAGTGGTATTGCATATAGAACATTGACCCAGCTAGGCATGCATAACCCTCCCTCGAGAAGCACATGCATATTAATGGGGTCAATATGAAAAGGCCCTGAGGCGTCCGGGCATGTCCGTGACATCAGACTGGCGGGCATGACGCACACAGACACACGTCTGAACAGAACGGTCTGAAGGGAACGCCGCTCTAGCGTGCTGTCCAAGGGGCCAAATCCGGCTATTTAAGCCGGACGGCGGCACCCAACCCTAGATGCACTCATATTTCCCTCCCCTCTGTGCTGCCACTTCCCATCCACTCGCAGCTAGTAACTCACTGTCTGCCCATAGCCATGGCCTGGCAACGGATCACCACTTAAGCAATGCTTACTCCGGAGCATTGGTTAGAGCTCCTTGAGGATATTTGGAGCCGGCAGAAGCTCGGATTGCAGCTGGCCTGCCTTCGGCCTCGCCGGAGCAGAAGGAGTAGGAGTAGCAGGAGCAGGACAATCAGAAGGCGCTAGAGGAGGAGGAAGGGGATGCAGATCCGGCGTCTCCGACTGTCAGATTCGCCATGGCCGATGCGATGGGCGATTTTGACGTCGCCCAAGCAGAGCAGACGGTGGCGCAGCAGGCCATCCTCGACACCATCTGCTCGGACACGAAGGTGGAGGCAAACCGCCACTATCTACAGGAAACACTGGTGGAGGTGGACGCACTCTTCGCGGATATGGAGTCCGACGAGGATCCGAAGTTGCCGGAGGCTGCCGTCCGCCAGGAGGCACGTCCGTCTGGCAATACCAGAATGGAGGTTGTCTACATCTCCGACAATGAGTAGAAGTAGACTATGTTTACGTACATAGTACTACATAGTTTTTTTGTTGCATGTGTTGTATGGATTTGGGGCACTTGGTTATTAGAAGAGAGAGAGAGAGAGGGATTTGGCGAAATCGTTGATGTATTGCTTGAGCCTCGTGGGCATATATATAGGAGTACATTGACCAACCACAAGACAAGGCAGGAACAAATCCTAGTCTATACTATACTCCCTAATATACATTATACTCAACACCCGCCCGTGGTCACAACGGTAGCGACGCCGACGGTGAGACTGGAGAAGAACCTGAAGGCAAGCTGACGGACATCCCTCCACAGTCGTAACGGTCGTTGCATCGCGGAAGTCGTGGCTGGAGTGAAAGCCGACAAGGTTGCTCAAGCAAGGCAGTAGCACTTTGTGCCATTTGTCGAGGTAGCCGAGAGAATAGGGTGGTGGAGCCGCGGTCGAGGTAGCCGTACGAAGAATGCCGTGGTTGATGTCGAGTCGGGGTAGCCAGTGTCGAGGAAGTCGTCATGGAGCCGCGGGCGCAAGGAGGCGCCGAGTTAGTCGTGGGCGCAGTGGTATCAGAGTAGTGGTGCGCCGGGAAGAAGATGTTGTTGACGAGGCGTCGCGCCAGGTTGGCCAAACCCGGGGACACGTCGTAGACGAAGGCACATGACGGTGTTGCCAGCACCGGGCATGCGTAGACGGACGAAGACGAAGTTGACGAAGCATTGCGACAGGCTTGCCAAGCCCGGGGACACATCATGGACGAAGGGACGCATCAATGTTGCCAGCACCGGACATGCGTAGACGAGGGACCTGCATGAGTTGTACGCCATGTCAAGGAGTCAGAGGGCTAGCAGAGAAGAAGACTCGACGACCGTCGTGTCCCCAATCGGCATGGGGGCCGATGTCACCAATGGTGGTCGGAGTAGACGAAGTGATCGCGGTAGATGACAGCGACGCTGGCGATAGGCCGGTACTTGGACGGAGAAGAAGGAGGTGGTCGGGCGGCGGCGACTACGAGGGGTAGCTGCGGCGGCCGAAGAAGAGCAGCGGTGGCAGTGCTCGAAGTAGGCGAGGAACCCGATAGCATGACGAAGACCAGCGCGGACAGTGGTGTTCCCACGCCAAGGGAGACGGCGCGGCGCATACCACGAGAGGTTGACGCGTGGGGACGACGGTGGACCGCAGGCCGCGGTGCTACGTCCCTAAGGGGTGACGCAACGGTGGCGGGCAGGTTCGGGCGATGACGGAAGACCTCGGGGCGGGTGCAAGGACCACGGGTCGCGACGCTACAGCCCGAAGGGGTGGTGCAGCGGTGGAGCGCAGGTCAGTGCAACCGCGGTGAAGGCCTCGGGTGGCTGTGGTGACCCGTTCCGTAGCGCTATAGCCTAAAGAGGCGGTGTAGCGGCGGCTCGCAGGTCGGGGCAACCGCATGGAGAACCACTAGCCAGGGGGATGGCCTGACGGGAGGCGGCGTGGACCGCATGCTGCAGCGCGATAGCCCTAAGGGGCAACGCGGAGGCGGCGGTGGCTACAGGTGTAGCCGACGGGAGGATCTCGGGGGGGGGGGGCGACGTGGACCGCGGACCGCTACCCGACAGCCCGAAGGGGCGTCAGAGGGAGCGGCGCGTGGGTCGGGGTAGCCGGCGGGAAGACCTCGGGCGGTGACGCAGCGGTCCGAAAGGATGACGCGACGACAACGTGTGGCTCGATCGGTGGTAGGCGCGTGCTCGGGGGCGTGCTTGACGAAGACAGGCGCGTGATCGGTTGATCAGACCGACGGCGACGCTGTACGCGCCATGACGGGGACGACGCGCAGATCGAAGTCAATTGCGACTTTGTCGGTGATATCCCGAGCGATGACGGCGAAGAAGGACCGACAAAGGAGACCGCGCAGAGGAGCGGCCGGCAGCGACGCATGAAGGCGTCCCTTGGACGTGGCGTCCAGCCTTGCCGCACGGTTGATGACGAAGCGGGTGGTGTAGTCAACGCCGATGTTGGAGTAGAGGGGCGGGGGTCGACGGCGGCGGAGGGCGAAGCAAATCGATCAAGCATAGATCCGAAAACAAAAAAAGAAAACGCCGACCAAGATGACCAGTGGGAGAGAGAAAAAACCCGAAGCAAGGGCTAGGAAAAAAAGGTTCTCTAGGGCAGCCGGTCAATTTGACCGGCGGACGAACTCTAGTTACGGGCGGCGTGGCCCCCGGCGGCGGTCATGGAGGCCAACCGCCCTAGGGGCGGCGCGCGGGTGTAGAATCGGTGACGGCTAGGGTTTGGATCGGTTAGGCTGATACCATGTTAGAAGAGAGAGAGAGAGATTTGGTGGAATCGTTGATGTATTGCTTGATCCTCGTGGACATATATATAGAAGTACAATGACCAACCACAAGTCAAGATAGGAACAAATCCTAATTTATCATGTAGTACTTCCTAATATATATTATACTCAACATTAGTTACACCCGACGCAAAATGAGGAATGACTGGGCCCTCTCAATGGACATGCCTGGACGCGTCCGTGAACATATGAAAGACGGAATTTTCTATATACGGCTGTAGATGCTCTCTAGGTGCTACGACAACAACCATTGCTTACCTTCAATTAGATCCATTCACACTACTAGTGTCTGAAAGGAATCGCGCCACATGTGTGTGGAGCCAAGTTAAGTATAGCACCTCATCCCCTTGCACGCCAGCCACCGGTTAGAGATCTCTAGTGTATGGTGGCCAGGCTCGTCCTTGCATCTCTGTTGGCAGCCTCCGCGATGCTGATAACCGATCCTTGGCTGGCGCGAAATCTTGATACAGCTGCTGGATGAGTAACCAGTGGTTGTTAACACTCACAAACACAAGACCTATCATGTCTTCTCCCAAAAGCCAAAGGTGTACTCCTTTCCGTGTACATTCTGTCTTTTTAGACTAGCCACACTGGGGTAACTTCAGCAGTAACTTGAAATCCAACTCAGCAAATTTGTCTATTTGACAATGAGTTAATGAAGAGAGAGGTAGTTCTAGTAACTTAGCTAGTTATTGTAACATCACACATATCAAGGCAAGATGAGTCTATAGCATAATAAATGAAGTGTTGCATGTTACCACACATATGTTACTTCCCACTATAGAGGTAGTAACATAGAGTAGTAACATGCCCATGTTACTATTCTATGTTACTACCCATTATGGCTAGTCTTAGGGTCGTTGGTTCATCACGCTTCTCATTAATTAAACTCATTAATCGTCGCATGAAGAGCAGGCAACCAGCTATGCCACGTGACGCAAGCTGGTTGGCCACGGTAAAAAACATTTTAGGATATTATTTTTAGAAGAAGGTTAGGAATTCTTTCAAATGTTTTTTAGATGGAGGTGATGACCCCACCTATTTTTTAAATGAAGGGCTACATAAAGGGGTGCTCGCTGGTAGGCTGCGTTGGTGATATTTTTTCTTTTCTTTTTTGCTTCTTTTTCTAAATGAAGGTGAGGATTGTTTCTAAAATGTTTTTCTAGATGAAGATGAGGAATCCTTATATTTTTAAATAAAAACATGCGCATAACTTTTTCAAGCGGTGTCACAGGGTGACGCTCCAACCACTAGTGATTCTATATAATTAGGCACCGCGTTACCGTTTGATGAAATTTTGTCATCTTTTTTTATCAAGGCCTACAGGCCGTGTTTGAGCAACGCGCACAATTGAAAATTACCGCGAGTAAAAGAACTTTTTCCTAGTGGACGTGCCAGTACATATGCAATTTCATCAGGTGCTTGGTCCAGTCAATCTGCTCAGCTTGATGGGGCTTGAAATGATAAATTAGGACGTGGAAGCAAGTGTTGACCAGACCAGATGAAACTGAACTAGTCACATGTAAAAATTAGCAACACATCCTAATTACAATCAAATTCACCTGAATTTATTGAGGTAATAGCACTGCAGGTCCTTGAACTTGTTCAGGATGTGATGGTTTGGTCCTCAAACTTGTAAAAGACAACTATTTGGTCCTAAAACTTGTCACAAATGTGCATGTTTGGTCCTGGGCCAATCACGAACAGCCAAGTGGAGCCAGCTTGGCCAAGCCGGTCAGCGCTGTACATTTTACAATGACACCCTGCTGTTCCTAGATTTTAAGTCTTGGAATCATAGCCCAGCGTACGTGGTGCTAATTTGAATTTGCAGAGATGCTCGTGGGGCAAGGCCGATGGGAATAATAAATGAGGTACATGGGTGTGGTGGGCAGAACATTTTAAAGTACGCAAATATTTTCTTAAAACTGCGTGAACAATTTCTTAAAAGTGCATGAATATATTTTTGAACGGTGTGATCACTTTCTTAAACATGATGAGTCATTTTTTGAACTATAGATGAACAATTTCGAAATACACTATGTATATTTTAATGCAAGGTATTTTTTATTACAAAACAAAGTTTTTTTAATCATGATGATTAACTTTCTTAAAACACATGATGAATATTTTTAATAAGCGATGAACATTTCTTAAATATACGACGAATATTTCTTCAAAACACGATGAACATTTTTAAAGTACCATGATTTTTTTAAGAAGCGGTGAATATTTTTTAAATACACTATGAATATTTTCTCAAAGGCACGACAACCGCTTTTTAAATACGCGATGCAGTTTGTAAATACACAACGAACAATTTTGATGCGTGACATTTTTTAATACACAATGAAGCTTTTTGAAAATCATGGTGAGTATTTTGAATACACAATGAACATTTTTTTATAAACACGACGGACAGTTCTAACACACGATGATCAGTTTTTTAAATGGACGATAAACACGTTGAAACTACCAATAACTTGTTTTACGACACAGTGAACACTTTTTTAAATACAAGATGAATATTTTCTTAAAAACACGATGACCGTTCTTCAAAATACACGATGAACATGTTTAAATAGACTTGCATTTCAGAAATGTCCGTCGCCTTTTCCAGAAAAAGTTCATCGTGTGGCGCCGCCATCAAAACTGTTCTTAGTGTGTATTTTAGAAATATCCATTGTGTATCTTAAAAACAGTCATCGTTTTTTAAGATGTGGTCATCGTGTCTTCAAAAAGGTTCTTTGTACTTTAAATATGTTCATTGTGGTTGTAGAAAATGTTCAACATGTATAAAAAATGATCATGTTTTAAGAATAGTCATCGTTTCTAAAAAACTTCATCGTCCAATAGAAAAATGCCGGAGCATCGCCGGAGCGCAACCGCCGCTGCCGTACATCCTCCGGAGTGCCGCCTGACTTTCGTCTGGGGTGGGTTGGGGGGGGGGGGTTCATTATGGAACTGGTGGAGCATTGGGGCTTTTTTTTATTAAACGGCTAGCAAGTTTCGACAGGCATATCAAGCCACACGGGTGCCCATGTTCCTTTTTTTTTGCATGGTAATACGTGTCTCATTTATATAGAATAAAGATCAAGTTATAAGGCACATAAGCACCGACCATACAAGACTGAAAAGATAGGAAAATCCTATGCAAAATACCAACGTCTGTCCCTCTCATTCGACACCACCGAAGCGGCCACCAAAGGGTAAAAAGACATATCGTCTCTTCACCCAAGCTCGACGCGGCTCCATCGCTGATCAGCAGCTTTACGCCGTGTTCCTCACAGTTCTCATTTGAACATGTTGGAGTACGAAGGTACGTGTGCATGCGGAGGTACATGGGATTGCACTGTCAATAAAAAAGGAATACGGTGGTTGGTAAATTGCTAGAGGGTGAAATACGAGCGAATAATACATGTTTGCCCGTGTCTGTCACTGATCGCTACCTAGCCCAACGTGCAGGATAACGAGCGCCATGTACATGATAATCATTGAGATTAAACAGATGGAGCTGTCGGTTTGCTACAGCGAGGTGTCCTGCGGGTTAAAATCTAGGAACGACAGGGAGTTATTTGTAAAATGTACAGCACTGACCGGCTTGGCCCAGCTAGCTCCACTTGGCTGCTCGTGATTGGCCCAGGACCAAACATGCACATCTGTGACAAGTTTTAGGATCAAATAGTTGCCTTTTACAAGTTTGAGGACCAAACCATCATATTCTGGACAAGTTCGAGGACCTGCAGTGCTATTACCTCGAATTTATTCCTTGCAGTACACCAGGTAACTTGATCGGGAAATGCACGACAGTGGCAGTGATGGGTTTGAAAAATGACTCCATCGGGAAATGCATTCTACACATTCTAACTTGATTGCTTGAGTAGTTTTGTTTCTAGCAAAAGTCTCATCCCATAATATAACATCTTATTACGACCAATATGCGAGATATTGGGTGTAATTGCTAAAATTCTTGCCATTTGGTTAGCTCTGCACATGAGCCACATTGTTTCCATCATACAAAGTGCCTTCATAAAAAAGAAGCATTCATGGTAACTTCCTGTTCGTGCGTAATATGGTCAAAAGATTCCACCGCATCAAAAAGGCAATGCTCCTTCTCAAGCACGACATCAAGAAGGCCTTCAATTCCATTAGGTGGGACTACCTCATGGACATGCTCAACCACCACGACTTCCCTGCTCGCTTCCGCGGATGGATCTCGGCCCTTCTTTCATCGGCATCTTCTCGGGTCTTGCTAAATGGGATTGTGTGGACCCAAGAAAGCATGGACATGGCCTCGGGCAGGGAGACCCGTTATCCCCGCCTCTATTCGTGCTAGCCATCGACCCGCTCCGCGTTAACTTCACCCACTGGGAGGACGACACACGGGCATTAGAGTGTCTCTCTACGCCGACGACACGGCTAGTTTCTGTGCCACAATCAAGGAGGATGTCCAATTCTTTGCCACCACCCTTGCCTCCTTTGGGGAATCTACATGCCTAGTCACAAACTTCTCCAAGAGCCTGGTTGCTCCTATCCGGAGTGGGAACATTGAACTCGATGACACACTACAGCCTTTCCCAGCATGTCGGTCCTCCTTCCCCATCCGGTACCTAGGCCTGCTGCTAGCGAGTACACCTGCAACATTTAGAGGAGAAAATAGCGGGGAAGCTTGCACCATGGAGGCGGGGCATGTGGCCTTTGCGGGACACATGACTCGTGTCAAGGCAGTCATCACGGCTTTTGCCATATATCATCTCACACCACTTAATCTCTCGGTCGAGGTGCTTAGGAAAATTGATCGCTTGCGGCGCGTCTATCTTTGGGCTGGCTCTGACACGGTGATTGCTGGAAGTGCAAGATCAATTGGGAGAAAGTGTCCCAGAAAGTATGTTTCTTCCCACACCCCTTCTTCCCATCTGGACACATATAGTTGGTTCTACCCTTTCTGATATGTAAACTCCTATCATGTGCTACTGTTTCTGTTAACAGATGGCTGCTAGGGAGGTGGGAGATGAGATGAGTTTCAAGCTGCGTTAAGAGTCCATCAAGCTAGATCAAACTCACAGGTCAATTGATGCTCTATTATGAATTCTGTAAGGAATGCTCGTTTTGTTGTCAGGAGTTCCCGGTGAGCATACTGTTTACTATTTGATATGGCTGAACTTGTTACATCATTAACCAGCTAAGTGTCTACTGTTTTCCAATGCTAGAAAAAACAAGTATTCCCTCCGATTCTTGTTAGTTGTCTCTCAAATGGATGTATCTAGATGTATTTCAATGCTACATATGTCAATTTGAGCGAAAACTAATATGAATCAGAGGGAGTATCACATTTATAGAGTAACTCATCTTGGTTTCTTTAATTGACTTATTCAGATAAATTCGTTTCAGCAAATACGATCAGCATTAGCACCGACACTTCTCCTTCCTGGCTATTCAAGAGTGTCTTAAATCCGTTCCACCTTACATTTAAGACGGCAAAGGGGGGAGCATCCAAGATGATTTTCATCAATTGGTAAATATTCTAGCCCGTTTACATTACTGTAATTCATTTTGGCTTTTGTTCTAGTCTGGTACACAGACATGTATCACCATCTTTATGTACTGGGTCTTACATTCTGAGCAAACGAGTACAGTATAATACTCGTATGAAGCCAGCCGGTCGAATTTGTATTCCGTGCTGATTTGCCTAAATAAAATGAAACACTGTGCACTGTATTTGAGAGCATGCTAGTGTGTACCACTGTATTGTACATACTGAACTAGTGTACAATAATTGTTCTAAATCAGGGCCTTAGTTTGCTCGGTCGAATACAGGGTGGGGTAAAAAGATTAATTGCATCGAGGGTCAGTGTTGGACCTATGACACTCATTGTGCAGTGTGGCAGGAATTTAATCTGGGTGAGCTACAGAGATTAATTACATCAAGGGACCAGTGTTAGGCCATTAGCACCCGTGACTACGTATTTACGTATTTCTTATGAATGGGCTTGCCCTACCTCCCCCTCCCCCCTCCTTCTTTTGGCACCAAGGGGAAGGAAGGGGGATGTGGCCCCCCCCTTCCTTTTTCTAGGGCGACGGCCAGGGAGAGGGCGCGCCAGCCCCTCTGTGGGCTGGTGTGTGTCTCTCCTTGGCCCAATAGGCCCATAGACCTCCTGGGGCCTTTCAGAACCCCTCCCAGTGATCCGTTGTTTACCCGGTGCACTCTGAAACAATTTCGGTGTTCGAATACCATCGTTCTATATATATATATATATATATATATATATATATATATATATATACTATTTCGAGACTCCTCGTCATGTTCGTGGTCTCACCTGGGACTCCGAACAACATTCAGTCACCAAATCACATAACTCATATAACACTATATCGTCAACGAACGTTAAGTGTGCGGACCCTACAGGTTTAAGAACTATGTAGACATGACCGAGACACCTCTCCGGTCAATAACCAACAACGGAACCTGGATGCCCATATTGGCTCCTAAATATTCTACGAATATCTTTATCGGTCAAACCGTTATGATAACTTACACAATTCTCTTTGTCTGTCGGTATGTTACTTGCCCGAGATTCCATCGTTGGTATCTCTATGCCTAGTTCAATCTTGTTACCGGCAAGTCTCTTTACTCGTTCCGTAATACATCATCCCGTGACTAACTCATTAGTCATTTGCTTGCAAGGCTTATTATGATGTGCATTACCGAGAGGGCCTAGAGATACCTCTCCGATACTCGAAGTGACAATCCTAATCTCGATTCACGCCAACCAAACAAAACACCTTCGGATATACCTGTAGAATATCTTTATAATCACCCAGTTACGTTGTGACGTTTGATAGCACACAAGGTATTCCTCCGGTATGCGGGAGTTGCATGATCTCATAGTCAAAGAAATATGTATTTGACATACATGAAAGCAATAGCAATGAACTGTATGATCAAATGTTGAGCTAATAGATGGGTCTTGTCCATCACATCATTCTCATAATGATGTGATCCCGTTATCAGATGACAACTCATGTCTATGGTTATGAAACCTTAACCATCTTTGATTAACGAGCTAGTCACGTAGAGGCTTACTAGGGACACGGTTTTTGTTTATGTATTAACACATGTATTTAGGTTTCCGGTCAATATAATTCTGGCATGAATAATAAACCTTTATCATGAATAAAGAAATACAAAATAATAACAACTTTATTATTGCCTCTAGGGCATATTTCCATCAACTGGTTCCTCGGCCTTCTCACGCCAATGTCATCAGCGGCGAGTGGGTCTTTCGCCATAAGACCCACTCGGATGGTACACTTGAGCGCTACAAGGCTCGCTAGATGGTCCGTGGTTTTCGGCAGCGCGCTGCCTCAACTCACTGAGACGTTTGCACCGGTTGTCAAACCGGGCACGATTCGCATTGTTCTCCAGCTGGCGGTTTCCCGAGGCTGGCCGGTTCATCAGATGGATGTCTCCAACGCCTTCCTTCACGGCCATCATGAGGATCAGATTTATTGTGAGTAGCCCACCGGTTTCATCGACGCATCTCTTCCTGGGCATGTGTGTTTGTTGTCCCGGTCTCTCTACAGGCTCAAGCAAGCACCTCGCGCCTGGTACCAGCGTATCGTCGGGTTTCTTCAGACACTGGGCTTCAGCATTACTCTCTCGGATGCCTCGTTGTTCGTCTATCACCACGGCAACACGACTTCATATTTGCTTCTTTATGTCGACGACATCATCCTGACGGCCTCCTCCGCAGCCCTTCTTCAGCAGATTACTCTCCGCCTGCGTGATGAGTGTGCCATCAAGGACCTGGGCGCTCTATATTATTTCCTTGGCATTGAGGTTGTTCCGCGACCCGACGACTTCTTTCTTCATCAGCAGAAGTATGCACATGAAGTACTTGAGCGTGCCGGCATGGTCAACTTCCACCCTGCCGCTACTCCTGTTGACACGAAGGCCAAGGTTTCTGCTCTCGAGGGCTCGCCCGCGTCGGATGCTCCGTTCTACTGGTCCATCGTTGGTGCTCTGCAGTATCTAACTCTCACCCGGCCGGATCTTCAGTATGTTGTTCAGCAGGTGTTTCTCCATATGCACCCCCCTGGTGACTCCCATTGGACCCTCGTGCAGCAGATTATCACTACTAGGGAAAACGTTATACACAGAATCTTAGCAGCAGCGCGGTTTAAAAACAGGCGCTACTGCTAACTAGCAGTAGCGAGCTTAAAGGAACCGCGCTACTAATAACTAGATAGCAGTAGCGCTCTAGGTGAAACAAGCGCTACTACTATAACTGCCACAGATTTGCCACCAGGCTAGATATAGTAGTAGCGCCCTTCCCTGGATGCGCTGCTGCTAAAGTACTTAGTAGCAGCGTGTTTCCGCAAAACTCGCTGCTACTAAGTGTTGCACCTAATTAAGTTTAGTCTCATACTGCTAAGCGAACAAGGATTTTACCACCTTAAATATGTTGACTATTTAGATTCTACACAAAAAGATCAATGATGACCAACGTATATTTTTGATGCGTGCTTAGACTTAGCAGTAGCGTTTTTCCTGAAAACGCGCTATAGCTACTTTAGCTATAGCGTGTTTCCTGAAGTGCGCTACTGCTAGTTCGACTTAACCACCCGCCCGCTCAAAATTTCGCTAAGTCCTCCTTCCCCCCCACTGTTCCCCTACTCCTCTGTCGCCGTCGCCCGAGCCCAAGCCTGCCCTCACCGCCGCCGCCCGAGGCCACCGTCAACCTCACCGCCGCCGCTCGCCGTCGCTCTCGACCTCACCGTCGCCGCCGCCTCCCCTACCCCCTCCGCTCTCGACCTCACCGTCGCCGCCGCCTCCCCCAACCCCGCCGCCTCCCGATCCTGAGCCCGCCCTCGCCGCCCCTACCTCTCTGTCGCCGAGCACCTCCCTGCCACCGTCTCTCCCCTCTCTGTAAGCCCCCACCCCTCCCCCACCCTCGTTCTCTCTGCTTAGTTAGTACTAGATGTTTTTAGTAGTAGTAGATGTTAATTTAGGGTTCATAGATAATGATTTTTAGTAGTAGTAGATGTTAATTAGTAGTAGTGATGGTATTAGTTAACTATTGTATAATGTAGTTTATTTTTACTGTTTTTAGTAACTGTTTAAAATAATTAGTAAGTAAATTAATAAACTAGTTGAACTACTTTAGTTGTAGTTGAACTAGTTTAGTAAGTAAATTAATAAACTAGTTGAACTAGTTGAATTAATAGAACTAATGTATTTTTAGTAAGATAATTAATATAACTAGTTGAACTACTTTATTTTTAGAAAGAACTAGTTTTTTTTCTATTTATAGTAAGTTTATATTTAGTAAGAACTAGTTGAATAAATAAAACTAGTTGAACATGTCATATTTGTTGTTATTTTTTAGTTTAAGCAATTATTCGGGATGTATTAGTGATAACTTATACGGTTTTTGCTTTTGCAGAAATCAAGGAGCCCCTCCATCATCTCCATCGTCGTCCCCGTCACCGACCCCCTCCGACATCGAGGTGAGACCAGCCAAATATCCATGTATATCTTGTGTTGCTCAAATAGGATATGTGGTTGCCCAAGTGGCCGTTCATGTTCAGTTTACACCTCCGAGTGGCCTATGTTTTGCCGGAGTGTTGATTAATTTCCGTTCCGGCAAATTTCAGGCGCTCGATATGTCCTTTTTTAGCAAAGGTCAGGCTGGATTTTTCCGTGAATTCTGGCATGACTTGTGCTAGAATATGTAGGAAATATCAAGTGGTCTGGATTTTGTCGAAAAATAATGATCTAATTTAGGTTTTTTAGTATATATATTTAATTGTACAAGTTTAATCTTTGAATTATGAACGTAGGAAATGTTGTACTCGGACGACGACAGTCTCCCGCGGGAGTGCAGCTGGTGCCACGACGATCGAGGTATGTGCGACAGGTTCGTTGAGCTGGACGAAGATCGGCGCTTCAGCATTAAGCTCGAGGAGACTTTCGATGTTGAAACGATACGCAACAACGGCAAGTGTATTTTTTCGTAATTAAGCATGACTTCAACTATTTCCACATCTAATTTTTATCTTTTACAATTCGACTAGCTTACCATGCCATGCAAGACGCTATGTCTTGGAGAGGATGGGTTTTGAAGACCATGAACATTTTCAAATAAAGAAAATACACCTAAGGACCCATCATGATATCGATTTTGAAGTAAATCTGTACAATTCTCAGAGCATAACCCATTTTGGTTGCCAAAATGGGGAAGCAGTTTGCAAAATATATGGTTTTTATGAGGGTATGTTTGTCACCATGGATCTTGGTGATCCTGACATCGAACAAGACAATATGGACATTTGGGTCCTTGTTGATACGCTTCCGATTCTACCGCAATGTGAGTTTCTCAAACATAGTTATTAACTAATTTATATTGTTTATTTCAAAATAGTTGACAGCTTATTTCCATTGACAGCTTATTTTGAATCTTCAAAGAATATGCAGAAGATGGTAGACAAAACCCATTACATTGATGGCTCCGAATTAACTTATAAGGAGAAAAGTCATCTGATTGCTTATTGTACTTATTTTGAGAATTACAATACCTATTATCGAACTCCTCCAAATTATGGTGAATGCGTGCCACTAGTGCACGTGTTGAACCATGTTAACTTCTATGGAGATACCCTGGTAAGATTTTTTACTATTACGACATCCGTGCATCTTTTGCATACTTCTAAAACTAGTACATCATTGCTAACTACGAAGTTATTACTATGTTTTCAACCGAAATTCCCGATGGATTGTGTGCCTCATCTGATGTATCAGAATGGTCGCCTTGCAGTTCTGAACATACAGCCAGGTCAATTTAAAGAGCTCACCTGTGCATATCGAATTTCTAAAACCGGTGAGCACATGCTAATCAAAGAATGGAAAAAATGTTTGGACATTCGCAAGGAGGTTCTTGGAAGTAACATTAAGCGAAAGGCAAGAATTGAAGACAGGATAATCTCCATTCTCCATAATGGAGAGTCAGGGGCTATCTTGATTTTTGCTATTTTACCTTAGAGAATATAGTAGGTCCTAAGAGAATGTAGTAGGTCCTATGAGGTACAATATGTTTATTATGTGATACAATGTGTTAGAGTTGATGATGAGGAGTACTTGTGATTACGACTAGTGACCAATTTGCTATGTGATGTCTCATTGATGAAAACGATGATCTTGAGGAGGTGTTATATGACAATGATGTATTATGATGATAAGTTGTTAATGATATGATGATGATGGTGATATTTATTATATCATTGGGTCAAAGAACCGCGGATTAGTTTCAAGTGGATGTCCATCCACTTGAAACTAGTCCACGGTTCGCGGATTAGTTTCAAGTGGATGTCCCAGGGCCAGTCTTCTACAACTGGACTGAACTGTACTGTACTATACTGGAGCCGCTCTCGATGGAGAATTGTTGGAGCCTGCGGTGTAGGGCAACTGCTTGGCGTTAGCATGAGCATATTCCCAGCCGAGTCCATCTGCTCTGGATTTGGTTTTCTTTTCTGCTGGTCAATTGGGTCAGCAGCAGTTTTCGTCTGTCATGTTCTTTGCTGTAGCCCAGTGTAGTGTTGTAGATATCTGAATAATTTGTTGGCTTGTTTAGGAGGGAGGGCATGCTTGTGCAGGAACCGAAAGAGAGTATGCACTTCATTGAAGAAGCAATGGACGTTCGGTACTAGTATTATATAAGATTTTGTGTCCTTTGGTTACTTTTGGTGCAGCTTTAGAGCAATACTCCTCCTGTAGGCCGCGGCATATACCAAATCAGACTTTTGCAGGATAAAGTAATATAGCTTCAACTTGTTGAGAAACTTTGCTGTACTCTGCAGTTTGGAGCCCTGCGGAAGCATGTTGCGATAGTAGGTTGGTCGTTTGGGTGTGTACTACTAGGTCATCTCATGGTTGTAATCGGCTTAGCCGAACATCGATTTCTATCTTCTTCAGATTCAGACATATCTAATGTGAATCAAGTCATATCCTTGAGCATCTGCCAGGTTTAGCACAAGTTGGTGGGTATATGTACTCACATTTCAACCCCAGTTTGGGGTAGTGATATACTAGTATTTTTAAAGTTGATGTACCGAAGTGTTGTCCTTATGCACAAGCAGCAGGAAATAATCAAGAAACAAGAACCTCAGAAGTAGTAGTAGTAGCATATATTGTGCCAAGGGTGCTCAGGTAGACAATTACTGACACTGGAGTCTCTTTTTCCTTTATAGGGAATACAAACACTGGAGTCCATTACTATACTACCGGCTGGCTAAGACATTGATGAGTGTCTCATCACTGATGAGTATCCGATCTCACCAAGGTACTAGGTCAGAGACTGGCCCTGGGACTGATATTACATTGGAGCGCCTGGAACCAGGGGACTTGGGACTGATATTACATTGGAGCGCCTGGAACCAGGGGACTGAGGAGTGAGGACACCTAGTTCTCTATGCGAATGATGCAACGGATGCCCTCCCCTTTGGCCATGAGGTTAAAGGCCTTGTTGATCTCCGAGAACGGTACGCTGTGCGTGATAAACTTTTCCACCTCCAGTTCCTGAGGATAATAGCAAATTGTTAGCATGAGCATTGTGTTCTTCAGGACGTCGCATTTCGATGTATAATGACTTCGGAAATGGGGTGGCATCCAACATATCTCAAGTCGTCGCGAGCATTGACCAAGCTATGTCAAAACTGTTTACCTTCTTCATGTACATCTCCACAACATTGGGCAGATCAGTGCACGGCTTGAAGTTGCCGAAGAAGGTGCCCTTGAGAGTCCTCTCATTCAGGTAGTTCATTGGGTGGGTCTTGAATTCGGCGTCCTTGTGTGGCACGCCGACCAGCACAGCGACACCCCAACCCTGTATATAAATAAAATGTTTAATTTAATGATTACATCAAAGAGAGAAGAGACAATGCAAATGATCATGTTTTAAGTGAACGATTGATGTCTTGAAAAGTCATACATCATGAACACATTCAAATGCTTGTATCATAGCACTGATATTGCCAGTGCATTCAATACTGCAGTCAACTCCTCCGTTTGTCATCTCAGCGAGTACCTAAAGAATCATCATAAAGTTGTATGTTAAGATCATCATTAAGCATAACAAATACTACTTCTCCTGATGTGAATAAACGAACCTCTTGAACTGGCTTGCTGTGGTCTTTCGGGTTCACAAATTCCGTGCATCCAAATTTTCTTGCTGAACATGGACAAAATAGAAATCATTAGTAGTAACTAGTAACTTCTTAACACAACAAAATAAACCCATGAGTTGGTAAAATCAGGAGTATTATATTTACCTTCTTTAAATCTGTTTGCATTTAAGTCAACACCAATGATGCTTGATGCACCTGCAATCCTTGCACCTTCTGCAGCCTAAATAAATCATACAAATATGAAGGGCAAATAGATGCATACCGACAGCAATTGTAGGACAATCCAGGGAAAAGTTAGGAAACTTACAGCAAGGCCAACTGCTCCCAGACCAAATATCGCCACTGTCCAGCCCTTGGGCGGTTTTGCAACATTAATGGATGCACCAAAACCTACAAAACAAATGGTGACTCGGCATCTCAAGATAAGATGTAGTCGTAACAAGCATACTACAACAACAATACAAGTCAACTTACCTGTGGAAATACCACAGCTAGGAACACAGACTTTATCAAGTGGAGCCTCAGGGTTTATCTTGGCAACACATCCAACGTGCATGACGGTAAACTCACTGAAGGTGGAAGTCCCAAGGAAATGGTAAATCGGCTTCCCGTCGATAGAGAATCGTTACTTGTCATCGCTGATCATCACACCTCTGTCAGTGTTGATCCTGAGCAAATCACACATGTTGCTCTCTGTAGACATGCAATGTGGACATTCCTTACATTCCCCAGTGAACACAGGGAGGACATGGTCACCAGGGGCAACCCCAGTCACACCCTCTCCAACACTCTCCACTATGCTGTTCATAGTACCAAGTTCAGGGGACGCGCGACAGATAAATTTGGCTAGAAATGTAACAGGAAAGGGCTTCAAATTGGACATAGGCAACACGGTTCTTATGATTGATTTCTTCACATGTTTTATCTTCAAGATTACATTAACATACTGTACTACAGTGACCTATGCTTTCTCAACAAACAATTAGCACGAGTAAATGCTAGACAAAGTAAGTACATCAAAGAATGTAGGTAGTTCAAAAATCATACCCTCCAGCTTCGTGACCGAAGACCCGAGGGAACACGGGAGTCTGCCCCTAACCATCAGAATCCAGGGAGGCGCAAGTCAACCACAAATTTGTTGTTCGATGTAATTTACTTGACGGAAAGCAAATGGCATGCATACCTTGGCCTCCCAGTAGTAGACATCGGTGCCATGTACGCGTAGTGCTACTATTTCAGCATGCTCATGCTTGTGCTTTACCTAGCTTAGTCAAGGATTTTTTTTCTATTGTTTATTATCTTTGGGGCCTCATGTATTCAGTCAGTGCTCTGCTTCTAAAGTATTTGCTTGTAATGCTCCACAAAGTTGCCGTCGCCGTGGGAAGCTGCCACCGGTGACCATCACCACCCGAGAGGGGAGCCCTGATTCTCTGCTATACCTGTGCTAGCAGCTAGTTAACGTCAGACTATATCCTTGTTTCTTCAATTAATTAACCTGAAGCGCATCCTACTCTGTTGGTAGCTGTTTATGCACTTCAGCAGAGCAGGAGCATGTGTGTTCATGCTCTGCTGAATTTTTGCCTTGGTGTCTTTGTTCAACAAGGCAAAGAATGCAGATTGTTATATTCCGATACATTCATCCTAGATGTTATTCTAACTGTTTCTATTATACGGACGGTCATTGTAGATAGTCCTAGATAGTAGATATTGTACACTTTCTTTATGTGGCCACCTGGGAGTGTTATGCTTGGCTAGTATAGACTCGGTGTTCTCTTTCTTTCATGAGCTATTTTTAGCAGTGCCTTTGTTGTTTCAGAGCTGTAACGCTGTAGAGCTGACTTAGTTTAAATTCGAATGATGCGACGGGCACTTGTGTTTCCTTTCCATAATGCTAATGCAAATGATCGGGCAAATCATCCAACCCCTTTATAAAGTGGGGCAAATCATCCAATCCCCCGTCGTTGTAGATAGTCCCAGATATTGTACACTTTCTTTATGTGGCCGCCTGGGAGTGTTTTGCTTGGCTAGTATAGACTCGGTGTTCTCTTTCTTTCATGAGCTATTTTTAAAAGTGCCTTTGTTGTTTCAGAGCGGTAATGCAGTTGAGCTGACTTAGTTTAAATTCGAGTGATGCAACGGGCACCTCTGTTTCCTTTCTATACTGCTAAAGGACCGTGGAGCTGCTACTTTTGATGTAAATTCTATTCTAACATGCCCTGCTATATAGTTTGTTTCAGATATTTCAGTCCAGGCATAATAAGGGCCATTCACATCTTGCTGTCAATAGGACAAATTGTTTTTCAAGAACGGGCACTGAATAGCCAGCTTGAACAAATTGTCTCGCGCCTTGGCCCTAACCGATCAGGGCAGCTATGTCGCATGACTAAATGTATTTTGCTTATATGGTCCTTGATCCATTTTCTAGTACGGAGCTCAGTTCATCCACCGGACTCCAAGCTACCAAACAGTGACCCCCTTTGCGTCTTCAGAGTCCAGAGCCCCGCCACAGTAATTAAATATATCCTCTGCATATCTTGCCTAGGCACTTGAACTAGTTCAGGCAACTGATTTAAACTGAGAATGGACATTCAGCACGGCAGTCGTCGGAGATGGTATGCCGCCGGCAATGCTAGCTGCTTACTACAGTGAAAAAGGCTTTCATCCCGCTTTATAAATAAAGCATGGACCAACAGTGCCCAGTACAACCGCACACACCCACCACAAACGAACACACACCCAAGGTAGGAAGTACAACTGCACACACTCATCACAAACGCACACACACCCAAGGCAGGATATATAGGCGCTGAGCGCAGCAACACACTCCCTAGCACTACACAAGCCGCCGAGAGCTTCATCCGTGGACACCACGAAGAAGTGAAGCCGCATATGACAAATCGTGGGCTCCAAGGCGGCGCCTTCAGGAAGGATACGACACCGGAGCGCCGCCACCGCCCGATCCGAGGATCAGAGTTTCCCCTGGAGCAACACGATGGGCAGTGATAGCCGCGACGACGCCTTCAAGAAGGGAGCGATCTTCGCCGTCGCCAGTCCGTCCGAAGATAGAGTAGGTTTTCACCCCGGCCAACACACACCGCTACCGAACGCCACACCCCAGCTACCACGCTGCCCACACGGCCGTGGCAGCCGGGCAGCACCGAGGCACGAGCTCTGCCCATGAGCACCGCGCCACCACCACCAGTGCCGCCGCCCCGGAATCCAAGACCTTGACACCAAGTCCTCCGAGCCCCACCGATACCCAAACCGCGGAGACGGGCGGAAAGGCTCCGCCTTTCACACCCCTGGCCGGTCCCAGCGCCAAGACCCAATAGGCTGGCGACAAGCCTCCATCGAGCCGTCCTGCGACACCGGGCGTGAGAGGAGCGCAGTCCTGCTGCCGGGCGCGAGAGGAGCGCAGTCCTGCTGCCGGGCGCGAGACGGCCGGTCCTGCTGCCGGGCGCGAGACAAGCTCGGTCCTACGGCATCGGGTGCGAGACGATCGATGGACAGCAGCCGGGAGAAAGCCAACTCACCAGCGAGAGAAGCGAACGGACGCTGAGGAGAGGAGTCGAAGGCTGATACAGGCAGCCTACAGACGAGCCGACGCCAGACCAATCTGGCCGCCGCCGCAATCAACCTGTCACCACCACGGCAGCTGCCGGGCACACACCCGTGTAGCCACTGCCACTGCGTCGCCTCCCCGACCAACCGAGGGGGCCTGGGTCAAGGCCGCCGCTCGCAACCCTAGCCGTCACGGCCCTGCGCCGCCGAGAGGCCAGATCCGGAAGAGCCGCCGCGGCCGCCGTCTCCAACCTCCGACCCGCACCACCACCACCAACTGCCGCGGTGCCACCACCACCTGCCGGGCCACGGCAGAGGTAGCCACCGGCAGCCCGCAGCCCGCGCCGCCATGAGCCAGATCTGGCCACGCTGGAGTCGCCGCCGTCTCGGGTACACGCGCGCCACCCGCCTAGCCGCCCGCCGCGGGGGGAGGCAGGGACGGCAGGGCGCCGCCCCAGCCCGCCGCGCAGCCATGGAGCCCGGCTGCAGCTCCACGACCCGGCCCGGGACGCCGGCCCGCGCCAAGGGGCCCCGCCGCCGCCAGCAACAGCAGGGCTTCGCCCGGCCGCGCCCCTGGGCGGCGGCGAGGGAGGAGGTGGGGGAGGAGGGAGCGGCGGCAAGGGTAGGGGTTGGCCTCCGGGCCGCCTCGCGGGAGACGACGCGGAGGGAGGAGGAGGATTTTGATTATGCTGCTTACTATAGGGGAAGGCGTATTCGTGGCCGCCGGCAATGTTAGTTAGTGAGTCCTCTGCTTTTATACTATACTACTGTCAGTACTAGCTGTTCATTTCCGAGCTTCATCAAGCACAAGGTTGGAAGCTGCCGCGGGAGACGACCATCGCCGCTCGAGAGCCCTGTTTGTCTGCAATGCCTGTACTAGCTAGCAGCTAGTTAACGTCAGACCGTAACCTGTTTGTTGTTGAGTTAATTATCCTCAGGCTAGCTAGCAGCTGCTCTATCCGTAGTCTGCAATTTCTGTAAAGTCGACTAAACTACATGTGCATAGTGTTTAGCTAACTAGCATGACATGACACAGGAGTTGATCTGTTCCTGGTAAACAGTAGCTAGTTGCATGCTAATCTGATTAGTTCTTTAATCGTGCTGCTAAATGCTAGTGTATCTTTGAAATGCCTCAGTAGGTGAATACTTTGCATGTGCTAGGACTTATAGGACGCTAGTCCCAATCCTATGCCCATCTATAGAAGCTAGGACTTGTCTCTGTACATTGCATGCTTGGGTGGAATTGATATTATTCATTTTTCTGAAGTACGAGTTTGGTTATTATCCATTCTTCTTGTATCCAGAATAATTCAGGTCTTGTTATATGCTGTGCCATGTACACCTAGTACTACCATTTCAGCATCTCATATGCTTGTGCATTACCTAGCTTAGTCAAGGATTTTTCTAGTGCTTATTATCTCTTCAGCCTCGTGTAGCAGTCAGTTCTCTGCTTCTGTAGTACTGTTTGTAATGCTCCACAAAGTCCCTGTCGCCGTCGCCATGGGTAGCTGCCGGCGGTGACCATGGCCACCTCAGAGCCGTGTTTCTCTGCTGTGACTAAACATGCATGTAGAAAGGTCACATCAGTCTGCAGTTTACTCACATGCTAAGCATGTCATGGTAAATAATTCCTGAATGGCCCTGTCAACACATATCACATGATTACCCCGCAAAAAAACACATATCACATGATTACCCCGCAAAAAAAAACACATATCACATGATTACAACAGGTTTGTTTCATAAGAACAGCTAACAAAGACTAGAGATGTATAGACGTCTTACATATACCATGCCAAAGGATCAGTGTCAATGTGAGCGAGATGTGATTCCAGATTTTCTTCTGTGTTTAGCTTTAGTCCATCTGAAACATTGGAGGAAAACAAAAATGTGAGAGCCAAGGAGTTGAAATTAAAAGGAGTGAAAAAACACCGGCAATGTAGTGTCATGCTTAGTCCACTCGAAGTCATTACCGTTTTACAGGATACGCACCTGCTGTACAAATTTGGAGCCACGGTGACCTTTGTCGCTCTCCGGAGAATACTCCTACAATGCAATCAACATTAGGCGGCGCTAGGAACATCATAAACTGATCGTAGCTGTGAACAGGGTGTTGTCCAGATGATGTTTATGTTTATGAACATCAATAAAGATGAATATAATGGGATGAAAATCCTTTGTGGTTTATGCAGGAATTTAAGCCGTTTAAACCAAAGACATGGAAGGAAGTAAGCTAGTCCATGAGCGGAGGCATGCCTGCTGCAACTGAAGGTTATTCAGCCTTTTTTGCGGGCGAGAACCTCAAAAGGGCAGGAAGCTTGTTCAGTTCATATAGGAGAATAGCTTAGCTGCCTAGTTAGTCGAGCAAAACAAGAGCTCACGCATGATGCAGACGTGGTGCGCTGATCAAGAAAGGAGCCGCGTGAGTTGCAAGAGGGACAGTTGGGTGGGCACTTTCAGTCATCGATGCAGTGAATGGAAACTTTGAGACTCATGTTGTTACTGCTTCTTCTTCTCCAATAGGGAGAACTTACTGATTGTGGAGGGAGAAACTAGTACTCCATGTTTTTTTTGGATGTGATATTGCTAAGTTGTGCTGGTGATTATTGCTAGTATTTGATTTTGCTATTTCTCAATGGTGGGGTAAATAAAAGGAGTGAAAAAACACCGGCAATGTACTGTCTTGCTTAGTCCACTCGAAGTCATTACCGTTTTACAGGATACGCGCCTGCTGCACAAATTTGGAGCCATGGTGACCTTTGTCGCTCTCCGGAGGATACTCCTACAATGCAATCAACATTAGACGGCGCTAGGAACATCATAAACTGATCAGCAGCTGTGAACAGGGTGTTGTCTAGATGATGCTTGTAAAATTATTGTAGTCTGATTCGGTATGCTGGTAAGATGGAATGCTGTCCTATGGTATTCATGTATTGTTTGGATGTTCTATGTCTGAGATTATTTGTCCCGGTTGAATGCCACTCGGGGTGTGCTTTGTGTGTTTGATGTGGCATTACTTGCTAATTAATCTACCGATCTGCATGTTATTTTTTTATGGTCACTTCACTGTTCTTATCTAGTACTTTTTCCGAAGAAGTGTTTCTATTTATTCAAAACACATCTGGTCTCAGCAGCTCTGTTTTTGAATAGCTTGCATCACATTACAGACTTTTGTCCACCAAAGAACTAGGGACTGCACTGTGCAAGTGGAATTAGAGCTTTCTACTCGGCGCTGAGGGATGGGGCAGGAGGAGGGAGCGGGCAGGTGGCCCCAGCTGTCCCGTCTCTTGCCCTACCCGTGGGGCACTTGTCCGAGGGGACTGGGAGCCCGCAGCCGCCTCCTCTGTTTACTAGAGAGGAGGTTGTGGCTTTTGGCGGGATCCCGGACCCGGTCTCGACGGGGAGACGGATGAGTGCTCGCGTTCAGGAGCTTCCGGAGGTGGATGATATACAGCAGCGGTGCGCTATGAGGGCGGCCAAGCTTCACGATGCTGCGATATCTTCTGGTATGTCCGTCAACATATCTAATTCTTTATTGCATTTCTCTCCTGAGGAGATTGTTAATAATGCAAACCAATTAGGAGTTACACTAGGTGTTACTGATAGTGAGATTTCCAATTCGATGAATGATATGTTAGATTTGGAGGCGGAACGTGCCTTAGAGACTATTCGTAATCTTGCAGCGGTTAAACCCTTGAATGATAAGGAGATTGATGCGTTAGGGGTTAGAGTGCTAGATAATCTGTGTACGGATCTAGCACCTTCTAATCATGAGTCTGAGGACGATGATGTGCCCCTAGATGTTGCAGCTGTTAGTTCCGTTGAGCCCGGTTATGAGGACCGGGCGACAGAGCCCACTAAGCCAAAGCGTAAGTGGAAACGGAAGATTTATCCCGATTCTGCAGTTCGTAGGAGTGCTCGGATTCGGACTACTAAAAAATTCCATGACGAAATATGAAAGGAATCTTTTGGAATAGCAGAGGTCTGAAAGACTTGGCTAAAAGAAGGTTCCTTGCTGAGGCTTCTCTGGAACATCGGTTAGATTTTATTGCCCTATCGGAAACCGGTAGAGATAATTTTGCGCCGCAGTTTCTATCTTCTCTTGCGGGTGGTATTGATTTCGATTGGCATTGCCTCCCTCCACGAGGAAGATCGGGAGGTATCTTACTGGGTGTGAGATGCGATTCCCTTGAAGTCCGGAGTGTAGTAATGGGAGACTTTGCGGTAAAGTTTCGAGTTAGGTCTAAAGTTGATGGGTTCAACTGGGCTTTGGTGGCGGTTTATGGTGCCGCACAACCCGAGCTTAAACCGGAGTTTCTGGCGGACCTTGTTCGAATCTGTGGATCCGAGCAGCTTCCGATTTTGGTCGGGGGTGATTTCAATATCATTAGGAGGAGAGAGGAGAAAAATAATGATAACTTTGACGGCAAGTGGTCGTTTATGTTCAATACCATTATTGAAAGCTTGGATCTGAGGGAGATAGAGCTTTCTGGTAGAAAGTTTACCTGGGCCAATGCTCTGCCAAACCCGACATATGAAAAGCTTGATCGAGTTCTCGCGAGCGTGGAGTGGGAACAGAAGTTCCCTCTTGTTTCGGTGCAAGCTCTCATGCGGGGAGTTTCCGATCACACACCATTGTTCGTCGACTCAGGGGAGCCGAACCATATGGGAAACAAAAACACCTTCTCATTCGAGATGGCCTGGTTCGAACGCGAGGGGTTCTTGGACCTCATAGCCAGGGAATGGGCTAAGGGTGTAGGAGGTAGGACGGCGGTCGAGCGTTGGCAGAATAAAACTAGGCATTTGAGAAGTTTCTTACGGGGTTGGGCTAAGCACCTTAGTGGGGTGTATAAGATCGAGAAGGATAGGCTCCTTTCTCTTGTACAGGCCCTGGACATAAAAGCCGAATCCGCGATTTTGCTACCTCCTGAGCTACAGGTTAAAAATGAGGCGGAGAATAGGTTGAAAGAACTTCTCCGCGAAGAAGAATTGAAGTGGGCTTTGCGAGCTAAGGTCCGCAAAGTGGTCCAAGGGGACGCGAATACTCAATTCTTCCACCTCATTGCTAATGGTAAGCACAGAAAGAAGCAGATCTTTCAACTTGAACAGGATGAGGGTACTATTTTAGGACAGGATAATCTCAAAACCTATATTACCGATTACTATAGACAGTTATTTGGACCTCCGGACAATAACTGTGTGTCCCTCGATGAGTCCAGGATTGAGGATGTGCCTCAATTGTCTGATGCCGATAATGATATCCTGGTTGCCCCGTTCTCAGAGAAGGAGGTGTTTGATGCTATTGCACAAATGAAAAACAATAAGACTCCCGGACCGGATGGGTTCCCGGCCGAGTTCTATAAAAAGTGCTGGCACATTATTAAGGGGGATTTACTACCTATGTTTCATGATCTATTCTCTGGACAACTTCCCTTATTTCACTTGAATTTTGGAACTATCACATTGCTCCCTAAGAAATCGGATGCTGTGAGAATTGAGCGGTTCAGGCCGATCTGCCTCCTCAATGTTAGTTTCAAAATCTTCACCAAGGTCGGGACAAATAGGCTCACACAGATTGCGCATTCTGTGGTGCAACAATCCCAAACTGCGTTCACGCCGGACAGGAACATCCTTGAAGGGGTGGTCGTTCTTCATGAAACGCTCCATGAAATCCACTCCAAAAAGTTAGATGGAGTATTTTTTAAGGTGGATTTCGAAAAAGCGTACGATAAGGTCCAGTGGCCATTCCTCCAAAAGGCATTGCGTATGAAAGGTTTTGATGAAGCCTGGCGCCAACAGGTCGAATCCTTTACGCAAAAAGGGAGTGTGGGAATTAAAGTGAATGATGATATAGGTCATTACTTCCAGACACATAAAGGCCTCAGACAAGGAGATCCGATGTCCCCTATCCTGTTTAACATTGTGGTGGATATGTTAGCAATTTTGATAGGAAGGGCTAAGGAGAATGGTCAAGTGGGTGGTTTGGTACCTCATCTTGTTGATGGAGGTGTATCCATTCTTCAATACGCTGATGATACAATCATCTTTATGGAGCATGATCTGGCCAAGGCGAGGAATATGAAGCTGGTGTTATGCCTGTTTGAACAATTGACCGGGTTAAAGATTAACTTTCATAAGAGCGAGTTGTTCTGCTTTGGTAGAGCCAAAGACGAACAGGAGTCTTATAGGCAATTGTTTGGGTGCGAGTTGGGAAGTTTACCTTTCTCATACCTTGGTATTCCGATACACCATCGTAGGCTGACAAACAGAGAATGGAAGTGCATCGAAGATCGATTTGAGAAGAAATTGAGCTGCTGGAAGGGTAAGCTCATGTCATACGGAGGCCGTTTGATCTTGATTAATTCGGTGCTCACGAGTATGCCTATGTTCCTCTTATCTTTCTTTGAGGTCCCAGTTGGTGTTAGGAAAAGACTGGACTTTTATCGGTCGCGCTTCTTTTGGCAGGGTGATGAACTTAAAAGAAAATACCAGCTTGCTAAATGGGTTATCATCTGTCGACCGAAAGACCAAGGGGGTCTTGGTATTGAAAATCTTGAAGTTAAGAACAGATGCCTTCTTAGTAAGTGGTTGTGGAAGCTTTCTTCCGGGACTGAGGCCATGTGGGCGCAGATCCTCCGCAGCAAGTACCTCCAGACTAAAACATTGTCCCAGGTCACAGTCAGGCCAACTGATTCGCCTTTCTGGAAAGGACTAATGAAAGTCAAACAATCAATGTTCAATAGGACGAGGTTTGTTATTGGAAACGGTGCAAGTACACGTTTCTGGGAGGATACTTGGCTGGGCGACTCACCTTTAGCCATTCAATATCCGTCTTTATATCGGATTGCTCAACGACGTGAGGTGTTCGTGGCAACAGCATTACAATCTATCCCCCTTAATATTCAGTTTAGACGGTCGCTAGCGGGCAATCGTTGGGAAGAATGGCTCCATCTAGTTAGGAGACTAATGGAGGTTCAACTTTCTCACCAACCCGATGAATTACGCTGGAAGTTGACTAGATCTGGAGTATTTACAGTTAAATCAATGTATATTGATGTTATTAATTCGAACTCCATTCCAACTTCCAAGTATGCCTGGGCTGTCAAAGTTCCTTTAAAAATAAAAGTGTTTATGTGGTTTGTCTATAAACAAGTTATTTTAACAAAAGACAACTTGATAAAGCGTAATTGGACAGGACCTACTAGGCGTAGTTTCTGTGATCGGCAGGAGACGATTAAACATATATTCTTTGATTGCCCGTTGGCCAAAGTTCTTTGGCGGACGGTCCATATTGCTTTTAATATTACTCCACCGACTTCTGTCAACGCATTATTTGGGACATGGCTTAATGGGGTTGAGCCTGACTTAGCAAGACATATTCGGGTTGGAGTTTGCGCTTTGTTGTGGACTATCTGGAATTGCAGAAATGATTTGGTTTTTAACAGAACATCACGGATTCATTTTTTGCAGGTTATTTTCCGAGCTACGGCAGTGATCCGTTCGTGGTCGCTACTCACTTTGATGGAGACCAGGGAGCATTTGGTTACTGGATCTATCCGTTGGGAGATGGTAGCTCAGGATATCTTCAACCGGTTTGGATGGCGGTCATGTAATAGGATAGGCAATTAGTTTACCTATCTATTTTTAGCCAGCCGGTTGTGGCGTCCTTTCTTGGCTAGTTTGTGTATCTACCCTTTTAGGCTCTGTGTGAGCTACCTTTTTTTTTTCGTTCGGAGACTTTGGAACCTTGTTAGCACTTTTTGTTATTTGTTAATAAGATGGCCGTATGCATCAATCTGATGCAGAGGCCGGGGAACCCCCCACCCCCCTTTTCGAAAAGAAAAGTAAAAATTGTTGAGAAACTACCTGCACTCTGCATTTTGGAGCCTGCGGAAGGATGTTGTGGGTTTCTTGGACGATAGGCTATAGTTCTAGCGGGAATGAGTACTGCCTGTGATTGTGTACAGGTGAACTGAACTGTATTGCAGTCGCTCTCCGTCGAGAATTGTTGGGGCGACTGCTCGGTGCCGAGGCGAGCATATCTGAATCACATCCCAGACCGGCCGAGACGGTCGGCTCTGGATTTGGTTCGCTGCTGGTCCAATCCTCTGGGGGTGTGTACAACAGGGCCAGCAGCAGTTTAGTCTTCAGTTTCATTCGTCATGTTCAGTCATGTTCGCTGTAGCCAGTCTAGTGTTGGCTAGCTTAGTCTAGTACATGTTGTTTACTGAAGCTGTTGCATAAGCACAACAAGACTATATTAATATCCCTTTGCAGGATGTCGACATGAATCATGTCATTAATTAGTTAGTTTTGTTGTGAATGTCTAAAATATATCCCCTCTGTTAATAAAATACGACCTTTTTTAGATCACTAAAGTAGTCTTATATTTCTGTACAAAGTGAATACTACTGAATCTAGATTCATAATCCAACAAATTGACATTGTTTGGATGTGTGGAATGCTGTCCTGATTGATGCAGGAGGTAGAGAGCTAGCAGTGACCGGCTTACAGACTATTTGAACTGGGACTGAACATCAGCATTGCAGTGGGTTGACAACTTCCGCTAATCAGATATATTGTGTGAGTTGCCGATCGACATCACTAATCATTGTTGGGCTTGATAGATAGATTGATAGGTGCAGAACGTTTCTAGCACCACTACTTTAATCTAGTCTCAACACATACATGTGCTCCCCTGGCCGGATGAGCCGCAAGCAAGCTGCATTCCCTGCTCTGAGTTAACAGGTAAAGTAGTCTTTATGATAGTGTGTGTTGTCTAGATCAATCTGTTGCCTCCGTTTGTTCAGATGCTTGTAATGTGAATTAATTCATCTCCTTGAACATTTCCCAGGTTTGGTAGAAGTTGGGAAATATACTCACATCTGTGAGCTATATATCTAGTTTCAGCGTCTTTACTTGGTTTGAGACATTGGCCTGTAACTGCTTCAAATACTTGTGTTAGACTGTAAAATTGACTTACTTAGTGATTGTGGAGGACTTGTGTTAAACTCTAGTCCAGGTTGTTCCCTGCTGTGCTGTGGTGGTGAGAATTATCTGTGATATATTTTCCTACACCCGGTTGTCAGGTTGAGGAACATGTAGCAAAGTAGATGTCTGAAATATCATGTTCTCTGTTTTTCCAGTGCTTTAGCAGTGTTGTATATGGAAGGTAGTGTTCCAGATCATGTGGACATTATATATGAAACAAGCCTTTATTTCTGCTTGTTGTTCCATGAGATGTTTTATCAGTGTACTGTTGATGTTTCATTGTCATAGAACTGACATTGTTTCAATTTTCCTGTTTTTCTTGGGATCCTGACATTGCTATGAAACAATGGCCATGGTGGTCAGAGGACATCAGTTGCTTTTACATCCCAGAGATCTTTCGTTTAGTTTGCAATCTGCTGTACCCATTCACAATTCTGGCTTCAGTTGATGGTTTAGTGTGGTTCTTATGCTTCTTTACAGCCAGCCGGTTAGTAATTACTCTGCTTCTATAGTATTGTTATTAGCAACTTTAACTTTTGTAAAGTATGTTAAATTACATGTCGATGTAGTTTCTAGTAACGATTAGTAGCTACTTGCTTGCTAATCTGATTACTGATGCATTCATGTATGCATGTATATTTTTCTTTTAAACCAGAATTATTTCTTTTAGATCTTATTGCATGGTTGTGCCATGTAAATGATGCCTAATCAGTACTATTTGAGCATGCTTCTATTTTTGTGCACTGGCTAGCTTAGCTTGCACATGTTTATTGAAGCTGTTGCATAACCATGACCAGCCTAGATTAACATTGCTTTGCTTATTTCGAAATTAATCATGTTATTAACTAGTTTGTCATCAATTATGTCTGAAATGTATGTGATTCTTTTGGCATGTGTGGAATGTTGTCCTGATGCAGGAAGAGCAACTGGGTCGACACCACTAAATAGAGAGTCAGAGCTCCTGCTGAGAATTATCAAAAGCAACTGGGTCGACACCACTAACCATGTCATTAACTAGTTTGTTTCAATTTTCCTGTTTTTCTTGGGATCCTAACATTGTTATGCAACAGTGACCATGGTGGTCAAAGGACACAACTTTCACCAAGAGCTCTTTTCATGTAGTTTGCAATCTGCTGTACCATTCAAATGCTGTTACCGAAAAAGGGTTTCCCCCCGCTTTAGATTATAAAGCAACCATCACCAATTACATCCAAGAGACCGATACAAACACACGCCACCACCGCACACAATCCACACACCCAGGGCAAGATACAAAGGTGCCGGGCACTGACACGACACCCCACCGACAACCAAGCAAACTACAGATGGGCGAGGAAGACCGCTTGGGGCCAACGGAGATCTCGACAAAGAGAGGTGAGCCAAAAAACGACGAAGTTAGGACTCCAAAGCGGTGCCTCCCAGAATGTTACGACCATGGATAGCCGCCACCGCCCGATCCCGAAGATCAGGTTTTCACCCGGAGCAAGACGACATGAGTGGGAACGCCACGACGGAACCTTCAGGAAGGGAACGATGTCAACTGCCACCGCCACCGTCAGCCAGTCAAAGGACTGGGCAAGTGGTGTACCTCGGCGCTCACACCCCTCCATCGCACCCTAACTCCGTCAACCACCCGCAACACACGCCGCCCACGTGGCCATGGTTGCCTGTCCGCACCAGAGACGCGGGCTTCGCCCCCAAACGTCACGCCTCCCGCCGCTGCCCTGCAACCAGACCACCTCGAGACCTACACACAAGCCCCAACTTTGGGCCAATAAGCGGCCCTCAACCGACGGAACCGCCCGCAGGCGCTCCGCTGGTAGTCCTGCGCCAGCCCGCCCGTGGCCGAGGAAAGGGGGAGAAAGGGGAGCAGACGCATCCGGACCAACACAGAGGTGTGCCGGCAACAGGTGACACAACCGCATCGAGGCCACCCATCCCTCCAACCAAGCTCCCCGCCGAACAAGAGGAAATGGGGAGAAGGAGGAGCGGACACATCCGGACCGGCAAACGTGCCAGCGACAGGTGGCGCGACCGCATCGAGGCCACCAATCCCTCCTACCGAACTCCCCAGCGAGACCCTCGAGTCGCCCCACCATGGTAGCTACCAAACATCTCCGCGAGGCCACCAAAAAACGCTCGCCCGCCGAAGAGGGGCACCACATTGACCCGCCGCCGCAGCCAAGGAAGCTCACCGGAGATGCCTCCTCGCACCAACCGCCGAAGTCCAAGCGCTGGACTAGGAAGGTCCCGACACAGACACAACCAGCACGCCTCGCCAGCCACCACCACTGCGCCGCCACCCCCACCAGCCCGGAGCCGAGGCAGGGGCGGCCGCCTGCAGAACCTGTCGCCCGCGACCCACACCACCCTCTGCGCCAAGCCAGGAGCCGGCCCAGGCCTCGCCGGACCCAGCCACTGACCCCTTGCCTCGCCACGACAGCCGCCATCGCCAGATCCTCCCGCCGCCATGTACGCCCGCACCAGCCACTCGCCGCCCCTGCCGCTCCACGACTGGGTGGGGCCTCGCAGCCACCGCAGCCATCACGGCAGCCCGCACCGCAGGCCCGGCCGACCACGACGCCGCCGCGGAGCCCCGCACAAATGCCGCGTCCCCAGGAGCCTCCGCATCGCGCGCTGCAGGGGACCGCTAGGGAGGAAGTGTAACACCCTCGATGCGGCTATATCTCCCACGTGTCGAAGCATGGCTTAGAGGCATAACCGCATTAAAAGCAATGTCGCAAGTGAGGTAATCTTCACACAACCCATGTAATACATAAGGGAAAGAGATACATAGTTGGCTTACAATCGCCACTTCACACAAAACAAGAATTAAGCATTACATCATACAGATACAATCAAGGTCCGACTACGGAACCAAAATAAAAGAAGACTACCCCAAATGCTACACAGATCCCTGATCGACCCCAACTGGGCTCCACTACTAATCAACTGAAACGAAACAACACAACGAACAAGATCTTCATTGAGCTCCTCCTTGAGCTCGGAAGCAACACCTGCACAGTCTCAGCGGCACCTGCAAACTGGTTTTGGAAGTATCTGGTGAGTCACGAGGACTCAGCAATCTCACACCCGCGAGATCAAGACTATTTAAGCTTAAAGGTAGGACAGGGTAGTGAGGTGGAGCTGCAGCAGCGACTAGCATATCTGGTGGCTAACATACGCAAATGAGAGCGAGAAGAGAAGGCAAAGCACGGTCGAACAACTATGATCAATAAGTGATCCTGTACTACTTACGCCAAGCATAACTCCAACAACCGTGTTCACTTCCCGGACCCCGCCGAGAAGAGTCCATCACGGTTACACACGCGGTTGGTGTATTTTAGTTAAGATCAACTTCGGGTTTTCTACAACCGGACATTAACAAATTCCCATCTGCCACATAACCGCGGGCACGTTCCTTCTCCCCGGGAAGACCCGATCAGTCTCGGAATCCCGGCTACAAGACATTTTGACCGCAATAAAACAAGTCCAGCAAAGCCGCCCGATGCGCCGACATCCTGATAGGAGCTGCACATATCTCGTTCTCAGGGCAACACCGGATAAGTCAAGCTACGAGTAAAACCAGGCCTCGAGTTTCCACGAGGGGGCCCCGCTGGTTGCTCGGTTCGGACCAACACTTAGACAAGCATTGGCCCGGGGGGGGGGCTAAATAAAGATGACCCTCGGTTTGATCAGACCCAAGAGAAAGGGATAGGTGGTAGGCAAATGGTAAAACCAAGGTTGGGCCTGCTGGAAAAGTCTTATTCAAAGCGAACTGTCAAGGGGGTCCCATAAATCACCCGACCGCGTTAGGGACGCAAAATCCGGGAACATAACACCGATATGACGGAAACTAGGGCGGCAAGAGTGGAACAAAACACCAGGCATAAGGCCGAGCCTTCCACCCTTTACCAAGTATATAGATGCATTAATTAGATAAGATATATTGTGATATCCCAACAAGTAAACATGTTCCAACAAGGAACAACATCTCCATGTTCCAACAAGTAACAAACTTCATCTTCACCTGCAACTAACAACGCTATAAGAGGGGTTGAGCAAAGCGGTAACATAGCCAAACAACGGTTTGCTAGGACAAGGTGGGTTAGAGGCTTGGTTTACAATATGGGAGGCATGATAAGCAAGTGGCAGGTATCGCAGCATAGGCATAGCAAAAGAGCGAGCAATCTAGCAAGCAAAGATAGAAGTGATTTCGAGGGTATGGTCATCTTGCCTGAGATCCCGCAAGGAAGAAGAAAAAGTCCATGAAGAAGACAAACGGACGAAGTCGAACGAATCCTCACAACTCCGGAACGAAACCGAAGCTAACGAGAGAAGCAACCCGGAAAGAAACAAACAACATAGTAAACAACCATCACAAGAACGTGGCATGATGCACAAATAAGAATGATGCATGTCCGGTTTAAATAAGCATGGCATGGCAAAGGAAACAAACAAAACTACAAGTTAAGTGGAGCTCAATATGCAATGAGTTGCATATTGACGAAACACCACATCAATTATTTAGTTATCTCTTGTTTATGAACACAACAATATTAAATGTTGATTAACAAGGCAAGGGGTGAAGCACAACAAAACTACCTATCTAGACAAGTTTAAATGAGGCCGGAACAACAAACAACAATTCCGGGAAAACCTCATATGCATATTTCGAATTTGCTACTGTTCTGCCTAAACCATAATTTAATGTTGTTAAACAGCAAAATAAAGTGCACCATGTTAAACTAGGCATTTTTCTACCCCATTTACATATATAAATTATTAAATTCCGAGCTACGGTTATTTAGTTATGAAATAAATCATTTTAACATAGCATTTGAGCAAAATTAAAAAAACATCCATTTAAACATTTTAAACATGGATGAAAACAGCAGAATGTGAAACTAGATTAAATTCTAAGCATTTTTCATATATAACCCATTTTAATCCGATGCATGGTTATTAAGTTATTAAATGCATGAACTATGGGGACTTTTCTGTAAAACTGCCAACTCCTGGATATTAGAAAAATTCGCAGACGGAAAAAAAACATGACACGGGTCAGATCTGCTGGGACTGGGCTGCTCACATTGGGCCTTGGCCCGGCACTGTGGAGAGGAGGAGGCAGGCCGGGACATGGGCCTTTGGGGAGGCGCTGGCCCACGCAGCAGGGCGACGGGTCAACGGCGTGGGCGAGCGGGACGAGCGGAGCATCTCTGCTCGAAGCAGAGCGAGCAGAGGCCGTCGGCGTGGACTCCGGCAGGCGACGACGCAGCTCGGGCGGCGCGGTCAACGGGCAGGAGAGGTGGGGCGACGAGGGAGCTGCATCTGTTCGTTGCTGACGACCAGGAACCTCGACAGTTCGAGGCAGGGTCAGGCGCGGCGCGATGCAGAGGAGGAAGCAGGCTGGCAGCGGCTGGCGATGCAGGGCGTCTCCGGCGAGGGCACCGGTGGCCGGGGACGGGGCCCAGCAGGCGGGATCTCATGGTTGTAATCGGCTTAAATTAGCCGAACATGGATTTCTATCTTCTTCGGATTCAGACATATCTAATGTGAATCAAGTCATATCCTTGAGCATCTGCCAGGTTTAGCACAAGTTGGTGGGTATATGTACTCACATTTCAACCCCAGTTTGGGGTAGTGATATACTAGTATTTTTAAAGTTGATGTACGGAAGTGTTGTCCTTATGCACAAGCAGCAGGAAATAATCAAGAAACAAGAACCTCAGAAGTAGTAGTAGCATATATTGTGCCAAGGGTGCTCAGGTAGACAATTACTGACACTGGAGTCTCTTTTTCCTTTATAGGGAATACAAACACTGGAGTCCATTACTATACTACCGGCTGGCTAAGACATTGATGAGTGTCTCATCACTGATGAGTATCCGATCTCACCAAGGTACTAGGTCAGAGACTGGCCCTGGGACTGATATTACATTGGAGCGCTTGGAACCAGGGGACTTGGGACTGATATTACATTGGAGCGCCTGGAACCAGGGGACTTGGGACTGATATTACATTGGAGCGCCTGGAACCAGGGGACTGAGGAGTGAGGATACCTAGTTCTCTATGCGAATGATGCAACGGATGCCCTCCCCTTTGGCCATGAGGTTAAAGGCCTTGTTGATCTCCGAGAACGGTACGCTGTGTGTGATAAACTTTTCCACCTCCAGTTCCCGAGGATAATAGCAAATTGTTAGCATGAGCATTGTGTTCTTTAGGACGTCGCATTTCGATGTATGATGACTTCGGAAATGGGGTGACATCCAACATATCTCAAGTCGTCGCGAGCATTGACCAAGCTATGCCAAAACTGTTTACCTTCTTCATGTACATCTCCACAACATTGGGCAGATCAGTGCACGGCTTGAAGTTGCTGAAGAAGGTGCCCTTGAGAGTCCTCTCATTCAGGTAGTTCATTGGGTGGGTCTTGAATTCGGCGTCCTTGTGTGGCACGCCGACCAGCACAGCGACACCCCAACCTGTATATAAATAAAATGTTTAATTTAATGATTACATCTAAGAGAGAAGAGACAATGCAAATGATCATGTTTTAAGTGAACGATTGATGTCTTGAAAAGTCATACATCATGAACACATTCAAATGCTTGTATCATAGCACTGATATTGCCAGTGCATTCAATACTGCAGTCAACTCCACCGTTTGTCATCTCAGCGAGTACCTAAAGAATCATCATAAAGTTGTATGTTAAGATTGTGCGAAGCGGAAACGTCTTACCCTTCGAGGGGGACGTGGTACGTGTTATATAGGGGATTGCGAGTCCCTCATACGCGTACAATTCTGTTGGACATACATGACTTGAGGGAGAAGAAGTACAGGAGATAAGAAGTATAGTTACAACCGAATACAGAATTTAAACTACCCATGCGGCTATCTATCTCCTCATACATATCTCGTTTGACACCCTCCCTTAATCACAACTTCATCAAGTTGAGATTATGCTTGAAATCTTCAAAACTCCTTGTGGGCAAAGCTTTTGTAAACCCATCTGCCACTTGATCCCTTGAATGAATAAAGCGAATGTCCAAGAGTTTATTAGCAACTCTTTCTCTGACAAAATGGAAATCTATTTCAATGTGCTTTGTTCTAGCATGAAAGACTGGGTTTGCAGACAAATAGGTGGCACCAAGATTATCACACCATAAGCATGGAGCTTGAGAGCTTTTCACACCTAGCTCCTTCAAGATTGACTGTACCCAGATAATTTCCGCTGTTGCATTGGCCAAGGCCTTGTATTCTGCTTCAGTGCTCGACCTGGACACTGTGGCTTGTTTTCTGGCACACCATGATATAAGGTTGGGTCCAAAAAATACTGCAAAGCCACCAGTGGAGCGTCTGTCATCCAAGCATCCTGCCCAATCTGAATCAGAAAAGGCACTGACAAGAGTAGAGGGTGACTTGCTGAAGTTTAGACCAACATTCAAAGTATACTTGACATATCTGACAATGCGCTTAGCTGCAGTCAAGTGAACTGTGGTGGGTGCATGTAGGAACTGACATACTTTGTTGACAACAAAGGAAATGTCTGGCCTGGTCAATGTTAAGTACTGAAGTGCACCTACAAGACTTCTGTATTTTGTACTATCTTCTTGACCCAAAAGTGTTCCGTCTGTAAGAGATAATTTTTCTGTACTAGAGAGAGGAGTGGGTGTAGGTTTACAACCTTGCAAACCTGCCTTCTTTACCAAATCTGTGGCATATTTTTCCTGAGAAAGATGTAGCCCCTCCTTGTGCTGCTTCACCTCAATTCCTAGGAAGTAATGCAATTCTCCTAAATCCTTGAGAGCAAATTCAGCACCTAAATCCTTCAAGAGTCCTGATACTGCCTCATTAGATGAGCTCGTGACAATAATATCATCAACATATATGAGAACAAACATGGAGGTGTTGAACTTGTTATAAATGAACAAGGAGGTGTCAGATTTGGAAGGAACAAAGCCAAGTGTCTGCATCTTTTTACTGAGACGGGAATACCATGCCCTTGGAGCTTGTTTCAGTCCATATAATGCTTTATCTAACTTGCACACATAGGAAGGTGTATGTTTGCTTTCAAACCCAGGAGGTTGTTTCATGTACACTTCCTCTTTCAGAACACCGTGAAGAAACGCGTTCTGTACGTCTAGTTGTCGAAGGCTCCATCCCCTGGAAACAGCAATAGACAGTACGAGACGAATGGTAGCAGCTTTTACAACTGGACTAAAAGTATCCTCGTAGTCTATGCCATACCGTTGCTTGAAGCCTTTTGCAACTAGTCTAGCCTTATAGCGATCAATGGTTCCATCAGACTTTCTCTTAATTCTGAATACCCACTTGCAGTCAATGAGATTTTTACCTTGCTTGGGGGGAACCAAGTGCCACGTTTTATTTCTTTCAAGTGCCTTATATTCTTCTACCATTGCCTTTTTCCACTTGTCATCACTGAGAGCCTCTTCAATTGTGTTGGGCTCACCTGGTTCACCTGTAGAACAAACTAGACCATATTTGGTTATGTTCTTATAATTTTTCGGTTGAATCGAACCTTTCTGTAGCCTTGTGCGGCGTATTGGTGAACCAGCAGGATCTGCAGCCACAGAGGATCCCGCAGGGGCCAGATCAGCAGCAGAACTCGAGGAAGATTCGCCCGCCACTGTCGGTTCTGGATGCACGGGATTTTCTGTGGCCGTGATCTAAGGCGATGGTGGAGAAGACACCGCAGGGGCCGCAGACGATCCAGGGGCGCCGACCGGCTCATCGTGGGCGCGTGATTGCGCGGGCCCGCCTTAATCAGGAGCCGACCCCGCATCCGCCTGGCGCGTGAGGCCGCGCCGCCTGTAGCAAACCGGCTGGTCTGCGAAGCGCGTGCGATGTGGGCCACTGTCGCGCTGCCGCGTGTCGACGGGAGACTGGTGCGGGCTGGAGGGCGCATCTCGCCCTGTCGGATGGGGCCGCGCGTCATCCAGCGGGCCGCTGGAGCTCACGCGACCGACCGCGCTTGGCGCATCTGACGCGGGCGTGCGGCTGGTCGTTGGCACGGATCCCAGAGGCGATTGCCTGGGCATCTGCAGCGCCGATCCCGAGAGGGATTTGCTCCCCTCGCCGTGACACATGTGATGAGGGCCATCTGGATAGATTTCTTCACTGTTTGGGTCGATTTCTTCGCCATTTTCTTCTCTGTTTCCATAGTGTGGTGCTCCTGTAACATCATCAGGTAACTCATGCACAAGAGGGTTAGCCAACATATGATCACAACAATTATCAACACCCCCTTGATCATAACTAGAGAGACTTGGAGGGAGCAAAAGAATTTCTTTTTGAAGTAGAGCACCAGCATTTGGATGAAGATCAGAAAAAGGGAATTTGGTCTCATCAAAAACCACGTCGCGTGATATATAGACTCGACTAGTGGAGATGTCTAGGCACTTTACACCTTTGTGTTGGGCACTATACCCAAGGAAAGCACATTGGATTGATCGAAACATGAGCTTGCGTTTGTTGTATGGGCGTAGGTTAGGCCAACACGCACACCCAAACACACGAAGAGTGGAATAGTCAGGTTTGACATGAAGAAGGCGTTCTACTGGAGTTTCATTATTTATGACACGACTGGGGAGCATGTTGATAATGTGAACAGCAGTAAGAAACGCTTCGTCCCAAAATTTTAATGGCATGGACGCATGAGCTAAAAGAGCAAGACCAACTTCAACAATGTGACGGTGCTTGCGCTCAGCTGAGCCATTTTGTTGGTGAGCGTGAGGGCATGACACATGGTGTGAGATGCCAAGGGTTTGGAAGAAGGAGTTTAACTTCTCGTATTCCCCTCCCCAATCAGATTGGACAGCGATGATTTTGGAATCAAATTTACGCTCAACAAGTGCTTGAAAGTTTTTAAACACTTGGAAAACATCGGATCTTTTCTTAAGAAGATAGATCCACGAAAACTTGCTATAGTCATCAATAAAGCTTACGTAGTAAGTGTGCCGACCAACAGAGCTAGGGGCAGGTCCCCAAACATCAGAAAAAATCAATTGCAATGGTTGAGTAGACACACTAGTAGAAATTGGATAGGGGAGCTGATGACTTTTAGCTCGCTGACAAGAATCACAAATAGTTTCAACATTGCGCTCACCAACATACGGGAGCTTATTTTTCCTAAGAAGTTTTTCAACTAAAGTAAAAGAAGCATGTCCTAATCGATCGTGCCATCGTGTTGACGAGAGTTTGACAACACCAAAAGCCTGTTTATTGAATCTTGTGCGCTCCGGAATCAACGGGTAAAGCCCTCGAACACATCTACCTCGATAGAGGATTCTCTTCGTGGCCTGATCCTTGATCAAAAAGAAATATGGATGAAATTCGAGAAAGACGTGATTATCAAGAGCAATTCTATGAACAGAAAGAAGGCTTTTATTGTCACTAGGAACATGCAAGATTTTCTTAAGATGAATTTTTCTTAGGGGGGTATGAAAAAATGAGTGACCAATGTGGTTAATCCTCATACCTTCACCACTAGCTGTGTGGATTTGATCCTTGCCACGATACTTTTCCTTCATTGTCACCTTTTCAAGTTCATTGGTGATGTGGTTGGTGGCGCCACTGTCGACGTACCAATTGGTGTCGATCCCATAGGAGCCATCCGCAGTAGCAGCAAGTTTGTCCTCGTCTTGGGAGGAGTCGCCGTCGTCGTCGTAGCGATACCAGCAGTCTTTGGCCGTATGCCCAAGCTTGCCACAGATCTGGCAACGAGGTGCATCTGGCCGTGACCTGGTGGAGCCACCGCGACGGCCCCTGTTGTTGCCAGAAGAGGGCTGCCCGCAGCCGCCGCGATTGCTGGAGTTGCTGTTGCCGTGTCCCCCGCCCGAGGCCTTGCCCCTGGGGCGAGGTGAGCCGCGCTGATGCGAGGAGCCGCCGCCGCGGCCACGAAAAGCGGCGTTGGCCGACGACTTGAAGCCGCCCGAGGCCTGGACAAGCGCCACGCGCTGGTCGAAGTTGCTCATCATGGAGAAGAGCTCGTCGAGGGAGACAGGCACGATGCGGGCGTCGAGGGCGGACACCAGGGGCTGGTAATCCATGTCCAGCCCATGGAGGATGTAGGAGACAAGCTCATCATCTTGCAGAGGCTTGCCGGCCGCGGCGAGTTCGTCCGCGAGGCCGCGCATGTGGGCGAAGTAGGTGGCGACGGACTGGTTCCCCTTCTGCGCGTTGATGAGGGCCGTGCGGATGTTGTTCACCCGGCTGAGGGACTGCGACGAGAACATGCCCGCCAGAGCAGCCCAGAGCGCGGGCGACGTGGTGATCGCGGTCACCTGCACAAGAACCTCTTTGGACAGATTGTTGAGCAGATAACCAAGTACCTGCTGGTCCTCCCGTACCCAGATTGGGTGGAGAGGGTTGGGCGTCGAGGACTCCTTCCCGTCTTTGTCCTTGGTGACGAGGAGTCGGGCCGGCTCCGGTGTGGTGCCGTCGGCATAGCCAAAGACACCGGCGCCCCGCAGCTGCGGCACGATCTGGGCGCGCCACAGAACATAGTTCGTGCGGGTGAGCTTCTCCGTGACCTGCTGGTTGAGGTTTGGGTGGGAGGAGCCGGAGGAAGACATGGCTAGGGCACTAATGGTGATGAGCTAGGCTAGATGAGATTGGAAGAGGAGGCTCTGTATACCATGTGCGAAGCGGAAACGTCTTACCCTTCGAGGGGGACGTGGTACGTGTTATATAGGGGATTGCGAGTCCCTGATACGCGTACAATTCTGTTGGAGATACATGACTTGAGGGAGAAGAAGTACAGGAGATAAGAAGTATAGTTACAACCGAATACAGAATTTAAACTACCCATGCGGCTATCTATCTCCTCATACATATCTCGTTTGACAAAGATCATCATTAATCATAACAAATACTACTTCTCCTGATGTGAATAAACGAACCTCTAGAACTGGCTTGCTGTGGTCTTTCGGGTTCACAAATTCCGTGCATCCAAATTTTCTTGCTGAACATGGACAAAATAGAAATCATTAGTAGTAACTAGTAACTTCTTAACGCAACAAAATAAACCCATGAGTTGGTAAAATCAGGAGTATTATATTTACCTTCTTCAAATCTGTTGGCATTTAAGTCAACACCAATGATGCTTGATGCACCTGCAATCCTTGCACCTTCTGCAGCCTAAATAAATCATACAAATATGAAGGGCAAATAGATGCATACCGACAGCAATTGTAGGACAATCCAGGGAAAAGTTAGGAAACTTACAGCAAGGCCAACTGCTCCCAGACCAAATATCGCCACTGTCCAGCCCTTGGGCGGTTTTGCAACATTAATGGATGCACCAAAACCTACAAAACAAATGGTGACTCGGCATCTCAAGATAAGATGTAGTCGTAACAAGCATACTACAACAACAATACAAGTCAACTTACCTGTGGAAATACCACAGCTAGGAACACAGACTTTATCAAGTGGAGCCTCAGGGTTTATCTTGGGAACACATCCAACGTGCATGACGGTAAACTCACTGAAGGTGGAAGTCCCAAGGAAATGGTAAATCG
This sequence comes from Aegilops umbellulata, assembly GCA_032464435.1. Classification (NCBI taxonomy): domain Eukaryota; kingdom Viridiplantae; phylum Streptophyta; class Magnoliopsida; order Poales; family Poaceae; genus Aegilops; species Aegilops umbellulata. The sequence continues at coordinate 11,451,179 of CP136054.1, forward strand.
GCTTCCCGTCGATAGAGAATCGTGACTTGCCATCGCTGATCATCACACCTCTGTCAGTGTTGATCCTGACCAAATCACACATGTTGCTCTCTGTAGACATGCAATGTGGACATTCCTTACATTCCCGAGTGAACACAGGGAGGACATGGTCACCAAGGGCAACCCAGTCACACCCTCTCCAACACTCTCCACTATGCTGTTCATAGTACCAAGTTCAGGGGACGCGCGACAGATAAATTTGGCTAGAAATGTGGCAGGAAAGGGCTTCAAATTGGACATAGGCAACACGGTTCTTATGATTGATTTCTTCACATGTTTTATCTTCAAGATTACATTAACATACTGTACTACAGTGACCTATGCTTTCTCAACAAACAATTAGCACGAGTAAATGCTAGACAAAGTAAGTACATCAAAGAATGTAGGTAGTTCAAAAATCATACCCTCCAGCTTCGTGACCGAAGACCCGAGGGAACACGGGAGTCTGCCCCTAACCATCAGAATCCAGGGAGGCGCAAGTCAACCACAAATTTGTTGTTCGATGTAATTTACTTGACGGAAAGCAAATGGCATGCATACCTTGGCCTCCCAGTAGTAGACATCGGTGCCATGTACGCGTAGTGCTACTATTTCAGCATGCTCATGCTTGTGCTTTACCTAGCTTAGTCAAGGATTATTTTTCTATTGTTTATTATCTTTGGGTCCTCATGTATTCAGTCAGTGCTCTGCTTCTAAAGTATTTGCTTGTAATGCTCCACAAAGTTGCCGTCGCCGTGGGAAGCTGCCACCGGTGACCATCACCACCCGAGAGGGGAGCCCTGATTCTCTGCTATACCTGTGCTAGCAGCTAGTTAACGTCAGACTATATCCTTGTTTCTTCAATTAATTAACCTGAAGCGCATCCTACTCTGTTGGTAGCTGTTTATGCACTTCAGCAGAGCAGGAGCATGTGTGTTCATGCTCTGCTGAATTTTTGCCTTGGTGTCTTTTTTCAACAAGGCAAAGAATGCAGATTGTTATATTCCGATACATTCATCCTAGATATTATTCTAACTGTTTCTATTATACGGACGGTCGTTGTAGATAGTCCTAGATAGTAGATATTGTACACTTTCTTTATGTGGCCACCTGGGAGTGTTATGCTTGGCTAGTATAGACTCGGTGTTCTCTTTCTTTCGTGAGCTATTTTTAGCAGTGCCTTTGTTGTTTCAGAGCTGTAACGCTGTAGAGCTGACTTAGTTTAAATTCGAATGATGCGACGGGCACTTGTGTTTCCTTTCCATAATGCTAATGCAAATGATCGGGCAAATCATCCAACCCCTTTATAAAGTGGGGCAAATCATCCAATCCCCCGTCGTTGTAGATAGTCCCAGATATTGTACACTTTCTTTATGTGGCCGCCTGGGAGTGTTTTGCTTGGCTAGTATAGACTCGGTGTTCTCTTTCTTTCATGAGCTATTTTTAAAAGTGCCTTTGTTGTTTCAGAGCGGTAATGCAGTTGAGCTGACTTAGTTTAAATTCGAGTGATGCAACCGGCACCTCTGTTTCCTTTCTATACTGCTAAAGGACCGTGGACCTGCTACTTTTGATGTAAATTCTATTCTAACATGCCCTGCTATATAGTTTGTTTCAGATATTTCAGTCCAGGCATAATAAGGGCCATTCACATCTTGCTGTCAATAGGACAAATTGTTTTTCAAGAACGGGCACTGAATAGCCAGCTTGAACAAATTGTCTCGCGCCTTGGCCCTAACCGATCAGGGCAGCTATGTCGCATGACTAAATGTATTTTGCTTATATGGTCCTTGATCCATTTTCTAGTACGGAGCTCAGTTCATCCACCGGACTCCAAGCTACCAAACAGTGACCCCCTTTGCGTCTTCAAAGTCCAGAGCCCCGCCACAGTAATTAAATATATCCTCTGCATATCTTGCCTAGGCACTTGAACTAGTTCAGGCAACTGATTTAAACTGAGAATGGACATTCAGCACGGCAGTCGTCGGAGATGGTATGCCGCCGGCAATGCTAGCTGCTTACTACAGTGAAAAAGGCTTTCATCCCGCTTTATAAATAAAGCATGGACCAACAGTGCCCAGTACAACCGCACACACCCACCACAAACGAACACACACCCAAGGTAGGAAGTACAACTGCACACACTCATCACAAACGCACACACACCCAAGGCAGGATATATAGGCGCTGAGCGCAGCAACACACTCCCTAGCACTACACAAGCCGCCGAGAGCTTCATCCGTGGACACCACGAAGAAGTGAAGCCGCATATGACAAATCGTGGGCTCCAAGGCGGCGCCTTCAGGAAGGATACGACACCGGAGCGCCGCCACCGCCCGATCCGAGGATCAGAGTTTCCCCTGGAGCAACACGATGGGCAGTGATAGCCGCGACGACGCCTTCAAGAAGGGAGCGATCTTCGCCGTCGCCAGTCCGTCCGAAGATAGAGTAGGTTTTCACCCCGGCCAACACACACCGCTACCGAACGCCACACCCCAGCTACCACGCTGCCCACACGGCCGTGGCAGCCGGGCAGCACCGAGGCACGAGCTCTGCCCATGAGCACCGCGCCACCACCACCAGTGCCGCCGCCCCGGAATCCAAGACCTTGACACCAAGTCCTCCGAGCCCCACCGATACCCAAACCGCGGAGACGGGCGGAAAGGCTCCGCCTTTCACACCCCTGGCCGGTCCCAGCGCCAAGACCCAATAGGCTGGCGACAAGCCTCCATCGAGCCGTCCTGCGACACCGGGCGTGAGAGGAGCGCAGTCCTGCTGCCGGGCGCGAGAGGAGCGCAATCCTGCTGCCGGGCGCGAGACGGCCGGTCCTGCTGCCGGGCGCGAGACAAGCTCGGTCCTACGGCATCGGGTGCGAGACGATCGATGGACAGCAGCCGGGAGAAAGCCAACGCACCAGCGAGAGAAGCGAACGGACGCTGAGGAGAGGAGTCGAAGGCTGATACAGGCAGCCTACAGACGAGCCGACGCCAGACCAATCTGGCCGCCGCCGCAATCAACCTGTCACCACCACGGCAGCTGCCGGGCACACACCCGTGTAGCCACTGCCACTGCGTCGCCTCCCCGACCAACCGAGGGGGCCTGGGTCAAGGCCGCCGCTCGCAACCCTAGCCGTCACGGCCCTGCGCCGCCGAGAGGCCAGATCCGGAAGAGCCGCCGCGGCCGCCGTCTCCAACCTCCGACCCGCACCACCACCACCAACTGCCGCGGTGCCACCACCACCTGCCGGGCCACGACAGAGGTAGCCACCGGCAGCCCGCAGCCCGCGCCGCCATGAGCCAGATCTGGCCACGCTGGAGTCGCCGCCGTCTCGGGTACACGCGCGCCACCCGCCTAGCCGCCCGCCGCGGGGGGAGGCAGGGACGGCAGGGCGCCGCCCCAGCCCGCCGCGCAGCCATGGAGCCCGGCTGCAGCTCCACGACCCGGCCCGGGACGCCGGCCCGCGCCAAGGGGCCCCGCCGCCGCCAGCAACAGCAGGGCTTCGCCCGGCCGCGCCCCTGGGCGGCGGCGAGGGAGGAGGTGGGGGAGGAGGGAGCGGCGGCAAGGGTAGGGGTTGGCCTCCGGGCCGCCTCGCGGGAGACGACGCGGAGGGAGGAGGAGGATTTTGATTATGCTGCTTACTATAAGGGAAGGCGTATTCGTGGCCGCCGGCAATGTTAGTTAATGAGTCCTCTGCTTTTATACTATACTACTGTCAGTACTAGCTGTTCATTTCCGAGCTTCATCAAGCACAAGGTTGGAAGCTGCCGCGGGAGACGACCATCGCCGCTCGAGAGCCCTGTTTGTCTGCAATGCCTGTACTAGCTAGCAGCTAGTTAACGTCAGACCGTAACCTGTTTGTTGTTGAGTTAATTATCCTCAGGCTAGCTAGCAGCTGCTCTACCGTAGTCTGCAATTTCTGTAAAGTCGACTAAACTACATGTGCATAGTGTTTAGCTAACTAGCATGACATGACACAGGAGTTGATCTGTTCCTGGTAAACAGTAGCTAGTTGCATGCTAATCTGATTAGTTCTTTAATCGTGCTGCTAAATGCTAGTGTATCTTTGAAATGCCTCAGTAGGTGAATACTTTGCATGTGCTAGGACTTATAGGACGCTAGTCCCAATCCTATGCCCATCTATAGAAGCTAGGACTTGTCTCTGTACATTGCATGCTTGGGTGGAATTGATATTATTCATTTTTCTGAAGTACGAGTTTGGTTATTATCCATTCTTCTTGTATCCAGAATAATTCAGGTCTTGTTATATGCTGTGCCATGTACACCTAGTACTACCATTTCAGCATCTCATATGCTTGTGCATTACCTAGCTTAGTCAAGGATTTTTCTAGTGCTTATTATCTCTTCAGCCTCGTGTAGCAGTCAGTTCTCTGCTTCTGTAGTACTGTTTGTAATGCTCCACAAAGTCCCTGTCGCCGTCGCCATGGGTAGCTGCCGGCGGTGACCATGGCCACCTCAGAGCCGTGTTTCTCTGCTGTGACTAAACATGCATGTAGAAAGGTCACATCAGTCTGCAGTTTACTCACATGCTAAGCATGTCATGGTAAATAATTCCTGAATGGCCCTGTCAACACATATCACATGATTACCCCGCAAAAAAACACATATCACATGATTACCCCGCAAAAAAAAACACATATCACATGATTACAACAGGTTTGTTTCATAAGAACAGCTAACAAAGACTAGAGATGTATAGACGTCTTATATATACCATGCCAAAGGATCAGTGTCAATGTGAGAGAGATGTGATTCCAGATTTTCTTCTGTGTTTAGCTTTAGTCCATCTGAAACATTGGAGGAAAACAAAAATGTGAGAGCCAAGGAGTTGAAATTAAAAGGAGTGAAAAAACACCGGCAATGTAGTGTCATGCTTAGTCCACTCGAAGTCATTACCGTTTTACAGGATACGCACCTGCTGCACAAATTTGGAGCCACGGTGACCTTTGTCGCTCTCCGGAGAATACTCCTACAATGCAATCAACATTAGGCGGCGCTAGGAACATCATAAACTGATCGTAGCTGTGAACAGGGTGTTGTCCAGATGATGTTTATGTTTATGAACAGCAATAAAGATGAATATAATGGGATGAAAATCCTTTGTGGTTTATGCAGGAATTTAAGCCGTTTAAACCAAAGACATGGAAGGAAGTAAGCTAGTCCATGAGCGGAGGCATGCCTGCTGCAACTGAAGGTTATTCAGCCTTTTTTGCGGGCCAGAACCTCAAAAGGGCAGGAAGCTTGTTCAGTTCATATAGGAGAATAGCTTAGCTGCCTAGTTAGTCGAGCAAAACAAGAGCTCACGCATGATGCAGACGCGGTGCGCTGATCAAGAAAGGAGCCGCGTGAGTTGCAAGAGGGACAGTTGGGTGGGCACTTTCAGTCATCGATGCAGTGAATGGAAACTTTGAGACTCATGTTGTTACTGCTTCTTCTTCTCCAATAGGGAGAACTTACTGATTGTGGAGGGAGAAACTAGTACTCCATGTTTTTTTGGATGTGATATTGCTAAGTTGTGCTGGTGATTATTGCTAGTATTTGATTTTGCTATTTCTCAATGGTGGGGTAAATAAAAGGAGTGAAAAAACACCGGCAATGTACTGTCTTGCTTAGTCCACTCGAAGTCATTACCGTTTTACAGGATACGCGCCTGCTGCACAAATTTGGAGCCATGGTGACCTTTGTCGCTCTCCGGAGGATACTCCTACAATGCAATCAACATTAGACGGCGCTAGGAACATCATAAACTGATCAGCAGCTGTGAACAGGGTGTTGTCTAGATGATGCTTGTAAAATTATTGTAGTCTGATTCGGTATGCTGGTAAGATGGAATGCTGTCCTATGGTATTCATGTATTGTTTGGATGTTCTATGTCTGAGATTATTTGTCCCGGTTGAATGCCACTCGGGGTGTGCTTTGTGTGTTTGATGTGGCATTACTTGCTAATTAATCTACCGATCTGCATGTTATTTTTTTATGGTCACTTCACTGTTCTTATCTAGTACTTTTTCCGAAGAAGTGTTTCTATTTATTCAAAACACATCTGGTCTCAGCAGCTCTGTTTTTGAATAGCTTGCATCACATTACAGACTTTTGTCCACCAAAGAACTAGGGACTGCACTGTGCAAGTGGAATTAGAGCTTTCTACTCGGCGCTGAGGGATGGGGCAGGAGGAGGGAGCGGGCAGGTGGCCCCAGCTGTCCCGTCTCTTGCCCTACCCGTGGGGCACTTGTCCGAGGGGACTGGGAGCCCGCAGCCGCCTCCTCTGTTTACTAGAGAGGAGGTTGTGGCTTTTGGCGGGATCCCGGACCCGGTCTCGACGGGGAGACGGATGAGTGCTCGCATTCAGGAGCTTCCGGAGGTGGATGATATACAGCAGCGGTGCGCTATGAGGGCGGCCAAGCTTCACGATGCTGCGATATCTTCTGGTATGTCCGTCAACATATCTAATTCTTTATTGCATTTCTCTCCTGAGGAGATTGTTAATAATGCAAACCAATTAGGAGTTACACTAGGTGTTACTGATAGTGAGATTTCCAATTCGATGAATGATATGTTAGATTTGGAGGCGGAGCGTGCCTTAGAGACTATTCGTAATCTTGCAGCGGTTAAACCCTTGAATGATAAGGAGATTGATGCGTTAGGGGTTAGAGTGCTAGATAATCTGTGTACGGATCTAGCACCTTCTAATCATGAGTCTGAGGACGATGATGTGCCCCTAGATGTTGCAGCTGTTAGTTCCGTTGAGCCCGGTTATGAGGACCGGGCGACAGAGCCCACTAAGCCAAAGCGTAAGTGGAAACGGAAGATTTATCCCGATTCTGCAGTTCGTAGGAGTGCTCGGATTCGGACTACTAAAAAATTCCATGACGAAATATGAAAGGAATCTTTTGGAATAGCAGAGGTCTGAAAGACTTGGCTAAAAGAAGGTTCCTTGCTGAGGCTTCTCTGGAACATCGGTTAGATTTTATTGCCCTATCGGAAACCGGTAGAGATAATTTTGCGCCGCAGTTTCTATCTTCTCTTGCGGGTGGTATTGATTTCGATTGGCATTGCCTCCCTCCACGAGGAAGATCGGGAGGTATCTTACTGTGTGTGAGATGCGATTCCCTTGAAGTCCGGAGTGTAGTAATGGGAGACTTTGCGGTAAAGTTTCGAGTTAGGTCTAAAGTTGATGGGTTCAACTGGGCTTTGGTGGCGGTTTATGGTGCCGCACAACCCGAGCTTAAACCGGAGTTTCTGGCGGACCTTGTTCGAATCTATGGATCCGAGCAGCTTCCGATTTTGGCCGGGGGTGATTTCAATATCATTAGGAGGAGAGAGGAGAAAAATAATGATAACTTTGACGGCAAGTGGTCGTTTATGTTCAATACCATTATTGAAAGCTTGGATCTGAGGGAGATAGAGCTTTCTGGTAGAAAGTTTACCTGGGCCAATGCTCTGCCAAACCCAACATATGAAAAGCTTGATCGAGTTCTCGCGAGCGTGGAGAGGGAACAGAAGTTCCCTCTTGTTTCGGTGCAAGCTCTCATGCGGGGAGTTTCCGATCACACACCATTGTTCGTCGACTCAGGGGAGCCGAACCATATGGGAAACAAAAACACCTTCTCATTCGAGATGGCCTGGTTCGAACGCGAGGGGTTCTTGGACCTCATAGCCAGGGAATGGGCTAAGGGTGTAGGAGGTAGGACGGCGGTCGAGCGTTGGCAGAATAAAACTAGGCATTTGAGAAGTTTCTTACGGGGTTGGGCTAAGCACCTTAGTGGGGTGTATAAGATCGAGAAGGATAGGCTCCTTTCTCTTGTACAGGCCCTGGACATAAAAGCCGAATCCGCGATTTTGCTACCTCCTGAGCTACAGGTTAAAAATGAGGCGGAGAATAGGTTGAAAGAACTTCTCCGAGAAGAAGAATTGAAGTGGGCTTTGCGAGCTAAGGTCCGCAAAGTGGTCCAAGGGGACGCGAATACTCAATTCTTCCACCTCATTGCTAATGGTAAGCACAGAAAGAAGCAGATCTTTCAAATTGAACAGGATGAGGGTACTATTTTAGGACAGGATAATCTCAAAACCTATATTACCGATTACTATAGACAGTTATTTGGACCTCCGGACAATAACTGTGTGTCCCTCGATGAGTCCAGGATTGAGGATGTGCCTCAATTGTCTGATGCCGATAATGATATCCTGGTTGCCCCGTTCTCAGAGAAGGAGGTGTTTGATGCTATTGCACAAATGAAAAACAATAAGACTCCCGGACCGGATGGGTTCCCGGCCGAGTTCTATAAAAAGTGCTGGCACATTATTAAGGGGGATTTACTACCTATGTTTCATGATCTATTCTCTGGACAACTTCCTTTATTTCACTTGAATTTTGGAACTATCACATTGCTCCCTAAGAAATCGAATGCTGTGAGAATTGAGCGGTTCAGGCCGATCTGCCTCCTCAATGTTAGTTTCAAAATCTTCACCAAGGTCGGGACAAATAGGCTCACACAGATTGCGCATTCTGTGGTGCAACAATCCCAAACTGCGTTCATGCCGGACAGGAACATCCTTGAAGGGGTGGTCGTTCTTCATGAAACGCTCCATGAAATCCACTCCAAAAAGTTAGATGGAGTAATTTTTAAGGTGGATTTCGAAAAAGCGCACGATAAGGTCCAGTGGCCATTCCTCCAACAGGCATTGCGTATGAAAGGTTTTGATGAAGCCTGGCGCCAACAGGTCGAATCCTTTACGCAAAAAGGGAGTGTGGGAATTAAAGTGAATGATGATATAGGTCATTACTTCCAGACACATAAAGGCCTCAGACAAGGAGATCCGATGTCCCCTATCCTGTTTAACATTGTGGTGGATATGTTAGCAATTTTGATAGGAAGGGCTAAGGAGAATGGTCAAGTGGGTGGTTTGGTACCTCATCTTGTTGATGGAGGTGTATCCATTCTTCAATACGCTGATGATACAATCATCTTTATGGAGCATGATCTGGCCAAGGCGAGGAATATGAAGCTGGTGTTATGCCTGTTTGAACAATTGACCGGGTTAAAGATTAACTTTCATAAGAGCGAGTTGTTCTGCTTTGGTAGAGCCAAAGACGAACAGGAGTCTTATAGGCAATTGTTTGGGTGCGAGTTGGGAAGTTTACCTTTCTCATACCTTGGTATTCCGATACACCATCGTAGGCTGACAAACAGAGAATGGAAGTGCATCGAAGATCGATTTGAGAAGAAATTGAGCTGCTGGAAGGGTAAGCTCATGTCATACGGAGGCCGTTTGATCTTGATTAATTCGGTGCTCACGAGTATGCCTATGTTCCTCTTATCTTTCTTTGAGGTCCCAGTTGGTGTTAGGAAAAGACTGGACTTTTATCGGTCGCGCTTCTTTTGGCAGGGTGATGAACTTAAAAGAAAATACCAGCTTGCTAAATGGGTTATCATCTGTCGACCGAAAGACCAAGGGGGTCTTGGTATTGAAAATCTTGAAGTTAAGAACAGATGCCTTCTTAGTAAGTGGTTGTGGAAGCTTTCTTCCGGGACTGAGGCCATGTGGGCGCAGATCCTCCGCAGCAAGTACCTCCAGACTAAAACATTGTCCCAGGTCACAGTCAGGCCAACTGATTCGCCTTTCTGGAAAGGACTAATGAAAGTCAAACAATCAATGTTCAATAGGACGAGGTTTGTTATTGGAAACGGTGCAAGTACACGTTTCTGGGAGGATACTTGGCTGGGCGACTCACCTTTAGCCATTCAATATCCGTCTTTATATCGGATTGCTCAACGACGTGAGGTGTTCGTGGCAACAGCATTACAATCTATCCCCATTAATATTCAGTTTAGACGGTCGCTAGCGGGCGATCGTTGGGAAGAATGGCTCCATCTAGTTAGGAGACTAATGGAGGTTCAACTTTCTCACCAACCCGATGAATTACGCTGGAAGTTGACTAGATCTGGAGTATTTACAGTTAAATCAATGTATATTGATGTTATTAATTCGAACTCCATTCCAACTTCCAAGTATGCCTGGGCTGTCAAAGTTCCTTTAAAAATAAAAGTGTTTATGTGGTTTGTCTATAAACAAGTTATTTTAACAAAAGACAACTTGATAAAGCGTAATTGGACAGGACCTACTAGGTGTAGTTTCTGTGATCGGGAGGAGACGATTAAACATATAGTCTTTGATTGCCCGTTGGCCAAAGTTCTTTGGCGGACGGTCCATATTGCTTTTAATATTACTCCACCGACTTCTGTCAACGCATTATTTGGGACATGGCTTAATGGGGTTGAGCCTGACTTAGCAAGACATATTCGGGTTGGAGTTTGCGCTTTGTTGTGGACTATCTGGAATTGCAGAAATGATTTGGTTTTTAACAGAACATCACGGATTCATTTTTTGCAGGTTATTTTCCGAGCTACGGCAGTGATCCGTTCGTGGTCGCTACTCACTTTGATGGAGACCAGGGAGCATTTGGTTACTGGATCTATCCGTTGGGAGATGGTAGCTCAGGATATCTTCAACCGGTTTGGATGGCGGTCATGTAATAGGATAGGCAATTAGTTTACCTATCTATTTTTAGCCAGCCGGTTGTGGCGTCCTTTCTTGGCTAGTTTGTGTATCTAGCCTTTTAGGCTCTGTGTGAGCTACCTTTTTCTTTTTTTCGTTCGGAGACTTTGGAACCTTGTTGGCACTTTTTGTTATTTGTTAATAAGATGGCCGTATGCATCAATCTGATGCAGAGGCCGGGGAACCCCCCCCCCCCTTTTCGAAAAGAAAAGTAAAATTTGTTGAGAAACTACCTGCACTCTGCATTTTGGAGCCTGCGGAAGGATGTTGTGGGTTTCTTGGACGATAGGCTATAGTTCTAGCGGGAATGAGTACTGCCTGTGATTGTGTACAACTGAACTGAACTGTATTGCAGTCGCTCTCCGTCGAGAATTGTTGGGGCGACTGCTCGGTGCCGAGGCGAGCATCTCTGAATCACATCCCAGACCGGCCGAGACGGTCGGCTCTGGATTTGGTTCGCTGCTGGTCCAATCCTCTGGGGGTGTGTACAACAGGGCCAGCAGCAGTTTAGTCTTCAGTTTCATTCGTCATGTTCAGTCATGTTCGCTGTAGCCAGTCTAGTGTTGGCTAGCTTAGTCTAGTACATGTTGTTTACTGAAGCTGTTGCATAAGCACAACAAGACTATATTAATATCCCTTTGCAGGATGTCGACATGAATCATGTCATTAATTAGTTAGTTTTGTTGTGAATGTCTAAAATATATCCCCTCTGTTAATAAAATACGACCTTTTTTAGATCACTAAAGTAGTCTTATATTTCTGTACAAAGTGAGTACTACTGAATCTAGATTCATAATCCAACAAATTGACATTGTTTGGATGTGTGGAATGCTGTCCTGATTGATGCAGGAGGTAGAGAGCTAGCAGTGACCGGCTTACAGACTATTTGAACTGGGACTGAACATCAGCATTGCAGTGGGTTGACAACTTCCGCTAATCAGATATATTGTGTGAGTTGCCGATCGACATCACTATTCATTGTTGGGCTTGATAGATAGATTGATAGGTGCAGAACGTTTCTAGCACCACTACTTTAATCTAGTCTCAACACATACATGTGCTCCCCTGGCCGGATGAGCCGCAAGCAAGCTGCATTCCCTGCTCTGAGTTAACAGGTACAGTAGTCTTTATGATAGTGTGTGTTGTCTAGATCAATCTGTTGCCTCCGTTTGTTCAGATGCTTGTAATGTGAATTAATTCATCTCCTTGAACATTTCCCAGGTTTGGTAGAAGTTGGGAAATATACTCACATCTGTGAGCTATATATCTAGTTTCAGCGTCTTTACTTGGTTTGAGACATTGGCCTGTAACTGCTTCAAATACTTGTGTTAGACTGTAAAATTGACTTACTTAGTGATTGTGGAGGACTTGTGTTAAACTCTAGTCCAGGTTGTTCCCTGCTGTGCTGTGGTGGTGAGAATTATCTGTGATATATTTTCCTACACCCGGTTGTCAGGTTGAGGAACATGTAGCAAAGTAGATGTCTGAAATATCATGTTCTCTGTTTTTCCAGTGCTTTAGCAGTGTTGTATATGGAAGGTAGTGTTCCAGATCATGTGGACATTATATATGAAACAAGCCTTTATTTCTGCTTGTTGTTCCATGAGATGTTTTATCAGTGTACTGTTGATGTTTCATTGTCATAGAACTGACATTGTTTCAATTTTCCTGTTTTTCTTGGGATCCTGACATTGCTATGAAACAATGGCCATGGTGGTCAGAGGACATCAGTTGCTTTTACATCCCAGAGATCTTTCGTTTAGTTTGCAATCTGCTGTACCCATTCACAATTCTGGCTTCAGTTGATGGTTTAGTGTGGTTCTTATGCTTCTTTACAGCCAGCCGGTTAGTAATTACTCTGCTTCTATAGTACTGTTATTAGCAACTTTAACTTTTGTAAAGTATGTTAAATTACATGTCGATGTAGTTTCTAGTAACGATTAGTAGCTACTTGCTTGCTAATCTGATTACTGATGCATTCATGTATGCATGTATATTTTTCTTTTAAACCAGAATTATTTCTTTTAGATCTTATTGCATGGTTGTGCCATGTAAATGATGCCTAAACAGTACTATTTGAGCATGCTTCTATTTTTGTGCACTGGCTAGCTTAGCTTGCACATGTTTATTGAAGCTGTTGCATAACCATGACCAGCCTAGATTAACATTACTTTGCTAATTTCGAAATTAATCATGTTATTAACTAGTTTGTCATCAATTATGTCTGAAATGTATGTGATTCTTTTGGCATGTGTGGAATGTTGTCCTGATGCAGGAAGAGCAACTGGGTCGACACCACTAAATAGAGAGTCAGAGCTCCTGCTGAGAATTATCAAGAGCAACTGGGTCGACACCACTAACCATGTCATTAACTAGTTTGTTTCAATTTTCCTGTTTTTCTTGGGATCCTAACATTGTTATGCAACAGTGACCATGGTGGTCAAAGGACACAACTTTCACCAAGAGCTCTTTTCATGTAGTTTGCAATCTGCTGTACCATTCAAATGCTGTTACCGAAAAAGGGTTTCCCCCCGCTTTAGATTATAAAGCAACCATCACCAATTACATCCAAGAGACCGATACAAACACACGCCACCACCGCACACAATCCACACACCCAGGGCAAGATACAAAGGTGCCGGGCACTGACACGACACCCCACCGACAACCAAGCAAACTACAGATGGGCGAGGAAGACCGCTTGGGGCCAACGGAGATCTCCACAAAGAGAGGTGAGCCAAAAAACGACGAAGTTAGGACTCCAAAGCGGTGTCTCCCAGAATGTTACAACCATGGATAGCCGCCACCGCCCGATCCCGAAGATCAGGTTTTCACCTGGAGCAAGACGACATGAGTGGGAACGCCACGACGGAACCTTCAGGAAGGGAACGATGTCAACTGCCACCGCCACCGTCAGCCAGTCAAAGGACTGGGCAAGTGGTGTACCTCGGCGCTCACACCCCTCCATCGCACCCTAACTCCGTCAACCACCCGCAACACACGCCGCCCACGTGGCCATGGTTGCCTGTCCGCACCAGAGACGCGGGCTTCGCCCCCAAACGTCACGCCTCCCGCCACTGCCCTGCAACCAGACCACCTCGAGACCTGCACACAAGCCCCAACTTTGGGCCAATAAGCGGCCCTCAACCGACGGAACCGCCCGCAGGCGCTCCGCTGGTAGTCCTGCGCCAGCCCGCCCGTGGCCGAGGAAAGGGGGAGAAAGGGGAGCAGACGCATCCGGACCAACACAGAGGTGTGCCGGCAACAGGTGACACAACCGCATCGAGGCCACCCATCCCTCCAACCAAGCTCCCCGCCGAACAAGAGGAAATGGGGAGAAGGAGGAGCGGACACATCCGGACCGGCAAACGTGCCAGCGACAGGTGGCGCGACCGCATCGAGGCCACCAATCCCTCCTACCGAACTCCCCAGCGAGACCCTCGAGTCGCCCCACCATGGTAGCTACCAAACATCTCCGCGAGGCCACCAAAAAACGGTCGCCCGCCGAAGAGGGGCACCACATTGACCCGCCGCCGCAGCCAAGGAAGCTCACCGGAGATGCCTCCTCGCACCAACCGCCGAAGTCCAAGCGCTGGACTAGGAAGGTCCCGACACAGACACAACCAGCACGCCTCGCCAGCCACCACCACTGCGCCGCCACCCCCACCAGCCCGGAGCCGAGGCAGGGGCGGCCGCCTGCAGAACCTGTCGCCCGCGACCCACACCACCCTCTGCGCCAAGCCAGGAGCCGGCCCAGGCCTCGCCGGACCCAGCCACCGAACCCTTGCCTCGCCACGACAGCCGCCATCGCCAGATCCTCCCGCCGCCATGTACGCCCGCACCAGCCACTCGCCGCCCCTGCCGCTCCACGACTGGGTGGGGCCTCGCAGCCACCGCAGCCATCACGGCAGCCCGCACCGCAGGCCCGGCCGACCACGACGCCGCCGCGGAGCCCCGCAGAAATGCCGCGTCCCCAGGAGCCTCCGCATCCCGCGCTGCAGGGGACCGCTAGGGAGGAAGTGTAACACCCTCGATGCGGCTATATCTCCCACGTGTCGAAGCACGGCTTAGAGGCATAACCGCATTAAAAGCAATGTCGCAAGTGAGGTAATCTTCACACAACCCATGTAATACATAAGGGAAAGAGATACATAGTTGGCTTACAATCGCCACTTCACACAAAACATGAATTAAGCATTACATCATACAAATACAATCAAGGTCCGACTACGGAACCAAAATAAAAGAAGACTACCCCAAATGCTACACAGATCCCTGATCGACCCCAACTGGGCTCCACTGCTAATCAACTGAAACGAAACAACACAACGAACAAGATCTTCATTGAGCTCCTCCTTGAGCTCGGAAGCAACACCTGCACAGTCTCAGCGGCACCTGCAAACTGGTTTTGGAAGTATCTGGTGAGTCACGAGGACTCAGCAATCTCACACCCGCGAGATCAAGACTATTTAAGCTTAAAGGTAGGACAGGGTAGTGAGGTGGAGCTGCAGCAGCGACTAGCACATCTGGTGGCTAAGATACGCAAATGAGAGCGAGAAGAGAAGGCAAAGCACGGTCGAACAACTATGATCAATAAGTGATCCTGTACTACTTACGTCAAGCATAACTCCAACAACCGTGTTCACTTCCCGGACCCCGCCGAGAAGAGTCCATCACGGTTACACACGCGGTTGGTGTATTTTAGTTAAGATCAACTTCGGGTTTTCTACAATCGGACATTAACAAATTCCCATCTGCCACATAACCGCGGGCACGTTCCTTCTCCCCGGGAAGACCCGATCAGTCTCGGAATCCCGACTACAAGACATTTTGACAGCAATAAAACAAGTCCAGCAAAGCCGCCCGATGCGCCGACATCCTGATAGGAGCTGCACATATCTCGTTCTCAGGGCAACACCGGATAAGTCAAGCTACGAGTAAAACCAGGCCTCGAGTTTCCACGAGGGGGCCCCGCTGGTTGCTCGGTTCGGACCAACACTTAGACAAGCATTGGCCCGGGGGGGGGGCTAAATAAAGATGACCCTCGGTTTGATCAGACCCAAGAGAAAGGGATAGGTGGTAGGCAAATGGTAAAACCAAGGTTGGGCCTGCTGGAAAAGTCTTATTCAAAGCGAACTGTCAAGGGGGTCCCATAAATCACCCGACCGCGTTAGGGATGCAAAATCCGGGAACATAACACCGATATGACGGAAACTAGGGCGGCAAGAGTGGAACAAAACACCAGGCATAAGGCCGAGCCTTCCACCCTTTACCAAGTATATAGATGCATTAATTAGATAAGATATATTGTGATATCCCAACAAGTAAACATGTTCCAACAAGGAACAACATCTCCATGTTCCAACAAGTAACAAACTTCATCTTCACCTGCAACTAACAACGCTATAAGAGGGGTTGAGCAAAGCGGTAACATAGCCAAACAACGGTTTGCTAGGACAAGGTGGGTTAGAGGCTTGGTTTACAATATGGGAGGCATGATAAGCAAGTGGCAGGTATCGCAGCATAGGCATAGCAAAAGAGCGAGCAATCTAGCAAGCAAAGATAGAAGTGATTTCGAGGGTATGGTCATATTGCCTGAGATCCCGCAAGGAAGAAGAAAAAGTCCATGAAGAAGACAAACGGACGAAGTCGAACGAATCCTCACAACTCCGGAACGAAACCGAAGCTAACGAGAGAAGCAACCCGGAAAGAAACAAACAACATAGTAAACAACCATCACAAGAACGTGGCATGATGCACAAATAAGAATGATGCATGTCCGGTTTAAATAAGCATGGCATGGCAAAGGAAACAAACAAAACTACAAGTTAAGTGGAGCTCAATATGCAACGAGTTGCATATTGACGAAACACCACATCAATTATTTAGTTATCTCTTGTTTGTGAACACAACAATATTAAATGTTGATTAACAAGGCAAGGGGTGAAGCACAACAAAACTACCTATCTAGACAAGTTTAAATGAGGCCGGAACAACAAACAACAATTCCGGGAAATCCTCATATGCATATTTCGAATTTGCTACTGTTCTGCCTAAACCATAATTTAATGTTGTTAAACAGCAAAATAAAGTGCACCATGTTAAACTAGGCATTTTTCTACCCCATTTACATATATAAATTATTAAATTCCGAGCTACGGTTATTTAGTTATGAAATAAATCATTTTAACATAGCATTTGAGCAAAATTAAAAAAACATCCATTTAAACATTTTAAACATGGATGAAAACAGCAGAATGTGAAACTAGATTAAATTCTAAGCATTTTTCATATATAACCCATTTTAATCCGATGCATGGTTATTAAGTTATTAAATGCATGAACTATGGGGACTTTTCTGTAAAACTGCCAAACTCCTGGATATTAGAAAAATTCGCAGACGGAAAAAAAACATGACACGGGTCAGATCTGCTGGGACTGGGCTGCTCACATTGGGCCTTGGCCCGGCACTGTGGAGAGGAGGAGGCAGGCCGGGACATGGGCCTTTGGGGAGGCGCTGGCCCACGCAGCAGGGCGACGGGTCAACGGCGTGGGCGAGCGGGACGAGCGGAGCATCTCTGCTCGAAGCAGAGCGAGCAGAGGCCGTCGGCGTGGACTCCGGCAGGCGACGACGCAGCTCGGGCGGCGCGGTCAACGGGCAGGAGAGGCGGGGCGACGAGGGAGCTGCATCTGTTCGTTGCTGACGACCAGGAACCTCGACAGTTCGAGGCAGGGTCAGGCGCGGCGCGATGCAGAGGAGGAAGCAGGCTGGCAGCGGCTGGCGATGCAGGGCGTCTCCGGCGAGGGCACCGGTGGCCGGGGACGGGGCCCAGCAGGCGGGATCTCATGGTTGTAATCGGCTTAAATTAGCCGAACATGGATTTCTATCTTCTTCAGATTCAGACATATCTAATGTGAATCAAGTCATATCCTTGAGCATCTGCCAGGTTTAGCACAAGTTGGTGGGTATATGTACTCACATTTCAACCCCAGTTTGGGGTAGTAATATACTAGTATTTTTAAAGTTGATGTACCGAAGTGTTGTCCTTATGCACAAGCAGCAGGAAATAATCAAGAAACAAGAACCTCAGAAGTAGTAGTAGCATATATTGTGCCAAGGGTGCTCAGGTAGACAATTACTGACACTGGAGTCTCTTTTTCCTTTATAGGGAATACAAACACTGGAGTCCATTACTATACTACCGGCTGGCTAAGACATTGATGAGTGTCTCATCACTGATGAGTATCCGATCTCACCAAGGTACTAGGTCAGAGACTGGCCCTGGGACTGATATTACATTGGAGCGCTTGGAACCAGGGGACTTGGGACTGATATTACATTGGAGCGCCTGGAACCAGGGGACTTGGGACTGATATTACATTGGAGCGCCTGGAACCAGGGGACTGAGGAGTGAGGACACCTAGTTCTCTATGCGAATGATGCAACGGATGCCCTCCCCTTTGGCCATGAGGTTAAAGGCCTTGTTGATCTCCGAGAACGGTACGCTGTGTGTGATAAACTTTTCCACCTCCAGTTCCCGAGGATAATAGCAAATTGTTAGCATGAGCATTGTGTTCTTCACGACGTCGCATTTCGATGTATGATGACTTCGGAAATGGGGTGACATCCAACATATCTCAAGTCGTCACGAGCATTGACCAAGCTATGCCAAAACTGTTTACCTTCTTCATGTACATCTCCACAACATTGGGCAGATCAGTGCACGGCTTGAAGTTGCTGAAGAAGGTGCCCTTGAGTGTCCTCTCATTCAGGTAGTTCATTGGGTGGGTCTTGAATTCGGCGTCCTTGTGTGGCACGCCGACCAGCACAGCGACACCCCAACCTGTATATAAATAAAATGTTTAATTTAATGATTACATCTAAGAGAGAAGAGACAATGCAAATGATCATGTTTTAAGTGAACGATTGATGTCTTGAAAAGTCATACATCATGAACACATTCAAATGCTTGTATCATAGCACTGATATTGCCAGTGCATTCAATACTGCAGTCAACTCCTCCGTTTGTCATCTCAGCGAGTACCTAAAGAATCATCATAAAGTTGTATGTTAAGATTGTGCGAAGCGGAAACGTCTTACCCTTCGAGGGGGACGTGGTACGTGTTATATAGGGGATTGCGAGTCCCTGATACGCGTACAATTCTGTTGGACATACATGACTTGAGGGAGAAGAAGTACAGGAGATAAGAAGTATAGTTACAACCGAATACAGAATTTAAACTACCCATGCGGCTATCTATCTCCTCATACATATCTCGTTTGACACCCTCCCTTAATCACAACTTCATCAAGTTGAGATTATGCTTGAAATCTTCAAAACTCCTTGTGGGCAAAGCTTTTGTAAACCCATCTGCCACTTGATCCCTTGAATGAATAAAGCGAATGTCCAAGAGTTTATTAGCAACTCTTTCTCTGACAAAATGGAAATCTATTTCAATGTGCTTTGTTCTAGCATGAAAGACTGGGTTTGCAGACAAATAGGTGGCACCAAGATTATCACACCATAAGCATGGAGCTTGAGAGCTTTTCACACCTAGCTCCTTCAAGATTGACTGTACCCAGATAATTTCCGCTGTTGCATTGGCCAAGGCCTTGTATTCTGCTTCAGTGCTCGACCTGGACACTGTGGCTTGTTTTCTGGCACACCATGATATAAGGTTGGGTCCAAAAAACACTGCAAAGCCACCAGTGGAGCGTCTGTCATCCAAGCATCCTGCCCAATCTGAATCAGAAAAGGCACTGACAAGAGTAGAGGGTGACTTGCTGAAGTTTAGACCAACATTCAAAGTATACTTGACATATCTGACAATGCGCTTAGCTGCAGTCAAGTGAACTGTGGTGGGTGCATGTAGGAACTGACATACTTTGTTGACAACAAAGCAAATGTCTGGCCTGGTCAATGTTAAGTACTGAAGTGCACCTACAAGACTTCTGTATTTTGTACTATCTTCTTGACCCAAAAGTGTTCCCTCTGTAAGAGATAATTTTTCTGTACTAGAGAGAGGAGTGGGTGTAGGTTTACAACCTTGCAAACCTGCCTTCTTTACCAAATCTGTGGCATATTTTTCCTGAGAAAGATGTAGCCCCTCCTTGTGCTGCTTCACCTCAATTCCTAGGAAGTAATGCAATTCTCCTAAATCCTTGAGAGCAAATTCAGCACCTAAATCCTTCAAGAGTCCTGATACTGCCTCATTAGATGAGCTCGTGACAATAATATCATCAACATATATGAGAACAAACATGGAGGTGTTGAACTTGTTATAAATGAACAAGGAGGTGTCAGATTTGGAAGGAACAAAGCCAAGTGTCTGCATCTTTTTACTGAGACGAGAATACCATGCCCTTGGAGCTTGTTTCAGTCCATATAATGCTTTATCTAACTTGCACACATAGGAAGGTGTATGTTTGCTTTCAAACCCAGGAGGTTGTTTCATGTACACTTCCTCTTTCAGAACACCGTGAAGAAACGCGTTCTGTACGTCTAGTTGTCGAAGGCTCCATCCCCTGGAAACAGCAATAGACAGTACGAGACGAATGGTAGCAGCTTTTACAACTGGACTAAAAGTATCCTCGTAGTCTATGCCATACCGTTGCTTGAAGCCTTTTGCAACTAGTCTAGCCTTATAGCGATCAATGGTTCCATCAGACTTTCTCTTAATTCTGAATACCCACTTGCAGTCAATGAGATTTTTACCTTGCTTGGGGGGAACCAAGTGCCACGTTTTATTTCTTTCAAGTGCCTTATATTCTTCTACCATTGCCTTTTTCCACTTGTCATCACTGAGAGCCTCTTCAATTGTGTTGGGCTCACCTGGTTCACCTGTAGAACAAACTAGACCATATTTGGTTATGTTCTTATAATTTTTCGGTTGAATCGAACCTTTCTGTAGCCTTGTGCGGCGTATTGGTGAACCAGCAGGATCTGCAGCCACAGAGGATCCCGCAGGGGCCAGATCAGAAGCAGAACTCGAGGAAGATTCGCCCGCCACTGTCGGTTCTGGATGCACGGGATTTTCTGTGGCCGTGATCTGAGGCGATGGTGGAGAAGACACCGCAGGGGCCGCAGACGATCCAGGGGCGCCGACCGGCTCATCGTGGGCGCGTGATTGCGCGGGCCCGCCTGAATCAGGAGTCGACCCCGCATCCGCCTGGCGCGTGAGGCCGCGCCGCCTGTAGCAAACCGGCTGGTCTGCGAAGCGCGTGCGATGTGGGCCACTGTCGCGCTGCCGCGTGTCGACGGGAGACTGGTGCGGGCTGGAGGGCGCATCTCGCCCTGTCGGATGGGGCCGCGCGTCATCCAGCGGGCCGCTGGAGCTCACGCGACCGACCGCGCTTGGCGCATCTGACGCGGGCGTGCGGCTGGTCGTTGGCACGGATCCCAGAGGCGATTGCCTGGGCATCTGCAGCGCCGATCCCAAGAGGGATTTGCTCCCCTCGCCATGACACATGTGATGAGGGCCATCTGGATAGATTTCTTCACTGTTTGGGTCGATTTCTTCGCCATTTTCTTCTCTGTTTCCATAGTGTGGTGCTCCTGTAACATCATCAGGTAACTCATGCACAAGAGGGTTAGCCAACATATGATCACAACAATTATCAACACCCCCTTGATCATAACTAGAGAGACTTGGAGGGAGCAAAAGAATTTATTTTTGAAGTAGAGCACCAGCATTTGGATGAAGATCAGAAAAAGGGAATTTGGTCTCATCAAAAACCACGTCGCGTGATATATAGACTCGACCAGTGGAGATGTCTAGGCACTTTACACCTTTGTGTTGGGCACTATACCCAAGGAAAGCACATTGGATTGATCAAAACATGAGCTTGCGTTTGTTGTATGGGCGTAGGTTAGGCCAACACGCACACCCAAACACACGAAGAGTGGAATAGTCAGGTTTGACATGAAGAAGGCGTTCTACTGGAGTTTCATTATTTATGACACGACTGGGGAGCATGTTGATAATGTGAACAGCAGTAAGAAACGCTTCGTCCCAAAATTTTAATGGCATGGACGCATGAGCTAAAAGAGCAAGACCAACTTCAACAATGTGACGGTGCTTGCGCTCAGCTGAGCCATTTTGTTGGTGAGCGTGAGGGCATGACACATGGTGTGAGATGCCAAGGGTTTGGAAGAAGGAGTTTAACTTCTCGTATTCCCCTCCCCAATCAGATTGGACAACGATGATTTTGGAATCAAATTTACGCTCAACAAGTGCTTGAAAGTTTTTAAACACTTGGAAAACATCGGATCTTTTCTTAAGAAGATAGATCCACGAAAACTTGCTATAGTCATCAATAAAGCTTACGTAGTAAGTGTGCCGACCAACAGAGCTAGGGGCAGGTCCCCAAACATCAGAAAAAATCAATTGCAATGGTTGAGTAGACACACTAGTAGAAATTGGATAGGGGAGCTGATGACTTTTAGCTCGCTGACAAGAATCACAAATAGTTTCAACATTGCGCTCACCAACATACGGGAGCTTATTTTTCCTAAGAAGTTTTTCAACTAAAGTAAAAGAAGCATGTCCTAATCGATCGTGCCATCGTGTTGACGAGAGTTTGACAACACCAAAAGCCTGTTTATTGAATCTTGTGCGCTCCGGAATCAACGGGTAAAGCCCTCGAACACATCTACCTCGATAGAGGATTCTCTTCGTGGCCTGATCCTTGATCAAAAAGAAATATGGATGAAATTCGAGAAAGACGTGATTATCAAGAGCAATTCTATGAACAGAAAGAAGGCTTTTATTGTCACTAGGAACATGCAAGATTTTCTTAAGATGAATTTTTCTTAGGGGGGTATGAAAAAATGAGTGACCAATGTGGTTAATCCTCATACCTTCACCACTAGCTGTGTGGATTTGATCCTTGCCACGATACTTTTCCTTCATTGTCACCTTTTCAAGTTCATTGGTGATGTGGTTGGTGGCGCCACTGTCGACGTACCAATTGGTGTCGATCCCATAGGAGCCATCCGCAGTAGCAGCAAGTTTGTCCTCGTCTTGGGAGGAGTCGCCGTCGTCGTCGTAGCGATACCAGCAGTCTTTGGCCGTATGCCCAAGCTTGCCACAGATCTGGCAACGAGGTGCATCTGGCCGTGACCTGGTGGAGCCACCGCGACGGCCCCTGTTGTTGCCAGAAGAGGGCTGCCCGCAGCCGCCGCGATTGCTGGAGTTGTTGTTGCCGTGTCCCCCGCCCGAGGCCTTGCCCCTGGGGCGAGGTGAGCCACGCTGATGCGAGGAGCCGCCGCCGCGGCCACGAAAAGCGGCGTTGGCCGACGACTTGAAGCCGCCCGAGGCCTGGAAAAGCGCCACGCGCTGGTCGAAGTTGCTCATCATGGAGAAGAGCTCGTCGAGGGAGACAGGCACGATGCGGGCGTCGAGGGCGGACACCAGGGGCTGGTAATCCATGTCCAGCCCATGGAGGATGTAGGAGACAAGCTCATCATCTTGCAGAGGCTTGCCGGCCGCGGCGAGTTCGTCCGCGAGGCCGCGCATGTGGGCGAAGTAGGTGGCGACGGACTGGTTCCCCTTCTGCGCGTTGATGAGGGCCGTGCGGATGTTGTTCACCCGGCTGAGGGACTGCGACGAGAACATGCCCGCCAGAGCAGCCCAGAGCGCGGGCGACGTGGTGATCGCGGTCACATGCACAAGAACCTCTTTGGACAGATTGTTGAGCAGATAACCAAGTACCTGCTGGTCCTCCCGTACCCAGATTGGGTGGAGAGGGTTGGGCGTCGAGGACTCCTTCCCGTCTTTGTCCTTGGTGACGAGGAGTCGGGCCGGCTCCGGTGTGGTGCCGTCGGCATAGCCAAAGACACCGGCGCCCCGCAGCTGCGGCACGATCTGGGCGCGCCACAGAACATAGTTCGTGCGGGTGAGCTTCTCCGTGACCTGCTGGTTGAGGTTTGGGTGGGAGGAGCCGGAGGAAGACATGGCTAGGGCACTAATGGTGATGAGCTAGGCTAGATGAGATTGGAAGAGGAGGCTCTGTATACCATGTGCGAAGCGGAAACGTCTTACCCTTCGAGGGGGACGTGGTACGTGTTATATAGGGGATTGCGAGTCCCTGATACGCGTACAATTCTGTTGGAGATACATGACTTGAGGGAGAAGAAGTACAGGAGATAAGAAGTATAGTTACAACCGAATACAGAATTTAAACTACCCATGCGGCTATCTATCTCCTCATACATATCTCGTTTGACAAAGATCATCATTAAGCATAACAAATACTACTTCTCCTGATGTGAATAAACGAACCTCTTGAACTGGCTTGCTGTGGTCTTTCGGGTTCACAAATTCCGTGCATCCAAATTTTCTTGCTGAACATGGACAAAATAGAAATCATTAGTAGTAACTAGTAACTTCTTAACGCAACAAAATAAACCCATGAGTTGGTAAAATCAGGAGTATTATATTTACCTTCTTCAAATCTGTTGGCATTTAAGTCAACACCAATGATGCTTGATGCACCTGCAATCCTTGCACCTTCTGCAGCCTAAATAAATCATACAAATATGAAGGGCAAATAGATGCATACCGACAGCAATTGTAGGACAATCCAGGGAAAAGTTAGGAAACTTACAGCAAGGCCAACTGCTCCCAGACCAAATATCGCCACTGTCCAGCCCTTGGGCGGTTTTGCAACATTAATGGATGCACCAAAACCTACAAAACGAATGGTGACTCGGCATCTCAAGATAAGATGTAGTCGTAACAAGCATACTACAACAACAATACAAGTCAACTTACCTGTGGAAATACCACAGCTAGGAACACAGACTTTATCAAGTGGAGCCTCAGGGTTTATCTTGGGAACACATCCAACGTGCATGACGGTAAACTCACTAAAGGTGGAAGTCCCAAAGAAATGGTAAATCGGCTTCCCGTCGATAGAGAATCGTGACTTGCCATCGCTGATCATCACACCTCTGTCAGTGTTGATCCTGACCAAATCACACATGTTGCTCTCTGTAGACATGCAATGTGGACATTCCTTACATTCCCGAGTGAACACAGGGAGGACATGGTCACCAAGGGCAACCCAGTCACACCCTCTCCAACACTCTCCACTATGCTGTTCATAGTACCAAGTTCAGGGGACGCGCGACAGATAAATTTGGCTAGAAATGTGGCAGGAAAGGGCTTCAAATTGGACATAGGCAACACGGTTCTTATGATTGATTTCTTCACATGTTTTATCTTCAAGATTACATTAACATACTGTACTACAGTGACCTATGCTTTCTCAACAAACAATTAGCACGAGTAAATGCTAGACAAAGTAAGTACATCAAAGAATGTAGGTAGTTCAAAAATCATACCCTCCAGCTTCGTGACCGAAGACCCGAGGGAACACGGGAGTCTGCCCCTAACCATCAGAATCCAGGGAGGCGCAAGTCAACCACAAATTTGTTGTTCGATGTAATTTACTTGACGGAAAGCAAATGGCATGCATACCTTGGCCTCCCAGTAGTAGACATCGGTGCCATGTACGCGTAGTGCTACTATTTCAGCATGCTCATGCTTGTGCTTTACCTAGCTTAGTCAAGGATTATTTTTCTATTGTTTATTATCTTTGGGGCCTCATGTATTCAGTCAGTGCTCTGCTTCTAAAGTATTTGCTTGTAATGCTCCACAAAGTTGCCGTCGC
Source organism: Aegilops umbellulata (assembly GCA_032464435.1). Lineage (NCBI taxonomy): Eukaryota > Viridiplantae > Streptophyta > Magnoliopsida > Poales > Poaceae > Aegilops > Aegilops umbellulata. The sequence goes on from CP136054.1 coordinate 11,476,446, forward strand.
CGTGGGAAGCTGCCACCGGTGACCATCACCACCCGAGAGGGGAGCCCTGATTCTCTGCTATACCTGTGCTAGCAGCTAGTTAACGTCAAACTATATCCTTGTTTCTTCAATTAATTAATCTGAAGCGCATCCTACTCTGTTGGTAGCTGTTTATGCACTTCAGCAGAGCAGGAGCATGTGTGTTCATGCTCTGCTGAATTTTTGCCTTGGTGTCTTTTTTCAACAAGGCAAAGAATGCAGATTGTTATATTCCGATACATTCATCCTAGATATTATTCTAACTGTTTCTATTATACGGACGGTCGTTGTAGATAGTCCTAGATAGTAGATATTGTACACTTTCTTTATGTGGCCACCTGGGAGTGTTATGCTTGGCTAGTATAGACTCGGTGTTCTCTTTCTTTCATGAGCTATTTTTAGCAGTGCCTTTGTTGTTTCAGAGCTGTAACGCTGTAGAGCTGACTTAGTTTAAATTCGAATGATGCGACGGGCACTTGTGTTTCCTTTCCATAATGCTAATGCAAATGATCGGGCAAATCATCCAACCCCTTTATAAAGTGGGGCAAATCATCCAATCCCCCGTCGTTGTAGATAGTCCCAGATATTGTACACTTTCTTTATGTGGCCGCCTGGGAGTGTTTTGCTTGGCTAGTATAGACTCGGTGTTCTCTTTCTTTCATGAGCTATTTTTAAAAGTGCCTTTGTTGTTTCAGAGCGGTAATGCAGTTGAGCTGACTTAGTTTAAATTCGAGTGATGCAACCGGCACCTCTGTTTCCTTTCTATACTGCTAAAGGACCGTGGACCTGCTACTTTTGATGTAAATTCTATTCTAACATGCCCTGCTATATAGTTTGTTTCAGATATTTCAGTCCAGGCATAATAAGGGCCATTCACATCTTGCTGTCAATAGGACAAATTGTTTTTCAAGAACGGGCACTGAATAGCCAGCTTGAACAAATTGTCTCGCGCCTTGGCCCTAACCGATCAGGGCAGCTATGTCGCATGACTAAATGTATTTTGCTTATATGGTCCTTGATCCATTTTCTAGTACGGAGCTCAGTTCATCCACCGGACTCCAAGCTACCAAACAGTGACCCCCTTTGCGTCTTCAGAGTCCAGAGCCCCGCCACAGTAATTAAATATATCCTCTGCATATCTTGCCTAGGCACTTGAACTAGTTCAGGCAACTGATTTAAACTGAGAATGGACATTCAGCACGGCAGTCGTCGGAGATGGTATGCCGCCGGCAATGCTAGCTGCTTACTACAGTGAAAAAGGCTTTCATCCCGCTTTATAAATAAAGCATGGACCAACAGTGCCCAGTACAACCGCACACACCCACCACAAACGAACACACACCCAAGGTAGGAAGTACAACTGCACACACTCATCACAAACGCACACACACCCAAGGCAGGATATATAGGCGCTGAGCGCAGCAACACACTCCCTAGCACTACACAAGCCGCCGAGAGCTTCATCCGTGGACACCACGAAGAAGTGAAGCCGCATATGACAAATCGTGGGCTCCAAGGCGGCGCCTTCAGGAAGGATACGACACCGGAGCGCCGCCACCGCCCGATCCGAGGATCAGAGTTTCCCCTGGAGCAACACGATGGGCAGTGATAGCCGCGACGACGCCTTCAAGAAGGGAGCGATCTTCGCCGTCGCCAGTCCGTCCGAAGATAGAGTAGGTTTTCACCCCGGCCAACACACACCGCTACCGAACGCCACACCCCAGCTACCACGCTGCCCACACGGCCGTGGCAGCCGGGCAGCACCGAGGCACGAGCTCTGCCCATGAGCACCGCGCCACCACCACCAGTGCCGCCGCCCCGGAATCCAAGACCTTGACACCAAGTCCTCCGAGCCCCACCGATACCCAAACCGCGGAGACGGGCGGAAAGGCTCCGCCTTTCACACCCCTGGCCGGTCCCAGCGCCAAGACCCAATAGGCTGGCGACAAGCCTCCATCGAGCCGTCCTGCGACACCGGGCGTGAGAGGAGCGCAGTCCTGCTGCCGGGCGCGAGAGGAGCGCAGTCCTGCTGCCGGGCGCGAGACGGCCGGTCCTGCTGCCGGGCGCGAGACAAGCTCGGTCCTACGGCATCGGGTGCGAGACGATCGATGGACAGCTGCCGGGAGAAAGCCAACGCACCAGCGAGAGAAGCGAACGGACGCTGAGGAGAGGAGTCGAAGGCTGATACAGGCAGCCTACAGACGAGCCGACGCCAGACCAATCTGGCCGCCGCCGCAATCAACCTGTCACCACCACGGCAGCTGCCGGGCACACACCCGTGTAGCCACTGCCACTGCGTCGCCTCCCCGACCAACCGAGGGGGCCTGGGTCAAGGCCGCCGCTCGCAACCCTAGCCGTCACGGCCCTGCGCCGCCGAGAGGCCAGATCCGGAAGAGCCGCCGCGGCCGCCGTCTCCAACCTCCGACCCGCACCACCACCACCAACTGCCGCGGTGCCACCACCACCTGCCGGGCCACGGCAGAGGTAGCCACCGGCAGCCCGCAGCCCGCGCCGCCATGAGCCAGATCTGGCCACGCTGGAGTCGCCGCCGTCTCGGGTACACGCGCGCCACCCGCCTAGCCGCCCGCCGCGGGGGGAGGCAGGGACGGCAGGGCGCCGCCCCAGCCCGCCGCGCAGCCATGGAGCCCGGCTGCAGCTCCACGACCCGGCCCGGGACGCCGGCCCGCGCCAAGGGGCCCCGCCGCCGCCAGCAACAGCAGGGCTTCGCCCGGCCGCGCCCCTGGGCGGCGGCGAGGGAGGAGGTGGGGGAGGAGGGAGCGGCGGCAAGGGTAGGGGTTGGCCTCCGGGCCGCCTCGCGGGAGACGACGCGGAGGGAGGAGGAGGATTTTGATTATGCTGCTTACTATAAGGGAAGGCGTATTCGTGGCCGCCGGCAATGTTAGTTAGTGAGTCCTCTGCTTTTATACTATACTACTGTCAGTACTAGCTGTTCATTTCCGAGCTTCATCAAGCACAAGGTTGGAAGCTGCCGCGGGAGACGACCATCGCCGCTCGAGAGCCCTGTTTGTCTGCAATGCCTGTACTAGCTAGCAGCTAGTTAACGTCAGACCGTAACCTGTTTGTTGTTGAGTTAATTATCCTCAGGCTAGCTAGCAGCTGCTCTATCCGTAGTCTGCAATTTCTGTAAAGTCGACTAAACTACATGTGCATAGTGTTTAGCTAACTAGCATGACATGACACAGGAGTTGATCTGTTCCTGGTAAACAGTAGCTAGTTGCATGCTAATCTGATTAGTTCTTTAATCGTGCTGCTAAATGCTAGTGTATCTTTGAAATGCCTCAGTAGGTGAATACTTTGCATGTGCTAGGACTTATAGGACGCTAGTCCCAATCCTATGCCCATCTATAGAAGCTAGGACTTGTCTCTGTACATTGCATGCTTGGGTGGAATTGATATTATTCATTTTTCTGAAGTACGAGTTTGGTTATTATCCATTCTTCTTGTATCCAGAATAATTCAGGTCTTGTTATATGCTGTGCCATGTACACCTAGTACTACCATTTCAGCATCTCATATGCTTGTGCATTACCTAGCTTAGTCAAGGATTTTTCTAGTGCTTATTATCTCTTCAGCCTCGTGTAGCAGTCAGTTCTCTGCTTCTGTAGTACTGTTTGTAATGCTCCACAAAGTCCCTGTCGCCGTCGCCATGGGTAGCTGCCGGCGGTGACCATGGCCACCTCAGAGCCGTGTTTCTCTGCTGTGACTAAACATGCATGTAGAAAGGTCACATCAGTCTGCAGTTTACTCACATGCTAAGCATGTCATGGTAAATAATTCCTGAATGGCCCTGTCAACACATATCACATGATTACCCCGCAAAAAAACACATATCACATGATTACCCCGCAAAAAAAAACACATATCACATGATTACAACAGGTTTGTTTCATAAGAACAGCTAACAAAGACTAGAGATGTATAGACGTCTTACATATACCATGCCAAAGGATCAGTGTCAATGTGAGCGAGATGTGATTCCAGATTTTCTTCTGTGTTTAGCTTTAGTCCATCTGAAACATTGGAGGAAAACAAAAATGTGAGAGCCAAGGAGTTGAAATTAAAAGGAGTGAAAAAACACCGGCAATGTAGTGTCATGCTTAGTCCACTCGAAGTCATTACCGTTTTACAGGATACGCACCTGCTGCACAAATTTGGAGCCACGGTGACCTTTGTCGCTCTCCGGAGAATACTCCTACAATGCAATCAACATTAGGCGGCGCTAGGAACATCATAAACTGATCGTAGCTGTGAACAGGGTGTTGTCCAGATGATGTTTATGTTTATGAACATCAATAAAGATGAATATAATGGGATGAAAATCCTTTGTGGTTTATGCAGGAATTTAAGCCGTTTAAACCAAAGACATGGAAGGAAGTAAGCTAGTCCATGAGCGGAGGCATGCCTGCTGCAACTGAAGGTTATTCAGCCTTTTTTGCGGGCGAGAACCTCAAAAGGGCAGGAAGCTTGTTCAGTTCATATAGGAGAATAGCTTAGCTGCCTAGTTAGTCGAGCAAAACAAGAGCTCACGCATGATGCAGACGCGGTGCGCTGATCAAGAAAGGAGCCGCGTGAGTTGCAAGAGGGACAGTTGGGTGGGCACTTTCAGTCATCGATGCAGTGAATGGAAACTTTGAGACTCATGTTGTTACTGCTTCTTCTTCTCCAATAGGGAGAACTTACTGATTGTGGAGGGAGAAACTAGTACTCCATGTTTTTTTTGGATGTGATATTGCTAAGTTGTGCTGGTGATTATTGCTAGTATTTGATTTTGCTATTTCTCAATGGTGGGGTAAATAAAAGGAGTGAAAAAACACCGGCAATGTACTGTCTTGCTTAGTCCACTCGAAGTCATTACCGTTTTACAGGATACGTGCCTGCTGCACAAATTTGGAGCCATGGTGACCTTTGTCGCTCTCCGGAGGATACTCCTACAATGCAATCAACATTAGACGGCGCTAGGAACATCATAAACTGATCAGCAGCTGTGAACAGGGTGTTGTCTAGATGATGCTTGTAAAATTATTGTAGTCTGATTCGGTATGCTGGTAAGATGGAATGCTGTCCTATGGTATTCATGTATTGTTTGGATGTTCTATGTCTGAGATTATTTGTCCCGGTTGAATGCCACTCGGGGTGTGCTTTGTGTGTTTGATGTGGCATTACTTGCTAATTAATCTACCGATCTGCATGTTATTTTTTTATGGTCACTTCACTGTTCTTATCTAGTACTTTTTCCGAAGAAGTGTTTCTATTTATTCAAAACACATCTGGTCTCAGCAGCTCTGTTTTTGAATAGCTTGCATCACATTACAGACTTTTGTCCACCAAAGAACTAGGGACTGCACTGTGCAAGTGGAATTAGAGCTTTCTACTCGGCGCTGAGGGATGGGGCAGGAGGAGGGAGCGGGCAGGTGGCCCCAGCTGTCCCGTCTCTTGCCCTACCCGTGGGGCACTTGTCCGAGGGGACTGGGAGCCCGCAGCCGCCTCCTCTGTTTACTAGAGAGGAGGTTGTGGCTTTTGGCGGGATCCCGGACCCGGTCTCGACGGGGAGACGGATGAGTGCTCGCGTTCAGGAGCTTCCGGAGGTGGATGATATACAGCAGCGGTGCGCTATGAGGGCGGCCAAGCTTCACGATGCTGCGATATCTTCTGGTATGTCCGTCAACATATCTAATTCTTTATTGCATTTCTCTCCTGAGGAGATTGTTAATAATGCAAACCAATTAGGAGTTACACTAGGTGTTACTGATAGTGAGATTTCCAATTCGATGAATGATATGTTAGATTTGGAGGCGGAGCGTGCCTTAGAGACTATTCGTAATCTTGCAGCGGTTAAACCCTTGAATGATAAGGAGATTGATGCGTTAGGGGTTAGAGTGCTAGATAATCTGTGTACGGATCTAGCACCTTCTAATCATGAGTCTGAGGACGATGATGTGCCCCTAGATGTTGCAGCTGTTAGTTCCGTTGAGCCCGGTTATGAGGACCGGGCGACAGAGCCCACTAAGCCAAAGCGTAAGTGGAAACGGAAGATTTATCCCGATTCTGCAGTTCGTAGGAGTGCTCGGATTCGGACTACTAAAAAATTCCATGACGAAATATGAAAGGAATCTTTTGGAATAGCAGAGGTCTGAAAGACTTGGCTAAAAGAAGGTTCCTTGCTGAGGCTTCTCTGGAACATCGGTTAGATTTTATTGCCCTATCGGAAACCGGTAGAGATAATTTTGCGCCGCAGTTTCTATCTTCTCTTGCGGGTGGTATTGATTTCGATTGGCATTGCCTCCCTCCACGAGGAAGATCGGGAGGTATCTTACTGTGTGTGAGATGCGATTCCCTTGAAGTCCGGAGTGTAGTAATGGGAGACTTTGCGGTAAAGTTTCGAGTTAGGTCTAAAGTTGATGGGTTCAACTGGGCTTTGGTGGCGGTTTATGGTGCCGCACAACCCGAGCTTAAACCGGAGTTTCTGGCGGACCTTGTTCGAATCTGTGGATCCGAGCAGCTTCCGATTTTGGTCGGGGGTGATTTCAATATCATTAGGAGGAGAGAGGAGAAAAATAATGATAACTTTGACGGCAAGTGGTCGTTTATGTTCAATACCATTATTGAAAGCTTGGATCTGAGGGAGATAGAGCTTTCTGGTAGAAAGTTTACCTGGGCCAATGCTCTGCCAAACCCGACATATGAAAAGCTTGATCGAGTTCTCGCGAGCGTGGAGTGGGAACAGAAGTTCCCTCTTGTTTCGGTGCAAGCTCTCATGCGGGGAGTTTCCGATCACACACCATTGTTCGTCGACTCAGGGGAGCCGAACCATATGGGAAACAAAAACACCTTCTCATTCGAGATGGCCTGGTTCGAACGCGAGGGGTTCTTGGACCTCATAGCCAGGGAATGGGCTAAGGGTGTAGGAGGTAGGACGGCGGTCGAGCGTTGGCAGAATAAAACTAGGAATTTGAGAAGTTTCTTACGGGGTTGGGCTAAGCACCTTAGTGGGGTGTATAAGATCGAGAAGGATAGGCTCCTTTCTCTTGTACAGGCCCTGGACATAAAAGCCGAATCCGCGATTTTGCTACCTCCTGAGCTACAGGTTAAAAATGAGGCGGAGAATAGGTTGAAAGAACTTCTCCGAGAAGAAGAATTGAAGTGGGTTTTGCGAGCTAAGGTCCGCAAAGTGGTCCAAGGGGACGCGAATACTCAATTCTTCCACCTCATTGCTAATGGTAAGCACAGAAAGAAGCAGATCTTTCAACTTGAACAGGATGAGGGTACTATTTTAGGACAGGATAATCTCAAAACCTATATTACCGATTACTATAGACAGTTATTTGGACCTCCGGACAATAACTGTGTGTCCCTCGATGAGTCCAGGATTGAGGATGTGCCTCAATTGTCTGATGCCGATAATGATATCCTGGTTGCCCCGTTCTCAGAGAAGGAGGTGTTTGATGCTATTGCACAAATGAAAAACAATAAGACTCCCGGACCGGATGGGTTCCCGGCCGAGTTCTATAAAAAGTGCTGGCACATTATTAAGGGGGATTTACTACCTATGTTTCATGATCTATTCTCTGGACAACTTCCTTTATTTCACTTGAATTTTGGAACTATCACATTGCTCCCTAAGAAATCGGATGCTGTGAGAATTGAGCGGTTCAGTCCGATCTGCCTCCTCAATGTTAGTTTCAAAATCTTCACCAAGGTCGGGACAAATAGGCTCACACAGATTGCGCATTCTGTGGTGCAACAATCCCAAACTGCGTTCATGCCGGACAGGAACATCCTTGAAGGGGTGGTCGTTCTTCATGAAACGCTCCATGAAATCCACTCCAAAAAGTTAGATGGAGTAATTTTTAAGGTGGATTTCGAAAAAGCGTACGATAAGGTCCAGTGGCCATTCCTCCAACAGGCATTGCGTATGAAAGGTTTTGATGAAGCCTGGCGCCAACAGGTCGAATCCTTTACGCAAAAAGGGAGTGTGGGAATTAAAGTGAATGATGATATAGGTCATTACTTCCAGACACATAAAGGCCTCAGACAAGGAGATCCGATGTCCCCTATCCTGTTTAACATTGTGGTGGATATGTTAGCAATTTTGATAGGAAGGGCTAAGGAGAATGGTCAAGTGGGTGGTTTGGTACCTCATCTTGTTGATGGAGGTGTATCCATTCTTCAATACGCTGATGATACAATCATCTTTATGGAGCATGATCTGGCCAAGGCGAGGAATATGAAGGTGGTGTTATGCCTGTTTGAACAATTGACCGGGTTAAAGATTAACTTTCATAAGAGCGAGTTGTTCTGCTTTGGTAGAGCCAAAGACGAACAGGAGTCTTATAGGCAATTGTTTGGGTGCGAGTTGGGAAGTTTACCTTTCTCATACCTTGGTATTCCGATACACCATCGTAGGCTGACAAACAGAGAATGGAAGTGCATCGAAGATCGATTTGAGAAGAAATTGAGCTGCTGGAAGGGTAAGCTCATGTCATACGGAGGCCGTTTGATCTTGATTAATTCGGTGCTCACGAGTATGCCTATGTTCCTCTTATCTTTCTTTGAGGTCCCAGTTGGTGTTAGGAAAAGACTGGACTTTTATCGGTCGCGCTTCTTTTGGCAGGGTGATGAACTTAAAAGAAAATACCAGCTTGCTAAATGGGTTATCATCTGTCGACCGAAAGACCAAGGGGGTCTTGGTATTGAAAATCTTGAAGTTAAGAACAGATGCCTTCTTAGTAAGTGGTTGTGGAAGCTTTCTTCCGGGACTGAGGCCATGTGGGCGCAGATCCTCCGCAGCAAGTACCTCCAGACTAAAACATTGTCCCAGATCACAGTCAGGCCAACTGATTCGCCTTTCTGGAAAGGACTAATGAAAGTCAAACAATCAATGTTCAATAGGACGAGGTTTGTTATTGGAAACGGTGCAAGTACACGTTTCTGGGAGGATACTTGGCTGGGCGACTCACCTTTAGCCATTCAATATCCGTCTTTATATCGGATTGCTCAACGACGTGAGGTGTTCGTGGCAACAGCATTACAATCTATCCCCCTTAATATTCAGTTTAGACGGTCGCTAGCGGGCAATCGTTGGGAAGAATGGCTCCATCTAGTTAGGAGACTAATGGAGGTTCAACTTTCTCACCAACCCGATGAATTACGCTGGAAGTTGACTAGATCTGGAGTATTTACAGTTAAATCAATGTATATTGATGTTATTAATTCGAACTCCATTCCAACTTCCAAGTATGCCTGGGCTGTCAAAGTTCCTTTAAAAATAAAAGTGTTTATGTGGTTTGTCTATAAACAAGTTATTTTAACAAAAGACAACTTGATAAAGCGTAATTGGACAGGACCTACTAGGTGTAGTTTCTGTGATCGGCAGGAGACGATTAAACATATATTATTTGATTGCCCGTTGGCCAAAGTTCTTTGGCGGACGGTCCATATTGCTTTTAATATTACTCCACCGACTTCTGTCAACGCATTATTTGGGACATGGCTTAATGGGGTTGAGCCTGACTTAGCAAGACATATTCGGGTTGGAGTTTGCGCTTTGTTGTGGACTATCTGGAATTGCAGAAATGATTTGGTTTTTAACAGAACATCACGGATTCATTTTTTGCAGGTTATTTTCCGAGCTACGGCAGTGATCCGTTCGTGGTCGCTACTCACTTTGATGGAGACCAGGGAGCATTTGGTTACTGGATCTATCCGTTGGGAGATGGTAGCTCAGGATATCTTCAACCGGTTTGGATGGCGGTCATGTAATAGGATAGGCAATTAGTTTACCTATCTATTTTTAGCCAGCCGGTTGTGGCGTCCTTTCTTGGCTAGTTTGTGTATCTAGCCTTTTAGGCTCTGTGTGAGCTACCTTTTTCTTTTTTTCGTTCGGAGACTTTGGAACCTTGTTGGCACTTTTTGTTATTTGTTAATAAGATGGCCGTATGCATCAATCTGATGCAGAGGCCGGGGAACCCCCCCCCCCCTTTTCGAAAAGAAAAGTAAAATTTGTTGAGAAACTACCTGCACTCTGCATTTTGGAGCCTGCGGAAGGATGTTGTGGGTTTCTTGGACGATAGGCTATAGTTCTAGCGGGAATGAGTACTGCCTGTGATTGTGTACAACTGAACTGAACTGTATTGCAGTCGCTCTCCGTCGAGAATTGTTGGGGCGACTGCTCGGTGCCGAGGCGAGCATCTCTGAATCACATCCCAGACCGGCCGAGACGGTCGGCTCTGGATTTGGTTCGCTGCTGGTCCAATCCTCTGGGGGTGTGTACAACAGGGCCAGCAGCAGTTTAGTCTTCAGTTTCATTCGTCATGTTCAGTCATGTTCGCTGTAGCCAGTCTAGTGTTGGCTAGCTTAGTTTAGTACATGTTGTTTACTGAAGCTGTTGCATAAGCACAACAAGACTATATTAATATCCCTTTGCAGGATGTCGACATGAATCATGTCATTAATTAGTTAGTTTTGTTGTGAATGTCTAAAATATATCCCCTCTGTTAATAAAATACGACCTTTTTTAGATCACTAAAGTAGTCTTATATTTCTGTACAAAGTGAGTACTACTGAATCTAGATTCATAATCCAACAAATTGACATTGTTTGGATGTGTGGAATGCTGTCCTGATTGATGCAGGAGGTAGAGAGCTAGCAGTGACCGGCTTACAGACTATTTGAACTGGGACTGAACATCAGCATTGCAGTGGGTTGACAACTTCCGCTAATCAGATATATTGTGTGAGTTGCCGATCGACATCACTATTCATTGTTGGGCTTGATAGATAGATTGATAGGTGCAGAACGTTTCTAGCACCACTACTTTAATCTAGTCTCAACACATACATGTGCTCCCCTGGCCGGATGAGCCGCAAGCAAGCTGCATTCCCTGCTCTGAGTTAACAGGTACAGTAGTCTTTATGATAGTGTGTGTTGTCTAGATCAATCTGTTGCCTCCGTTTGTTCAGATGCTTGTAATGTGAATTAATTCATCTCCTTGAACATTTCCCAGGTTTGGTAGAAGTTGGGAAATATACTCACATCTGTGAGCTATATATCTAGTTTCAGCGTCTTTACTTGGTTTGAGACATTGGCCTGTAACTGCTTCAAATACTTGTGTTAGACTGTAAAATTGACTTACTTAGTGATTGTGGAGGACTTGTGTTAAACTCTAGTCCAGGTTGTTCCCTGCTGTGCTGTGGTGGTGAGAATTATCTGTGATATATTTTCCTACACCCGGTTGTCAGGTTGAGGAACATGTAGCAAAGTAGATGTCTGAAATATCATGTTCTCTGTTTTTCCAGTGCTTTAGCAGTGTTGTATATGGAAGGTAGTGTTCCAGATCATGTGGACATTATATATGAAACAAGCCTTTATTTCTGCTTGTTGTTCCATGAGATGTTTTATCAGTGTACTGTTGATGTTTCATTGTCATAGAACTGACATTGTTTCAATTTTCCTGTTTTTCTTGGGATCCTGACATTGCTATGAAACAATGGCCATGGTGGTCAGAGGACATCAGTTGCTTTTACATCCCAGAGATCTTTCGTTTAGTTTGCAATCTGCTGTACCCATTCACAATTCTGGCTTCAGTTGATGGTTTAGTGTGGTTCTTATGCTTCTTTACAGCCAGCCGGTTAGTAATTACTCTGCTTCTATAGTACTGTTATTAGCAACTTTAACTTTTGTAAAGTATGTTAAATTACATGTCGATGTAGTTTCTAGTAACGATTAGTAGCTACTTGCTTGCTAATCTGATTACTGATGCATTCATGTATGCATGTATATTTTTCTTTTAAACCAGAATTATTTCTTTTAGATCTTATTGCATGGTTGTGCCATGTAAATGATGCCTAAACAGTACTATTTGAGCATGCTTCTATTTTTGTGCACTGGCTAGCTTAGCTTGCACATGTTTATTGAAGCTGTTGCATAACCATGACCAGCCTAGATTAACATTACTTTGCTAATTTCGAAATTAATCATGTTATTAACTAGTTTGTCATCAATTATGTCTGAAATGTATGTGATTCTTTTGGCATGTGTGGAATGTTGTCCTGATGCAGGAAGAGCAACTGGGTCGACACCACTAAATAGAGAGTCAGAGCTCCTGCTGAGAATTATCAAGAGCAACTGGGTCGACACCACTAACCATGTCATTAACTAGTTTGTTTCAATTTTCCTGTTTTTCTTGGGATCCTAACATTGTTATGCAACAGTGACCATGGTGGTCAAAGGACACAACTTTCACCAAGAGCTCTTTTCATGTAGTTTGCAATCTGCTGTACCATTCAAATGCTGTTACCGAAAAAGGGTTTCCCCCCGCTTTAGATTATAAAGCAACCATCACCAATTACATCCAAGAGACCGATACAAACACACGCCACCACCGCACACAATCCACACACCCAGGGCAAGATACAAAGGTGCCGGGCACTGACACGACACCCCACCGACAACCAAGCAAACTACAGATGGGCGAGGAAGACCGCTTGGGGCCAACGGAGATCTCCACAAAGAGAGGTGAGCCAAAAAACGACGAAGTTAGGACTCCAAAGCGGTGTCTCCCAGAATGTTACAACCATGGATAGCCGCCACCGCCCGATCCCGAAGATCAGGTTTTCACCCGGAGCAAGACGACATGAGTGGGAACGCCATGACGGAACCTTCAGGAAGGGAACGATGTCAACTGCCACCGCCACCGTCAGCCAGTCAAAGGACTGGGCAAGTGGTGTACCTCGGCGCTCACACCCCTCCATTGCACCCTAACTCCGTCAACAACCCGCAACACACGCCGCCCACTTGGCCATGGTTGCCTGTCCGCACCAGAGACGCGGGCTTCGCCCCCAAACGTCACGCCTCCCGCCGCTGCCCTGCAACCAGACCACCTCGAGACCTACACACAAGCCCCAACTTTGGGCCAATAAGCGGCCCTCAACCGACGGAACCGCCCGCAGGCGCTCCGCTGGTAGTCCTGCGCCAGCCCGCCCGTGGCCGAGGAAAGGGGGAGAAAGGGGAGCAGACGCATCCGGACCAACACAGAGGTGTGCCGGCAACAGGTGACACAACCGCATCGAGGCCACCCATCCCTCCAACCAAGCTCCCCGCCGAACAAGAGGAAATGGGGAGAAGGAGGAGCAGACACATCCGGACCGGCAAACGTGCCAGCGACAGGTGGCGCGACCGCATCGAGGCCACCAATCCCTCCTACCGAACTCCCCAGCGAGACCCTCGAGTCGCCCCACCATGGTAGCTACCAAACATCTCCGCGAGGCCACCAAAAAACGGTCGCCCGCCGAAGAGGGGCACCACATTGACCCGCCGCCGCAGCCAAGGAAGCTCACCGGAGATGCCTCCTCGCACCAAACGCCGAAGTCCAAGCGCTGGACTAGGAAGGTCCCGACACAGACACAACCAGCACGCCTCGCCAGCCACCACCACTGCGCCGCCACCCCCACCAGCCCGGAGCCGAGGCAGGGGCGGCCGCCTGCAGAACCTGTCGCCCGCGACCCACACCACCCTCTGCGCCAAGCCAGGCGCCGGCCCAGGCCTCGCCGGACCCAACCACCGACCCCTTGCCTCGCCACGACAGCCGCCATCGCCAGATCCTCCCGCCGCCATGTACGCCCGCACCAGCCACTCGCCGCCCCTGCCGCTCCACGACTGGGTGGGGCCTCGCAGCCACCGCAGCCATCACGGCAGCCCGCACCGCAGGCCCGGCCGACCACGACGCCGCCGCGGAGCCCCGCAGAAATGCCGCGTCCCCAGGAGCCTCCGCATCCCGCGCTGCAGGGGACCGCTAGGGAGGAAGTGTAACACCCTCGATGCGGCTATATCTCCCACGTGTCGAAGCACGGCTTAGAGGCATAACCGCATTAAAAGCAATGTCGCAAGTGAGGTAATCTTCACACAACCCATGTAATACATAAGGGAAAGAGATACATAGTTGGCTTACAATCGCCACTTCACACAAAACATGAATTAAGCATTACATCATACAAATACAATCAAGGTCCGACTACGGAACCAAAATAAAAGAAGACTACCCCAAATGCTACACAGATCCCTGATCGACCCCAACTGGGCTCCACTGCTAATCAACTGAAACGAAACAACACAACGAACAAGATCTTCATTGAGCTCCTCCTTGAGCTCGGAAGCAACACCTGCACAGTCTCAGCGGCACCTGCAAACTGGTTTTGGAAGTATCTGGTGAGTCACGAGGACTCAGCAATCTCACACCCGCGAGATCAAGACTATTTAAGCTTAAAGGTAGGACAGGGTAGTGAGGTGGAGCTGCAGCAGCGACTAGCATATCTGGTGGCTAACATACGCAAATGAGAGCGAGAAGAGAAGGCAAAGCACGGTCGAACAACTATGATCAATAAGTGATCCTGTACTACTTACGTCAAGCATAACTCCAACAACCGTGTTCACTTCCCGGACCCCGCCGAGAAGAGTCCATCACGGTTACACACGCGGTTGGTGTATTTTAGTTAAGATCAACTTCGGGTTTTCTACAACCGGACATTAACAAATTCCCATCTGCCACATAACCGCGGGCACGTTCCTTCTCCCCGGGAAGACCCGATCAGTCTCGGAATCCCGGCTACAAGACATTTTGACAGCAATAAAACAAGTCCAGCAAAGCCGCCCGATGCGCCGACATCCTGATAGGAGCTGCACATATCTCGTTCTCAGGGCAACACCGGATAAGTCAAGCTACGAGTAAAACCAGGCCTCGAGTTTCCACGAGGGGGCCCCGCTGGTTGCTCGGTTCGGACCAACACTTAGACAAGCATTGGCCCGGGGGGGGGGGCTAAATAAAGATGACCCTCGGTTTGATCAGACCCAAGAGAAAGGGATAGGTGGTAGGCAAATGGTAAAACCAAGGTTGGGCCTGCTGGAAAAGTCTTATTCAAAGCGAACTGTCAAGGGGGTCCCATAAATCACCCGACCGCGTTAGGGACGCAAAATCCGGGAACATAACACCGATATGACGGAAACTAGGGCGGCAAGAGTGGAACAAAACACCAGGCATAAGGCCGAGCCTTCCACCCTTTACCAAGTATATAGATGCATTAATTAGATAAGATATATTGTGATATCCCAACAAGTAAACATGTTCCAACAAGGAACAACATCTCCATGTTCCAACAAGTAACAAACTTCATCTTCACCTGCAACTAACAACGCTATAAGAGGGGTTGAGCAAAGCGGTAACATAGCCAAACAACGGTTTGCTAGGACAAGGTGGGTTAGAGGCTTGGTTTACAATATGGGAGGCATGATAAGCAAGTGGCAGGTATCGCAGCATAGGCATAGCAAAAGAGCGAGCAATCTAGCAAGCAAAGATAGAAGTGATTTCGAGGGTATGGTCATCTTGCCTGAGATCCCGCAAGGAAGAAGAAAAAGTCCATGAAGAAGACAAACAGACAAAGTCGAACGAATCCTCACAACTCCGGAACGAAACCGAAGCTAACGAGAGAAGCAACCCGGAAAGAAACAAACAACATAGTAAACAACCATCACAAGAACGTGGCATGATGCACAAATAAGAATGATGCATGTCCGGTTTAAATAAGCATGGCATGGCAAAGGAAACAAACAAAACTACAAGTTAAGTGGAGCTCAATATGCAACGAGTTGCATATTGACGAAACACCACATCAATTATTTAGTTATCTCTTGTTTATGAACACAACAATATTAAATGTTGATTAACAAGGCAAGGGGTGAAGCACAACAAAACTACCTATCTAGACAAGTTTAAATGAGGCCGGAACAACAAACAACAATTCCGGGAAAACCTCATATGCATATTTCGAATTTGCTACTGTTCTGCCTAAACCATAATTTAATGTTGTTAAACAGCAAAATAAAGTGCACCATGTTAAACTAGGCATTTTTCTACCCCATTTACATATATAAATTATTAAATTCCGAGCTACGGTTATTTAGTTATGAAATAAATCATTTTAACATAGCATTTGAGCAAAATTAAAAAAACATCCATTTAAACATTTTAAACATGGATGAAAACAGCAGAATGTGAAACTAGATTAAATTCTAAGCATTTTTCATATATAACCCATTTTAATCCGATGCATGGTTATTAAGTTATTAAATGCATGAACTATGGGGACTTTTCTGTAAAACTGCCAAACTCCTGGATATTAGAAAAATTCGCAGACGGAAAAAAAACATGACACGGGTCAGATCTGCTGGGACTGGGCTGCTCACATTGGGCCTTGGCCCGGCACTGTGGAGAGGAGGAGGCAGGCCGGGACATGGGCCTTTGGGGAGGCGCTGGCCCACGCAGCAGGGCGACGGGTCAACGGCGTGGGCGAGCGGGACGAGCGGAGCATCTCTGCTCGAAGCAGAGCGAGCAGAGGCCGTCGGCGTGGACTCCGGCAGGCGACGACGCAGCTCGGGCGGCGCGGTCAACGGGCAGGAGAGGCGGGGCGACGAGGGAGCTGCATCTGTTCGTTGCTGACGACCAGGAACCTCGACAGTTCGAGGCAGGGTCAGGCGCGGCGCGATGCAGAGGAGGAAGCAGGCTGGCAGCGGCTGGCGATGCAGGGCGTCTCCGGCGAGGGCACCGGTGGCCGGGGACGGGGCCCAGCAGGCGGGATCTCATGGTTGTAATCGGCTTAAATTAGCCGAACATGGATTTCTATCTTCTTCAGATTCAGACATATCTAATGTGAATCAAGTCATATCCTTGAGCATCTGCCAGGTTTAGCACAAGTTGGTGGGTATATGTACTCACATTTCAACCCCAGTTTGGGGTAGTGATATACTAGTATTTTTAAAGTTGATGTACCGAAGTGTTGTCCTTATGCACAAGCAGCAGGAAATAATCAAGAAACAAGAACCTCAGAAGTAGTAGTAGCATATATTGTGCCAAGGGTGCTCAGGTAGACAATTACTGACACTGGAGTCTCTTTTTCCTTTATAGGGAATACAAACACTGGAGTCCATTACTATACTACCGGCTGGCTAAGACATTGATGAGTGTCTCATCACTGATGAGTATCCGATCTCACCAAGGTACTAGGTCAGAGACTGGCCCTGGGACTGATATTACATTGGAGCGCTTGGAACCAGGGGACTTGGGACTGATATTACATTGGAGCGCCTGGAACCAGGGGACTTGGGACTGATATTACATTGGAGCGCCTGGAACCAGGGGACTGAGGAGTGAGGACACCTAGTTCTCTATGCGAATGATGCAACGGATGCCCTCCCCTTTGGCCATGAGGTTAAAGGCCTTGTTGATCTCCGAGAACGGTACGCTGTGTGTGATAAACTTTTCCACCTCCAGTTCCCGAGGATAATAGCAAATTGTTAGCATGAGCATTGTGTTCTTCAGGACGTCGCATTTCGATGTATGATGACTTCGGAAATGGGGTGACATCCAACATATCTCAAGTCGTCGCGAGCATTGACCAAGCTATGCCAAAACTGTTTACCTTCTTCATGAACATCTCCACAACATTGGGCAGATCAGTGCACGGCTTGAAGTTGCTGAAGAAGGTGCCCTTGAGAGTCCTCTCATTCAGGTAGTTCATTGGGTGGGTCTTGAATTCGGCGTCCTTGTGTGGCACGCCGACCAGCACAGCGACACCCCAACCTGTATATAAATAATATGTTTAATTTAATAATTATATCTAAGAGAGAAGAGACAATGCAAATGATCATGTTTTAAGTGAACGATTGATGTCTTGAAAAGTCATACATCATGAACACATTCAAATGCTTGTATCATAGCACTGATATTGCCAGTGCATTCAATACTGCAGTCAACTCCTCCGTTTGTCATCTCAGCGAGTACCTAAAGAATCATCATAAAGTTGTATGTTAAGATTGTGCGAAGCGGAAACGTCTTACCCTTCGAGGGGGACGTGGTACGTGTTATATAGGGGATTGCGAGTCCCTGATACGCGTACAATTCTGTTGGACATACATGACTTGAGGGAGAAGAAGTACAGGAGATAAGAAGTATAGTTACAACCGAATACAGAATTTAAACTACCCATGCGGCTATCTATCTCCTCATACATATCTCGTTTGACACCCTCCCTTAATCACAACTTCATCAAGTTGAGATTATGCTTGAAATCTTCAAAACTCCTTGTGGGCAAAGCTTTTGTAAACCCATCTGCCACTTGATCCCTTGAATGAATAAAGCGAATGTCCAAGAGTTTATTAGCAACTCTTTCTCTGACAAAATGGAAATCTATTTCAATGTGCTTTGTTCTAGCATGAAAGACTGGGTTTGCAGACAAATAGGTGGCACCAAGATTATCACACCATAAGCATGGAGCTTGAGAGCTTTTCACACCTAGCTCCTTCAAGATTGACTGTACCCAGATAATTTCCGCTGTTGCATTGGCCAAGGCCTTGTATTCTGCTTCAGTGCTCGACCTGGACACTGTGGCTTGTTTTCTGGCACACCATGATATAAGGTTGGGTCCAAAAAACACTGCAAAGCCACCAGTGGAGCGTCTGTCATCCAAGCATCCTGCCCAATCTGAATCAGAAAAGGCACTGACAAGAGTAGAGGGTGACTTGCTGAAGTTTAGACCAACATTCAAAGTATACTTGACATATCTGACAATGCGCTTAGCTGCAGTCAAGTGAACTGTGGTGGGTGCATGTAGGAACTGACATACTTTGTTGACAACAAAGGAAATGTCTGGCCTGGTCAATGTTAAGTACTGAAGTGCACCTACAAGACTTCTGTATTTTGTACTATCTTCTTGACCCAAAAGTGTTCCCTCTGTAAGAGATAATTTTTCTGTACTAGAGAGAGGAGTGGGTGTAGGTTTACAACCTTGCAAACCTGCCTTCTTTACCAAATCTGTGGCATATTTTTCCTGAGAAAGATGTAGCCCCTCCTTGTGCTGCTTCACCTCAATTCCTAGGAAGTAATGCAATTCTCCTAAATCCTTGAGAGCAAATTCAGCACCTAAATCCTTCAAGAGTCCTGATACTGCCTCATTAGATGAGCTCGTGACAATAATATCATCAACATATATGAGAACAAACATGGAGGTGTTGAACTTGTTATAAATGAACAAGGAGGTGTCAGATTTGGAAGGAACAAAGCAGAGTGTCTGCATCTTTTTACTGAGACGGGAATACCATGCCCTTGGAGCTTGTTTCAGTCCATATAATGCTTTATCTAACTTGCACACATAGGAAGGTGTATGTTTGCTTTCAAACCCAGGAGGTTGTTTCATGTACACTTCCTCTTTCAGAACACCGTGAAGAAACGCGTTCTGTACGTCTAGTTGTCGAAGGCTCCATCCCCTGGAAACAGCAATAGACAGTACGAGACGAATGGTAGCAGCTTTTACAACTGGACTAAAAGTATCCTCGTAGTCTATGCCATACCGTTGCTTGAAGCCTTTTGCAACTAGTCTAGCCTTATAGCGATCAATGGTTCCATCAGACTTTCTCTTAATTCTGAATACCCACTTGCAGTCAATGAGATTTTTACCTTGCTTGGGGGGAACCAAGTGCCACGTTTTATTTCTTTCAAGTGCCTTATATTCTTCTACCATTGCCTTTTTCCACTTGTCATCACTGAGAGCCTCTTCAATTGTGTTGGGCTCACCTGGTTCACCTGTAGAACAAACTAGACCATATTTGGTTATGTTCTTATAATTTTTCGGTTGAATCGAACCTTTCTGTACCCTTGTGCGGCGTATTGGTGAACCAGCAGGATCTGCAGCCACAGAGGATCCCGCAGGGGCCAGATCAGAAGCAGAACTCGAGGAAGATTCGCCCGCCACTGTCGGTTCTGGATGCACGGGATTTTCTGTGGCCGTGATCTGAGGCGATGGTGGAGAAGACACCGCAGGGGCCGCAGACGATCCAGGGGCGCCGACCGGCTCATCGTGGGCGCGTGATTGCGCGGGCCCGCCTGAATCAGGAGTCGACCCCGCATCCGCCTGGCGCGTGAGGCCGCGCCGCCTGTAGCAAACCGGCTGGTCTGCGAAGCGCGTGCGATGTGGGCCACTGTCGCGCTGCCGCGTGTCGACGGGAGACTGGTGCGGGCTGGAGGGCGCATCTCGCCCTGTCGGATGGGGCCGCGCGTCATCCAGCGGGCCGCTGGAGCTCACGCGACCGACCGCGCTTGGCGCATCTGACGCGGGCGTGCGGCTGGTCGTTGGCACGGATCCCAGAGGCGATTGCCTGGGCATCTGCAGCGCCGATCCCGAGAGGGATTTGCTCCCCTCGCCATGACACATGTGATGAGGGCCATCTGGATAGATTTCTTCACTGTTTGGGTCGATTTCTTCGCCATTTTCTTCTCTGTTTCCATAGTGTGGTGCTCCTGTAACATCATCAGGTAACTCATGCACAAGAGGGTTAGCCAACATATGATCACAACAATTATCAACACCCCCTTGATCATAACTAGAGAGACTTGGAGGGAGCAAAAGAATTTCTTTTTGAAGTAGAGCACCAGCATTTGGATGAAGATCAGAAAAAGGGAATTTGGTCTCATCAAAAACCACGTCGCGTGATATATAGACTCGACCAGTGGAGATGTCTAGGCACTTTACACCTTTGTGTTGGGCACTATACCCAAGGAAAGCACATTGGATTGATCAAAACATGAGCTTGCGTTTGTTGTATGGGCGTAGGTTAGGCCAACACGCACACCCAAACACACGAAGAGTGGAATAGTCAGGTTTGACATGAAGAAGGCGTTCTACTGGAGTTTCATTATTTATGACACGACTGGGGAGCATGTTGATAATGTGAACAGCAGTAAGAAACGCTTCGTCCCAAAATTTTAATGGCATGGACGCATGAGCTAAAAGAGCAAGACCAACTTCAACAATGTGACGGTGCTTGCGCTCAGCTGAGCCATTTTGTTGGTGAGCGTGAGGGCATGACACATGGTGTGAGATGCCAAGGGTTTGGAAGAAGGAGTTTAACTTCTCGTATTCCCCTCCCCAATCAGATTGGACAGCGATGATTTTGGAATCAAATTTACGCTCAACAAGTGCTTGAAAGTTTTTAAACACTTGGAAAACATCGGATCTTTTCTTAAGAAGATAGATCCACGAAAACTTGCTATAGTCATCAATAAAGCTTACGTAGTAAGTGTGCCGACCAACAGAGCTAGGGGCAGGTCCCCAAACATCAGAAAAAATCAATTGCAATGGTTGAGTAGACACACTAGTAGAAATTGGATAGGGGAGCTGATGACTTTTAGCTCGCTGACAAGAATCACAAATAGTTTCAACATTGCGCTCACCAACATACGGGAGCTTATTTTTCCTAAGAAGTTTTTCAACTAAAGTGCAATCGTGCCATCGTGTTGACGAGAGTTTGACAACACCAAAAGCCTGTTTATTGAATCTTGTGCGCTCCGGAATCAACGGGTAAAGCCCTCGAACACATCTACCTCGATAGAGGATTCTCTTCGTGGCCTGATCCTTGATCAAAAAGAAATATGGATGAAATTCGAGAAAGACGTGATTATCAAGAGCAATTCTATGAACAGAAAGAAGGCTTTTATTGTCACTAGGAACATGCAAGATTTTCTTAAGATGAATTTTTCTTAGGGGGGTATGAAAAAATGAGTGACCAATGTGGTTAATCCTCATACCTTCACCACTAGCTGTGTGGATTTGATCCTTGCCACGATACTTTTCCTTCATTGTCACCTTTTCAAGTTCATTGGTGATGTGGTTGGTGGCGCCACTGTCGACGTACCAATTGGTGTCGATCCCATAGGAGCCATCCGCAGTAGCAGCAAGTTTGTCCTCGTCTTGGGAGGAGTCGCCGTCGTCGTCGTAGCGATACCAGCAGTCTTTGGCCGTATGCCCAAGCTTGCCACAGATCTGGCAACGAGGTGCATCTGGCCGTGACCTGGTGGAGCCACCGCGACGGCCCCTGTTGTTGCCAGAAGAGGGCTGCCCGCAGCCGCCGCGATTGCTGGAGTTGCTGTTGCCGTGTCCCCCGCCCGAGGCCTTGCCCCTGGGGCGAGGTGAGCCGCGCTGATGCGAGGAGCCGCCGCCGCGGCCACGAAAAGCGGCGTTGGCCGACGACTTGAAGCCGCCCGAGGCCTGGAAAAGCGCCACGCGCTGGTCGAAGTTGCTCATCATGGAGAAGAGCTCGTCGAGGGAGACAGGCACGATGCGGGCGTCGAGGGCGGACACCAGGGGCTGGTAATCCATGTCCAGCCCATGGAGGATGTAGGAGACAAGCTCATCATCTTGCAGAGGCTTGCCGGCCGTGGCGAGTTCGTCCGCGAGGCCGCGCATGTGGGCGAAGTAGGTGGCGACGGACTGGTTCCCCTTCTGCGCGTTGATGAGGGCCGTGCGGATGTTGTTCACCCGGCTGAGGGACTGCGACGAGAACATGCCCGCCAGAGCAGCCCAGAGCGCGGGCGACGTGGTGATCGCGGTCACCTGCACAAGAACCTCTTTGGACAGATTGTTGAGCAGATAACCAAGTACTTGCTGGTCCTCCCGTACCCAGATTGGGTGGAGAGGGTTGGGCGTCGAGGACTCCTTCCCGTCTTTGTCCTTGGTGACGAGGAGTCGGGCCGGCTCCGGTGTGGTGCCGTCGGCATAGCCAAAGACACCGGCGCCCCGCAGCTGCGGCACGATCTGGGCGCGCCACAGAACATAGTTCGTGCGGGTGAGCTTCTCCGTGACCTGCTGGTTGAGGTTTGGGTGGGAGGAGCCGGAGGAAGACATGGCTAGGGCACTAATGGTGATGAGCTAGGCTAGATGAGATTGGAAGAGGAGGCTCTGTATACCATGTGCGAAGCGGAAACGTCTTACCCTTCGAGGGGGACGTGGTACGTGTTATATAGGGGATTGCGAGTCCCTGATACGCGTACAATTCTGTTGGAGATACATGACTTGAGGGAGAAGAAGTACAGGAGATAAGAAGTATAGTTACAACCGAATACAGAATTTAAACTACCCATGCGGCTATCTATCTCCTCATACATATCTCGTTTGACAAAGATCATCATTAAGCATAACAAATACTACTTCTCCTGATGTGAATAAACGAACCTCTTGAACTGGCTTGCTGTGGTCTTTCGGGTTCACAAATTCCGTGCATCCAAATTTTCTTGCTGAACATGGACAAAATAGAAATCATTAGTAGTAACTAGTAACTTCTTAACGCAACAAAATAAACCCATGAGTTGGTAAAATCAGGAGTATTATATTTACCTTCTTCAAATCTGTTGGCATTTAAGTCAACACCAATGATGCTTGATGCACCTGCAATCCTTGCACCTTCTGCAGCCTAAATAAATCATACAAATATGAAGGGCAAATAGATGCATACCGACAGCAATTGTAGGACAATCCAGGGAAAAGTTAGGAAACTTACAGCAAGGCCAACTGCTCCCAGACCAAATATCGCCACTGTCCAGCCCTTGGGCGGTTTTGCAACATTAATGGATGCACCAAAACCTACAAAACAAATGGTGACTCGGCATCTCAAGATAAGATGTAGTCGTAACAAGCATACTACAACAACAATACAAGTCAACTTACCTGTGGAAATACCACAGCTAGGAACACAGACTTTATCAAGTGGAGCCTCAGGGTTTATCTTGGGAACACATCCAACGTGCATGACGGTAAACTCACTGAAGGTGGAAGTCCCAAGGAAATGGTAAATCGGCTTCCCGTCGATAGAGAATCGTGACTTGCCATCGCTGATCATCACACCTCTGTCAGTGTTGATCCTGACCAAATCACACATGTTGCTCTCTGTAGACATGCAATGTGGACATTCCTTACATTCCCGAGTGAACACAGGGAGGACATGGTCACCAAGGGCAACCCCAGTCACACCCTCTCCAACACTCTCCACTATGCTGTTCATAGTACCAAGTTCAGGGGACGCGCGACAGATAAATTTGGCTAGAAATGTAGCAGGAAAGGGCTTCAAATTGGACATAGGCAACACGGTTCTTATGATTGATTTCTTCACATGTTTTATCTTCAAGATTACATTAACATACTGTACTACAGTGACCTATGCTTTCTCAACAAACAATTAGCACGAGTAAATGCTAGACAAAGTAAGTACATCAAAGAATGTAGGTAGTTCAAAAATCATACCCTCCAGCTTCGTGACCGAAGACCCGAGGGAACACGGGAGTCTGCCCCTAACCATCAGAATCCAGGGAGGCGCAAGTCAACCACAAATTGGTTGTTCGATGTAATTTACTTGACGGAAAGCAAATGGCATGCATACCTTGGCCTCCCAGTAGTAGACATCGGTGCCATGTACGCGTAGTGCTACTATTTCAGCATGCTCATGCTTGTGCTTTACCTAGCTTAGTCAAGGATTATTTTTCTATTGTTTATTATCTTTGGGGCCTCATGTATTTAGTCAGTGCTATGCTTCTAAAGTATTTGCTTGTAATGCTCCACAAAGTTGCCGTCGCCATGGGAAGCTGCCACCGGTGACCATCACCACCCGAGAGGGGAGCCCTGATTCTCTGCTATACCTGTGCTAGCAGCTAGTTAACGTCAGACTATATCCTTGTTTCTTCAATTAATTAACCTGAAGCGCATCCTACTCTGTTGGTAGCTGTTTATGCACTTCAGCAGAGCAGGAGCATGTGTGTTCATGCTCTGCTGAATTTTTGCCTTGGTGTCTTTGTTCAACAAGGCAAAGAATGCAGATTGTTATATTCCGATACATTCATCCTAGATATTATTCTAACTGTTTCTATTATACGGACGGTCGTTGTAGATAGTCCTAGATAGTAGATATTGTACACTTTCTTTATGTGGCCACCTGGGAGTGTTATGCTTGGCTAGTATAGACTCGGTGTTCTCTTTCTTTCATGAGCTATTTTTAGCAGTGCCTTTGTTGTTTCAGAGCTGTAACGCTGTAGAGCTGACTTAGTTTAAATTCGAATGATGCGACGGGCACTTGTGTTTCCTTTCCATAATGCTAATGCAAATGATCGGGCAAATCATCCAACCCTTTTATAAAGTGGGGCAAATCATCCAATCCCCCGTCGTTGTAGATAGTCCCAGATATTGTACACTTTCTTTATGTGGCCGCCTGGGAGTGTTTTGCTTGGCTAGTATAGACTCGGTGTTCTCTTTCTTTCATGAGCTATTTTTAAAAGTGCCTTTGTTGTTTCAGAGCGGTAATGCAGTTGAGCTGACTTAGTTTAAATTCGAGTGATGCAACCGGCACCTCTGTTTCCTTTCTATACTGCTAAAGGACCGTGGACCTGCTACTTTTGATGTAAATTCTATTCTAACATGCCCTGCTATATAGTTTGTTTCAGATATTTCAGTCCAGGCATAATAAGGGCCATTCACATCTTGCTGTCAATAGGACAAATTGTTTTTCAAGAACGGGCACTGAATAGCCAGCTTGAACAAATTGTCTCGCGCCTTGGCCCTAACCGATCAGGGCAGCTATGTCGCATGACTAAATGTATTTTGCTTATATGGTCCTTGATCCATTTTCTAGTACGGAGCTCAGTTCATCCACCGGACTCCAAGCTACCAAACAGTGACCCCCTTTGCGTCTTCAGAGTCCAGAGCCCCGCCACAGTAATTAAATATATCCTCTGCATATCTTGCCTAGGCACTTGAACTAGTTCAGGCAACTGATTTAAACTGAGAATGGACATTCAGCACGGCAGTCGTCGGAGATGGTATGCCGCCGGCAATGCTAGCTGCTTACTACAGTGAAAAAGGCTTTCATCCCGCTTTATAAATAAAGCATGGACCAACAGTGCCCAGTACAACCGCACACACCCACCACAAACGAACACACACCCAAGGTAGGAAGTACAACTGCACACACTCATCACAAACGCACACACACCCAAGGCAGGATATATAGGCGCTGAGCGCAGCAACACACTCCCTAGCACTACACAAGCCGCCGAGAGCTTCATCCGTGGACACCACGAAGAAGTGAAGCCGCATATGACAAATCGTGGGCTCCAAGGCGGCGCCTTCAGGAAGGATACGACACCGGAGCGCCGCCACCGCCCGATCCGAGGATCAGAGTTTCCCCTGGAGCAACACGATGGGCAGTGATAGCCGCGACGACGCCTTCAAGAAGGGAGCGATCTTCGCCGTCGCCAGTCCGTCCGAAGATAGAGTAGGTTTTCACCCCGGCCAACACACACCGCTACCGAACGCCACACCCCAGCTACCACGCTGCCCACATGGTCGTGGCAGCCGGGCAGCACCGAGGCACGAGCTCTGCCCATGAGCACCGCGCCACCACCACCAGTGCCGCCGCCCCGGAATCCAAGACCTTGACACCAAGTCCTCCGAGCCCCACCGATACCCAAACCGCGGAGACGGGCGGAAAGGCTCCGCCTTTCACACCCCTGGCCGGTCCCAGCGCCAAGACCCAATAGGCTGGCGACAAGCCTCCATCGAGCCGTTCTGCGACACCGGGCGTGAGAGGAGCGCAGTCCTGCTGCCGGGCGCGAGAGGAGCGCAGTCCTGCTGCCGGGCGCGAGACGGCCGGTCCTGCTGCCGGGCGCGAGACAAGCTCGGTCCTACGGCATCGGGTGCGAGACGATCGATGGACAGCAGCCGGGAGAAAGCCAACCCACCAGCGAGAGAAGCGAACGGACGCCGAGGAGAGGAGTCGAAGGCTGATACAGGCAGCCTACAGACGAGCCGACGCCAGACCAATCTGGCCGCCGCCGCAATCAACCTGTCACCACCACGGCAGCCGCCGGGAACACACCCGTGTAGCCACTGCCACTGCGCCGCCTCCCCGACCAACCGAGGGGGCCTGGGTCAAGGCCGCCGCTCGCAACCCTAGCCGTCACGGTCCCGCGCCGCCGAGAGGCCAGATGCGGAAGAGCCGCCGCGGCCGCCGTCTCCAACCTCCGACCCGCACCACCACCACCAACTGCCGCGGTGCCACCACCACCTGCCGCGGCCACGGCAGAGGTAGCCACCGGCAGCCCGCAGCCCGCGCCGCCATGAGCCAGATCTGGCCACGCTGGAGTCGCCGCCGTCTCGGGTACACGCGCGCCACCCGCCTAGCCGCCCGCCGCGGGGGGAGGCAGGGACGGCAGGGCGCCGTCCCAGCCCGCCGCGCAGCCATGGAGCCCGGCTGCAGCTCCACGACCCGGCCCGGGACGCCGGCCCGCGCCAAGGGGCCCCGCCGCCGCCAGCAACAGCAGGGCTTCGCCCGGCCGCGCCCCTGGGCGGCGGCGAGGGAGGAGGTGGGGGAGGTGGTAGCGGCGGCAAGGGTAGGGGTTGGCCTCCGGGCCGCCTCGCGGGAGACGACGCGGAGGGAGGAGGAGGATTTTGATTATGCTGCTTACTATAAGGGAAGGCGTATTCGTGGCCGCCGGCAATGTTAGTTAGTGAGTCCTCTGCTTTTATACTATACTACTGTCAGTACTAGCTGTTCATTTCCGAGCTTCATCAAGCACAAGGTTGGAAGCTGCCGCGGGAGACGACCATCGCCGCTCGAGAGCCCTGTTTGTCTGCAATGCCTGTACTAGCTAGCAGCTAGTTAACGTCAGACCGTAACCTGTTTGTTGTTGAGTTAATTATCCTCAGGCTAGCTAGCAGCTGCTCTATCCGTAGTCTGCAATTTCTGTAAAGTCGACTAAACTACATGTGCATAGTGTTTAGCTAACTAGCATGACATGACACAGGAGTTGATCTGTTCCTGGTAAACAGTAGCTAGTTGCATGCTAATCTGATTAGTTCTTTAATCGTGCTGCTAAATGCTAGTGTATCTTTGAAATGCCTCAGTAGGTGAATACTTTGCATGTGCTAGGACTTATAGGACGCTAGTCCCAATCCTATGCCCATCTATAGAAGCTAGGACTTGTCTCTGTACATTGCATGCTTGGGTGGAATTGATATTATTCATTTTTCTGAAGTACGAGTTTGGTTATTATCCATTCTTCTTGTATCCAGAATAATTCAGGTCTTGTTATATGCTGTGCCATGTACACCTAGTACTACCATTTCAGCATCTCATATGCTTGTGCATTACCTAGCTTAGTCAAGGATTTTTCTAGTGCTTATTATCTCTTCAGCCTCGTGTAGCAGTCAGTTCTCCGCTTCTGTAGTACTGTTTGTAATGCTCCACAAAGTCCCTGTCGCCGTCGCCATGGGTAGCTGCCGGCGGTGACCATGGCCACCTAAGAGCCGTGTTTCTCTGCTGTGACTAAACATGCATGTAGAAAGGTCACATCAGTCTGCAGTTTACTCACATGCTAAGCATGTCATGGTAAATAATTCCTGAATGGCCCTGTCAACACATATCACATGATTACCCCGCAAAAAAACACATATCACATGATTACCCCGCAAAAAAAAACACATATCACATGATTACAACAGGTTTGTTTCATAAGAACAGCTAACAAAGACTAGAGATGTATAGACGTCTTATATATACCATGCCAAAGGATCAGTGTCAATGTGAGCGAGATGTGATTCCAGATTTTCTTCTGTGTTTAGCTTTAGTCCATCTGAAACATTGGAGGAAAACAAAAATGTGAGAGCCAAGGAGTTGAAATTAAAAGGAGTGAAAAAACACCGGCAATGTAGTGTCATGCTTAGTCCACTCGAAGTCATTACCGTTTTACAGGATACGCACCTGCTGCACAAATTTGGAGCCACGGTGACCTTTGTCGCTCTCCGGAGAATACTCCTACAATGCAATCAACATTAGGCGGCGCTAGGAACATCATAAACTGATCGGTAGCTGTGAACAGGGTGTTGTCCAGATGATGTTTATGTTTATGAACATCAATAAAGATGAATATAATGGGATGAAAATCCTTTGTGGTTTATGCAGGAATTTAAGCCGTTTAAACCAAAGACATGGAAGGAAGTAAGCTAGTCCATGAGCGGAGGCATGCCTGCTGCAACTGAAGGTTATTCAGCCTTTTTTGCGGGCGAGAACCTCAAAAGGGCAGGAAGCTTGTTCAGTTCATATAGGAGAATAGCTTAGCTGCCTAGTTAGTCGAACAAAACAAGAGCTCACGCATGATGCAGACGCGGTGCGCTGATCAAGAAAGGAGCCGCGTGAGTTGCAAGAGGGACAGTTGGGTGGGCACTTTCAGTCATCGATGCAGTGAATGGAAACTTTGAGACTCATGTTGTTACTGCTTCTTCTTCTCCGATAGGGAGAACTTACTGATTGTGGAGGGAGAAACTAGTACTCCATGTTTTTTTTGGATGTGATATTGCTAAGCTGTGCTGGTGATTATTGCTAGTATTTGATATTGCTATTTCTCAATGGTGGGGTAAATAAAAGGAGTGAAAAAACACCGGCAATGTACTGTCTTGCTTAGTCCACTCGAAGTCATTACCGTTTTACAGGATACGCGCCTGCTGCACAAATTTGGAGCCATGGTGACCTTTGTTGCTCTCCGGAGGATACTCCTACAATGCAATCAACATTAGACGGCGCTAGGAACATCATAAACTGATCAGCAGCTGTGAACAGGGTGTTGTCTAGATGATGCTTGTAAAATTATTGTAGTCTGATTCGGTATGCTGGTAAGATGGAATGCTGTCCTATGGTATTCATGTATTGTTTGGATGTTCTATGTCTGAGATTATTTGTCCCGGTTGAATGCCACTCGGGGTGTGCTTTGTGTGTTTGATGTGGCATTACTTGCTAATTAATCTAGCGATCTGCATGTTATTTTTTTATGGTCACTTCACTGTTCTTATCTAGTATTTTTTCCGAAGAAGTGTTTCTATTTATTCAAAACACATCTGGTCTCAGCAGCTCTGTTTTTGAATAGCTTGCATCACATTACAGACTTTTGTCCACCAAAGAACTAGGGACTGCACTGTGCAAGTGGAATTAGAGCTTTCTACTCGGCGCTGAGGGATGGGGCAGGAGGAGGGAGCGGGCAGGTGGCCCCAGCTGTCCCGTCTCTTGCCCTACCCGTGGGGCACTTGTCCGAGGGGACTGGGAGCCCGCAGCCGCCTCCTCTGTTTACTAGAGAGGAGGTTGTGGCTTTTGGCGGGATCCCGGACCCGGTCTCGACGGGGAGACGGATGAGTGCTCGCGTTCAGGAGCTTCCGGAGGTGGATGATATACAGCAGCGGTGCGCTATGAGGGCGGCCATGCTTCACGATGCTGCGATATCTTCTGGTATGTCCGTCAACATATCTAATTCTTTATTGCATTTCTCTCCTGAGGAGATTGTTAATAATGCAAACCAATTAGGAGTTACACTAGGTGTTACTGATAGTGAGATTTCCAATTCGGTGAATGATATGTTAGATTTGGAGGCGGAGCGTGCCTTAGAGACTATTCGTAATCTTGCAGCGGTTAAACCCTTGAATCATAAGGAGATTGATGCGTTAGGGGTTAGAGTGCTAGATAATCTGTGTGCGGATCTAGCACCTTCTAATCATGAGTCTGAGGACGATGATGTGCCCCTAGATGTTGCAGCTCTTAGTTCCGTTGAGCCCGGTTATGAGGACCGGGCGACAGAGCCCACTAAGCCAAAGCGTAAGTGGAAACGGAAGATTTATCCCGATTCTGCAGTTCGTAGGAGTGCTCGGATTCGGACTACTAAAAAATTCCATGACGAAATATGAAAGGAATCTTTTGGAATAGCAGAGGTCTGAAAGACTTGGCTAAAAGAAGGTTCCTTGCTGAGGCTTCTCTGGAACATCGGTTAGATTTTATTGCCCTATCGGAAACCGGTAGAGATAATTTTGCAGCGCAGTTTCTATCTTCTCTTGCGGGTGGTATTGATTTCGATTGGCATTGCCTCCCTCCACGAGGAAGATCGGGAGGTATCTTACTGGGTGTGAGATGCGATTCCCTTGAAGTCCGGAGTGTAGTAATGGGAGACTTTGCGGTAAAGTTTCGAGTTAGGTCTAAAGTTGATGGGTTCAACTGGGCTTTGGTGGCGGTTTATGGTGCCGCACAACCCGAGCTTAAACCGGAGTTTCTGGCGGACCTTGTTCGAATCTGTGGATCCGAGCAGCTTCCGATTTTGGTCGGGGGTGATTTCAATATCATTAGGAGGAGAGAGGAGAAAAATAATGATAACTTTGACGGCAAGTGGTCGTTTATGTTCAATACCATTATTGAAAGCTTGGATCTGAGGGAGATAGAGCTTTCTGGTAGAAAGTTTACCTGGGCCAATGCTCTGCCAAACCCGACATATGAAAAGCTTGATCTAGTTCTCGCGAGCGTGGAGTGGGAACAGAAGTTCCCTCTTGTTTTGGTGCAGGCTCTCACGCGGGGAGTTTCCGATCACACACCATTGTTCGTCGACTCAGGGGAGCCGAACCATATGGGAAACAAAAACACCTTCTCATTCGAGATGGCCTGGTTCGAACGCGAGGGGTTCTTGGACCTCATAGCCAGGGAATGGGCTAAGGGTGTAGGAGGTAGGACGACGGTCGAGCGTTGGCAGAATAAAACTAGGCATTTGAGAAGTTTCTTACGGGGTTGGGCTAAGCATCTTAGTGGGGTGTATAAGATCGAGAAGGATAGGCTCCTTTCTCTTGTACAGGCCCTGGACATAAAAGCCGAATCCGCGATTTTGCTACCTCCTGAGCTACAGGTTAAAAATGAGGCGGAGAATAGGTTGAAAGAACTTCTCCGCGAAGAAGAATTGAAGTGGGCTTTGCGAGCTAAGGTCCGCAAAGTGGTCCAAGGGGACGCGAATACTCAATTCTTCCACCTCATTGCTAATGTAAGCACAGAAAGAAGCAGATCTTTCAACTTGAACAGGATGAGGGTACTATTTTAGGACAGGATAATCTCAAAACCTATATTACCGATTACTATAGACAGTTATTTGGACCTCCGGACAATAACTGTGTGTCCCTCGATGAGTCCAGGATTGAGGATGTGCCTCAATTGTCTGATGCCGATAATGATATCCTGGTTGCCCCGTTCTCAGAGAAGGAGGTGTTTGATGCTATTGCACAAATGAAAAACAATAAGACTCCCGGACCGGATGGGTTCCCGGCCGAGTTCTATAAAAAGTGCTGGCACATTATTAAGGGGGATTTACTACCTATGTTTCATGATCTATTCTCGGGACAACTTCCCTTATTTCACTTGAATTTTGGAACTATCACATTGCTCCCTAAGAAATCGGATGCTGTGAGAATAGAGTAGTTCAGGCCGATCTGCCTCCTCAATGTTAGTTTCAAAATCTTCACCAAGGTCGGGACAAATAGGCTCACACAGATTGCGCATTCTGTGGTGCAACAATCCCAAACTGCTTTCATGCCGGACAGGAACATCCTTGAAGGGGTGGTCGTTCTTCATGAAACGCTCCATGAAATCCACTCCAAAAAGTTAGATGGAGTAATTTTTAAGGTGGATTTCGAAAAAGCGTACGATAAGGTCCAGTGGCCATTCCTCCAACAGGCATTGTGTATGAAAGGTTTTGATGAAGCCTGGCGCCGACAGGTCGAATCCTTTACGCAAAAAGGGAGTGTGGGAATTAAAGTGAATGATGATATAGGTCATTACTTCCAGACACATAAAGGCCTCAGACAAGGAGATCCGATGTCCCCTATCCTGTTTAACATTGTGGTGGATATGTTAGCAATTTTGATAGGAAGGGCTAAGGAGAATGGTCAAGTGGGTGGTTTGGTACCTCATCTTGTTGATGGAGGTGTATCCATTCTTCAATACGCTGATGATACAATCATCTTTATGGAGCATGATCTGGCCAAGGCGAGGAATATGAAGCTTGTGTTATGCCTGTTTGAACAATTGACCGGGTTAAAGATTAACTTTCATAAGAGCGAGTTGTTCTGCTTTGGTAGAGCCGAAGACGAACAGGAGTCTTATAGGCAATTGTTTGGGTGCGAGTTGGGGAGTTTACCTTTCTCATACCTTGGTATTCCGATACACCATGGTAGGCTGACAAACAGAGAATGGAAGTGCATCGAAGATCGATTTGAGAAGAAATTGAGTTGCTGGAAGGGTAAGCTCATGTCATACGGAGGCCGTTTGATCTTGATTAATTCGGTGCTCACGAGTATGCCTATGTTCCTCTTATCTTTCTTTGAGGTCCCAGTTGGTGTTAGGAAAAGACTGGACTTTTATCGGTCGCGCTTCTTTTGGCAGGGTGATGAACTTAAAAGAAAATACCGGCTTGCTAAATGGGTTATCATCTGTCGACTGAAAGACCAAGGGGGTCTTGGTATTGAAAATCTTGAAGTTAAGAACAGATGCCTTCTTAGTGAGTGGTTGTGGAAGCTTTCTTCCGGGACTGAGGCCATGTGGGCGCAGATCCTCCGCAGCAAGTACCTCCAGACTAAAACATTGTACCAGGTCACAGTCAGGCCAACTGATTCGCCTTTCTGGAAAGGACTAATGAAAGTCAAACAATCAATGTTCAATAGGACGAGGTTTGTTATTGGAAACGGTGCAAGTACACGTTTCTGGGAGGATACTTGGCTGGGCGACTCACCTTTAGCCATTCAATATCCGTCTTTATATCGGATTGCTCAACGACGTGAGGTGTTCGTGGCAACATCATTACAATCTATCCCCCTTAATATTCAGTTTAGACGGTCGCTAGCGGGCAATCGTTGGGAAGAATGGCTCCATCTAGTTAGGAGACTAATGGAGGTTCAACTTTCTCACCAACCCGATGAATTACGCTGGAAGTTGACTAGATCTGGAGTATTTATAGTTAAATCAATGTATATTGATGTTATTAATTCGAACTCCATTCCAACTTCCAAGTATGTCTGGGCTGTCAAAGTTCCTTTAAAAATAAAAGTGTTTATGTGGTTTGTCCATAAACAAGTTATTTTAACAAAAGACAACTTGATAAAGCGTAATTGGACAGGACCTACTAGGTGTAGTTTCTGTGATTGGGAGGAGACGATTAAACATATATTCTTTGATTGCCCGTTGGCCAAAGTTCTTTGGCGGACGGTCCATATTGCTTTTAATATTACTCCACCGACTTCTGTCAACGCATTATTTGGGACATGGCTTAATGGGGTTGAGCCTGACTTAGCAAGACATATTTGGGTTGGAGTTTGCGCTTTGTTGTGGACTATCTGGAATTGCAGAAATGATTTGGTTTTTAACAGAACATCACGGATTCATTTTTTGCAGGTTATTTTCCGAGCTACGACAGTGATCCGTTCGTGGTCGCTACTCACTTCGATGGAGACCAGGGAGCATTTGGTTACTGAATCTATCCGTTGGGAGATGGTAGCTCGGGATATCTTCAACCGGTTTGGATGGCCGTCATGTAATAGGATAGGCAATTAGTTTACCTATCTATTTTTAGCCAGCCGGTTGTGGCGTCCTTTCTTGGCTAGTTTGTGTATCTAGCCTTTTAGGCTCTGTGTGAGCTACCTTTTTCTTTTTTTCGTTCGGAGACTTTGGAACCTTGTTGGCACTTTTTGTTATTTGTTAATAAGATGGCCGTATGCATCAATCTGATGCAGAGGCCGGGGAACCCCCCCTTTTCGAAAAGAAAAAAAAAACTTGTTGAGAAACTACCTGCACTCTGCATTTTGGAGCCTGCGGAAGGATGTTGTGGGTTTCTTGGACGATAGGCTATAGTTCTAGCGGGAATGAGTACTGCCTCTGATTGTGTACAGCTGAACTGAACTGTATTGCAGTCGCTCTCCGTCGAGAATTGTTGGGGCGACTGCTCGGTGCCGAGGCGAGCATCTCTGAATCACATCCAGACCGGCCGAGACGGTCGGCTCTGGATTTGGTTCGCTGCTGGTCCATTCCTCTGGGGGTGTGTACAACAGGGCCAGCAGCAGTTTAGTCTTCAGTTTCATTCGTCATGTTCAGTCATGTTCGCTGTAGCCAGTCTAGTGTTGGCTAGCTTAGTCTAGTACATGTTGTTTACTGAAGCTGTTGCATAAGCACAACAAGACTATATTAATATCCCTTTGCAGGATGTCGACATGAATCATGTCATTAATTAGTTAGTTTTGTTGTGAATATCTAAAATATATCCCCTCTGTTAATAAAATACGACCTTTTTAGATCACTAAAGTAGTCTTATATTTCTGTACAAAGTGAGTACTACTGAATCTAGATTCATAATCCAACAAATTGACATTGTTTGGATGTGTGGAATGCTGTCCTGATTGATGCAGGAGGTAGAGAGCTAGCAGTGACCGGCTTACAGACTATTTGAACTGGGACTGAACATCAGCATTGCAGTGGGTTGACAACTTCCGCTA
Source organism: Aegilops umbellulata (assembly GCA_032464435.1). Lineage (NCBI taxonomy): Eukaryota > Viridiplantae > Streptophyta > Magnoliopsida > Poales > Poaceae > Aegilops > Aegilops umbellulata. The sequence goes on from CP136054.1 coordinate 11,511,677, forward strand.
ATCAGATATATTGTGTGAGTTGCCGATCGACATCACTAATCATTGTTGGGCTTGATAGATAGATTGATAGGTGCAGAACGTTTCTAGCACCACTACTTTAATCTAGTCTCAACACATACATGTGCTCCCCTGGCCGGATGAGCCGCAAGCAAGCTGCATTCCCTGCTCTGAGTTAACAGGTACAGTAGTCTTTATGATAGTGTGTGTTGTCTAGATCAATCTGTTGCCTCCGTTTGTTCAGATGCTTGTAATGTGAATTAATTCATCTCCTTGAACATTTCCCAGGTTTGGTAGAAGTTGGGAAATATACTCACATCTGTGAGCTATATATCTAGTTTCAGCGTCTTTACTTGGTTTGAGACATTGGCCTGTAACTGCTTCAAATACTTGTGTTAGACTGTAAAATTGACTTACTTAGTGATTGTGGAGGACTTGTGTTAAACTCTACTCCAGGTTGTTCCCTGCTGTGCTGTGGTGGTGAGAATTATTTGTGATATATTTTCCTACACCCGGTTGTCAGGTTGAGGAACATGTAGCAAAGTAGATGTCTGAAATATCATGTTCTCTGTTTTTCCAGTGCTTTAGCAGTGTTGTATATGGAAGGTAGTGTTCCAGATCATGTGGACATTATATATGAAACAAGCCTTTATTTCTGCTTGTTGTTCCATGAGATGTTTTATCAGTGTACTGTTGATGTTTCAGTGTCACAGAACTGACATTGTTTCAATTTTCCTGTTTTTCTTGGGATCCTGACATTGCTATGAAACAATGGCCATGGTGGTCAGAGGACATCAGTTGCTTTTACATCCCAGAGATCTTTCGTTTAGTTTGCAATCTGCTGTACCCATTCACAATTCTGGCTTCAGTTGATGGTTTAGTGTGGTTCTTATGCTTCTTTACAGCCAGCCGGTTAGTAATTACTCTGCTTCTATAGTACTATTATTAGCAACTTTAACTTTTGTAAAGTATGTTAAATTACATGTCGATGTAGTTTCTAGTAACGATTAGTAGCTACTTGCTTGCTAATCTGATTACTGATGCATTCATGTATGCATGTATATTTTTCTTTTAAACCAGAATTATTTCTTTTAGATCTTATTGCATGGTTGTGCCATGTAAATGATGCCTAAACAGTACTATTTGAGCATGCTTCTATTTTTGTGCACTGGCTAGCTTAGCTTGCACATGTTTATTGAAGCTGTTGCATAACCATGACCAGCCTAGATTAACATTACTTTGCTAATTTCAAAATTAATCATGTTATTAACTAGTTTGTCATCAATTATGTCTGAAATGTATGTGATTCTTTTGGCATGTGTGGAATGTTGTCCTGATGCAGGAAGAGCAACTGGGTCGACACCACTAAACAGAGAGTCAAAGCTCCTGCTGAGAATTATCAAGAGCAACTGGGTCGACACCACTAACCATGTCATTAACTAGTTTGTTTCAATTTTCCTGTTTTTCTTGGGATCCTAACATTGTTATGCAACAGTGACCATGGTGGTCAAAGGACACAACTTTCACCAAGAGCTCTTTTCATGTAGTTTGCAATCTGCTGTACCATTCAAATGCTGTTACCGAAAAAGGGTCTCCCCCCGCTTTAGATTATAAAGCAACCATCACCAATTACATCCAAGAGACCGATACAAACACACGCCACCACCGCACACAATCCACACACCCAGGGCAAGATACAAAGGTGCCGGGCACTGACACGACACCCCACCGACAACCAAGCAAACTACAGATGGGCGAGGAAGACCGCTTGGGGCCAACGGAGATCTCCACAAAGAGAGGTGAGCCAAAAAACGACGAAGTTAGGACTCCAAAGCGGTGCCTCCCAGAATGTTACAACCATGGATAGCCGCCACCGCCCGATCCCGAAGATCAGGTTTTCACCCGGAGCAAGACGACATGAGTGGGAACGCCACGACGGAACCTTCAGGAAGGGAACGATGTCAACTGCCAGCGCCACCGTCAGCCAGTCAAAGGACTGGGCAAGTGGTGTACCTCGGCGCTCACACCCCTCCATCGCACCCTAACTCCGTCAACCACCCGCAACACACGCCGCCCACGTGGCCATGGTTGCCTGTCCGCACCAGAGACGCGGGCTTCGCCCCCAAACGTCACGCCTCCCGCCGCTGCCCTGCAACCAGACCACCTCGAGACCTACACAAAAGCCCCAACTTTGGGCCAATAAGCGGCCCTCAACCGACGGAACCGCCCGCAGGCGCTCCGCTGGTAGTCCTGCGCCAGCCCGCCCGTGGCCGAGGAAAGGGGGAGAAAGGGGAGCAGACGCATCCGGACCGACACAGAGGTGTGCCGGCAACAGGTGACACAACCGCATCGAGGCCACCCATCCCTCCAACCAAGCTCCCCGCTGAACAAGAGGAAATGGGGAGAAGGAGGAGCGGACACATCCGGACCGGCAAACGTGCCAGCGACAGGTGGCGCGACCGCATTGAGGCCACCAATCCCTCCTACCGAACTCCCCAGCGAGACCCTCGAGTCGCCCCACCATGGTAGCTACCAAACATCTCCGCGAGGCCACCCACAAACGCACGCCCGCCAAAGAGGGGCACCACATTGACCCGCCGCCGCAGCCAAGGAAGCTCACTGGAGATGCCTCCTCGCACCAACCGCCGAAGTCCAAGCGCTGGACTAGGAAGGTCCCGACACAGACACAACCAGCACGCCTCGCCAGCCACCACCACTGCGCCACCACCCCCACCAGCCCGGAGCCGAGGCAGGGGCGGCCGCCTGCAGAACCTGTCGCCCGCGACCCACACCACCCTCTGCGCCAAGCCAGGAGCCGGCCCAGGCCTCGCCGGACCCAGCCAACGACCCCTTGCCTCGCCACGACTGCCGCCATCGCCAGATCCTCCCGCCGCCATGTACGCCCGCACCAGCCACTCGCCGCCCCTGCCGCTCCACGACTGGGCGGGGCCTCACAGCCACCGCAGCCATCACGGCAGCCCGCACCGCAGGCCCGGCCGACCACGACGCCGCCGCGGAGCCCCGCGCAAATGCCGCGTCCCCAGGAGCCTCCGCATCCCGCGCTGCAGGGGACTGCTAGGGAGGAAGTGTAACACCCTCGATGTGGCTATATCTCCCACGTGTCGCAGCACGACTTAGAGGCATAACCGCATTGAAAGCAATGTCGCAAGTGAGGTAATCTTCACACAACCCATGTAATACATAAGGGAAAGAGATACATAGTTGGCTTACAATCGCCACTTCACACAAAACATGAATTAAGCATTACATCATACAGATAAAATCAAGGTCCGACTATGGAACCAAAATAAAAGAAGACTACCCCAAATGCTACACAGATCCCTGATCGACCCCAACTGGGCTCCACTACTGATCAACTGAAACGAAACAACACAACGAACAAGATCTTCATTGAGCTCCTCCTTGAGCTCGGAAGCGACACCTGCACAGTCTCAGCGGCACCTGCAAACTGGTTTTGGAAGTATCTGGTGAGTCACGAGGACTCAGCAATCTCACACCCGCGAGATCAAGACTATTTAAGCTTAAAGGTAGGACAGGGTAGTGAGGTGGAGCTGCAGCAGCGACTAGCATATATGGTGGCTAACATACGCAAATGAGAGCGAGAAGAGAAGGCAAAGCATGGTCGAACAACTATGATCAATAAGTGATCATGTACTACTTACGTCAAGCATAACTCCAACAACCGTGTTCACTTCCCGGACCCCGCCGAGAAGAGTCCATCACGGTTACACACGCGGTTGGTGTATTTTAGTTAAGATCAACTTCGGGTTTTCTACAACCGGACATTAACAAATTCCCATCTGCCACATAACCGCGGGCACGTTCCTTCACCCCAGGAAGACCCGATCAGTCTCGGAATCCCGGCTACAAGACATTTCGACAGCAATAAAACAAGTCCAGCAAAGCCGCCTGATGCGCCGACATCCTGATAGGAGCTGCACATATCTCGTTCTCAGGGCAACACCGGATAAGTCAAGCTACGAGTAAAACCAGGCCTCGAGTTTCCACGAGTGGGCCCCGCAGGTTGCTCGGTTCGGACCAACACTTAGACAAGCATTGGCCCGGGGGGGGGGCTAAATAAAGATGACCCTCGGTTTGATCAGACCCAAGAGAAAGGGATAGGTGGTAGGCAAATGGTAAAACCAAGGTTGGGCCTGCTGGAAAAGTCTTATTCAAAGCGAACTGTCAAGGGGGTCCCATAAATCACCCGACCGCGTTAGGGACGCAAAATCCGGGAACATAACACCGATATGACGGAAACTAGGGCGGCAAGAGTGGAACAAAACACCAGGCATAAGGCCGAGCCTTCCACCCTTTACCAAGTATATAGATGCATTAATTAGATAAGATATATTGTGATATCCCAACAAGTAAACATGTTCCAACAAGGAACAACATCTCCATGTTCCAACAAGTAACAAACTTCATCTTCACCTGCAACTAACAACGCTATAAGAGGGGCTGAGCAAAGCGGTAACATAGCCAAACAACGGTTTGCTAGGACAAGGTGGGTTAGAGGCTTGGTTTACAATATGGGAGGCATGATAAGCAAGTGGTAGGTATCGCAGCATAGGCATAGCAAAAGAGCAAGCAATCTAGCAAGCAAAGATAGAAGTGATTTCAAGGTTATGGTCATCTTGCCTGAGATCCCGCAAGGAAGAAGAAAAGTCCATGAAGAAGACAAACGGACGAAGTCGAACGAATCCTCACAACTCCGGAACGAAACCGAAGCTAACGAGAGAAGCAACCCGGAAAGAAACAAACAACATAGTAAACAACCATCACAAGAACGTGGCATGATGCACAAATAAGAATGATGCATGTCCGGTTTAAATAAGCATGGCATGGCAAAGGCAACAAACAAAACTACAAGTTAAGTGGAGCTCAATATGCAACGAGTTGCATATTGACGAAACACCACATCAATTATTTAGTTCTCTCTTGTTTATGAACACAACAATATTAAATGTTGATTAACATGGCAAGGGGTGAAGCACAACAAAACTACCTATCTAGACAAGTTTAAATGAGGCCGGAACAACAAACAACAATTCCGGGAAAACCTCATATGCATATTTCGAATTTGCTAATGTTCTGCCTAAAACCATAATTTAATGTCGTTAAACAGCAAAATAAAGTGGACCATGTTAAACTAGGCATTTTTCTACCCCATTTACATATATAAATTATTAAATTCCGAGCTACGGTTATTTAGTTATGAAATAAATCATTTTAACATAGCATTTGAGCAAAATTAAACAAACAGCCATTTAAACATTTTTAACATGGATGAAAACAACAGAATGTGAAACTAGATTAAATTCTAAGCATTTTTCATATATAACCCATTTTAATCCGATGCATGGTTATTAAGTTATTAAATGCATGAACTATGGGGACTTTTCTGTAAAACTGCCAAACTCCTGGATATTAGAAAAATTCGCAGACGAAAAAAAAACATGACACGGGTCAGATCTGCTGGGACTGGGCTGCTCACATTGGGCCTTGGCCCGGCACTGTGGAGAGGAGGAGGCAGGCCGGGACATGGGCCTTTAGGGAGGCGCTGGCCCACGCAGCAGGGCGACGGGTCAACGGCGCGGGCGAGCGGGACGAGCGGAGCCTCTCTGCTCGAAGCAGAGCGAGCAGAGGCCGTCGGCGTGGACTCCGGCAGGCGACGACGCAGCTCGGGCGGCGCGGTCAACGGGCAGGAGAGGCGGGGCGACGAGGGAGCTGCATCTGTTCGTTGCTGACGACCAGGAACATCGACAGTTCGAGGCAGGGTCAGGCGCGGCGCGATGCAGAGGAGGAAGCAGGCTGGCAGCGGCTGGCGATGCAGGGCGTCTCCGGCAAGGGCACCGGTGGCCGGGGACGGGGCCCAGCAGGCGAGATCCGGCCACGGGGGCGCCGGATCTGACCGGAGGCGGGACGGAGGCGACCGGCGATGAAGCTTGGGGCGGCATCCATGGTGCTGTCCTAGGGCGCGGGGTGCACGGCGGGAATCGGCCGGGGAAGATGAGGATGCCAGCGACGGGACGGACTTGGCGAAGCAGGCGAGGGAGGCCGGCCTGGTTGCAGATCAACGGCGGCTGGTCTCGAAGAAGCGGCGCGACGGCCATGGTGTTGAGGCAGAGCTCCTGTTGCACGTACAGAGAGAGGGAGCGATTTGAGAGAGAGAGAGGAAAGCACGGGGAAGGAGGAAGGGACGTAGGTGAGGGTGATGGCCTGGTCGTGGTCGTCGACGAGGATGAGGCCTCGGGCGCGAGGAGATCTGGAGCCGCTGCTGCTTGCGGGGGTGCTCGTGCGAGCACCTGCTCGGGAGGGGATCGAGGAGAGGAGGTGGTAGGCTGGGGGGATTGAGGGAGATGGTGGTTGGCTCAGGATGGATCCCGAGAAAACAGTGGCGGCGGCGCGACGGGACAAGGGAGAGGATTGGACAGGATCCCTAGATTCTAGGGTTGGACCTATATATATAGCAAGAGGGTTTTGGTTAGGAGAAATCGGACCCTCCGATCGTAATCAGACGGTTGAGAAATAAATAGATAGGGAGCTCAATTAACAAAATGGAGATGTTTTGTAGACGTTAGGGGATGATCCGGACACAACGGTAGCGACAGCCCGGGTCAGGTCCGGGACAACTTCCGGACGCGCGCGCGAGGAGGGCCGCGGGCTGACGAGATAGGTTACGTTGGGTCTGGCGGATTGTGAAGAGCGGGTTGGTCTGAGAGAAGAGGTGAGAGATGCAGCCTGGCACGGTTTCCGGAGACCGAAAACGTCCGACGTTATACTGGCTATAATGCCACTATAGTTATCCGTTGGGCTATCAAACGAACTCCTAATGCGATGAAACTTGGCAGGCGGCCTACCTACAACATAACAACACCACATGCCAACTTCCAACCCATTCCGAGAACATTTTCCGGCCACTTATAAAATAATATTTCGGACATGCCGCGGGCGCGTGCAAGTGTGTCTGGGCTCAGAACGGACAACGGAGAGAACAAATGAGACCGGGACGGATGTATGTTTTGAAAACATGATGATGCAATGCGGATGATGACATGGCAAGATGCAACACGCAAGCGAATGACAAAGCAACAACAGAGAATAACTGGGAGACATCTGGCGCATCGGTCTCGGGGCGTCACAACACTCCACCACTACGAGAGGATCTCGTCCCGAGATCTAGAATGGCACCGGAGAGAAAAATAGAAGAGGAGGAGAAGAGGTAAAACTAAGTTGCTTCTTTGACAAAAGAGTGAAACCGAAGAACCTTGAGAGGTTGAGCAAAATGAAAGAAAGAATAACATGGAGATGAACGAAATGAAATACTCCGTTGGACAAGGAACAAGGAATACGGCGAGAACGAAGAGCTTAAGTAACAAGATAGACGTTGGAACCACTCCGGTTGAAAAGAGATGCAGAACTTGATAAGATGAAAAGAACTTGAAGAGAGAACACCACACTCCAGTTGGAAATGGAAGTAATAGAATATGAACTTGGCAAAATGAAAGCACTTGGATGAGACTCCGGTTAAAAGAGGAATGATAGACACAACACTCCGGTTAAATCGATAAGCAAGGAAAAGGACACGATCCTCACAATTTGAGATGATGTGCGAAGAGAGCAACATCACAATGCCTTCGGGACAAATGAAAGAGTGGAATCAAGAGAACAGAGAAGAGAACAACAACTTCTATCACAATTGAATTTGAAAGGGTCTCCTTAAAAGAAAGATTGAACGGAGTTGTTGGAAAACCAACAACGAAAAGAATAAGCTTGTAGTGGACTTATGGAAACATCTCAACATTATGAGGTGATAAACGCCACTAACGGAAACAACTGCTTGCTTGAGATCAACGAAGTTATGAAAACTTCTCTTGCCGAGAGGATAGGAGAAAACTTGGATCATTGATAAGCACCACAAATAGCAACAATCCTTAGGGAAGGCTTTAGGTGAAATATAACCCAAGATAACTCCAATGAAGAGATTGATGGATTTAAAATACCTCATTCTTAACAATATGTGAATCATGAAGCATGAACTCAAATTATCAAGAATGACGTAATACCACCTCCAATGGTACGGTTGAAAGAATTGCACTTTAAAATGCAAGATAAAGAATACTTGAGCTCCTCTGAAAAGAATCTCGATGAACACTTCGAGAAGGAATTAAATCCTTTGTGAATCCTCGTGTAACCTCCATAAAGGACTCAGGTAATAAAAGGATGACAAAAATAACGAGAAGTTGAAAACACAAGGTGAAGCTTTGAGATGATTTAGATGGAGCTTCGTGGTGATATAATTGCGAGAGCTTGGAACTCCAAGGAAGATAAGGTGAAACAATTGAAATCAAGAATTTGAAGAACCTCCGGAATAGGAATTTATCACTTGGATGAAACAAGAATAAGAATTACATTATGCGTATCCTTCACCAATTCAGATTGATGACAAGCAACGGATTTGACATACTACTTATTCTCATAGAAAGGATTAAGAGAGATATGGCGCAACTTTGGGAAGGTCTTCAACGAACCACCGGTAGGATTTGGAAAGAAAGAATGAATCTATGATATCCAAGAAAAGAGTAATCTTGAACGAACCACCGTAAGAATTGAAAATGAAAGAAGATACTTGAGAGAATTTAGATACAAGTGAACGCAGAGATGACGAGCTGATTAGAGACTACTAGAATGATGCATCGGTAAGATTTGGGGAATGAGAGCTGAAAGCTTAGAACGAATAAATCTGAGATGATGGGCTTCGGAGAATCAAACTGAAAATACTTCTGAAATGCTCCGGATGGTTGAAAAGAATTCTCACCATCGGAAACAATTATGAAAGGATGGCATCAGGCTAGAACCAAGAATCTTGAAGAGAATGGAGCAAGATTTAAGGGAAACTCTTCTTCGGTCTTCAAAATCTGAGAATAATGACGAGAAACACCACCATGAATTGTTGAGGCACTCCGGAATAAGAATTGGAAAGGTTGAACCAATGATGAAAAGAATGTGAAAGATCTTGGGGAAAGACATGACTGATGAAAATTCATTCTTGCGCCAAACTTTGAAATGAATTTGGGAATCGCTCCGGGAAAATTAGAAGAGTCAGGTGAGATCCTGGAAAAAGACCTGTGGGTTAGGGCCCACTGAAAGAAACACTGATGAAAAGATTGCTTGAAAGGGATATAGCACCGGTTGAATTAAATGGCTTGAATGAGATAGCATCCTCAAAAGGACTTGAGTGAATTGAGAATGGAAACTTGAATCTTCTGAGATATCTTCAACACCCCAGATGACATGAATAGCAAGAGGTGAATGATTAATTGGTGCACCGGAATTGGAAAGCATTGTGAAAAGAGGAAAAGGGATAAGATCAACACCGAAATCTTGAATTAAATCCACCGGAGAAGAAAAGAATGACGAATGATGAACTTTAAGCTCCATTAGAATCTTCATGAGAATCACCGGATAAGAAACATTGACGGAAAAGAGTGAAGAGACTTCACAAGAATAAAATGGATACTTGATTAAGAAATCTGCGTCCTTGAAGAAATAAGGGTGGGAGGGCGTGAAAACAAAGGCCACTTGGAACGGATGAAGCAAACACCGTTGAGAAGAACTGATAATTGATCTTGCGAATGTTGAAGTGATCGGATCCACTTGAAGAGAGACACACCGGTTGAAAAAGAATTGGCATGATAATCTTGATGATCAAGAAGGATTAGTATTCACATAGCAATATGAGAACATCGTTTAGGGAAGGTATGGATCAACACTTGACATCGAAGCAACTCGAATACCACAAATAAAACAAAACAAAGGATTGGCTTGCAGAATAAGCCGGAAACAAACATGTGATAGACCCCATATCGTATCATGTGTCTGTTGGAAAGAATTCCTACGTGATACTTGAATTCGCACTTATAAAATCCTGAAACTTTCTGGTTATGCAATCAGGTGTTGGGGATACAGGGGACACAAAATATATCACCCAAACTAACAATACCTAGATCCAGCTGTATCCATCCTTCAACACATAACCAAGAAACCTTCGGAAATCGTCTACCTCAACCTTCGAAAAGCATCCGTTATACGAGTCATGGCAATACTCCCGCACTCGCCTCAGTACTGGGCTATCAGGGTTATCTCACCAACAACTGTACAAAAGAGATTTTCGATGTCGGCGTACTAAACTCAGGTATTCCAGAATTGCAACGATAAAATTATGACGACAACACCTCGGAGCTCAACTCCCCGGGACACCTCCACTAAACCCCTGCTGACGGGAGGCAACCAAGACAATGTTGTCATCATAAAACCATCGGAACGATTCTAAGATACCCGCGTGATCCTAAAATTTTTTTTAGTCAAATTTGAGAAGAGAAGAGTCAAAACTCTACGTCAGGATGCCTTACCAGAGCGATGAGGAGACTGGGAGTAAAAAGAATTCCTAAACTCTCCGATATATAATTCCTAAATGACTCAAAACATTTTTCTAGACACAACTCGGTCGCTAAAAACGATCAATCAGTGGAGGCTCCTAAGGTCGGGGAAGGCTCTGATTACCAACTTGTAACACCCTCGATGCGGCTATATCTCCCACGTGTCGAAGCATGACTTAGAGGCATAACCGCATTGAAAGCAATGTCGCAAGTGAGGTAATCTTCACACAACCCATGTAATACATAAGGGAAAGAGATACATAGTTGGCTTACAATCGCCACTTCACACAAAACATGAATTAAGCATTACATCATACAGATACAATCAAGGTCCGACTACGGAACCAAAATAAAAGAAGACTACCCCAAATGCTACACAGATCCCTGATCGACCCCAACTGGGCTCCACTACTGATCAACTGAAACGAAACAACACAACGAACAAGATCTTCATCGAGCTCCTCCTTGAGCTCGGAAGCGACACCTGCACAGTCTCAGCGGCACCTGCAAACTGGTTTTGGAAGTATCTGGTGAGTCACGAGGACTCAGCAATCTCACACCCGCGAGATCAAGACTATTTAAGCTTAAAGGTAGGACAGGGTAGTGAGGTGGAGCTACAGCAGCGACTAGCATATATGGTGGCTAACATACGCAAATGAGAGCGAGAAGAGAAGGCAAAGCACGGTCGAACAACTATGATCAATAAGTGATCCTGTACTACTTACGTCAAGCATAACTCCAACAACCGTGTTCACTTCCCGGACCCCGCCGAAAAGAGTCCATCACGGTTATACACGCGGTTGGTGTATTTTAGTTAAGATCAACTTCGGGTTTTCTACAACCGGACATTAACAAATTCCCATCTGCCACATAACCGCGGGCACGTTCCTTCTCCCCGGGAAGACCCGATCAGTCTCGGAATCCCGGCTACAAGACATTTCGACAGCAATAAAACAAGTCCAGCAAAGCCGCCCGATGCGCCGACATCCTGATAGGAGCTGCACATATCTCGTTCTCAGGGCAACACCGGATAAGTCAAGCTACGAGTAAAACCAGGCCTCGAGTTTCCACGAGGGGGCCCCGCAGGTTGCTCGGTTCGGACCAACACTTAGACAAGCATTGGCCCGGGGGGGGGGGGCTAAATAAAGATGACCCTCGGGTTGTTCAGACCCAAGAGAAAGGAATAGGTGGTAGGCAAATGGTAAAACCAAGGTTGGGCCTGCTGGAAAAGTCTTATTCAAACCGAACTGTCAAGGGGGTCCCATAAATCACCCGACCGCGTTAGGGACGCAAAATCCGGGAACATAACACCGATATGACGGAAACTAGGGCGGCAAGAGTGGAACAAAACACCAGGCATAAGGCCGAGCCTTCCAACCTTTACCAAGTATATAGATGCATTAATTAGATAAGATATATTGTGATATCCCAACAAGTAAACATGTTCCAGCAAGGAACAACATCTCCATGTTCCAACAAGTAACAAACTTCATCTTCACCTGCAACTAACAACGCTATAAGAGGGGCTGAGCAAAGCGGTAACATAGCCAAACAACGGTTTGCTAGGACAAGGTGGGTTAGAGGCTTGGTTTACAATATGGGAGGCATGATAAGCAAGTGGTAGGTATCGCAGCATAGGCATAGAAAAAGAGCGAGCAATCTAGCAAGCAAAGATAGAAGTGATTTCGAGGGTATGGTCATCTTGCCTGAGATCCCGCAAGGAAGAAGAAAAAGTCTAGGAAGAAGACAAACGGACGAAGTCAAACGAATCCTCACAACTCCGGAACGAAACCGAAGCTAACGAGAGAAGCAACCCGGAAAGAAACAAACAACATAGTAAACAACCATCACAAGAACATGGCAGGATGGACAAATAAGAATGATGCATGTCCGGTTTAAATAAGCATGGCATGGCAAAGGCAACAAACAAAACTACAAGTTAAGTGGAGCTCAATATGCAACGAGTTGCATATTGACGAAACACCACATCAATTATTTAGTTCTCTCTTGTTTATGAACACAACAATATTAAATGTTGATTAACATGGCAAGGGGTGAAGCACAACAAAACTACCTATCTAGACAAGTTTAAATGAGGCCGGAACAACAAACAACAATTCCTGGAAAACCTCATATGCATATTTCGAATTTGCTACTGTTCTGCCTAAAACCATAATTTAGTGTCGTTAAGCAGCAAAATAAAGTGCACCATGTTAAACTAGGCATTTTTCTACCCCATTTACATATATAAATTATTAAATTCCGAGCTACGGTTATTTAGTTATGAAATAAATCATTTTAACATAGCATTTGAGCAAAATTAAACAAACAGCCATTTAAACATTTTAAACATGGATGAAAACAGCAGAATGTGAAACTAGATTAAATTCTAAGCATTTTTCATATATAACCCATTTTAATCCGATGCATGGTTATTAAGTTATTAAATGCATGAACTATGGGGACTTTTCTGTAAAACTGTCAAACTCCTGGATATTAGAAAAATTCGCAGACTGAAAAAAAAACATGACACGGGTCAGATCTGCTGGGACTGGGCTGCTCACATTGGGCCTTGGCCCGGCACTGTGGAGAGGAGGAGGCAGGCCGGGACATGGGCCTTTGGGGAGGCGCTGGCCCACGCAGCAGGGCGACGGGTCAACGGCGCGGGCGAGCGGGACGAGCGGAGCCTCTCTGCTCGAAGCAGAGCGAGCAAAGGCCGTCGGCGTGGACTCCGGCAGGCGACGACGCAGCTCGGGCGGCGCGGTCAACGGGCAGGAGAGGCGGGGCAACGAGGGAGCTGCATCTGTTCGTTGCTGACGACCAGGAACATCGACAGTTCGAGGCAGGGTCAGGCGCGGCGCGATGCAGAGGAGGAAGCAGGCTGGCAGCGGCTGGCGATGCAGGGCGTCTCCGGCGAGGGCACCGGTGGCTGGGGACGGGGCCCAGCAGGCGGGATCCGGCCACGGGGGCGCCGGATCTGACCGGAGGCGGGACGGAGGCGACCGGCGATGAAGCTTGGGGCGGCATCCATGGTGCTGTCCTGGGGCGCGGGGTGCACGGCGGGAACCGGCCGGGGAAGATGAGGATGCCAGCGACGGGACGGACTTGGCGAAGCAGGCGAGGGAGGCCGGCCTGGTTGCAGATCAACGGCGGCTGGTCTCGAAGAAGCGGCGCGACGGCCATGGTGTCGAGGCAGAGCTCCTGTTGCACGAACAGAGAGAGGGAGCGATTTGAGAGAGAGAGGAAAGCACGGGGAAGGAGGAAGGGACGCAGGTGAGGGTGATGGCCTGGTCGTGGTCGTCGACGAGGATGAGGCCTCAGGTGCGAGGAGATCGGGAGCCGCTGCTGCTTGCGAGGGTGCTCGTGCGAGCACCTGCTCGGGAGGGGATCGAGGAGAGGAGGTGGTAGGCTGAGGGGATTGAGGGAGATGGTGGTTGGCTCGGGATGGATCCCGAGAAAACAGTGGCGGCGGCGCGACGGGACAAGGGAGAGGATTGGACAGGATCCCTAGATTCTAGGGTTGGACCTATATATATAGCAAGAGGGTTTTGGTTAGGAGAAATCGGACCCTCCGATCGTAATCAGACGGTTGAGAAATAAATAGATAGGGAGCTCAATTAACAAAACGGGGATGTTTTGTAGACGTTAGGGGATGATCCAGACACAACGGTAGCGACATTCCGGGTCAGGTCCGGGACAACTTTCGGACGCGCGCGCGAGGAGGGCTGCGGGCTGACGAGAGAGGTTACGTTGGGTCTGGCGGATTGTGAAGAGCGGGTTGGTCTGAGAGAAGAGGTGAGAGATGCAGCCCGGCACGGTTTCCGGAGACCGAAAACGTCCGACATTATACTGGCTATAATGCCACTATAATTATCCGTTGGGCTATCAAACGAACTCCGAATGCGATGAAACTTGGCAGGCGGCCTACCTACAACATAACGACACCACATGCCAACTTTCAACCCATTCCGAGAACATTTTCCGGCCACTTATAAAATAATATTTCGGACATGCCGCTGGCGCGTGCAAGTGTGTCTGGGCTCAGAACGGACAACGGAGAGAACAAATGAGACCGGGACGGATGTAAGTTTTGAAAACATGATGATGCAATGCGGATGATGACATGGCAAGATGCAACATGCATGCAAATGACAAAGCAACAACAGCGAATAACTGGGAGACATCTGGCGCATCGGTCTCGGGGCGTCACAACACTCCACCACTATGAGAGGATCTCGTCCCGAGATCTAGAATGGCACCGGAGAGAAAAATGGAAGAGGAGGAGAAGTGGTAAAACTAAGTTGCTTCTTTGACAAAAGAGTGAAACCAAAGAACCTTGAGAGGTGGAGCAAAATGAAAGAAAGAATAACATGGAGATGAACGAAATGAAATACTCCGTTGGACAAGGAACAAGGAATACGGCAAGAATGAAGAGCTTAAGTAACAAGATAGACGTTGGAACCACTCCGGTTGAAAAGAGATGCAGAACTTGATAAGACGAAAAGAACTTGAAGAGAGAACACCACACTCCGGTTGGAAATGGAAGTAATAGAATATGAACTTGGCAAAATGAAAGCACTTGGATGAGACTCCGGTTAAAAGAGGAATGATAGACACAACACTCCGGTTAAATCGATAAGCAAGGAAAAGGACACGATCCTCACAATTTGAGATGATGTGCGAAGAGAGCAACATCACAATGCCTTCGGGACAAATGAAAGAGTGGAATCAAGAGAACAGAGAAGAGAACAACAACTTCTATCACAATTGAATTTGAAAGGGTCTCCTTAAAATAAAGATTGAACGGAGTTGTTGGAAAACCAACAACGAAAAGAATAAGCTTGTAGTGGACTTATGGAAACATCTCAACATTATGAGGTGATAAACGCCACTAACGGAAACAACTGCTTGCTTGAGATCAACGAAGTTATGAAAACTTCTCTCGCCGAGAGGATAGGAGAAAACTTGGATCATTGATAAGCACCACAAATAGCAACAATCCTTAGGGAAGGCTTTAGGTGAAATATAACCCAAGATAACTCCAATGAAGAGATTGATGGATTTAAAATACCTCATTCTTAACAATATGTGAATCATGAAGCATGAACTCAAATTATCAAGAATGACGTAATACCACCTCCAATGGTACGGTTGAAAGAATTGCACTTTAAAATGCAAGATAAAGAATACTTGAGCTCCTTTGAAAAGAATCTCGATGAACACTTCGAGAAGGAATTAAATCCTTTGTGAATCCTCGTGTAACCTCCATAAAGAACTCCGGTAATAAAAGGATGACAAAAATAACAAGAAGTTGAAAACACAAGGTGAAGCTTTGAGATGATTTAGATGGAGCTTCGTGGTGATATAATTGCGAGAGCTTGGAACTCCAAGGAAGATAAGGTGAAACAATTGAAATCAAGAATTTGAAGAACCTCCGGAATAGGAATTTATCACTTGGATGAAACAAGAATAAGAATTACATTATGCGTATCCTTCACCAATTTAGATTGATGACAAGCAACGGATTTGACATACTACTTATTCTCGTAGAAAGGATTAAGAGAGATATGGCGCAACTTTGGGAAGGTCTTCAACGAACCACCGGTAGGATTTGGAAAGAAAGAATGAATCTATGATATCCAAGAAAAGAGTAATCTTGAACGAACCACCATAAGAATTGAAAATGAAAGAAGATACTTGAGAGAATTTAGATACAAGTGAACGCAGAGATGACGAGCTGATTAGAGACTACTAGAATGATGCACCGGTAAGATTTGGGGAACGAGAGCTGAAAGCTTAGAACGAATAAATCTGAGATGATGGGCTCCGGAGACTCAAACTGAAAAGACTTCTGAAATGCTCCGGATGGTTGAAAAGAATTCTCACCATCGGAAACAATTATGAAAGGATGGCATCAGGCTAGAACCAAGAATCTTGAAGAGAATGGAGCAAGATTTAAGGGAAACTCTTCTTCGGTCTTCAAAATCTGAGAATAACGATGAGAAACACCACCATGAATTGTTGAGGCACTCCGGAATAAGAATTGGAAAGGTTGAACCAATGATGAAAAGAATGTGAAAGATCTTGGGGAAAGACATGACTGATGAAAATTCATTCTTACGCCAAACTTTGAAATGAATTTGGGAATCGCTCCGGGAAAATTAGAAGAGTCAGGTGAGATCCTGGAAAAAGACCTGTGGGTTAGGGCCCACTGAAAGAAACACAGATGAAAAGATTGCTTGAAAGGGATATAGCACCGGTTGAATTAAATGGCTTGAATGAGATAGCATCCTCAAAAGGACTTGAGTGAATTGAGAATGGAAACTTGAATCTTCTGAGATATCTTCAGCATTCCAGATGACATGAATAGCAAGAGGTGAATGATTAATTGGTGCACCGGAATTGGAAAGCATTGTGAAAAGAGGAAAAGGGATAAGATCAACACCGAAATCTTGAATTAAATCCACAGGAGAAGAAAAGAATGACGAATGATGAACTTTAAGCTCCATTAGAATCTTCATGAGAATCACCGGATAAGAAACATTGACGGAAAAGAGTGAAGAGACTTCACAAGAATAAAATGGATACTTGATTAAGAAATCTGCGTCCTTGAAGAAATAAGGGTGGGAGGGCGGGAAAACAAAGGCCACTTGGAACGGATGAAGCAAACACCGTTGAGAAGAACTGATAATTGATCTTGTGAATGTTGAAGTGATCGGATCCACTTGAAGAGAGACACACCGGTTGAAAAAGAATTGGCATGATAATCTTGATGATCAAGAAGGATTAGTATTCACATAGCAATATGAGAACATCGTTTAGGGAAGGTATGGATCAACACTTGACATCGAAGCAACTCGAATACCACAAATAAAACAAAACAAAGGATTGGCTTGCAGAATAAGCCGAAAACAAACATGTGATAGACCCCATATCGTATCATGTGTCTGTTGGAAAGAATTCCTACGTGATACTTGAATTCGCACTTATAAAATCCTGAAACTTTCTGGTTATGCAATCAGGTGTTGGGGATACAGGGGACACAAAATATATCACCCAAACTAACAATACCTAGATCCAGCTGTATCCATCCTTCAACACATAACCAAGAAACCTTCGGAAATCGTCTACCTCAACCTTCGAAAAGCATCCGTTATACGAGTCATGGCAATACTCCCGCACTCGCCTCAGTACTGGGCTATCAGGGTTATCTCACCAACAACTGTACAAAAGAGATTTTCGATGTCGGCGTACTAAACTCAGGTATTCCAGAATTGCAACGATAAAATTATGACGACAACACCTCGGAGCTCAATTCCCCGGGACACCTCCACTAAACCCCTGCTGACGGGAGGCAACCAAGACAATGTTGTCATCATAAAACCATCGGAACGATTCTAAGATACCCGCGTGATCCTAAAATTTTTTTAGTGAAATTTGAGAAGAGAAGAGTCAAAACTCTACGTCAGGATGCCTTACCAGAGCGATGAGGAGACTGGGAAGTAAAAAGAATTCCTAAACTCTCCGATATATAATTCCTAAATGACTCAAAACATTTTTCTAGACACAACTCGGCCGCTAAAAACGATCAATCAGTGGAGGCTCCTAAGGTCGGGGAAGGCTCTGATTACCAACTTGTAACACCCTCGATGCGGCTATATCTCCCACGTGTCGAAGCACGACTTAGAGGCATAACCGCATTGAAAGCAATGTCGCAAGTGAGGTAATCTTCACACAACCCATGTAATACATAAGGGAAAGAGATACATAGTTGGCTTACAATCGCCACTTCACACAAAACATGAATTAAGCATTACATCATACAGATACAATCAAGGTCCGACTACGGAACCAAAATAAAAGAAGACTACCCCAAATGCTACACAGATCCCTGATCGACCCCAACTGGGCTCCACTACTGATCAACTGAAACGAAACAACACAACGAACAAGATCTTCATCGAGCTCCTCCTTGAGCTTGGAAGCGACACCTGCACAGTCTCAGCGGCACCTGCAAACTGGTTTTGGAAGTATCTGGTGAGTCACGAGGACTCAGCAATCTCACACCCGCGAGATCAAGACTATTTAAGCTTAAAGGTAGGACAGGGTAGTGAGGTGGAGCTACAGCAGCGACTAGCATATATGGTGGCTAACATACGCAAATGAGAGCGAGAAGAGAAGGCAAAGCACGGTCGAACAACTATGATCAATAAGTGATCCTGTACTACTTACGTCAAGCATAACTCCAACAACCGTGTTCACTTCCCGGACCCCGCCGAGAAGAGTCCATCACGGTTATACACGCGGTTGGTGTATTTTAGTTAAGATCAACTTCGGGTTTTCTACAACCGGACATTAACAAATTCCCATCTGCCACATAACCGCGGGCACGTTCCTTCTCCCCGGGAAGACCCGATCAGTCTCGGAATCCCGGCTACAAGACATTTCGACAGCAATAAAACAAGTCCAGCAAAGCCGCCCGATGCGCCGACATCCTGATAGGAGCTGCACATATCTCGTTCTCAGGGCAACACCGGATAAGTCAAGCTACGAGTAAAACCAGGCCTCGAGTTTCCACGAGGGGCCCCCGCAGGTTGCTCGGTTCGGACCAACACTTAGACAAGCATTGGCCCGGGGGGGGGGCTAAATAAAGATGACCCTCGGGTTGATCAAACCCAAGAGAAAGGGATAGGTGGTAGGCAAATGGTAAAACCAAGGTTGGGCCTGCTGGAAATGTCTTATTCAAAGCGAATTGTCAAGGGGGTCCCATAAATCACCCGACCGCGTTAGGGACGCAAAATCCGGGAACATAACACCGATATGACGGAAACTAGGGCGGCAAGAGTGGAACAAAACACCAGGCATAAGGCCGAGCCTTCCACCCTTTACCAAGTATATAGATGCATTAATTAGATAAGATATATTGTGATATCCCAACAAGTAAACATGTTCCAAGAAGGAACAACATCTCCATGTTCCAACAAGTAACAAACTTCATCTTCACCTGCAACTAACAACGCTATAAGAGGGGCTGAGCAAAGCGGTAACATAGCCAAACAGCGGTTTGCTAGGACAAGGTGGGTTAGAGGCTTGGTTTACAATATGGGAGGCATGATAAGCAAGTGGTAGGTATCGCAGCATAGGCATAGCAAAAGAGCAAGCAATCTAGCAAGCAAAGATAGAAGTGATTTCGAGGGTATGGTCATCTTGCCTGAGATCCCGCGAGGAAGAAGAAAAAGTCCATGAAGAAGACAAACGGACGAAGTCGAACGAATCCTCACAACTCCGGAACGAAACCGAAGCTAACGAGAGAAGCAACCCAGAAAGAAACAAACAACATAGTAAACAACCATCACAAGAACGTGGCATGATGCACAAATAAGAATGATGCATGTCCGGTTTAAATAAGCATGGCATGGCAAAGGCAACAAATAAAACTACAAGTTAAGTGGAGCTCAATATGCAACGAGTTGCATATTGACGAAACACCACATCAATTATTTAGTTCTCTCTTGTTTATGAACACAACAATATTAAATGTTGATTAACATGGCAAGGGGTGAAGCACAACAAAACTACCTATCTAGACAAGTTTAAATGAGGCCGGAACAACAAACAACAATTCCGGGAAAACCTCATATGCATATTTCGAATTTGCTACTGTTCTTCCTTAAACCATAATTTAATGTTGTTAAACAGAAAAATAAAGTGCACCATGTTAAACTAGGCATTTTTCTACCCCATTTACATATATAAATTATTAAAACAGTGGCGGCGGCGCGACGGGACAAGGAAGAGGATTGGACAGGATCCCTAGATTCTAGGTTTGGACCTATATATATAGCAAGAGGGTTTTGGTTAGGAGAAATCGGACCCTCCGATCGTAATCAGACGGTTGAGAAATAAATAGATAGGGAGCTCAATTAACAAAACGGAGATATTTTGTAGACGTTAGGGGATGATCCAGACACAACGGTAGCGACAGTCCGGGTCAGGTCCGGGACAACTTTCGAACGCGCGCGCGAGGAGGGCTGCGGGCTGACGAGAGAGGTTACGTTGGGTCTGGCGGATTGTGAAGAACGGGTTGGTCTGAGAGAAGTGGTGAGAGATGCAGCCCGGCACGGTTTCCGGAGACCGAAAACGTCCGACGTTATACTGGCTATAATGCCACTATAGTTATCCGTTGGGCTATCAAACGAACTCCGAATGCGATGAAACTTGGCAGGCGGCTTACCTACAACATAACAACACCACATGCCAACTTTCAACCCATTCCGAGAACATTTTCCGGCCACTTATAAAATAATATTTCGGACATGCCGCGGGCGCGTGCAAGTGTGTCTGGGCTCAGAACGGACAACGGAGAGAACAAATGAGACCGGGACGGATGTAAGTTTTGAAAACATGATGATGCAATGCGGATGATGACATGGCAAGATGCAACACGCAAGCGAATGACAAAGCAACAACAGCGAATAACTGGGAGACATCTGGCGCATCGGTCTCGGGGCGTCACAGGAAGAAAGCCCTGCCGCCGCCTACGCGGGCCGGGCTTTGCCCGGCGATGCGTGCCGGCTGCGGCGAGGAGGAGGGAGGCGAGAAGGGGGGCTGGCGGCGGTGCTTCCTAGGGTTCGCCCCCCGCTCGCGGGAGCGGGATGGACGGACGGATTTTTCCCTAGTTCCTAATACCTTCAAATGCTACGTAGCTACTTGCCTGCTAATCTGATTTAGTTCTTCAATTAACAATGGTGCTAAATGCTATTCGAAATTAATCATGCTCGTAATTAATTTGTCATCAATGTCTGATCAATATAACTGTACTAATTTCAAAATTAATCATGCTATTAATTAATTTGTCATCAGTGTCTGAAATGTATCAATATATCTGATGCCTTTTTGCATGTGTGGAAAGTTAGTTGACCTGATGCAGGAAGTGGAAATGGCCATGGTCACAAGGCATAAGTGCTACAGAGTACATACTAGTTTAAATAAAGGAGCAGAAGAGAGCGAATACCACGTGTACTCTAGGTCGCGTCATGATTGTAAATCAATCGGTTCGGTTGAACTCTGACCTGTATATTGTTCAAATACTTGTAATGTGAATTTATCATCTCCTATTTAGTTTTTTTTCTTTTCTCGAAAAGACGGTTGAAACCCCCGGGCTCTGCATCAATAGATTGTGGTAGCCATATTTATTAAAGTATTCAACTAAAGTCTGAAAAAAAGATAAATCAAACAACCCAAAGCCCCTACTAACACCTACAAACTCGATAATGAGGAATGCCATCAGTCCTCACCATCTAGAACCGGGATCACGGCTGATCCGCCCGCATGAGGTACGAGAAGCATACACCCGGTGCTGCAAACCCAAAGCGTGTGCCGCATACACGCATTTCCCATGTTTAGTACAAGGTCTGTGAGCATGAACACTTGTGCAGGAGGTGTTATTATGTTCCCGCGGTTTCGCTTCCCTGTCATGGTGCACGTTCTCCTGTGCAGCTAGCAGGTGTCAATTTGCAGGAAGAAAATTAACTTACTGATTAATTTATTCTCTACTTTCTATCTTCACTCTCGCTTTTGACAAAATGCATGTCTGGCCTTAGAAGGAAAAGCCTTTTTGGGTTGCTGGATGAGAAAGGTTTGGTGGCGAGGTGAGGTGAGGAGGAAACGGAAGAGTCTGATCAATGTAGTTTTGGTTGGCTGTTGTAAATTTGAATTGGATGGTGACGTCTTTCATAAGCTGTACTAGCAATCGAACGTTGTTGTTTGAGATCTGTTGTGTTCATTCGAGTAACGCACATGATTTGGCCCTGGTCAGAAGTATATATAGAGCATTTGCTGCATTCTCGTCAAACCAAACACAATGTTTCTATTCACTCTGTTCATAGCTACTACTTCCTCCCAAAGAGACCGATAACTAAACATGCAAGTCAAATGGTCACATGATTCTCTAGTGTACTAAACAAATGAGGTGATAAATGTTTCCTGGATGACTTGCTCACACCTATCACATGATTCTGCATGGGACTACTATATATACTTTCTGCCCTAGGATACAGAATTAAGTGAGTGGAATATGAATACTAATTTTTTTTATCTCTTTATCCAACTTCACATCGTCTGAAATATTGGAGGAAAACAAAAATATCATGGTAACATTTACTGACCGTAAATCTATATTGTCTCATGATATTGAGAAGAGTGTTGTTGGTGGTTCCAGCTATAGTCCTCTTAGATACTCACATCGGAAAGCTTTTCTGAATTCCAGATCCCATTGCTGGTGGCTGAAGGATGTCAATCTTGAGAAATTCCATTGGTGGTGTCTGAAGGAGGTCATTTTTTTCTCTTTTGTCGAGATTCTGACATTGTTATGCAGCAATTGCCATGGTGGTCAGAGGACACATCTTTTACATCCGAAGAGCTCTTTTCGTGTAGTTTGCAATCTGCTGCACCTATTCACAGTTCCGGCTTCAGTTCATGGTGTAGCTTTGTTCTTATGTTTCTTTGCAGCCTCCTGTAGTCACTAGTCAGTCAGTCAGTCAGTGAGTCCTCTGCATCTAGCAACTTTAACGTTTGTAAAGTAGACTAAATTAGCAACTTTAACATTTGTAAAGTAGACTAAATTACATGCCGATGCCATTTCTAGAAGTAGTAGCTAGTTGCTTTCTAATCTGATTAGTTCTTTAATTAGCCATGCTGCTAAATGCTAGTGTAACTTGGAAATGCCTCCGCAGGTGGGTATTCATTTTGCATGTGCTGATTTATGTATGTGTGTGCTCTTAAAGTAGGCTAACCTTGACTCTGTGACCGTGTGTGCAAGCTAGGACATGTATCTGCGCTAGCATGCTTGGATGGAATATATATTTTTTAATTCTTAATTACGAGATTGCTTATTATTCATTTTTCTTTAACCCCAAAATTGTTTATCTTAGATAGATCCTGTTACATGTTGCTAGCACATGTTTACTGAATCTGTTAGCATAACCATGACCAGGCTAGATCAATTTAACTGTGCCAATTTAGAAATTAATCATGCTATTAATTAGTTTGCCATCAGTGTGCAATATATCTGATCTCTTTGCATGTGTGGAAAGTTAGTGGGCATGATGCACTACACTACACTACTACAGAGTACAGACTTGTTTAGTTGAAGCAGGAGACTCATGTTTGTCAGCATAAAAACTTGTGGGCTGTATGATGTATATGCTGCTGTTGATTTCAGGGAGGTCACAGTGCACGTTTTGCTGTGCGGCAGGTGTCAATTTGCATGTGGATGGTTAAATAAGTAATACAAGGGACTTACTAATTAATTTGTTCTCTGTTTGCTCTGATGCTGCCCTGTGGCTGTCGGACATGTGCAGCGCAGCTACTGATGTTCAATTTTGCTGTGGCCGCAGAAGAAAGCCTTTTTTGGGCGTGGTGAGGTGAGTTTTGCCTGGCTGTTTCAGATTTGAATTGGATGATGATCTCTTTCATGAGCCATTTTAGCAATTGAATATTGCTGTTTAGAACTGATTTTGTTTCGCGCTGAGTAATGCAGCAGTAGAACTTGCTGACGGTGTGATTGACATTTATAGTTTCATTACTGCAGACCAGGCGAATTCAGGCTTCCATCAAAGGTTTGCATACAAAAACTAAGCAGGGGTAAATGACTTCTTCTCAAGGAATTTTCTTGTAGTATTTATTATCTCTGTAGCCTCATGTAGTCAGTCAGTGCTCTGCTTCTAGAGCATTGTTTGTAATACTCCACAAAGTCACTGTAGCAGCGGCTGTGGGAAGCTGCATGCCGGTTTCTAGAGTAGATCAGATTGTATCCAATTAATTAACCTGAAGCGCCTCCTGCTCTTTTGGTAGCTTAGTATCCACTTCCATAGAGTAGATCAGATTACATGCATGCATGTGGATACTGTTTCTGATTAGTTCTCTAACCATGCTGCTTTCCTGTGGACATTATGTAAATGGAGTGTTGTGCAGATGCTTTGGCAAATGGTGTCGTTGGAGAAACTGAAGATGTAGAGCAATCAGTCTTGCTTCGCTGTCATAGATTTGAGCTGTTTCGGAAGCGGGATAGTGTTGTTGTCTGAGAGCTGGAGCTAGAACTGACTCTGTTCCATTCTGAAATTGCAACAGCGGCCTGAATGTTGGGCCCAAGACACATCCCAAGAGCCATGCATTTACGTATGATTCTTATGCTTCTTTATTTTTTGTAGTGTTTATTTAGCTTTTGCCCGTCCATTGTAAGACCTGAATGGGTCATTGTTACGTTGGACTGGGTGGGTCTACTCTTAGTCATGTAGTTTCCGTCGCCCGACTATAAATCCATTCATGATATTTTTTATTTTTCAATTAAACCATATGGTCATTTGTATGCAAGTAGCCGTACTATGTCACACAATTTTGTTGTGTACCTCACATGATAAACGAATGATAAGGGCTCCGGAAAGCATGCTTAACCGTTGACAGCTATTATATGCGTACCTAAAAGTAAAAAGGTCCTAACAAAGACTGCAGTATATATATAAGTCAGGCCTATATCTAGTCGATCACCTGACTTGCCTAAGCTAGGATGCAAAATTGACTGTTATATGAGAGGTTTTTAAATTATTTTATGCTCTATATCCGTTTCTGTCAATCTGTTTGAAATATTTGGAAAACAAAAGTTCATGGTAAGAATATGATTATATATGTATACCTTCACTGAACAAAATGCTTGCAAATTTCAAAGCCGATTAATGATTTGTTAGTGGCATGTTAGTTATAGTTCTTCAAACTATTGTCCGATGCATTATCTGAAAAATGATTTTCCTTCTTTAATCTTTACCATTTGAATCTAGAACACTTAATGCTCGTGTTTGACTATGGTTAATGAATTTTTTCTTACAGTCAACTTCCCTGCAGCTGCTCCCACCACCACGGGTACTCTTTCTTAATTCGTTTTTCGTTTCAACGAGTTATACTTTGCATCGGGAAGAGAATTTGACTGGGTCCATATTTTAGCTTCCTCTGCTGCAGTAAATGATTTTTTGCATTATTTTACAGGGTTGGGAACTTCATGATTCAATGTGGGTTCAGAATCATCGACATTGTGACGCTTGCAATGTAGCTGACAGCCATCTTAATGTAGTTTCAGTCAGTGTCCATGTAAGTCTTTTGCCCTTAGACCCATTTCACTTTTGTGCTTCCAAGTGCACTACAACAGAATTCATATTCATTTCTCTGTGTTACAAGATTTTACAAGGATCGACCGAGTAGATGCTAGTCTAGATGAATATCAAGAAACGATTGAACTGAAGGGACAAGGGATGATGAGGTTGGAACATTTGTGCTACACGCTTACCATCTTCCTTTTTCTGGTTCTTATGCACTGTGAAGGGAAGCAATGATACAGAATTAATTTGTATTTGTAGGTTACAGTCATCCATTTGGATCTGAGTACTTTCCAGACAGAATTACAAAAGGGTGGTCATACACCTCTGATTAGGAAGGAGTTTTCAAGAACCGAATTCAAAGTGTAAGCACTCCAGAATTTCGCTTTTGGTGGGTGTTTTGGGATGCCAAGAAGGGGCCGAAGCACCAAGGAGCAGTAGTTCTCTACAATGTAGGACTTGAAATTAACTTGGAACTGTCCAGGTAAACACTACAGGTGCCGCCGTACATTAGTTGTGAATCATATGGCCCTGCAATCCAAATGTTGTGATTCACCCCTGCAAGGCATCCAGAACAGGGGATCTTATTTTGAGTTTTGGCGAGTTCTCCATCCAGCTGAATCTTTGGACGCAATCTTGAATTCTTAGTGATATAATTTACAATTCTAATCATATCTGACAACAGTGGTTTCGATTGCAAGGAAAATAAATAAACACGGATTGTCTGATTTACATATTTACTCACTCATAATCAATAATGTGTCCATCAAATGGCATTCACTTTAAGACTCTCATTAAGCATTGTAATCACTTGTAGGTGAACATGGATTTTGTGGGACTCGTGTGCACTTTTTCTTAATTTTTGTTAGCAGATTAAGTAAATGTATTTTCTGTCCTTATGCAATCATGGTTTTAAGACTGCTCACTACTTTCAATAACAAGCTGACGACAAGGAATAAAGATAAGAAAATGACTATCTCTTCACAACTGGTGTGGATCTTTAAGTGAATGCCATTTGATGGGAGCTTAAAACTTAGATAAGTGTGAGCAATTTCAGTTTCACATATTTTTCATGATTCAGTGGACTTGGACTACTCTCTTAATCCTTGCCGCTCAAGTGGTGACACTCATGTGTACTAGTTGACAATTTTTTTGTTAAGCTCTACTTCTTGAAAGTTGGTGACTCGACTCCAGGTCATTCAAGACTAACTGTTTTGCAGATGCAATTGACATTCAACTACTTACAGCTTTATGCCCTTCTCGCAGCTCTTTTAGTGTGAGTTCTCATCCAGCCAAACACAATGTTTCCGTTCACTTTGTTCCTGAGAACGAAAACTGAACATGCAACTCAAATGGTCACATGATTCTGCAGTGTACTCACAAAAATGACATGATAAATATTTCTTCAATGGCTTGCTCACACCTATCGCATGCTAATAGTATTTTGTTTTCATAACAAGAACTAACTATAAGAATATAGATGTATGGAAGTCCTATATATATATACCTTCTGCCCTAGGATGTCAATAAAGTGAGTGGAATATGAATACTAATTTTCTTATCTCTGTTTCCATCTTCAAATCATATGGAATATTCGAGGAAAAAAAATAATATCATGGTAACATTTACTTACTGTAAATCTGTATTCACTCCTCATGTTGAAAATAGAGTGTCTACCAGTGGTTCCAATGACTGTTCTCTTAGATACTCACTTCGAACAGATTTTCTGAATTCCAGATCCCATTGATGGTTTCTTTAGCCTCTCTATCTCAAGAGCGGATTGCTCCACAGGTTATGTTCTTTCCCATTGCCTGTACTTACCGTTTCATGGTTTTCCATCATATCTAAAGCTTGCACAATAATTTGCAGGACCAGCGACTCGGTATGTATGGCTGACAAAGCATGAGAGATATGATGATCTGAATGCATGCCTGTGTGCATCACATGATGTGGATCCCAGGGGTCCTTCATGAAGTACAAAATGATGCTCTCGGTGCAGGACAACATTAGGGATAGAAGAGCAATTACTTTCTCAATTACAGAGAAGCATCAAATTAGTACTTCTTTGGTTTCTCAAGCACCGAGCGATCCTGATACAATAAAAGAAGTTCAGATATTGTTGGAGGAATCCACCATGCCGGAGTAAACAGGGTGGAAACCACGTGGAAAGAGCATGAATTTTGTTGGCTTCAAATAGTGTACTTGGTGATTGTTATGTGCTTGGCTGAACTTTGACCTGTATCTTCTTCGTCTTCAGATATACTTGCAATGTGAATTAGTTCATCTCCTTGAACATTTCCTAGGTTTAGCAGAAGTTGTGATATGTACTCACACCTGTGAGATATCTATGTTTGCATCTAGTTTTAGTGTTGTTGAGAAGGCCTTGGCCTTGAGCTGCACGTTGAGAAACTTTTTGAACTGTTGCCTTCTCTGGGCATGGAGATAAAGACCGAGGACCAAGTCCCAGAGTACATACCATACTCATTGATAAATATTAGGGCACTAGAATTCGGCTTACTATTTTCAAGTTTGTTTCTGTTGAAAGGAATCTATGTGGTAACTTTTGGATATGTCAATTCCACACTTCCTTGATCGGCTTACTAATTTCAAGTTTATTTCTGTTAAAAGGAATTTATGTGGTAACTTTTGGATCTGTCAATTCCGCACTTCCTTGATCCAATTTCGAAAGGACCAGAAGCTTGTTATAGAAAATTGGGGCGTAAACTCTGACGTCTATCTTTTGGATCTCAATACACACTTGCGTGGAAGGATGCGCAATTTATTATTGCGCCTTTTATGTTCTGACTGGTATTCTGTTCTTAATCTGATTAATGTTGTACAGTAATGCTGGTGAAATACTTAGAAGTTTTATCTACCAAATGGGTTGTTTCCCGTGAAATGCATGGAAACATATTGCCGGATTTCCATGCTCCAAATGGATCTTAAACTGCCAAATGAGTTGTGACCTTTTTTAGAGAAGACATAGCCTTATCCAAACCATAAGGATGTGCCCTTTTGCAGCCGAGTTTCATGTGTAAAAAACGGATTAACTGATGCACATTTTGTACAACAGGCACTTACTATTAATATGTCACATTTTGTGACTCGCTTTCTCCAATGTTGTCTTCTTAATTTCTGCATTATGTTATGTTGATCTTGAAGGGGAACCAAAAACTTAGCTTAAATCAGACAATTTTCATTTCATTCATCTTTCATGATGCAAGCAATGGACATGGGCAACTCTCTGTTTTTACGTTTCAGTCATGTGCTGGTAAATATGACCAAAACTAACATAACATGCATAGAGTTCTACTGCTTGAAGGTTGGTTGTTTCTTGAGATAGCGAACTGCTCACGCCAAGCGGTCATGAAGGTGAGTTACTCTGGATCGTCCATGACTAACCTGTTTGCAAATGCAATTTCTCTTCAGCCAGTCACTCAATTAGGAGCTTCTGACCATGCCTTTGATATGATTTCTCTCCAACCAAACACCATATGTGCCTAATTTTGTTTCCGGCAAGAGATTGGAAACCAAACATACATTTACAAAGATCACATCATTCTACAGTTTACTCACTTGATAAAAATGACATGACAAGTTTGATTCCCGAATGGCTTGTTCAACACATACCCCCACAACCCCCCCCCCCCCCCCCCCCCGCACCCCTAAGAATAGCTAACAAAGAGTAGAGATGTGTAGAACTCCTATATATATGTAGCCCTGGCTTAGGATTTCCATGTGAGTGTGATATGAATTCGGAATTTCTTATGTCTTTAGCTTCAGTCCATCTGAAATATTGGAGGAAAACAAAAACGTGAGAGCCAAGGAGGTGCAGTTGGAAGAAGCTGAAGCCAAATGTTCTTGTTTGGATTTTCTTTGGTCACCCAAACATAAATTAACATTTTACGGGGTATGTGTCTGGAATTGAAATTGCCAGCCGCTGTGACCTTTTTTAGCTCTCAGGAGAATGCTCCCATCAGGAATAAAATGACAGGGAAATGTGTTAATGCCTGACGGGTGCCCGACAGGAAAACAGTTCCTGTCGGCAATTCCTGTAAGCAGCTCACAGGAAAATCTCTTTTTTTGTCAGGTTTATTGAGCACCTTTTGTGACGGGTGACCGACAGGGGAAGTCCGCCAGGGTATAAATTTTCAGAATTTCCCACTTCCATATATTCAGGAATAACTGCAAAACTATTTGTTAAATAGGCATACGTCCAATTGCCCATATATAAAAAATGCATCCAAAATCGATGTTCACTTAACACATATCAGTCCATTAAACCATGATTCAACATCCAACAATTGACATATGAAAAGTTGTACATGCACTTGCTCGAAAGCAACAACAATTCCACACATACATGACACCAATCTGATTCTCATCCATTACATTGCACAGAGCAATGCCAACAAAATACACACATTTCTAAGTCACCTATGTTCATGATCAGGAGCATCAGCTACATACATATGACTTCACTATTTCCCAGCCATCACATTGCAGTCAAATGCTAAGCACCTAATAAGTGTTGCGCATGAGCATGTACTACCACCAGAGAGATCCAAATACCATAAGATGGTCATTTATTTGTTCCAACGGCAGGTGGACTAGTGAGATCCTCCTCTGGATGCACAACTGTTATCATCAATGTTTCACCATCATTGCTACCTCCAGTGTTGCCATTACCGATGGTCATCCGTAGTGTCGCCTTCCAAGTTAACATGGGATGAATTAGTGTTCCCCTACAAAGCCATGTACAATATAATGAGAACCCAAAATGAAATATATGGCACCTTGCAGAGTGATAACATATGCAGACATGGCACTACTTGTATTTACACTCCTCAACAATTCACTCATTTTTGTTGCAGTCCTGACAAAAAAGAAGGCAAATTGGTAGTGATCCAAAAAATGCAAAGTATGATGTACCAGACAGCAGAATAATCAATAAAAGACGTATACTTGGCTGAATGAGAACAGGCTTTTGTGGTACATTATTTCTGCTTTTCTTATCAGAGAAACAAACTCATAGCCAGTACTCAACTTTCAGTAAAGATATTGATTAGTCTCATTAAATTGGATCTTTCAGAGAGGTGTTCGAACCATATGGAAGCAAAAAAATCCATTCTTGAATGCATTACAAAGTAGACAGACCCAGAAACTTAGTTAAGAAGTCGTTGTTACTATCACAGAATTTACAATGCCCCCGATTTTGTTGCCTATGAACTGAACATCGATACATTGTCAATAAAGTTAACTGAAGGGTTATAGTTGACTAATATCTAAGTTAATGCAGTTAACAAAATGGGTTGTTTAGTGGAGAGCACAACTCCCAGACAAGAAAGAAATTTTAACATGGCATACTGAATTACCTATGATGTTTAGTTACTCGCTCCAGAGCTATATCTCCAGCCTTTGCTTCCATGCATTATTTTCCAAGTCTTTGTCGAGTAAGAAACACAATCTAAGAGGACACTGGTATCAATTCTAAGATTATTCGGGCATGAACATATTCTGAATATAACAATGCATTATGGGGCAGAAATCAGTAACCATCTGTTTGCCAGGAGATCATGTAATGGTTCCTGCAAAAAAATCATGTAGTACTAGTTAGACTTTACTCTCAAACTTCTAAATAGATTGGAGATTCTGAATACGAAACCCCTGCACATATTGACAACAAGTGATGTGATTTAGAAAGATAAAATATTAAAATCTTGAACTATGGATACAGAATGTATGAGCCTCCTGTATGTTCAGAAAATATAACATTTTATTTGCTATACATGTATAGAATATAAGCAATCACAAATACATCCAGATCCCACAAAAGGTGAAAAAATATAAACAAGAAGTGCAACTTTGTTTTAGTGAGGCTTCTGCCATCACCTTAGTTGTACTGTAAAGTGAATTTTGGTAAGTCTTTCCTCAACCACTGAACAACTACAAGATTAAAATGAGTAGTCCTTCCAATGATAAATATATATATTGAAGTCAACTTCATCTAAATCAATACGATAGGGTGAAGATTGTAATTCAGGGAAGTAAATCATGCCCTCAAAGAAGATTGTAATAGGACTATGTATATGTTGGAACAACTGTTGGCTCAAGATTTGACCCACGTGCCAAAGACTTGACAAGAGGATCTGAACTAAATAATTCTCTTAAAGTAGATCTAGTAGCTACACACACCCTTGAGTGACCAAAGAATATGACCACCAAACCAGATACATACATGATGGCAGAAACACAAGAATGAGATAGATATGCGCGTGCGTTCATCACCTCATGCTACTGACCTACAAAACTTGATAAGGAGGACGTATATACTCCTCATAGTCCTCGAAATCTGATAGACAACACGTTCTAGACAACAAGGTACCTGAAACTGAATCAGGGTTCGGAAGAAGACAAGAGGACTGGATTAGTGGAGCTAATTCATATGGGAAGAGGTTGGGTTAGCGTCAGGGATGGGATGGTGGATACTTTCAGAACACTTTAGACTTCCCATCGTAAAAAAGAAATTCGTCAAATAAATAAGAGCAATTTGAGAAAATGCCACATCTTTCCTGGGACTTTGCTCCCATAGCACACCTTTCTTTTTATTAGATTGTATAGCACACCTTTGACTAATGGCTGGACAAAATACCATAGATTGATTTTTTCCCTTCTATTCCACATCTAGACCCACATCTCTTTTTTGCTAGGACGAAATTACCCCCAGGTCGTTTCCTGGATACGGAACGATCAACACCACGAGAGACAAAACAAAGCACGCCGCCGCCACCTCGCCGTTCCTCCTCCCAGCGCCGCCGCCTAGCTCCTCTGACAAGCTCTCTCTCTCTCTCTCTCTCTCTCTCTCTCTCTCTCTCTCTCTCTCTCTCTCTCTCCCTCCCTCCCTCTCCCTCCCTCCCTCCGTCTCTCTCTCCCTCCCCTCTCTCTCTCTCTCTCCCTCTCTCTCCCCCTCTCCCTCCCTCTCCCTCTCTCCCTCTCCCTCTCTCCCTCTCCCTCTCTCCCTTTCCCTCTCCCCCTCTCTCCCTCCCTCTCTCCCTCCCTCTCCCTCCCCCCTCCCTCGCTCCCTCCCTCCCTCTCTAAATCGCGGTATGAGGGGAGACTGAAGGGAAAAGGCACGCTTGGAGGGGACTCAATAATATGCAGGGACGGATATTCTTGGTCTCAAGCACACTACACAGTTCTACAGAACTCTACCTTGGTGACCCCGTGTATGTCGATGAACAAAAGAACAGTTTGCGCTCCAAAGACTCGGAGCAGTGCTAGTAGTGCATCATGTGTTGACAATGGTAATGTGCTTCGTAATAATGAGAGATATCTGCAATCTGATGGTCAAGTTATTATTGACTGGTCTAGTCTTGAGATATCTCCTATAGGTGATGATATAATAGCTCCTATGTCCCAGGAAAACATGTGTGAGGTACTTGGAATTGAGGATGAGGTTGAGGATGCTCAACCAATAAATGATCCAGCTCGAGTTGTTGTGTGCCATGCTAATGAGGAGTTAATGGACGAGGGAGCTATACCAGTTGATGACCAAGTACCTGAAGACATAGAAATGTCATATGACAAAGATCATCCAAAAGTTGAGAAAGGTTCAATCTTTCCAAACAATGATCGATTATAGGAGGGCTGTGAGGCAATGGGCAATCAATGAAGAATTCAACCTTGGGACTCACAGAGCTGACAAGAGTAGGTGGATGGCACATTGTATGGCTAAGGATTGTCCATGGAAAATAACATGTCGCATTATGGCTAATAAGACAAAGACCAGGGTACTAACATAGCTTAATATTTCACTTTCTCTATTATTTTTGTTATGGTAGCATCATGTTATTGTAGCAACGCTAACAACTTTGTTATGTATGCAGGTTAACCAGATAGGACCGGCACACACATGTGTTTCAAGTAGCAGGCTCAATTCAGCAATGGCCTCGCAAGATTGGGTTCAAGAAAGGTCCAAGAAAAGTTGAAGGAAAACTCCAAACTCATGGAAATACCCCTTTAGCAAAGAAAAATAGACACGATGTCGCTTTATTTTTATTGGTTGCAAGGATTTACAAGAAAACTTGGAGGAATACTGGAATGTAACCGCTGGCTATCACACTGTATGGAAGGGGAGGGAGAGAGCAAAGGATGGGATATATGGTTCTTGGGGTAGTAGCTTCTGTTACCTATATAATTTTAAATCAGAGATGGAACTTAGATCCCCTGGAAGCATTGTTGAGGTCGATACTATGCTAACGAAAGGTAAAGTTTACTTTCACAGATTTTTTATGGCACTTAAGCCTTGTGTAGATGGATTCCATGCTGGATGTAGGCCTTATCTTAGCATAGACTCAACTGCATTGAATGGAAAGTGGAATGGTCATTTAGCTGCATGCACAGCTTTAGATGGACATAATTGGATGTTTCCACTTGCATTTGGCTTTATTGAGGTTGAAGATGAAGATAATTGGACATGGTTCATGACACAATTGCATAGGGCATTAGAGCTAACTTCAAAGGTCGCTATATGTACGGATGCATGCAAAGGCCTAGAAAATGCAGTTAAGAAAGTTTTCCCTCAAGCAGAACGGAGGGGGTGCTCTAGGCATTTAATGCAGAATTTTTCAAAAACATATAATGGTGACATAATTGGACGCATGTGGGCTGCTGGTAAGACCCATAGACCTTCAATGTTTGAGTACCACTTCTCCAAGGTTCTAGAATCTAGCCAAACTATGGGCAAGTACTTGCAAGAGTACCATAATTTGAAGTGGATGAAGTCTAGTTTTGACACTGAGATCAAGTGCGATTACATTCATAACAACCTTCCAGAGACCTTCAATAATTGGATAAAAGGAATCAAAGATCTCCCCGTAGATGTGTTAGCTGAAACGCTTAATGGAAAGATAATGAAATTGGTTGCAACAAGGAGAACAATTGGGGAGAAGTTACAAGGACGAATGTTGCCAGCAGTTGTACAACAAGTGAATAATAGAACGAGGGGGCTTTGGCACTTGAAAGTTACCAGATCAAGTAATTGGAAAGGTGAGGTCAGGGACATCAACAAAGACAATTTGAGGCATGTGGTTAACATAGAGAAAAGCGAGTGCACGTGCATTGAGTGGCAGCACACAGGTAAACCATGTGAGCATGCACTTGTTTTCTTGATTGAAAAAGGAACGTGAAGATGGAAGATTATCTTCATGAGTACTACTCTCTAGAAAGGGTTAGGGCAGCATATAGGGGGGTTGTAGAGCCCCTCACAGATAGATCACAATGGCCTAATGTTAAATTAGACTTTGTATTGCATGCACCACTCCCCAAAAGTTCCGTAGGAAGATAAACGAAGTTGAGATTTAGAAGTTTCTTTGAAAAGGGAAGAGGACATTATAAAAAGAAACCACCACCAAAAGGTCAATTAGGAAGCCAAAACAGGTGCAAGAAGTGTAACCGACTTGGACATAGGCAAGCTGGATGCCCAACTAATGGAGTGAAGAAAAGGTCATTTATATTTATTCACATTTATTCAACTCGTATTTTCACTTCTATTGCTCGAGTTTGTAACATTGTTTCAATTCGTTGACAGGAAACCGAAACCTAGAAAGATAAAACCAAACACCGAAGTAGATGTTGAATGTACAATCGCAGGAGATGCTCTCCTACAAGTCAGCCCTCGTCCTATTACAAGGAGGTAAAAAATAATGCTTCTTTACAATTTCTCAAGTGGGCGTGAGGTATTTTTTTCTCAAACTACATATTGTGCAGCCAATCATCTCTTTGTAGCCCTCTTGGAGGGATGTCTCCATTGGCTGCCACACAAGCCAGCCCTCGCCCTATGATGAGGAAGTATTTTTTTGGCTTATTATCTTCAATATCTCTACAAATGTGGCATATTTTTATCTTTAAAAAATGCCTTTTCCTGTAGTCAATCATCTCTTTGTAGCCCTCTTGGTGGGATGTCTCCATTGGCTGTCCCACAAGCTAGTCCTCGACCTATGACGAGGAGGTAATTTTATTCTGGCCTATCTTCAATATCTCTACAAATGTGGCATATTTTTACCTTAAACTATGTTTTCTCGGTAGTCAATCATCTCCTCGTAGCCCTCTTGGAGGGATGTCTTCATTGGGTGTCCCACAAGCTAGCCCTCGACCTAT
The DNA here is from genome assembly GCA_032464435.1 of Aegilops umbellulata. Taxonomy (NCBI): domain Eukaryota; kingdom Viridiplantae; phylum Streptophyta; class Magnoliopsida; order Poales; family Poaceae; genus Aegilops; species Aegilops umbellulata. The sequence goes on from CP136054.1 coordinate 11,547,441, forward strand.
AACGAGGAGGTAAATTTCTTTTGGCTTATCTTTAATATGTCTTCAAGTGTGGAATGTTTTTATCTTAAACAATGTTTTTTTGTGTAGTCAATCATCTCTTCGTAGCCCTCTTGGAGGTACATCTTCATTCACTGTCCTACAAGGCAGCCCTAGTCCAACCACAAGGAGGTGAAAAGAAATCTGATGTTTTTATTGAATTATGTATAACATCGGTCTTTTTTTAATGCATGAAATTGATGTATTATGCAGGCAACTTTCTATGGAAACAGGGACTCCCGCTTCTCCACCAAAAGTAGTTGCGAAGGCCGCAAAAAAGCTCACACCAAGGAAGAGAAAAAGAGTGTAGCATGCCATTCCGTGATATTGTTATGCCTTTAGTGATCTTTTTTAAGAAGTCGATGCCACTTCTTTAAGAAGTCAATGCTTTTCAATTGAATTCATGTCTTTTAATGTCTTGTGATCTTTTTTCTAGGATAATGTCTTGTGATCTTGTCGTGTGTGTACTGAGATGATTATTCACTTTTTATACTGGATGCAACTTGTCAGACTAGGACTCACCTTATGCTTCCAATATAAATTCATATCTATTAGTTCTGGATTGTCTTGTGATATGTGAAGAAGGTACAGAAATATAGAGAGGTCATGTCAAAATTTTACGTGAAAATGTTGTAGAAATTTTTATTATATCTATACCAACAAAATAATATATCATTACATGCTACATCCCAATCTGAATTTTGATTACATCCATACGAACAAGCATCCTTATCTTCTTAGAACAATTGCTACAGCCGTCAACACATAACAAATTTATTAGTGTATCTCACTGGTATTTGAGCCATATGCTAACAAAGCTATCAACCAGAGCGGACGAATGACAAGGCGGTGCTGCCGGAAAGGAGGCACAGTGAGACGGTGGCTCGCCGGGGAGCTGGCACAGCGAGGCGGCGGCGTCGGGAGGAGTCACGACGATGCGGCGTTGTGCTCTCCGTTCTGTGATCGTTTCATATCACCAGGAAACAGCCGGGGGCAATTTCGTCCTAACAAAAAGGAGAAGTGGGTTTGGACGTGGAATAGAAGGAAAAAATCAATCTGTGGTATTTTGTCCAGCCATTAGTCAAAGGTGTGCTATACAATCTAATAAAAATAAAGGTGTGTTATGGGAGCAAAATCCCGGGAAAGGTGTGTTATGGGAACAAATAATAAGGTAACAATACTACTAGGAAAAGGGCTATAGATGAAATTGACACTAATGGCGCACCAGAGAAGAGGTGCGCCACTACTTTATACTAATGGCGCACCATCAGGTGATGCGCCATTAGAGTGTAAGACACTAATGGCGCACCAGGCATAAGGTGCGCCACTAGTAACAATTTTTTTTTCATTTTTCCAAACATACTAATGGCGCATCCAGGCTAAGTGCGCCATTAGTAGTTCTAACTAGTAATGGCGCACCAGCAACAAAGTGCGCCACTAATGTATTTTTTTTGCAAAACTACTAATGGCGCATCGTGGCATAGTGCGCCATTACTAGTTTAAATTAGTAATGGCACACTATGCCACGGTGCGCCATTAGTATGTATATATTTTTTTAACTTTTCTGCAAAACTACTAATGACGCACGGCCAGGTGGTGCGCCATTAGTAACCTGGGACCAGCTAGATATTTTGAACAGCCACACCTACACACTCACTTTCTCCACTTCATTCCCTCCACCTCTTTCTCCAAGCTTGTCGGCTGCCTCCTCCTCCTCACCTCATTTGCGCCATAGATTCATCAAAATTAAGTGGTGAAATTACCTTTTTCTGATAGGTAAGTAAGGGGAAAGCTATCTTCATGTTGTAGATCTACTTTTTTTCTCCCTAGCTCGCTCCAACAACGTGCACATGCACTTTTTGTGGCCTAGCTAGATCTATGTATGTTTGTGGTGTTGCATATGTTTGTGGTGTTGCATATATGTTTGTGTTTGCAGGTACCGGCATTTGAAATGCGATAGTTGCCAATATTTTGCCGGAATGTTGATTCATTTCCGTTTCGGCAAGAATTTTGGCACTATGCATTCTTTTTGGTCCTATTTTTAGGGAAAGTCATGCCAAATTTTTTCTTGGTTCTAAAATATCGTTTTGCTCTACCCCGCAGGCGACCATGGTCCGCACGATGACCGAAGGCATCGTGAATAGGTTTTTGAGCTCCGCGAAGGCCGATATGCTTCAAAAGAACGAGACGGAGATAAGATGTCCGTGTCGAAGATGCAAGCTGAAGAGCCTTATTACGGACCCGGATTCCGGGCAGGTGCAGGACCACCTGCTCTTGCGTGGTTTCATGGATAGCTATCGGTGGCAAGGTGATGAAGATGACTATGAAGTCGTCCATGGGGGCCGGGCAAGAAATGAGCAAGGGAAGCAAGACAACCAGCGCGGCTCGGGCGGGCGAGAAGACGAAGAATCTCCAGGACATGATTACGACGGTGATGGTGTACACAGTCATCATGTAGAAGTTGCCGGACATGATGATGAGGAAGATGCCGGAGCAGACGAAGGGCATGATCATGAAGATGAAGATGCCGGCGGAGCAGACGATAATGGATCGTCGAAGGGTTGGGTTCAGGACCCTCATATTCAAGAGCTGCTTCTCAAGCAGACGGATAACGCAAGAGCTGCCACCCGAGAGAAAGCCAAGCTGGATCAACTGGAGATAGACGCGGTTACTCCGTTGTATGAAGGATGCAGGCCCGAGGATACCCGCCTGAAAGTAACGCTCATGGCTCTGGAGATGAAGGTAAAACACAAAATGATCGACGCATGCTTCGATGAGAACATGTCATTCTGGCACGAACGTCTTCCCAAGGGGAACAAGTGCCCGACCAGTTTCGAGGAGGCGAAGAAAATCGTGTGTCCTCTGGATTTACCGCACGTGAAATACCATGTGTGCATGAACAATTGCATCATTTATCGGGACGAGCACGCGGAGTCTACCATATGTCCGGTGTGCGGCGTCACTCGAGACAAGAAGAGGAAGAAAGCTCCTCAAAAAGTGGTGTGCTACTCTCCGATCACTCCTCGTCTGCAGCGCTATTTTGTGGACCCTAAGGTAGCAAAGCTCCTGCGTTGGCACGTGGATAGGGAGGAGAAGAAGCGAGAAGATGACGCAAATGATCCGGAGATAAATAAAAAAGACAAGATGCTGAGTCACCCAAAGGATGCGAGCCAGTGGAAAGCGTTGAACTTCGAACACCCAGAATTTGGGAAGAATCCAAGGAATATCGTGTTGGGCGCAAGCACCGATGGAGTCAACCCGTTTGGCAGACAGAGAAGCACACATAGCACCTGGCATGTGTTTGTGTGGATGTACAACCTCCCCCCCCCCGGTTGTGCATGAAGAGGAAGTACATTCACATGAGTATGCTAATTGAAGGGCCGAAACAACCAGGGAACGAAATCAATCTGTATCTGGGGCTGCTGAAAGAGGAGCTAGACACGCTGTGGAAAATGCCAGCCAATACGTGGGACGCCGCAGAGAAAGAATATTTCCCTATGAGAGCCGCACTGCTCACAACGGTGCACGACTATCTCGGTTACCGATATCTCGTGGGGTAGGTGGTCCACGGATTTTCTGGACGCGTCAGGTGCATGGATTACACAACGTATCGCCAGCTAGATAGAGATCCCGAGTCTTCAAAAACCGTGTTCATGGGATATCGAAGGTGGCTTCGCGACGATGACCCGTGGAGGAAACGCAAGGATCTGTTCGATGGTGAAACCGAACCCCAAAAACGCCCGCGTACGAGGAGCGGCGAGGAAATAGACCAGCTGTTGAAAAATTGGAAAGATTGACCACTGCCGGGAAAGAAGCAAAAGGCGCCAGAGTCAAGAAAGAAGCGAAAGGCGCCAGAGCCGGGAAAGAAGCGAAAGGCGCCAGAGCCGCTGCTGAAGGTATGGAAAACGAGGTCTGTTTTCTGGGACTTGCCGTACTGGAAGATCCACCATGTGCCTCACAGCCTTGATGTCATGCATATCACGAGGAATGTGTGCGAGCGTCTGCTTGGTACCCTGCTCAACATGTCAGAGAGGACCAAAGATGGGCCGAAAGCAAGGGCAGACTTGAAATCAATGGGCATCAGGGAGGAGCCTCACGCTGATGATGATGATGATGATGAGGCGAAGCAGGACACGGAAAGTCGTCGCAAAGGCAAAAAGGCCAAGAAGACCGGAAATGACTACCCTCCCGCGTGCTTCACTCTAAGTCAGGAGGAGATCGAGCAGTTTTTCACCTGCCTCGTAGGAGTAAAACTTCCTTACGGTTACACGGGGAAGATAAGCAGATACCTAGACCCAGTAAAGCAGAAGTTTAGCGAGATGAAGTCTCACGACTGTCACGTGCTGATGACGCAGATACTTCCAGTTGCAATCCGTGGGATCATGGACGCGCACGTCCGTGAAACGCTATTTGGCCTATGCAACTTTTTTGACGTGATCTCTCTGAAGTCGGTTGGCGTGAGGCAACTCAGAAGGCTACAGGAAGAGATCGTGGTGATACTATGCGAGCTTGAGATGTACTTCCCGCCCGCATTCTTCGATGTTATGGTGCATCTGCTGGTCCATATCGTGGAGGATATCATCCAACTCGGGCCGACGTTCCTGCATAGCATGATGCCGTTCAAAAGGATGAATGGTGTCATCAAAGGATACGTTCGCAACATGGCACGTCCAGAGGGAAGCATAGCCAGGAGCTTTCTAACCGAAAAGTGCATCTCCTACTACACGAATTATCTAGGCATCGAGGACCCCGTTGGTCTGCCCGTCAACAGGCACTTCGGATGGGGTCACCGTGAGGGTCGCCGCGAAATGCATGTCGACTTCGAGGTTCGACTTGCCGTCTTTGAAAGAGCAAACCTAGTCGCGCTACAACACATAGACGTGGTCGATCCTTGGGTGGTATAGCACAAAACCTTTATTGAGAAGACGTACAATGACCAAGGCCAACAGAGGACGAACGGAGATATAATCAAAGAGCACAACTCATGTTTCACGCGTTGGTTCAAGCAGAAGCTTCTGTCGTATCCTTTACGTGAGGATTCTTCTGCGGAAGAACAACTCATATTCGCCTTGTCACAGGGCGCCGAGCACAACCTGATGACCTATGAGGCGTACGATATCAACGGCTACACATTCTACACCGAGGATAAGGACATGAAGAGCGATGGTTATCAGAACTCCGGGGTAACGATGGAATCCTACACCGGTAACGACAAGGACAGATACTACGGAAGGATCGAGGAGATCTGGGAGCTGAGCTACGCTGGAGAGAAGGTCCCGATGTTCCGTGTTAGATGGGCCAAGAGCGTCCTAAAAGAAGACCGGTATTTCACCACCATGGTTATACCCGAAGCCAAATCCAAGATCGCGGGCGCAAATGTCACCGCAAAAAATGAGCCATGGGTACTGGCTTCCCAAGTGGACCAATGCTTCTTCATTACCGACCCGTCAAAGCCCAGTCGTGTTGTCGTGAGGAGAGGCAAAAGGAAGATCATCGAAATGGATGGGGTAGCCAATGAGCAAGACTTCGACAAGTACGGTGACCCGAAGATCGAACATGACGACGACGATGAAGTAGCAGCATACACCACAAGAAGAAGCAGGACCACCCTACCTAAAGGACGTCCGTTCCACAGAAGAACTCCATTTGAGAAAAAGAAGGGCAAGAAGATTGTGAACAGATAGCTAGCTAACTAAGATCGATCGTATTTAAATCGTAGTCTTCATTTCTCAATTGTATTACATGGGCACTTTTTGAACTCATGAATATTTTTGAATTTCATGGGCACTTTTTGAATTCATGAATATTTCTTCAAATTTGATGAATATTTTTAAACCTCGATCGCTATCCCCTCCATCTCGATCTCGATCCCCGGCCCGCTCCACCGCCGCCGAGCACCCACCGCACCCTCCCCCGCTCCACCGCCGCCGCCGACCCACCGCATATATGTTACTCCCAAAAGCATATAAAGTTTGTCAAATTTGGAGCTATGGATATTTAGTTATGATTTAAATAAATTTGAACATATTTAAACACAATAAATATCAAACAACATTTTAAATGTTGTTAACATGGCAACAAAGTGCATATTATTTTTCTACATGAAATTCAGGACCTCCCAGTGTGTGTGCTGCGTGCTGACCAGTCGGGCTAGGGTGTGTGTCCTGTTTCAGATACGGTTAGGCGGAATATAACCTGAGTGCTCAAACTGTAATAAAAAAATTTACTAATGGCGCACCGAGGGGAGGTGCGCCATTGCTGTCGTCGTACTTATGGCGCACTAGGGGGAGGTGCGCCATTGCTAACCCTCCCCTAACTCCACCTATTCCCCACTGGCCTCTCTCCCTCCCTCGCCAGATCCCCAACTCGACCTAACCTCGCCGCAGCCGCCCACGCGCCCCCGCCGCCTCCCCTCGAGCCCCGCCTCCCCCCCGAGCGCCGCCTCCCTTGCCTCGGAGCCGCCCCACGTCCACCAGGAGAGGAAGCCCCATGTCCACCAGGAGAGGAGGCCCGCGACCTCCCCGCAGTCTATCCCCGCCTCCGCAAAGCTCGCCGTCTCCGCCCTCCGTCGTCTCCGCTCCGGCCACCACCTCATCGTGGTTAGGTAACCCTCCTCCCTCTGCCTCTCTTCTCCTCTCTTCCTCCTCTCCTCCCTCCCGGCCATGCCCTCTTCTTCTCTCTTTTGCTAGGTTTAGGTCAAATCCTTCTCGAATTTAGGTCAAATTAGGTTCAAACAATTGTGGGAGTAGTGCCTAGCAAACATGAATAATACTCCATGTGCATTAGGTACACCTAATGTATTGGGTTTGAACCCTAACCACTTCCCTCTCCTTTTTCTTTTTTCTGCAGTTTATGTTTGGTAGTAGACCATATCAGTAGCTGCAGTTCATGTTTGTCCATTTATTGGTCCCTTTTAAAAAAAACTGATGAAAATAGATGAGTATATGTAGTGTTCTTTTTATGTGTTCATTTTCTATCTTTTTGAAATAGGTTCAGTGTAGTTGTTGTAATTCTAGCAGGGTTTTTTTGCTGACAGTACAGTTCATGCAAATTTGTTATAGTAATTTGTACCCTGCGCTGGGCCTGTTTGTTGTTGCTGCTTGGTACTAAGTACTTGCCATGAGACTAGTTAGGTTGCATCTGTTTTGTGCTGAGTTGCTTGCTTGCTCTCTTGCTGCAATCTTTCATCCACAGTAGTAGTAAGCAATTCGGTTAGCCGAGAGATTAGCTTCAATTCTGAAATTAAGCAATTCAACTAGCCGCTGATTTTTGCCAAAGTCAATCGCTGTTCAACCATCAGATTTCTCACCCATACACACTAGTAGAAAAAGGGGCTGTGGGAAGCTGCATGCCGGTTTCTAGAGTAGATCAGATTGTATCCAATTAATTAACCTGAAGCGCCTCCTGCTCTTTTGGTAGCTTAGTATCCACTTCCATAGAGTAGATCAGATTACATGCATGCATGTGGATACTGTTTCTGATTAGTTCTCTAACCATGCTGCTTTCCTGTGGACATTATGTAAATGGAGTGTTGTGCAGATGCTTTGGCAAATGGTGTCGTTGGAGAAACTGAAGATGTAGAGCAATCAGTCTTGCTTCGCTGTCATAGATTTGAGCTGTTTCGGAAGCGGGATAGTGTTGTTGTCTGAGAGCTGGAGCTAGAACTGACTCTGTTCCATTCTGAAATTGCAACAGCGGCCTGAATGTTGGGCCCAAGACACATCCCAAGAGCCATGCATTTACGTATGATTCTTATGCTTCTTTATTTTTTGTAGTGTTTATTTAGCTTTTGCCCGTCCATTGTAAGACCTGAATGGGTCATTGTTACGTTGGACTGGGTGGGTCTACTCTTAGTCATGTAGTTTCCGTCGCCCGACTATAAATCCATTCATGATATTTTTTATTTTTCAATTAAACCATATGGTCATTTGTATGCAAGTAGCCGTACTATGTCACACAATTTTGTTGTGTACCTCACATGATAAACGAATGATAAGGGCTCCGGAAAGCATGCTTAACCGTTGACAGCTATTATATGCGTACCTAAAAGTAAAAAGGTCCTAACAAAGACTGCAGTATATATATAAGTCAGGCCTATATCTAGTCGATCACCTGACTTGCCTAAGCTAGGATGCAAAATTGACTGTTATATGAGAGGTTTTTAAATTATTTTATGCTCTATATCCGTTTCTGTCAATCTGTTTGAAATATTTGGAAAACAAAAGTTCATGGTAAGAATATGATTATATATGTATACCTTCACTGAACAAAATGCTTGCAAATTTCAAAGCCGATTAATGATTTGTTAGTGGCATGTTAGTTATAGTTCTTCAAACTATTGTCCGATGCATTATCTGAAAAATGATTTTCCTTCTTTAATCTTTACCATTTGAATCTAGAACACTTAATGCTCGTGTTTGACTATGGTTAATGAATTTTTTCTTACAGTCAACTTCCCTGCAGCTGCTCCCACCACCACGGGTACTCTTTCTTAATTCGTTTTTCGTTTCAACGAGTTATACTTTGCATCGGGAAGAGAATTTGACTGGGTCCATATTTTAGCTTCCTCTGCTGCAGTAAATGATTTTTTGCATTATTTTACAGGGTTGGGAACTTCATGATTCAATGTGGGTTCAGAATCATCGACATTGTGACGCTTGCAATGTAGCTGACAGCCATCTTAATGTAGTTTCAGTCAGTGTCCATGTAAGTCTTTTGCCCTTAGACCCATTTCACTTTTGTGCTTCCAAGTGCACTACAACAGAATTCATATTCATTTCTCTGTGTTACAAGATTTTACAAGGATCGACCGAGTAGATGCTAGTCTAGATGAATATCAAGAAACGATTGAACTGAAGGGACAAGGGATGATGAGGTTGGAACATTTGTGCTACACGCTTACCATCTTCCTTTTTCTGGTTCTTATGCACTGTGAAGGGAAGCAATGATACAGAATTAATTTGTATTTGTAGGTTACAGTCATCCATTTGGATCTGAGTACTTTCCAGACAGAATTACAAAAGGGTGGTCATACACCTCTGATTAGGAAGGAGTTTTCAAGAACCGAATTCAAAGTGTAAGCACTCCAGAATTTCGCTTTTGGTGGGTGTTTTGGGATGCCAAGAAGGGGCCGAAGCACCAAGGAGCAGTAGTTCTCTACAATGTAGGACTTGAAATTAACTTGGAACTGTCCAGGTAAACACTACAGGTGCCGCCGTACATTAGTTGTGAATCATATGGCCCTGCAATCCAAATGTTGTGATTCACCCCTGCAAGGCATCCAGAACAGGGGATCTTATTTTGAGTTTTGGCGAGTTCTCCATCCAGCTGAATCTTTGGACGCAATCTTGAATTCTTAGTGATATAATTTACAATTCTAATCATATCTGACAACAGTGGTTTCGATTGCAAGGAAAATAAATAAACACGGATTGTCTGATTTACATATTTACTCACTCATAATCAATAATGTGTCCATCAAATGGCATTCACTTTAAGACTCTCATTAAGCATTGTAATCACTTGTAGGTGAACATGGATTTTGTGGGACTCGTGTGCACTTTTTCTTAATTTTTGTTAGCAGATTAAGTAAATGTATTTTCTGTCCTTATGCAATCATGGTTTTAAGACTGCTCACTACTTTCAATAACAAGCTGACGACAAGGAATAAAGATAAGAAAATGACTATCTCTTCACAACTGGTGTGGATCTTTAAGTGAATGCCATTTGATGGGAGCTTAAAACTTAGATAAGTGTGAGCAATTTCAGTTTCACATATTTTTCATGATTCAGTGGACTTGGACTACTCTCTTAATCCTTGCCGCTCAAGTGGTGACACTCATGTGTACTAGTTGACAATTTTTTTGTTAAGCTCTACTTCTTGAAAGTTGGTGACTCGACTCCAGGTCATTCAAGACTAACTGTTTTGCAGATGCAATTGACATTCAACTACTTACAGCTTTATGCCCTTCTCGCAGCTCTTTTAGTGTGAGTTCTCATCCAGCCAAACACAATGTTTCCGTTCACTTTGTTCCTGAGAACGAAAACTGAACATGCAACTCAAATGGTCACATGATTCTGCAGTGTACTCACAAAAATGACATGATAAATATTTCTTCAATGGCTTGCTCACACCTATCGCATGCTAATAGTATTTTGTTTTCATAACAAGAACTAACTATAAGAATATAGATGTATGGAAGTCCTATATATATATACCTTCTGCCCTAGGATGTCAATAAAGTGAGTGGAATATGAATACTAATTTTCTTATCTCTGTTTCCATCTTCAAATCATATGGAATATTCGAGGAAAAAAAATAATATCATGGTAACATTTACTTACTGTAAATCTGTATTCACTCCTCATGTTGAAAATAGAGTGTCTACCAGTGGTTCCAATGACTGTTCTCTTAGATACTCACTTCGAACAGATTTTCTGAATTCCAGATCCCATTGATGGTTTCTTTAGCCTCTCTATCTCAAGAGCGGATTGCTCCACAGGTTATGTTCTTTCCCATTGCCTGTACTTACCGTTTCATGGTTTTCCATCATATCTAAAGCTTGCACAATAATTTGCAGGACCAGCGACTCGGTATGTATGGCTGACAAAGCATGAGAGATATGATGATCTGAATGCATGCCTGTGTGCATCACATGATGTGGATCCCAGGGGTCCTTCATGAAGTACAAAATGATGCTCTCGGTGCAGGACAACATTAGGGATAGAAGAGCAATTACTTTCTCAATTACAGAGAAGCATCAAATTAGTACTTCTTTGGTTTCTCAAGCACCGAGCGATCCTGATACAATAAAAGAAGTTCAGATATTGTTGGAGGAATCCACCATGCCGGAGTAAACAGGGTGGAAACCACGTGGAAAGAGCATGAATTTTGTTGGCTTCAAATAGTGTACTTGGTGATTGTTATGTGCTTGGCTGAACTTTGACCTGTATCTTCTTCGTCTTCAGATATACTTGCAATGTGAATTAGTTCATCTCCTTGAACATTTCCTAGGTTTAGCAGAAGTTGTGATATGTACTCACACCTGTGAGATATCTATGTTTGCATCTAGTTTTAGTGTTGTTGAGAAGGCCTTGGCCTTGAGCTGCACGTTGAGAAACTTTTTGAACTGTTGCCTTCTCTGGGCATGGAGATAAAGACCGAGGACCAAGTCCCAGAGTACATACCATACTCATTGATAAATATTAGGGCACTAGAATTCGGCTTACTATTTTCAAGTTTGTTTCTGTTGAAAGGAATCTATGTGGTAACTTTTGGATATGTCAATTCCACACTTCCTTGATCGGCTTACTAATTTCAAGTTTATTTCTGTTAAAAGGAATTTATGTGGTAACTTTTGGATCTGTCAATTCCGCACTTCCTTGATCCAATTTCGAAAGGACCAGAAGCTTGTTATAGAAAATTGGGGCGTAAACTCTGACGTCTATCTTTTGGATCTCAATACACACTTGCGTGGAAGGATGCGCAATTTATTATTGCGCCTTTTATGTTCTGACTGGTATTCTGTTCTTAATCTGATTAATGTTGTACAGTAATGCTGGTGAAATACTTAGAAGTTTTATCTACCAAATGGGTTGTTTCCCGTGAAATGCATGGAAACATATTGCCGGATTTCCATGCTCCAAATGGATCTTAAACTGCCAAATGAGTTGTGACCTTTTTTAGAGAAGACATAGCCTTATCCAAACCATAAGGATGTGCCCTTTTGCAGCCGAGTTTCATGTGTAAAAAACGGATTAACTGATGCACATTTTGTACAACAGGCACTTACTATTAATATGTCACATTTTGTGACTCGCTTTCTCCAATGTTGTCTTCTTAATTTCTGCATTATGTTATGTTGATCTTGAAGGGGAACCAAAAACTTAGCTTAAATCAGACAATTTTCATTTCATTCATCTTTCATGATGCAAGCAATGGACATGGGCAACTCTCTGTTTTTACGTTTCAGTCATGTGCTGGTAAATATGACCAAAACTAACATAACATGCATAGAGTTCTACTGCTTGAAGGTTGGTTGTTTCTTGAGATAGCGAACTGCTCACGCCAAGCGGTCATGAAGGTGAGTTACTCTGGATCGTCCATGACTAACCTGTTTGCAAATGCAATTTCTCTTCAGCCAGTCACTCAATTAGGAGCTTCTGACCATGCCTTTGATATGATTTCTCTCCAACCAAACACCATATGTGCCTAATTTTGTTTCCGGCAAGAGATTGGAAACCAAACATACATTTACAAAGATCACATCATTCTACAGTTTACTCACTTGATAAAAATGACATGACAAGTTTGATTCCCGAATGGCTTGTTCAACACATACCCCCACAACCCCCCCCCCCCCCCCCCCCCGCACCCCTAAGAATAGCTAACAAAGAGTAGAGATGTGTAGAACTCCTATATATATGTAGCCCTGGCTTAGGATTTCCATGTGAGTGTGATATGAATTCGGAATTTCTTATGTCTTTAGCTTCAGTCCATCTGAAATATTGGAGGAAAACAAAAACGTGAGAGCCAAGGAGGTGCAGTTGGAAGAAGCTGAAGCCAAATGTTCTTGTTTGGATTTTCTTTGGTCACCCAAACATAAATTAACATTTTACGGGGTATGTGTCTGGAATTGAAATTGCCAGCCGCTGTGACCTTTTTTAGCTCTCAGGAGAATGCTCCCATCAGGAATAAAATGACAGGGAAATGTGTTAATGCCTGACGGGTGCCCGACAGGAAAACAGTTCCTGTCGGCAATTCCTGTAAGCAGCTCACAGGAAAATCTCTTTTTTTGTCAGGTTTATTGAGCACCTTTTGTGACGGGTGACCGACAGGGGAAGTCCGCCAGGGTATAAATTTTCAGAATTTCCCACTTCCATATATTCAGGAATAACTGCAAAACTATTTGTTAAATAGGCATACGTCCAATTGCCCATATATAAAAAATGCATCCAAAATCGATGTTCACTTAACACATATCAGTCCATTAAACCATGATTCAACATCCAACAATTGACATATGAAAAGTTGTACATGCACTTGCTCGAAAGCAACAACAATTCCACACATACATGACACCAATCTGATTCTCATCCATTACATTGCACAGAGCAATGCCAACAAAATACACACATTTCTAAGTCACCTATGTTCATGATCAGGAGCATCAGCTACATACATATGACTTCACTATTTCCCAGCCATCACATTGCAGTCAAATGCTAAGCACCTAATAAGTGTTGCGCATGAGCATGTACTACCACCAGAGAGATCCAAATACCATAAGATGGTCATTTATTTGTTCCAACGGCAGGTGGACTAGTGAGATCCTCCTCTGGATGCACAACTGTTATCATCAATGTTTCACCATCATTGCTACCTCCAGTGTTGCCATTACCGATGGTCATCCGTAGTGTCGCCTTCCAAGTTAACATGGGATGAATTAGTGTTCCCCTACAAAGCCATGTACAATATAATGAGAACCCAAAATGAAATATATGGCACCTTGCAGAGTGATAACATATGCAGACATGGCACTACTTGTATTTACACTCCTCAACAATTCACTCATTTTTGTTGCAGTCCTGACAAAAAAGAAGGCAAATTGGTAGTGATCCAAAAAATGCAAAGTATGATGTACCAGACAGCAGAATAATCAATAAAAGACGTATACTTGGCTGAATGAGAACAGGCTTTTGTGGTACATTATTTCTGCTTTTCTTATCAGAGAAACAAACTCATAGCCAGTACTCAACTTTCAGTAAAGATATTGATTAGTCTCATTAAATTGGATCTTTCAGAGAGGTGTTCGAACCATATGGAAGCAAAAAAATCCATTCTTGAATGCATTACAAAGTAGACAGACCCAGAAACTTAGTTAAGAAGTCGTTGTTACTATCACAGAATTTACAATGCCCCCGATTTTGTTGCCTATGAACTGAACATCGATACATTGTCAATAAAGTTAACTGAAGGGTTATAGTTGACTAATATCTAAGTTAATGCAGTTAACAAAATGGGTTGTTTAGTGGAGAGCACAACTCCCAGACAAGAAAGAAATTTTAACATGGCATACTGAATTACCTATGATGTTTAGTTACTCGCTCCAGAGCTATATCTCCAGCCTTTGCTTCCATGCATTATTTTCCAAGTCTTTGTCGAGTAAGAAACACAATCTAAGAGGACACTGGTATCAATTCTAAGATTATTCGGGCATGAACATATTCTGAATATAACAATGCATTATGGGGCAGAAATCAGTAACCATCTGTTTGCCAGGAGATCATGTAATGGTTCCTGCAAAAAAATCATGTAGTACTAGTTAGACTTTACTCTCAAACTTCTAAATAGATTGGAGATTCTGAATACGAAACCCCTGCACATATTGACAACAAGTGATGTGATTTAGAAAGATAAAATATTAAAATCTTGAACTATGGATACAGAATGTATGAGCCTCCTGTATGTTCAGAAAATATAACATTTTATTTGCTATACATGTATAGAATATAAGCAATCACAAATACATCCAGATCCCACAAAAGGTGAAAAAATATAAACAAGAAGTGCAACTTTGTTTTAGTGAGGCTTCTGCCATCACCTTAGTTGTACTGTAAAGTGAATTTTGGTAAGTCTTTCCTCAACCACTGAACAACTACAAGATTAAAATGAGTAGTCCTTCCAATGATAAATATATATATTGAAGTCAACTTCATCTAAATCAATACGATAGGGTGAAGATTGTAATTCAGGGAAGTAAATCATGCCCTCAAAGAAGATTGTAATAGGACTATGTATATGTTGGAACAACTGTTGGCTCAAGATTTGACCCACGTGCCAAAGACTTGACAAGAGGATCTGAACTAAATAATTCTCTTAAAGTAGATCTAGTAGCTACACACACCCTTGAGTGACCAAAGAATATGACCACCAAACCAGATACATACATGATGGCAGAAACACAAGAATGAGATAGATATGCGCGTGCGTTCATCACCTCATGCTACTGACCTACAAAACTTGATAAGGAGGACGTATATACTCCTCATAGTCCTCGAAATCTGATAGACAACACGTTCTAGACAACAAGGTACCTGAAACTGAATCAGGGTTCGGAAGAAGACAAGAGGACTGGATTAGTGGAGCTAATTCATATGGGAAGAGGTTGGGTTAGCGTCAGGGATGGGATGGTGGATACTTTCAGAACACTTTAGACTTCCCATCGTAAAAAAGAAATTCGTCAAATAAATAAGAGCAATTTGAGAAAATGCCACATCTTTCCTGGGACTTTGCTCCCATAGCACACCTTTCTTTTTATTAGATTGTATAGCACACCTTTGACTAATGGCTGGACAAAATACCATAGATTGATTTTTTCCCTTCTATTCCACATCTAGACCCACATCTCTTTTTTGCTAGGACGAAATTACCCCCAGGTCGTTTCCTGGATACGGAACGATCAACACCACGAGAGACAAAACAAAGCACGCCGCCGCCACCTCGCCGTTCCTCCTCCCAGCGCCGCCGCCTAGCTCCTCTGACAAGCTCTCTCTCTCTCTCTCTCTCTCTCTCTCTCTCTCTCTCTCTCTCTCTCTCTCTCTCCCTCCCTCCCTCTCCCTCCCTCCCTCCGTCTCTCTCTCCCTCCCCTCTCTCTCTCTCTCTCCCTCTCTCTCCCCCTCTCCCTCCCTCTCCCTCTCTCCCTCTCCCTCTCTCCCTCTCCCTCTCTCCCTTTCCCTCTCCCCCTCTCTCCCTCCCTCTCTCCCTCCCTCTCCCTCCCCCCTCCCTCGCTCCCTCCCTCCCTCTCTAAATCGCGGTATGAGGGGAGACTGAAGGGAAAAGGCACGCTTGGAGGGGACTCAATAATATGCAGGGACGGATATTCTTGGTCTCAAGCACACTACACAGTTCTACAGAACTCTACCTTGGTGACCCCGTGTATGTCGATGAACAAAAGAACAGTTTGCGCTCCAAAGACTCGGAGCAGTGCTAGTAGTGCATCATGTGTTGACAATGGTAATGTGCTTCGTAATAATGAGAGATATCTGCAATCTGATGGTCAAGTTATTATTGACTGGTCTAGTCTTGAGATATCTCCTATAGGTGATGATATAATAGCTCCTATGTCCCAGGAAAACATGTGTGAGGTACTTGGAATTGAGGATGAGGTTGAGGATGCTCAACCAATAAATGATCCAGCTCGAGTTGTTGTGTGCCATGCTAATGAGGAGTTAATGGACGAGGGAGCTATACCAGTTGATGACCAAGTACCTGAAGACATAGAAATGTCATATGACAAAGATCATCCAAAAGTTGAGAAAGGTTCAATCTTTCCAAACAATGATCGATTATAGGAGGGCTGTGAGGCAATGGGCAATCAATGAAGAATTCAACCTTGGGACTCACAGAGCTGACAAGAGTAGGTGGATGGCACATTGTATGGCTAAGGATTGTCCATGGAAAATAACATGTCGCATTATGGCTAATAAGACAAAGACCAGGGTACTAACATAGCTTAATATTTCACTTTCTCTATTATTTTTGTTATGGTAGCATCATGTTATTGTAGCAACGCTAACAACTTTGTTATGTATGCAGGTTAACCAGATAGGACCGGCACACACATGTGTTTCAAGTAGCAGGCTCAATTCAGCAATGGCCTCGCAAGATTGGGTTCAAGAAAGGTCCAAGAAAAGTTGAAGGAAAACTCCAAACTCATGGAAATACCCCTTTAGCAAAGAAAAATAGACACGATGTCGCTTTATTTTTATTGGTTGCAAGGATTTACAAGAAAACTTGGAGGAATACTGGAATGTAACCGCTGGCTATCACACTGTATGGAAGGGGAGGGAGAGAGCAAAGGATGGGATATATGGTTCTTGGGGTAGTAGCTTCTGTTACCTATATAATTTTAAATCAGAGATGGAACTTAGATCCCCTGGAAGCATTGTTGAGGTCGATACTATGCTAACGAAAGGTAAAGTTTACTTTCACAGATTTTTTATGGCACTTAAGCCTTGTGTAGATGGATTCCATGCTGGATGTAGGCCTTATCTTAGCATAGACTCAACTGCATTGAATGGAAAGTGGAATGGTCATTTAGCTGCATGCACAGCTTTAGATGGACATAATTGGATGTTTCCACTTGCATTTGGCTTTATTGAGGTTGAAGATGAAGATAATTGGACATGGTTCATGACACAATTGCATAGGGCATTAGAGCTAACTTCAAAGGTCGCTATATGTACGGATGCATGCAAAGGCCTAGAAAATGCAGTTAAGAAAGTTTTCCCTCAAGCAGAACGGAGGGGGTGCTCTAGGCATTTAATGCAGAATTTTTCAAAAACATATAATGGTGACATAATTGGACGCATGTGGGCTGCTGGTAAGACCCATAGACCTTCAATGTTTGAGTACCACTTCTCCAAGGTTCTAGAATCTAGCCAAACTATGGGCAAGTACTTGCAAGAGTACCATAATTTGAAGTGGATGAAGTCTAGTTTTGACACTGAGATCAAGTGCGATTACATTCATAACAACCTTCCAGAGACCTTCAATAATTGGATAAAAGGAATCAAAGATCTCCCCGTAGATGTGTTAGCTGAAACGCTTAATGGAAAGATAATGAAATTGGTTGCAACAAGGAGAACAATTGGGGAGAAGTTACAAGGACGAATGTTGCCAGCAGTTGTACAACAAGTGAATAATAGAACGAGGGGGCTTTGGCACTTGAAAGTTACCAGATCAAGTAATTGGAAAGGTGAGGTCAGGGACATCAACAAAGACAATTTGAGGCATGTGGTTAACATAGAGAAAAGCGAGTGCACGTGCATTGAGTGGCAGCACACAGGTAAACCATGTGAGCATGCACTTGTTTTCTTGATTGAAAAAGGAACGTGAAGATGGAAGATTATCTTCATGAGTACTACTCTCTAGAAAGGGTTAGGGCAGCATATAGGGGGGTTGTAGAGCCCCTCACAGATAGATCACAATGGCCTAATGTTAAATTAGACTTTGTATTGCATGCACCACTCCCCAAAAGTTCCGTAGGAAGATAAACGAAGTTGAGATTTAGAAGTTTCTTTGAAAAGGGAAGAGGACATTATAAAAAGAAACCACCACCAAAAGGTCAATTAGGAAGCCAAAACAGGTGCAAGAAGTGTAACCGACTTGGACATAGGCAAGCTGGATGCCCAACTAATGGAGTGAAGAAAAGGTCATTTATATTTATTCACATTTATTCAACTCGTATTTTCACTTCTATTGCTCGAGTTTGTAACATTGTTTCAATTCGTTGACAGGAAACCGAAACCTAGAAAGATAAAACCAAACACCGAAGTAGATGTTGAATGTACAATCGCAGGAGATGCTCTCCTACAAGTCAGCCCTCGTCCTATTACAAGGAGGTAAAAAATAATGCTTCTTTACAATTTCTCAAGTGGGCGTGAGGTATTTTTTTCTCAAACTACATATTGTGCAGCCAATCATCTCTTTGTAGCCCTCTTGGAGGGATGTCTCCATTGGCTGCCACACAAGCCAGCCCTCGCCCTATGATGAGGAAGTATTTTTTTGGCTTATTATCTTCAATATCTCTACAAATGTGGCATATTTTTATCTTTAAAAAATGCCTTTTCCTGTAGTCAATCATCTCTTTGTAGCCCTCTTGGTGGGATGTCTCCATTGGCTGTCCCACAAGCTAGTCCTCGACCTATGACGAGGAGGTAATTTTATTCTGGCCTATCTTCAATATCTCTACAAATGTGGCATATTTTTACCTTAAACTATGTTTTCTCGGTAGTCAATCATCTCCTCGTAGCCCTCTTGGAGGGATGTCTTCATTGGGTGTCCCACAAGCTAGCCCTCGACCTATAACGAGGAGGTAAATTTCTTTTGGCTTATCTTTAATATGTCTTCAAGTGTGGAATGTTTTTATCTTAAACAATGTTTTTTTGTGTAGTCAATCATCTCTTCGTAGCCCTCTTGGAGGTACATCTTCATTCACTGTCCTACAAGGCAGCCCTAGTCCAACCACAAGGAGGTGAAAAGAAATCTGATGTTTTTATTGAATTATGTATAACATCGGTCTTTTTTTAATGCATGAAATTGATGTATTATGCAGGCAACTTTCTATGGAAACAGGGACTCCCGCTTCTCCACCAAAAGTAGTTGCGAAGGCCGCAAAAAAGCTCACACCAAGGAAGAGAAAAAGAGTGTAGCATGCCATTCCGTGATATTGTTATGCCTTTAGTGATCTTTTTTAAGAAGTCGATGCCACTTCTTTAAGAAGTCAATGCTTTTCAATTGAATTCATGTCTTTTAATGTCTTGTGATCTTTTTTCTAGGATAATGTCTTGTGATCTTGTCGTGTGTGTACTGAGATGATTATTCACTTTTTATACTGGATGCAACTTGTCAGACTAGGACTCACCTTATGCTTCCAATATAAATTCATATCTATTAGTTCTGGATTGTCTTGTGATATGTGAAGAAGGTACAGAAATATAGAGAGGTCATGTCAAAATTTTACGTGAAAATGTTGTAGAAATTTTTATTATATCTATACCAACAAAATAATATATCATTACATGCTACATCCCAATCTGAATTTTGATTACATCCATACGAACAAGCATCCTTATCTTCTTAGAACAATTGCTACAGCCGTCAACACATAACAAATTTATTAGTGTATCTCACTGGTATTTGAGCCATATGCTAACAAAGCTATCAACCAGAGCGGACGAATGACAAGGCGGTGCTGCCGGAAAGGAGGCACAGTGAGACGGTGGCTCGCCGGGGAGCTGGCACAGCGAGGCGGCGGCGTCGGGAGGAGTCACGACGATGCGGCGTTGTGCTCTCCGTTCTGTGATCGTTTCATATCACCAGGAAACAGCCGGGGGCAATTTCGTCCTAACAAAAAGGAGAAGTGGGTTTGGACGTGGAATAGAAGGAAAAAATCAATCTGTGGTATTTTGTCCAGCCATTAGTCAAAGGTGTGCTATACAATCTAATAAAAATAAAGGTGTGTTATGGGAGCAAAATCCCGGGAAAGGTGTGTTATGGGAACAAATAATAAGGTAACAATACTACTAGGAAAAGGGCTATAGATGAAATTGACACTAATGGCGCACCAGAGAAGAGGTGCGCCACTACTTTATACTAATGGCGCACCATCAGGTGATGCGCCATTAGAGTGTAAGACACTAATGGCGCACCAGGCATAAGGTGCGCCACTAGTAACAATTTTTTTTTCATTTTTCCAAACATACTAATGGCGCATCCAGGCTAAGTGCGCCATTAGTAGTTCTAACTAGTAATGGCGCACCAGCAACAAAGTGCGCCACTAATGTATTTTTTTTGCAAAACTACTAATGGCGCATCGTGGCATAGTGCGCCATTACTAGTTTAAATTAGTAATGGCACACTATGCCACGGTGCGCCATTAGTATGTATATATTTTTTTAACTTTTCTGCAAAACTACTAATGACGCACGGCCAGGTGGTGCGCCATTAGTAACCTGGGACCAGCTAGATATTTTGAACAGCCACACCTACACACTCACTTTCTCCACTTCATTCCCTCCACCTCTTTCTCCAAGCTTGTCGGCTGCCTCCTCCTCCTCACCTCATTTGCGCCATAGATTCATCAAAATTAAGTGGTGAAATTACCTTTTTCTGATAGGTAAGTAAGGGGAAAGCTATCTTCATGTTGTAGATCTACTTTTTTTCTCCCTAGCTCGCTCCAACAACGTGCACATGCACTTTTTGTGGCCTAGCTAGATCTATGTATGTTTGTGGTGTTGCATATGTTTGTGGTGTTGCATATATGTTTGTGTTTGCAGGTACCGGCATTTGAAATGCGATAGTTGCCAATATTTTGCCGGAATGTTGATTCATTTCCGTTTCGGCAAGAATTTTGGCACTATGCATTCTTTTTGGTCCTATTTTTAGGGAAAGTCATGCCAAATTTTTTCTTGGTTCTAAAATATCGTTTTGCTCTACCCCGCAGGCGACCATGGTCCGCACGATGACCGAAGGCATCGTGAATAGGTTTTTGAGCTCCGCGAAGGCCGATATGCTTCAAAAGAACGAGACGGAGATAAGATGTCCGTGTCGAAGATGCAAGCTGAAGAGCCTTATTACGGACCCGGATTCCGGGCAGGTGCAGGACCACCTGCTCTTGCGTGGTTTCATGGATAGCTATCGGTGGCAAGGTGATGAAGATGACTATGAAGTCGTCCATGGGGGCCGGGCAAGAAATGAGCAAGGGAAGCAAGACAACCAGCGCGGCTCGGGCGGGCGAGAAGACGAAGAATCTCCAGGACATGATTACGACGGTGATGGTGTACACAGTCATCATGTAGAAGTTGCCGGACATGATGATGAGGAAGATGCCGGAGCAGACGAAGGGCATGATCATGAAGATGAAGATGCCGGCGGAGCAGACGATAATGGATCGTCGAAGGGTTGGGTTCAGGACCCTCATATTCAAGAGCTGCTTCTCAAGCAGACGGATAACGCAAGAGCTGCCACCCGAGAGAAAGCCAAGCTGGATCAACTGGAGATAGACGCGGTTACTCCGTTGTATGAAGGATGCAGGCCCGAGGATACCCGCCTGAAAGTAACGCTCATGGCTCTGGAGATGAAGGTAAAACACAAAATGATCGACGCATGCTTCGATGAGAACATGTCATTCTGGCACGAACGTCTTCCCAAGGGGAACAAGTGCCCGACCAGTTTCGAGGAGGCGAAGAAAATCGTGTGTCCTCTGGATTTACCGCACGTGAAATACCATGTGTGCATGAACAATTGCATCATTTATCGGGACGAGCACGCGGAGTCTACCATATGTCCGGTGTGCGGCGTCACTCGAGACAAGAAGAGGAAGAAAGCTCCTCAAAAAGTGGTGTGCTACTCTCCGATCACTCCTCGTCTGCAGCGCTATTTTGTGGACCCTAAGGTAGCAAAGCTCCTGCGTTGGCACGTGGATAGGGAGGAGAAGAAGCGAGAAGATGACGCAAATGATCCGGAGATAAATAAAAAAGACAAGATGCTGAGTCACCCAAAGGATGCGAGCCAGTGGAAAGCGTTGAACTTCGAACACCCAGAATTTGGGAAGAATCCAAGGAATATCGTGTTGGGCGCAAGCACCGATGGAGTCAACCCGTTTGGCAGACAGAGAAGCACACATAGCACCTGGCATGTGTTTGTGTGGATGTACAACCTCCCCCCCCCCGGTTGTGCATGAAGAGGAAGTACATTCACATGAGTATGCTAATTGAAGGGCCGAAACAACCAGGGAACGAAATCAATCTGTATCTGGGGCTGCTGAAAGAGGAGCTAGACACGCTGTGGAAAATGCCAGCCAATACGTGGGACGCCGCAGAGAAAGAATATTTCCCTATGAGAGCCGCACTGCTCACAACGGTGCACGACTATCTCGGTTACCGATATCTCGTGGGGTAGGTGGTCCACGGATTTTCTGGACGCGTCAGGTGCATGGATTACACAACGTATCGCCAGCTAGATAGAGATCCCGAGTCTTCAAAAACCGTGTTCATGGGATATCGAAGGTGGCTTCGCGACGATGACCCGTGGAGGAAACGCAAGGATCTGTTCGATGGTGAAACCGAACCCCAAAAACGCCCGCGTACGAGGAGCGGCGAGGAAATAGACCAGCTGTTGAAAAATTGGAAAGATTGACCACTGCCGGGAAAGAAGCAAAAGGCGCCAGAGTCAAGAAAGAAGCGAAAGGCGCCAGAGCCGGGAAAGAAGCGAAAGGCGCCAGAGCCGCTGCTGAAGGTATGGAAAACGAGGTCTGTTTTCTGGGACTTGCCGTACTGGAAGATCCACCATGTGCCTCACAGCCTTGATGTCATGCATATCACGAGGAATGTGTGCGAGCGTCTGCTTGGTACCCTGCTCAACATGTCAGAGAGGACCAAAGATGGGCCGAAAGCAAGGGCAGACTTGAAATCAATGGGCATCAGGGAGGAGCCTCACGCTGATGATGATGATGATGATGAGGCGAAGCAGGACACGGAAAGTCGTCGCAAAGGCAAAAAGGCCAAGAAGACCGGAAATGACTACCCTCCCGCGTGCTTCACTCTAAGTCAGGAGGAGATCGAGCAGTTTTTCACCTGCCTCGTAGGAGTAAAACTTCCTTACGGTTACACGGGGAAGATAAGCAGATACCTAGACCCAGTAAAGCAGAAGTTTAGCGAGATGAAGTCTCACGACTGTCACGTGCTGATGACGCAGATACTTCCAGTTGCAATCCGTGGGATCATGGACGCGCACGTCCGTGAAACGCTATTTGGCCTATGCAACTTTTTTGACGTGATCTCTCTGAAGTCGGTTGGCGTGAGGCAACTCAGAAGGCTACAGGAAGAGATCGTGGTGATACTATGCGAGCTTGAGATGTACTTCCCGCCCGCATTCTTCGATGTTATGGTGCATCTGCTGGTCCATATCGTGGAGGATATCATCCAACTCGGGCCGACGTTCCTGCATAGCATGATGCCGTTCAAAAGGATGAATGGTGTCATCAAAGGATACGTTCGCAACATGGCACGTCCAGAGGGAAGCATAGCCAGGAGCTTTCTAACCGAAAAGTGCATCTCCTACTACACGAATTATCTAGGCATCGAGGACCCCGTTGGTCTGCCCGTCAACAGGCACTTCGGATGGGGTCACCGTGAGGGTCGCCGCGAAATGCATGTCGACTTCGAGGTTCGACTTGCCGTCTTTGAAAGAGCAAACCTAGTCGCGCTACAACACATAGACGTGGTCGATCCTTGGGTGGTATAGCACAAAACCTTTATTGAGAAGACGTACAATGACCAAGGCCAACAGAGGACGAACGGAGATATAATCAAAGAGCACAACTCATGTTTCACGCGTTGGTTCAAGCAGAAGCTTCTGTCGTATCCTTTACGTGAGGATTCTTCTGCGGAAGAACAACTCATATTCGCCTTGTCACAGGGCGCCGAGCACAACCTGATGACCTATGAGGCGTACGATATCAACGGCTACACATTCTACACCGAGGATAAGGACATGAAGAGCGATGGTTATCAGAACTCCGGGGTAACGATGGAATCCTACACCGGTAACGACAAGGACAGATACTACGGAAGGATCGAGGAGATCTGGGAGCTGAGCTACGCTGGAGAGAAGGTCCCGATGTTCCGTGTTAGATGGGCCAAGAGCGTCCTAAAAGAAGACCGGTATTTCACCACCATGGTTATACCCGAAGCCAAATCCAAGATCGCGGGCGCAAATGTCACCGCAAAAAATGAGCCATGGGTACTGGCTTCCCAAGTGGACCAATGCTTCTTCATTACCGACCCGTCAAAGCCCAGTCGTGTTGTCGTGAGGAGAGGCAAAAGGAAGATCATCGAAATGGATGGGGTAGCCAATGAGCAAGACTTCGACAAGTACGGTGACCCGAAGATCGAACATGACGACGACGATGAAGTAGCAGCATACACCACAAGAAGAAGCAGGACCACCCTACCTAAAGGACGTCCGTTCCACAGAAGAACTCCATTTGAGAAAAAGAAGGGCAAGAAGATTGTGAACAGATAGCTAGCTAACTAAGATCGATCGTATTTAAATCGTAGTCTTCATTTCTCAATTGTATTACATGGGCACTTTTTGAACTCATGAATATTTTTGAATTTCATGGGCACTTTTTGAATTCATGAATATTTCTTCAAATTTGATGAATATTTTTAAACCTCGATCGCTATCCCCTCCATCTCGATCTCGATCCCCGGCCCGCTCCACCGCCGCCGAGCACCCACCGCACCCTCCCCCGCTCCACCGCCGCCGCCGACCCACCGCATATATGTTACTCCCAAAAGCATATAAAGTTTGTCAAATTTGGAGCTATGGATATTTAGTTATGATTTAAATAAATTTGAACATATTTAAACACAATAAATATCAAACAACATTTTAAATGTTGTTAACATGGCAACAAAGTGCATATTATTTTTCTACATGAAATTCAGGACCTCCCAGTGTGTGTGCTGCGTGCTGACCAGTCGGGCTAGGGTGTGTGTCCTGTTTCAGATACGGTTAGGCGGAATATAACCTGAGTGCTCAAACTGTAATAAAAAAATTTACTAATGGCGCACCGAGGGGAGGTGCGCCATTGCTGTCGTCGTACTTATGGCGCACTAGGGGGAGGTGCGCCATTGCTAACCCTCCCCTAACTCCACCTATTCCCCACTGGCCTCTCTCCCTCCCTCGCCAGATCCCCAACTCGACCTAACCTCGCCGCAGCCGCCCACGCGCCCCCGCCGCCTCCCCTCGAGCCCCGCCTCCCCCCCGAGCGCCGCCTCCCTTGCCTCGGAGCCGCCCCACGTCCACCAGGAGAGGAAGCCCCATGTCCACCAGGAGAGGAGGCCCGCGACCTCCCCGCAGTCTATCCCCGCCTCCGCAAAGCTCGCCGTCTCCGCCCTCCGTCGTCTCCGCTCCGGCCACCACCTCATCGTGGTTAGGTAACCCTCCTCCCTCTGCCTCTCTTCTCCTCTCTTCCTCCTCTCCTCCCTCCCGGCCATGCCCTCTTCTTCTCTCTTTTGCTAGGTTTAGGTCAAATCCTTCTCGAATTTAGGTCAAATTAGGTTCAAACAATTGTGGGAGTAGTGCCTAGCAAACATGAATAATACTCCATGTGCATTAGGTACACCTAATGTATTGGGTTTGAACCCTAACCACTTCCCTCTCCTTTTTCTTTTTTCTGCAGTTTATGTTTGGTAGTAGACCATATCAGTAGCTGCAGTTCATGTTTGTCCATTTATTGGTCCCTTTTAAAAAAAACTGATGAAAATAGATGAGTATATGTAGTGTTCTTTTTATGTGTTCATTTTCTATCTTTTTGAAATAGGTTCAGTGTAGTTGTTGTAATTCTAGCAGGGTTTTTTTGCTGACAGTACAGTTCATGCAAATTTGTTATAGTAATTTGTACCCTGCGCTGGGCCTGTTTGTTGTTGCTGCTTGGTACTAAGTACTTGCCATGAGACTAGTTAGGTTGCATCTGTTTTGTGCTGAGTTGCTTGCTTGCTCTCTTGCTGCAATCTTTCATCCACAGTAGTAGTAAGCAATTCGGTTAGCCGAGAGATTAGCTTCAATTCTGAAATTAAGCAATTCAACTAGCCGCTGATTTTTGCCAAAGTCAATCGCTGTTCAACCATCAGATTTCTCACCCATACACACTAGTAGAAAAAGGGGATTTAGTCCCGGTTGGTAAGGCCCTTTAGTCCCGGTTTTCGAACCGGGACTAAAGGGTCGGTACTAATGCCTCTCCCCTTTAGTCCCGGTTCAATCCAGAACCGGGACTAAAGGGCGCGGCCACGTGGAGCTCCACCTTTAGTCCCGGTTGGTAACACCAACCGGGACTAAAGGAAATTTTATGATTTTTTTTTGAAATTTTTTTTTGGAATTTTTTTTTGAAATTTTTTATTTTCAAATTTCTGAATTATTTTAACCTCTAATCTCTAATCATCACCCCCTCATCACTACTCAAATTATCCTTTAATCACCCCTCATCATTCGAAATCATCTAACTTCCCGACCGGTCACCCATCCCTCTCACTACTCTAGCCCGAGCACGCTTAACTTTCCGGTTCTATTCTCCTTCGCTTCCGAGTCTGCACTTGTTGTTTTCCTGACAATAATAAGATGTCAATCGTATTAACCCTCAAGAATTTTGCTTGAGCATGAAGTGACACATTTCACTGTTTGAGTTTGAAACTATTGTTTTAAAAAACAATAATTATTTATTAACACTAATATTTCTTGAATAATTAGTTTGACCATTGTTTGACCACAGTTTGACCACAATTTGACCACTGTTTGACCAGATTTGACCAAAATTCAAAATAACTAAAATAATTATTTAGTAACACTAATATTGTAGAATAATTATTTTGACCATTGTTTGACCACAGTTTGACCATAGTTTGAAAATTTTTGAATTTTTTTGCCTCTCCAGATCTTAAAAGCCCCGTAACAAATTTCAGAGAGATTTTGCAAATAAAGTCAAAATTCAAATTTGCAAATTTTCCCAACAACTAGACCACATATCACATGGGAAACTTATTTTCTTTTATTTTTTTGACAATTCCATCATTTTCTTTTGTTTTTTTTTAAACTGAAAAGGCGATCCACGGGGGGGGGGGGGGGGGCGTAGAGTTTGAAAATGGGACCTTTAGTACCGGTTCGTGGCACGAACCGGGACTAAAGGTCTCAACCCCATTAGTCCCGGTTCGTGCCTCAAACCGGGACTAAAGGTCTAATCTTTAGTCTCGGTTTGAGGCATGAACCGGGACTAAAGGTCATCGCACCCTTTAGTCCCGGTTCTTGTCTTAAACCGGGACTAAAGGGCTCAGGTGAACCGGGACTAATGCCTTAGCCGCACGAACCGGGACCAATGCTCACATTAGTCCCGGTTCTAGACTGAACCGGGACTAATGTGAATATTGCCCCGTGACCATAGCCCTGTTTTCTACTAGTGACAGTTAAAAGTTTGAAGTATGATCACATTCAGCTATGAAACACATATAGCTCACATAGAACTGTCGCTTGCTAGAACAAACTCAGTGATGTGCCTAGAAGCCCCACATAACCAGAACATGCTTTGTTGTTTGCTGTTGTTGCCGCTGCTGGCTGAGGCTGATTGCTTTGCCGCTTGCTGCTGCTTGCCGCTGTTCCTTGCTGCTGCTGGCCTTAAGCTGGGCATAAATGAGAGAAAGAAAGAAAGTTCTACATCTGTACAGGGAGATGGCATATCTAGATTCACCTCTGTACGAGAGATGACCATATTTTAGTACTGTTTAATTTACTTGCTCTTGCTCCTCACAGTTTCAGACTAAGGGTAGTCTTCCCTGTGCATAAAAGTTTCAGACTAATTGCTAGTCTTCTCTTTGGTCATCCCAGGTTGCCTACTTGTAGAAATCTTCTGACCTGCTGCTGCTGCTCTGTTCACCTCATTTCGCAGGGTCGATTGGCCATCGTGTCGTGGGTTTGTTCTTCATCCGGGCATCGTGTCTCCTTTTGTCCAGACCTACTCCTCCATTTGTCGTGGCAAGTCTCGACCTTGGTAGTCAAAGGCAAAGAATACATGATTTTATTCCTGGATTCACTTGCTTATAGAATTCATCTAGAATCTAGGTCTGAGAACAGCAGGCTAATTCCTTTTTCTCTTGGCTCATTGGTGAAAAGATTAGTATTATGCTAGAAAGTGTATTGATTTTTCAGTTTTGATGTTGCAAAAAATGGCATTGCTCTCTGTATGCTAGCTCAAAGTTTGGGTGGTACTGTTATGTGTGATGTTTAACAATCCCATAATGAAAAACTGGACAGGTTAATGTCCATGTAATTTTCACCCTTTCTAGCTATGTGCCTTCTGGATATGCAGTTTATGCATGAGAAGATGAGACCTATTATTTTCTCAGTGGTAGTTATGCACATTTAATCATGGCTTTATGAGTGAATTGCAGTATAATGTCTTGAAACTCGATATCTCAAACGTTTGACTTGTTTTCCACGCTTGATGTGTTGTATACTGAAGCTGCGATATCATCGAGCCGTGGTTGAAGTGTTTAACCCTGTTGTTTAAACCTGTTGTGTTGCTTCTAATAATATAAAAGCTGTGAAAAAGAAATCTGTGGAGTTGGCACTTTACATAAGGTTGTAGATCATTGTCGTGTCCTAATGTCTAAGACTGTTGCATTGGAGGTTCATCTTGCAAACATATCAGAACTTGCAAACATTTTATTACTTGTTGCATTGGAGGTTCATCTTGTCTTGAGGCAAACAAATCAGCATTGGAGGCTCATCTTTATTACATATCAGAACATGCAAACAAATCTGTGAAAGACTTGTAAAGTTGCTGGGTTTTGTCTCCGACCATTGTGTCGTGATGAATTTGCAGGTACCCCGAGAGGCCCTTGAGTTTGCCTGAATGTTGATTAACTTCCGTTCCGGCAAATTCGGGTACTCCATATGTCCTATTTTCAGCAAAGGTCATGCTGAAATTTTCCGTGAATTTTAGCATGATTTTGCTAAAAATAGGACATATGGGGTACTTGTGACTAATGTTGATTATCTTCTGCTCAAAATTTATGCTGCTACAATATTGTATGATAATGTTGTAACGGTACTAATTGGTCTCTTCTGCTGCTTATCGGAGATGGGGGGAAGCAGCCACCGCCGCTCTGCCTCGCCGGAGTGCGAATTGGATGCTTTTGAGTTCTTCACTATCATACTTTCTTCTTGAGTATCAGCCACGAGGCATGTATATAAAACGAGAGATCTCCCCTTCACCCATCTCATTATGATAACTCTGTTGTTTGCTACATCACTCCTTGTCCCAAATTGCAGAGGCTGCCTGACGCTTTTATGAAGATGCTGGGTGAAGATCCGCCAGATAATGTGAAGCTCCGACAGGCCGGCAGCGGGGTTCGCGGGCTGTGGGACATGGAGTTGGTGATCGAGGAGGGCCACATGTACCTGTGCCGTGGTTGGGAGAAGTTCTATAGTGCCTACGACCTGCAGACCGGGTACTTTCTTCTCTGGAGGTACGACGATGATGCCACAATGCTCATCGTGAAGGTTTTCAACACGACTATCTGTCGCATGCGCTACGCTGAAGAAGAAGATGCCAGTGCGTTCTGCCTCTTCTTATTCCTCTACATTTGGCTTTGTCTCACATCGATTGTTAACGGTCATTGTTGCATTTGGACAGGCAATGGGAGCAGCAGCGGTGACACTGGCTACAGCCAAAGCAGCAGCGATTATGGCTGTAGCAAAAGCAACAATGGTTCTGGCCTTAGCGAAAGCAGCAGCGATTCTGGCAGCAGCGAAGACAACAAGAAGGATGATCCGGACTGGAGTTTGGGAGAAGAGGAGCAGAGTGGGAATGAGGAGCTGCAGGATATCGATGGGCATCAGGCTGAGGATGACCTAGCGCTGGTGGTGGCTGACCAAGGGCAAGAGATGGTGGTGGCTGACCAGGTGCAAGAGATGGTGGTGGCTGACCAGGTGCAAGAGATGGTGGTGGCTGACCATGGGCAAGAGATGGTGGTGGCTGAGGGTGGCCTCGCGATGGTGGTGGTGCCTGACAATTACCACGCACCGATGGTGGCGCCGGCGATCCCACAGCTCGGCGACATGACCACGCCAACTGTGGTAGAAGACTAAATCCCACAGCTGCCTCCACCGCCTCGCCGCTCTTGGCGTATCAGGCTGAGGAAGGAGAAGGAGAAGAATGAGAACTGAACTATGTCAGGTATGTCAGATCTGCAAAATGATATATATATACTTAGTTACCTATGTTATCTCTAATATGCTTAGTTTCTATAGGTTAGCTCCAAAATTACTTATGCTAGCACAAAATGATCAAGTTTACATAATAAGCTTATAGTCTTCTTCTTATTCTTCTTCTTTTCCAGAATGACATATGTTAGCTTCATTTTACCTAAGTTGGCTCTAATATGCTAACTTAGAGCTTATATGCTTAGTTTCCTATAGGTTAGCTCCAAAATTACTTATGTTAGCACAAAATGATCAAGTTTACATAATAAACTTATAGTCTTCTTCTTATTCTTCTTATTCTTCTTATTCTTCTTATTCTTCTTATTCTTCTTCTTATTCTTCTTCTAGTCTTCTTCTTCTTCTCTTCTTCTTCTTCTTCTTCTTCTTCTTCTTCTTCTTCTTCTTCTTCTTCTTCTTCTAACTTCTTGTTTATCATTTTGCAGATTTGATTTAATTCACGGAAGCTTGCATGGATGGAGTGCTTCTTTTCCATTTGTGTTTTTATTTTGTATCAATGTGAAACTTTTGTGAATTGATCGATAACGGTGTTGAATGAACATTGTGAAACTTTTGTAATATGTAGCGATGGAACTATGTGTACGCTATGTATGTATATATGATGAAACTTGTGTGTTGGATATGATCTGGTGGACGCAGGTAACATCGTTAAATATGGCCCCCTGTATGTAAGCTAAGCAGATCTGTGTTGTATGTTATCTCTAATATTTTGTAACCTGTGAAAATATCAGAAATGAAAAAAAAATCCCTAATATTCATACTAGTGGCGCACCACACAAGACACTAATGGTGCACTGTGATAATCACACTAATGGCGCATCACCCACTGGTGCGCCATTAGAATGCCAAAGCACATGGGTACATATGGCCCCTGGGAGGCATTCTAATGGCGCACTGAAGGCTATACTAATGGCGCATTATGTGGTGCGCCATTAGAACACCAGATACTAATGGCGCACCAGACGTGCGCCATTAGAATTTAATTTAATGGTGTGATGCCAGTGGCGCACCAGTAGTGCGCCATTAGAAGGCAAAACTGATGCGCCACTAGCATGCCTTTTCCTAGTAGTGCAATGAACACATCATAGTATATATGAGATAATTACAACATCAAGACAAGAATGTATATTGTCAAAGTGTGAGAGGTACCTGAGATAGGTTTTGCCTTGCTCTTCACTGCATCTATGATATATGGCTTCCTTCCATCACGAAGATTTATAAAGATAGGAAGCAATATCTACAATAGACTAGCACAATTTTGCAAAACATTGTTTACATAAAGATATGAATAACTTGCTTATAAAACTGAACATTTACTGCCAAAATTATTTGTAAAAGGATGCGATATCTACAGACTGTATAGGTGGGCTGATCTTCAACAATGATTCGATGATACAGCAGATTCGTGCTGCTAAATATCAAGCATGCAAAAGAACAAACATTTGACGTATCTTTTTCCAAGACATTAGATAGGTACATACAACCAGTCAACCACAGAGAAAAGAGACAGGCATCATCTTCACATGCAGTACATTTCCAACAAGCACATAACTAGCAACTATACAAACTACACAAACAATCACCCTTTCTGTTTTTCATTGACATCAACAAATAGGAGTGCTAATAACACACCTAATAGTAGCTCCTAAAATTTTGAAATACTACAACAGAGAAAAGCTCTTTTGCCTAATAACAACAGGCTAAATCATTCACCAAGATCCTACGGTCACGAGATCTACATCACTGTGCATAATAAATTATATGAAAAACTAAAGATCCTGACTTCTTTTTTGCTTGACCATGATTGAGACTTACCATAGCAGAATGGAGCAGTTTGCTTGGACAAGGAGAGGAGGAGGCGACCGCCGTCATGTCAGGGGTGGAGGCGGCGGCTTGCTCGATGTGCGACGGGGACTAAGGGCTAGTTCTTTTGAGTGCCGTTGTGGAAATAAGCTACTCTAGAAATAAGTCACAGATAAGCTATTGTGGAAATAAGCCCATGAAAATAAGCTATCCAGTCCTTTTCACTTCCTTTCATTTAGCTTATTTCCTCATCTCTCAGGTGAATAGTCTGTAATTCCCTTGAATAGTAGTATGGAAGGGGAACAGCGGGGGCGCACAACCAGGGCCTTGGTGACGGCTGCTCTGGCTCGGGCTCCCGGCCAGCTGCGACGCGCCTCGGTGCTCCGGAGTGGGGCGCCGTCCGCCGGAGTGGTGCCCTGGCCGGACCGACCAGGAGCTGTTGCGAGGGAGGAGCCGCGCCCTAGGAGTCGCGCCAGAGGACGGAGAAGCGGCGGAAGATAGGCTCCTACTCACCTTCCATGTGGCCGGAGCTAGCCGCGACGAGGAGCCCAGGGACCGGCGGCGGCGGCGGCGGCGAGGAACCCTAGCCTTCGCGGCGTGCGAGAGCGAGAGGGGATCGAGCGAGGCGACAAGTTTCCTTTCTGCGGGGGGTCGGGTGACGCAGGCTGGGACCTGGGAGGGGTATTTCCTTTGTAATTTGAGCGAACAACAGTGCCATTTTGGTATACCCCTTCGGGTTTAAGTCATAAGCTGCCGGAAGCTACTCTACCCCCAGCTTTTTTCCATTGTGAAGAAACTAGCGGTGGAAATGAGTTGAGCCAGCTTCTCAAAACGAGTTCTTTTGGGCTTCTAGCTTATTTCTGCCATAAGCTGATAGAAGCCACAAAAGAACTGGCCCTAACCTGGATCTGGAGTAGGGAGCACGGGGTGCGGGCTACGAGTACATGGCGGTCCTGTTGGGGCGAGATGGTAGGCGGTGAGCCGAGGAAGGTGGGACGCGGCGGCGGACGGAAGTGAAGGTAGAACGGCGGCTGACGATGGGGGATATGCAAGGCAGGCGGCGGTGGCTGTCGCAGATTGACCTGGGCGCGGTAGAGGAGGTGACATACGAGTGGCGGTGGAGGTCCGAGGAACGGAAGGCGAGCGGCGATGGAAGTATGTGGAGCAGGGCGGCAGCGGCGGCGTGAGGAAATTGGAGGAGGGCGGCGGTCATGGAGCGAACGAGACAGAGAGAAGAGATGAAGAAGTGAGGAACGCACACACATACCGTATGAGGGGCAAAATCGTCTTTTCAGGTGTCATTTAGGCTTAAAATGGACGAAAGTGTCGTATAGGGAATAAAATTTAGGACTAGTGTCAAATAGGGAAGAAAAACTTTTTCAGTGTCAAATAAGGAACCAGATTTTAATACAGTGTCAAATAAGGAATTTTCTCATTGTTCTAGGGCTTTCGTTGATCTCTCTGGGCTTTTTTTCCTAGAGGCCCATACCACACAGGAAAAGATATGTTGGCGGGATCTCCGGGAAAAAATCGCGCGAGTTCCGAATTTTTGGCGCCCGAGCCTGTCGCGATGGCGGGCAGGACCTCATGCATTTTTCCTGTGGTCTACGAACACATAGAAAAAACTATTTTCCTGTGGGGCACAATTGATCCTACAGTAAAACAAGTATTTTCCCTGTGCGCTTAAGTTTGCCTGCCAGGAAATTTCGATTTCCTGTGAGGGGCGGCGGGCCTCACAGCAACATACGGCACCGATAGGAAAAGTGCGCTTTTTGGTAGTGTAAGAATATCTACAGCCGGACACATCAAACCCTCTTTTGTACGCCCATGAACGCGCCCGGTCAGCGACCGGACAGGTGAGAGAAGTAAAAAGTGACCCAACCGGACCCCTCAGACCATCTCTATAAGTCCGGACTGTCCGTGAACCCTCATATTTAGGACAAATGTACGGAGGATATGAGGGATCGCGGACGCGCCAAGACGCGTCAGGTCAGTCCGCCACGTAGTACGCAACCCCACGCCGCACCACCTTTTCTCTTTCTTTGTTCATTCTTTTTCTTTCTCTCTCTCTTCATCTCCACCAATCACGTGTAAGTGACCGGACATATGAGGAATAAAATGATGATTGTTGCTGCGCGGACGGACAAATAAGGGACACACCCGTTCACTGACCAGAAGCATCCACGGGCGTTTAGGGAGTCATATTTGCTAACTCCGACTGTAGATGCTCTAATGGTACTTAATTACGAACAAAACTAGCATAACATGCATGTAAATTCATCTACTGCATGGAATTAGTTGTGGTGGATTATACAAGACTAACCCATTTCCATATATATGTGATACCCGTTTGACTACTCACTCGTTCTTCACAAACTTATCACCATTCTTTTAATCGACCAAGTTCCCTTCAAGCAAACACAATATTTGCCTTCACTTTGCTTTTGGCGAGGGATCATAAACTATCACACAAGTACGATAGTAAGACATGATTCAATAATCTAGTCACATGATTAAAAGACATGATAAACAGTTCTTGAATTGCTTTATTAACACATACCCCATTCTCACTGTTTGTTTTTCTCCTAAAACTGTACATTGAAGTTTCTTTTAGAAAAGGAGGTTGAAACCACTGGCCTCTGCATCCGTTGATACACACAACCATTTTTATTATATTATTGAACAAAGTATGACAAAAAAATAAATGAATCAACCCAAAGCTTCCTTCTCGATGACCTCTGCTGCTACAGCTGCAAGCTTGCTTATGTTCCCTGACCATGCACAAATGCACACCATCTAATCCGGTGGCTGCGCTAAGACGCCCAATGGCCAGTCAAGAGAACCAACCGGTTAGCAGACCCTCGGTGTGCACCACATGCGTGCGTTCTGGAATGCGGTGCAACCATCTTCCACCGTCTCATCTTCATGTGACTAAACATGCAAACAGAATGGTCATATAATACGATTCTGCAATATATTCACATCACTAAAAAGAATGTTGTTGCTTATAAAGAATTGATGGTAATCACATGATAGAGAAATGATGAACAAGTTTGAGAGACCTTTATTAATAATTATCACGGGATCGATATGATGTCTTCAAAAGGGAGTCAAAACCATAGCTAAATAAGTCGGTTCTCACATTTCACACATCTTTCATTATGCATTGGACTTGGAGTGATGGTACGTATTAGCGGAAGTAGAATAGCATGCATATGAAGTTCTTCTACTCTTTTAAGTTGGTTACTGTGGATAATTCAAGGCAAATCTGTTTACAAATGCAATTTCCCTTGGAGGAAAGTCTCATTCAAACTTGTTGCCATTCTTTTCAGGTGAGTTGACTTCAATATAATGTAATATTTCCCATGATTTTTTGTTTGGCAAGGAATCATATATAAACCAAACATGCAATTAGGATGGTTACATGACTCATAAAGACATCACAAACAGTTCTTGAGTGGCTTGCTCAAGACATATGCCATGCTCACAGTTTATTTATTTATTTCCTAAAAAGAGCTAATGGAGAAAAGACATGGATAGAAGTCCTATATATAATCCACTGTCTTAGGGTGTGAAAGTGAATGTGATATGTTTCCAGATTTTCTTCTCTATTTATAGTAGTGGCGCACCACCTCTCTGGTACGCCATTAGTGTCAATTTCATCTATAGCCCTTTTCCTAGTAGTGGAAGTTGACAGAAAAGTTCACATCAAATGTTGCAGCCCCATCGCAACAAGAAATTCCTCAGGCTGAAGCATCTGCTTAGCCGACTGAAGAACATGCCAGCACCGCTGATGCCATTCAGGCTGCTGAAGAAAATGTGAGTTCCAGGAGATGATGACTGCATTCCAGCCGCTGATGAAATTGCCAGGGCATCCACTAGTGGTGTGCCTGAAGAAAATGAAGAGGTCAGGGCAACTGCATCAGTTGTGCATGAAGAAACTCAACCAAATTCCTCTGCTCCTCCTGCGCCAACGCCAACTCTGATTCTTCCATCGGCTTTAGATGTGAAGAAGACTAAGGCTGCAGAACGTGCAGCAGTGCAAAAAAGGAAAGCATCAGCTTCGTCAGATTCTTCAGCTCCGAAGAATATGAAGAAATTGATCAGCTTATTTGAAAATCCAATTGATGTTGTTCCTGTTTCCAGCATGCCATCAAAGGAAATCATCCCTTTTGATGAAGAATATGTTATCCCTAGCGGATCTGATGAAAAAAAATCCTTCTGCAGCTTCGTCAGAGCAGATGGATGAAGAAATTGAAGTGGATGAAATCCCTTCAACACCAGTTGTCTCCTCGCCTATGCCTCAGTTTACAGCTGAAGAGGTCGGCGTTGAAGAAATGGAAGATGAAGATGTGGACATTGGTTGTACCACACCGTGCTAAATGATGACTTTTGGGAAAGTCAGCACCCCAACTCTCCACTCTTCACACCATTGCAACAAATTCCTTAGTCCCCAGCAACTACAGTTCAAATGGGATCTGATGAACCACATGCCACACCGTCTGTCCATGAAGAAATTCCAGCCACTAGTGCTGAAGAAAATTTAAATGAAGAATTGAAGACCCAGGCTGTCACTGGACTAGAAGCTGAAACTCCTCAGCCTGAAGAACCTGAGATTGTGATTCCTGAGGTGATAATGCAATTGACTGACACTCCTCAGCCCAAGCCAAAGGATCCATTCTCAAAGAAGCAGAAATTCAAGGCTGATGATTTCTTCGGCAAGCACGTGTTCTTCACTGACTACAATCCCTATGATTCTGCTCGTCTTAGAAGGAAGCGCTTCTGGACCGCCAGCCAAGACAACTTCTATTCTTCACTGCTCTTCAACAAGCACAAAGTCTTCGACCCCGAGCATATTCCTCATGTGGACATGGAATCACTGCCATGCTTCACTCATGTCCTTGGTGTGCTTCATGACACAGGCCTCCTCAACTTTTGCACAGACATCGTTGATTGGAATGAAGAACTCATTCTTCAATTCTATGCAACATTGCACATCACCGGAGATGACGATGTGAACTCCTGGGTTTTGGACTGGATGACCAAAAACACTCACTACAAAGCACCGGCCTCTGAATTACTCCATGCCCTGCCCATTAGTCCTCCACCTGAAGGAGCTCGTTGCATGTACCAAGAGCCTGAGCTTACAGATCACTATATGCAAGTGCTGATGAATCCATTGTAACCTGGTCAAGCCTCAAGGACAAAATTCCTCGTGAAGGAATTGCAGTATGTACCAAGGACAGTCTATCGCATTCTGACGAAGACTATGAGTCCAATCAAAGGCCATGATTCATCTGATGAGGAAATTGTTGGCATCATGAAGAATCTGGTATTCAACATCATTCATGGCATACCCGTCAACTATCATGATTTCTTCATTAGGACTCATCAAATGTTGCACTTTCTCCGTTTGAGCTCAAGCCTTATGCACCTTGGATTATGAGATTCCTCAGGACAAGATCTTCAGTCAACTACAAGGCTGATTTTCAGAATCACCTCAGCTACTTGCCCCTGATTGAAGTCCTCAAGCGGACCTATTCCTCAGCTGATGAAAAGGGCAAGGCACCAGCTGTTATCGATGAAGGCATTCGTCCATTGGATGGTCAGTTTCGCAAAGCTGCATCTTATTCCACCAATGATGTCTCTGCCACTCATGATTCTGCTACTCATGCCCCCAAGCCAAATCGTCAAGCTACTGCTCCTCGTGTGATGACTGACCGTGAGCTTCCGCTAAGTCTTCACCAGAAGGTGGATCGAAACCATAAATGGGTTAAGTGTCAGTTTGGTTCAATTCTTCACAACATGATTGGTACACATAATGCAGTGAAGAAAAACCATTACTACCTCCATGAAGTCTTCGATCGCACCTGGGCTATTCTGTCACATGTATATGGTGAAGAAGAACTGAAGAACATGGGTCTCAAGGAAGATTTTGACTAGTCTGCACCTCCACCAAAGAAATAAAAGAAGGCCAAGGTTCCTTCCTTGGTGGCCAGCTCCTATTCTTCATCGCGCGACACCGATGAGCATGAAGACTTGGACGACACTGCGGCAGGCCCTACTACGACAAACGACCCCAACAACGCTGGCGCTCCTTCATCAAGTTGATTTTCTTCAGGGGCGTTAGTCCTCATTTTCGATCCTTTTGGTCATTCGATGACGAAGGGGGAGAAATTTGAGTTAGTCTTCAAGCGGGTCTATCTTATATGGGCGTTTTTTTTGCTAAATTACAACTCTCGTTTTTCTGATGACTTTGTTGGATCGAGTTGTAAACTTAAACTCTATGGTGACCTGATACTTTTGCTGTAGTTTTTCTGCATGCTTATTCCTCATTAATGTTTATGCATGCATGCTGAATTACAGCAGTCACCATATTTCTTCATGCATTTCAAATTCTTCATATACTATGTCAAATGTGTATATGAATTACAAGACATAGGGGGAGATCTCCATGATGCAACACTTCAAGTGTGCATTGCTTCAAAAGCAAATTCCTCACTATGCACATCTTCAGGAAGAGTTCTTCTATATCTTGCAATTAAATTCCTTAATATCATTATTTACACTTCATATGTTTATCCCCGTTGAAAACTTAACCTACATTGTCATCAATCACCAAAAAGGTGGAGATTGTAAGTGCATCTAGTGCCCCTTAGTGATTTTGGTGTATTGAAGACTTATAGGTCAACAGACTAATGTATTTATGAGTGTACACATGTCTATAAGTCTATGAGGATTTTGATATTTACAGAGAAAATCGACCACTAAAAATGAAGTTCTTCGACTGAAGACTTTGGATTTCTGAAGACTTTGAAAGTGAAGAAATTGGTGTGACCTTGAAGACTTGGTATTCATTCGAGGAACATGAAGCGTGAAGACTTTTGTTTTCGTAGTTTCATTTTCTCTTTCTTGAGTCATAGGAAACACCGTACTGTTAAAGGGGGTCGAGGAAATACTAAGGAAAAATTTCCATGTGATGCTCAACTCAAAATCCTACACCTACCAATCCCTTCGAGTGAAGCCATTGGAAATCTCATACAGTTCAGTCAATTTCTTCAGTAATAGAGACGAAGTTCTTCTGGTCGCTGAGGAATTTGTTATGACTGAGGAGTTAGGAATTCGCCAGTGTGTATTGCCTACACAGGGAGGAACATGATAGCCCTGAGGAATTTGATACTCAAATTTATGTCCCAAAATATCCACCCACATAACGGTCATATAATTGAAGGGCATTTATGTCTTATCATGTCGGGCTGCTCCCTAGGCTATAAATAGCCACCCCCTACAACCACTAGCTGGTTGGGTGCTCCGAGAGAGACTGACACTTGTCATTTAAGAGCATACCATCCTCCGTGGAGTTTGAGCGAAAATCATCGAGTGAGGAAACCCAAACCCAAACACCTACAAACCCAAAGTGATTGAGCATCACTGAAGATATTGATCCTGCATGGATATGACGCTTGTTACCTTTGAAGATTGTGCTTCTTCCAGACGGTTAGGCGTCATGGCCTAGAGCATCCAAGAGGAATTGTGGATCGCCGGGTGACCAAGTTTGTGAAGGTTTGGAAGTCACCTGAAGACTTACCACTAGTGATTGGGCCAGGTCTGTGTGACCTTAGCTCAAGGAGAATACGGTGAGGACTGTGTGTACGGGACTGTCTGTCCTCAGGTTTAAATACCTAGCCGCACCAACCAGATGTACAACGGAGACAGCAGTTGGAACTGGTCTACCAAATCATTGTCTTCACCAAGCCTACTGGTTCTATTTCCTCAACTCTTCCATTTCCTCATAACTGTGTTGTGTGATTGCTCATATCTGTGTTTGAAGACTTTGACTGAAGACTTTCTCAATTTCCTCAGTTCAATTTCTTCAGTCTGTTTGTCTTCATCTTGTGCTATCCTGTGTTTATGCTTTCTGTACTCTGTGTTTGTCTTCATTTCATCAGGATGACCATGCCTATGTTCTGTTATGTTTTCTTTTGAGTACTTATTCCGCTGCAAGTAGTTCTTCGCTAAGGAATTTCCTCACCCGTAAATTCCTCAGTGAAGAATTCATAAAAATCGCCTATTCACCCCCCCTCTAGTCGATATAACGCACTTTCATATGCTCATTTCTATCAATTGCTCAACAGTAATTTGGTTACACACCGTAATACTTATGCTCTCGAGAGAAGCCACTGGTGAAACCTATGGCCCCCGGGTGTATTTTCCATCATATTTAACCTCCCGACAACAAGCTATTTCTGGGGCCATTTTTATTTTGCTTTCTTTACTTTCCATCTTTATCATAAAAATACCAAAAATATTATCTTATCATATCTATCAGATCTCACTTTCGTAAGTGACCATGAAGGGATTGACAACCCCTTTATTGCGTTGGTTGCGAGGATTTTATTTGTTTGTTTAGGTGCGAGGGACTCGTGCGTGGCCTCCTACTGGATTGATACCTTGGTTCTCAAAAACTAAGGGAAATACTTACGCTACTTTACTGCATCACCCTTTCCTATTCAAGGGAAAACCAACGCAGTGCTCAAGAGGTAGCACCACCATGCGTGTGGTACTACCGCAAGGACCTGTGGTACTACCGCATGGTCGCGAGCGGGACAGGGGGAGTTCCAACTCCCCCATACCCATTCATCTCTTTTCCCCACCCCCTCTGTCTCTCTCCTGCCCAAGAACGGCGCCAGAGGACCTCGCTGGATCTCTGTCTCCGGCCGCTCTTCTCACATTCCGACCGATGCAATCATTCCCCACCTCGCCCTCTTTCCATGGACCCCGGTATTGCCCAGTCCTTCCCTTTTTGTTCCGTTCTTGTGCTTCTAGGTCTTGGGGAGATGCATGTGTAGTTTGTGTGATTTTTGGCTAAATCTTTGGAAGAGGGGATTGTAGGAGAGTGCTAGTGCAGTAGGCATGCTATTTGGAGTGATACAACAGTATAGTTTGATCAATGGTAGTACCGATCTATTATTGCGGTTATACCTAGATCCGGATCTGCTGTTCGTGGGTATTACAAATCCGAGCGGTAGTACCGCTCTAGTCTGCTGTTCGTGGGGATTACAAATCCGAGCGGTACTACCGCATGCTCGCCCACTAACTGTCCTTGTGCGGTACTACCGCTCCGCTGGAGCTGTACTACCGCCTGGGGCGTGGAAGTAAAAAATTACTTCCGCTGCAGGCGCGGTACTACCGTGCCACCCTGGCACAGTACTACCGCGCCTAGAGCGGCTATAACTATTTACATCCGTAAGCAGGTCCGGTACTACCGTAGAGTTGCCAACTATGCTGTTTTGTCCTTCCACTCTCATGTTTGTTTTTCCATTTGGTTTTGGCCCTCGTCTTTGCAATAATCCTTCTCGGTTTTCTTGTGTTTGTGTTGTGTGTCATAGGTGGTGACTCTGATTCCAATGTCCGGCGCTCGAATCCCAACCATGATACGGGCTTGAAATGCTTGCGCAATCAAGAGGCTCCTGAGGGCTCCAGTGCCCAACAACGCAATGTCAAGACCACTGCTAGCAAGTTCAAGGAGCCATCATTGTGCATGGGTGAGATACCTCTAGCAGAGTTTGTCTCTCGCAGGAAGCTCAACCCCTATGTGAAGCCCCGTGAGAATTTCTGAGGGAATGATTTGTTTTGGACCAAGCAACAGAATCTTACCATCCTAGATGTGATCAAGGCCAAGCAGAACATCTACATGGACGTGCACTGGATTCACATGGTTCATATGAGGAAGGATAAAACCCGGGCATATTTTGGTGAGGGTTCGGACCTGGTGGAGAAATTTGGCATTGAGGACTTGCTCACATTCCACGTGGACTATGACCCAGAGATTGTGGATCAGTTCTTTGCGTCGGTCCACTTCCATACCGATGAGGAATGGACCATGACGTGGATGACCAATGGGCAGAGGATGACTGCTAAGTGGAAGGAGTTCATGGAGCTGCTACATGTTCGTGATGAGGGGCTCAATGTGCCCGTTGGCATCTGCCCTCATGCCAACCCTGAGTCGGCCAACAAGAACAAGCTTCAGACGTACCTTGTTGAGAAGAAGCTTGGCACTGTAAAGAAGACTTGGGTGTTGAATCCCTTCCTTGACATTATGCACCGAATCTTCCGCAACACCCTCTTTTTGCGCATTGGTGAAAAGGATAAGGTGCATGCTTATCTCGTGGACATGATGCTCATCTGTGAGGAGGCGCGTCTCCAACAGACGCGACCACTTGATGTCTCTCTTATCATGTGGTGTGAGCTGCAGTTTGCGGTGTTCAACCGTAAGGTACCCATCTATGGACCTTACCTGTTTCTCTTGATCTCGAGGACTTGGGAGCAGCTCTTTCCCAATGAAGAGTTTGTTGCCCCCAACTGGATTCGTCATGAGCCCATCAAGCTACGCATCAAGAGCCAGTGGGCTAACACCACTACCCGGGCTGAGGAAGAGGCTGCTAATATGTATGTGGATGAGGATGAGTTCGAGGAGGAGGAAGCGGATGATGATAGTTCTGACGGATACTCTCCTCCATCTTCTGAGCCCACTTGGGCTAAGATGCTGAAGAACAAGATGAAGGCTATGTTCTGCATGCAGGCCAAGGGACAGTACAGGTCCCATGTTGCTCAGAAGGAGAGTCGCCGGCGCGACAAGAGGATCTTGAGGACGTTCGGCGAGCAGGTCTCGAGCGGGTCCGAGAAGGACATCCTTCCTGAGGCTGACTGGATGGTGAAGCATGGCTACCAGTGGACTGAGTCAGAGGAGGAGACAATTCCCGCTGCCGAGAACGATGAGGAG
This sequence comes from Aegilops umbellulata, assembly GCA_032464435.1. NCBI lineage: Eukaryota > Viridiplantae > Streptophyta > Magnoliopsida > Poales > Poaceae > Aegilops > Aegilops umbellulata. The sequence goes on from CP136054.1 coordinate 11,590,406, forward strand.
CGTGATGAGTGATCACTTCAGCTTGAGCTACCACCTATGTCGTAGGTGTCCTCTCTGCCTTTTTGGTGTCTCGATGCCAAAGGGGGAGAGAGTGTAGGATTTGCGAGTCTTGTGTCGTTGTGTCATGTCGTCGTGTCTCACTTTGCTTTCGCTCTGTTGAACCTCGTTTGCTTTAGTTTATTGGTTTGTGTTTGTGTTCGTCTGGATCCAAGAGACTATCACATGGTGTAAGACATATGTCCTCAGCATATCTTATTGTCTTATCCTATTATCTAGTATGTAGTAGATTGCGAGCTTATCATGCCATGTGCCCTTTTCACCTCAGGCTCAATTCTATACCTTGCTTTCATGCTCATTGTCATTCATATTGTTGCAAGGATTGCCTTGTTTATAAAATATAGGGGGAGTGTTGATCCTAGTATGTGTGTCGTGTAGTCCAAAGCACTTCTATAGAGTGCACACATCTCGAGGGAGCCTGTCTATATTTTTATAGATGTTGGGTTTTCTTATGTGTCATTTTGTATCTCTAGTTGCAAATCCCGTATTGTCATCAATCCACTAAAAAGGGGGAGATTGTAAGGGAATATTTCTCCCTAAGTGGTTTTGGTGATTGATGACAATGCATATGCGAACTAATCGTGTGCATTGAGCATTTCAGATATCTCATGTATAGGCACAAGACGATTCGGTGGCCCTCAGAGCTTTTCGAAGACGGTGATTCTCAATGTTTCTTTTCGGTGGAATTGAGTCGTAGGAAAGCCGTATTATTAAGAGGGGGTCTGCTTCGGAAAGGTTAGGATGGAATCAACACGTACACATCTGTTCTTTGCACCACCTTTCCTTACTTCATTGGAGCACCGGTTGTTCCCCTTGTCATTGCGAAGATGATGGCCTCCCAGTGTTACTGGTCTGTGGCCACGGTAGTACTACCCAGGGCAACGATAGTACCGCAAGTGCGGTAGTACCGCTCCTGGATCGCGGTAGTACCGTGGCCTCTGGCCCAGTACTATGGCATGAGCAGATGTAGGGGCGGAAGTAATTTTTTACTTCTGCACCCTACGCGGTAGTACCGCTCCATGTGAGCTGCAGTATCGTGCCGGATGTTTGCACTGACCAAAACTCAGCGAAAGTAGCCACGGATGTAAATTTATTAGTCTGTGCCTTCCCAGCCCAGGATGAGCCGAGCCTTGTGGCTGTACCGCAAAGGCGCGCGGTAGTACCGCTCATTGCCTTGTGCAACAGGGCCTCACCTGGCACCTGCCGCACGAGCGGTAGTACCGCACTAACCAGTGGTAGTACCGCAAGCCTGTGCGGTAGTACCGCGGTTCTGTGCGGTAGTACCACATGACGCGGGCTGATTAGGTGGGTAATGGTTGGATTTTTCCTCACCCTATATAAGGGGGGTCTTCTTTCCCAAGTTGCCTACCTCTTCCCTACCTAAGCTCCATTGTTACTCAAAGCTCATTTTCGCTCGATCTCTCTCCCTAGCCAATCAAACTTGTGGATTTTCTAGGGATTGGTTGAGAAGGCCCCGACCTACACTTCCACCAAGAGAAATTTGATTCCCCCACTAATCCTTTGCGGATCTTGTTACTCTTGGGTGTTTGAGCACCCTAGACGGTTGAGGTCACCGTGGATCCATATTCCATTGTGGTGAAGCTTCGAGGTGTCGTTGGGAGCCTCCAATTAAGTTGTGGAGATTGCCCCAACCTTGTTCGTAAAGGTTCGGTCGCGGCCTTCAAGGGCGCCAATAGTGGAATCACAGCATCTCGCATTGTGTGAGGGCGTGAGGAGAATACGGTGGCCCTAGTGGCTTCTTTGGGAGTATTGTGCCTCCACACCGCTCCAACGGAGACATACTTCCTCTGAAAGGGAAGGAACTTCAGTAATACATCCTCGTCTCCACCGGCTCCACTCTTGGTTATCTCTTAACTTTACTTGTGCAAGCTTATATTGTGTTGTATCCCTTGCTTGCTTGTGTGCTTGTTGTTGTTGCATCATATAGGTTGCTCACCTAGTTGCATATCTAGACAACCTACTTTGATGCAAAGTTTAAATTGATAAAGAAAAACTAAAAATTGATAGTTGCCTATTCACCCCCCTCCAGTCAACTATATCGATCTTTCAATATTTGTAGACAAAGTTTAAATATTATTAAATGCAACATTTATAATATATATTTTTGCAGATATTTGCCAGAAAAAAAATAGGTGGGTTGATTGATATGATGTTTGTTCAACAATTTGAGTGGAGGTGGGCTTTCCTAGCAAGCGAGTTGTCTACAAAGGATCCCCGACACAGGATGTATACAAAGAAAGCTCAGCGCATGTAGTACAGATAGTAGACATTGGTTATGTCTATTACACATGATTGTGTGTTTCAATTTGCAAGTGTAGTTATCGCATACTTGGTTTGTATCTACTATGTAGATGACTGTTTCGTCATGTTTGTTTGTGTCTATGGTGTTTTAAGGGATGTGCTAATTTCATGGATGATTTAGTTATTATCTACATTTAAAAACAAATTTGTCCATGTTCATAGATTTTGAATTACCTTTGACATTGTTCTTTTGTCGAAATATATTTCATAAAAAGCACTCATTTAAAATATCCAAGTCCATGCTATCACTTTGTTGAGTAATCTTTTCACATCATACTTCATGTGTCTGTGGCAACGCACGGGCATTCAACTAGTATATATACATATTAAATCGAGGTGCATTTCGTCATTTTTTTCATCCGTTCACCGTCGAAAAGAATTTTTTTCCTATCCGAGATGGTACAAAATTCTTATGTGTTTGTCTGCTAGAAAAAGATTTTTTGTGTGTGGGCCGCGTGCTGTGGCCCAGCGAAGCCAGCCCACATATTTGTCTCCCCATGCAGCTGGGAAAATTCTATTTCTCGCAGAGGGCGACGAATAGTCTGATTTTCGCAAAGGACAACCAATAATGGGCAGCCCAATTTTTTTCTATGTTTTACTTCTATTTTTCCTCTCCTTTCCCTATCTCTTTTTTTCACTTCCAAAATGTTTTTTAGAATTTAATTCTTAAATGAAAAAATATCAAAAATATTCAGAATTAAATTTTGTTTTCGAAAATGTTCAGAATTTCAAAATTTTGTTGCCGTTTTGAAAAATATTCGGAACTTCCAAAATATTTCCGATTTTTATTTTATTTTTTAACTGTTAGAGATTTCTAAGCAGAAAATGGCATTTTAAAAAATGCTCCAAATTCGAAAAATATTCTTGTTTTAGTGAAATTTTCAAATTTAAAAATAATGTTCATATATAAAAGATACACATTTCTAAAAATTATATGAATTTTTAACACATGTTCCCGTTTTAAAATAATGTTAACAAATTCAAATAATGTTCATGTTTTTATAAAAAAGTTGGTGTTTTCAGAAAATGTTTGTGAATTTTAAAAGATAATCCCTTTCATATTTTGTTCACGATTTTTTGAAAGCGTATATAATTTTCAAAAAACTGTTCATGATTTTAGAAATTGGTCATGTTTCCTAGAATATTTAGAAACTTCATACCTTAAAATCCCATCGATTGAAATGATCTAAAGAAAGAGTAGATTGAATAACTCATGGGCCTTCTCTGGCGTACGATGACGTAACAAAACTTTTAAATGCCTTCAATCAATGAATGAAAAAATAGCAGATTGATTCCTTCACACGGGGCGAAATCGGGAAGCTAAATGTGCCTTTTCCGTGTGCACACAGGGTTTTGCTTGCACATATAATTCTCGCTGACTTTTAGTGCATACTATTTTATCTCCCGTTGCAACGCTTGGGCATATGTACTACTTATATAAAAGAGTAATATAATATTTTCAACATTGGACAATAAAAATAAGGTACAGAGGGATGAATTGAAAATAATTCCCAGAGTAAACAATGTAAATATTTCTGTGATCAAACATTCTTCAGTTAATCTTTAAAACATGATAACAGATGGTGTCCCGCGATTGCATGGGCGACCAGGATAGTTAATATTACACATTAAGTTGGCAGAGGCGTAAGAAAAACTAACAAAACGGCAATGGCCGCAACTATGCCAAAGACAATCAGAAGTGGACTAGAAAATATTACTGCTGCCAACACCATGAGAAACTTCAAAAGAATGTCAAGTACATATCTCAGTGATTGAAGAACTGATATTGATGAATTACCCACGACAGAAGGGAGTTGTTGGAGAATAGTTTGGGTTTTCAAGGCCAAGTATTTGTGAATACTATCAAAGAGAAGAGACCTGTAAATCAATGTCCATGCATGAAGTATCATGAAGAAGAATGGCATCCATTGGGGTGAAAGTGCGACAAGACCAAGCACACCTGCAATAGTGGGTAGAACGGAATCAACAGGACCAAACGCCATGTATACTGCTAATACAAAGACAGCAACCACAGCTATGGATGCGATTTGGAGGGCAGTTGCACCTGTCCGAAGGTATACAAGATGCGTGGTGCGATCCATTACGGATAAAGCGGCGAATGTGCTGCAGAAGGCAGCTAGTGCAGCTGAAGAAAATGCAATGGTGTCAGAGATAATGAGTGCTTTAAAAGCACGTTTTGAGTTGCTCACAGCCATGGTAGCAGCAGCGGGAGGAGCATTTGGATCAGGGGAGGGTAAGTATGGCTTAGCAATACTGAAGAAGGCTGCAACTGCTATGTTGAGCATGAAAATGGAACAGACAGCCATAGGTCCTGCGAACTTGGTCAATTTGTCTGATAGATTTTCCTTGTCAAGCTGTTTCGCAGCCATGTATTGTTTATCCTTTCGGCAGGTACCAAACTTAGCTCTGGCTAGTCCCAGATGTAAAGATATCAACACGCGGGAATTCTGGACAGTCGCCAGTGGGAAACAAAGTTATTTAAACAGACATGCACACGAAAAAGGCAAGATCGAGAATATACATACATATATGTGCACATACCTGTAACAGTTTTAGATGAGGATCGACGCCCAAGGTCGCAAGATCTCGAGGCGTGTGCCCCTCCTTATTTGCCAAATTCAAACAAACTCGAGGGTTACTCATTAAGAAGCAGAATATGAGCTGATACCCGTTCTTCACAGCCAGATGCAGAGCTGTGTTTCCATTCTGATCCTGCAAATTAAGAATTCCCTCCAATGTTTGTTCCTTGCATATGTGTCGTACCACACCGAGCCATTTTTTCTCAACAGCAACGTGAAGGAAGCTCTGGCCAGATGCATTGCGAGAACACATGCAGTCATGACATGTCTTGAGCAATCGTTTGATGATTTCAAGCCTTCTATTGGAGGCAGCAACGTGTATGGGAAGCATACCGTTGGAGTCCTTTTTCAGAAAATAACAAGGGCCGTTGGAGTGTTGGTGGTCAGCATGGGTTCCGGGTAATAGCTCTGTAACATCTAGGCCCGCGACTGATGCCAGGAGGTGAAGAGGGGTGTTGCCACACTTGTCTTGTTCACTTTTGAGATCTGGCTTCCATTCAACCAGCTGCTTGATGAGTTCTGCAGCGTTGAGGTTTAGAAGAATTATCGACCGACCGATTACATGAAAGCAAAATAAGAATGATTACTAAATAGGTAGTGCTTACTTCTATTCTTCAAAAGAATGGCGGCATGCACTAGTAGAAAAGGGGGCAATGGTCCAGGCCGGGTCAGCCCATTAGTCCCGGTTCAATCTAGAACCGGGACCAATGGTGGCATTGGACCCGGTTCGTGAACCCAGGGGGCCGGCCGGGCCACGTGGGCCATTGGTCCCGGTTCGTCTGGACCTTTTGGTCCCGGTTAGTGGGACGAACCGGGACCAATGTGCCTGGCTCCTGGCCCACCATCATTGGTCCCGGTTCGTGGCATGGACCGGGACCAAAGGCTCCCATTTAGTCCCGGTTCATGCCACGAACCGGGACCAATGAGGTGCCTATATATACCCTCGCCCGCGAGCAGAGCACTCCAGTGCTCTGTTTTTCTCTGGCCGGCGAGGGAAGGTGCTTATGGTGCTCTAGCTCACCTCCTATGCACATGAGGTGTTCGATGAAATGCCCGAGCCACACTAGTTAAGCTTTCTCCTCTCGAAGCTCGACCTCAAAGCTCCATTTTCCTCGAGATTTGACTAGATTTAGCGGTCCGTCACACCCCACCCCTGTCTTCACCGCCGTCGATCACCCGCCCCGATCTCATCGCCGACACCACCGTGGTGAGCCTCTTGCTCTTATCTTCTTTCTGAAAGGAAAAATATTCTTACTTGTATGTTTAGATAGATACTTGTATCATTTTCTTACTTTTATTATTGCATCTTATATAGTGCGATGGTTTTGGTATCCGCCCCCGTCGGCCCTCGTCCTGTCTATGATTCGGATGTGGTATATATATTAATCTTTATAACTATTGGTTCATTTATTGTTTATGATAATTATGCGGACCAACGTGACATAGATTTTATTTATCTACGATGTATGTGAACCAGAAATTCCAACCGACCCTATTGTTGAGAGGTTAAATTTAGTTGAAGAAGAAAACAATTTCTTGAAGGAAAAAATAAAAAAAAATTGAGGAGGAGAAGATGATATTGGAGTTGCATGTTGCGGATGTCGTCGATGATCACAAGATCAAGATGGATGCAATGCGCTTGAAGATTAGAAAGATTAGAAAATATGTCATTCATTATACCGTTGGATCAATTGTTACCTTGGTTGCGATTATGAACGCCTTTGTTTTAATTAATGTGTGGTTTAATTAATTAGATGCTCTGGAGAGCTATATGTTGTTAGAAGAGAACTATGTATGTACTTTGGTTTTAATGTGATGATGAACTTCTATTAATTTGGACACTTAATTATATATAATGCACGCAGATGAACCGGCAATGGATGTACGGTGACAGACACACCTCCGAGTACATTAAGGGCGTGCATGAGTTTCTCGATGCGGCTGAGGCAAACAAGCAGAATGGTTTTATGTGTTGTCCATGCCCTGATTGTGGGAATACGAAGTCTTACTCTGACCGGAAAATCCTTCACACCCACCTGCTTTACATGGGTTTCATGCCACACTATAATGTTTGGACGAGGCACGGAGAAATAGGGGTTATGATGGAAGACGAAGAAGAAGAAGAGTACGATGACAACTACGTTCCCCCTGAATACCGTGATGCTGCAATGGGGGGAGCTGGTGAAGATCAAGAGGAACCAGACGATGTGCCCAATGATGCTGCAACGGGTGAAGCTGCTGAAGATGAAGAGGAACCAGACGATGTGCCCGATGATGATGATCTCCGACGGGTAATTGTCGATGCAAGGACGCAATGCGAAAGTCAAAAGGAGAAGCTGAAGTTCGATCGCATGTTAGAGGATCACAAAAAAGGGTTGTACCCCAATTGCGAAGATGGCAACACAAAGCTCGGTACCGTACTTGAATTGCTGTAGTGGAAGGCAGAGAATGCTGTGCCTGACAAAGGATTTGAGAAACTACTGAAAATATTGAAGAAGAAGCTTCCAAAGGATAACGAATTGCCCGATAGTACATACGCAGCAAAGAAGGTCGTATGCCCTCTAGGATTGGAGGTGGAGAAGATACATGCATGCCCTAATGATTGCATCCTATACCGCGGTGCATACAAGGATCTGAACGCATGCCCGGTATGCAGTGCATTGCGGTATAAGATCAGACGAGATGACCCTGGTGATGTTCACGGCGATCCCCACAGGAAGAGGGTTCCTGCGAAGGTGATGTGGTATGCTCCTATAATACCACGGTTGAAACGTCTGTTCAGAAACGGAGAACATGCCAAGTCGATGCGATGGCACAGGAGGACCGTAAGAAAGACGGGAAGTTGAGAGCACCCGCTGACGGGTCGCAGTGGAGAAAAATCGTGAGAAAGTACTGGGATGAGTTTGCAAATGACCCAAGGAACATATGGTTTGCTTTAAGCGTGGATGGCATTAATCCTTTCGGGGAGCAGAGCAGCAATCACAGCACCTGGCCTGTGACTCTATGTATGTATAACCTTCCTCCTTGGATGTGCATGAAGCGGAAGTTCATTATGATGCCAGTTCTCATCCAAGGCCCTAAGCAACCCGGCAACGACATTGATGTGTACCTAAGGCCATTAGTTGAAGAACTTTTACAGTTGTGAAATGGAAATGGTGTACGTACATGGGATGAGCACAATAAAGAGGAATTTAACCTAAAGGCGTTGCTGTTCGTGACCATCAACGATTGGCCCGCTCTCAGTAACCTCTCAGGACAGACAAACAAAGGATACCACGCATGCACACACTGTTTAGATGACACTGAAAGTATATACCTGGACAAATGCAGGAAGAATGTGTACCTGGGCCATCGTCGATTTCTTCCGACTAACCATCAATGTCGAAAGAAAGGCAAGCATTTTAAAGGCGAGGCAGATCACCGGAGGAAGCCCGCCATGCGTACCGGTGATCGCGTACTTGCTATGGTCAATGATTTACACGTAATCTTTGGAAAGGGTCCCGGCGCACTAGCTGTTCCGAATGACGCTGAGGGACACGCACCCATGTGGAAGAAGAAATCTATATTTTGGGACCTACCCTACTGGAAAGACCTAGAGGTCCCGTCTTCAATCGACGTGATGCACGTGACGAAGAACCTTTGCGTGAACCTGCTAGGCTTCTTGGGCGTGTATGGAAAGACAAAAGATACACCCGAGGCATGGGAGGACCTGCAACGTTTGCACGAAAAAGACGGCATGCCTCCGAAGCAGTATGAAGGTCCTGCCAGCTACGCTCTTACGAAAGAAGAGAAAGAAATCTTCTTTCAATGCCTGCTCAGTATGAAGGTCCCGACTGGCTTCTCGTCGAATATAAAGGGAATAATAAATATCCCAGAGAAAAAGTTCCAGGACCTAAAGTCTCATGACTGCCACGTGATTATGACGCAACTGCTTCCGGTTGCATTGAGGGGGCTTCTACCGGAAAACGTCCGATTAGCCATTGTGAAGCTATGTGCATTCCTCAATGCAGTCTCTCAGAAGGTGATCGATCCAGAAATCGTACCAAGGCTAAGGAGTGATGTGGCGCAATGTCTTGTCAGTTTCGAGCTGGTGTTCCCACCATCTTTCTTCAATATCATGACGCATGTCCTAGTTCATCTAGTCGACGAGATTGTCATTCTGGGGCCCGTATTTCTACACAATATGTTTCCCTTTGAGAGGTTCATGGGAGTCCTAAAGAAATATGTCCGTAATCGCGGAAGGCCAGAAGGAAGCATCTCCATGGGCCATCAAACAGAGGATGTCATCGGGTTTTGTGTTGACTTCATTCCTGGCCTTAAGAAGATAGGTCTCCCTAAATCGCGGTATGAGGGGAGACTGACTGGAAAAGGCACGCTAGGAGCGGACTCAATAATATGCAGGGACGGGCATTCTTGGTCTCAAGCACACTACACAGTTCTACAGAACTCTACCTTGGTGACCCCGTATGTCGATGAACACAAGAACAGTCTGCGCTCCAAACACCCGGAGCAGTGCGACGACTGGATTACATGTGAACACATCAGGACTTTCAGCAGTTGGTTGGAAGCACGTATCAGAGGTGACAACACTGTTTGTGATGAGTTGTACTTGTTGTCCAGGGGACCATCTTTGACTGTATTGATTTGGAAAGGATACGAGATAAATGGGAATACATTTTACACGATTGACCAAGATGAGAAGAGCACCAACCAAAACAGCGGTGTCTGCTTTGATGCAACAACCGAGAAGGGAAAGGACACATATTATGGTTACATAGTGGACATAGGGAACTTGACTACGGACAAGATTTTAAGGTCCCTTTGTTTAAGTGCAAATGGGTCAATCTGTCAGGAGGCGGGGTACATGTAGACCCACAGTACAGAATGACAACAGTCGATCTGAAAAATCTTGGGTACACTGATGAACCGTTCGTCCTAGCCAATGATGTGGCACAGGTTATCTATGTGAAGGACATGTCTACCAGATCGAGAAAAAGAAAAGATAAGGAAACGAATACATCATACGATGAGCCAAAGCGCCACATAGTTCTTTCAGGAAAAAGGGACATCCTGGGAGTGGAGGGCAAGACAGACATGTCTGAAGATTATGAAAGGTTTCATGAAATTCCTCCCTTCAATGTCAAGGCTGACCCAAGCATCATGATAAACGATGAAGATTATCCATGGTTACGGCGCAATAAGCAAATGACACAAGCGAAGAAAAAGTGAAGAATTTCTCCCGCAACTATTATGATGATACCATGCCAAATTTGTAACAGACGAGTATGTTATGCCAAGTATTTTAGAATTCATTTGAAAAGAGACGAGTAGGTGCATCTATGTTAATTTTTTTATTAAAGTTAATCACAAACTTGTGATTCACACAAATTTCAAAGAATTCAAATTTTAACTGTTCAAATTTGAAAACTAATGGCACTAACAGAAAGTTCATAATTTTGCTCACCTAAAAGCAAAAATAATTAAAAAATATAGCAAAAACAAAATAAAGCAACAAAGAAAACAAAAAACTAAAAAAGTGTTTTCCAATTTGAAAACTAATGGCACTAACAGAAAGTTTATAATTTTTCTAAAACTATAAAGCAAGAAAGTTTAAAAGTTTATAATTTTTCTAAAACTAAAAAAGTTTAAAAGCTAAAAAAGTTTATATTAAATAGCAGGAATTTTTTATAGTAAAGTTATTCATAAACTAGTGATTCATACAAATTTTAAAAAATTCAAAGTTAAACTATTCAAATTTTAAAACTAATGGCACTAACAGAAAGTTTATATTTTTTGTGACCTAAAATAAAAAAGAAATCACTACAAAACTATAAGTATTTAGTTCTAAGTAGAAACAAAAAAAAACAAAAAAATGCCACCTACTGGGCCTCCACGGCCTGAATACGACTAGAAACCCTACCATGGGCCAGGATTCAGGCCCGAGGGAGGCCCAGTAGGCCCACAGGCACAGATTGCAGAGTTAGGCCCGAAAGCCTGCTTTAGAGAGGAGCTCGAGAGGGATGGCGCACCGCACCTTATAAACAGGTGCGCCTCCCTCTCAACTAGCGAGGTGGGACTAAACATTTGGGTTCGGGGCAGCATAGGCCTTTGGTCCCGGTTGGAGGGACGAACCGGGAACCGGGACCAAAGGGGGCATTGGTCCCGGTTCGTAGCACCAACCGGGACCAATGCCCCCTCTTTAGTCCCGGTTGGTGCCACCAACCGGGACCAAAGGCCTCTTTTCAGTAGCCCAAAGGGCGGGAAGCGGCGGCCTTTGGTTCCGGTTGGTGGCACCAACCGGGACTAAAGGGGGGCATTGGTCCCGGTTCGTGCCACGAACCGGGACTAAAGCTTAGACTATATAACAAAACACTTGTGAAAATTTTCAGTTTGCATCGCCAGTGCCCCCCCCCCCCCCCCCGCCGACGACGCCGTGAGGCTGCTCCACCTCGCCGTCTACGCCGCCGCTGCCAACGTCGTCGCCTCCCCAAGCCCGCGCCGTCCTCATCGCCGGCATCCTCGAGCCCGCCGTCCTCGTCGTCCCCGTCGCTGCGTGCCTCCCCGAGCCCACCCCTCCTCGTCCCTGTCGCCAGCCGCGCGCCGTCTCGATTGAGACCGCCGTCCCCGTCACCGCGTGCCATCCCGAGCCCGCCGTCCTCTTCGCCGGACTCCTGCCATTGCCCCGGCCCGCCCGTCGTCGTCGCCCTGCCCCGCCCGTCGCCGTCGCCCCTGCCCCACCCGTCATCGTCGCCCCGCCCCGCCCGTCGCCATCGCCCCGGCCCGCCCGTCGCCGTCGTCGTCGCCCCAGCCCGCCCTGCCCGTTGGTCCGGCCGGCGCCCCTCCCTTGTTTTTTATATATTATATATGCTTGTGTATATTGCTTCTTTGTGTATATTATGTATATATGTCAGTATATGTATTGTGTATATTGCTTCTTTTCAGATTTTTTTCATATATATGTTTGTATTTTGTATTTTGCTTTTTTATAAAAATGTATATATGTTTTTATGTTCTCTTTGTATATATGTTCATATATGCCAAAGTTAGATTTGAATATTTAGAAAAGGATTATCTATATATGTTCTCTGATTTAGTACATTTTAGGTTAGTTTCATTTTTAGAAAAGTTTTATATATTTAGGAGAGGAAAAAGGAAAATAAGAAGAGGAAAAAGGAGAAGAAGAGGAGAGGAAGAAAAGGAAGAGGAGAAGAAGAAAGGAATAGAGAAGAAGAAAAAATAGAAAAAAATTCTATTTTTTCTTCTTCTTCTCCTCTTTTTTTTCTTCTTTTTTTTCTTCGATCTTCTCCTCTATTCTTTCTTCTTCTCCTCTCTATTTCCCTCTCCCGATAACTTCAACACGAGGGGGGGGGGCGATATACCCCTCGGATAACTTCGACATGAGGGGCGGTCGATATATATACCCCTCTCGACCGTGATAATAACTTATACCGCGGGAGCACCCCCCGACCCTCTTGCTTGACCAAAAACTCTCGAGGACACCCAAACCCTAGAAAAAAAAGATGTCGGTCTCCTACCCCCTCCCGCCGTGACCCTACCCGACAAACTCTCTCAAGGCCACCCCAAACCCTTGAAGCGTTGTCGAGGCCACCCCAAACCCTAGAGAAGCAGCGTCGAGGCCACTAATTAATATATATGATTCCTTACTATGATTAGCTAGCTAGTTCTACGTTTGCCACTAATATATCCATTTGTCATGTTTGAATAATAATTGCCATGTTGTAAATATTTGTAGAAACTATGGACACCGCCCGAGACGAAGCAAGAGAAGCGATGTTGAGGGACATAATCGCAGAAGGAAGTGATGCCGTCTCGTTATATCTCAACGACGACTTCGATGGTCTGCAAGGAGAGGGTGAAGAAGCTGGCTCCGGTGACCTAATGGCGGTGAAAGAAGAAGAACGTGATGACGGGTCCGATGACCGAAACGAGTCTGGCGACCGAGCCGAGTCCGGCCAGGTATATATATTAGTTAAGCCTGTGCTGACTAGCTAATTGATGCATTCATTGTTTTGGTATGTACACATATTAATTAAGTCTTTGTTCTTTTTTCTAGCCCTCTGGATCGAGCACAACTGAGGTAAAGAGACGAGGCCCGAAGAGAAAGTTGAGCTCGGATGAAAGGTTTGAGATCATAGCAATCGCGCCCAACGGCCAACCTATTCAACCCATCCGAACAAAGAAGGCATTTGTTGCTCAGTGCGGGGTTCTGGTTAGGGACAAGATCCCGATCAGCATCCAGCAATGGTTAAAGCCAGCTACAGAAGACCCTGAGGTGTCTTACGTCAATGATATACAGAAAAATGATCTTTGGACTGAGCTGAAGTCAAATTTCACCCTACCGCCAGAGGATGATCCGGAGAAGCCAGTTAAAGAGCAATTAATCAAGTCTTTTGCTCTTAAGAGGATGGCAGACCTATTCAGGAGGTGGAAGAAAGACCTGAATAGGTTTGTCGAGAAAAAAGAGACACCAGAATTCAAGGGCATATATGAGAAGATCAGAGATGACTGGCCTGCATTTGTGGCCCACAAGACATTGGAAAAGAGTAAGAAGATGTCGGAGACAAACAAGAAAAATGCTGCGAAGAAGAAGCTTCACCATCGCACGGGGTCAGGTGGCTACCTGGTAGCCCGGCCTAAGTGGGACAAGGCTGAGAATGATCTGGTTGAAAAAGGGATCGAACCAGAGACAATGAGCTGGCCAGACCGTTGCTGGACTTGGTTCTTCGGGGCTGGCGGAACCTTGGACCCTGTAACAGGGAAGTGCATTTGGACGGACGAGCAACTTAACATTCCCTTGAAGAAGCTTCGGTACTATATCAAAGCAGCGCAGGAAGGGACGTTCCATCCAGACAGAGAGAACGACGAGCTCACAAAAGCCCTCGGGAATCCTGAGCACCCTGGACGGACACGAGGCACGCCAGGCTCCATTCCGTGGAAGGCTGGGTTTCCGGACGCAGGCGGTTACAAAAGCCAGGAGAGGAGGAAGAAAGCGCAGCAGTCCGAACTGCAGGCGCTTAAAGCAAGGGTACTCGGGATAGAGGAACGAGAAGCAAATCGCTGCAACCGAACTGCCGAAGCTTCCCCTGAAGCTACCCCGCCATCTCAGCGGAGAAGCAGCGTGGCTTCCACCGAGCTGCTTCAGCCAGAGCATGTCTTGACGGCACCTGCCAGCTATCCCGTGGATGCTATCACGGAGGCTCAAAATTGCCACCTTATGACGCAGTGGATGAATATGAAGGTCAAGGCGGCTGTTGGCTCTGTTTATCCTAATGAACCCGGCGCAACTTTTCACTGCCGGCCGATTCCAGAAGGATATGCTAAGGTGATGGTGGATGAAATAACGGAGGGATTTGAGGACCTCCCGCTTCACCACCCTACCGGAGAAGGGGAGACTCGGCTGGGTTCTGCTCTGAAAACTCCATGCCTATGGCGGAAGGAGCTCATCAACCTTCCAAACTGGACGCCTCCGCCGCCTCCTCCTCCTCCGGTGAGTCAGGGGACTCCGCCTCCTCCACCGCCTCCTCCTCCGGCGAGTGACGATCAGGGCCCTCGGCCGGCTCCTTCTCCGGCGCGTGGCGGCACTCCGCCTCCTTCTCCGCCTGCGCCGGCGCGCCCGAGCAGGCAGCCTACTCCTTCTCCGCCTCGTCAGCAAGGGCGGAAGAGACCCGCCACCGCTCCGGCAGCTGCCCCTGCGCGTCGTACTCCTTCTCCTCTGCCTCGCAAAAAGCAAGCAGTAAAGAAGAATGCCGCTCCGTCTTCTCTGCCGGCGTCTAGCAGTACAGCCAGAGCCGGGAGGACATACAGATTCGGTCCTTCTCTGAAGACTCCAGAGAAGTTACCATACGAGATGACCCCGGAGGAGAACGAGAAGATCGTGCGAGCCGAAGTGAAGGACTGGTTTCAAGGGTTGAAAGCAAAGATACATCCACCTCCGGAGGAGAAGGTGGATCCGGTGCAAGCGAAGCGCACTCTGGCTGCCCTGGCAAAACCACCCAAGTCTCCGCCGAAAGGCAACTATGAGCGCATTATTGCAAAGACATGGGCCGAAGCGTCGCGGTGGGGAAGTACAGTCAGTGATCAAAGACTGAAAGAACGACGAGCAGCTGGGAATCAAATTGCCCAGCTCAGCGAACAAGCAAAGCAATCGTGCCCCCCCCCCCCCCCCGCTCAAGGTGCCTAGCGTCGATCCGAGGATGGGGCCCGGTTATACCAATCTTGACGATTACCTGCCCGACGATGTAGATTATGGTTTCCTGGACGTGCAGATACACAGATACGAGTACGGAAAGCCTCTCGTCAAAGATGAAAGATCTCTAACAACGACGATGCGAAGATTGCATGATTGGTACATGAAAACCTGCAGAGAGTCTGGGGGAAGGAATACTTTGTATATGAGAGTTAAACCGGAGCATGACCTCGTTGGAATTGAACTGTTGCATGTTCCATTTGAGGAGTTCTATCAGTTTTTCAATCAATTGGCCCTCGATAAAGCAACGGTCACCTGCTACTGTCTGTAAGTACTACTACTTCTGTCATTAAGTCTCTCTATATAGCTCAGCTCTTTCATTGCATATGTATTTATAATTATCCTCACTATATTATGCAGATTGAAGATCGCCGAATTGAAGAAAAGACAAATCGGTGATATTGGGTTCATTAACACAAATCTCATAGATGCAGTTCAGGTTAGAGATCATGCCGAAGAAACCGAGGCCAACTTGCTACGATCATTCAAAATAAATGAACACAAAGATATAATACTCTTTCCTTACAACTTCAAGTGAGTGTTACTGTCTTGTGCATATTTTGTGTCCCTTATATATTAGTCCAGGTTATAGTAATGTAATTGATGAGTTATGCATGCGTGCGCAGTTTCCACTATATTCTCCTGGAGATTAGGCTTGAGCAGGGAGTAGTAACCGTCTTGGACTCGAGACGAAAAGATCCCCAGGAGTATGCGGACATGACTGAAATCCTCAAGAAGTAAGTTAAATCGATCATTATCCACCATATCAGCAAATTTGTTCATTTCCTGATAATTGTTTTCTTTTGTCTCGCAGTGTTTGGAGAAAATTCAGCACAAAATCTCCGGGACTCCCGAAGGAGCTGCAATTTAGATACCCGAAAGTAAGTACTATAGTACCATGTTCCGCGCGTCTCCTAGCTATTGATTCAAGCGCTAGTTTCATCAATACCATTTGGCATTCTTGCTTATCTGTTTGATTGACCTCTATTTCTTGTAAAGTGGTTGTGGCAGGAACAAGGGAATGATTTCTGTGGATACTACGTCTGCGAGTCCATCCGCCACACGACCTGTGAGCGGGGCGGGTACTCTGAGAAACAATATGAAGTGCGTAAGAAATAATATTCACAATTTTTGTTTATTACCATCATTTGTGTTGTGTTTCACTCGTATATATATGTATTGACCCCCTTCTTCAAATTAGATGTTTCGGTAGCGGCAGGAACTCCTAGGACCAGATCGCAAGCGAGCAATTCAAGAGGAATTGGCGGCATTCTTTCTTGACCACGTGATCGCTGAAGACGGAGAATACTATGTGGACCATGAGTCCGTAATTTAGGAGATTATATTTGTAAGAGATAATTATTGTATATATGTAGCCGGTAGTGTCGGATAGATATACGAGAACTTGTTGTTCGACCAATCTCTCGGAGAAGGAGAGGTGGTCGATATCACTTCTCTCCATATGCATATATGTTCATGACGATCTTCTGTTTCCTTCGTTTGCATAGCTAGCTAGCATATGCCTAGTCTTCTCTATACGTATGTTTAGTACGTAACGTCGACCAAGCACGGACATAAGAGAGGACACTTCTCTCTATTAATTAGCTATCTAGCTAACACAATATATGAAATACCAAAATTAACCCCCGAAACTCCCAAACCCCCTCCCCCCTTTCAAAAAAAAGCAAAAACCCCAGCCACAGAAATGCTGACGCGTGGATGCCTATTGGTCCCGGTTGGTGCCACCAACCGGGACCAAAGGCCCTCCTGCCTGGGCTCAGGGCGCAGGCCACGTGGAGGCCCATCTGTCCCGGTTCTGGTTTGAACCGGGACTAAAGGGTGAGGGCATTAGTAACGACCCTTTAGTCCCGGTTCAGGAACCGGGACTAAAGGCCCTTACGAATCGGGACAATAGGCCCGTTTTCTACTAGTGATGCAAGGTTGTGCTTCCTCCAGGACCAGCATAGGATGCTGCCAGGACGTTGTGGCCATCACCCTTCTTCGTGAGGCTCAGAACAATGTCAGTTGTGCCAAACATGGTAGCCAAGTAGAGCGGAGATACGCCACCATAATCCACTGTCTTTACCAGTGAAGGTCTTGTTCTGTCATACTTGCACACTTGTTTGTCTATGGAGATCAGTGAGGTAACAAGTTCTTTACGGTCCCACCTAATCCCCTCATGTAAGCATGTCTCTCCCCTGTAATTTCGTGTCATCAGGAAGTCTGCAAATTCGACAATTTTCTCGTTTCCCAGACCATATATATCTATTCTTAGCACTTTGTCATTTTTTGCTCTGCTGTTTGATAATGGTAGCACATTTACAACTTCAAATTTGTTAAAGATGGCCTCCAGTAGCTGCATATTGCCAATCCTAGCAGCAATATGGAGCATCCCCTCCCCATCAGTAGTGATTCCGCTGAAAAGCTTGATCCTCACCCCCGGTATCTTTTTAAATTCCTTCTCATTTCCTTCTATCAGTACATTCAGCAATTTATTATCCATCAGGCAACGTCTCCATGCTGGAGCTGCAATTGATGTGAAGAACGACTTTCATCTGTTAATATAGCGTTGTGGGTTAAACCAAAAACAAATAATAGTAAGAATTTGATAACCTGAACCTGATGGAACGGTTTTGATCAGCTTATGAAGATCATAAGGCTGTTGGTATGCATGGTTATCCTTGAAACAGAGTATGTACGCCAGGAATTCCTTCCGTAGCTTGATTGAATCCTAACAATGATGTGGCATCAATTAAAGAGAATACCCTGTGCGTGCCAACTCAAAACAGGTTGCTAATCAAAACATTGCCAACATCTACTATCTTGCTTAAAGAGAATTACATTTGGAATCTTTGATTCATCGAGTTTACCGCCGTCCCACCATAGCATATAGTTGAATACGAGGAAACCAGAGTCGCAACTGCAGAGAGAAGTATAACATAAAATTGGGGGTACGAAACACAGTATGTAAACATCAGGAAAATGGGCGACATATGAAATGTCAAGCACACCTGTTTCCATTGTGCTTTATTTTGACAAGCTCATATTTCCAACAGCTAAAATTACCAGACTTCCTTTTGAACAGATAGGATTTGGCTTTCGCGCGCTCAAGAGCCATGCAGATCGTCAACCTAATATTTTTGTGACGCTTATGATATAGGATACGATCCAAAGTACTGACTTCTTTGTCATCCGGGTTGAAGCTAGGATCCAAAATACTGACTTTTTCATCAACCATGTTGAAAGCATATAGCATCCAGTGGCCTTCGTGCATGACCGGGATGCATAGCTGTAATACATGCCAACACAAAAGATATGATTACGCAATCCCACACATATAATTGCAACTGTACAAAAATTATGTATATATACCACTTCTGGGTTGGAAGCACTATGGTGATCCATGAAATCATGAAGGATGCAAGTTTCCATATTACTATCTTCATCTTCTTTGGAGATGGCATATCTCTACAAGGAAACAAAAGAGGAACGAACAATTATAGTTAGGACCCCCCCCCCCTCCGCAAGAGCATTATCAAGGTCTATGCCATAAAACACAACCAATAACAAAAACTTACAGAAAAATCCGCACTAACGTAGTGCTTGCAGCCAAAATGATTAGAATTATCCGAATTTCCATCATTTGACAACATCTTTCGAATAGCTAAGTTTAAGCTCTTACTGTCGATACATCCCGAAATATTCAACAGATTTTGGATGGATTTCACGTCCAAACTTATCTGTGTCGGATAAGTGCTTGATACCCAGACTTCCCTTCACATTTTCAACCACATGGTATAAATAAGAACATGCCAACATATTGCATGAAAAAAAAACAAGATGGTGACGCTCATTAACTTACCCTTCCGATCCGGGGTAGTCAGTTGCGTATTCGTACAACTTGTCTAAATCTTTAGTTGCCAAACAGAGGAGAATAAGTTAGAATATGATCTAATGCAAAACAGTAAGACCAACAACAACCACAACAAAAGTCATCAATCTTAACGCAACTTGGAGTAGCATAACAACAGAAATATTATACACGTGGTATGAATAAAAAAATATAGTACTACATGTAGTAATAAAGGTAAAGGGGCTTCTAATTTACAGGCCATTGTTATGCCCCATGGATTTTCTGATTTCGGTGCACTCCTATGTGGTTCATAGGTAACGAGATTGTACAAAGAAATAGCAACAATGTTATAAATACTAATCCCTCTGCTCGCCTTTAAAGAACCATTCCTGGTTTTGTGCTAAGTCAAATCAATTTCTACTTCGATCAAACCTTTAGATAAACATGCCCAAAGTTATAACAGAAGATAGGTATTTACAAAAAAAATTTATGAATCTAGTGATATAAATTTGGTATTATAATTATTAATACATTATTCTAAATTTTGTTCATAGTTAGGATTATTTGACTCGAGACAAAACTAGAAGTGTCAACTTTGTGATACAGAGGGAGTACAACTAATGAGCTTACCCGTGAACTCCAAGGTCCGAGGATTTGTCAGAATTGGACTGTAATTCGGCTAAATTTGTCCTATTTCGGTCGACACATGGCACATCCAAAATAGCCAAAAGTATCAGTCATTTGTGCATTTTCTGCGCAGTCGACATTCTAAAAGATCCCACAAATATCCCATGTTAGTATAAACTTTGGATTTTCAATCATATACCCTAAAGGAAATTTCCCTCTAAGTTGATTACTCTTCCCCCCGCAAAAAAACACAAGATTACTCTTTGATGTTATCCCCCTAAATGACAAGTTCCTAAGAAACAAATTAGTTTGTTCATTCATGGATCCCAAGACATCCAATGGCATCTTTGCTGAGGATTTTGTTTTACAAATATACCCCTTTTGCACATCGTGATCATCAAAAATAGCCCCTTTCTTCACAAAATTGTCAAATCTAGCCTGGCAGGGTGAGAACGAAGTGACACGTGGCACGTCGCGCCAACTGACGTGCAGTGGTGGAAGGTGGTGCGTGGCTGATGGGAGGACTGTGCGGCGGCGTCACCTGGTGGGAGGTGGCGCTCTGCCACCCCATATGATTGGAGGTAGCTGTTAGGCTGGTCATAGTGGGAGTAACATAGGTAGTAACATAGATGCCACATAAGCAAAAAGAGTGAGGTGGCAAGTAGTTAATGAGGAGAGAGGCAAATGGAGTAACATAATATGTTACCATCACATAGCGCTTTCCAATGCAAAATGAGTCTACAAAGTAATAAATGAAGGTATCTATGTTACCACATATATGACACTATCCACTATGAAGGTAGTAACATAGACTAGTAACATATGCATGTTACTAGTCTAAGTTACTCTCCACTATGACCAGCCTTAAGGAAATGCATTGCGGAGTACTTATGGAAGTTGCAGGCTCAGGTGTCGCAGCAGCAGCGCATCCAAGCGAGAGAAAGTGGGACACCCAGGAAGGTAGGGGCAATTAAATCTTGGGGTTGGGTGGGCAGTATAGGCATGCCATTAAGAGCATGGTTAATAGTATAGCCAAGAACCGGTTGTATGAAGTTGTCATGTTATTTATAGCCAACCTACTAGACCTTTTTCAATAGTTAATCATATTAGTACGCTATACCTTTAATATATGGCATATTACTTTTTCTCATGAAGGTTGCCGGGTCTTGTGCTTCTCTCTTTTCGTCGCTGTCCCCAACTAGCAAGTACAATAGTGGTGCTAGAATGCTAACAAGGGTCCACGTTGGGAACTTCATGTTGGGTAACGTAGTAATTTCAAAAAAATTCCTACGCACACGCAAGATCACGGTGATGCATAGCAACGAGAGGGGAGAGTGTTGTCTATGTACCCTCGTAGACCGAAGCGGAAGCATTGACACAACGTAGAGGAAGTAGTCGTACGTCCTCCTCGCGATCCGACCGATCCCAGCGTCGTTACTCCGGCGCCTCCGAGTTCTTGACACACGTACAGCACGATGAAGTTCTCCGGGCTCCGATCCAGCAAAGCTCTCGGGGAAGATTTTCGTCAGCACGACGGCGTGGTGACGATCTTGATGTGTTACTGACGCAGGGCTTCGCCTAAGCACTGCAACGATATGACCGAGGTGGAATATGGTGGAGGGGGGCACCGCACACGGCTAAGGAACGATCTCAAGGATCAACTTGTGTGTTCTAGGGTGCCCCCTGCCCCCGTATATAAAGGAGCAAGGGGGGAGGCCGGCCGGCCCTTGTGGCGCGCGCCAGGAGGAGGAGTCCTCCTCCTAGTAGGAGCAGGACTCCCTCTTTCCTACTCCTACTAGGAGGGGGAAAGGAAGTGGGATAGGGAGAGGGAAAGGGGGGCGCCGCCCCCCCTCTCCTAGTCCAATTCGGACCAGAGAGGGAGGGGCGCGCGGCCCACCCTGGCCGCCCCTCTCTCTCTCCACTAAGGCCCATGTGGCCCAATACTTCTCCCGGGGGTGGTTCCAGTAACCTTCCGGCACTCCGGTATTATCCGAAACCACTCGGAACCATTCCGATGTCCGAACATAGCCGTCCAATATATCAATCTTTACGTCTCGACCATTCTGAGACTCCTCGTCATGTCCGTGATCACATCCGGGACTTCGAACTCCTTCGGTACATCAAAATGCATAAACTCATAATAACTGTCATCGTAACCTTAAGCGTGCGGACCCTACGGTTCGAGAATAATGTAGACATGACCGAGACACGTCTCCGGCCAATAACCAATAGCGGGACCTGGATGCCCATATTGGCTCATACATATTCTGCGAAGATCTTTATCGGTCAGACCGCATAACAACATACGTCGTTCCCTTTGTCATCGGTATGTTACTTGCCCGAGATTCGATCGTCGGTATCCAATACCTAGTTCAATCTCGTTATCGGCAAGTCTCTTTACTCGTTCCGTAATACATCATCCCGCAACCAACTCATTGGTTGCAATGCTTGCAAGGCTTATGTGATGTGCATTACCGAGAAGGCCCTGAGATACCTCTCCGACATTCGGAGTGACAAATCCTAATCTCGAAATACGCCAACCCAACAAATACTTTCGGAGACACCTGTAGAGCACCTTTATAATCACCCAGTTACGTTGTGACGTTTGGTAGCACACAAAGTGTTCCTGCGGTAAACGGGAGTTGCATAATCTCATAGTCAAAGGAACATGTATAAGTCATGGATAAAAGCAATAGCAACATACTAAACGATCGGGTGCTATGCTAATGGAATGGGTCATGTCAATCAGATCATTCAACTAATGATGTGACCTTGTTAATCAAATGACAACTCCTTTGTCTATGGTTAGGAAACTTAACCATCTTTGATTAACAAGCTAGTCAAGTAGAGGCATACTAGTGACACTCTGTTTGTCTATGTATCCACACATGTATTATGTTTCCGGTTAATACAATTCTAGCATGAATAATAAACATTTATCATGATATATAAGGAAATAAATAATAACTTTATTATTGCCTCTAGGGCATATTTCCTTTAGTCTCCCACTTGTACTAGAGTCAATAATCTAGATTACACAGTAATGATTCTAACACCCATGGAGTCTTGGTGCTGATCATGTTTTGCCCGTGGAAGAGGCTTAGTCAACGGGTCTGCTACATTCAGATCCGTATGTATCTTGCAAATCTCTATGTCTCCCACCTGGACTAGATCCCGGATGGAATTGAAGCGTCTCTTGATGTGCTTGGTTCTCTTGTGAAATCTGGATTCCTTCGCCAAGGCAATTGCTCCAGTATTGTCACAAAAGATTTTCATTGGACCCGATGCACTAGGTATGACACCTAGATCGGATATGAACTCCTTCATCCAGACTCCTTCATTTGCTGCTTCCGAAGCAGCTATGTACTCCCCTTCACATGTAGATCCCGCCAAGACGCTTTGTTTAGAACTGCACCAACTGACAGCTCCACCGTTTAATGTAAATACGTATCCAGTTTGCGATTTCGAATCATCCGGATCAGTGTCAAAGCTTGCATCAACGTAACCCTTTACGATGAGCTCTTTGTCACCTCCATACACGAGAAACATTTCCTTAGTCCTTTTCAGGTACTTCAGGATATTCTTGACCGCTGTCCAGTGATCCACTCCTGGATTACTTTGGTACCTCCCTGCTAAACTTATAGCAAGGCACACATCAGGTCTGGTACACAGCATTGCATACATGATAGAGCCTATGGCTGAAGCATAGGGAACATCTTTCATCTTCTCTCTATCTTCTGCAGTGGTCGGGCATTGAGTCTGACTCAACTTCACACCTTGCAATACAGGAAAGAACCCTTTCTTCGCTTGATCCATTTTGAACTTCTTCAAAATCTTGTCAAGGTATGTGCTTTGTGAAAGTCCAATTAAGCGTCTTGATCTATCTCTATAGATCTTAATGCCCAATATGTAAGCAGCTTCACCGAGGTCTTTCATTGAAAAACTCTTATTCAAATATCCCTTTATGCTATCCAGAAATCCTATATCATTTCCAATCAGTAATATGTCATCTACATATAATATCAGAAATGCTACAGAGCTCCCACTCACTTTCTTGTAAATACAGGCTTCTCCAAAAGTCTGTACAAACCCAAATGCTTTGATCACACTATCAAAACGTTTATTCCAACTCCGAGATGCTTGCACTAGTCCATAAATGGATCGCTGGAGCTTGCATACTTTGTTAGCTCCCTTTAGATCGATAAAACCTTCTGGTTGCATCATATACAACTCTTCTTCCAGAAACCCATTCAGGAATGCAGTCCTTACATCCATTTGCCAAATTTCATAATCATAAAATGCGGCAATTGCTAACATGATTCGGACAGACTTAAGCATCGCTACGGGTGAGAAGGTCTCATCGTAGTCAATCCCTTGAACTTGTTGAAACCCCTTTGCGACAAGTCGAGCTTTGTAGACAGTAACATTACCGTCGGCGTCAGTCTTCTTCTTAAAGATCCACTTGTTCTCTATTGCTTGCCGACCCTCGGGCAAGTCAACCAAAGTCCACACTTTGTTTTCATACATGGATCCCATCTCAGATTTCATGGCTTCCAGCCATTTTGCGGAATCTGGGCTCACCATCGCTTCTTCATAGTTCGTAGGTTCGTCATGATCTAGTAGCATGATTTCCAGAATAGGATTGCCGTACCACTCTGGTGCGGATCTTACTCTGGTTGATCTACGAGGTTCTGTAGTAACTTGATCTGAAGTTTCATGATCAATATCATTATCTTCCTCACTAATTGGTGTAGGTGCTACAGAAACAGATTTCTGTGATGTACTACTTTCCAATAAGGGAGCAGGTACAGTTACCTCATCAAGTTCTACTTTCCTCCCACTCACTTCTTTCGAGAGGAACTCCTTTTCTAGAAACACTCCGAATTTAGAAACAAAAGTCTTGCCTTCGGATCTGTGATAGAAGGTGTATCCAACAGTTTCTTTTGGATATCCTATGAAGACACATTTTTCCGATTAGGGTTCGAGATTATCAGGTTGAAGCTTTTTCACATAAGCATCGTAGCCCCAAACTTTAAGAAACGACAACTTCGGTTTCTTGCTAAACCATAGTTCATAAGGCGTCGTCTCAACGGATTTTGACGGTGTCCTATTTAACGTGAATGCGGCCGTCTCTAGAGCATAACCCGAAAACGATAGCGGTAAATCTGTAAGAGACATCATAGATCGCACCATATCTAGTAAAGTGCGATTACGACGTTCGGACACACCATTGCACTGTGGTGTTCCGGGTGGCGTGAGTTGCGAAACTATTCCGCATTGTTTCAAATGTAGACCAAACTCGTAACTCAAATATCCTCCTCCACGATCAGATCGTAGAAACTTTATTTTCTTGTTACGATGATTTTCAACTTCACTCTGAAATTCTTTGAACTTTTCAAATGTTTCAGACTTGTGTTTCATTAAGCAGATGTACCCATATCTACTTAAATCATCTGTGAAGGTGAGAAAATAACGATATCCGCCACGAGCCTCAACATTCATCGGACCACATACATCTGTATGTATGATTTCCAACAAATCTGTTGCTCTCTCCATAGTACCGGAGAACGGTGTTGTAGTCATCTTGCCCATGAGGCACGGTTCGCAAGTGCCAAGTGATTCATAATCAAGTGACTCCAAAAGTCCATCAGTATGGAGTTTCTTCATGCGCTTTATACCGATATGACCTAAACGGCAGTGCCACAAATAAGTTGCACTATCATTATTAACTCTGCATCTTTTGGCTTCAACATTATGAATATGTGTATCACTACTATCGAGATTCATCAAAAATAGACCACTCTTCAAGGGTGCATGACCATAAAAGATATTACTCATATAAATAGAACAACCATTATTCTCTGATTTAAATGAATAACCGTCTCGCATCAAACAAGATCCAGATATAATGTTCATGCTCAACGCTGGCACCAAATAACAATTATTTAGGTCTAATACTAATCCCGAAGGTAGATGTAGAGGTAGCGTGCCGACCGCGATCACATCGACTTTGGAACCATTTCCCACGCGCATCGTCACCTCGTCCTTAACCAATCTTCGCTTAATCCGTAGTCCCTGTTTCGAGTTGCAAATATTAGCAACAGAACCAGTATCAAATACCCAGGTGCTACTGCGAGCATTAGTAAGGTACACATCAATAACATGTATATCACATATACCTTTCTTCACCTTGCCATCCTTCTTATCCGCCAAATACTTGGGGCAGTTCCGCTTCCAGTGACCAGTCTGCTTGCAGTAGAAGCACTCAGTTTCAGGCTTAAGTCTAGACTTGGGTTTCTTCTCTTGAGCAGCAACTTGTTTGCTGTTCTTCTTGAAGTTCCCCTTCTTCTTCCCTTTGCCCTTCTTCTTGAAACTAGTGGTCCTATTGACCATCAACACTTGATGCTCCTTCTTGATTTCTACCTCCGCAGCCTTTAGCATTGCGAAGAGCTCGGGCATAGTCTTATCTATCCCTTGCATATTATAGTTCATCACGAAGCCTTTGTAGCTTGGTGGCAGTGATTGAAGAATTATGTCAATGACACAATCATCCGCAAGATTAACTCCCAGTTGATTTAAGTGATTGCAATACCCAGACATTCTGAGTATGTGCTCACTGACAGACCCATTCTCTTCCATCTTGCAGCTATAGAACTTATTGGAGACCTCATATCTCTCAATCCGGGCATTCTGTTGGAATATCAACTTCAACTCCTGGAACATCTCATATGCTCCATGGTTCTCAAACCGTTGTTGAAGTCCCGGTTCTAAGCCGTAAAGCATGGCACACTGAACTATCGAGTAGTCATCAGCTTTGCTCTGCCAGACGTTCATAACATCTGGTGTTGCTCCAGCAGCAGGCCTGGCACCTAGCGGTGCATCCAGGACGTAATTCTTCTGTGCAACAATGAGGATAATCCTCAAGTTACAGACCCAGTCCGTGTAATTGCTACCATCATCTTTCAACTTTGCTTTCTCAAGGAACGCATTAAAATTCAATGGAACAATAGCACGAGCCATCTATCTACAATCAACATAAACAAGCAAGATACTATCAGGGACTAAGTTCATGATAAATTTAAGTTCAATTAATCATATTACTTAAGAACTCCCACTTAGATAGACATCTCTCTAATCCTCTAAGTGATCACGTGATCCAAATCAACTAAACCATGTCCGATCATCACGTGAGATGGAGTAGTTTCAATGGTGAACATCACTATGTTGATCATATCTACTATCTGATTCACGCTCGACCTTTCGGTCTCCGTGTTCCGAGGCCATATCTGTTATATGCTAGGCTCGTCAAGTTAAACCTGAGTATTCCGCGTGTGCAACTGTTTTGCACCCGTTGTATTTGTACGTAGAGCCTATCACACCCGATCATCACGTGGTGTCTCAGCACGAAGAACTTTCGCAACGGTGCATACTCAGGGAGAACACTATTACTATGATAATTTAGTGAGAGATCATCTTATAATGCTACCGTCAATCAAGGCAAGATAAGATGCATAAAAAGATAAACATCACATGCAATCAATATAAGTGATATGATATGGCCATCATCATCTTGTGCTTGTGATCTCCATCTTCGCAGCACCTCATGATCACCATCGTCACCGGCGCGACACCTTGATCTCCATCGTAGCATCGTTGTCGTCTCGCCAATCTTATGCTTCTACGACTATCGCTACCGCTTAGTGATAAAGTAAAGCATTACAGGGCGATTGCATTGCATACAATAAAGCGACAACCATACGGCTCCTGCCGGTTGCCGATAACTCGGTTACAAAACATGATCATCTCATACAATAAAATATAGCATCATGTCTTGACCATATCACATCACAACATGCCCTGCAAAAACAAGTTAGACGTCCTCTACTTTGTTTGTTGCAAATTTTACGTGGCTGCTACGGGCTGAAGCAAGAACCAATCTCACCTACGCATCAAAACCATAACGATACTTCGTCAAATAGACTCCGTTTTAACCTTCTCAAGGACCGGGCGTAGCCATACTCTGTTCAACTAAAGTTGGAGAAACTGACACCCGCCAGCCACCTGTGTGCAAAGCACGACGGTAGAACCAGTCTCGCGTAAGCGTACGCGTAATGTCGGTCCGGGCCGCTTCATCCAACAATACCGCCGAACCAAAGTATGACATGCTGGTAGGCAGTATGACTTGTATCGTCCACAACTCACTTGTGTTCTACTCATGCAAAACATCAAACCATAAAAAGCTAGGCTCAGATCCACTGTTGGGTAACGTAGTAATTTCAAAAAATTTCCTACGCACACGCAAGATCATGGTGATGCATAGCAACGAGAGGGGAGAGTGTTGTCTACGTACCCTAAGCACTGCAACGATATGACCGAGATGAAGTTCTCCGGGCTCCGATCCAGCAAAGCTCTCGGGGAAGATTTTCGTCAGCACGACGGCGTGGTGACGATCTTGATGTGTTACTGACGCAGGGCTTCGCCTAAGCACTGCAACGATATGATCGAGGTGGAATATGGTGGAGGGGGCACCGCACACGGCTAAGGAACGATCTCAAGGATCAACTTGTGTGTCTATGGGGTGCCCCCTGCCCCCGTATATAAAGGAGCAAGGGAGGGAGGAGGCCGGCCCTAGGATTGGCGCGCCAAGGGGAGTCCTACTCCCACCGGGAGTAGGATTCCCCCTTTCCTAGTCCAACTAGGAGTCCTTCCTTGTAGGGGGAGTAGAAGAGAAGGAAAAGGAAGAGAGAAGGAGAAGGAAGGAAGGGGGCGCCCCCCTTCCCTAGTCCAATTCGGACTATCCCAAGGGAAGGGGTGCGGCCACCCTTTTGGATCTTTCTCTCCTTTCCCGTATGGCCCAATGAGGCCCAATACGAATTCCCGTAACTCTCCGGTACTCCGAAAAATACCCGAATCACTCGGAACCTTTCCGAACTCCGAATATAGTCGTCCAATATATCGATCTTTACGTCTCAACCATTTCGAGACTCCTCGTCATGTCTCCGATCTCATCCGGGACTCCGAACTCCTTCGGTACATCAAAACTCATAAACTCATTATATAACTGTCATCGAAACCTTAAGCGTGCGGACCCTACGGTTCGAGAATAGTGTTAGACATGACCGAGACACATCTCCGGTCAATAACCAATAGCGGGACCTGGATGCCCATATTGGCTCCTACATATTCTACGAAGATCTTTATCGGTCAGACCGCATAACAACATACGTCGTTCCTTTTGTCATCGGTATGTTACTTGCCCGAGATTCGATCGTCGGTATCCAATACCTAGTTCAATCTCGTTACCGGCAAGTCTCTTTACTCATTCCGTAATACATCATCCCGCAACTAACTCATTAGTTGCAATGCTTGCAAGGCTTATGTGATGTGCATTACCGAGATGGCCCTGAGATACCTCTCCGACATTCGGAGTGACAAATCCTAATCTTGAAATACGCCAACCCAACAAATACTTTCGGAGACACCTGTAGAGCACCTTTATAATCACCCAGTTACGTTGTGACGTTTGGTAGCACACAAAGTGTTCCTACGGTAAACGGGAGTTGCATAATCTCATAGTCATAGGAATATGTATAAGTCATGGATAAAAGCAATAGCAACATACTAAACGATCGGGTGCTAAGCTAATGGAATGGGTCATGTCAATCAGATCATTCAACTAATGATGTGACCTTGTTAATCAAATGACAACTCCTTTGTCTATGGTTAGGAAACCTATCCATCTTTGATTAACAAGCTAGT
Organism: Aegilops umbellulata; assembly: GCA_032464435.1. Classification (NCBI taxonomy): domain Eukaryota; kingdom Viridiplantae; phylum Streptophyta; class Magnoliopsida; order Poales; family Poaceae; genus Aegilops; species Aegilops umbellulata. Next base: position 11,619,891 of record CP136054.1, read on the forward strand.
CAAGTAGAGGCATACTAGTGACACTCTGTTTGTCTATGTATCCACACATGTATTATGTTCCAGTTAATACAATTCTAGCATGAATAATAAACATTTATCATGAAATAAGGAAATAAATAATAACTTTATTATTGCCTCTAGGGCATATTTCCTTCACCGGTTGCATGTCAAGCATCGACTCGCAACTAGGGGGGTGTTTTTTTAGGACACCCAGTTGCAAGTTGCCCATCGACTCGCAACTAGGTGTGTGTGTGTGTGTGTGTGTGTGTGTGTGTGTTTATTCATGGCCCCCAGTTGCAAGTTGACCATCCACTCGCAACTAGGGGTTGTGTGTGTGTGTGTGTGTTTATTCGTGGCCCACAATTGCAAGTTTACCATCAACTCGCAACTAGGGTGTGTGTGTGTGTGTGCCTATGTGTGTGTGTGTGTCTCAAGGGTCCGCAACTGCATGTCGATAACCAACTCCCAACTAGGGGGGTTGCGTGTGTGTGTGTGTTTTGTTGTGGCCCCCAGTTGCAGCCCGCTTGATAACCTTTTTGTCAAGGTCCCCAGTTGCATGTCGACCATCAAATCGCAACTAGGATGTGTGTGTTTGTTGAGAAACCCCAGTTGCAAGTTGACCATCAAGTCGCAACTAGGGTGTGTGTGTGTGTGTGTGTGTGTCTTTTTGTCAAGGGGTTCCCAGTTGCCAGTTGACCATCAACTCGCAACTAGGGTGTGTGTGTGTGTGTCTTTTGTCAATGGTCCCTAGTTGCATGTCGAGTATCGACTCGCAACTAGGGGGGGTGTGTTTTGTTGAGGACACCCAGTTGCAAGTTGCCCATCGATTCGCAACTAGGTGTGTGTGTGTGTGTGTGTGTTTATTCATGGCCCCCAGTTTTAAGTTGACCATCAACTCGTAACTAGGGGATGTGTGTGTGTGTGTGTGCGTTTATTTGTGGCCCACAATTGCAAGCTTACCATCAACTCGCAACTAGGGTGTGTGTGTCTGTGTGTGTGTGTGTCTCAAGGGTCCGCAACTAAATGTCGATAACCAACTCGCAACTAGGGTGCGTGTGTGTGTGTGTGTGTCTTTTTGTCAAGGGGTCCCCAGTTGCAAGTTGACCATCAACTCGCAACTAGGGTGTGTGTGTGTGTCTTTTTGTCACGGGGTCTCCAGTTGCATGTCAAGCATCGACTCGCAACTAGGAGGTGTCTGTTTGTTGAGGACCCCTAGTTGCAAGTTGACCATCGACTCGCAACTAGGGTGTGTGTGTGTGTGTGTGTGTGCCGAGGGTCCCCAATTTGCATGTCGATAACCGACTTGCAACTAGAGGTGTGTGCGTACGTGTGTCTTTTTGTCAAGGGGTCCCCAGTTGCCTGTCAAGCATCGACACACAACTAGAGGGGTGTCTGTTTGTTGAGGACCCCCAGTTGCAAGTTGCTCATCGACTAAGGATGTGTGTGTGTGTCTGTGTTTTGTCAAGGGTTCCTAGTTGCATGCCCACCATTGAGTCGCATCTAGGGGTGGGTGAGTTTTTGTGGTGGCACCTAGTTGCAAGCCGACCATCAACTCGCAACTAATGGCGTGTGTGTGTGTGTGTGTGTGTGTGTGTGTGTGTGTTTGTCAAGGGTCCCAATTGCATGTCAACCTTCGACTCACAACTAGGGGTGAGTGTGTGTATGTCTTTTGTCGAGGTTTCCCAGTTGCATGTCAACCATCAACTGGGAACTAGCGGACTGCGTATTTCTCGAGGTTCCCCAGTCGCATGTCGATCATTGACTCGCAACTAGGGTGTGTGTGTTTGCTGAGGGTCCCAGTTGCATGTCGGCCACTGACTCGCAACTAGGGGTGTGTGTTTTTTCGTGGCGCCTGGTTGCAAGCCGACCATCACTCACAACTAAGGGTGTTTGTGTTTGTCGAGGGTCCCTGGTTGCATGTCAACCATTGACTTGCAAGTAGGGGAGTGTGTGTTTGTCAAGGGTCCCAGTTGCATCTCGACCATTGACTCGCAACTAAGCGTGTGCGTGTGCGGGCCCCCAGTTGCAAGTCGATCATTGAGTCGCAATTAAGAGTGTGCTTGTGTTTGTTGGGGTCCTCAGTTGCTTGTGAATCATAGACTCACAACTAGGGAAGTGTGTGTTTGTCGAGGGTCCCCAATTGCATGTCGACCATCGACTCGCAACCAAGGGCGTGTGTGTTTTGTTGGGGACACTAGTTGCAATCCAACCATCGAGTTGCAACACAAGGGTGTGTGTGTTTGTTAGGGCCCCTAGTTTGCAAGCTGACCCATCGACTCGCAACTAAGGGTGTGTATTTGTAGGGGGGCCAGTTGCAAGCCGACCATCGACTCGCAACTAGGGGGGTGTGTGTTTGTCACGGCGCAGATGCGAGTCTACCATCGTGTCACAACTGAGGGGGGGGGTTGTTTGTATGAGCCCCAGTTGCTAGTCGAGCATCGACTCGCAACTAGAGGGGAGGGGGAGGGGAAACTTTGTTTTTGTACGACCTCCAACTGCAAATCAACCATCGGCTCGCGGCGGTGCCTGTGTGTGTATGCTCGCGGCGGTACTTTTCCATAAGAGAAAAAAAGGATTTCTACTTTGTTTTTAATATAACTGCAATTTTTTTAGCCCCTAGTTTTTACTGTGATCAATAGTGTATAGTCATTATTTTTTATACAAACAACCTAACTCTATTTTTGTAGGAGCATACAGGTCACTTTGGTTCAGCTCAGTTCAACTTAGCGCCGCGATTTCAACTGTAGAACCCGTCGGCTTGCTGGTGAATTTTGTGTAGGTAAGGTTGGGAACTAGGGGGGTTGGGCAGTAAGGAGATGAGGATTTTGATTCACTGAGCCAGGAATTTTTTGATAAAGACTGAATCCGTTGGAGAATTTGTTCAGTAAGACTGAATTTGTTAGATTCATACCAGCTGAACATCATGTTTGTGATACTAAATAATGGGAGGAATATATATGAATAATTGAAGTTTTTCTCCCTCTGTTTGTTCTCACTTACTGCATACTGTATCTAACTGTACACACACTGTATGTAAAAGATTCAGAAAACTGAATTATTGGTTCAATCAATTTATCTAGATCTCTCAATCTCTGCTATAGCTACCACTTCTGACATCTAGCTAAAAAATCTGCCACACACTGGATCTAGATATGAGTTTTTTTGTCTCTCTTTATTTTTGCCACAACACAACTGATCCAGGCTCTGATCTAGATGCTGTTCACTATCAATTTTTTGACACTGATCCGGACGATTCTAAATCGCAAACCGGATACGTATTTACATTAAACGGTGGAGCTGTCAGTTGGTGCAGTTCTAAACAAAGCGTCGTGGCGGGATCTACATGTGAAGCGGAGTACATAGTTGCTTCAGAAGCAGCAAATGAAGGAGTCCGGATGAAGGAGTTCATATCTGATCTAGGTGTCATACCTAGTGCATCGGGTCCAATGAAAATCTTTTGTGACAATACTGGTGCAATTGCCTTGGCAAAGGAATCCAGATTTCACAAGAGAACCAAGCACATCAAGAGACGCTTCAATTCCATCCGGGATCTAGTCCAGGTGGGAGACATAGAGATTTGCAAGATACATATGGATCTGAATGTAGTAGACCCGTTGACTAAGCCTCTTCCACGAGCAAAACATGATCAGCACCAAGACTCCGTGGGTGTTAGGATCATTACTGTGTAATCTAGATTATTGACTCTAGTGCAAGTGGGAGACTGAAGGAAATATGCCCTAGGGGCAATAATAAAGTTATTACTTATTTCCTCATATATCATGATAAATGTTTATTATTCATGCTAGAATTGTATTAACCGGAAACATAATACATGTGTGGATACATAGACAAACAGAGTGTCACTAGTATGCCTCTACTTGACTAGCTTGTTAATCAAAGATGGTTAAGTTTCCTAACCATAGACAAAGGAGTTGTCATTTGATTAACAAGGTCACACCATTAGTTGAATGATCTGATTGACATGACCCATTTCATTAGCTTAGCACCCGATCGTTTAGTATGTTGCTATTGATTTCTCCATGACTTATACATGTTCCTTTGACTATGAGATTATGCAACTCCCGTTTACCGTAGGAACACTCTGTGTGCTACCAAACGTCACAACGTAACTGGGTGATTATAAAGGTGCTGTACAAGTGTCTCCGAAAGTATTTGTTGGGTTGGCTTATTTCGAGATTAGGATTTGTCACTCCGAATGTTGGAGAGGTATCTCAGGGCCTTCTCGGTAATGCACATCACATAAGCCTTGCAAGCATTGCAACCAATAAGTTAGTTGCGAGATGATGTATTGCGGAACGAGTAAAGAGACTTGCCGGTAACGAGATTGAACTAGGTATTGGATACCGACGATCGAATCTCGGGCAAGTAACATACCGATGACAAAGGGAACAATGTATGTTGTTATGCGGTCTGACCGATAAAGATCTTCATAGAATGTGTAGGAGCCAATATGGGCATCCAAGTCCCGCTATTGGTTATTGACCAGAGATTTGTCTCAATCATGTCTACACTGTTCTCGAACCGTAGGGTCCGCACGCTTAAGGTTACGATGACAGTTATTATGAGTTTATGTATTTTGATGTACCGAAGTTAGTTCGGAGTCCCGGATGAGATCACGGACATGTCGAGGAGCCTCGGAATGGTCGAGACATAAAGATTGATATATTGGACGACTATATTCGGACATCGGAATGGTTCCGAGTGGTTTCGGATAAAACCGGAGTGCCGGAGGGGTTATCGGAACCCCCCGGGGAAGTAATGGGCCTTATTGGGCCCAAGGGGAGAGAGAGGGCAGCAGCCAGGAGGTGGCGCCCCCCCCCCCCTCATGGGAGTCCGAATTGGACAAGGAGGGGGGGCGCGGCCCCCCTTTCCCTCTCCCTCTCCCTCTCTTTCCTTCCCCCCTCTCTTCCTAGTTGGACTAGGAAAGGGGAGTCCTACTCCCACTAGGAGGAGGACTCCCCCTCCCTTTGGCGCGCCCCAATAGGGCCGGCCGGCCTCCCCCTTGCTCCTTTATATACGGGGGCAGGGGGCACCCCAGGACACACAAGTTGATCCTTGAGATCGTTCCTTAGCCGTGTGCGGTGCCCCCCCCCCCACCATATTCCACCTCGGTCATATCGTTGCGGTGTTTAGGCGAAGCCCTGCGTCGGTAGTGCATCAAGATCGTCACCACGCCGTCGTGCTGACGAAACTCGTCCCTGAGAGCTTTGCTGGATCGGAGCCCGGAGAATGTCATCAAGCTGTACGTGTGTCAAGAACTCGGAGGCGCCGGAGTAACGGCGCTTGGATCGATCGGATCGGGAGGACGTACGACTACTTCCTCTATGTTGTGTCAACGCTTCCGCTTCGGTCTACGAGGGTACGTAGACAGCACTCTCCCCTCTCGTTGCTATGCATCACCATGATCTTGCGTGTGCGTAGGAATTTTTTTGAAATTACTACGTTCCCCAACACCATCTACTCTTGAGCGTATTCTGCTTCTTCAGACTCCTCGCTGTGGCAATAAGCCTTCTGCGGAGGTTCTCTTGTTCCAAGTGCCTTTCCGGGATGATGTGTGCATCTTCGTCTGGACTGTTTTCCTCTCCGGAGGGAGGTTCATGAGCTTAATCCTTGGCATTGCCGTGTTCGGACATCGGATCCGTACTATGTTCGCCGTTTGCTGGTTCATCTTGCTCTGCCGCTGGGTCAATGTGGTCGTCGTTTCCTCTAGAGTCGAATGGGGTGTTATTTTCTCTGCGCTGTTATCGCTGTTTGTGCCGAGGCAGGATTTGGAGCGGCGCCTACGCCGACGCTTTGTTTGCTTCTCGAGGGAGCTACCCTTCGATGTATCCTTCCGTTCCTCGTCATTGTTTTCTTTGGGTGTATCCACAATGTATATGTCATGTGATGAAGTGGCTATCCAGCGCCCTGTGGGCGATGGTTCCTGTTCCTCTCCTCCATCGTCGTCCATGCCGTCGATGTCTTCGGAGTCAAAATCGAGCATGTCGGTTAAATCGTCCACAGTGGATACTAAGTGGGTGGTGGGTGGGGAGCGAATTTCTTTGTCGTCCGCATCCCGTCCTAGCCGGACATAGTTCGGCCAAGGTTTTCCTGGCAAGGAGAGGGACCTTAATGAATTTAGCACATCGCCAAAAGGCGAGTGCTGAAAGATATCCGCGGAGGTAAACTCCATGATCGGTGCCCAATCGGATTCGAAAGGCACGGACGCAGGCGGCTCAGAGCCCGTGGCCGGGGACGAATTCAATGGTTCGGAAACACGGCTCTTGTAAGGGGTGAAGTCAGTATTCGGCTCTATCACCACTGAGAGTGCGGCCTCCATGGCGGGGTCTATCCACCTGTCCTCCGATGGCGCAATTTGCTCCGGATTGAGGGCCGGAGTAGTTGCAAGTGTGATCTCCCGAACATTGTCCGACGGCAGGGCTAAATCATGCTCGTCGTGATCGTGCGGTGCACCTGACATGGGCTCGAATCCGTCGAAGATCAAGTCTCCGCGGATGTCGGCAGTATAGTTTATGTTTCCGAACCTGACCTGAAGGCCAGGGGCGTAGCTCTCGATCTGCTCCAGATGGCCAAGCGAGTTGGCCCGCAGTGCGAAGCCGCCGAAGACGAGGATCTGTCCAAGAAGGAAAACCTTACCCTGGATCGCATCATTACCGATGATCGAAGGAGCCATCAAGCCTTACGGTGACGGCACAGTGGAACTCTCAATGAAAGCACCAATGTCGGTGTCAAAACCGGCGGATCTCGGGTAGGGGATCCCGAACTGTGCGTCTAAGGCGGATGGTAACAGGAGGCGGGGGACACGATGTTTACCCAGGTTCGGGCCCTCTCGATGGAGGTAATACCCTACTTCCTGCTTGATTGATCTTGATGATATCAGTATTACAAGAGTTGATCTACCACGAGATCGTAGAGGCTAAACCCTAGAAGCTAGGCTATGCTATGATTGTTGTTGTCCTACGGACTAAACCCTCCGGTTTATGTAGACACCGGAGGGGGCTAGGGTTACACAGAGTCGGTTACAAGGGAGGAGATCTATATATCCGTATTGCCAAGCTTGCCTTCCACGCCAAGGAGAGTCCCTTCCGGACACGGGACGAAGTCTTCAATCTTATATCTTCATAGTCCAATAGTACGGCTTTCGGAGAACCCACTAATCCAGGACTCCCTCACCCCCCCCCCCCCCCCGGCGCAAATTTTTGTTGGCACCATCTCTAATGTAGGAAGTATTGAATTTAAACGTTGAAAGTGGAGTCAAATAATGTAGGCTATGCTTTACAAAGCACATACTAATGCTTCGCCTGGTGGACATGCTTCTGTTCTACATTCACACATGGTCGATGATTGATTCCTATTGGCCACATGATTAACTGTAGCTACTGAACACACTTCAGAGACAAAAAAAAATAATGGTTTGACACAATAAAAGAGTTTCAGACAAACATTAACATGGTTAAATATATTGTATTTTGACCTGATTAAATATTAAACGTAGAGTATTTAGAAATTAAAATATTGGAATTTCCAAATTCATTTGAATATTTTTGGATGATCAAATCAGGAATAAACGAGATTTTCAGGACACCAGTTCGACCCAAAAAAAACTGGTATGGAGAAAACAAAACAATACAAGATTAATGAAAACACTTTCTACTTATAGCTAATAAGTTTTTGTGTTTCACGAAAATGATGGACCTTCTTGAATTACTTTGGGTAAAATGTTTGATACAAAAATTTATAAAATTTTAAAGTGTTTATTAGGAACTTATTCTTGGTTTTCTCATAATGTGTTATCAACATAAAAGTACTTATAGATAAGCTAACAAAACTACTAAAGTCCCTTTTGCAAAAACATAATATATTAAAGGTGCGAAACATTAGCACCGAGTAATTCAATGGACCTCGTGTTCCAGATTGCAGATTTAAGTGCTCCACAGTCTTCTTTGACATCCCTTTATTTCCATTTGGTGCCTGATTTGGTACCTGTCATGATCTCTTGATGGTGTCACGAAGAAGATAATCAACTTCTGGAGATAGCGTAGTCCTGACTCCAGCGCACTTGAGGCTACGGCAGCTTGCGAGCTTATGTTTTGTGCCTGTTTCACATGTGGCAAGATGCAACTAAACGTGGAGTGCCTGTCACGAATCACACTTCTTACATGTAGAATCGAAAGGGAGAGGTTATCATAAACAAATCTCACCTCTTGCACGGCAAGTACATACATGTCCTGAATTGCGGATTTGATATGTCACCTAACGAAGCAACCACAGAGTTCAACTTCACCTACTGATTTTGTTGTGTCCCGAATTGCGGATTTGATATGTCAAATCGTGTGATCGTAACGGAGGGTCGTAAGAAATACACCACCGTGTAAATAATTAGTTTGTCATCAATCAATGTCTAAGACACATCTGAAATTCGCATGGACGCACCTGCACATCAGTCTACAACTATTGATATGTGTCATGGTTTGAAAAGTTGTTTCAGCAGAAATTGCTTGAAAAATGCATGCAAATTTGGAACCCTCTCAATACGATAAAATATAGATGTCTTTTTATGGGTGTCAATATACATGTTTATGTTGTCCATCCGTTCTTTTAGGTCCCTGTTCCTGTACGTATGTTGCATCTTCTCGTCCTCTTCGATCTATTCTTTTTTCTTACCAACCGGTTCTTCTTTCCAATCCTGTTCTAGTCATCCATTGTTAATATTCACGTTCTTCTTCCTCGGTGCCCTACTTCCACCCTCACATTCCAATGATCTTCCCTTCCACATTATCACTTTAAATTCTTTGATCGTGTTGTTTGTCCATTCGTTCCATGTGTGGACAGGTAGGACACTCCATCTTTGGAAAAAGAGCAAATTCTCTTATTCCAGCCGTACAAGTACAACGGCAACGGCATGAGAGTTCCATATATAGTTCTAATGGAAAAAAATCCTTTCGATCTATGTGGAATTTTTCCTTTTCGTCATGTCAATTGATCTGTTTACCCTGTTTTCTCGCTCGCTCGGAAAGTTCATGTCATCCTTTTTCCCATCACAAAGTCATGCACTCTTTATGTGAATTTATTATTTTCATATGACACGTTATGTCGTCTCCAGTATATTCATCCATTGATCCTCAAACTTAAAATCATTTTCATTTTCTTGAAGTTATTAAATTAAATTTACAAAAAAATCATGTAATAATATGTGTCACCTCATTTAAGTTACCTTATTACATTTCAAAACTACTGCCTACATTTCAATTTGCAATTTAATATTACTCATTCAAGTCTCTGAAACCTTACATACTATATCTAAAAAAATGATACATTTATTAAGTCACAAAACTGAAGGAAATAATATAATAACATAAGCTTAACTTTTTGCCTATGTAACTTAACTGAACACTTACTTATGATTATGTTTCAATGTAAGGAAGTCACGTATTCGTTAAAATTGTATAACTTTTTCTTTCCAGGACTTTGAACACATTTAGATAGGTAAATTCTATACAGTTATTACTATATGTGTTATAACACTTGACATCTAAAATTTCCATATTACAAAGATTCAATAAATCCAAGATCCGACTTCTTGGAAGAGAGCAACCCAACCGAAGCACTTTAACTTTAGCAAAACAACATTGTGCAGATTAAGTTTCCATTTGTGTGTCTTATATGGTTGTTCGGGCCACCAGACGAAGCGAATTCGACCCCTGACAAGAACCGAATATATGATATTCCTCAAGTCACGGCTGAAGACAATGGCATCCTCATGACACCTTTCTCAAAAGAGAAGGTGAGAGCTATGGTGTGCCAAATTGAACATAACAAAGCTCCGGAACCAGATGACTTCCCCGTAGAGTTCTATCAAAATTTCTGGGATATCATCAAGACTGGCTTTCTGGAGTAGCTCAATTGTCTTCATGCCGGCCGACTTGACCTATTCAAGCTGAATTTTGGCAAGATTGTTTTGTTGCCGAAGATTAAGGACGCTGAGCAGATCCAACAATATAGACCCATATGCCTACTTAATGTTAGCTTCATGATTTTCATCAAGGTAGCCATGAATAGGTTGTTGGAAAACGTTGCATGGAAAACAAAATTGTTTCTACGCACACGCAAGATCTATCAAGGAGATGCATAACAACGAGAGAGGGGGAGAGTGTATGTAAGTACCCTCGTAGACTGTAAGCGGAAATGTTTCAAAAACGCGGTTGATGTAGTCAAACTTTTTTCGTGCTCCAACCGATCTAGTACCGAACACACGACACATTCATGTTCTGCACTCGTTCAGCTCGGTGACGTCTCTCCACCTTCTTGATCCAGCAAGATGGCGAGGTAGTAGATGAGTTCCGGCAGCACGACAGCGTGGTGTCGGTGATGATGATGTGACCTCCGCCGGGCTTCGCCTAAAGCAGTACAAAAATATGACCGAGGGAGTAAACGATGGACGGGGGCGCGCACACGACTAAGACAATGTTGTGTCCATGTGTGGCACCCCTCCTCACATATATATATGTGGGAGGGGGAGGAGGCAGCCTAGGGCGCGCTCCAAGGCACTGGCCGCCGGCCCTAGGGCTCCTGCCCTCCTGCCCCCCCCCCCCCCCCCCGGCTTTCCTTGTATGACCAAGGGGGGAGGAAGAGAGAGGGGAGAGGGAAGGAAGGGGGAGTCCTAGCCTGACATCCATGTCCCGAGTCACTGCCAACCGTCGACTTCACACCGCCTAGCCACGGTGGAAGGAACGGAAGGCACCTCCTTCCAGCCCTAGCCTGGCATAAGACACATGGCCTGGGTGGACACCTCCATAGTAGGAGGCGTCCACACCTGCATCCCTAGTCAATCCCTTTGGACCAAGGGGGACACGATCTAGTAGCTGCCCACGACCACCGCTGACCACCGGCACGGCTCTGACCAACAGCATAGCAGCCACAGCGGCGCCAACTCGGACCGAGGCCACAACGGCGGCGCATGACAAACATGCACTAACGAGGCGGACAGATCCACCACGGACTAGGTCGGCCCCTGGCATGCGCGCCGCCGTACCTCATCCCCTGCCATGGGTTGTTCACCGTCTGGGCCGCAGAGCCGACCTTTTGCCGTAACAATATACATAGCGTTTTTCTATAAGTCACGTATAATTCAGACATTTGTCCGCACACAGGGGTAGTAAGCTGAGGGCTCATTTTTCGTCTTGTGCCTTGGCTTCAACACTCGACTTAAAGCGCCATAAGCCGAGTGACCGCTAAACTAGCATAGGTTTTTCCTGTAGTGCCACCACCACCTCTAGAAGAACCAATTTCGATGGAGACCGACTCCAAACATTCTCTCGTCCGTACAAGATCCAGAGGTCGCCACCATGTACATGGCCAAGCACACCTATATACATTGGGTACTGCACGAAAAAGAAGTTCCACATTATACCCATGAAGCTATCACAAATATGCCAATATAAGTCATGCAAGCAAGCTGAGGCTATCTCAGATGGTTAGGTTTTTTATGATGAAACAAACCCACCGGTGTTCAATGGAAGAAGACGTTTCCGTCGACTATAGAGGCATTTTTGTGATGTGTACGAGCGTTTGTGTTTGTACTGCGTCCCAGATAAAGAAACAATTTCGGTGGAGCGTGCGTAGCTGTTCCCCATGCATGTAGTAGTATACCAGACTAAGCCAACCGCGGCTATATATTGCCCGCGCATGTCACTAGCTAGCATCGGAACAGCAAGCTAGATAGCTGGAATACCAACTGAGATCGATCGATTAGTATGGTGGCTCCTAATGCTACTGGCTCCGGCGGCGGCGACATGCCCATCCGCGTCCTGAGACGCGGCCTTGTCAAGGCTTCCGACCCATCTTTGGAACCGCACGTCGTCTCCTTCTCGAACCTGGACCTCTACGCTGGCCAGGATCAAGCCTCCATAGTATGCCTCCACCCGATCATCCCAAACGCCGGCGACTTTCAGGCGGTGGTCGCCGCCTTCGACTCCGTCCTGCCGTCCGTGCTCAATGTCTTCTACCATTATGCCGGGCGCATCCGCAGCAACCCAAGCTCCGGCCTCCCGGAGCTGCTCTGCGACAACCAAGGCGCGGAGCTCGTCGTCGGAGAGGTCGACGCCCCCATGGCCAGCCTGGACTACGGCCTGGCGGAGCAGTCCCTGAAGAAGATCATGCTGCCTTACGCCGAGGGCCTGACGCTCTCGGTGCAGCTGCTGTCCTTCGCCTGCGGCGGCTTCTCGGTCCATAGACTACGACGAGTACATCCAGGAGCTGGTGGACTGGGTGGAGGAGCACAAGACGGAGACGATGATTGAGAAGGGCATCCTTGGGCTGGGCACGCCGACGTTGAACCAAACGGTGTTCGCCTCCTTCCCCCTCGACACGGACTTCGGCTTCGGCGATGCCGTGATGGCCATGCCCATGTGGGACTTTAAGAAACTCAGCGCTGGGTACCTGTCCGTCGGAGCTCGGCCGGGAGGCGACGGCTCCTGGCTGGTATCATACCTACGATCCTAACCCTAACCCTTGCCGCCGCTGCCGCCGCCGCCTGTGGCGAAGTTCTTGTCGAGCGGCGGCTTGAGCGCGAAGGCCTCATAGATCACATGTTGCTCTGCGGCGAAGTTGGGGTTTGCTACGGCCATGGTCGCCACGCCTCATCGCTCGCCCGCTCGTCATCTATGTGGCCCTCTGCCAGCTGGTGATGCTCGAATCAGCCTGTCGAATAGCACGCGACGGTCTGAATTCCTCCATTTTGTTTTTGAGAACTAATTCCTCTACTTGCTGAGGCCACCCATAAGCCCAGCCCAGCCACATCTCCTCTTCGCCGCCCTTCTCAAAAAAAAAAAAAATCTCCTCTTCGCCGCCGATGTCACCGAGGCTGGCTGGCCGGCCGCCCTTCCTCCAAGACCGGCCGGGCGGACCGCCTCGTGCTGCGGCTGCTGGCGAGAATGGAGCAGCGAGTCTCCCACCTCACCACCACCGCTGCTCGCCGTCCGTCCGTCCGTCCCTCCTTCCGTCCATGGCGGCGGCGACCTCCGCCGTCAGCAGGCAACAACGACGGCGGCGTCGGCCTCCAAGACCCCATCCCGGCCTCCGTTCGAATATGTAGGTACCCACTCGTTCCCCTTCCCCTTCACTTGCTGGCTGCCCCCAAATATTCAAATCTGTTTCTGCATCCTCTGTTTCTAGCTAGTCTGTAAAATGAAACTTGATGCACCCTCTGTTACATTTGGTTCGTAGCTCAAAACCAAACTTGCAAATGGCTCGATAGATTTCAATACAGGCAGCACAGCTTGCAAATACAGTAGGTGGGATGGGATCAACTTGCAAGTATGTTGGACAAATTAATGCCATGACTGACAAGACTGAAAAAATCAATCACTTTTCTTCCTTTACTGTATTGGGTGACAAGCATGTGACTGCTCGCCTGATGCATCATCAAGTGGAGGTTTTGTAATGGCACTGCACGCCGTCTCGGACAACTGTCTGTGCCAGCCTCGGTGTGGCCATTCAGTTACTTTATTAGAGCCTGCATCGTTAATGGCAAGATTAAACATTGGTCTCGTTACGTTACCATTGGCTCGAGGACAGATCTCAGGCCGTATACAACCGCTGTAGATTGTAAACATTCAGGTAAAAATACTTTCGATACACTTCAGAGTGAAAAGAGAGAGAATATAGTTACGAAATCAAAGCGGATGGAGCCTTGATGGTAAGAGGAAACCAATGGCGCAATAGATTTAGAGCACAGCTTGTAAATAGGTGCGACCAACTGGGTGCTGATGCTGAGGCTGATGGCATGCGCTCGTAGTGCACAAAACAAATATCATGACTGACGAAACTGAAAAATTGAACACTTTCTTCCTTGTATTGGGTGACAAGCATGTGACTGCTCACGTGATTGTCTGTGCCAGCCTCGGTGTGGACATTCAGTTACTTTATTAGAGCCTGCATCGTAAATGGCAAGATTAAACATTGCTCTTGCTATTATTGGCTCGAGAACAGGTCTCAGGCCGTATACAACCGTTGTACATAGATTGTAAACATTCAGGTAAAATATTTTAGATACACTTCAGAGTGAAAAAAAGAGAGAATATAGCTACAAAATCCAAGCGGATGGAGCCTTGATGAAAAGAGGAAATAAATGATGCAACGGATTCACAGCACAACTTGTGAATAGGTGCGACCAACTGGGTGCTGATGCTGAGGCTGATAATAGGTGCGACAAACAAATGATGTAATGCACAAAACCAATGTCATGACTGACGAAACTGAAAAATTAAACACTTTCTTCCTTGTATTGGGTGACAAGCATGTGACTGCTCACGTGATGCATCAAATGTAGTATCTGAAACTAAATTATCTTCGTGCCTGCCTGCAAGTGGACGTTTTTGTATTGCCAGTGCGTGCCGTCTCAGATGGCTGTCGGTGCCTGCATCGCCAGTGGCCAGGTTAAATATTGTTCTTGCGATTGGCCCGAGAACAGACCTGAGGCTGTATACGACCATTGTATACCGTAAACATTAGGCTAAAATACATTCCAATACATTTTAGAGTAAACAAAAAAGAAGAAAAGAATTGGGGCGTTGGATTCAATTGCAAATACGCTGAATCCAAGCAGATGCAGTGTTGATGCTACTCCTAAGAGGAAACAAATGATGCAATGGATTCACCAACTGGGTGCTGATGCTGATGCTGATGCATGCCATTGGTAGCACGCTTGTAATGCACAAAACCAATGTCATGACTGACGGAACTGAAAAATTGAACACTTTCTTCCTTGTATTAGGTGACAAGCATGTGACTGCTCACATGATGCATCAAATCGTAGTATCTGAAACAAAATTATCTTCCTGCCTGCAAGTGGGCGTTTTGTACTGGCGGTGCACGCCGTCTCAGATGGCCTGCGTCACCAGTCGCCAGGTTAAATATTGTTCTTGTGATTGGCCCGAGAACAGATCTCGGGCTGTACACATTCGTTGTATACTGTGAACATTCGGGTAAAATATGCTGAATACATTTTAGAGTAAAAAAGAGAAGGGGGCATTGGATTCAATTGCAGAATCCAAGTGGATGGAGCATTTTATATTGAAAAAAAAGTGGATGAAGCGTTGATGGTACTCCTGAGAGGTGACAAATGATGCAATGGATTCACAGCACAACCTGTGAGTAAGTGCCACCAACTGGGTGCTGAATTGCTGATGCTGATGGCAAGGCATTGGTAGCACACTTGTAAATGTCAAGACCGTGAACCCCGTGACTGACGAGAATGAAAAACGAATCTCTGCCTTCCTCGTAGTGGGGACAACTATGTGACTGCTCACATGATGCTCCAAACGTAGTATCTGATACAAAATTATTTTCTTAGCTGCAAGCGGACGTTTTGTAATGGCGGTGCACGCTGTCTCAGACGGCTGTCGGCGCCTCGGTGTAGCCATTTGATTGCTTTATTAAAGCCTGCATTGCTAGTGGCAAGAATAAATATATTTTTGTCTCATGTTTGGTTCGCGAACAGATCTGAGGCTACATACGGCCGTTGGGTATTGGGGAGCTCAAGCACTATACTCATCCCGCTCACAACAATCTCTTCTCAACTCAGGCATCCAAAAGCTTCAAGATCTCACAAAAGTCTCCAAACTCCCATTCGTCGGACTAGAGCCTGCCTAGAGCCCCGCCCACACATCCGTTCGGCGCCGGCCACCATAACTTCACCGGAGTCGCCTCCTGCTTCTGCGCCACGTCACCAGCACCGACAAGGCTCTGAATCTGCTGCTGCTGCTGCCGCCGTTACAATGCTGGAGCTGGCGTCGACGTGCCTGTGAGGACCACATCTTCCTCGCCGCTGCTGCGTTGCTGGTCCTGGGTGCTGATCAGGGGCGAGCTCGTGAAGGTAACTATGGCTGCAATATTGGATTTTTACTTGTAATTTGTTCATGAACAGATCCCAAGCTCTACTTATGCACGTCTTGCTCACACAATTCTCTTCTTCATTAATTTCTGCAGTGCACCTTTGTTGGAGGAGTTTCTTCCGAGAGTTCCTATGGCGGAGCTGGTGGTCACCATGGCGCTCCGGCCACTGGTGTCCATGCTGATGAACAAGGCGTCCAGCTCCCTCCTGAACCAGTACAATGTGATGGAGGGAATGGAGAAGCAGCACATGATTCTGAAACGCAGACTTCCTATCATCCTGGACGTCATCACTGACGCCGAGGAGCAGGCCATGGCACACAGAGAAGGAGCTAAAGCCTGGCTCCAGGAGCTCAAGACAGTGGCCTATGAGGCAAATGAAGTCTTCGATGAGTTCAAGTATGAAGCGCTCCGCCGTGAAGCAAACAAGAATGGACACTGCAAAAAGCTTGGATTTGATGTGATAAAACTCTTCCCTACTCACAACCGTGTTGTGTTCCGTCACAGGATGGGTAGCAAGCTTTGCAGGATTCTGGAGGATATTAATGTTCTCATTGCAGAGATGCATGACTTTGGGTTGAGGCAAACATTGTTGGTGTCCAATCAGTTGAGGCAGACACCAGTGCCCAAGGAGTGGAGGCACACAGATTATGTCATCACTGACCCACAAGATATTGCCAGCAGATCCAGACATGAAGATAAGAATAATATCGTTGACATACTACTTGGTGAAGCTAGCAATGCAGATCTTGCAGTAGTTCCCATTGTTGGAATGGGGGGCCTTGGCAAGACCACATTAGCGCAACTCATATACAATGAACCTGAAATTCAGAAGCATTTTCCGTTGAAGCTCTGGGTCTGCGTCTCTGATACCTTCGATGTGAATTCGGTGGCTAAGAGTATAGTTGAAGCATCCCCCAAAAAAAATGATGATACAGACAAACCAGCACTGGATAGACTTCAAAAACTGGTCAGCGGGCAGAGGTATCTCATTGTATTGGATGATGTCTGGAACAGAGAGGTCCATAAGTGGGAAAGGCTGAAGGTCTGTCTTCAGCATGGCGGCATGGGTAGTGCAGTGTTGACAACAACCCGTGATAAACAAGTTGCTGAAATTATGGGTGCAGATAGAACCTATAATCTCAATGCTTTGAAGGATAACTTCTTAGAGGAAATTATTGTGGCTAAAGCATTCAGTTCAGAGAATGAAAAGCCTCCCGAGCTACTCAAGATGGTCGGTGAGATTGTGAAGAGATGTCGTGGATCTCCTTTAGCTGCTACCGCACTGGGATCTGTACTTCGTGCCAAGACCAGCATGCAAGAATGGAAGGCTGTATCATCTAGAAGCAGTATTTGCACTGACGAAACTGGAATTTTGCCAATACTCAAGCTTAGCTACAATGACTTGCCAGCACACATGAAGCAGTGCTTTGCTTTCTGTGCCATATTTCCCAAGGATTACAAGATTAATGTGGAGAAGCTTATCCAACTATGGGTCGCAAATAGCTTTATCCCAGAACAGGAGGAAGCTAGTCTTGAAACCATTGGAAAACATATTTTCAATGAGCTAGCATCAAGGTCATTCTTTCTGGACATAGAGGGATTTAAGGGTGACATGCAAAATCAACAGTATTGTTTCAGAACTACATGCAAAATCCATGATCTTATGCATGATATTGCAATGTCTGTTATGGGAAAGGAATGTGTCATTGCAATTAAGGAACCAAGTCAAATTGAGTGGCTTTCGGATACTGCTCGGCATTTGTTCTTGTCATGTGATGAAACAGAAGGTATTTTGAAGGATGCCTTGGAGAAAAAATCCCCTGCCATTCAAACACTGATATGCGATAATCCTATTCGAAGCTCATTGAAGCATCTATCAAAATATAGCTCTTTGCATGCCTTGAAGCTCTGTCTGAGAACAGAATCATTTCTACTCAAACCAAAGTATCTGCATCACCTGAGGTACCTTGATCTCTCAGAAAGTCGTATGAAAGCACTTCCTGAGGATATAAGTATTCTATATAACCTGCAAGTGTTGGACCTTTCCAACTGCCGTTATCTTCAACGACTTCCAAGGCAAATGAAGTATATGACTTCCCTCTGCCACCTCTACACTCATGAATGTCCGGAGTTGAAGAGCATGCCTCCAGGACTTGAAAATCTCACTAAGCTGCAGACTCTCACAGTTTTTGTAGCAGGAGTTCCTGGCCCTGATTGCGCTGATGTTGGAGAGCTGCATGGTCTAAACATTGGTGGTCAGCTAGAGCTATGCCAGGTAGAGAATGTTGAAAAAGCAGAAGCAAAAGTGGCAAACCTTGGTGGTCAGCTAGAGCTGCAGCATTTAAACCTTGGTGATCAGCTAGAGCTACGCCGGGTAGAGAATGTTAAAAAAGCAGAGGCAAAAGTGGCGAATCTTGGAAACAAGAAGGATCTCCGTGAACTGACATTAAGATGGACTGAGGTTGGCGACAGCAAGGTGCTCGACAAGTTCGAACCTCATGGTGGGCTGCAGGTTCTGAAGATATATAAATATGGAGGGAAGTGTATGGGTATGTTGCAAAACATGGTTGAGATCCATCTTTCTGGTTGTGAAAGATTGCAGGTTTTGTTCAGTTGTGGTACATCCTTCACGTTTCCAAAACTGAAGGTGCTTACACTAGAGCATTTATTGGATTTTGAGAGATGGTGGGAAATAAATGAGAGACACGAAGAACAGATAATATTTCCTCTGCTTGAGACGTTGTTTATTCGGCATTGTGGAAAGCTGATAGCATTACCTGAAGCACCATTGCTTGGAGAACCAAGTCGTGGAGGTAATAGACTGGTATGCACACCATTTTCTCTGCTTGAGAACTTGTTTATTTGGTATTGTGGAAAGCTGGTACCATTGCGTGAAGCACCGCTGGTTCATGAAAATTGTAGTGGAGGTTATAGATTGGTACAGTCAGCATTTCCTGCTCTAAAGGTACTTGCGTTGAATGATTTGGAGAGTTTTCAGAAATGGGATTCCGCTGTCAAAGGAGAACCGATATTGTTTCCTCAGCTTGAGACACTATCAGTTCAGAAATGCCCAAAACTAGTAGATTTACCTGAAGCACCAAAACTCAGTGTATTAGAAATTGAAGATGGCAAGCAGGAGCTGTTCCATTTTGTAGACAGATACTTGTCCTCACTGAGCAAACTGACAATGAATCTAGAATACACAGAAACAACATCAGAGGCTGAGTGCACTTCAGTTGTACCGGTGGACAGCAAAGAGAAATGGAACCAGAAATCCCCTCTTGCAATTGTGGAGTTAGGATGCTGCAACTCATTCTTTGGACCAGGTGCACTAGAGCCGTGGAACTATTTTGTACGCCTTGAAAATTTGGTAATTGATAGATGCGATGTGCTCGTCCACTGGCCAGAGAATGTGTTCCAAAGCTTGGTATCCTTGAGGACATTACTGATTACAAACTGCAAAAATCTGACTGGATATGCACAAGCTCCTCTTGAGCCATTGGCGTCCGAAAGGAGTCAGCACCTGAGAGGTCTGGAGTCTCTTTGCTTAAGAAACTGCCCAAGTTTAGTAGAGATGTTCAACGTCCCGGCATCTCTCAAGAAGATGGGTATTGATGGGTGCATTAAGCTTGAGTCCATATTCGGCAAGCAGCAGGGCATGGCAGAGTTAGTCCAAGTATCTTCTAGCAGTGAGGCAGACGTGCCTACAGCTGTATCAGAGTTGTCATCCTCACCCATGAATCACTTTTGTCCATGCCTAGAAGATCTATGTTTACTTGGATGTGGAAGCTTACAAGCGGTTCTAAATCTGCCTTTGTCCTTAAAGACCATATGGATTGGTGACTGCAGTAGTATTCAGGTCCTATCATGCCAGCTGGGTGGGCTCCAGAAACCAGAAGCCACTACCTCCAGAAGCAGAAGTCCTATCATGCCAGAGCCACCAGCAGCAACAGCAGCAACTGCAAGAGAGCATTTACTTCCTCCCCATCTCGAATCTCTAGCAATATGGGAATGTGCTGGCATGTTGGGTGGGACTCTCCGTCTGCCTACACCCCTCAAGCAACTGGTCATTTATGTCAACAGTGGGCTGACATCGCTGGAGTGTCTGTCGGGAGAGCACCCCCCATCGCTGGAATACCTTGATCTTGAAAGCTGCAGTACCCTGGCATCCCTGCCGAATGAGCCGCAAGTATACAGGTCTCTCTGGTCTCTTGAGATCACAGGCTGCCCTGCTATAAAGAAGCTCCCTAGATGCCTGCAGCAGCAACTGGGCAGCATCGAGGACAAAGAACTAGATGCCTGCTATAAAGGTATGCTTGCTGCACGTCCTTCTGTCTTTGCCACATTTAACAAACAGATGCAGTCATCCATTCCATCCCTTGTACATAATGGTCAACACGTTTGCAAAAGTTTCTTCTCCATTATTTGATATAACACATTAGTTTGTACAAGTTTTTTTTTCTGACATCACTTGTGGTATGTGCAGTAACGGAATTCAAAGCATTTAAACCGAAGACATGGAAGGAAATACCGAGGCTAGTCCGTGAGCGGAGGCAGGCCTGCCGGAGCTGAAGCTGAAGGTCATTAAGCTTCTATTCAATGACAGGCCTGATCCCTGATTCTTGCTCTGCTCTGTTCTGCTCTGCTAGGGGAATGGCCTGTGATTGCTTCTACAACTGTACTGTGCCGCAGTCTGCTCTCTGTCAAGAAATGTCGAGGCCTGCGGTGTAGGGCGGCTGCTGCTGCTTGGCGTTGAGTCGGGCATCTCTGAATCAACATCCTAGGCTGAGACCATCTCATCTTGATCTGGTTTGCTGCTGTACACCATTCCTGTCATGTAGCCCAGTGTTGTTGTATCTGAATAGCTTCTTGCACCATACAATCTTTAATTTGTACACCAAAAGACTGGGCAGTGTACCAATATGATTGTTTTTTACCCCAACATTTATGCCTAACAACATATACAAGGTTCCATAATTTTTTATCAACCACTCAGACATGGATTTTACCAGTAACCAGCAAAGCAGCAGCAGCAGGTGATTAATTTTTTTTATCCCGCAAAAAGCATGCTGCAGCTGAAGCTAAATCACATTAATTCATGTTTCATTTTGCAGCACAATGTATGCGACATGGGAGAATCAACATACAACGGTTATTCAAACTCATCCCAAACAAACGGACTAAAATCCAAGGAACCCCGCAAATTTTGCAGCAGAATGCATGTAGTAAACATTAATTTTGAACCCTGCAAATTCATGTTTCATTTTGTAGGATGCAAGTAGCATGGAGCCACGCCCCAAATTCAAGGACACTCATGGCCTCTTCTTGCCAACACCGGTAGCAACCCGTTACCAGAATTAATCTACAACTGATGGTGTTTCAGGTCTCACCAAACAAAAATCCAGGCAGGTTATTCGATCAATCAATCCCGACAGAAGCAAAATCGTGTGCTCGACACCTCGCTCACTCAGCTCCGACCCACTGCCCTCCCCCAGCGCTACTACTGAGCAGCTCCCATGGCGCCACCGCCCCGCCTCGCCATGTGGACGCACGCCTCGAACCTCTTAACCGCCTCGGCGCACTTGAGCGGGTCCTGCACGTTGCTCCTGTAGCACTCGGCGCAGCCGGCCCTCTCGTCGGTGCACGGTGCCGGGTTCTGGTAGGGCAGCTTGAACTCCTTGTCGTGCAGCTCCTTGGCCCTCTTGGTGAGCTCCTCGCGCATTGTCGCCTCCTTCTTCTGCAGCTTCTCCAGCACCTTCTCGCTCCCCGCCACCACGGCGCGTATGGCTTCCACCTCCTGGATTGCAGGAGACGGTGGTGGAGGAGCAGGGGTCGCTGGCAGGTACATGGGTGGCGGAAAAGGCAAAACAGGAGCAGGGCTGCTCATGGGTTCAATTGGAAGTTCCCTGCCATTGTCCTGAGGCTCCTCTGGTTGCTCCACGACCTTCTTCGGCCTGGGTTTCCTGGTCCTCCTTTTCACCTGCTTCTCGTCATCGCGCGCGAGCTGCTCGATCAAGCTGGTGCTTATCCGGATTGTGTAGTCACCCATGGCAGACAAGAATCCTGAAACAGCATCACAATCAAAAGTCAGGGATTAACAGCAAGATTCAAGGAGGTTAATTCAAGCAAACAAAGATCTCAGGCATGTTAAACAGAATTAACTGCTGGGCCCTACACTGCATGAATGGTGTGCATTAACAACATAATCGCACAAATCATGAACACACAAGCTTTCCAGTTTCGCCTCATGGATGCCTGTTAAATAATGGAACGAATATCTGGGCTCTACACTGAATTCTACATTAACAACATGAGGGCAGGGCATCCACAGTTGTAGAATACTTTCCAGGTAAAAGGTCAAGGATCTATTAGCATGGTCACCATTTCATTTGTCAATCTTTTATATATCCTAATAAAGAATAAAGAAACATGTTCAAGTAAAAACACAAAAACCTGATGTTTTGGAACATTCAAGAAACAGCAGAGCTCCTGGCTGCTATAACAGAAAGCAAATACTTGCCCATACTTATTGAGGGGTGGATGGATTTTTAAAACTGGATGGATGAATGGATTGCAGATGAAGAAAGATCTGGACGAATTTCAAAAGAAATTTTCTTGGCCACCCCCTCTGGTAAATTTGGGTAAGGGTTCAACCTACCTAGCCGGCCAGATCACAAACTGTTGAGGTGCATCTAATTAAGTCATATTTTATTCAAGTATTTTCCAAATAATTCCACTCAAATTATGGGGGTAACATTGTTTAATAAAACGGACTAGCATATCTTCATAAAATTCCACAACAAAATAATCACACAACCAGTTCGAAAATTGAAGGGCTCATGAAAGCATGTTAAATAGCATAACAGAACGAATATCTGGGCTCTAAACTGAATTCTACATTGACAACATGAGGGCGTCCACAGTTGCAGAGTACTTTCGAATTAAAAGGTCAGAGATCTATTAGCAGGATCACCATTTTATTTGCCAACCTTCTATATCATAAAGACATAAGTGAACATGTACAAAGTAAGAAATAAAAACTGGATGCTCCGCAACATTCAAGAAAGACGCTGTTCTACTTGCTACTATTACAGAATCAAATACTAGCACATACTGATTCAGGTGTTGGATGGATTTAAAATCGGAAAAGAAACTGACTTCTCTTAGTAATTAATTATAGTACACCGTGGAAGGGAAAGGAAGCAAACAGAACCCTATGCAACAAACTGAATGGATAAATGGATTGGAGGTGAAGAAGGATCTGGATGAGTTTCCACAGCAATGTATCCCGTTAAAGGTACCCCCCACACAGGAACTTTCATGGCAGCTCGATGACATTCATGCCTGCGGAGGTCAACAGTGGAGAATATGTCCAGAACATATCGATCTCTCTCTTTTCATTGTTGGCTTTGTTGTTCATGCCCCTGTAATTGCGTGGAAGCGTTCTCTGTCTAAGGATTGAAGACGGCCTACCTAGCCAGCCATGGCACAAACTGTTGGGGAGGTGCAAATCCTCATATTTTAGTTAGGTATTTTCTTAACAATTCTTTCAACAAATGGAGTCACGTGGTTAAGCAAACAGACAAAGAGATCTTCCTACAATTCCTTTCCAGGTGCGACTAGTTTGCACAACAGTTCTTAACACCATTTAGACACATTATTTATCCATGGAGCTCTACGCAGATTTTTATAGATAAACAAATATCCCATGGCCAATATTACCAGGTGGATAATTTGGTCACTAATAATCATGTGTATCAGGGTGAACAGACTATTTGTCCTTGCACCTCTACAGAGTTTATTACAGACGAACAAACATCTCAAGTCCTATCTAATACAGTCGGATGGACAATCTGGACTCTGCTATTGTAATAGAGTCTAGCACATGGGTATACAGAAACAGGCAAGGCAAGCACGCATCTGAACATAGCAAATTTAAGCTATCTCGTGACAGCACGTGTATAAAAGATAAGGTGCATAAATAAACTGATGACAACTCCAAGCTTGGAGATAGCCAGATGGAGGCCGAAACATTGTCCGGAGCATTTGGGTATCGACGATCCGGCAAAGAAGTGCTGCACAATGTATGTGGCATGATGGAGCGATTAGGAACAGCGCCAGTAGCCCAATCTGGGCAATAATCTGCCCGGCCTCTTTCATGACTTGCTACCTTTAGTAAACCTAATGATGTCCTCGGTGGACAGTTTTTAAGGTCTCTTTCTCTATAGTTTTCTCATGAAGGCGACTCGGGCGGCGCCCGCGGCGCCCACCGCGGCCTTGTCGCCGGCGTCAGCCTCTGGAGCGGGACACGTCGGTGGGAGGTTCTGGGTCCTAGCGGAGTCAGATGCGGAGGATGAAGACGACACGGAGTGCGCCGGAGTCTCGCCGGAGGTGTACTCGCCGACGCCGTCGTCTGTTATCTGCGAGGCTTTCGATCCTGGATATTCTGAAGAGGAGGTGGCTGTGATCGTGGATGGCGTCGTGCCGGTAGACGATCCGGCGCGGCAAGGACTGCGGCCAGAAGATAAAATCGAGATAGTTCGGCGCATAGTTCATCGACGGACTACGGCAGCGGCGATCCGGCCTTGGAAGGGGACGATCCCTAAGGTTAGTCTTCCAAAACCGACTTTGTCAGATTTTATTACTGAGGGTTCATGGAAGGTAGTGAAGAGGAAGAAAAACCGGCGATCGTCGGCGGCGCAGGCGCCGGCGCCGGCGATTGACCGTGCGGCTGTGATCCGTGATCAGCGGATCGCGCGTTTGAATGGGATCTTGGGCCGCGATGTCAGTGTGCTTGCGGGTGGGCCGGTTCTGAGTGAACCGGGCCAGACGGCTGCTGGGCCTGTGATTGCCGGGTATGAGGCCCGAGGCGAACCGGCATGTACGTCTACACACCCATGCATCGACAATACGATCTGGAGTCGATCGATACGGCCTAGGGTTCGCAGTGGAGGGCGCCGGCCGAGCTTCTGTGATCGCGGTGGTGCGCGTGCTAGCCGCATCCCTCCTCTCCCAAGCATGGCGGGACGAGGTGTTCCCTCTGCCAACGACGCTGCTCCGGGCGCTGCGGGCCGTGGAGGGCCAACGCAGACGGCGGCAGGTGGCCGCGGCGGAGGCGGCATGCTGGCGGGGACGGGAGGCGGCGGCGCGGGTGTGCCGCTCGGTGCCGACCGGGGTGGTGCGCCACCGCGTCCAGGGAATGGAACCGGCCGCGCGGCACCGGTCGTCGGCGGCCAAAGAGCGCAAGTGGGTGGCGCCACTATGGCCGGTACGGCTGGCCGCGGGGTTGCTGCGGCTGGAGTTCGGCCTACCGCGCCGGTGATGATGATGCCCGCTGCGAGGCGGGGTGGACAGAGGCCGCCCGTGCCGAACCATGGGGCTTTCGCGGGCCGGGGTGCCCCGACCCCAAGGCCGCCTCCTCCTGCTGCTAATGGCCAGCGTCCGGTGGCGACTCAGGCAGGAGCTAGACCGCCGCACTTCGTGGCAAGGCAGGCGAATAACTCGACGACGCCGGTTTTGCAGCAGGCACAGGCGACGCAGGTCTCTGCTAATGTGGAGGTTCACTCGGCACCTCGTGGGCAGTGGGGTGACGATGGTTATAATGCGTATGGAGATGGACACCACCGGGGATCCTCGTCTACGGGTGGTGGACGGGGGTATGCCTGGCAGAGCGATGGTTCGGCCGAGAGGCCTTTCTTGGGGCCGACAGGCGGTTTTGTCGAAGGGGCTTCTGGACCGGCTCATCGTAACCGAGGCGGTTTCCGTGGCAGTCGTGGTGGCCGCGGTGGCCGAGGGGGTCGTTACCGTCCAAGGCAGCATCATGTTACCGTTGATGAGACGGTGGTCGACGCTGTTACTGAGGAGACAGGGCTGTCTTGCCAGGCTATGGAAGTAGTGACGGAACTGGCGGCTGTGGAGGTTCCTGATGCGGTTGAGGCCCAGCCTATGTCGGTGGAGGCTTCTTACAGATCTGAGATGGACAGGGCTGCAAAGTTTGCTAGGAAAAAGGAAATAATGCTTTGTTATCGATGTGGTGATAAGGGCCATTTTATTGCTGAATGTGTGGCTATTTTATGTGATACTTGTGGTAAGCCTGCGCACGAGTCTGGGGCTTGTCCGCTGTTACGGGAGCAGACACTGAGCCTTATGACGTATGCTGTGTTCTGTTCTGAGCTCACGTTTTTTGAGTCGCCGACTGAGAGGGAGGTTCCTCAAGAGGTGCACAGTATGACAGCTCGGGTGGTGAAAGTGACTAGAGGTCAAGTGTCTGAGGCCCAGATTATTCAGCGCCTCCGGGAGCTGGCACCAGGAGACTTCCATTGGGAGCTTGTCAGGCTGGAGACCAACTTATTCAGGGTTCAGTTCCCGACTGTGGAGGATTTACGGAGGTTGCTGAGCTTTGGGATGTGTAAGGTTCCAGGTACGGAGGCCATTCTTGAGTTCCATGAGTGGAAGCTGGTTGAGCCTCAGGGTAAACCCCTCACCCAGGCCTGGCTGCGCTTTTCGGGAGCTCCGTCCGCGCCCCTGCAGGATGCCAGGGTTGTTGCTAGTCTAGGTATCATGGTGGGAAAGCCCGAGCGAGTGGATATGGCCTTTACTCGAGCTCATGGGATTGCCCGCCTATTAGTCAGCATTTTGGACATTGACTTCGTGCCGGACGTGGTTAAGTGGGCTTATCGGGGTCAGGTATACAGCCTTGAGATTGAATTTGAGGATGATAGCCTCTTTGCCGAGGCTCCGGCTGCCACTGGCGACGATATGAGCGAGGGTGATGATGATACGGCCGGTAAGGAAACACCGGCCGATGATTCTGGGTGTGAGATGGCCAAGAGACAGGAGTCGACTGCTAAGGCAGCAGGAGGAGGGACGGCGCCTAATGCGTTTGTGCCGTCGACCACTTTGAGATTTGGTTCCTTTGGTCCCGCGTCTGCACCTCCGAGACTTTGGAGCGAGCGGGTGGAGTCTCTTGAGGAGTTTGAGCACTCTCTACCTGCGTTGGACTTTGAGGACACGGGTGTGGAAGGTTCTGGTGTGGCTGCGAGGCTGGAGATCATGGTCTCGCCTTCTTTGGTTTGCGGTGACGTGGCTGAGTTGCAGGACAGGGTTCGGGACAGGGTGTTTCCGATCCCATCTGGGGGTTCGGGACAGGGTGTTTTGGAGACCCCTTCTCCTCTTCTTCCCGATGAGGTTACCGGGAGAGACGACGGGCCTACGATAGGGAGGCCGGGGCAGGTGGCCTCCGCACCTTCTACGCCTGTTGCTGGGGCGTCACTGCAGGTGGCTGGACAGGCTCTGCGAGAGGGCTTGGGGCAGGCGGCCTCAAGGCACTCTTCACCTTCGGTGCCCGAGGGGAGCGCCCCGTTCGCGACATCGACGTGCACTCCTGACAGGCGGTCCGGAGTGGGTGGGGGGCGGAGGCAGGTGGCCTTTGCCTCCCCAGTGGATGACTCGGCACTCTCACCTGGTCATGGCGACCGGGTGGATGTTCGGGGAGCGACAGGCGGTCGCTCTCCGGATAAATTCTCGAGGGAGGAGGTTATTCTGTTTGGCGGGATCCCGGACCAGGCATCTGAGGGCCGACGCATGAGTGGTCGGCTTCAGGGCTATCCGGAGGTTGACGACATGCAGCAGCGCTGTGCCGTGAGGGTGGCAAAGCTTCGTGACGTCCAGGTCACTACTGGTATGTCCGTGAATACTTCTAATACTATTTTGCATTTTTCGAATGATCAAATTGTGGATAAGGCAAACCAATTCGGAATTTCACTTGGTAGTAATGAGGGTGAAGTTACTAATTCTGTTAACGATTTGCTTGATCTAGAAGCCGAGAGGGCTTTAGAAATGATTCGTAACTTAGCTGCTGTCAAACCGATGAACGATTCTGAGATTGATGCCTTGGGAGTTCGAATACTTGATAATTTTTGTGATGATCTCGCACCGCCCCTCCAGGAGCCGGAGGAGGAGGACGAGAACGTCGGTTTGGAAGTAGTTACATCCCCGGTTACGGGCAGTTTGGACCGGGTGGGCCCGACCAGCCCTAAGAGCAAGTGGAAGCACAAAAAATACCCGATGTCCGCGGTCCGTAGGAGCGCTAGGATCCGCAAGGCTAAAAAACTTCATGTGAGATATGAGAGGAATCTTTTGGAATAGCAGAGGTCTTAAGGACTTGGCTAAAAGGAGGTTCCTTGCGGAGGCATCCATTGAGCATAGATTGGACTTTATTGCCTTGTCGGAAACGGGTAGAGCAAATTTCTCACCTCAATTTCTCAATACGTTGTCGGGGGGTATTGAGTTTGACTGGCACTGTCTTCCGCCGAGAGGAAGGTCGGGTGGAATCTTACTTGGTGTTAGATGTGACTCTCTCGAAGTTCGAAGTGTGGTCATGGGGGATTTTGCTGTTAAGTTCAGGGTGCGGTCCAAAGATGATGGTTTCGACTGGGCTTTGGTGGCGGTGTACGGGGCAGCGCAGGCAGAGTTCAAACCTGACTTTTTGGCTGATCTTGTTAGAGTCTGCGGGTCTGAGCAGCTTCCAATTCTGGTTGGGGGGGATTTTAATATTATTAGAAGACGCGATGAAAAGAATAATTACAATTTTGATGGGAGATGGTCATTTATGTTTAATACTATTATTGAAAGCTTAGATTTGAGAGATATTGAGCTTTCAGGTAGGAAGTTCACCTGGGCTAACGCGTTGCCAAATCCAACTTTCGAGAAGTTGGATCGGGTTCTGGCTAGTGTTGCTTGGGAACAGAAGTTTCCCTTTGTAACTGTTCAGGCTCTATCTCGCGGGATTTCTGATCACACACCTTTGTTACTCGATTCTGGTGGGGCTACCTATTCGGGCAACAAGAATTTATTCTCTTTTGAGCTTGCGTGGTTTGAAAGAGAAGGATTCTTGGATCTTGTAGCCAGAGAATGGGCTAAAGATGCAGGAGGTAGAAATGCCCTTGAACGCTGGCAGAACAAGATTAGGCATCTCAGAAGTTTCCTTCATGGGTGGGCTAAGCATCTAGGTGGAGTGTATAAGGTGGAGAAGGAACGACTCCTTTCCCTTATTCAAACCTTAGATATAAAAGAAGAAACTACGATTCTGTTAGCCACCGAGCTTCATATCAAGCATGAGGCTGAGATGAGGCTGAAAGAGTTACTCCGTGAAGAAGAATTAAAGTGGGCACTACGGGCAAAGGTGAGAAAAGTTGTCCAGGGGGATGCGAACACTCAGTTCTTCCACATGATAGCCAATGGCAAGCACCGGAAGAAGAGAATCTTCCAGCTAAAACAAGATGAGGGTACAATAGTTGGCCAGGACAACCTGAAGCTCTACATTACTGAGTACTACAAACGTTTGTTCGGACCACCAGAGGAGAACTGTGTGTCCCTGGATGAGTCTAGGGTTCACGATATCCCTCAACTTACTGCTGTGGAGAACGATGTATTAACTGCCCCTTTCTCGGAAAAGGAGGTTTTCGAGGCTATTTCCAAGATGAAGTGTAACAAGGCACCGGGGCCGGATGGTTTCCCGACTGAGTTTTATAATAAGTGTTGGCATATTATCAAAGGGGACCTGATGCTGATGTTCCATGATTTGTTCTCGGGACATTTGCAGCTTTTCCAACTTAATTTTGGAATGATAACTTTGTTGCCTAAGAAAACAGATGCCGTGAGAATTGAGCAATTTCGGCCTATCTGCCTTCTGAATGTCAGTTTCAAAATCTTTACCAAGGTTGGGACGATCAGGCTCACACAGATTGCGCACGCAGTAGTACAACCTTCTCAAACGGCTTTCATGCCTGATAGGAACATCCTCGAAGGGGTTGTGGTCCTTCATGAAACGCTTCATGAAATTCATACGAAAAAACTAGATGGTGTTATTTTCAAAGTGGATTTCGAGAAGGCTTATGATAAAGTCAAATGGTCGTTCCTCCAGCAGGCTTTACGGACGAAGGGCGTTGATGAGATCTGGCGACATCAGGTGGAAACTTTCACGCAAAAAGGTAGTGTTGGCATTAAAGTTAATGACGACATAGGTCATTACTTCCAAACGCACAAGGGTTTGAGACAGGGTGACCCTATGTCGCCTATTCTGTTCAATATTGTGGTTGATATGTTAGCAATCCTGATTGGGAGGGCCAAGGAGGCCGGTCAGGTGGAGGGATTGGTGCCTCATCTGGTTGATAGTGGTCTGTCCATCCTGCAATACGCTGATGATACAATCATTTTCATGGAACACGATTTGGCAAAAGCGAGGAACATGAAGTTAGTGTTATGCCTTTTTGAATAATTGTCGGGGCTGAAGATTAATTTCCATAAAAGCGAGTTGTTCTGCTTTGGTAGAGCCAAAGACGAACAAGAAGCATATACACAATTGTTTGGTTGTGAAGTTGGGGCTCTACCTTTCACGTATCTTGGTATTCCCATACACCATCGTAAGCTAACAAATGGTGAGTGGAAGTGCATTGAGGATCGGTTTGAGAAGAAACTAAGTTGCTGGAAAGGAAAACTCATGTCTTATGGAGGCCGGTTGATTCTGATTAACTCGGTGCTCACGAGTTTACCTATGTTTCTCTTATCTTTCTTCGAGGTCCCAGTTGGGGTTAGGAAAAGGCTAGACTTCTATCGTTCTCACTTTTTTTGGCAGAGTGATGAGTCTAAGAGGAAGTACAGATTGGCCAAATGGGATATTATTTGTAGACCAAAGGACCAAGGGGGACTTGGTATTGAAAATATTGAAGTCAAGAACAGATGCCTGCTTAGTAAGTGGCTGTTTAAGTTGTCTTCTGAGACAGAGGCAACTTGGGCGCAGATTCTATGTAGTAAATATCTGCACTCAAAGACTTTATCCCAGGTCACTATGAGATCTATAGATTCGCCGTTCTGGAAAGGGCTTATGAGGGTTAAAGCAGCTTTCTTTAACAGAACGAGATGTATTGTCGGTAATGGTGATGATACGCGATTCTGGGAGGATACGTGGTTCGGTGACGCGCCTTTGGCTACACAATATCCGACACTATATCGTATTGTTCAGCGTAGGGACGCTCTCGTTGCCACGGTGATGCAGTCTATCCCTCTAAACATTCAGTTTAGGAGGGTGCTTGTCGGGCCTCGATGGGAAGCATGGCTTCACTTGGTCCGTAGGCTGATGGAAGTTCAGCTAAATCCTCAGCCCGACCAGTTATGTTGGAAGCTAACTAGAACTGGGGTGTTCACGGTTAAATCGATGTACATTGATATCATTAATTCTATTGTGATACCTACTTCCAAAGAGGTCTGGAAAGTTAAGGTACCTTTGAAGATTAAAGTGTTTATGTGGTTTGTGCATAAACAAGTTATTCTTACAAAGGACAATCTAGTTAAGCGCAACTGGACAGGATCTACTAGGTGTAGTTTCTGTGATTGGGATGAGACTATCAAGCATTTATTTTTTGACTGTCCGTTGGCACGAGGGTTGTGGCACTCCGTGCAAATTGCCTTTAATATTACTCCTCCGAGATCGGTCAACACGTTATTTGCGGCGTGGCTTGTTGGGATTGAGTCCGAAACAACCAGACACATTCGTGTAGGAGTATGTGCGTTATTATGGGCAATTTGAAATTGTAGAAATGATTTGGTTTTTAACAGAACAACAAATACTCATATTTTGCAGGTGTTATTCCGAGCTACAGCACTGATCCGTACGTGGTCATTACTTACTCCGACGGAGGCCAGGGAGCGTTTGGTTACTGGATCTGTCCGGTGGGAGACGGTAGCGTGGGATATCTTCAACCGGTTTGGATGGCGATCATGTAATAGGATAGGCATTTAGTTTACCTATCTGTTTTTATGCCTGCCGGTTGTGGCTTTTGTGGTTTCTGCTTTGCAGTTGACGCTCTATGTGAGCTAGATGCTGCTTTTGTTCCATTACTGTAACACCTTGTTGAGATCTTGTTTACTTTTTTAATAATAGAGGCCGTATGCATCGATCTGATGCAGAGGCCGGGGAATCCCCCCTTTTCGAAAAAAAATGCAGCTTAGACCTTGAGGCACTAGCGCACCATCGAACTCGAACATCGAACTATCTGCATCATTCCTTTATTTTTATTTTTTCGAAAAGGGGGTTTGCCCCGGCCTCTGCATCAGAATCTGCATCATTCCTGAGGCTCCGGTAATCCATCCCCCAATTTGGTTCCCTTATCGATCACCAAATCCCTAGAATTCCGTGGCGGAACACATGGGCGCCAGATGGAGCGCTGTGGCGGCCGTGCCTACCTAGTGCCTACGCGCGCTGCCGGCGGGGGGCGAGGCCGAGCTTGGACGGGGGAGATCCGGGCTGGCGAGACGCTTCGTCGGGAGCATCTGCTTCGCTTCGCGGTTAGAGGGGCCTCAGGAGCGGCAGGATGGTTGTCGGTGTTAGAGACCAATACAGCTACGGCTTCAAGCCGACTTGGAGTACAAGTCCTCCTGCCTCCACATAGATAGTTTCCCTACTTGGGTCTCCTTTTGTAATTGTAAACTACTATGCTATATATATAATGAGGGGGTGCGCTGAGGCAGGCAATCAAGCCGCCCAGTATTATCAGGTTTTACATGGTATCAGACAGTCCGATCCTCTCCCTCTAAAACTCTCGCTGTCGCATCTTCTTTTGCCCTAGCTGCTGCGGCCGCTGCCTTCTTCCGCCTCCCGACCCTACCGTCGCATCGCTCCACCGTCTCAGCCCCCTCCACCTCCCCATGGCCACTGCTGATGATCTCAAGAAACTTGAGGAAGAACTCAAGAACCGCGAGTCTCTCCTTCAGGCTCGCGAGGAAGAACTCCAACGCCAATCTGACGAACGAGGGAAGGCCGTCCTTCCTCCGGCTGCCTCCACTTATGCCGCCTCCATCAAGACGTTTGTCCCCATCACGCTGGACCTCCAGGACTCCAACTATGCTAAGTGGCGCGAGCTCTTCCTCGTTGCTCTCGGCCGCTATGGCCTCTCGGCTCATGTTCTCTCCGACAACACCCCGTCAGACACCTCCGCCACTTCAGATTGGGGTCGTGATGACTTTACCGTCCTCTCTTGGATCTATGGCTCGATCTCTCTCGAGCTCTTCCGCATCATCATGAAGCCCGGCTCCACAGCAAAACAAATTTGGGATGCCATCGCCAACCTCTTCCGCGACAACAAAAAGAGCCGTGCTCTCGCTCTTGACGCCGAGTTCCGCAATACTGCTCAAGGGGACATGATGATCTCCGACTACTGTGCAAAGCTCAAGTCTCTCTCAGATGCTCTTGATGATGTTGGGCAGTCGGTCACCGACGAAACCCTTGTGCTTACCTTGCTCCGTGGGCTCAACGAGAAGTACTCCCATCTACGCTCGTTCCTGCCGTTTCAAGTGTCGTTCCCGTCCTTTCTTCAGACTCGCTCCGCCCTAGTTCTTGAAGAAGCCCAGAAGAAAACTGATGCCAAGAACTCTGCTTCCACCGCCTTATGGGCCAGCGGCAACAGCATCCTTCCTAGCGCCGGTGGTGAACGTGCTCCGCCTCCCAATGATGGCCGCCCCTTCCCCACTGATCGACGTGGCTCCCCGTCTTTCTCCGCTGGACGTGGGGGAAGCAACAGCAGCAGCCGTGGCCGCGGCCGTGGCGGTGGCCGTGGTCGCCGAGACACCCCCTGGATGTACAACCCTTGGACTGGCCAGCCTACTCGTCTTCATCTCCAACAGCAGACGACACACTCGCATCAACACTCGCAAGCATCTCCGCCGGCCTGGTCGCCTCGCCCTTGGCGCCCTTCTGCTCTTGGGGTCCTCGGTCCTCGACCCACCGTGCCCTCGCCCCAAGCCTATACGGCCTATGGTCTTGGTCATGCAGCAGCACCATCCGGCTACACCATGAGCAACCATGCAGCACCCTACAACAACTTCACTCAGCAAATCGACCCGGCTCTCATCACCGCGCTCAACAACATGCAACTTCCCGGCAACCAGGAGTGGTACATGGACTCTGGAGCATCTTCCCACATGGCATCTGACACTGGTATACTCTCCACTTTCACCCCTTCTAATGCTCACACAGTCACCGTTGGTAATGGTGCTTCCCTACCTATTTCTCATATTGGTTCTCACACTATACCCTCTTTGTCTAAACCTCTCTTTTTAAATCATGTCCTCGTTGTTCCTCACATAATCAAAAATCTTCTTTCGGTTCGTAAACTTACTACTGATAATTTTGTCTCTATTGAGTTTGACCCTTGGGGTTTTTCTGTGAAGGCGCTTCCTACTCGGATCGAGATTCTTCGATGCAATAGCACCGGACCCCTCTACTCCGTCTCCCCACCTCCACCAACCGAAGCCCACATCATCACCGTCTCCCCCGACATCTGGCATCGTCGTTTGGGTCACCCCGGTCATCACACCATGAAGCGTCTCCACCACCATCAGAATATTCCGTCTCCTAGAGTTACACCATCTATATGTCATGCTTGTCAACTTGGACGTCATGTTAGATTGCCCTTTTATCCGTCTACTTCATATACTATTAAACCTTTTGCTTTACTACATTGTGATCTTTGGACATCTCCTGTACCTAGTACTTCTGGTTATCTATATTATCTAGTGATAGTTGATGATTATACTCATTATTTCTGGACGTTTCCTCTTCGTAAAAAATCAGATGTCTATGCCACATTTCTTACTTTTCATGCCTATGCCCGCACCCAGTTTGACCTACCCATTGTTGCCATTCAAAGTGACAATGGTCGCGAATTCGACAATACAAAGTTAGACTCTTTCTGTGCTTCTCACGGTATCACGTTTCATTTTTCTTGCCCCTATACCTCTCAACAAAACGGCAAGGCCGAACGAGCAATTCGCACTACCAATAATGTAATTCGCACACTTCTCATTCAAGCCTCTCTCCCACCACCCTTTTGGGCCGAAGCTCTTCACACTGCTACCTTCCTCATCAATATTCGTCCCACTTCGTCTACCAACTTTCTCACTCCATACACTCTACTCTTAGGTACTACACCACCATACAACAGCCTCCGTGTCTTCGGTTGCCTCTGTTACCCCAATACTACCTCCACGTCCGCTAACAAACTTTCTCCACATTCCACAAAATGTGTCTTCCTTGGCTATCCCTCTCGACACAAAGGCTATCATTTTCTTGATCTCACCACTCGTCGTATTATTATTTCTCGCCACGTCGTTTTCGACGAGTCCACCTTTCCATATGAACCAGCACCATCCCCTTCTCCACCCCGTTGCACTGAAATTTTTGATCCACCCATTGACCCACCCATTATGCCTCACTCTTCTCCACCGCCTGCACCCACCACACATACACCCATTATGCATGCACCCCCTAGCCACCATTCACCAACGTCGGACCCCCCTTCCCCCTCCACGCCTCCTACCACACCCCAAAAGGCTACCCCTCCCGCCACGCTAGCTACTCCTCCCACAACTTCCCCACCAGCGCCACCACCGCCACCTCCAGCACCTCTTCACCGCACACGCGCCACTACCGGTCGCCTTCCACCACCTATTGATCGTTTAAACCTTTCCGCTATGGCCTCTTCCCCTCTTCCTCATAACTATCTCATAGCCCTTCGCGATCCCAATTGGCGCCAAGCCATGCATGAGGAGTTCGATGCTCTTACACTCAATAAAACGTGGGTCTTGGTTCCTCCACCATCTGGCGCAAATATTGTGAGTGGCAACTGGATCTTCCATCACAAATACAATGTCGATGGCTCTCTCTCACGTCACAAAGCTCGATGGGTTGTTCGTGGCTTCTCTCAACAACCGGGGGTCGATTTTGATGAAACATTCAGCCCTGTCGTCAAACCAGCCACCATTCGTATCTTCCTTTCTCTAGCCATCTCACAGTCTTGGCCTATACACCAACTTGATGTTAAAAATGCTTTCCTTCATGGTCATCTTAATGAGGTAGTCTACAGCCAGCAACCATCTGGTTTCATTGATCCTCGTTATCCTACTCACGTTTGTCGTCTCCTCAAATCCTTATATGGGCTCAAACAAGCCCCTCGTGCCTGGTTCCAACGCTTTGCATCCTTTGCTCGTTCTCTCGGGTTCACTGAATCTAAATCCGATGCTTCTCTCTTCATCTTCCATCAAGGTTCTTCCACAGCCTATCTTCTTCTCTATGTAGATGATATTATCCTCACTGCATCCTCCTTATCTTTCCTTACCACCATCACTAATTCCATGGCTCGTGAGTTTGCCATGAAGGATCTTGGTCCTCTTCATCATTTTCTCGGTATCTCTGTCACTCGTTCGGTTTCTGGTCTCCATCTTTCTCAACAACAATATATTCTTGACATCTTGTCTCGTGCTGGCATGCGCGATTGTCACCCAGTTACTACCCCTATTGATACTAACGCCAAACTACCTTCCTCTATCGGTCCTCCGGTTCTGGATCCTTCTCTCTATCGTAGCCTTGCTGGTGCTCTCCAATATGCCACTCTCACTCGCCCAGACATTGCTTATGTTGTTCAGCAAGTCTGTCTCCATATGCATGACCCTCGTGAACCTCACTTATCTCTCATTAAACGCATCCTCCGCTATCTCAATGGCACCCTTGATCATGGTCTCTCTCTACATTGCACTTCTACACATTCTCTTACAGCCTACTCAGATGCCGATTGGGCTGGATGTCCGGATACACGTCGCTCCACCTCCGGATTTTGCATGTACCTTGGTGATAACCTTGTCTCTTGGTCATCCAGACGACAGACGACAGTTTCTTGATCTAGCGCAGAGGCCGAATACCGAGCCGTTGTTGCGGCCGTTGCAGAGTCTTGCTGGGTTCGTCAGTTATTACAGGAACTTCACAGGCCCATCTCCACTGCTACTATTGTATATTGTGACAATGTTAGTGCGGTCTACTTGTCAGCTAACCCGGTACAACATCGTCGCACGAAACATATCGAGTTAGACATTCATTTCGTCCGGGAGAAGGTTGCTCTTGGTGCCGTTCGTGTTCTTCATGTTCCGTCAGCCATGCAATTTGCAGACATCTTCACCAAGGGTTTACCAACAGCTCTTTTCCGCAACTTTCGGTCCAGTCTTCAGGTCACTTCCGTTCCCGGTTCAGACTGCGGGGGCGTGTTAGAGACCAATACAGCTACGGCTTCAAGCCGACTTGGAGTACAAGTCTGCCTGCCTCCACATAGATAGTTTCCCTACTTGGGTCTCCTTTTGTAATTGTAAACTACTATGCTATATATATATATATATATAATGAGGGGGTGCGCTGAGGCAGGCAATCAAGCCGCCCAGTATTATCAGGTTTTACAGTCGGCAGCCGGCACGGTGTCGTCGGCAACTTGAATCTCCACGTCCTCGCCAGTGATTACTGTTTCTCGTTAGGAGTGTTTTCACGTGGCCTCCTGAAAACACTCCTACCAACCCTCCCCAACGGGAGCCCATATTTCACACCTTTAGTAACGAAAAATAAAAACGGAAACAAGGAAAGAAAAAAAGAAACAAAAAAGGCCAATAAAAATTGAGAGAGAGAGAAAACAATAGGAAAAAACATAAAAAGATAACCTTCTAGAAAATGCTTAAAACCAGGAAAGAGGCCTCCTTTGGTTTGACGGAATTCCATACGATAGGATTCCTATAGAAAATAATAATCCTTTAGAGCTCTTTGGTTTGTAGGAATAGAATGCTATTTCTATCGAGGAATACTTCCTATCCTTCTCATTTCATATGAAAAGTAAAGATTAACCTAGACTCAGTTAAAAAAATCATATAATGTGAACCAAAAAGCTTCTTCTTTCCTATTCCGCTTCTTTCATAGGAAAAGTTAACTTTTTTTTGCTTCTACAAAAAGCACGGATTTTTTTCCGCGGAGGCATAGATTTGCTTTCACGAGAAGCACAACTATGCAATCTTGCATAGTGAAAAAAAAACATGCTTCCATCTTCGGGTTTTCTGTCCGATTTTCCCGGTTTTTTCATGACAAAAAGATTATTGAAACCTATTAACATGTGATCTAGTTTCAAAGATCTCAACGTTAGAAATCTTTTTGGACGCACGGTTTAAGAGACTGAAATAACAAATTTTAAAAAACTCATAAGTTACGATAAGTGGCGCACATGCATTGTGCCACTTGTCAAGCACCTCAAAAAATGAGAGTGCCCTTTGCAAGGGGTACCCCTTAACTAGTGATTTCAATTTTATTCTGTCAATCAAAGCGAATACTCAGCTCACAAAATTTTGAAAAGAATATGAATTTGTTCACAATTTGAAAAATGTTTGTAGATTCTAAAAATGCTCATAAACTTGAAAAATTGTTGGGATATTTTGCAAATGTTTATGGATCTAGAAAAATCACTGATTTGAAAAATGTTCAAAATATTTAAAAATGTTCACAAGTTCTAAAATGTTGCATGAATTGGAAAAGTTTTTAAAAATGTTCATGATTTTATTTAAATGATGAAAAATGTAAAATAAAGATAAAATCAAAATAAAGAAACATTGAACCAGAAAACAGCTGACAGATAGCTTCTACAAACATTCAAAAACGTGTCCAAGAAGGTGGTTTTAGGCTAGCCCGTTTACTTCACTCGCTCACTCGAGTGCGTGTTGTGTACAAGAACTCTACCATTTGACACCTTAACACCGAAAGTTAATTTTGGTGAGGGGCATCGGTCAGGAAAAGAAAGCAACAGAATGACTTACTCGTCGTCATGTACCACCTTGTGCACCAGTATCAACTTCGTCCGCTCCTTGAGCAGGGCAAGGCATCGGCAAACAGAGTCGTCCACGTCATAGCCGTCAGCTCTCCCCTCCTTAGCTCCTTAATAGCGTCCACCATCTAGCGGGTCATATGCCACGGGAGTGGCAAAGACACACAAACTAATCGAGTCCGAACGATAAAATTCCAAGAGTCACTTGTCGTAATCCTGGTGTAATCATTGCCCTTCCAGGAGCACATAAAAGAATCAAAAAGAGCAAGCGACTTAATCAACCATGTTTTTTCATTAGTGCTGATCTTGAGCTCATAATGATATTGGAATAAGTCCATATCTGAATATTTTTTCCAATGAAAGTTGCACAAGTGCACAAAGAGGGCGAGGAAGAACATCGAGTTTTGTGTCAGATCGAACAAATGGAGCCCATAGAAGACCAACATAGATTGAACGCAGGTTAAAGGAAAGGTTTACCCCACCAGAAGGGGTTGGTCGGTAGAACCACTAGAGTCAAGTCCTTTGGGCATGGGAAGGTCATCCAAGTGGAGAATGGCGCACTGGCTGACATCCCTTCCTTCGCAGCAGCATATAGCCCGATAAACGCTCACCACCATTCACCGGTCTCAATAACTTTCGTCAGTTTAGAATTTGCTCTTTTTTTTAGGGCAGTTTAGAATTTGCTGAGGCCCCCTAATCCTAAGCCCATCACAAATAGGTGTCACGGGGCTGAGGCCCCCGAATCATAAGCCCAGCCCACCCACACCCTGCCGGTCTGCATCTCCTCTTCGCCGGCGATGTCACCGAGGCTGGCCGGCCGCCCTTCCTCCCTCCAAGACCGGCCGCCCGACCGCCTCTTGCTGCGGCTGCTGGCAGTGGCGCAGCGAGTTACCCACCTCACCGCCACCACTGCTCGCCGTCCGTCCGTCCCTCCTTCCGTCCATGGCGGCGGCGACCTCCGGCGTCAGCAGGCCTCCAAGACGGCGACGCCGGCCTCCAAGACCCCATCCCGGCCTGCTCTGTTCAAATATGTAGGTACCCACTCGTTCCCCTTCCCCTTCACTTGCTGCTATAATTTGTTTCTGCATCCTCTGTTAGAATTTGTTTTACCTTTTGCTGTTATAATTGGTTGGTAGCTCAAAACGAAACTTGCAAATGCTTCAATAGATTTACATTTACAGGCAGCACAGGTTGCAAATACAGTAGGTGGGATGGGATCAACTTGCAACTTTGTGAGACAAATGCCATGACTGACGAAACTGAAAAATTAAACACTTTTCTTCCTTTACTGTATTGGGTGACAAGCATGTGACTGCTCGCCTGATGCATCGAACGCCGTATCTGAAACAAAAGTATCCTCCTGCAGTCCTGCCTGCCTGCAAGTAGTGGACGTTTTGTAATGGCACTGCACGCGGCCTCTGACAACCAGTGGCCAGGTTATTTATTGTTCTTGTGCTTGGCTCGAGAACGAATCTCAGGCTGTATGTAGACAACCATTGTATGACGACCCCCATCCCGTATCCCGCTCAAGGTAGGTTCCCCTTCCCCATCACTTGCTGGCTTCCCCCAAATCCCCGCTCTCTTCAAATCTGTTTCTGCATCCTCTGTTACAATCTGTTTTACCTTTTGCTGCTATTTCTCTAGTCTCTATGTATAATTGGTATGTAACTCAAAACGAAACCTGCAAATGCTAGCTCAATAGATTTACAGCACAGCTTGCAAATAGGTGGGGTGGGATCAACTTGCCATGACTGACGCGACTGAAAAATCAATCACTTTCTTCCTCGTCCTGGGTGAAAAGCATGTGACTGCTCACCTGATGCATCAAACGTACTAGTATCTAAAACAAAATTATCCTCCTGCCTGCCAACAAGTGGATGTTTTGCAATGACACTGCACGCCGTCTCAGACGACTGTCTGTGCCTGCCTCGGTGTGGCCATTCAATTACTTTATTAGAGCCTGCATCGCTAACGGCAAGAGATTAAACATTGTTCTCGTTATTATTGGATCGAGAACAGATCTCAGGCCGTATACAACCGTTGTAGATTGTAAACATTCAGGTAAAATATTTTCAATATTCTTCAGAGTGGGAAAAAAAGAGAGAATATCGTTACGAAATCAAAGCGGATGGAGCCTTGATAATGATAATTAAGAGGAAACCAATGGCGCAGTAGATTTAGAGCACAACTTGTGAATAGGTGCGACCAACTGGGTGCTGATGCTGATGCTCATGGCATGCCATTGGAAGCACGCTCGTAGTGCACAAAACAAATGTCATAACTGACGAAACTGAAAAATTGAACACTTTCTTCCTTGTATTGGGTGACAAGCATGTGACTGCTCACATGATGCATCAAATCGTAGTATCTGAAACAAAATTATCTTCCTGCCTGCAAGTGGGCGTTTTGTACTGGCTGTGCACGCCATCTAAGATGGCCTGTCGGTGCCTGCGTCACCAGTCGCCAGGTTAAATATTGTTCTTGTGATTGGCCCGAGAACATATCTCGGGCTGTACACAATCGTTGTATACTGTAAATATTCGGGTAAAATATGTTGAATACATTTTAGAGTAAAAAAAAAGAAGAGAATTGGGGCATTGGATTCAATTGCAGAATCCAAGTGGATGGAGCGTTTTATATCGAAAAAAGAAAGTGGATGAAGCGTTGATGCTACTCCTGAGAGGTAACAAATGATGCAATAGATTCACAGCACAACTTGTGAATAAGTGCCACCAACTGGGTGCTGAACTGCTGATGCTGATGGCAAGGCATTGGTAGCACGCTTGTAAATGTCGAGACCGTGAATCCCTTGTCTTGACTGACGAGAATGAAAAACGAATCTCTGCCTTCCTCGTAGTGGGGACAACTATGTGACTGCTCACATGATGCTCCAAACGTAGTATCTGATACAAAATTATTTTCTTAGCTGCAAGCGGACGTTTTGTAATGGCGGTGCACGCTGTCTCAGACGGCTGTCGGCGCCTCGGTGTAGCCATTTGATTGCTTTATTAAAGCCTGCATCGCTAGTGGCAAAATTAAATATATTTTTCTCATGTTTGGTTCGCGAACAGATCTCAGGCTACATACGACCGTTGTATATTGGAGAGCTCAAGCACTATACTCACCCTGCTCACAACATTCTCTTCCCAACTCAGGCATCTAAAAGCTTCAAGATCTCACAAAAATCTTCAACCTCCCATTCGTCGGACTAGAGCCTGCCTACAGCCCCGCCCACGCATCCGTTCGGCGCCGGCCGCCATAACTTCACCGGAGTTGCCTCCTGCTTCTGCGCTGCGTCGCCGGCACCGACAAGGCTCTGAATCTGCACCTTCTGCTACCGCCGATACAATGCTGGAGCTGGCGCCGACGTGCCTGTGAGGGCCACGTCTTCCTCGCTGCTGCTGCGTTGCTGGTCCTGGGTGCTGATCAGGGGAAAGCTCGTGAAGGTAACTATGGCTGCAAGATTGTATTTTGACTTGTAATTTGTTCAAGAACAGATCCCGAGCTCTACTTATACACGTCTTGCTCACACCATTCTCTCCTTCATTATTTTCTGCAGTTCACCTGTGTTGGAGGAGATTCTTCCGAGAGTTCCAATGGCGGAGCTGGTGGTCACCATGGCGCTCCGGCCACTGGTGTCCATGCTGATGAACAAGGCGTCCAGCTCCCTTCTGGACCAGTACAAGGTGATGGAGGGAATGGAGGAGCAGCACAAGGTTCTCAAGCGCAAGCTTCCAGCCATCCTTGACGTCATGACTGACGCCGAGGAGCAGGCCACGAAGCATAGAGATGGGGCCAAAGCCTGGCTCCAGGAGCTCAAGACAGTGACCTATGAGGCAAATGAAGTCTTTGACGAATTCAAGTACGAAGCACTCCGCCGTGAAGCCAGGAAGAAGGGGCACTACAGAGAGCTTGGCTTCGACGTAATTAAACTCTTCCCTACTCACAACCGTATTGTGTTCCGTTACAAAATGGCTCGCAAGCTTTGCCGGATTCTGAAGGCCATTGATGTCCTCATAGCGGAGATGCATGCCTTTAGGTTCAAGTTTCGACCACAGCCGCCTGAGTCCAAGCAGTGGAGGCAGACCGACTATATTATCATCGACCCAAAAGAAATTGCCAGCAGATCCAGACACGAAGATAAGAAGAATATTGTTGGTAAAATACTTGGTGAAGCTAGCAATTCAGATCTCGCAGTTGTTCCCATTGTTGGAATGGGGGGTCTTGGCAAGACCACATTAGCACAACTTATATACAATGAACCTGAAGTTCAGAATCATTTCCAGTTGCTGCTTTGGGTCTGTGTCTCTGATACTTTTGATGTGAACTCCTTGGCGAAGAGTATAGTTCAAGCATGTCCCAAGAAGAATGCTGATGCAGACAAACCACCACTGGATAGACTTCAAAAGTTGATCAGCGGACAGAGGTACCTCCTTGTATTGGATGATGTCTGGAACAGAGAGGTCCATAAGTGGGAAAGGCTGAAGGTCTGTCTTCAACATGGTGGCATGGGTAGTGCAGTGTTGACAACAACCCGTGATAAACAAGTTGCTGAAATTATGGGTGCAGATAGAACCTACAATCTCAATGTTTTGAAGGATTACTTCATAAAGGAAATTATTGTGGATAGAGCATTCAGTTCAGAGAATGAAAAGCCTCCCGAGCTACTCGAGATGGTTGGTGAGATTGTGAAGAGATGTCGTGGCTCTCCTTTAGCTGCAACTGCACTGGGCTCTGTACTTCGTACCAAGACCAGCGTGGAAGAATGGAAGGCTGTATCATCTGGAAGCAGTATCTGCACTGAGGAAACTGGAATTTTGCCAATACTCAAGCTTAGCTACAATGATTTGCCAGCACACATGAAGCAGTGCTTTGCTTTCTGTGCCATATTTCCCAAGGATTACAAGATTAATGTGGAGAAGCTTATCCAACTATGGATCGCAAATGGCTTTATCCCAGAACAGGAGGAAGATAGTCTTGAAACCATTGGAAAACAAATTTTCAGTGAGCTAGCATCAAGGTCATTCTTTTTGGACATAGAGGAATTTAAGGGTGACAGGAAGTATTGTTTCAGAACCACATGCAAAATCCATGATCTTATGCATGATATTGCAATGTCAGTTATGGGAAATGAATGTGTCGTTGCAATTCAGGAACCAAGTCAAATCGAGTGGCTTTCGGATACTGCTCGACATTTGTTCTTGTCATGTGAAGAAACAGAAGGTATTTTGGATGATTCTTTCGAGAAAAGATCCCCTGCCATTCAAACACTGATATGCGATAGTCCTATGCGAAGCTCATTGAAGCATCTATCAAAATATAGCTCTTTGCATGCCTTGAAGCTCTGTCTGAGAACTGAATCATTTCTACTCAAACCAAAGTATCTGCATCACCTGAGGTACCTTGATCTCTCTAGAAGTTATATCGAAGCACTTCCTGAAGATATAAGTATTCTGTATAATCTGCAAGTGTTGGACCTTTCCTACTGTGATGATCTTAAACTACTTCCAAGGCAAATGAAGTATATGACTTCCCTCTGCCACCTCTACAATCATGGATGTCCGGAGTTGAAGAGCATGCCTCCAGGACTTGAAAATCTCACTAAGCTGCAAACACTCACAGTTTTTGTAGCAGGAGTTCCTGGCCCTGATTGCGCTGATGTTGGAGAGCTGCATAGTTTAAACATTGGTGGTCAGCTAGAGCTACGCCAGAGAAGATTGAAAAAGCAGAAGCAAAAGTGGCAAACCTTGGAAACAAGAAGGATCTCAGTCAACTGACATTAAGATGGACTAAGGTTGGCGATAGCAAGGTGCTCGACAAGTTCGAACCTCATGGTGGGCTGCAGGTTCTGAAGATATATTCCTATGGAGGAGAGTGCATGGGTATGCTGCAAAACATGGTTGAGATCCATCTTTTTCATTGTGAAGGATTGCAAATTTTGTTCAGATGCAGTGCAATCTTCACTTTTCCAAAACTGAAGGTGCTTATGCTAGAACATTTGTTGGGTTTTGAGAGATGGTGGGACATAGATGAGAGGCAAGAAGAACAGACAATATTTCCTGTGCTTGAGAAGTTGTTTATTAGCTATTGTGGAAAGTTGGTAGCATTACCTGAAGCACTATTGCTGCAAGGACCTTGTGGTGAAGGTGATTATACATTTGTACGCTCAGCATTTCCTGCCCTAAAGGTGCTCAAAATGAAAAACTTGAAGAGCTTTCAAAGATGGCATGCAGTCGAAGAGACTCAAGGAGAACAGATAGTGTTTCCTTGTCTTGAGGA
The DNA here is from genome assembly GCA_032464435.1 of Aegilops umbellulata. NCBI lineage: Eukaryota > Viridiplantae > Streptophyta > Magnoliopsida > Poales > Poaceae > Aegilops > Aegilops umbellulata. Next base: position 11,664,761 of record CP136054.1, read on the forward strand.
ACTATCAATTGAGAAATGCCCAAAGCTGGTAGCATTACCTGAAGCACCATTGCTTGAAGAACCATGTAGCGGAGGTGGTTATAGATTGGTACTTTCAGCCTTTCCTGCCCTCAAGGTGCTCAAAATAGAAGACTTGGAGAGCTTTCAGAGATGGGATGCGGTCGAAGGGACATTGTTTCCTCGTCTTGAGAAACTATCTATTCAGGAATGCCCAAAGATGATAGATTTACCTGAAGCACCAAAACTCAGTGTCTTGGAAATTAAAGATGGAAAGCAAGAGATCTCCCATTTTGTAGATAGATATTTGCCTTCATTGACCAACCTGATACTGAAGCTAGAAAACACAAAAACAACATCAGAGGTTGAGTGCACTTCAATTGTACCGGTGGACAGCAAGGAAAAATGGAACCAGAAATCCCCTCTTACACTTATGGAGCTAAGATGCTGCAACTTGTTCTTTGGATCGGGTGCATTACAGCCATGTGATTACTTTGTACATCTTGAAAAGTTGGAAATTGATAGATGCGATGTGCTCGTCCACTGGCCAGAGAATGTGTTCCAAAGCTTGGTATCCTTGAGGAGATTAGTGATTAGAAACTGTAAAAACCTGACTGGATATGCACAAGCTCCTCTTGAGCCTTTGGTGTCCGAAAGGAGTCAGCATCTGAGAGGTCTGGAGTCTCTTTACTTAGAAAAGTGCCCAAGTTTAGTAGAGATGTTCAACGTCCCGACATCTCTCAAGAAAATGAATATTAGTGGGTGCATTAAGCTTGAGTCCATATTCAGCAAGCAGCAGGGCATGTCAGAGTTAGTCCAAGGATCTACGTTTAGTTGGATATGGAAGCTTACCAGCGGTTCTAAATCTGCCTGCATCATTAAAGACCTTAGAAATTGTTGACTGCAGTAGTATTCAAGTCCTATCATGTCAGCTGGGTGGGCTCCAGAAACCAGAAGCCACTACCTCCAGAAGCAGAAGTCCTATCATGCCAGAGCCACCAGCAGCAACAGCACCCACTGCAAGAGAGCATTTACTTCCTCCCCATCTCGAATATCTAGAAATATGGGAACGTGCTGGCATGTTGGGTGGGACTCTCCGTCTGCCTGCACCCCTCAAGGTACTGCGCATTATTGGGAACAGTGGGTTGACATCGCTGGAGTGTCTGTCGGGAGAGCACCCCCCATCGCTGGAATACCTTGTTCTTGAAAGATGCAGTACCCTGGCATCCCTGCCGAATGAGCCGCAAGCATACAGTTCTCTCTGGTATCTTGAAATTACAGGCTGCCCTGCTATAAAGAAGCTCCCTAGATGCCTGCAGCAGCAACTGGGCAGCATCAAACGCAAAGAACTAGATGCCCGTTATGAAGGTATGCTTGCAGCACGTCCTTCTATGTTTGCCACATTTAACAAACAGATGCAGTCATCCATTCCATTAAATCTACCACGCCAGCACGTCTGTTCTCCATTATTTTATTGTTCTGACGTCATTTGTGATATGTGCAGTAAGAGCGTTTAAACCCAAGACATGGAATGAAATACCAAGGTTGGTTCAAGAGCGGAGGCAGGCCAGTCGAGAAGCCAAGGAACTCTGTTTAAACAAGGCAGAAAGGGCATGTACAATATCATGTACAATATAAAAGTCAATCGGCTTTGTTGAGCTTTGGCCTCTACCTAGTTGAGATATTTGTAATGCAAATCAAACGAATCTCCTCGGTTCAGTACAAGTTAGGATAATATTGTCACATGTGTGTCTGTGTGCTATCTACGTATCTATCTGTTTTGCTTTGTTTATTAGTTAACTGAGAAGACACTAGCCTTTAACTTTTTCAATAAAGTTTTTCAACTGTGGCTTTTCTTGGATGATGATAGGCCTAATCCCTGATTTTCTTGTATTGCTTCTACAACTGAACCGTGCCGCAGTCGGGGCCTGCAGTGTAGGTCGACTACTGCCTGGCGTCGAGTCGAGCGTCTCTGAATCAACATACTAGGCCGAGACCATCTCATCTTGATCTGGTTTGCTGCTGCCTGCTGATTCCTGTCATGTAGCCCAGTGTTTATGTGATTCCTTTCATGTACTCCGTGTGGCAGGATTATCATGATGATCTTTCCTTGTTTATTTCGGTCTGTAGTGGGCAGCTGGAGCACTCACCCTCATGATGCATTGACCTCTGTCTGGCAGGGCATGGCGACGAAACAATGGAACTTTTTCTGCACCCATGGAATTAATTAAGTTGGTGTGCTTATGCACTAAAGTGGTACTGGGTCATGCATATTATCTGAGTTGTAACCTCTCTTGTAGAGAAGAGATGGCTTTATGGGATAAACACAAATCGATTTCTATTAAGAACTAGTATAAGGATGCGGATTTGTAGTGTTGTACAGCCCAGGCTCATGTGCTCTTTTAGTTTACAAAAAATGGTGTAATAAATAGAGTAAATGACTTTTGTTTTTCCTCATGTCATGATGTTACAAGAGCAGATCAAATAGAGAGCACACATAAAAAATGATCGTTTACTCATTGTTGATGTGGACTTCCGTACAGGAACAGTCTTTTACTAAAGTAATTTCCTTTTTTGTGAATCCCTTTCTCCAATGTTTTCATCTAGGTTTCTTTGTTATGATACAGTGATATTTAAAGGGAGACGAAACTTAGCTAAATGTGTTCTATTTCAAGCATCCTTAGGCTTGGAGAACTCTGTTTTTACTTGACAGTCAAGTGATGGTAAGTATGACCGAAACTAACATAACATTAACATTCACATCACCCCTTGCCACCATGATCTGCGCCCGCGCCTACCGGATCTCGCTTCTTAGCTCAACAATTGCATACTTCGGGGACATGGAGCATGTGATCCCGAGCACCACTGATCCTGGATGAACAGTAAAATCCGAAAAAATAGTAAAAGAATTCAAAAAATCTGAATTTTTTTTCTAGAAACTTTGATGTTTTTTCTACATGCGTGCTAATTTTCATGATGAAATGACATTTGTGGAGGTCTTGGCAAAAAAAATCATGCTCCAAAAAAACAGGTTTTGGAAGCATTTTGGAGCATCGATTTTGTTTTTTTTTTTTGTCGAGACCTGCATGAATGTCATTTTGTCATGAAATTTTGCACGCATGTAGAAAAAACATCAATGTTTGTTGCCAAAAAAATTCAGATTTTGTTGAACTTTTTAAATATATTTGTGTGTGTACTGTAGCAAAGGGTGCCTGTCAGCTCGAGCTCACAATAGCACTTTCAATACTTCGGCTACATTTCTCTTATTATGTACTGTAAATCTCCAACAATTGGTTTTTAAAAATTTCAAAAAAATGTTTACAAAATCAGAAATATTTTTTGAATCCAGAAACATTTTATGATTTATTAAACATTTTTTCCAATATTCTCGTTTTCAAATTTTCAGAATTTTTTTGAAGTCCCAAATTATTTAAAGTAGGAAAAAACGTAAAATAAAAAGAACAATCAAAACAATATATAAAACACTGGCCACCCGAATATGGGCCGGCGCAAAGAGTTATGCTGCATCTTCTCGCAAAGCGCAGAGCTGTATAGGAAGTCGCTACTGCATGAGCCGGCCCCGGCGGGGGATTTCCCTGTGTAAAATGTTTTTTTATCACTTATAGGTGCCATTGCTGGGGCATTTAGGAAATTTTGAAAACAAATGTTCAGGAAATCATAAAATGTTTATGATTTTGAAAAAGTTTGTGTATTAAAATGTAAATTAAGACAAAATTTCGCCAAGTCAAAGAATGTTCACGAATGGAAAAATATCCTAAAAATTCCAAAAACTGTCTGTGACTTACAAACTAGCTTATTCATTCATAAAATTTTCGCTGATTCAAAAACTCATCATGCATTTCAAAACATGTTTGTTAGATCAAAAAAATGTTCTCGGATTTTAAAAATTGTTCCACCTATTCCAAAAAAAATCTTCATCAATTCTAGAAATGTTCACCGATTCAAGAAAATGGTTTCAAAAATATTCACAACTTTTTTAAAAAATGTTCAAAATAGTATAAAGTGTTCATGAATTCAAATTATGTTCTTGATTTTATAAAATGTTCAAAAATTTATAAAAGTGTTCACAAATTTGGAAAATGTTCATGATTTGAAATATGCTCACAACAAAGTAGACTAAATAAACACATGAAGAAGACTATATGAAGCCTATCAACCTCCTAGTATAAGATGGCACGCATGAAGAGGACTAGGTTAGCATCCTGCCCCATTTGGAAAACGGCGATGAACTTGTCACCTTCCTCACTAATGCATGTGTAAGATAATTACTAAACTCAAGTTGGGGTAAACTATTTTAAACTCAAGTTGCATACTCAAGTTGTGATAATTAAAATCAAGAGTTAATTACACTCTTGATACATAAAGTTGCACGACAGGTACAAATTCATACACAAACTTGAAGAATGATTCAAATTGATCACTAAACTATCATTTTGGGTACAAATTGATACAAGATAATCCGAATCTGTTCAGAGGATGACACGTGGTTATCTTTTCTTACAAAAAGCTCCCTGAAAGTTATGTAATTTATAGTGTGTGGTCCTTTGCCTTTAAGATCCCCAAATTCATCGCCATGGTCACGTTCGCTGCTGCTGTCTCATATTCAACCTACACATGTTTTGGTACTCGATCACTAGTCTTTTGATTTCCGTCCTCCTACTCAACCTGTACATGTTTCGAATCAAGTTCATCCATCACTCTCCCTAAAAAAAGAGGTTCATCCATGGTTTAATACGTACGCATGAGAAAATAAATGATTTATTCATATAATGTTGCCAATGTGCATGCAGCTGCCTGATAACCCCAAAATCCCGTAGAACACGTGTGCGCACAACTACAAGGTGCGAGACTCGCATGGTGGTGTGGGTGTGAAAATGTGGATCTCGCCGAGGCACCAGCCGGCCACCAAGAAACTGCCGTTGTTCGAGCCATATGTGCGCTCGGGGTTCATGGATCTCGGGACATGTCCATGGTGCATGAGCTCCCCTACGACCAATTCATCTTGATCGAGAACCTCATGGTCATGGACTCAGCCCACGTCCCCAAATTCCACCTGGGACGTGCTCTTGTGTGTTGTTTGCTGTCGCATTGCTTGCTAATTAATTTGTGTAGCGTGACTAGTGTGATGATAGTGTTTCTCATCACAATTTTCAAGTTTTTCTTAGTAACTGTTTTTGATTTATTAAAACCGACCTTTTTAATTAGTGGTCCAGGTTGAAATCGCAAACCGAAACAAGCCACTAAAGAAGCTTAACTTTGATCTACTAAAACACATCTGGTGTCAGCAATGCTTTACTTTCAGCTTTCGAATAAGATAGTGCGTAGTAGCACATATGGAAAACTTTTTTTTTTTTTTTTTGCGGGGCACATATGGAAAACTTGTGCCGGGAGAGTAGCAAGTGATGACTGAGGTCTAAAAGAAGTGTGTGATTTTCCTCAAGCATGATTTTCCAGCGCCGCAGGAGTCATGTTATATGAACCTAGATTCCAGTGGCGGGCAGTGGTCCTTAAGAAGCATTTCTTGCTGACATGCCATCCATTCAAGCTGTAGAGACTTAAATTCCTGCGCATCTTTGTGATTCTCCGCTAGTTTGCTTTGCACCCTGGGATCCATGCCTGGAAATTTTTGCTGCCTGGCATGTGCCTGGAAAGTCCAAGAATTTTGCCTGGCCAGGCCAGCCACGCACCGACGTGTTTGGTTTCTACCCTGGCCGGCCCCTTTTGTCCTTTAGCGATTAGAATATTTCTCCAAACAATAGAGTGTCCTTCCCTGTGTTTAATTAATGCCAGGCTACGCTGCAGAACGTCCAGGCAGCTGATTACTTTGCCTGGGGTTTTTCCATTGTTTTCTTTATCCTCACCAGGCTAATCACACTAGTGAAACAACCAGTCCCAGGCACGAGCTTTCTCTCCCAGGGCACGAACCAAACAACGACCAGGCCAATTCCAGGCACCATCCAGGCCAGGCACTTATGGGCGTGGACGCGAACCAAACTGACCCTCTGTCGCGGAGGCCGAATGGATGAGGGGATATTATATTTTGTCTAGTATGACACATCTTATTAATTTTGGTTCTACCCCTACAAAAACAGGAGATTCCTATTTAGCGCATAGGTCGCTGGAAAGCGACCCAGCGCGCACCCTCTTGTGAGCCATGTCCTCGGGCCGAACCATTGTGGTTTTATTCCCTCCAGTTTTCCTTTTTTTCTATGTTTTATCTTATAGTTTTATCCTTCTTTATATTTTTCGTTTTCCCTTTTTATTTTCTATTTAACTTCCATTTCTCTTTATTTTTTATATTTATTTTTCTTTGATAACTCCTTTACCTTTTCCCACTTGTTTCCTTATTCTATTTCATTATACGAACATCTTTCAGATTCGTGAACATTTGTTTTATCCTGTGCATTTAAAAAATCATGAATATTTTTGAATTCATGAATATTTTTTGAAATCAAGAACATTTTATAAATGCATGTATATTTCAAATTGATGAACTTTTTTTCGCAAATTCATGAACTTTTTTCAAATCATGAACAGTTTTCGACTTAATGAACAATTTTTGACGAATTCATGAACATTTATTTTAAACTGACCTTTTTTCAAACTCTGTAACATTTTTTGTATCGACGAACATTTTTGAATCGATGATCATTTGTAGAAATTTGAGAACAATTTTGGAAAGTCATGCACATTGTGTTTGACAATATTTTAAAATTCATGGAAATTTTTTAATACATGTAATTTTTAAAATTTTGGAATAAGTTCAAAATTCGCAAACATTTGGAATTTTGTGAACATTTGTCGAATTTGTGAACATTTGCGGCATTTGGGAAAAAAATTGAATTCATGAGAATTTTATGAAATTATGATGACTTTTTAAATTCACGAATATTTTTTGAATTGATGAATATCTTTTTAATTCATGAACAGTTTTTTAAATTCTGAACTTTTTTTAAATCCAATCATTGTTTTCTATGTAAGATTTGTGAAGAGTTCTGAAAGTAAATAAACAAAAAGAAGAAAAAGAATAAAAGAGATAAAAGCGGCGGCACGACCAAGGAAAGATGTACGCGTGATGTCAGACGCTAAAATCGTTGATCAATGCACTGTATACAGGCATCCCCATCCAATTCTTAAAGTTGGGTTTTTATCATTTATGCCACCGGTTGTATCCCGCTACTCAGTTTTGGCAGTAGAAGTTACAGCCGCTCAAAAAAGCCATCGATTCATGAGATGCTTACTCAAAAATGCTATTAGATATATAAAAAATGCCATCGTTCTGTTAGATGTTTGCTCAAAAATGCCGTTAGACATTGTTATTTTCATGTCAAACTTGTTGACCATCCAATATGACAAAAAAAGCCTAGACCCACATTTCAGTTCTCACTATCTCACAATGATAAGTGTGGCCCCACTTGTGAGGAGTAAGTAAGCGAATAATTTTACCGGAAAATAAGAATGTTGTTGGGATCAAGTGGGCCCCACACTTTATTGTAGTGAGATAGAGGGAGAGGTGGCATGTTGGTCCATAGGTATTTATGCCATTATAAGATGTCAAAAGAGATTTGAGATCACTATATTGATGTCCAGTGGCATTTTTGAGCATGTGTCTAACGAAGCGATGGCTTTTTTGAGCACTCGAAATTTCTACTGGCGAAACTGAGTAGTGGGACACAACTGGTGGCATAAATTATAAAAACCCAAAAGTTATAAAATAGTCACAAGTTTTAAAATGTTGCGTGAATTGGGAAAAGTTCAAAATATTGTTAATGATTTTTTTAATTGATTAAAAAATTAAAAGAAATAAAAAGGATCGAAAACAAAAAAAACATTGAACCTAGGAAAACCTGACAGAAAGCTTCTAGAAACTTTGAAAAATATGTTTCCACACGAAGGTGGTTTTGGGCCAGCCCGTTTACTTCACGCGCTCGCTCCGGTGTGTGCTATATACAAAAACACTATCATTTCGTGCCTTAAGCACCGAATACTTAATTTTGGTAAGGAGGGGCACTGGTCAAAGAAAGGAAGCAACAACTGATTTACTCGTCGTCATGGCTCACCTTGTGCATCCATATTGGCTCCTACATATTCTACGAAGATCTTTATGGGTCAGACCGCATAACAGCATACGTTGTTCCCTTTGTCATTAGTATGTTACTTGCCCGAGATTCGATCGTCGGTATCTCAATACCTAGTTCAATCTCTTTACCGGCAAGTCTGTTTACTCGTTCCGTAATACATCATCTCGCAACTAACTCATTAGTTGCAATGCTTGCAAGACTTATGTGATGTGCATTACCGAGAGGGCCAGAGATACCTCTTCGACAAATCCTAATCTCGAAATACACCAACCCAACATGTACCTTTGGAGACACCTGTAGAGCTCCTTTATAATCACCCAGTTACGTTGTGACGTTTGGTAGCACACGAAGTGTTCCTCCGATAAACGGGAGTTGCATAATCTCATAGTCATAGGAACATGTATAAGTCATGAAGAAAGCAATACCAACATACTAAACGATCAGGTGCTAAGCTAACAGAATGGGTCATGTCAATCACATCATTCTCCTAATGATGTGATCCCGTTAATCAAATGACAACACATGTCTATGGTTAGGAAACATAACCATCTTCGATCAACGAGCTAGTCAAGTAGAGGCATACTAGTGACGTTTAGTTTGTCTATATATTCACACAAGTGCTAAGCTAATAGATTGGGTCATGTCAATCAGATCATTCAACCAATGATGTGACCTTGTTAATCAAATGACAACTCCTTTGTCTATGGTTAGGAAACTTAACCATCTTTGATTAACAAGCTAGTCTAGTAGAGGCATACTAGTGACACTCTGTTTGTCTATATATCCACACATGTATTATGTTTCCGGTTAATACAATTCTAGCATGAATAATAAACATTTATCATGAAATAAGGAAATAAATAATAACTTTATTATTGCCTCTAGGGCATATTTCCTTCAGCAGGTACTTAGGAGCTTCTGTTGTGGTTTTTGATGGCCTGATTGATCCAGCGAGTTTGGAGGCGCATGCATGCAGTGAAGCTCTAGCGCTTGCTCGGGACTTGAATCTTCATAATCTGGTGATAGCCTCGGACTGCCTTGAGGTGATCTCGAACATCAACAACACTGCAACACCGGTTTATGCTCCGATCCTAAAGGAAATTCTTGTGAGTAGGAATAGTTTTCTTTCTGTGTCTTTCCGTTTTGAACGTAGAGAAAATAATTTTGAGGCCCATTCGATAGCTAAAGGAGCTGCGTCTCTTTCGGTGGGTCGCCATGTGTGGCTAGGGAATCTACCCGACATTGCTTGCATCCCGGATGTCTTGAGCTTTGAATAAATCCCTAGTTACCCTCAAAAAATGGTAAGGAGAGGCACTGGTCAAAGAAAGGAAGCAACAGCTGACTTACTCGTGGTCATAGCCCACCTTGTGCACCCATATCAACTCCGCCCGCCCCTTGAGCAAGGCAAGGCAGTGTATTTGTTTTGACATAGTACCTCTCTCTCTTTATTAACGTGCAACTAGTAGAACGCCCGTGCGTTGCAACGGGCTATATTGACGACATTTTTTTCTACGTCAAAGCACTCTTCTTTTCTTTCATTCTTCCTTCCCTCAATTAAAAATGTTTCTCAGAGTGATATGTGAATGGATAAATTTACAACGATACTAAAATATCAAGGGCTAAAACCATATTTATGGAAGAACATTTCTACAACACATTCGACATTAAACTTATGGTGTTTGATAGATTGGATAAAACACGATGCTGACTTAGCACCAAATCTCATTGATATTTCAGAACATGGTTGTCGTACCATTGTACCTGGAAGATCTGTCTCCCCCTTCCTCGCTCCTGCTGTTGATGGCGATGGCACCAATGAGGAGGAACACCACAAGAGCTATATGTTCTTGATCTCTTCCCTATGCTAAATGTCGCCTTTGCATTGGGTGTCGTTCATCAAGACCACCGCTGTGCCACAAAGGAAATATGCCCTAGAGGCAATAATAAAGTTATTATTTATTTCCTTAATTCATGATAAATGTTTATTATTCATGCTAGAATTGTATTAACCGGAAACATAATACATGTGTGGATATATAGACAAACAGAGTGTCACTAGTATGCCTCTACTAGACTAGCTTGTTAATCAAAGATGGTTAAGTTTCCTAACCATAGACAAAGGAGTTGTCATTTGATTAACAAGGTCACATCATTGGTTGAATGATCTGATTGACATGACCCAATCTATTAGCTTAGCACTTGATCGTTTAGTATGTTGCTATTGCTGTTATCCATGACTTATACATGTTCCTATGACTATGAGATTATGCAACTCCCGTTTACCGGAGGAACACTTTGGGTACTACCAAACGTCACAACGTAACTGGGTGATTATAAAGGAGTACTACAGGTGTCTCCAAAGGTAGATGTTGGGTTGGCGTATTTCAAGATTAGGATTTATCACTCCGATTGTCGGAGAGGTATCTCTGGGCCCTCTCGGTAATGCACATCACATAAGCCTTGCAAGCATTGCAACTAACGAGTTAGTTGCGAGATGATGTATTACGGAACGAGTAAAGAGACTTACCGGTAACGAGATTGAACTAGGTATTGGATACCGACGATCGAATCTCGGGTAAGTAACATACCGATGACAAAGGGAACTAACGTATGTTGTTATGCGGTCTGACCGATAAAGATCTTCGTAGAATATGTAGGAGCCAATATGGGCATCCAGGTCCCGCTATTGGTTATTGACCGGAGCCGTGTCTCGGTCATGTCTACATTGTTCTCGAACCGTAGGGTCCGCACACTTAAGGTTTCGATGACGGTTATATTATGAGTTTGTGTATTTTGATGTACCGAAGGAGTTCGGAGTCCCGGATGTGATCACGGACATGACGAGGAGTCTCGAAATGGTCGAGACATAAAGATTGCTATATTGGATGACTATATTCGGACACCGGAAGGGTTCCGGAATGTATCGGATGAAAACGGAGTACCGGAGGGGGTTACCGGAACCCCCCGGGGGGTTAATGGGCCTCATGGGCCGAAAGTAGAAGAGAGGAGGGGCGGCCAGGGCAGGCCACGCGCCCCCTCCCCCTCTAGTCCGAATTGGACAAGGAGGGGGGGGGGGGTCGGCGCCCCCCTTTTCCTTTTCCCCCTCCACTTCTCCTATTCCAACAAGGAAGAGGGAGGGAGTCCTACTCCCGGTAGGAGTAGGACTCCTCCTGACGCGCCTCCTCCTGGCCGGCCGCCCCCTCCCCCTTGATCCTTTATATACGGGGGCTGGGGGGCACCTCTAGACACACAAGTTGATCCTTGAGATCGTTCCTTAGCCGTGTGCGGTGCCCCCCTCCACCATATTCCACCTCGGTAGTATTGTTGCAGCGCTTAGGCGAAGCCCTGCGATAGTAGAACATCAAGATCGTCACCATGCCGTCGTGCTGACGGAACTCTCTCTCCCCGGAGCTTTGCTGGATCGGAGCCCGAGGAGCGTCACCGAGCTGTACGTGTGTCAAGAACTCGGAGGCGCCGGAGTAACGGCGCTGGGATCGGTTGGATCGCGAGGAGACAGTACGACTACTTCCTCTACGTTGTGATCGCTTTCGCTTCGGTCTACAAGGGTATGTAGACAACACTCTCCCCTCTCGTTGCTATGCATCACCATGATCTTGCGTGTGCGTAGGAATTTTTTTAAAATTACTACGTTCCCCAACAGTGGCATCAGAGCCTAGGTTTTTATGGTTTGATGTTATTTGCACGAGTAGAACACAAGTGAGTTGTGGACGATACAAGTCATACTGCCTACCAGCATGTCATACTTTGGTTCGGCGGTATTGTTGGATGAGACGACCCGGACCAACCTTACGCGTACGCTTACGCGAGACCGGTTCCCTCGACCCGGACCAACCAACTTTCATTTGAGCTCATCGTGATGCCCGAAATGCTGTTAGAAGAGGGCTATGTGATGTTAGTTTCAGATTCTCAGCAGAACATGCACTTTTGTCATTTTGGCCATGGTTGATGTGTGCACCCTATGAAGTTGAGTCCTACATGTGTTTTGTAATATGCCATGCCATATTTACAGGGGTGTATGCCATGTATTTTTGTGATCTCTGTGGTGACTAGCACAAGCATGCAAACTAGGGTACATAATGTTGCTGATTTCAGAGACTTAGTAAATTCACTAAGTCATGCCCTGCTGTTATTTTTATGCCATGTGTTCATGTTGTTACAGAGAGATCTATGCCTCTTTTGAGCATGATCAGTAAGGGTGTTTTGAGCATATGGATGTTCTATATCCATCCATACGTTTGCTTGTATTTATGGAGTGCCATAGCTTGAGTCAATCGAGCTCTACTTTTGCTATAAAATGTTACTGGCAGATTGTTTACATGTTATTCGAATTTGCCAAGCTTGTCGTAGTTGATCCGTGCATGCTATGTTGTTGTTCTTGCCATGTCTAGCTTCTATGTCATGTCTTATTGATGGATGTATGCTTAGTTTATCTTGCAATGCTCTGTAATGAGTGCATCGAGCTCACGAACATGCCTACTTGTTATCTGTTTTTGACATGCCCAGTTTTTCTGCTAAGTCTGAAATCTGTAACGAAACTTGCTTAATTGACATGGGTGTTATTATATTTTTTGGTCCTTTTTGGCTTATGGTCAGTAAGGGACTTTTGTTCAATCCTTTGAGTAGATACATGCCATGCCTTGCTTTGCTATATTGTGTTCTTGTAGCATGTTGTTTGCTTGCTATAAACATGGCTTCCTGATGTTAATTTCTGGCATGTTGTTATTTTCACTAAGTCTGTGAACCTGTTATCTTTTGCACTTTTGCCATGCTTGTTTGAACCTGTTATGATGTGATTTAGCCGTAGCTCAGTGTTCATCTTTTGTCAAGCATCTTGAGTAGATCACAGCCATATGCTTTGTTGGTATGTTTGGGTGCAGTAGCTTAATTTCTTGTTGCATGCTAAGTGGCATCATGCTGTTAATCGCAGAAACATGACATTCTTGTTTTGATTGTCATTTGCAAACCGTGCATCCGATTCCGGTGATCTTTATATTGATTTCAACCAAAATCATCTCACCTTTCCAGTGGCTTACTTGGTTTGCCAAGATTATGCCTGGTTCATCTTTTTACTTCCCGCGCACGCATATGCATTGCATACCATATCTCACATATCATGCCATATTTTGCATCATGTTGTGTGTGCATTGCGTCGTGGTTGATAGTTGTTCCTTTGCTTGTGTTCTTGCTTTGGGTAGAGTCGGAAGACGAGTACGTGAACGAGGAACCTGTTGAGAACACTTACAAGGATCAAGCTTTCGACAACTCTGAGAACTTTGCAGGCAAGATGACCATACCCTCGAAATCACTTCTATCTTTGCTTGCTAGATGCTCGCTCTTTTGCTATGCCTATGCTGCGATACCTACCACTTGCTTATCATGCCTCCCATATTGTTAAACCAAGCCTCTAACCCACCTTGTCCTAGCAAACCGTTGTTTGGCTATGTTACCGCTTTGCTCAGCCCCTCTTATAGCGTTGTTAGTTGCAGGTGAAGATGAAGTTTGTTTCTTGTTGGAACATGAAGGTGTTGTTCCTTGTTGGAACATGTTTACTTGTTGGGATATCACAATATCTCTTATATTATTAATGCATCTATATACTTGGTAAAGGGTGGAAGGCTCGGCCTTATGCCTGGTGTTTTGTTTCACTCTTGCCGCCCTAGTTTCCGTCATACCGGTGTTATGTTCCCGGATTTTGCGTCCCTAACGCGGTTGGGTGATTTATGGGACCCCCTTGATAGTTCGCTTTGAATAAGACTTTTCCAGCAAGGCCCAACATTGGTTTTACCATTTGCCTACCACCTACCCCTTTCCCTTGGGTCGGCCAGCCCGAGGGTCATCTTTATTGAGCCCCCCGGGCCAGTGCTTCTCTAAGTGCTGGTCCGAACTAGAGCCCTTTGCAGCGCCACCTCGGGGCAACTTGAGGTCTAGTTTTAGTTGTATGGAGTGTTCATCCGGATGTGCCCTGAGACCGAGATATGTGCAGCTCCTATCAGGATTTGTCGGCACGTTCGGGCGGCTTTGCTGGACTTGTTTTATTACTGTCGAAATGTCTTGTAGTCGGGATTCCGAGACTGATCGGGTCTTCCCGGGGAGAAGGAATATCCTTCGTTGATCGCGAGAGCTTATAATGGGCTAAGTTGGGACACCCCTGCAGGGTTTGAACTTTCGAAAGCCGTGCCCGCGGTTATGTGGCAGATGGGAATTTGTTAATGTCCGGTTGTATAAAACCTGAAGTTGATCTTAATTAAAGTACATCAACCGCGTGTGTAACCGTGATGGTCTCTTCTCGGCGGAGTCCGGGAAGTGAACACGGTGTTGGAGTTATGCTTGGCGTAAGTAGTTTCAGGATCACTTCTTGATCATAGTTGTTCGACCATGCTTTTGCCTTCTCTTCTCGCTCTCATTTGCGTATGTTAGACACCAGATATGCTAGTCGCTTGCTGCAGCTCCACCTCACTACCCTGCCCTACCTTTAAGCTTAAATAGTCTTGATCTCGCGGGTGTGAGATTGCTGAGTCCCCGTGACTCACAGATACTTCCAAAACCAGTTTGCAGGTGCCGATGAAACCGTGCAGGTGACGCACCCGAGCTCAAGGAGGAGCTCGACGAAGATCTTGTTCATTTTGTTGTTTCATTTCTTTTGATCAGTAGTGGAGCCCAGTTGGGGTCGATCGGGGATCTGTGTAGCATTTGGGGTAGTCTTCTTTTACTTTGGTTCCGTAGTCGGACCTTGATTGTATCTTTATGATGTAATGCTTTACTCATGTTTTGTGTGAAGTGGCGATTGTAAGCCAACTATGTATCTCTTTCCCTTATGTATTACATGGGTTGTGTGAATATTACCTCACTTGCGACATTGCTTTCAATGCGGTTATGCCTCTAAGTCGTGCTTCGACACGTGGGAGATATAGCCGCATCGAGGGCGTTACAGCTAATTACCAAATCGGTCTCACCGAGTTTGTGTAATCGGTAACCATATCGGTCCTACCGAGATGCATGTCAGTCCCACCGAAAATCTCTAACGGTCACTAGGTTTACCTTTTCGGTCTGACCTAGTTCCTTGATTCGGTCCCACCGAGATTGGTAAATTGTGTGTAACGGTTGGATTTTAAGTGGAGGCTATATATACCCCTCCACCTCCTCTTCATTCGTGGAGAGAGCCATTAGAACACATCTACACTTCCAACCCATATGTTCTGAGAGAGAACCACCTACTCATGTGTTGAGACCAAGATATTCCATTCCTACCATATGAATCTTGATCTCTAGCCTTCCCCAAGTTGCTTTTCACTCAAATCTTCTTTCCACCAAATCCAAATCCTGTGAGAGAGAGTTGAGTGTTGGGGAGACTATCATTTGAAGCACAAGAGCAAGGAGTTCATCATCAACACACCATTTGTTACTTCTTGGAGAGTGGTGTCTCCTAGATTGGCTAGGTGTCACTTGGGAGCCTCCGACAAGATTGTGGAGTTGAACCAAGGAGTTTGTAAGGGCAAGGAGATCGCCTACTTCGTGAAGATCTACCGCTAGTGAGGCAAGTCCTTCGTGGGCGATGGCCACGGTGGGATAGACAAGGTTGCTACTTCGTGGACCCTTCGTGGGTGGAGCCCTCCGTGGACTCGCGCAACCGTTACCCTTCGTGGGTTGAAGTCTCCATCAACGTGGATGTAGGATAGCTCCACCTATCCGAACCACGGGAAAAACATCCGTGTCTCCAATAGCGTTTGAATTCTCCAAACCCTTCCCTTTACATTCTTGCAAGTTGCATGCTTTACTTTCCGCTGCCTATATACTCTTTGCATGCTTGCTTGAATTGTGTGATGATTGCTTGACTTGTCATAAAGTTGCTAAAATCTGCCAAGAACTAAAATTGAGAAAAGGTTAAGTTTTTATTTGGTCAAGTAGTCTAATCACCCCCCTCTAGACATACTTCCGATCCTACAAAGAGGTAATACTTCATCAAGTTCCACTTTCCTCCCACTTACTTCTTTCGAGAGAAACTCTTTCTCTAGAAAGGATCCGTTCTTGGCAACAAAGATCTTGTCGTCGGATCTTAGGTAGAAGGTATACCCAATGGTTTCCTTAGGGTATCCTATGAAGTCGCATTTCTCCGACTTGGGTTCGAGCTTTTCAGGTTGAAGTTTCTTGACATAAGCATCACATCCCCAAACTTTTAGAAACGATAGCTTAGGTTTCTTCCCAAACCATAATTCATACGGTGTCGTCTCAAAGGATTTAGACGGTGCCCTATTTAAAGTGAATGCAGCTGTCTCTATAGCGTATCCCCAAAATGATAGCGGTAAATCAGTAAGAGACATCATAGATCGCACCATATCCAATAGAGTGCGATTACGACGTTCGGACACACCGTTACGTTGAGGTGTTCTAGGCGGCGTGAGTTGTGAAACGATTCCACATTTCCTTAAGTGTGTGCCAAATTCGTGACTTAAATATTCTCCTCCACGATCTGATTGTAAGAACTTTATTTTTCGGCACGTTGATTCTCTACCTCATTCTGAAATTCCTTGAACTTTTCAAAGGTATCAGACTTGTGTTTCATCAGCTAGACATACCCATATCTACTCAAGTCATTAGTGAGAGTGAGAACATAACGATATCCTCCGCGAGCCTCAACACTCATTGGACCGCACACATCAGTATGTATGATTTTCAATAAGTTGGTTGCTCGCTCCATTGTTCTAGAGAACGCAGTCTTGGTCATTTTGCCCATGAGGCATGGTTCTCATGTGTCAAATAATTCATAATCGAGAGACTCTAAAAGTCCATCAGCATGGAGCTTCTTCATGCGCTTGACACCAATGTGACCAAGGCGGCAGTGCCACAAGTATGTGGGACTATCGTTATGAACTTTAGATCTTTTGGTATTCACACTATGAACATGTGTAACATCACGTTCGAGATTCATTAAGAATAAACCATTGACCATCGGAGCATGACCATAAAACATATCTCTCAAATAAATAGAACAACCATTATTCTCGGATTTAAATGAGTAGCCATCTCGTATTAAACGAGATCGAGATACAATGTTCATGCTCAAACTTGGCACTAAATAACAATTATTGAGGTTTAAAACTAATCCCGTAGGTAAATGTAGAGGTAGCGTGCCGACGGCGATCACATCGACCTTGGAACCATTCCCGACGCGCATCGTCACCTCGTCCTTTGCCAGTATCCGCTTATTCCGCAGCTCCTGCTTTGAGTTACAAATATGAGCAACGGCACCGGTATCAAATACCCAGGAGCTACTACGAGCACAGGTAAGGTACACATCAATTACATGTATATCACATATAACTTTAGTGTTGCCGGCCTTCTTGTCCGCTATGTATTTGGGGCAGTTCCGCTTCCAGTGACCCTTCCCTTTGCAATAAAAGCACTCAGTCTCAGGCTTGGGTCCATTCTTTGACTTCTGATGTCTACACACGCTTCTACTCTTGTAGACTATGTTGGGCCTCCAAGCGCAGAGGTTTGTAGGACAGCAGCAGTTTCCCTCAAGTGGATGACCTAAGGTTTATCGAACTCAGGGAAGTAGAGGTTGAAGATGGTCTCTCTCAAGCAACCCTGCAACTAAGATACAAGAAGTCTCTTGTGTCCCCAACACACCTAATACACTTGTCAGATGTATAGGTGCACTAGTTCGGCGAAGAGATGTTAAATAGCAAGTGATATGGATGGCAAAACAAAGTAATATAAATCTGTAATAAAAAGTGCAGCAAGCAAACAAGTGGTAAACATGAGCACAAATGGTATTGCAATGGTGAAAACAAGGCCTAGGGTTCATACTTTCACTAGTGGCAACTCCCATCAACATTAACATAATCGAATCACATGATATTTCCCATAAAACATGCAAAGGGGACGCACCCAGAGGTCATTCCTTCGTGGTCAAGAGAGGACGAGAATTATGTAGGGCTACAAAAGCACACCTCAAAGTTCGTAGTTCTCATCTAAGGATTTCCCAATGTCACCGCGGCCATCCAAAGAGAGTCCCACAATCACCACAACATATCAAAAGGATAGTCAAAGACAAGCACCAAGAGACTCTCAATCTTCAATCAACACACAAGAGAGGAAATTACTCATGAAAATACTTTTCTAATCCATGTCCAATAGACCGTTGTCACCTTGGTCTCGGGGATTATACTAGATAAAGACAAGTGAGTACATCAATCCAATACATAGAGGAAGGGGAAATATCATGGGATCACCCTAGATTAACATAGCCTATGATCACAACGAAGATCACATCATGGGAGAGAGAATTAACCACATAGCTACTGGTAGAAACCTCAGCCCCGAGGAGGGACTACTCCCGCATCATGGAGGGAGGAAGCAACGTCGATGGAGATGGATTCGGGGGCACTTCCCCGTCCCGGCAGGGTGCCGGCACAGGAATTCTGGTCCCCCGAAGCTTGATGGCGATGGCGGCGGAGATCGGAATTGCATCTGGAGAAAAGGGGTCCCGTCTCAGGGTTTCTGGAACGCGTGTTAAATATAGGCCAAAGGGGGGCATCGGCGGAGGCCTGGGGGGCCCAGGCGCCCCCATGGCGCGACCAAGGGGGGGGGGGGGCGCGGGCAGGCCGCCTGGGCTGCCCCTGGCTCCCCTCTGGCCCTCCTTCGGGTGCCGGGAGTCTTCTGGAACGCTGATTTTTTATATATTTTTTCTGGAATTTTTCTGGCAGTTTTCGTAAAGAGAAAACCTGAAATACAAAAACAGCAGAAAACGGAAACTGGCACTGGGGTGCACTGAGTTAATAGGTTAGTCCAAATATGATTAAAAGTGTATGGAAGTGTATAAATATCATAGCAATATCACCCAAAAGAGGCATGGAGCAAGCAGAAATTATAGATACGTTTTGGACGTATCAACATCCCCAAGCTTAATTCCTGCTCGTCCTCGAGTAGGTAAATGATAACAAGAATAATTTCTGTGGTGACATGCTATTAACCATATAGGACTTTTTCATAGTCACATGACAAAAGCTTACTGAGACAATGAATCTGTAGTAATTAAGTTGCCTCATGAGAAAATCACAAAGAACTGAAAGTTTTACAACATGATACTGAAACATCAAATAGATTTGTAATGAGCATGGTGTGCAAATATAATAAAGTGATATCTCGCTTGCCCCCTTTAGTGAAGCAAAACATAAATGCAGGGGCACCTCCAAGGTTTAAGTGACGACTAGATACAATGATTTCAGAATAAACGATATCACAATCATGCAAAAGACAATGCTACTTTGGGACAATGCACATTACACTCAGAATGACAATCATGCTCTCAGTAGTCGGTGCTTTTTAAAAGAGGGTGGAGACTCTCGAACCGTGGCTTTTGTGGGCAAGGTTGAAAACCCGTAGTCGGAAACAAAGACAAAGCATGTACCAGAGCTCTTGGTTTTAAAAACAGGGGTAATAAATTTTTTTGGATATGCATGTTTTGTCAACGAATGCTAGCAGATAACCCAATTACTTCTTGAGCTGGACAAGTTTCGAGGAATGGCTCCCGAATGAGGATCATAACATCCTCTTAATATCCTTTGTTTATCACTGCCAAAGTTTTCTGATTTCTCATGAACAAAGCGTGAAGGAAGACTCGTTTGTTATATTAATTTTTAATGAGCGGTGCACTCTATGCCAATTCCTTCTCATATTATGGGTTGTACATTATACATGCAATCCCGGGGTGAAGCTTGTCCAACTTAAAAAGACCATGAATTAACCACTACTTCCTCATAAACTAAAACAGAGGCACAAAATAGGAATGCATTTATTGGAATATTTCGAGACGGTACACGAAAGTCTTCGTTAGGAATGGCAGGTAAATACCATGTATAGGAAGGTATGGTGGACTCATATGGCATAACTGGTTTAAAGGATTTGGATGCACAAGCAGTCAGTCCGCTTAGTACAGGCGAAGGTTAGCAAAAGACTGGGAGCGACCAACTAAGAGAGCAATGACGGTCATAATCATGCAGAGCGACAAAGCAACATTGAATCAGGCATGGAAGTTATATCGCTACTCAGAAATAAAAGATCATCAAGGCTTGACAGACTTTCTTTATAGTCTTAAATATGCGTGAGCATACGCCAAGTCAATCAAAATAAATTCTCGAAGGAAGATATCACTAAACCATACCACATCATATTCAAACAAATCATGTTGGTACTCCAATAACACATTGGAAACCCTCCAGCTATTTGAAACTAACCATAAGTAAACATGAATTACCAAGCAACATCATGCATGCAGCATCTTTATCATAGACATATCAACCATTGCAACAGAAGCAAACTCTCTTAACAAGATAATCATGATAATAAAGAGAGTTCAAGCAACCAACTAAACAAAAGCTCTTTAAAAAGATAAGCATGAAAACTAAAAGCTAAGCATGAAAGTAGCTATTGAAGGACAAAGAACACACACAGCAAAGATAGACATGAAAATTCCTTCTAGGTAGAAGTGGAGCGTGTTTCTCTCCCACATAAAGAAAGCTGAGTTCCGAATCGTTATTAAAGGCTAAAGAAAACTAAAAGGAAAACTAAAAGCAAGACGCTCCAAGCATAGCGCATAACACATGAAGTGATAAAAATATAGTGGAACGAAAGACGAACTGATAATGTCGATGGAGAAGGGAATGCACGGGGGCATCCCCAAGCTTAGACTCTTGAGTCTTCTTGAATATTTCTTGGGGGTGCATGGGGGCATCTCCAAGCTTGAGCGTTTGACACTCCTGAATCTTTTCATCATCTTCCCTCGCACACTTGAAAACTCCCTTCATACATAACTCATCATAATCTGATTAGCGAGGTTAGTACCCACAATAGTATAATTGTTCCTTGCTGGAAATAAAGATATTATTGAAAGTATACTGTTTCTCTAGATTTCCCAAAGGTTTTTACAAAGAAAAAACAAGCTCAAGGTTCGCAAAATGAAGGAAAGGCAAAACAGGACAGAATCTGTGAAAAACAGACCAGCAGGTAGTAAATGATTTTTTCGGGGCACTTCTGCAACTCCAATCAAAAAACTTAGAACATACGCCTGAAAGACAATTGTATAGAGCATGCTGTGGAAAAATGCAGACCAAAAAGATGATCTGGTGATTTTATACGAATTTTTCTGTGCGAGGACAGAATCTGTTTCCTGGACAGCACGTCACAACTCTTGATCTTTCTTGCAGTCAGAGGCTACACTTGGCACAAAGTTGAAAAGTAAAGATACAATGATGGTGCTACTGTAGTAACAAACATCAAGACCACTAAAAACTGAAAGAACAAACTAAAAGCAAAGATAACAAGGGTTGTCTCCCTAGAGCTCTTTCTTTATAGCCATAAAGATAGGCTTAAGACTTTAATGATGCCCTCGTAGGAATAAGAGTTGAAGAACAAAAGAGAGCATCAAGAAGCATATACCAAACACATTTAAGCCTAACATGATTCCTATGCATAGGAATATTGCAATAGAATAATTCATTGAAGCACAAAGCAACTAGCATAAGAAGGCAAAACAAGCATAACTTCAAAATATTCACCATAAAGAGAGGAAACTTCTTATTATTAAGATATTTAAAACCATGTCTCCCTCTCTCATTATAAATTTCAGTGGCATCATGGATGAACTCAACAATATAAGCATCACATAAAACATTGTTACCATGATCCACATGCAAAAAGGTACTCTTACTCTCCACATAAGCATAATCTTTCTCATTGGTAATAGTGGGAGTAGGACTATCATAAACAACTTGAACACTATAGATTAATTGTGTATTAGGAGGGTGGTGTTCAACAAGGGAGTAATTCCCTCCATGATTATGACAAGTTTCATAAGGATAATTTCTCCTTATGTCATAGGTACCTTTATAATCACTATAGGTTGGAGTTATAACATCATCATAGTAGAGAAGAGCATTATCATTGCTAGCAACTATATTTGTAATCATGTTGTCTTTATTCTTACTAGCAAAAGAATTATCAATTATCACATCACTAGTGGGTAAAGGATTTGCAATCCTATCATCCCCAAGCTTAGAGCTTTCCATATCATCACTCTCAGAGTTGGTACCAAAAAGATTTTCAAGATCATAAGTAGCATTATCATCATTTTCCCAATCACAATAAGTAACATGCATATCATAATCAAAATCATCTTCAATAGTACTTACGGACGTATCATCAAGATGATAATTAAGGCAATAAACTTCACCTTCTTCTTTAAACTTACAACCGTTAGGATAAAAGTTGATGGGAGGAATATGCTCAGGCCAGGTTGATACCCATTCTTCTTCTTTCTTGCTCCTCTTCCTCGTCCTCTTCTTTTTCTTCTTCTTAACCTTAGGAGGGAGTGGTTGGAGATGAAGCTTCTCCACATATCCTGGTTTATCATTAGAAACAATAGGGGAAACTTGGGAGAAACTCTCCTTTTTATTAGCAGAAATATAAGAGACATTTTTATACTTTGGTAAAGTTCCCTCCTTTCTAATCTTACTTATGTAATCATTTTCATGGCAATTAACAACACAATAGAGATGGCAATTTTGCAAAGTGTTTTTTATTCCTATGGCATTAACATCTAGCCAAGAAGTCTTTCCTGATAACTCTTCACACATCAAAAATAACATAAGCTCATCATAAAGATCAGAGGTGATCATGTTATCACACAACTGGTTAACAGTTATGTTTTGAAAGTTCATGCATTGAAAATTAAAGTGACCCTCTATACAGCAAAGTTCACAAGTAAAAGGATAAAGGTCACACAATTCTCTAGCAATTTCATTTAAATCTCTGACCCAAGTGATTGTTCTTTCATGCTTATGTTGCTTACAATACTTCTCTTCTTCAATCATAGGCCTTTCACAAGGTCTATCCACTCCACAAAAATTAACATGCTTATATAAAACTTCATTTTTAGGAATTGGATCATGCATGTTGCAATCATCATGAACAATTTCATTTTCTTTGCAAGTCTCTTTAAAAGGTTTATGATACTTGATCCAATCCTCCTTAGGCATATTAAGATGTGAAGCAAAAGATTTGAGGAAATCAACAAGGAGTTGAGAATCAAGTCCAAACTTAGCACTAAACTTATTAAAACTTGTAGTTTCAACAAAGGACTTAATGCAATCATACTCATAAATTATACCTGACTCTTTGCCTTTGTCGATCTCCCAATCTTCAGTGTTGCGTTGAATTCTTTCAAGGAGTTCCCATTTAGCATCAATCTTTTCGTTTGTGAAAGAACCCATAGAGGAAGCATCGAGAAAATCTTTATCCTGTCGAGAGAGCCTCACATAGAAATTAGTAATAATCATATCTTTGGGGAGCCCATGGTTAGGACATTTTAGCATTAACGTTTGCAGTATCCCCCAAGCTTGAGCTATGCTCTCTCCGTCATGAGGATAGAAACTATAAACATAATTCCTATTCTCATGGACTTCATGAAGAGGATAAAACTTAGTATAGAAGAGAGACATAAGCTCTTGCCAATCAAGCCAGTGCGAGTTATCGAGTAGCTTATACCAATCTGAAGCTTTATCTATAAGTGATATGGCGAACAATTTCCTCATGACAAACTCCCTTGATACACCTGCAAGCTTAAATAATGAACATAGTTGTGACAGATATAACAAGTGTTCACCGGGATGTCTGTCTCCTGCATAGCGATTTGTCAGAACATAATTGATAATACCAGCTGGTATTTTATAGGGCACAATTTCAGTAGGGGAGGAGCAACCACCACAGGTGTGGGGCGTCTTCCCGCAAGCAATGATCCAATAACACGGTTTTCCATAAGCATAACTAGTGAAATAAAAACAAGAAACAAAAAGATTTAATTGCAAGATCTAAAGATATACCTTCAAGCGCTCACCTCCCCGGCAACGGCGCCAGAAATAGCTTGATGTCTACACACGCTTCTACTCTTGTAGACTATGTTGGGCCTCCAAGCGCAGAGGTTTGTAGGACAACAACAGTTTCGCTCAAGTGGATGACCTAAGGTTTATCGAACTCAGGGAAGTAGAGGTTGAAGATGGTCTCTCTCAAGAAACCCTGCAACTAAGATACAAGAAGTCTCTTGTGTCCCCAACACACCTAATACACTTGCCAGATGTATAGGTGCACTAGTTCGGCGAAGAGATGTTAAATAGCAAGTGATATGGATGGCAACAAAGTAATATAAATCTGTAATAAAAAGTGCAGCAAGCAAACAAGTGGTAAATGTGAGCACAAATGGTATTGCAATGGTGGAAACAAGGCCTAGGGTTCATACTTTCACTAGTGGCAACTCCCATCAACATTAACATAATCGAATCACATGATATTTCCCATAAAACATGCAAAGGGGACGTACCCGGAGGTCATTCCTTCGTGGTCAAGAGAGGACGAGAATTATGTAGGGCTACAAAAGCACACCTCAAAGTTCGTAGTTCTCATCTAAGGATTTCCCAATGTCACCGCGGCCATCCAAAGAGAGTCCCACAATCACCACAACATATCTAAAGGATAGTCAAAGACAAGCACCAAGAGACTCTCAATCTTCAATCAACACACAAGAGAGGAAATTACTCATGAAAATACTTTTCTAATCCATGTCCAATAGACCGCTGTCACCTTGGTCTCGGGGATTATACTAGATAAAGACAAGTGAGTACATCAATCCAATACATAGAGGAAGGGGAAATATCATGGGATCACCCTAGATTAACATAGCCTATGATCACAACGAAGATCACATCATGGGAGAGAGAATTAACCACATAGCTACTGGTAGAAACCTCAACCCCGAGGAGGGACTACTCCCGCATCATGGAGGGAGGAAGCAACGTCGATGGAGATGGATCCGGGGGCACTTCCCCGTCCCGGTAGGGTGCCGGCACAGGAATTCTGGTCCCCCGAAGCTTGATGGCGATGGCGGCGGAGATCGGAATTGCGTCTGGAGAAAAGGGGTCCTGTCTCAGGGTTTCTGGAACGCGTGTTAAATATAGGCCAAAGGGGGGCATCAGCGGAGGCCTGGGGGGCCCAGGAGCCCCCACGGCGCGGCCAGGGGGGGGGGGCGCGGGCAGGCCGCCTGGGCTGCCCCTGGCTCCCCTCTGGCCCTCCTTCGGGTGCCGTGAGTCTTCTGGAACGCTGATTTTTTATATATTTTTTCTGGAATTTTTCTGGCAGTTTTCGTAAAGGGAAAACCTGAAATACAAAAACAGCAGAAAACAGAAACTGGCACTGGGGTGCACTGAGTTAATAGGTTAGTCCAAATATGATCAAAAGTGTATGGAAGTGTATAAATATCATAGCAATATCACCCAAAAGAGGCATGGAGCAAGCAGAAATTATAGATACATTTTGGACATATCAACTTCTTCCCGGCAACTGGCATACCGGGCGCGGCAACATCCTTGCCGTCCTTCTTGAAGTTCTTCTTATCCTTGCCTTTCTTGAACTTGGTGGTTTTATCGACCATCAACACTTGATGTTCCTTTTTGATTTCTACCTCCGCTGATTTCAGCATTGCAAATACTTCAGGAATGGTCTTTTCCATCCCCTGCATATTGTAGTTCATCACAAAGCTCTTGTAGCTAGGTGGGAGCGACTGAAGGATTCTGTCAATGACCGCCTCGTCTGGGAGGTTAATGTACAGCTGGGACAAGCAGTTGTGCAACCCAGACATCTTGAGTATGTGCTCACTGACAGAACTATTTTCCTCCATCTTACAACTGTAGAACTTGTCGGAGACTTCATATCTCTCGACCCGGGCATGAGCTTGGAAAACCATTTTCAGCTCTTCAAACATCTCATATGCTCCGTGTTGCTCAAAACGCTTTTGGAGCCCCGATTCTAAGCTGTAAAGCATGCCGCACCGAACGAGGGAGTAATCATCATCACGCTGCTGCCAAGCGTTCATAACGTCTTGGTTCTCTGGGACGGGTGCATCACCTAGCGGTGCTTCTAGGACATATTGTTTCCTGGCAGCTATGAGGATGATCCTCAGGTTCCGGACCCAGTCCGTATAGTTGCTGCCATCGTCTTTCAGCTTGGTTTTCTTTAGGAACGCGTTGAAGTTGAGGTTGACATTAGCGTTGGCGATTTGATCTACAAGACATTTATGCAAAGATTTTAGACTAAGTTCATGATAAAAGTTCATCTAATCAAATTATTTAATGAACTCCCACTCAGATTAGACATCCCTCTAGTCATCTAAGTGAAACATGATCCGACTCGACTAGGCCGTGTCCGATCATCACGTGAGACGGACTAGTCATCATCGGTGAACATCTCCATGTTGATCGTATCTTCCATACGACTCATGTTCGACCTTTCGGTCTCTTGTGTTCCGAGGCCATGTCTGTACATGCTAGGCTCGTCAAGTTAACCTAAGTGTTTGCATGTGTAAATCTGTCTTACACCCGTTGTATGTGAACGTTGGAATCTATCACACCCGATCATCACGTGGTGCTTCGAAACAACGAACTATCGTAACGGCGCACAGTTAGGGGGAACACTTTCTTGAAATTGTTATGAGGGGTCATCTTATTTACTATCGTCGTTCTAAGTAAACAAGATGCAAAAACATGATAAACATCACATGCAATCAAATAATAATAGTGACATGATATGGCCAATATCATATAGCTCCTTTGATCTCCATCTTGGGGCTCCATGATCATCTTGTCACCAGCATGACACCATGATCTCCATCATCATGATCTCCATCATCGTGTCTCCATGAAGTTTCTCGCCAACTATTACTTCTACTACTATGGCTAACACGTTTAGCAATAAAGTAAAGTAATTTACATGGCGTTTCTCAATGACACGCAGGTCATACAAAAATAAAGACAACTCCTATGGCTCCTGCCGGTTGTCATACTCATCGACATGCAAGTCGTGATTCCTATTACAAGAACATGATCTCATACATCACATATATATCATTTATCATTCATCACAACTTTGGCCATATCACATCACAAAGCACTTGCTGCAAAAACAAGTTAGACGTCCTCTAATTGTTGTTGCAAGTTTTACGTGGCTGCAATAGGGTTCTAGCAAGAACGTTTTCTTACCTACGTAAAAGCCACAACGTGTTTGGTCAACTTCTATTTACCCTTTATAAGGACCCTTTTCGTCGAATCCGCTCCAACTAAAGTGGGAGAGACAGACTCCCGCCAGCCACCTTATGCAACTAGTGCATGTCAGTCGGTGGAACCGGTCTCACGTAAGCGTACGTGTAAGGTTGGTCCGGGCCGCTTCATCCCACAATACCGCTGAAGCAAAATAAGACTAGTAGCGGCAAGAAAGTTGACAACATCTACGCCCACAACAAATTGTGTTATACTCGTGCAAAGAGAACTACGCATAGACCTAGCTCATGATGCCACTGTTGGGGAACGTTGCAGAAAATAAAAAATTTCCTACGGTTTCACCTAGATCCATCTATGAGTTCATCTAGCAACGAGTGATCGGATTGCATCTACATACCTTTGTATATCGCGAGCGAAGCGTTCAAAGAACGGGGATGAGGGAGTCGTACTCGACGTGATCCAAATCACCGGAGATCCTAGCGCCGAACGGACGACATCTCCGCGTTCAACACACGTACGGTCAGCGTGACATCTCCTCCTTCTTGATTCAGCAAGGGGGAAGGAGAGGTTGATAAAGATCCAGCAGCACGGCGGCGTGGTGGTGGATGCAGCAGTCACCGCAGCAGGGCTTCGCCGAGCTTCTGCGAGAGAGAGAGAGAGAGGTGTAGCAGGGGAGAGGGAGGCACCAAGGCTTAAGGGTGCGGCTGCCCCTCCCTCCCCCCTTTATATAGGCCCCCTGGGGGGGGGGGCGCCGGCCCTGGAGATTAGATCTCCCAAGGGGGGCGGCGGCCAGGGGGTGGAGTACCCCCCAAGGCAAGTGGGGCGCCCCCCCACCTTAGGGTTTCCAAACCTAGGCGCAGGGGGTGGGCCAAGGGGGCCGCACCAGCCCACTATGGGCTGGTTCCCCTCCCAACTTCAGCCCATGGGGCCCTCCGGGATGGGTGGCCCCACCCGATGGACCCCCGGGACCCATCCGGTGGTCCCGGTACAATACCGGTAACCCCCGAATCTTTCCCGATGGCCGAAACTGCACTTCCTATATATAATTCTTCACCTCCGGACCATTCCGGAACTCCTCGTGACGTCCGGGATATCATCCGGGACTCCGAACAACTTTCGGATTACTGCATATTCATATCTCTACAACCCTAGCGTCACCGAACCTTAAGTGTGTAGACCCTACGGGTTCGGGAGACATGCAGACATGACCGAGACGCCTCTCCGGCCAATAACCAATAGCAGGATCTGGATACCCATGTTGGCTCCCACATACTCCTCGATGATCTCATCGGATGAACCACGATGTCGAGGATTCAATCAATCCCGTATACAATTCCCTTTGTCAATCGGTATTTTACTTGCCCGAGATTCGATCGTCGGTATCCCAATACCTCGTTCAATCTCGTTACCGGCAAGTCACTTTACTCGTACCGTAATGCATGATCCCGTGATCAAACACTTTGATCACATTGAGCTCATTATGATGATGCTTTACCGAGTGGGCCCAGTGATACCTCTTCGCCATACGGAGTGACAAATCCTAGTCTCGATCCGTGTCAACCCAACAGACACTTTCGGAGATACCCGTAGTATACCTTTATAGTCACCCAGTTACGTTGTGACGTTTGGTACACCCAAAGCACTCCTACGGTATCCGGGAGTTACACGATCTCATGGTCTAAGGAAAAGATACTTGACATTGGAAAAGCTCTAGCAAACGAACTATACGATCTTGTGCTATGCTTAGGATTGGGTCTTGTCCATCACATCATTCTCCTAATGATGTGATCTCGTTACCAATGACATCCAGTGTCCATAGTCAGAAAACCATGACTATCTATTGATCAACGAGCTAGTCAACTAGAGGCTTACTAGGGACATGTTGGTGTCTATGTATTCACACATGTATTACGATTTCCGGATAACACAATTATAGCATGAATAAAAGACAATTATCATGAACAAGGAAAATATAATAATAATCCTTTTATTATTGCCTCTAGGGCATATTTCCAACAGCGTCCATGTATGTGACCCCATCAGGTTGTGCTCAGTCATTGCGTGTCGCCGGAAAGTACTCGACGGTGTGCACTAGGCCAACACTACTTCCTAGGAAAGAGATCGAGAACTGAACATGCAAGTCAAATGCTCACAAAAAAAATTGGTCACATGATTCTCCAGTGTACTCACGTGGTACAAATGATGTGATAAATGTTTCCTTCATGGCTTGCTCACACCTATCACATGATTCTTTATGCACTTTGTTTTCACAACAAGAGATGCATGGGAGTCCTATATATACCTTCTGCCCTAGGATACCGAATTAAGCGAGTGGGATATGCATACTAATTTTTCTATATCTATAATTCTATATCCAGCTTCAAATAAGTGAAATATTGGCGGAAAACAAAAGTATCATGGTAACATTTACTAATTGTAAATCCATATTTGCCCGTGATATTGAAAATAGAGTGCTGTCGTGGTTTCAACTACTGTCTTCTTAGATACTCACGTAGAAAAGGTTTTCTGAATTCCAGATCCCATCACGGGTTCTCTCATGCTCTCATGAGAGCGGATTGTTCCAGAGGTTAACATTTGTTCTTTCTCATTACCTACTTACATTTTCATGTTTTTCCATCATCTAAAGCTTGTTGAATATTTTGCAGGACCGGCAACTCAACAGCATTATTTGGGTAACAAAGCATGTGATATGGTGCTCTCAATTTAATCCGGAATGTTCTTCATGTCGCTCTTTTTCCCTAACTTGCATTTACACTAGCAATGAACTTCTGAGGGCACACACACGATACAAAAAGCACCGGCAAGTAAATCTCAATCTTGAGAGCAATGATGATTTTCTTACAACTCATTCCCTCAAATGGGAAGTCCCACTGATATGCTTCAAAAAAATAGTTCCACAGTAGGCACTCATGTAAATATTTGTGTTCTCAAATGCAAAAGACACTTTTGTTAATAAAGAATAAGCTGGGTAATGGGAAGGGAAGAAGGTGAACACAATCAATACCGAGTGATTCTCACACAGCAAAAAGAAAGATCTCACAGCAAATTTAGTTAAAGTTAGTGGATTCTCATTTCACACAATGCTTTTCTCATACACGCACCCAAATGGTGTTCTTGTGTACTAGAAGAAAGCGCCAACATGACACGAGAGTACAGAGAAGCTCAACAACCACAACAGAAAACAGAAAACAAATTAGGTAAAATAAACTAAAGAGGAAAGGAAACAACAAGCTACTCTACTGAACTTGGATATTTCCCACATGTCCAAAAGTTAATTATTCTACTACTTGGACGTGCACTACTCTTTGCTCTTACTTTACTCATGCATAGAAGTCATAAAGTGATAGTACACATGACTACAACTAACAAAACAAGTAATTGAAACTAAATATCCAACTAGAATGGCCACGTGATTTGACAGACTAGCCACATGATTGAAAAGAGCTTAATTCACACAAAATGAAAGTCCACTTCTATATGCTTTGTTCTGGCATGGAACACCAGATTAGTAGCTCCCAAGTTGTCAAACCAGAGAATTGGCGGTCGTGACAGAAAAACTCCCAACTCTCCAAGAACTGACTATATCCAAATTACTTCTGTTGTTCCATTGACAAGAGCTTTGTATCGTAATTCCGTGCTAGACTGTGATAGTAGCTTCCTTCCTTGAGCTCACAAAATTGGGACCAAGAAGCACTGCATATCCTCTAGTGGACCTGCGATCATCACTCCACCCAGCCCAGTCTGCATCGAGAAGCAACTGGGTAACATGGACGGAGACTTACCTATAGATAGTCCCATATCACATGTGTGCCTTATATCAAGCAAAATCGTTTGACTGCTGACAATTGTAGCATGGTCGGTACGCTCCAATATTTGACACTCACGAGACTGGATATTTCTTTTGTGGTAAATCAAGTGTGTCAATTTCTTAATACACCAACCATGGTACATTTAGTAAAAAGTTAGTACTTTGTACTAAATCAGCGACACTTATTTTGAGACTTACTAACTTTGTACTAAATCAATGACACTTATTTTGAGACAATGGACTATGTCATTTTAGCTGCTGTAAAAGAAACACTTGGTGTTTGCAAAATGCAAAAAGTGTTCGCTAAATAGCTTGCTCAACACATGTCTCATGATCATTGATTAAAATCATGGGCGAAGCACCTACCGTAGGATGCCTAAATTCGCGCGACTGTGGCGCTATCTGATGGGCAATAAGCCACGGCCGTGGCCAGCGAGCGTGCGTGCGCGAGCTGGGCACGAGGCATGCGGTCCGAGCCGCACCAGGACCGTGGTGTGCGTGAGTGCGTGTGTCTGTTGGCGAAGAACCAGGGGGTGAGCACGTCGCTAGCACCGGTAGTGGCCGCGTCGTCCGCGTCCGAGCGTGGCGGGTACATGAGCCAGGGGATGCGGGGCGTGGGTAGTGGATGAGTAGGCGCGGCATATGAGCGCGCGTATAAGTCTCCGTGAACCCCTGTGTATCGCAGTGTGGAAAACGAGTTCGAGCTCGTGCAGAAAACTGAAAATGCCGTTGTTGCGGCAGGGTGTTTGTGCGCCCGCAAATTCTCTGTGTCCACCTATTCCTCCTTCTTCCTTGTCTCCGGCGATCACTGGTGACCCACAGTTCCGTTTTTGCGCCAACAATTGGTATCAGAGCTAGGTGTGGGAGAGAGATCGCCGGCCATGTCGCTCGTTCCGTACTCTGGCGGGGCGGGGAGTTCACTGCCGATGCAGGTGCCACAGCTCACTGGTGACAACTACACCACGTGGGCCTTCAAGGTCGAGGCGAACCTGGACGCGGCCGGGCTCTGGGAGGCGATGGTGCTTGCGGAGGACTCGGCGTCGGCGGTGGTGGCAAAGAAGGACAAGCCCGCCCGCACGTACCTGCTCGGGGCACTCTCCGAGGACCTGCTCTTGCAGGTGTCGGGGAAGAAGACGGCGGCGGAGGTCTGGGCGAGCCTCAAGGCGAGGTTCGTCGGGGCGGACCGAGTCCGGGCGGCGCGGCTGGGCACTCTTTGAGGGGAGTTTGAGATGCTGCGCATGGCGGAGGGCGACACGCTGGATGGGTTCGCCGGCAAGCTCGGCGGCATGGCGGCGCGCTACGCGAGACTCGGGTCGACGCTGGACGACGCCGCGATTGTGAAGAAGCTCCTCAATTCTGTGCCGGATCGCTTGTACGCGGCGGTGGCCGGAATCGAGCAGTTTTGCGACGTCTCCACCATGCCGTTCGAGGACGCGCTCGGTCTCCTGAAGGCCTTCGACGAGCTGCTGCGACGGCGTGGACAGGCGGGCGGCGAGCGAGCGGACGGCACGCTCATGTACACGGCGGCACAATGGGCGGCGCGGCAGCGCAAGCAGGGCGGTGGCGGCTTAAACGACCACGACGGCGACGACACGACGAGCATGGTGTCTGGTGGTAGCGGGAAGAGGCGAGGTCGCTGCTACAACTGCGGGCAGCACGGCCACTTCAAGCGGGACTGCACAAGGCCGAGGAAGGCGGCGGCGGAGCGGGCTCTTCTGGCGGACATCGACGTCGAGGGGCCGGCACTCCTCTGAGCCGCGGCTTAGGGGGTGAATGATGGGCAATAAGCCACGGTCGTGGCCAGCGAGCGTGCGTGCACGAGCTGGGCACGAGGCATGCGGTCCGAGCTGCACCAGGACCGTGGTGTGCGTGAGTGCGTGTGTCTGTTGGCGAAGAACCAGGGGGTGAGCACGTCGCTAGCACCGGTAGTGGCTGCGTCGTCCGCGTCCGAGCGCGGCGGGTACGTGATCCGGGGGGTGCGGGGCGTGGGTAGTGGATGAGTAGGCGCGGCGTATGAGCGCGCTATAAGTCTCCGTGAACCCCTGTGTATCGCAGTGTGGAAAACGAGTTCGAGCTCGTGCAGAAAACTGAAAACGCCGTTGTTGCGGCAGGGTGTTTGTGCGCCCGCAAATTCTCTGTGTCCACCTATTCCTCCTTCTTCCTTGTCTCCGGCGATCACTGGTGACCCACAGTTTCGTTTTTGCGCCAACACTATCTCGTCCGAAACTGGTGCTATCTCCTACGATTTAGTGGAGAAACAGTTACCATTGCGATTTTCAGCCGTAATAGTGGCGCGATAGCTCTCAGATAATCCTGCAATTAAGTCATTTGTTCATGATTGCAAAGGACACAATTCTTGTAATCACAATTATAGACTTATTTCACTGTCAACTATAGTCTTATGTGCAAGGCTAACATCACAAATCCGGTGATCCTGAGCGGTGATTTTTGTGTACCACTTCGCTTCTTTCTGCGTGGTCCCATCCTCAGCCAAATCATTAAATGGGCCATCATCCTCCGAGTCATAAGCACATGAACACTGATACATGATGTCAAGGTCCATGTCCTTGTGCCTTACTTGAGCCTCTATGTCACCAAGATCGTTGTTGTGCCTCTCATCCTCTCGCTTGGAGTCAACACCACCATCGTTCATTGATGCACCACCCTCAAACTCATTTTGGGATCCACATTGACATAATATACTTATTCATTAACACGTTGAACATCTTGACACCAAATTCAATATATTGGCTAATAAGAGGTTGGCTCTTGCATTGACGGCTTGCACTTCAGTAATTGGCAAACTTCTAATCGGGTTCATAGCATCTAATGAGTTTCAGTTCAAGTCAACATGAAAGAGAGGACCTTTGACCTTAGTGGCAAATACTCCAAGTGATTTGACTTTCGAGGATGCAACAACCTCCTTGTATGCACCTGATTGCAAATTTGACTTGATAGGCATTGTATTCTTTCAAGACTTATGTCCCCTCCCAGTACCATATCTTCCTAGTAGTTTAACTTGGTCACTGAGATCCATCCAATTTAACACAATCCTTATTTCTTCGGGAACCTCCTCATAACTAGGACATGTAAGAAATGTCAACACTTCCACACCGTTGTCAACAGCCAAGGCATTCAAAAATGCCGCCTAATCAACATAATGAACATTCACGATTCTCTCCATCTTAAGACAATTGCAACGTAACATAACTACTTAAAAGTATCAATGACAAATCTACCATACAGCATAGAAACACAAGTTAGAAGAATTTTGAATACTGACCCTAACCCTAAATCGTAACCCCAACCATAACCCAAACCCTAAACCTTGTTCATCGACATCACAATCGACACTATTTTACGAAGCATACTGATTACTAAACATCATATTATTCGCAATTTCAACAATTCAAGAATGGATTAAATGGATAGATAAGAGGAAATGGGACAAATTCTATGAGACTGGGTCTAACTCCTTCGCGGGTTAGACCCCTTCCGATGGAAGACATGTGGCAGTTTTAATCTTAATGCATGCGGCCCGCTTGTGTGTATACTTTCAGTTCAAAATTGAATCCATGTCCCTGTAAGTCATACATAGAAACTAAAAGAACATCGTAAAAGAGTTAGGGCTTCCTCATTCTGGTCATGCGCTTATCCTTTGCTGAGGGTACATCGACTTTCACCCCGAAGCACAACAATGGAGAAGGCTGCTGTGCAGTAGGAGAGTATAAAGGATTCTCGTCCGCGTGGCCCTGTCGAAAGACGCCACGTCCGCGTGGAAGGAGGATACATCAATTCTCGTCCATGATAGCCCTGTCAGAAAACCTTGTCATCGGAGGCTGTGCTTCATCGAGTTGTTCCATGACATCAAACTCGCCATCTGGGAATGAGGAGGAAGAGGGGAGGAGGGGGTGAGTTGTGGGTAGGAACCCCACCAGCTTCTCCACGACCACTTACATGTTCGGGACAGAAACACCATGAGCTCGGGTGTTTCCACCAACATGTTCGCGTTCGGTGTTTCTGGCCTGCCTCATAGGCAGTCAACGACAACTCGGCTAGGTGATGGGCCAGGCCAGAGACGCCCAATGGTTCCACGTTTCTATCTGGCCAGAAATGCCATGGGCCTGGGCGTTTAACAAAAGGGTCAAATCATGCTAAAAATTGGCCAAAGTTTTCTAACAACTTCATAAGAGTGATTTTGGCCCTAGTTAGGGCTGGAGATGTGAGCTAGTAGATTGTCTGCTCCTTCCTCTCTCGTTGTAGGGTGGACATTATGATGCACGTCTGTACGACCCCTTAAAACTCTAAGGGGACCTCCTAGTCCGCTCCTTAAGCGCCGCCTAGGGAATTGGCTAGACTAGTAGCATTGTTTGCTCGACATAGGTCGCCTGTTCTCGCGATCACATTGCCCGGCGTCGGTTGATCAGTTGACTAGTCAACCATTGACTTTTGCAAAAAAATAAGGAAAACCATTTTAAAATTCCGAAAAGAAAAAAGTTTCCTGACTTAAAAGATCTTCATGAATTCTGAAAGAAAGTAGAGGACCTTAAAACAAGTCATGAATTTTGAGAGAATTTCACAAATTTAAAAAAAGTTCATCAAATATGAAAGAGTTTATTGATTTTGGAAAATAAGTTCATCGGTTCTGAAAAATTATCATCGATTTCGCAAAAATTTCATAACTTTTCAAAAACACCTTTTCTTTTTTTCTTGCTATTTTTTTCTTAACGGTTTGGAGTGAGCAAGCCTAAGGGGAGCTCCTATTGCCTCATTTTGCGGTGGGACAAGATTTTTGTTTTTCAAAGTTAAACAATAGTATAGGGAATCACTATACCAATGATATGTATTTTGGAAATATTATCCTGTGTCAATAAAAGATGTTTCATTTATTTCTAAACTTGTTCATACTAATGCGGGATTTGTTCATTTTGTGCTAGATAAAATGTACAACCTACTCATGAAAATTGTTACTGACTGACTACTATATTTATTAAATTCCAACTATGTACTCCTGGCCTCTACATCGAACGATGGACACAACTATACTTCTTAAGTTCAGAGTATGTACATTGAAAAATCTTAATAAATTCAAATTATTTGTGCCATGAAAAAATATATATTTTCAATAATATATATTGAAATGTTCAGTCGTTTGGAAACCAATATTTATCAGTATAAAAATAAATGTTCTTCCTCAACAAAAGTATCAACATAAATGTTCATGCGTTAAAAAAAATCTTCATATATTACAGAACAAATGTTTTTATATAAAGTAAATGCTCATTACTTTCAAATGGAACGTACATGTATTTCTAAAAGTATATTCATGCATTTTCCAAAACTAATAAAATATAATAAATAAGTAAATAAATTTAAACCAATTAAAAAAATAAAAGTGTAAACACTTGAAGGAAATATGAAACGTGAATGCATAGAAAATAGAGAGAAATGATAATTCTTTTACTCCATCCGTTCCATATTGTAGTTCATATAGATTTTTTCAAAAGTCAAAGCTCAAAAAACTGACCAAGTTTGTAGGGAAAAACTTTTACATCTAGAATGCCAAACACATATCATTAGATTCATCATAAGGGGTAGTCTCATATTTTATACATTTGATATTGTAGATATAAATAGTTTTTGAAGTATGACTTTTCAAAAATTCGATACGCACTAGATTATGGAATGGAGGGAGTACTTTTTACAAAGAAATACATCCAAACTTGCAGGGGGAAAGCATTTCATTACTCAAGCAATAACGGTTCTACAATTATCAGTAATGATAATGCTAATCTCCTGAGGACATTTCAAGCCAACAAGTTGTGAGCTGCTGTCCACGACCAATTGCCGCCATTGCATGCCCCAGCTTTATTCTGTCCACGACTAATCTTATGGATCGTAGTGTGGCGTTTGTTGAGCAGATGCCCTATCTCTACAACTTGGTGCACATTTCTGGATCAATCACCCCGCCCAGCTTTTACACGGGTGATGATCTCGGCACAGTGTGTCTCAACCTAAAGCGGGGCTTGAGACCCATGCAGAGCTAGATGAAGACCTTCCTCACAAGCTGCTAGTTCTCCTTCTAGGGGTCCCTCGCAGTGAAACAACCATCTATAGGCGGCAAAGATAACCTTCCCTTCATGGTCCCGTAGAATCATTCCGGAACCCGCAGCACCATTTGCTGCCACAAATGAGCCATCGAAGTTAATGTTCACATGTCCTGCTGGTGTGGGTTTCCATTTAACTTCAGGTTTTGGGTGGGTCACAGTATGAACTACCGCTGTGGTATTTGCACTGAGGTTAGCAGGAAACTTGCCTTTAGTGAAATCAGCTTGTGGATAGTGTGTGATCATTAGTGTTGGAACTTCGCCCATAGAATCGATCACATCAAACTAGACGAACACGTGCACATGAAAACAGATAGCCAAGGGCACATGTCGTGCCCCTTGTTCTCTTTATTTCTTTTCTAGTTTATCTCCACGGTGCTACAAATCTCACGTATACTACCTGCATATATATATGCAGCAACCGGACAGGTGCTATCGACCTCAACCTCTCTAACTATACTTGGACTCCTAATCTAATCTGATTACTACTACTAGGACTCTACCTCCTACGTACTCTCCTAACTAGGACACACAAAGGTGTCCAACTCCTACACGGACAAGACTAGTCCAACCAGCGTGACACAACATGCAAGCTTGCCAGATATACTAGTACTTTGGCTATCTAATTAGACTCAGACAAGATTATACCTAACAATTAGTAGGTGGTCCGCATACCCACACAAAAATTTCTTGGAAGCTTTAATGGCTTGTCATGCATTACCTCATTGTGCACATGCCACACCCGCCAGAGTACCATGAGAAGGAGCATGCGTTGTGTGTCATTGAACTGGTGGATTAGCATGGATTCAGAGTTTCATAGTGCTTCATCCGGTGGGAGATACCACACAGATTTCATTATATCCCATAGGTGCCTAGCATGAGGACATCGTAGGAGTGCATGGTGCGTCGTCTCTTCCTCTAGCCCACATATCGTAGATATACCATCAGGTTCCATGTGTCTACGCTGCATGTTGCTCCGCACCATAGAGGATTTAGCTAGGCGGGAATAAGTGTTAGGGTCAAATGTCAAGAGCACCAAATAACAAATTGGTCTCCTTTTGCCGAGGCTACCGAATCACAAACCCAGGCAGCCCTCTCCAAGGCCGGCTGGGAACCTTCATGCTGGCGTCTGCTAGCGCCATCACAGCGACTCCATGGAATTCCACCACCATCGCTTACCGATCGCCCCCAGCTGTCCACGACTGCTGCAACCACCAACATCGGCAGAAGAGCCAACGACAAAGGGGGCAACAACAACATCAACGACTCCATGCATCAGAAAACTAGGGAAATAATCCGTGAATAAATAATAATATTGAAGCAGAAAATAAACGAAAAACGACATAAAACAAAATGATAAAACCGGTAAAGGAAGATGGAGAAAAAAACAGACGAAAACTTCGCAAAACAGGTCCCCACTCTCTCAAATCAACTCGACGGCAACCGTTGTTAGGCTGAACAGATAGATTTGTTGACGAGCGCTCCATCGGCCTCAAATAGATGAGATATAGCTCTTTGGATGGAAATATAAGTCTAGCAGGGGAACTTCAGTCGTCAATTGTAATAAGCCACAGAACTATATATATTTTTTAAACTTCATTCAACGACGAGTCCAAAATATTATTCCTCTGTTCATTTTTATAAGATGTTTTAGACAATTCAGACAGTGCCCAAAACAGATCAAAGCTGGTTGTCAAAAACGTCTTATAAAAATGAAAAACGCGAGTGTATATTATGACATACACCCTTATATTTCTTCTTACAGAGGGAGTACAAGACATTCGGTAATCAATTTATATCTTTTCCTAATCTTAATAATAAAGCAGATATTGCTTCTGGTCGTACGTCATCTAAATTACCCTTAAAGTTAGCGAAAATTATCCACCAACGTCACCCGTAAGTGGAAAAAGGATTCGTTTTTCCCTTATGTCGTTGCCCGTCGTGTTTAGTTCAAATAACATACTGCCGTTGTGTATCACGAGTCCCAGCATGGTTTGTGCCATGCTCTTCTGCTTGGTACACCCAAGTTCGAATCCCAGTACTCCCTGTTTTTGCCTTTTATCATTCTCTGAATTCCTGTTGAAAAACCATACCCTCAATTGATTCATTGTTTGACATGTTGTTTCGAAGCTGTCCGTTCATGTCGAGTGACTATTGGCTGTGATTTTAAAGTAGAGGGAGTGGACTTATACATGAAGGATCATGAGAATACTAATCATATTAGAGACTTGTGTTATTGTTAGATCTCCCGTTGCAACGCACGGGCATGTTTGCTAGGATAGACATAAAAACGCAAGCCCAAATTATATTTCATTCGGTGGAAGTGGTAATGATAACTTTGCTTTTTTTTTTTTGAGTAGCTTGCTATTTTTGTTTTTCGAGGGGTTCGACACCTTTGCTAGGATAGGCGGGTAAGAGCAACTCCAATGGGGCGACCCATTTCGTCCGCTGGCGACTGTTTGTATCGGCGCAGACACAAAATGCGGCCCAACGCGCCGATCCAAACGGACGCGTGTCCACTTTGGCGTTCGGATGGCGACCCATTCCCGGTCCAATTTTGAGCCGGATTTGCATCGGCGCGGACACGAGACGGACGCGCGCGTGCCTAGTCCTCTCCTCGGGCCCACCGGTCGATGGCAGCCATCACCATTTCCCCCCATTTCCCTCAAAAACCCTCCCGCCCACGCGCGCGGTCCCGCCCCACACCCGCCATAGACGACATGGACATCGACGCCGTTGCCGGCCTCGCCTTCCTTGCCTCGTCTGGCATGACCACCGCCCCCTCCGGGAAACGCAAGCCTCGTGCTCCGCGCAAGTCCGCCGCCGCGCCCAAGCCAAAGAAGGCGCTGACGCCCGAACAACGGGCAAGGGAGTCGGCCAAGAGGAAGGAGAGGGGGCAAGCCGCAGACTCGAGGGATGAGGCCTCCGCGCACGCCGCCGTCGCCGCCGCCGCGCAATAGGAGGTCACCAACGCCCGCGTTGTGGCGACAACGAGGGAGGCGCTCTACATGCTAGGGTTAAATCGTAGCCAGCACGGCCTCGTCAACACCGCCGTCGCCGGGGCCAGCACCGGCTCATCGGCGTTCCCTCAGATGGTGCTGCCTGACACGCCCCGCGCGTCGGCTTGCACCCTGATGCCCGGCTTCCACGTGTACCCGTAGGCCTCCCGCCTCTGCGGGGAGTGCTCGCCCGACGTGAGCGTGGTGGCGCCTTCCACGCCTGCGCCCGCGCCCATCGACCTCAACGCTACACCGGTGGCCGGTGGCTCATCATCCAGAGGTGCGAGGAAACGCGCGCGGCAGATGCCGGCAGGCGTGCTCCCGGAAGCCCACAACTTGTTCGAGGGAATGCCGTCCGCCGGCGACGAGGACTACATGCAGAACCTCATCTACGGGAAGAGCAAATGAACGCCTTCATGGAGATCCAAAGAAGGAGGCTTGAGATGGACGCAGAGAAGCAAGCCAAGATGCTTGAGCTGGAGGCGGAGAAGCAAGCCAAGATGCTAGAGATCGAGGCCACCAACGCCAAGACCAATGCGAAAGAAGTGGCTCTCGCGAGCATGATGATCGGGGTGGAGATCATGAAGGTGGATCTCAACACCGTGTCGCCAAGGAAAACGCCGTGATTCGAGAAGATGCAGGCCGACATGCTCAAGTTCACCGACGAGTGATCTCGTGGCCGCGAGCGCCTTCCTTTTTTGTATGCCGGCCTGTGTGCTGGCATGACCCGCGATGGCGCGGTCCAACTCAAGTCTCACCCCTTTTTTGTGTGCTGGCATGTGTGCCGGCTGCTCACGAGTGCGCCAGCGCAAACTGTGCGGTGATAGTTTTTTGAAGCCGGCAATGTATGCCGGTGCTGGCATGGTGCCGGCATGAGACATGGCCGCTGTCATGATCTATGCGCCGCGGGCCTTTTTTAAAAATTGAGTGTGGACATGAAAATGGGTCGGCGCGTTGGGCGGGTGGCCGACCCAAACGAACAAAAAACGGACATATGCGTCGTCTGTTTGAGTCGGCCCGTTGGAGTTGCTCTAAGGCCCAAGCCCAGAATTCGTTAACTTGGCTCATTTCTTTCTGAGATAGCCGAACTAGAAGCCCAGCGCAGCCCATCCCAAGTTGCCGATCTGCGTCTTCCCTTGTTGGTCTTGCTGGCCGGCCGGACCGCCTCGTGCTGCTCGCGGCGGCGTCAGCCTCCCCCTCACCCTCACCCTCCGCGTCCTCCAGGACCCCGTCCCACATCTCAGCACAGCCACGGCCGCCGCTGAGTATTATTGACCATTCCCCTCCGTTCTCCCCCCAAATCTCTACTCCTCGTCGGGCGCAGGCCGTCCATAGACGGCATTCAGCCAGGCCTTCCCGCCAACACGAGGTACGGATCCTGTTTTCTTCCGCGGATTCGATTCTTCGTCCTCGCAATTATCTTCATGCTATGTGGTCTCGAATTCGCCCTGCGCTGCGCGTGCAATAGAATACAGGTGAGGTGGTGGAGGGGAAGCAACTGCAAGTGGGAAACAATTGGTGATGCATCAGATTATGAAAGCGAGGAAGTAAGCCATGCAGGCACCTTCATGCTTGCTTGTGCTTTGTCTTTCCGATTTTGGGCTGTTCATTCAATCATGGTACAAGCAAAAATATGTGCTGTTTTGGGGGTGTTTGCTTGCCCAGCAGGCTACAGAGCTGCCACTAAGGCAGTGAGAGGGGTGGGCACCCCGCCCCATTGTATGGTTACTGAAAAAAATATGAAGATTCCCTCATCACTATTTAACCATTCTTCCCTGTTTTTAACAGATGGTTGCTAAGGGAGGATCGAGATAAAGATGGATTTCTATTATGTTCGGCTAGCAATTCTTGACAGATGGTTTCGTACAAGACTGTGGATAGAACTCACTGATCAATTGTGTTTTGTTATGCGGGATGCAAGAAATGCTTAGACAGTGCACAAAAGGAAGTCGAGAAATTTACAGTTGCTGTCGGGAATTTTCAGTGAGCTTACCAGCTTTGATGAGGTAAAACTTGTTATACATTATTAACGTGCTTACTGTGTCTACTGTTCTTCAGTGCTACAAATACAAGGATTATAGTATGAACCTCTCCTTGTTGGTGTTGTCTGTAGTGCCTCAAGAGCCATCCATATTCAGGAGTGCCTTAAATCCTTGCCTTACATTTTAGTCGGCAAATGCGGGAACACCCAACATAATTTTCAAAAAGGGAGATGAACTCTGCCAAGATCAATTTCTAAGACACTAAGACCTTGGGAAAAGAAAGATCAATTGGCTATCATCCAGCTCTGTTTTACATTTAGCGGAAATATCT
Source organism: Aegilops umbellulata (assembly GCA_032464435.1). NCBI lineage: Eukaryota > Viridiplantae > Streptophyta > Magnoliopsida > Poales > Poaceae > Aegilops > Aegilops umbellulata. The sequence continues at coordinate 11,707,229 of CP136054.1, forward strand.
TTACTTTGAATTATTCAAGTATGTTTTCCATCGAATAGAAAACCTTATTATATCGTGCAAAGGTAGTCTTCCCGGACCCTGGAATACCATATGTGCCAATCACAGAGTAGCAATCATTTTAATACTGGGCAAAAACGTGTAAGTGGTGTCGTTACAATTAAATGTGGTCCTTCATGCAGCAGCACTAGGCACAAGTGGTGCTTCTGTCTTATCAGCTTTGTAGCACGAGTGGTTCTGCAAGTGCCGCATGGAAGGCCAAAGACTTGACTGAACCAAGGGCCGCCGGCGGAATTGACTGCTTCAAAAGCATCTCTACGAGTGGCTGAGACGCACAGAGAGGAAGGCCAGACAAGAGTCATCTATATTGGCTGCTTTAAGTTTCACTGTCTTGTGGTCCCTCTTCGTCTGCGGACTCAAATTCCCTCCTATACGCGCTATGGAGGTGGTGGAGGGGAAGCAACTGCAAGTGGGAAACAGTTGAATAGACGATGGTGCATTAGATCTTCCTGCATCAGATTTTGAAAGCAAGGAAGGAAGCCATCCAGGCACCTTCATGTGTGCTTCCGTCTTTCAGATTTTGGGGTGTTTGCCCAGCAGAACATGTTGGTAGGCTAAAGAGCTGCCACTGAAGACAGTGAGAGAGGTGGGCACTGGGCAATCTCCCTCAACTGTGTGCTTTCTTACGAAATATGAATATTTTATTGTTACTATTTAACTTGTGAGTTTTTTTAATTCCTTCTTAAAAAAACTCTTGTGATGCACTGGTACTAGCACATTTTATTTCCAAAAACATGTTTTTTCAAGGTCATAGAGCATTGTCCTACCTTTATAGTTAATAAATTAAAATGAAGTAACTAGACTGTGTGACTCAGGACGATACATTCTATCATCCTACGCCTTTCTAAATATTTTATTCTAACTTGTACCTTTTCTCCAAAGTTCTGTGCTGTTGGTTCAACCATTCCCTTCATGTGGACTTCCATTATGTACTGTTGTTTCTGTCCTTAACAGATGGCTGGTAGGGAGGATGGAGATTAAGATGGGTTTCTGTTATGTTCTATTAGTAGTTCTCGACCGATGGTTTTTCTTAGCAGACTGTGGATAGAACTCATTGCTCAATTATGTTCTGTTATGGAGGATGTAAGAAATGTTTGTGGTAGTGTACAGAACGAAGTCGAGAAATTGAGACTGTTATTGTTGGGAGTTTTCAGCGGCTTACCAACTTTGATGAGGTAAAATTTGTTACATTGTTAACGTGCTCGCTGTCTACTGATCTTCAGTTGCTTTAGTTGACTTGTTCTGTTATTTTCTTGCAGCCAATTCGTTCACCATTAGGTCCTACACTTATCCTTATTGGTGTTGTGCCTCAAGAGTCATCCATATTCAAGAGTCGCCTATATTGCTGTAAATTCGTTTCAGCCGATTCTTTCACCATTAGCACCTGCACTTCTCCCTACTGTTGTTGTGCCTCAAGAGTCGGCTATATTCAAGCATGCCTTAAATCTTGTATGCCTTGCGCCTAAGACAGAAAATGTGGAAACATCCAAGATAATTTTCAAAAAGGGAGGTGACCTCTGCCAAGATCAACTGGCAAGACACTATGACCTTCTAAAGAAATATCAGTTGGTAATTACTAATTACTCAACTCTGTTTTTGAATTATTCAAGTCTGTTTACCATTTAATGGAAAAGCTTTTTTTATATCATGCAAAGAAGCTAGTCTTTCCATACCCTGGAATACCATATATGTGAATGACAGAGTAGCAATCATTTTATTAGGGGGAACAGCGTGCAAGGGGTGCTGTTGGATTTAAATGTGGTCCGTCCTGCATTGCATGCTCGTCTCAAGTGGTACACTTGTGTAGTAGGCAGCAGCACAGGCACAAGTGGTGCTGCAAGTGCCGCATGCAAGGCCAAAGACTTGACTGAACCGAGGGCCACCGCCGGGATTGAGTGCTTCAGAAGCATCTCTACGAGTGGCTGAGACACACAGAGAGGAAGGCCACACAAGAGTTATCAGTATTGGCTGCTTCAAGATCTCCCAAGCATTTCCTAGAGTAGTCGCTTGCTTGCAGTTTTGCCACAACTTCACAGGAGTAACCGCCTGCTGCTACCTCTGCAACGACGGAGCTGCTGCTGTTGCTGCTCCTGCTCGGTCGTCCACGTGCTGGTCATCGCGGCCTCAGGTAACTATGGTTGCAAGATTGGATAGTTGATTATTTATTAGTTCAAGAACAGGTCTCAAGCTCTACATGCGTCCTGCTCAAACCATTCTCTTGCAGTGTGCTTGTGGTGTGCCACGTGTGCTGCAGGAGTTTCTTCTGAACCTTCCAATGGCGGAGGTCCTGGCCACCATGGCGATCCGGCCACTGGTGTCCATGCTGATGAACAAGGCGTCCAGCTACCTTCTAGACCAATACTCCCTCCGGTCCTTTTTACTCTGCACATTGGATTTGCTGAAAGTCAAACTTTACTAAGTTTGACCAAATTTATATTAGAAATTATTAGCATCTATAATATCTAATAAATATAATATGAAAATATATTCCAAGATGAATCTAATGATATTGGTGTTGTTATGTGAATGTTTATAATTTTATATATAAACTTGGTCAAAGTTGGATGAGATTGACTTCGGACAAACCTAATATGCAGAGTAAAAAGGACCGGAGGGAGTATAATGTGATGGAGGGATTGGACAAGCAACACAAAATTCTCAAACGCAAGCTTCCGTCCATCCTCGATGTCATCACTGATGCCGAGGAGCAGGCGACAGCCCACAGAGAAGGGGCCAAAGCATGGCTTCAGGAGCTCAAGGCGGTGGCATATGAGGCACATGAAGTATTCAATGAATTCAAGTATGAAGCACTCCGTCGTGAAGCCAAGAAGAAGGGGCACTATATAGAGCTTGGATTGGATGTGATAAAACTCTTCCCCACTCACAACCATATTGTGTTCCGTTTCAAAATGGGTCGCAAGCTTTGCAGGATTCTGCAGGCCATTGAGGTCCTCATCGCAGAGATGCATGCCTTTCGGTTCAAGTACCGGCCACAGCCGCCAATGTTCAAAGAGTGGCGGCAGACAGATTATGTCATCATTGACCCACAAGAAATCGCCAGCAGATCCAGACACGAGGATAAGAAAAATATTGTTAATATACTACTTGGTGAAGCTAGTTGTTCAGATCTCGCAGTTGTTCCCATTGTTGGAATGGGGGGTCTTGGCAAGACCACATTAGCGCAGCTCATATACAATGAACCTGAAATTCAGAAGCATTTTCAGTTGTTGTTGTGGGTTTGTGTCTCTGACATCTTTGATGTGAACTCCCTAGCTAAGCGTATAGTTGAAGCATCTCCCAAGAAGAATGATCATACAGACAAACCACCATTGGATAGACTTCAAAAACTGGTCAGCAGGCAGAGGTGTCTCCTTGTACTGGATGATATCTGGAACAGAGAGGTCCACAAGTGGGAAAGGCTGAAGGCTTGTCTTCATCATGGTGGCAGTGGTAGTGCAGTGTTGACAACAACTCGTGATAAACAAGTTGCTGAAATTATGGGTGCAGATAGAAGGTATAATCTCAGTGTTTTGAAGGATTACTTCATAAAGGAAATTATTATGGATAGAGTATTCAGTTCCGAGAATGAAAAGCCTCCCGAACTACTTGAGATGGTTGATGAGATTGTGAAGAGATGTCGTGGCTCCCCTTTAGCTGCAACTGCACTAGGATCTGTACTTCGTACCAAGACCAACATGGAAGAATGGAAGGTTGTATCATCTAGAAGCAGTATTTGCACTGAGGAAACTGGAATTTTGCCAATTCTCAAGCTTAGCTACAACGATTTGCCAGCACACATGAAGCAATGCTTTGCTTTCTATGCCATATTTCCAAAGGATCACAAGATTAATGTGGAGAAGCCTATCCAATTATGGATCGCAAATGGCTTTATCCCAGAACATGAGGAAGATAGTCTTGAAACCATTGGAAAAAATATTTTCAGTGAGCTAGCATCAAGGTCATTCTTTCTGGACATAGAGGAATTTAAGGGTGACATGCAAAATCAGCAGTATTGTTTCAGAACTACATGCAAAATCCATGATCTTATGCATGATATTGCAATGTCTATTATGGGAAAGGAATGTGTCGTTGCAATTAAGGAACCAAGTGAAACTGAGTGCCTTCCAGATACTGCTCGACATTTGTTCCTGTCATGTGGACAAGAAAGGCAGAAATATGCAAATATGCAGCGGAAAAAAAATTATGTTTCGGTACTTTGAATTTTGTTATCTTTCGTATGTCTTTTTATTCTTATGCTTGAGTTTATATTTTTCATCACAGTTGGAGATGACTGTCTTTAATCAAACCCGTAAATTGTACAATGCATAACTTTTTTTGGGGCTTCATGTTATTCCTCAGCGCACACATCCCTGTCGGCATGCATATTGCGTTTAGGGGCATGTGTTTTTCTCCTGTTGCAACGCACGGACATATTTGCTAGTGAACAGTAAAATCCAAAAAATAAATAATCTTTAAAAATATTTTTAATTTTTTATACAAACATCGGCAAATGTTTAGAATACTTGAATCATTGTTCTATTTTCTTGTAAAATGTCACTTTGTTAAATAAATGATAGTTTGTATCTTTGAAATGAAAATAAAAAACTTACTGGAAACTAATAATACGGAAAAAACAAAACCACCCGCAAAAGATCAGAGGATCACTTGCTTCGGTCAGCTACACTCGAGCGCCAAATGTGCCGGCACTAACGTGGTGCCTATGTGTGTAAATGCTCGGCATTACATATGAGCTATTCATAATCTGAGTGATCTGTGTGATCAAAGCACCTTTTTTCTTTGAGTTTCTGAACATTTTTTTATCGGGGTTAACTTTTAGGGTATAGAAAAAATATTTTCCATATATTCAAACAATGTTGAACATGTATTTAAAAATATTAAACATGAATTTGAAAATTGTATTAGATATATACCAAAAATGTACAGTTTTAACCAAAAAAAAGTAGATAGCTAAAATTTAAACGTGTATATTAAAAAAATCTGATGTATAAGAAAAATGTTGAAATATGTAATAAAACAATTAACATGTCTTAAACCAAAAAGAAATTGATGAAAATTGTTGAACATGTATTGAAAAGCCAAAGAAACTAATGCAGAAGAATGAAACCAAGAAACCGGAGAAAGAAACAAATAAAAACAAAAAATACATATGAAAACCAAGGAAAAAGCAAAGAAAGAAAGAAAAGAAACCCGAAAAGAAAACAACAAAAAACAATAGAAACCAAAGGAAGCTGGTGAAAAAACAAAGGGAAAACTAAATAAACAGAGGAAACTGCAGAAGAAAAAAATGAAAGATAAAAACAAAAAAACAAAGGAAACCAACCCAGCTAACAAAATCGAAAATCATCGAACGAATAACATCGAATATGAGTCGTTCCAGTAGCTATAGGTGGGAGGGAATCCCTTTAGAGAGACAAAAGAAACACTCACGGGAAGCGAGATATAGTCTCGGCGATGGAATTCGAGCTCCCCACCAAGTCACTCCTTTGCGAACGAGCCGATGCACCGGACCATAAACCGAGCAAATCCTAGCTGCTGCTCATTGTGGGCAAATGTCGGGCAATGCCATAGGGAAGGCCGGCCCAATTGCATACCGACACCGTTTCCAATTTTGGGAAAGTTCCAAGTCATATTTTCCTATTTTTAGGAAGCTTCTTGAAGGTTCCTATATGTTTTTTTTAACCTTTTTTCTGTTGTTTACTTTGTTGGACTTTTTTCTATTTCCTCTTATAGCTGTATTTTATTTCAAAAATTCCGTTGTTGTAAAAATGTTCCAAAGAAACTTCACACAATATTTGAAAATACTTCAATTTTTCTGAATCATTGTTTTATTTTGTTTTTGGAAATGTTCAATTTTTAAAATAATCAATATTTGTGTTTTTAAAACATTCATGAACATAACTATTGACAGGTCAACTATATAAAAAAGGGCACTTTATTTTCATCTAAAAGCAGTTTACCGGCAAATCAATACCATGTATGCAATCTTCTAAAAATGCACAAACGGGGGAAAGACAAAATGGGATAACATACAACATACACCCACCACTCATTATTCAACCGGAAAGAACCACTTGAATCTGAAGCAAGATGATAGTTTTATCTAGGACCAGAGAAGGGTGCAGGGAACAAGTTGCAACTGAGGCAACCTCATACTCAGTGTGCGAGGTTACGGAAGTCGAGGGATGTGTCGTTGCTGGCCAATGCCGTCATCGCTGTAGGAACCAACCCCCACCCAAACCCGAGCTGCATCTATATAAGGAAAATTAAATAGAAAAACGTGAATTAGAGGGAGGAGCTCATGCCACAATGGGAAGATGAGGAAAAAGGTGGGAAGAAAGGGCTCACCTGTGTCGAGCGGCTCCTCCTCAACTGGGGTTTTTGTTCCTCCTGCCTACCTCTTGAGCTGTCACCTCCTCATCCACCCGTCCCCATTGCCGTTGCCAGGACGCAGCCGCCACGCGTTCTCCTCTGGCCATATGCGTTGTTGCATCCCGCACTGACCACCCGATCCACCGGGTGGGCACTTGCGATGATGGTGACGAGGAGAGAGGAGGAGAGACAGGGGTGGCGGCGGCGGCTGGAGAGGATGAACGGGGGGAGGAGAGGTGGCGGCGAGGGCATGGCTAGGGTTGGTGGGGAGGAGGACGCGGGAATTGGTGGGCTGGAGGAGGACGGGGGATTGGTGGGGAGGATGACGCGGGATTGGTGGATGAGTCGTCCACGACCGGTGTTTCACCCAAGACGCATGTGACGCCCACTGCCAAGCCAGGCCCACGAGAGAACAAGGCCCACCCGTCATCCGGTTGAGCAAGAAAGGGCAACATGGAAAGAAACGGGCCGTGGGATTTTTGACAGGGCTGTGGAAAACCTCCAGCGAGGCACATCGAGAGAACCAGATCGAAAGCGCGATGCAGGTGCCCTCGTTAGGCGGGTACCCTAGCAAGGTTTATATGTTTGATGCCTCTACTATCTTCTAGCTATTGTTAAGACTTAAGAATGTAACCTATTTGCTCAAGTAATTAACCTGAAGCACCTCCTAATCTGTTGAAAACTTTTGTGGCCTGTGTAACTTGTGTTATTTACATGTGGGTACTGTTTAGCTCACCAGCATGCAGCATTGGCCATGGTGGTCACAAGAAGATGCAGCTTTTACATCTCAAGACCTCTACTCGTGTGGTCCGCAGTTGCACTGATCATGAAGAAGCAATGGCCAGATCGATAAATCGATGTTCGGTGTAAAACTGAGTAATGATTGCAGAAGTATGCACAAAGGGGAGTACGGCAATGATTGTTGATTTAAACCATAGCTGATTGCTTGCTTAGTCAAGCACCAAATTGAGGTTGATGTTTAATTGCAATCTGCTGTACCATTCACAATGTTTGCATTCCGAGCTTAAGCAGCGTTGCCAGCTTGTAATGATTTACTAGTGGTTTTCTTATCTTTACAGTTAGTCCTGTGCTTTTATACTATTGTTAGTACCGCTGTCAGCAATGCTCTTCGCTTCTTCTTTTTCTTAAAAAAAAATCAATGTCAAGCACAAAGTACCAATCCTATGCTCACGTATAGAACCTAGGACTTGTCTCCGTACTGCACATGCATGCTTAGGTGGACATGGATATATGACTCCCTCCGTCCAAAATAAGTGTGGCAGATTTTAGTACTAACTTTGTATTAAATCTGCGACACTTATTTAGGGACGGAGGGAGTATTACTCATTTTCTTAAGTACAAGTTTGGTTATAAATCATTCAGATTTGAACTAAAAGCACAACACTAATTATAAGTGGTAAGAAATATTATATATTTCTCTGAAAATTTAGTTTTTCATTTCCCATGGCAAATTCACCTTCATCGACATGGCAGTTTTACCTATATCACCATGGCATTTTTTTTACTTTTATTGTCATGGCAAATTATTATTATTTTGACATGGCAATTTTAACTTCTATGTACCATGGTAAATTTAAGAGGCAATTTTCAATAGATTTTGCCATACTACATGGCATTTTCAGATGGATCATGGCAATATGTCGCATTTTTTACCATGGTATTATCTTTCTGATCATGGCAAAATTTAGTTCTTGTTTTTTCATTACATAACCCATGTGTTTCTTTGTTGTGGATATATATTGTGATCGGTACGAAAATGGCATAGCACATGCAATAATTTTGCCATTGGTATACACTGAACTTTCTTGCAACACATGTTAAATTGTGATCTAAATTATACCGTTTTGGACTAGACATAGTACAACCGGTGTGGGCCTTTGCGTTGACGTCGACGCGAACGAGTACAACTTGTTTACTTGTCCTCTAAGGACTCATGTATTGCCCTCATATATACCCCATGTAGTCGCACCTCAGACGGCCTGTCGTCTCGTGCTTGTAATACTCCTCCTCATAATGATTGCGCCTTCATGCGTCCGTGGTTTTCTCCCGTAACGATTTTCACGTAAAAATTCGTGTCTCTCTGTGTCGTTTATTTCTTGTTATTTTCTCACAAGTGGTATACAGAACCAAGTTTACGAATACGAGATTAGAGATCGAGAGAATTAGGGTTGCGCTCGTCGCCGTCGGCGTGTGACCAGGCGATCCGAGGCAGGATCGATTTCCGCCTGCTGCTAGGCTGTATGACACCGAGACCGACAGGAGTCCGTACGCGTTCATATCAGCAAGGGAGCAGCCGCTCTTTCCGATCAACCGAGCCGCTGCTTCATGTCCCGAGGGCATCACCTGTGGTGCTGCTGCTCCCGATCGTGACGTGAAGACAGAAGCCAAGTACTACTATTACTCACTTTTTCAAGATCGATCTTGGTAGTAGCCTTGCTACTTTTCACGTGAAGGCAAAGTTAACCATCAGTACTACTTGTGCCACGTGAAGTCATCCACGTCAGAATTTTTTTGTCTTTGGTTGCTACGTGCACACGAGGAAACTACCAGGTGCTATTTTCTCTGGTTCTTTGTCCGCATATTAATTCTATGAAGAATTTTTTCCACCGGCTTGTACTACCTTGTACATAGTTTTATCTACTCATGGCCTCCATAAAGTATGATGTTCCGCTGCTGGACCGTGACACAAGGTTTACCCTATGGCAAGTCAAGATGCGGGCGTTGTTGACACAGTCCGACTATGATGAAGCACTGGATAGTTTTAGGAAGAATAGAATTCAGGACTAGACTGATGAGGAGAAAAGAATAGATTGTAAGGCTTTATCACAAATTCAACTCCATTTGCATAATAATATTTTGCAGGAAGTTTTGAGCGAGAAAAGTGTCGCCGCTCTATGGTTAAAGCTGGAAGGGATTTGCATGACTAAAGATCTCACCAGCAAGATGCATCTGAAGAAAGAATTGTTCCTGCACAGGTTACCCGAGGGAGGTAATGTTTTGAATCATATTTTAGAATTTAAAGAGATCATATCTGATCTAGCTGCAATGGAGGTTAAGTATGAAGAGGAAGATACTGCTTTAATATTACTTTGTTCACTGCCAAGTTCTTATAACAATTTTAGAGACACCATATTACACAGTCGTGATACTCTCACACTTAATGAAGTTTATGAAGCTTTGAACTCTAAGGAGATGATGAAATTAATGGTGCCTCATGATGGTTCGAGATCATCCAAGCCGTGGGATTATCTGTTCGTGGCAGGACAAAGGAGAAGAACTCCAATAATGAAAACAGAGGCAAAAGTAAAAACGGCTAAGGGGTCCGGTCGCAATCCAGAGACAAGAAGTATTGCAGGTACTGCAAGAGAGACGGGCGTGACATATCAGAGTGTTTCAAGTTGCAGAATAAAGAAAAGAAAATAGGTAACAAACAAGGTGAAAATTCTGCTAACGTTGCTCGTGATGATAGTTCTGATGATGCTCTTGTCGTTATTGCTGGATGTGCTGGGACCAATGATGAGTGGGTACTTGACACCGCATGCACTTTTCATATGTGTCCACATAGAGATTGGTTTAATACTTTTGATTCCACTACTTCTGCTGGTTCCGTTTTCGGTTTTGATAATTCACCATGCAAGATTGAAGGCATAGGTTCCGTTCGAATCAAGATGTTTGTTGGCACAATCAGAACTTTGACATATGTTCGGTATTCCGAAGATGAAGAGAAATCTTATCTCTGTGAGTGCCCTTAATGCAAAGGGGTACAAGTATTGAGGTGGAGATAGTGTTTTGAAAGTCACCAAAGGTTCCCTTATTATGATGAAAGGTGATTTGAGTTCGACCAATGGTCTTTATTACCTTCGAGGTTCTACCGTTTCAGGTAACGCTACTCCAGTTATTTCAAAGAATTCTGATCGTGATGCTGCTAACCTTTGGCATATGCGTCATATGAGTGAACTTGGTTTGGCAGAGTTAAATAAGAGAGGTCTTCTCGATGGATATGAACCTGGTAAATTGAAATTTTGTGAGCATTGTATCTTCGGCAAACACAAGAGGGTGAAGTTCAACACTTCGACTCATACAATTGAAGGTGTTGTTGATTATGTGCATTCTGATTTATGGGGACCATCTCACAAGAAGTCAATAGGTGGTGCAAGTTACATGCTGACTATTATTGATGATTATTCGAGAAAAGTTTGGCCTTATTTCTTGAAGCATAAATATGAAGCATCCTCAACATTTAAGGAGTGGAAGATTATGATTGAAAGACAAATTGAAAAGAAGGTAAAGATACTTCGCACTGATAATGGTATGGAATTCTGTTCTAAGCAATTTAAGAATTATTGCAAGTCTGAAGGCATTATCAGACACTACACCGTTCCTTATACTCCTCAACAAAACGGTGTTGCTGAGCGTATGAACAAGACCATTATTTCCAGAGCTCGTTGCATGTTGTCCAATGCAGGTTTGCATAGGCGTTTTTGGGCTCAGGCTGCTTCCACTGCTTGTTATCTTATTAACCGTTCACCATCTATTGCTCTTAATAAGAAAACTCCAATGGAGGTATGGTATGGTTCACCTGCTGATTATTCACAGTTGAGAGTTTTTGGTTGCACTGCTTATGCTCATGTTGATAATGAAAAAATGGAGCCTAGGGCTGTTAAGTGCATCTTTCTTGGTTATAAGTCTGGTGTTAAAGGTTTTAAATTGTGGAATCCTGAAACCCAGAAGGTTGTTATTAGCAGAAATGTTATCTTTAATGAATCTGCTATGTTACATGATGTTTCATCTACTAATGTTCCCGTTGAGAGTGAAAGGCAGCCTATTGTTCAGGAGCCTACTGTTCAGGTGGAGCATGTTATTGATTCAGGTGATACATCTAGTAATGAAATTGTTGATGCACATGATGAACCCATCATTGATGATGAACATGGCACTCCTACTCCAAATCAACCTATTGTTCCAGCCAGTTGGAATCTTGCCGTGACAGAGTTAGGCGGGGTATTAATAAACCTGACAGGTTAATTCAAGAGTGCAATATTGTTTCTTTTGCTTAATCTGTTGCAGAAGAAATTGAAGGTAATTCTGAGCCTTCTTCATATTCCGAGGCTATTATTTCTGTTGATAGTAATAAGTGGATGACCGCTATGCATGATGAGATGGAATCACTTGAAAAGAATGGCACTTGGGATTTAGTAAGATTACCTAGAGAGAAGAAACCTATTCGTTGCAAGTGGGTTTTCAAAAAGAAAGAAGGTGTTTCTCCTAATGATGAGACAAGATATAAAGCAAGATTAGTTGCTAAAGGTTATAGCCAGATTCCAGGTATTGATTCTAACGAAGTCTTTTCTCCTGTTGTGAAGCATAGCTCTATTCGCACTTTACTCAGTATTGTTGCCATGCATGATTTCGAGCTTGAACAATTGGATGTTAAAACTACATTTTTACATGGAGAATTAGAAGAGGATATTTATATGGAACAAACTGAAGGTTTTGTTATTCCTGGAAAAGAAAAGCTTGTCTGTAAATTAAAGAAATCTCTTTATAGATTGAAGCAATCCCCTAGACAGTGGTACAAGAGATTTGACACCTTTATGCTCTCTCAAGGTTTCAAAAGGTCTAATTATGATAGTTGTGTTTATTTGAAAACTGTTAATGGATCAACTATTTATTTGCTCCTTTATGTTGATGATATGATTATTGCTGCAAAGAGTATGTCAGATATTAATGAACTAAAGAAGCAATTGAGTAATGAATTTGAGATGAAGGATTTGGGTGCAGCAAAGAAAATACTTGGTATGGAAATATCCAAAGATAGACCGTCTGGAAAAGTATATCTAAGTCAGAAGGGATATATTGATAAAGTTCTTCGTTGTTTTAATATGCATAATGCCAAGCCGGTGATGACTCCGTTAGCTGCACACTTTAAGTTATCATCAGCTTTATGTCCTAAGTCAGATGCAGATATTGAGTACATGTCTAGAGTTTCCTATTCGAGTGCAGTTGGTTCACTTATGTATGCCATGGTTTGTTCTCGTCCGGATTTATCTTACGCATTGAGTGTTGTCAGTAGATACATGGCTAATCCTGGAAAAGAGCATTGGAAAGCAGTTCAGTGGATTTTCAGATACCTGCGAGGTACTTCTAATGCTTATTTACAGTTTGGGAAAACTGGAGATGGACTTGTTGGTTTTATTGATTCTGATTTTGTTGGTGATTTGGATAAGAGAAGATCGCTCACACGTTATGTTTTCACCATTGGTGGTTGTGCTGTGAGTTGGAGAGCAACTTTGCAGTCTATTGTGGCATGTTCCACTACTGATGCTGAGTATATGGCTATTTCTGAGGCATGCAAAGAAGCTATCTGGTTGAGAGGTTTATACACTGAGCTTTGTGGAGATTCATCTTGTCCTACCATATTTTCTGACAGTCAAAGTGCCATATATCTTACAAAGAATCCAATGTATCATGAGAGGACAAAGCACATTGATGTTAGATTTCATTATATTCGAGATGTTGTTGCCAAAGGCAATTTGAAGGTATGCAAGATAAGTACTCATGATAATCCTGCTGACATGCTGACAAAGCCAGTTCCTACCAATAAGTTTGAGCTTTGCTCAGGCTTGGTTGGTATTTCTCACTAGTCCTATGGACTTTGACGCACAATGTGTTTGTGCTGATTACGATGGAGTTATTGCCTTTGTTCGACTACTGGAGGGATTTTTGGATCAAGGTGGAGATTGTTAAATTTTGATCCAAATTATACCGTTTTGGACTAGACGTAGTACAACCGGTGTGGGTCTTTGCGTTGACGTCGACGCGTACGAGTACAACTCGTTTACTTGTCCTCCAAGGACTCTCATGTATTGCCCTCATATATATACCCCATGTAGTCGCACCTCAGACGGCCAGTCGTCTCGTGCTTGTAATACTCCTCCTCACAGTGATTGCGCCTTCATGCGTCCATGGTTTTCTCCCGCAAGGGTTTTCACGTAAAAATCCGTGTCTCTCTGTCTCGTTTATTTCTCGTTATTATCTGACAACACAGATTAAACTTTTCAAGAGATCAAATGTTATAAATCAGCAAATAAAATGTTGGCAAAGACACTTTTACCGAATAGAAAACTTCCATTGCAGCCACTTTTGCCACGCCATATCTGCCATGTCATTTTTTGTAATATGTTTTTCCTCTATTTTTTAAGTAGAATTTTTTTTGTAATATGTGTTTTCTATACCGACTTGGCCTTTTTTTAAGTTTTTTGGGTAGGGCTGGATCCATTCTTGTTGTGCCCTAGTAGAAACAGACCGGGATCCTCTAAAAAAGAAACAGATCGGGAAGGAAACGTTCGGTCCGATTTGATGGATGGATCCGAGCGAACAAGTTGTTCGGTCCAGGGAGATCCCAGTCCAAACATTCGGGAGATATTGATGTCCTTATTTTATGGTCTACACGAGTAAACGAGTACAAGTGGATGTCACCGGAAACAGAAATAACACGAATCTGAAAGTAATCGATCTATAAGATAGTATCCATAATTAAAGGGCGTGGCTAGGTCTCAATCGATTGAGACTTTATCAAATCTAAGTCAAGTGACATAACATGTAAGAAAGAAAAAAGAACAACTGAAAAGAAAAAATTGCACGGATCTCAATAAGATAGTATCCCTAATGAAACTAGCTAGCTAGGCGAGGCCAGCCGGCGTGGATGAATCAGCTGGAGTTCCCCAGCGGCTGCGGTTGCTCCGAGTCGCGGGAGGATGGGCCGGTTATGCACTTGTGCATCGCCGCGTCGGCGCTGGTGCAGGCCGCGGCGTCCGGCCCCGAGCACGCGGCAGTCCAGGCATCCACCTTCTCCACACAATGTCGTTTGCCCCCCTGCACGCAGAAGTACTTGATAGCAGCCGCGATGTTGGTCGATGATTTTGCCAACCTCGTCTCCATGTTGGTCAAGATTTCCAACGACTTCTCGATGCTCTGCCTCTCCTCCATGCCGATGGCCGACGGCGTTGGTGCGCTCCCCATCACGACGAGACGGCGGTCCAACCAGGGCGTGCAACTGTCTGTCGATGTCGTTGTCGCTGTGGCCGGGACTCGATGGTCTCTTTCCCTATGGATATATATATATGGAGGGATGTGCTTGCCTTGTACTCCTATTTTTACAGAAGCCGTACGTACGCGCTCATACGATTCGGCTCCAACCAGGACTTGTAGGAAACAAACTGTCAAATCGGTTGTTGTAGCACGGTCTATGCTCGTTTTTTCCTCTTCGACAAATCTGCTTACAAGAGTCCAAGGTAGGGGCGCACGTTATATATATACACGTAGGATTTGATTTCTATCTAGACAACCCTACGTCATTAGTTGTAGTATAAACCAAAGTGTCCTCAGCTTGAGCTCTTATGAGCTTGGGATGAACAGTAAATCCGAAAATAGAATTCTTTTAATTAAAAACATTTGACAAACATTGAAAATGCTTCGAATGCTTGCAAAATTTCATCATGAATTGACATTCATGAAAGTCATGCAAAAAACAAAATCAACACTCCAAAATGCTTTTGAAAATAACTTTATTGGAGCATCGAATTTTTTTACACCTCGCCCATGAATGTCATTCCATGATGAAACTTTGCAACAAATCAAAACATTAGCCAATGTTCTCTAAAAATATCGGAACTTTCTGATTTTTTATATTTTATTTTTTCAAATTCTACTGTTCACCCGAGCTCAAAGGAGCTCAAGCTCAGATAATTTGTTGCGATATAAAAGCATCTTCAAAAGCTTCCCTCTCGCCCAAAATTATGATTTTTATGAAAAGTTGCAGAAAAAAATACACGCCAACAACTTCTTTATACCCCCCAAAATTTAGGTGACCATGCAAAAACACGGAAATTCGTAGAGCCACGTACATGCGGGGGCACGCACCCACCAAGCCATGCCTGGCAGCTCGACTGCTCACGATTCATGAAGTAGTTGGATCCCGCATAAGGGCATAGTAAATTGTAAGTTTTAATCGTGGAAACTTGCCACATCCGGTGACCATCAAGCCTTGCCTGCCAGCTCGATTGCTCACTATCCCGCACAAGACTTGAAACATAATATCTTTTTACAAAACTCGTCAAAATGGATCCTATTTGAAAGCCCTTGCCACGACAAACACGAATGTGAAAACATAACTTAATTTAAACTTCTTATTCAAAATATATGAAAGTTTGAAAATCGAAAGCCCAAAGAAAAAGTACATGCGAGGGACTCGGTGCCACCACACCTGCGTGCCACAAATCCTACCCCCAATTGATGTTGGCGGGAGCCAACCGCCTAACACTTCATGGCTTCGCACGCCATTGCCACATCCGGTGACTGTCGCCGCCGTGTTGGGCCCTCGCCCAACTGTGTCGCTGGTCACTGGAGCTACACCGACATTTTTTGTGGACGTGCGCGCATGAGAGAGAGAGAGAGAGAGAGAGAGAGAGAGAGAGGGAGAGAGGGTAGACACTGACAGGTGGGCCACATATGCCTGACTAATATGGGAACTTGTATAGGAGGGTTGCTACATAAATTGACCTTTGAAATTTAAGAAATGTACTCACTAGTGCAGAAATGCTTATACACAATCTTAATTAGTGGTTTACCATTTCAATCCACGCCATTCGTACTTCTTTGAAATACTGGGCATATTTCACACGCCACAGCTGTGTGGGGCCAGCAGCTGTAAGTTAGTGGTGGTATATTATATTTTCCCCCGCCACTACTATTATGAGTACTAGCTAGTTGTCTGTGTTTAGTTTCACCACACCACACCACCAGTATCTCTTGTCGGGCCCATGTTCGAGGCCTCACTGGCGTGCCTTTGGGTAGCGTGGCACCTGCGAGGTCTTTACTACTGGCGTGTGAGACGCATGAACACCACTATTAGCGTTGCTACAATAATTCAGCTAACTAATAATGTTGCTTCTCTCTCACCTATAGCTACCACTTTCTCCCTTCCAAATACTCGTTATAGATCACTCTCCCACGCACCCACGATCTACAATAGTACTCCCTGGACTCTCTCACCTTTTTGAATTGATGACTCACTCGGCCATCTTCGTCTCTCTAGGCGACAGAACTAACTTCGTTAAATTTTGTTCCCTCACATTCTCATTTTGACAAATTTGTGGCACTTAATATGTTCCATTTTTAGTGAAGGTTATGCCGATATTTTCTATGATGCTGTTGGTTATTTTTTTTCATATACCCCTTATTGGCGGTTCGATCAATCTAACGATTCTATGGATCAAACTATAAATGGATTCTTGAAGATAATGGTGGAAGATATGAATCGAAAGGGTAAAATAGAGATATTATGTCTGTGTAAGACTTGCAAAAATGTAGTTTTGATCCACCCTTTTACTAGTCGTGTGATGATGTACTTGTGCAAGCATGATTTCATGCCTGCTTATACACGGCGGACAAGGCACAGTGAGGACGAGAAGGATGTTGTTTCGGACATCGAAGGGAAAACAGATGAAGAAGAAGAAAACCCTTTTAATGAAGAGTTGGAAGGAAGGCACAAGAAAGAGGCGCCCAAACATGAAAAAGAGCATCAGGATGAACATGAAGGATCGTTGGCCCAATGCTTCTACATAACCGAACCGACAAAATATAGTTGTGTTGTCAGGAGTGGCAAATGAAGTATCGTCTGAATGGATGGAGTCTCCAACGAGAAAGACTACGTGAAAGAAGAGTGCACCACCAGAACGAGTAGAACTACGTTGCCTAAGACTCATACTATTATTGAGAGGATTCTCAAATGACGTCATACTTGATCTGTGTATCTCATTAACTAAGTTTGTACCAGCTGCACTTAACCGTCACATTTTTTTAAGAGTACCGTAAGATATATTGATGTACGAATTTGTATTTGCATCGATCTATTTTTGTAGGAATATTTGTGGACGGTCTAATTAAGCACATTACTTTTGATTAATTTGTGCATTTTCATTTACAATTTTTTTTATAGTAATTTGACTTGGCTCAGTCTACCTCCCTTCCATTTTAACCACCCAAAAACTATATCACCAATTGCACACTCATGGCCAGATCGCTTGACCTCTCAGTAACTTGCGACGGATCAGGTGATCACCGATCTAGGCACATATCCTCTATGCGGGCAATCCCATTTTCATCTACTGTCCACCACCTACTTCACTCCTCATTATCTCCGTTCCATTATCATAAGTCAATGACCCAATCAATTATATGACTTGAAATTGTTTTCATCCATAGGTGGCTAGATTTGTCCTGCAGGTTGTAGAGAATGTTCATGTATTTGCCTGTGTAATCGCCTCTATGGCTTGTCTAGCAAATGTTAGCATTGTGTACTATACAATAGCCAAATTGATATTAGATGGATGATTGCTTTTGGTAGAACATGAGATCACTTTACTACTTTGGTACTACATTCACTTTTTAGCATCAATATTTGATGTATTATAAAATATGATTCTAAATAACACATATTTAAAGTTATACAATCAAGTGAGAGTATGGTCTAGTCATGCTTAATCTTTAGTATGACCACTAGCCCTGTTCAATCGAACTCGGGATGCTAACATTGCTTCATGGATGAGCGCGCGGGGGAGAAAGCTTTGTTTCTCCTGTACTGAATAGATATGGTCATCATTATTGTTGCTACTTGAGTGTTTAGGTGCCCCTAAGGAGGTGAGGAATACGTCTTTTTTTGCGTCGTAACTCAAACGTCTCTTGTAGACCATTATCTTTCTGCCGGATATGGAAAAAATAGTTTAAACAAAGATCTGGTCGAGTAATAATCTCTACTACTAATGGAGCAGTTGGTAGTCTCCGCTGGTCAATTTTCGTCCCAACAGAGACGGTTTTTTTTTGTCCGTTTTTTTTCACTGGATTTTTTTCGTCACCTCCCCACCCCACCTCACCCCACCCCACGCATGTTGACTATGCCCAGGAGGAGGAAGAAGACTCACGCACACAAACTCAAAATGGAAGAAGATAATGAACACACAGAGCATTTTTTTTTGGGTGGCACACACACTTGCCTTTTCTCTTGTTTTTTCTCCACATAAATGAACCCAATTACAAGGGCTTAAATAGCCACCCAACACAGCTAGCTACTACTACACACCCACGCACCCACTTCCTAACATGCACACACGTACAGATGGCTATCGTGGTCAAGCCACTAACAGCTTGATCCACACGCGTAGCTAGCTGCCCACACAACTCGGCTAATGCATGATACATCCATGCTTATCTTAACTAACTACTCTGGCTACACGCCAGGTTCACGCAACGGCCACACGACTTGGCCATTTTACCATGCATGTAGCCTCGTACGACACATCTGACCGCACTAATACATGTGCACGCAGGCCACATCTCTCTACATGCACTGATCACTTGGTCACCTAATACACACGTACATGACTACGGCCACTCATCTCTTGGCTTGCCGATCTGCTCGCGTGCACTCGCTTTATCTCTGTGGTGCTGATCCGGCCGCTACGCCATGTTGCCGAGCATGCAATTTTCTTTGTACTTGGCTGACTAATGCATCTCTACGTGGCTATTACACAATGCAACAAATTAAACATGACCTAATCTTAAATGCTTAATACTAATAACAAGATTAGTTTCAACATCTACTGTAAGACCTGAGTAGGTCATGCATTATTATGCTGGACAGGGTCTACTATTCGTCACGCGGTTGTCATCGCCAAATTATAAAGTTATTCACGATTTTTTTTCTTCATTAAACCATGTGCTCACTTGTACCCAAGTCGCTCTACTCTGTCACACAATGTTGTTGTGTACTCACATGATAAACAAATGATAACGGCTCCTGAATGCATGCTTAACCGTTGACACCTTTTACGTGCTTACTTGAATGTAAAAAGATCCTAACAAAGATTGCAGTATATATAATTCAGGCCTATATATATGTACTCGATCACCTGAATTGCCTTAGCTAGGATGCAAAAGTGAGTATTATATGAGAGGTTTCAAATTTATTTTGTGCTCTATTCCGCTTCTATCAATCTGTTTAAAATACTGGAGGAAAACAAAAAAAAGAATGTAGTAAATCTTTAGCTTCACTTCCATCGCTCCCCTTCCTACATCATACGTCTCTCATGGAAACACCTGCAGAGAAAAATGATGAATCCAGCCCACAGACCGAACCAAAAAAACTCAACCGCTGCCATGCTTCTCCCCTGGCTGGTGGCATGCCCAGCCTATAATCAAGTCCTCCCGTCTCGCCTCGCCCCCACCATTGATTTGGCCGCCCAGCTCACAGCCATGGGCATCCTAATCACACGCGCCCCCCTGCTGTCGAGGTCGCCGCCCCAGCTTTGCTACCATGGTAATCCTGGTCACGACGCGCACCCCTGCTGTCCTGGCCAAAACACAAAGAAAAATAGTTCACCATGACTTGAAATCAACCTGGAATTGCCCAGGTGAGCCCGCATCTTTGCAACTGGGTGCCACAAAATCTGTATGTTCATGTCCTTCCTTGTGTGTGTGTGTGTGTCTACTGAGCAACCCAGCAATTATCAATTATATTGACATCAATAAATGTCTGAAATTAATCATGCTATTTAAGTTGGTTACTCTTCTGGACAAACCAAAGTCAGTGCTAGGTAATCGGCTTTTGTGAGTGACGATTTGCTGCATTCACAATCTGGTTTCAGTCGATGGTTTGCAAGCCGGAATTAAGCAGCAGTGCTCTTCTTCTCAAGGATTTAGTTACTAGTGTTTTTCTTATGTTTATTTACAGAACAACCTCCTGTAGTCAGTTAGTTAGTTGGTGCTCTGCTTCAACAGCCCTATTTCTCTGCTTTTAAGTGTTGTCTTGTTTGTAATGCTCCACAAATTAGCTATCGCCATTACAAACAAGACAATACTTCTATAGCCGTCTCCAGCGGCAGCTTCCGACAGTGACGGCCATGGCCGTCTTGTGCACTCCATCATCGGGATTACAAGGGTGGAGTCATGTTCCACTCCACCCTTGTCCCTGATGGTCGCCTTCAAAACTATGTTGCTTTCCCATAGTTATTTACTTAAAATCAGCACACTTGTGGTTAGGGTAATAACTTAGTACCAGATTTGAACCACGGCACCAAAAACCACCAACTATGTGCCTAATGCGTAACGCGGAGTACTAACGCTTGGATTTGGCCGCGAAAACAGTGAAACTGACAGATGGGGCTTGCCTGTCGGGCTGACGTGGCGAAGACCAAAAAGTTTGACCGACTGATATGGCAAATAATACACAGGGCCCACCTGTCAATGAGTAAACGGTCGTCATCATCACATTCTGTTTGTATTGGGCGTTGCATCAAACAGCTTCTAGGCAGCCATCGGGGAGCTCTTTCATGGCGATGAGTTTGACAGGGTCGGATCACGGGGCGGGTGCGGTGACCTGGAAAGGCCACGCGGACGTGAAGCCAACGGCTTGTCGGGCTTCAAGCTGCCGGCTGTTAGAATACTTGTATGCGTATTATGGTATAAGTATAAACCGTATATACGCTGTAGGGCCGGTGCGGTTGTTTATCTTTTGTAACTTGGTTGGTAGGTTGTTGGAGTATCTCTATCTTGTATAGCTAACTTGGAGATCAATCCAACAACCTAACTAACTAGATCCTTGTAAACCCTAGCCGCTTTGTGGCCTATATATAACACGCAACGCGTCCCTGCTAGGCATACGCTTAACCCAATTTTACATGGTATTCAGAGCCTCTCCTCTACGCACATCTCCTGCGCCGCCAAAACCCCTCGCGCCGCCATGTCTTCCTCAAGCTCCACCGCAGCCGCTCCATCTGTGCTGATCCCCATCGCCGAGAAACTCCATCGCTCCAACTTCAACATCTGGCGCGCGCAGGCTCTGGCCACAATCCGTGGCGCTCAGCTGGTTTCCTACCTCGATCCAGAGAGGGAGGAACCGGCGCCCAAGCTGTCGGACAAAGACGGCAAGGTCACCGATGTGACGAACCCGGCATATGAGATCGACAGGGCTCGCGACTCTCAGGTTCTGAGTTTCCTTTTCAATTCCATCTCACCCCCTGTGATGGTTCAGATCGCTACATGCACCACGGCGTCAGCAGCTTGGACTGCAATCACGGAGATCTTTATCTCCCAGACGCAGGCGGCCATCGTCAACACAAGGATGGCCCTCTCCACCACCAAGAAGGGAAACTCCACCATCGCTGAGTATCTTGGCCGCATGAAGTCCCTCAGTGATGAGATGGCTGCCATCGGCAAGCCGCTCACGGACGATGATATGGTGTCGTATATCCTTGCTGGCCTGGATTTCGACTACATGTCATTCGTCTCCTCCATCTGCGCCAGGACCGTCCCCATCAAGCCCAACGAGCTCTACGCGCAACTCATCAGCTTCGAGAGCCGCCTCGCCATGTTTGAGGGTGGCAACTCGTCGTCCCACTCATCCGCGAACGCTGCCTCCCGTGGCGGTCGCGGTGGCTTCTCTCGCGGCGGAGGCCGCGGCAGGAACGGAGGCGGCCGTGGCCACGGTGGTGGCCGTGGCAATGGAGGCAACGGCGGCCGCGGCAACGGTCACGGTGGGCGCGGCCAAGGAGGCGGGGGACGAGATGATCTCCCTGAAGTATCCTGCCAGATCTGCAAGAAGCCGAATCACACGGCTATAAAGTGCTACAGACGCTTCGACATCGCATTCACCAAGGAGAAGAGTGCGAGCGCCGTGTCCAACTCCTCCTACGGCGTCGACACCAATTGGTACGTTGACACAGGCGCCACAGATCACATCACCGGAGAGCTCGACAAGCTCACCATGAGGGAGAGGTACAACGGCCATGATCAAGTGAACATGCCCAACGGAGCAGGTATGAAAATTACCCATATTGGTCAAGCCTATGTTCGTACTCCCACTCGTAATCTTCATCTAAAAGATGTTCTTTACTCACCTAAAGCCACAAAAAATCTCGTTTCTGCTCATCGTCTATCCCAAGACAATAATGTGTTTCTTGAAACTCACCCTCGTTTCTTCTTCATTAAGGACAAGGCAACGAGGAGCACCCTCCTCCACGGCAGGTGTAGAGCCGGCCTCTACCCCCTATCATCAGCTTCCTTAGGCCCGGGCAGGCATGCTTTTGGTGCCACCAAGATCTCTCCGTCAAGGTGGCACGATCGACTAGGTCATCCGTCTTTGAAAATCGTTCAGCATGTTCTTAGCAAGAACAAAATTCCTTTTTCAGTTCATGAGTTGAATAAAGGGGGTGTGTGTGATGCATGCCAACAAGGCAAAAGTCACCAACTTCCCTATCCGCATTCTAGTAGTTTCTCGAATGCTCCTTTAGAGCTTATTTATTCTGATGTATGGGGACCTGCCCGTGATTCTATCAATAAAAAGAATTATTATGTGAGCTTCATTGATGATTTCAGTAAATTTACATGGATATTTCTTCTTAAGCATAGGTCAGAGGTCTTTAAAGTGTTTCATGATTTTCAAGCACTTGTAGAAAGACTCTTTGGTCGCAAAATCATCACCATGCAAATCGACTGGGGTGGTGAGTATGAGAGATTAAATTCCTTCTTTCGCCAAGTTGGCATCACACACCATGTTTCCTGCCCACATGCTCATCAGCAAAACAGCTCCGCTGAAAGAAAACATCGTCACATTGTCGAGGTTGGCCTCTCACTACTAGCTCATGCATCTATGCCCCTCAAATTTTGGGATGAGACATTCCTTGCTGCTACGTACTTGATCAATCGCACACCTAGTAAAGTGATTAATCTTGACACTCCACTAGAAAAACTGTTTCATGAAACACCAAACTATCATGCTCTTCGTACTTTTGGATGCGCATGTTGGCCTAACCTTCGTCCCTTCAATGCTCGCAAGCTTGAATTCCGCTCCAAGCAATGCGTTTTTCTTGGCTACAGTAACCTTCATAAAGGTTTCAAGTGTCTCGACATAACTGCTGGACGTGTTTATATTTCTCGGGACGTTGTGTTCGATGAAATGGTGTTTCCCTTTGCCAAGTTAAACCCTAATGCCGGTGCACCTATCCGATCCGAAGTTCTTCTCCTCTCTGAAAATTCCTCCTCCTTACCTCTTGATCACGGGGACGAACATATAGCTAATGATCACTTGGGTAATTCTCATGAAAATTCTGCTATAAATTTTGGAGGAAATTCGGTTGTGCACTATGATTTTATGCAGCAGCAAAGGACAAGTGCAGAGCACGAGGAGGATTCAGGTGCTGCACCTGGAACTGACAGCGGCGATCCCGGTGTGGATCCGCCCTCGCGTGCCGCGCCAGGCAGCGCATCCGCCTCGGGGCCAGGCGGGCCACCAGCGGCTGACCACGCGTCCCCTCACGGTTCCACGATCAGATCGTAGAAACTTTATTTTCTTGTTACGATGATTTTCCACTTCACTCTGAAATTATATGAACTTTTCAAATGTTTCAGACTTCTTATTTCATTAAGCAGATATACCCATATCTGCTCAAATCATCTGTGAAGGTCAGAAAATAATGATACTTGTCACGAGCCTTAATACTCATCGGATCGCATACATCAGTATGTATTATTTCCAATAAGCCAGTTGCTCGCTCCATTGTTCCGGAGAACGGAGTCTTAGTCATCTTGCCCATGAGGCATGGTTCGCAAGCATCAAGTGATTCATAATCAAGTGATTCCAAAATTCCATCAGCATGGAGTTTCTTCATGCGCTTTACACCAATATGACCTAAATGGCAGTGCCACAGATAAGTTGCACTATCATTATTAACTTTGCATCTTTTTGGCTTCAATATTATGAATATGTGTATCACTACGATCGAGATCCAACAAACCACTTTCGTTGGGTGTATGACCATAGAAGGTTTTATTCATGTAAACAGAACAACAATTGTTCTCCAACTTCAATGAATAACCGTATTGCAATAAACATGATCAAATCATATTTATGCTCAACGCAAACATCAAATAACACTTATTTAGGTTCAACACTAATCCCGAAAGTATAGGGAAGTGTGCGATGATGATCATATCAATCTTGGAACTACTTCCAACACACATCGTCACTTCACCCTTAACTAGTCTCTGTTTATTCTGCAACTCCCGTTTCGAGTTACTACTTCTTAGCAACTGAACCAGTATAAAATACCGAGGGGTTGCTACGAACACCAGTAAAATACACATCAATAATCTGTATATCAAATATACCTTTGTTCACTTTGCCATCCTTCTTATCCACCAATTACTTGGGGTAGTTCCGCTTCTAGTGACCAGTCCCTTTGCAGTAGAAGCACTCAGTCTCAGGCTTAGGTCTAGACTTGGGATTCTTCACTTGAGCAGCAACTTGCTTGCCGTTCTTCTTGAATTTCCCCTTCTTCCCTTTGCCCTTTTCTTGAAACTAGTGGTCTTGTTAACCATCAACACTTGATGTTTTTTTTTTGATTTCTACCTTCATTGATTTCATCATCATGAAAAGCTCGGGAGTTGTTTTCGTCATCCCTTGCATACTATAGTTCATCACGAAGTTCTACTAACTTGGTGATGGTGACTAGAGAATTCTGTCAATCACTATTTTATCTGGAAGATTAACTCCCACTTGATTCAAGCGATTGTAGTACCCAGACAATCTGAGCACATGCTCACTAGTTGAGCGATTCTCCTCCATCTTTTAGCTATAGAACTTGTTGGAGACTTCATATCTCTCAACTCGGGTATTTGCTTGAAATATTAACTTCAACTCCTGGAACATCTCATATGGTCCATGACGTTCAAAACGTCTTTGAAGTCCCGATTCTAAGCCGTTAAGCATGGTGCACTAAACTATTAAGTAGTCATCATATTGAGCTAGCAAAACGTTCATAATGTCTGCATCTGCTCCTGCAATAGGTCCGTCACCTAGCGGTGCATCAAGGACATAATTCTTCTGTGCAGCAATGAGGATAAACCTCAGATCACGGATCCAATCCGCATCATTGCTACTAACATCTTTCAACATAATTTTCTCTAGGAACATATCAAAATAAACATATGAAAGCAACAACACGAGCTATTGATCTACAACATAGATATGCTAATACTACCAGGACTAAGTTCATGTTAAATTAAAGTTCAATTAATCATATTACTTAAGAACTCCCACTTAGATAGACATCCCTCTAATCCTCTAAGTGATCACGTGATCCAAATCAACTAAACCATAACCGATCATCACGTGAAATGGATTAGTCTTCAATGGTGAACATCATTATGTTGATCATATCTACTATATGATTCACGCTCAACCTTTCGGTCTCCGTGTTCCGAGGCCATATCTGCATATGCTAGGCTCGTCAAGTATAACCCGAGTATTCTGCGTGTGCAAAACTGGCTTGCACCCGTTGTAGATGGACGTAGAGCTTATCACACCCGATCATCACATGGTGTCTGGGCACGACGAACTTTGGCAACGGTGCATACTCAGGGAGAACACTTCTTGATAATTTAGTGAGAGATCATCTTATAAAGCTACCGTCGAACTAAGCAAAATAAGATGTATGAAAGATAAACATCATATGCAATCAAAATATGTGACATGATATGGCCATCATCATCTTGTGCCTTTGATCTCCATCTCCAAAGCATCATCTTGATCTTCATCGTCACCGGCATGACACCATGATCTCCATCATCTTGATCTATATCAATGTTTCGTCACATGGTCGTCTCGCCAACAATTGTTCTTGCAACTATTGCTATCGCATAGCGATAAAGTAAAGCAATTATTTGGCGCTTGCATCTTACGCAAATAGAGAGACAACCATAAGGCTTCTGCCAGTTGCCGATAACTTCAATCAAAAACATGATCATCTCATACAACAACTTATATCTTATCACGTCTTGACCATATCACATCACAACATGCCCTGCAAAAACAAGTTAGACGTCCTCTACTTTGTTGTTGCAAGTTTTACGTGGCTGCTACTGGGCTTAGCAAGAACCGTTCTTACCTACGCATCAAAACCACAACGATAGTTTGTCAAATAGACTCCGTTTTAACCTTCTCAAGGACCGGGCGTAGCCATACTCGGTTCAACTAAAGTTGGAGAAACTGACACCCGCCAGCCACCTGTGTGCAAAGCACGACGGTAGAACCAGTCTCGTGTAAGCGTACGCGTAATGTTGGTCCGGGCCGCTTCATCCAACAATACCGCCGAACCAAAGTATGACATGCTGGTAGGCAGTATGACTTATATCGTCCACAACTCACTTGTGTTCTACTCGTGCATATAACATCAAACCATAAAAACCTAGGCTCGGATGCCACTGTTGGGTAACGTAGTAATTTCAAAAAATTTCCTACGCACACGCAAGATCATGGTGATGCATAGCAACGAGAGGGGAGAGTATTGTCTACGTACCCTCGTAGACCGAAGCGGAAGCGTTGACACAACGTAGAGGAAGTAGTCGTACGTCCTCCTCGCGATCCGACCGACCCCAGCGCCGTTACTCCGGCGCCTCCGAGTTCTTGACACACGTACAGCTCGATGACGTTCTCCGGGCTCCGATCCAGCAAAGCTCTCGGAGAAGAGTTTCGTCAGCACGACGGCGTGGTGACGATCTTGATGAACTACCGACGCAGGGCTTCGCCTAAGCACTGCGACAATATGACCGAGGTGGAATATGGTGGAGGGGGGCACCGCACACGGCTAAGGAACGATCACGAAGATCAACTTGTGTGTTATGGGGTGCCCCCTGCCCCCGTATATAAAGGAGCAAGGGGGAGGGGGCGGCCGGCCTAGAAGGGGCGCGCCAAGGGGAGTCCTACTCCCACCGGGAGTAGGATTCCACCTTTCCTAGTCCAACTAGGAGAAGGGGGGAAAGGAGGGGAGTGGAGAAGGAAGGGAGAGGGGGCCGCGCCCCCAAACCCCTTGTCCAATTCGGACTGGGCTTGGGAGGGGCGCGCGCCACCTCCTGGCTCCTTCCCACTAAGGCCCAATAAGACCCAATACTCTTCCCCGTATTCCCGTAACTCCCCGGTACCTCCGAAAATACCCGAACCACTCAGAACCTTTCCGATGTCCGAATATAGTCGTCCAATATATCGATCTTTACGTCTCGACCATTTCGAGACTCCTCATCATGTCCCCGATCTCATCCAGGACTCCGAACTCCTTCGGTACATCAAAACTCATAAACTCATTATATAACTGTCATCGAAACCTTAAGCGTGCGGACCCTACGGTTCGAGAACAATGTAGACATGACCGAGACACGTCTTCGGTCAATAACCAATAGCGGGACCTGGATGCCCATATTGGCTCCTACATATTCTACGAAGATCTTTATCGGTCAGACCGCATAACAACATACGTTGTTCCCTTTGTCCTCGGTAGGTTACTTGCCCGAGATTCGATCGTCGGTATCTCAATACCTAGTTCAATCTCGTTACCGGCAAGTCTCTTTACTCGTTCTGTAATACATCATCTCGCAACTAACTCATTAGTTGCACTGCTTGCAAGGCTTATGTGATGTGCATTACCGAGAGGGCCCAGAGATACCTCTCCAACAATCGGAGTGACAAATCCTAATCTCGAAATACGCCAATCCAACATCTACCTTTGGAGACACCTGTAGAGCTCCTTTATAATCACCCAGTTACGTTGTGACGTTTGGTAGCACACAAAGTGTTCCTCCGGCAAACGGGAGTTGCATAATCTCATAGTCATAGGAACATGTATAAGTCATGAAGAAAGCAATAGCAACATACTAAACGATCGGGTGCTAAGCTAATGGAATGGGTCATGTCAATCAGATCATTCAACTAATGATGTGACCTCGTTAATCAAATAACAACTCTTTGTCTATGGTTAGGAAACATAACCATCTTTGATTAACGAGCTAGTCTAGTAGAGGCATACTAGTGACACTCTTTTTGTCTATGTATTCACACATGTATTATGTTTCCGGTTAATGCAATTCTAGCATGAATAATAAACATTTATCATGAAATAAGGAAATAAATAATAACTCTATTATTGCCTCTAGGGCATATTTCCTTCAGTTGGTTCGGAGTAGGTCGAGCTTGGCGGCACTGCTCGACATCAACGCCGACCACCGCGCGTCGGTCTTCTCTTCACGAAGGACGGCCCGGGCCTGTGCGTCGGCGAGGCAGTGCTCGATGGACTCCTGCACTCGAGCGGTGGCCGCGTCGGCGTGTTTCCCCTTCTTGGCACCTTTGTTGCCGTCCGGCCGCCCTTCTGACGCGCCCGGAGTCGGCGTGTCTGGCTTGTAGGTCTTCTTGGCCTTGTCGAGGGTGCGCCGGACTTCCGCCCACTTCTCACACTTGTCAATGCGCTTGTAAACGTGGAGGCACTTGAATTCGGTGTCGCGGTTGCTCTGCCGATACAGGGCGAACATGCGCAGCAACTGCGCGGAGGAACAAACAGTTGGCGGGCGCACACGACGAAGAGATACGGGAGACCGACGTGGCATACCTGATCCTCAACGCTGGCGCCGCTCTCCGGGCGAGCTGCGACTTCCTCGACGACCCCATGCCATTTGTTGCACGCCCCTGGATACGCCCCCAATGGTTCGCCATCGCCTTCGAGCCGCGCTGCATGTAGACGTCTTTGAAGTAGGGGTCGACGAGCTTGCGCTCGTCGAACTCGGCCTTGATGCGGTCCCAGTACGTCTCGAAGCTCTGGTTCGTGCCGGTGGTCGGGTCGAGGCAGACAACTTTCCATGATTCGGAGAGGCATTCCTCCTCCTTGGACGCCCACTTGATGCGCGGCTCGCCTAGCCTGGTTGCCCGCTTCTTCTTCTTGCGCCCATTCGCCGGAACAGGGGCCGGCTCCTCCTCCTCCTCCTCCTCCTCGTCGTTGTCGTCCTCCTCCTCCTGCCCGTCCTCGCCGTAGACGTAGCCGAGCTCGCCGTCCATGACGCCGCTGAGATCCAACGTCTCGTCCTAGGTGACAAACCCGGAAGATGAGGCGGACGCGGCCGAACCTGCCGCGATGATGTCGTCCATGCCGGCCTCGGTCTCGTCGGTGTCGCCGAGGTGCGAGAAGGGCAGCGCGCCACGGCGGAGTGGGGGCGTCGGTGAGGAAGCGTAGGCGGGCGGCGAGTAGTTGTATGGAGGGTACTGCACGCCGGCGAACGCGGGCGAGGGCGTGCGCTGGGCCGGGTGTCCATGGGGGAAGGTGACGTTTGGGTTGAACCCACCGTGCGCGCCGCCGTCGGCGTAGCCCGGCGAGGGCGATCTCGATGGCTGCGGCACGGAGAGCCGATGTCTTGTTGTCCCCAAGGCGCGTACTAGGCGTGGCTGTCGGGCGGATTCATCATCCACACGCGAGTCGCCTCGGCCTCGGCTTGGTCCACCGATGCAGCAGCCGCAGCCGTGCGCGCCGCTGTCGCGGGCCTTCTTGGCGATGGCCCTGTTCCGTCGGTCGGCGGTGACAGCCTCCTGTCGCCGAACTTCCGCCCTCCACTTGGCTTTTGACATACCCGGTGGCTTGGACGGCGGCGCCCTCGGCTTCCTCTGCTTCGCCTGGGCGACGGAAGCGGTCGCGGTTGCCGCCGCGCGGGGGACGACGTACTTCTTCGGTGGCATGGCGGCCGGCTGGGAGCCGAGCGAGAGAGAGATTGGCGGGAGGAAAGGAGAGAATGGGAGGGAAGTGGAGGAAAAGCGGGAAGAAACGGCGGTAATAGACTGGGTCATTTTTTCGGCGCCGGCGCGGCAAAAACGCCTGGGGAGGGCCTGTTGGGGACGCGGCTGGAGATTTATATTTCATCAAACTTGGTCCAAATTTGATGTAATGTGTCCGTGATAATTCCGGAGTAAATTCCAAAAATGCCTAAATTTCATACTACCCTCAAATCCACTCGAACAGTAGTGAGATTTGACGACAGCGCCGGGGAGGGGGTGAAAATTGAATTAATCGTGCGTGATAATTAGGCGGTGTCTTCCCTCGATCGTCTCCACACATCCAAGATCCAAGGCGCTCCGTCCCTCTTCCTTCCCGCACAAATGCCCGGCGGCGGCTCCTGTCATTGGGGGATCAGGCCATTGGCGAGGTGCGGCCCACCGACGCCCCGCCAGAGTTTGGGGGTGGAGGATCTCTTCTCTTTTCCCCGATAAAGCACGGCGAAGGAGCCGAAGAATCGCCTCGCCGATCTGAAGATTAAGCTAAGACTAGCCACAATGAAGAGTAACATACACTAGTAACATACACATATTTCTATAATATGTTATTACCTTCATAGTGGGTAGTAACATAATTATAGTAACATGCAAATCTTCATTTATTATGTTATAGACTCATATTGCTTTGAGACATGTGATGTTACAGTAACTAGCTAAGTTACTACTACTACCTCTCTCCTCATTAACTCATTTTCACATAAGCAAATTTGTTGAGTTGGACTCGATGTTACTGCTGAACTTACTCCCACTGTGGCTAGTCTAAGTAAGTGCATCATGGCTTATCTGCTTTATTTTGGTGCATTGCTTGAGTTTCTATTCCCTAACTTGTACGGACACTGCGACTCGTAGATCATTTGATACATGTGTTCCTTCGCGTGTGGGGGTAAACAGAGCCATGGATTCAAAGCATGACAATCTAATCAATGCACTGAAACACTCGAAGCAATTGTGCATATGATCTTAATAATATATAGCACAAATCATTCGCATAATAACAAGACAATTCATTAGCATACAATCCAAATAGAGGAATACTCAAATAGAATGATGGTATACACACGCAATTACTCTGTTTCTGGAGGTACATGCCGTTTTATAGTTTTGCTGCTCGATGAGCTCCAGGTACTCGACATACGCAGCCTTACGAATTATTTATGAATAAATATGCTGGAATGATTAAAACTCTGATAGATGATGGATCAATCCAACCTGAACAGAGGAGGACAGGGGAAGGAGACACCCAGCCATGACTTGATCAGCCACGCCACAGCTTGTACCTGAAGGACTTCAGAAACAATATTATGGCCGTTGCTTCTCCACATATGGCCTGTTGATGTGTCCTGCTGCTGCTTGTTTCCATAGTTCCACCGCATCGTCGGGAGCAGAATGGTGGAGTATCACCTCGTTGAGCTTTAACAGACGTGATATGTCCACGACACCAAGCGGTTCTCCGGTTCCTCTATGAGGACCTCCCTTGCAAAGCAGCTGAAGAGTGGCGAGAGGGGTCTTGACTCCTTGGTCGATCAGCACAGGCGGATGCTTTGAGTTTGGGTCTGAGGCCTCAAAGCACAGCCAGATGAGTCTTTTGAATCCGCCAGCTTCCAATCGGAAGACGCTGTTCCATAGTTCATTGCGATCCTCTGAGAGCTTGAGATATTGCAGGCATTGCAAGTGCTGCAGGGCTCCCAGTTGTTCGCTTCTGAGACCAGTTGAGAAGAGATGCAGTTTCTGGAGACCACGTACCTGTTGTAACTCCTCAATCCTAGGAATACTTCCCGATCCTTTCCGTAGTTTGATGGAACCAGTATTGCCAAAAGTGCTGAGAAAACCCAGGAAGCTATTGGGGACACCATTGAAATCAATGGACACAGACTGGAGATGCATACATTTGATAGGACGCTTCTTAATACTGGATTCCAGGTTCTGCGCCAGTTTGCTACCACCAGGGTTTAGAGTGTGCTTGTACCACAGTTTAACCTTCTTCAGCTCTCTAGCGTGTTGTACAACAAGCAGAACAATCTCCAAATCGTTTGTCTTGTCGACAGATATTGCACCAAATGTTTGCAGCTGACTGCCCTTTTCTGAAAAGAACTTGGTCAGCTTCTCTGTATTTTTACTGTCGACGTTAGTTAGCTCAAACTTTCCAAACAGGTAAGCAAACCGTGGCAGCATGATGACTTCCACGGGCAATTTTTTCACTCCCCTATCCCGAGTGTCCAGCGTCTCTAAAAACTTGAGTTCCTTCACATTATCGGGAAGCTTCTGGATGTTCGTATTTCTGAGGCTGAGATACTTGAGAAACAGCAACCCGCTTATCTTACCAAGATCCTCCCGTGTAACCTGATGGCAACCTTGGAGGTTCAAGACTCTCACGAGCTTGCATTCCTTGAAATCTACAATTCCACTGTCGAAGATGGCTAATGACCGGAGAACAGACAAATCCATTTTCTCTGGATGTCCAGTGTGTACATCAGGGCTGAACTGAACAGCGAGCCGGCGGATTTTGCCGGTTTTGCTACGCAGAGCCTTCTCATCATGAATTAGACTCACAAAGTTTCTGGACACAGCCTTTTTAATGCTAAACTCCAGCATTATACTATGCACTCGGCACCTCTTAGCAACATTGGTATAGTTGCGAACCGGAATAGGCTCAATCATACTATGGTCCATTAATTTCCTCAAACACTCACGGACATCTCCAACAACTGACTCAGAATCTTTTATTAAATCATCATCTCTGGGAACCAATCCTTCAGCTATTAATCTTCTGATGAGGCTCTTAGTGGTTGTCTGATGCCCATGTGAAAATATGCTGACATAAAGTAAGCACTCTTTCTCACCATGTTTGAGCTTCTCGTAGGGTTCGACAAGCGCCTTTCTCATTTCCGCAAATGCTGAGAAATCCTCAGAGGTGGTTTCACAACATGCCAGGCAATCGCGAAGTTCTTGGCTCACTTGCTTTGAATTTTCAATTGTTGGATCTGGTCCTTTCTCTCGCAAATATTTAGCTGCGCTGATCAGTGCCAATGGTAAACCATCACATTTGTTGATGATGATATCAACATTGTCGTTGTTGCGAAAGACAACTTCATCTTCCGCTGATGAGTAGCCATCATCTTGCCAGAACTTTGCCCAAAATAGTCTTCTTGAATTTTCTATGTCTAGACCTTTCATTGTATACATATAACTGCCTGAGCTGCGTACCCTGGCAACGGAAGGAACACTTGTGGTCACAATTATTCTGCTGTCCATGAAATTTTCACGGAATGCGTTACTTATGTCATTCCATGATGCCACTTGATGTACATCATCAACAAAGACTAGGTACCTAGCAATATTAAAAATAGACACTTTATAAGAACTAGCAACATTGAGAATATATTTACATATGTACAATGATTGAAATAAGATTGCATTGTGAGATTTTACCACTTTTTGTTATGATTATAGTATTATTTTACCATTGTAAGTATCTTCTTTTCTACCATAAAAAGGGTATCTTCCTTTCTCAATAAAAACTAATTCTCGAAACTCTAGAATAGTCAAATATAATTTAGCCATATAAATTTAATCACGGCAACCCCAAATTAAGTAATAATGTTTTGATAAACATGTTTACCATGATATTTTCTTTGAATTTGCCATTTAGGGATAATACATTTGATCTTTAAAGAACTTATTACTTGACTATAGATATATGAATTTTTCTCTAATCATTGTACATATATTAATCTTCTACTTTAATCAACATTGTCTTAATCTATGTCCTTTATATGTGTTTTTGAGCTGGGACTCCAGTGAGCCTTTTTTTGTAAAATTCAAAAATATATATTTTTAAAAGTTAATTTTTTAAAGCCATTCCACGTGACATATGTATACATTTTGATTAGGAGGTACTAAACTACATGTGAAGTTTTTTTCCAAACTTGTGAAGCACTTTTTCATATGTTTTTCAATTTTTTTAATTTCATGCTCACTTCAGCCCGATCTCCATAACTATGCATGACTAAGACCGTCTTTCTTCTGTTCCAAATTTTTTTATAAGATGATAATATCTGGAAAAAATTAAAATCTACATAAAAATAAAGACGATGCTCATAAAAAATCGGAACAAAAAAATCTGATGTCATATTTTTTAGACATGGCAAATCGAACGTTTTTATGGCAATTTATATTGGCACAAGGATGGAAATTTTAGCTTGCAAGCACATCAATTTCCTGGCAAAAAATGAACTGAGACAGATTTGCCGTGCTCACGAATTAAACTTGCCATCCTCGACAAACACAACTTGCCATAAAAAATGTTTGATTTAACATGCCTGAAAATCTGACGTCAGGTGGATATTCAGGTCCTAAAAATTTGCAAGTGGTTGACGAATGAGAATAGGCTGAACCGAGTCTAAAACTGTATGTGTCCTTGTTGTACACGTTTTCTTATATTTCCTTTTTCTTTGAGTCACCTGGTGTCCACTGTTTACACGTGTGTGTTTATACCGAGAAAGATATCGACTTTGTAATTAATTACGTATACTGAGCTTCCGTTTGGCTATGGAGTCAAAAATATATATCTGTTTGGCTATGTCCTTGTGCCCACAAGTATTGTGCGTAACTTTCAAAACTTCAGATCTCGACCATTATAGTCAAGATCAAAAGAATTTTAGTTCATGTTGATGAATATGATGGGTTATTTTTATTTTGTTTTAATAATATACTAAAATGTTTTATTTCCCTCTCACAAATCATGAATTTTCCTCTCTCGTAAACGCCATGCACAATTAAGAATTCAACGTCCAATAGGAAGAATAAGCTCACCAGCCAGGCAACAACCTCGCTCATCTCGTCCCATTGGCTAAAAGAAACACATGTTTTTACACTGCAGTTCCGTGCCTTGCAAGGGCTTGTTTTTGCAAAAAAAAAAAAGGAAGCACAAGAAGCTTTTTATTTTCGTGAAGTTGACCTTTGGGAAACTCGCCTTTTGATTTGATAAACTAGGATAAATAACTCAGTGAACAAGAGCAAGTGAATTTTCTAGCAGAACCGTTCATATCAGACGCCTTTTAACCAATGAATGTCTGCCACATGCTCACTATCCCTATACCATAGAAAGTATTTGATTCCTTTCCCTTATTTTCTTGGTTTTCTTTTTTTGCTAGGACACATCCACTCTTTAGGGGCATACTTTTTTGTACTCAAGTTATTCGTAATGAAAATAACTTTTAGGCCATAACTTCTTTGGCCTATGATCCATCCACCATGCTTTTAATTTCATCCTAAAATTTGTAACGCTTTTAGTTTTTGGACCATGATCCAATTAGAATATGTTTCCAGATTAATGTTCATCACGTTTTAATCTTTAAAATACGATCAATCTTGGACACGTTTTGAAAGTAAAATTCAAACTGCAACACCATATAAATTTACGATGACACACACACACGAAACCGTAATGAAAATATTAACAAAAACATTTTTATAATTGAGACCAAACCATGAAATATAATTAAAAATAATAATATGAAAAATTATTTAAAAACTCTAAATTAGTGGAACATAAATGAAATTCAATTGAAACAAGTGCGGATTGATCTTGGTTTGAAGATTTAAGCACGGTGAATACCAATATCCAAGCAGATTAAAAATCGGATCTTTGGTTTAGAAGATAAGCTTGATAAAAGCTTTATATGTGACACAAACTTTAGATCAAACTAAAGAGGGGGTGGGTGGGTGTGTAACGAAATTTCTTTTACTTCAGACATACCCACTACTCACTTACCATGGGAGCACCAAGCTAGCTGGCCCAAAGAATATATAGTGGGTGAATGAGTGTAGGATATATAGTGGCAACTATATAGTTCCGCTATAGCACGCTATAGCATTTTAAAGAGGTCCTACGCTAAGGGTCTTTTGTCCAAAACATGAGCAAACATTTTAAATAGCTCGCTATAGCACCGCTATAGAATTTAGAAGAGGTCCACCGCTAAAAGGCATAGCGCTATTTAAAACTTTGGTAGAAACTCGTTTCCAACTCAAATAAAAAAAGTTTCATTTAGCGGTGAACAGAGTTATGTACTTTCGATTCAGTGCAATTTGTAAGGTGGAATCACTCATGGTTTTATTTTTGAAATCTTAGAATTAATACCACAATTTTTTTGCAAGAGGTACAACTACTCAGTCTAAACTATGATTTTCAAGTTACGTTAAAATTTAAGAGAATATGATGATTTTGATGAGAGAGAGAGAGAGAGAGAGAGAGAGAGAGAAGAGAGAAGAGACCTTTTGTTCTTCTGGAAGTGGTCCGAGTCATCTTCAGAGTTACTTCCAAGTGTTGATGTCGGTCTAACTTGTTGGCGAATCTTGCTTAGGATGTCCGCAGGGTTGTGGTCAGATGCCACAACCCATGCCTTGTAATGGAAATCCTTGGTGACAGCATCGTCTTGATAGAGCGCCCTTGCGAGGGCAGTCTTTCCAGAGCCGCTGCATCCCACGATGGAGATGACGCTTAATGTCCCTCGATTGGATTCAACGCCTAGGGAGAGCAGCGGCTGAATCTGCAGTTTGGGTCCCTCAATGCCCACGAGATGCTCTTGAGCATAAGAAATATGAGATCCAGCTGACAAAGACGAGCCAGCCGGCGTCCCGATCGGCGACGCCGGTTCAAAGCCCCTTGGCAGCTCATCTTTGAGACGCTTGATGTGTTCCTTGAAATCTCCGATGCGATCAATAAGCAGAGGACGAGTGTCCCACCCGGTCGCCGTGAGGATGAAGGAGCCACATGGTCCGGGAACCCAGAGACCTTGCACGAAGTCGTCGATATCATAAGCCAGCTCCTGCAGCTGCAGTTGCATTCCCGGTGTCAGCTGCAGCTTCTGCTTCTCTTTTTCCAAGCGCAGATGCATTATGATTTCGAAATCAGCCTTCAAGGATCTGAGGCCCCCGGTGAGGTCGCGAGTGCGCTTCTTGTGTTTCTCTATGAGGTTAATCAGCTTGCTGATACACCCAGCTACACTCCCAAAGGTGCGGACGAGCTCCATTGCTCACTCCGCGCCTCCCGGCCCCTACCCTACCTACCTCTCAGAGCCTCACATGGAAATGACTTGCATCAAGCGTACAGTGTGTACATCCACTACTACTAGAGGGGATCGACATACGTATATATAAACACCATGATAATAGTGCGCCAATTACAACTCTAGCCAGCTGCAAGAGTTGTTTTTTGGGTGGTGGGGCCACTGTCTAAAACACAAAAAGCCAGAAATCTTAACATAAGAAAAACAGAGGGAGAGAGAGCAGCAGCCTATGGTATGCTAGTCCTTGTATGTTACTGTTCAATAAATGAGGGACTGTGCTGGAGATTTTTCACCGTGGAATCTAATGTACCTGCACGTAAATATATCATGCGCTCAGGATCATCTTAGAAAGGGTTGTCGATCATATCTCCTTGCCAGGTCCACCTCTGCGCTTCGTTAAGCATTTTCTAATTTTCTAATTAACACCCAATAATACAGCTCACACATGTGGACAGCGAAGAATAATCCGGTATGAAGCTTCATTATACACACGGAAGCAGCCCACACAGCCACGGAAACAAACGCTACTTATACAAACGGAAGAAGCCCACACAGCCACGGAAACAAACACTTCTCGACAGAGAGAGAGAGAGAGAGAGAGAGAGAGAGAGAGAGAGAGAGAGAGAGAGAGAGAGAGAGAGAGAGAGAGAGAGAGAGAGAGAGAGAGAGAGAGAGAGAGAGAGAGAGAGAGAGAGAGAGAGATCTAGAGGTCTAGATCATGGAGGGTCTTCCTTTAGTGTGCTATTCGAGTGGGACAATGAATTCCCTTCTGGACAAGCTCACCAAACTGAAGAACAATCATTCCAATCCACCAGACCAATTTTCCGTTATGACTGAAAAGATGAAGGAAGATCTGCTGGGGCTTAAGAAGGAGTTCTGCGACAAGCTGGGCGTATCCAAAGTGTGTATGAAGCAAGTAAGGGAGCTGGTCTTCGAAATCGAAGACTGGATTGATCAAAGGCCGGAGACCAACATGCTGGATTCAACGGACACAGAAGAAATCAAATACTTCATGTCTGAGATCAAGGAAGCGCGTGAGCGCTTCAAATGGTATGGCAGTCTTCTCAAGGTAGACTCCAGTGACACCGATTTTGCTGTTGTTGCACCCAGCAAAATCACCATTGACCCTCGTCTGCTTGTCGAGGAGAAATATTGTCCTGGTCTTCTCGATGGCCCGAGGGACGAGCTTGTCAAGCATTTGACAGACCAGACGGAGGAGATGTTGAAGGTGGTGTCCGTTGTAGGAGTGGAAGGCATTGGTAAGACTACTCTTGCCAAGGAGATCTATTCGGAGCTTCAACTTCATCGGCTGTTCGAGTGCCAAGCTTTTGTCTCTGTTGGCAGGAGACCTGCCATGAGGGAGATACTAATGAATATACTCCGTCAAGTAAATCCTACAAGTGATTTTACAATAGTTGATGAGCAAGATATTATCACGGAGCTTCGGGAATACCTCAACACGAAGAGGTATTTGCAATCACATTCTTGTATAGTGTAACTTTGAAGTGTGTTCGATGGTGCTCCTGTAATGCAATAGTAAAAAAGTATTATATGTGAAAACCAAATTATTACATTACTTATTTAATTTTTGAGCTTTTACTTGCCAAAAGTGTGATTAGTCCACCTGTAGTTCGTAATATGTTACACCTTCTTGGAGATAATATAAGATACTTACCGTACAATGTTCAAGGAAAGAGCTAGGTAGTTTGAGGTGAATACCAATTTAAAGAAGAAATATATTGCATAAGGGATGTCAATTTTCCAGCTTAGTCACTTACTAGACATAATATGCTATATTGCACGGTTGACAGAAAAGTCTCACAATGTTCGGTATTTCAGTGCTCCTGTTGAATGTCAAATTTGGCTAGTGAAATTTTATTATGCTAGCATTGCCTATGGAAAAAATCATGAATAATTAGCTCAGTACCAATAGAAAACATAAGCAACTTTGCTTGAACATACTCAAGATATGGATATCTTGGAAGGAAACATGGTAAATATATTTAAATAACATGTGTCATTTGGGCATCTAAAATCATATTCTGCAGTGTTCCATTTTTCATATGAAAATTATTTTTGAAAATTGCTTTTGGAGACGCAGCTCCATGGGGGCCTCATTTGCAAACTTCAAAATTCATCAAAAATTCATATTTTTACATTTCAAAAAATTCTGAAAAAATATAGATATACATGGAGGCATAATGTACATGTGTGTAAATTTTCTGGACGAAATATGTTTGAAATGAGGGCTGTACAAAAAATATTGGGGCTTTTCAGCACATAATAGTATTCATCCTCAAAGTTCATGAATTTGTTTTTTTGTACAAGTCGCATTTCAAGGTATTTCATCCTGAATTTTTACACACATATACATCTCGTGCTTATATACTTGCATATTATGTATATATGTGTGTAAAAATTGATTATAGTTGATAACAGCTACTTTATTTGTTAGGTACTTCATCCTAGTCGATGGCATATGGAGTACATTAGATTGGAAAGTTATCAACTGTGCTTTGCCAAATAATCATGGAAGTAGGGTTCTAACAACAACTTGCAACACGGATGTTGGCAAATCTGCTTGTTCTATCTATCCTAGTGATCTTGTCTACCACATGGATGCACTTACCGAGAAGAACTCCAAAATACTTTTTCTCACTAGAATGATAACTATTCAAGTTGAAGAAAGAGGTGCTGAATTTGAAGAAGTGTCTTGTAACATGTTGAACCTGTCTGGTGGCATGGCATTGGCCATAATTGTTGCAGCTGGCTTGTTAGGCCGTAAATCCAAAGAACTGTCAGAGCTTAAGTTGCTTGAGGAATCTATTTATTCAACATTGAAGCAATATTCCACCTCCAAAGGGATGACCATGATATTGCACATGGGTTATGCCGATCTCTCTCTTCCTTTGAGGTCATGCTTTCTCTACCTAGGTATTTTTCCGGAAGGATATATCATTAAGAAAAATCGTTTGATACGGCTATGGGAGGCCGAAGGATTTATTTCCAGAACAGATAAAGAATGCTTGTGGGTAACAGGGGAGAGGTACTTCAACGAGCTTATCAGTAGGAGACTAATTCAGCCAGTGTTTGGGTTCGAGGATGACCAGGCATCTGGTTGTACCATTCATGGGGTCATTCTTGACTTCATCAGCTCCTTATCCAGAGAAGAGAACTTTGCTACCATGGCTGTAGAATTGACTTCTGGTGCATTTCCATGTGACACGATTCGGCGGTTCTCGGTCGACTACAGTAACGAAGATGAAGCTGACACCTTCTCCAGAATCACCGTTCACCTTTCAAGCATGCGATCCCTAACCGTTTTCGGGGATGTTGAAGGGATGTTTGATCCTCTGTGCCCCTCGGATTCCGAGGATGGTGAAGAAATTAAAGTTCCTCCGGTGAATGTTCTTTGGTCCTTCAAACTTTTGCGGGTGCTAGACCTAGAAGATAGGAAGGAGTTGAAAGATCACCATATGAAAGGCATTGGAGGATTGGTCCTAGTGAGATACTTGGGACTCGCAGGGACTGGTATCAGCTGGTTACCAGAAGAGATCGGAGAACTGGAGCAGCTAGAGACCCTAGATTTGAGGCGGACCAGCAGGAACTTGACTTTGCCCGCATCTATATTTAAATTGCAAAAGATGAAGCATCTGCTGCTTGACGTAGATGTCGAGAGAAGTTGGGTGATGCAGGAATTAGAAGAAGCACACATTTGGGCTAATGAAAGCAACTCATTCGGTACGGTGGTAGAGCTGTTGAGGAAGTCTGAGTGGCTAAGGAGGCTTGATGTAACATTCACTAGTTTATTCAAAGCCATTCCAGAAGCAATCGATTTCACACCTTTTCTCGATGAGGTTGTAAAGTCCAAGGTCCACTCCCTATCTCTTAATTGGCCGTTTTTTTATGATGAAAAGGTTTCCCTACTGGTGGATTCATGGGAGATGGTCACTGCTTCACTAGAAAATAAATTTGAGCCACCAAGATTTGAGCTCAGACTACCTTATCTTCCTCATGGGCGAGTTCCACCAAATATGGGCTCACTCTACAGCCTCACCCATTTGCATATTGGTCTTAAAGAAGCAAAATTAGAAGATTTACATGTCCTCGGAGGCTTGACTAATTTAGTCCTTCTCAGCTTGCTTGCATGGAATTGTTTCCTAGAAGGAAGGTTCGTCATCAGGACGGGTATATTTCCGTGTCTGAAGGTGTTATCTTTCATAATCAAAGATAGCTGGAAGGGCCTGGAGTTCAAAGATGGAGCCATGCCACAGCTTCAAAGGCTTTGGCGTACCCTCAAAGTGATGACAGCAGGGGGTCGATTTGAATGTCCGGATATTGGCATCAAGCACCTAAGGTGCCTCACAAGATTCCATGTGGAGATCGATTGCACAAATGCCACATATTCACAGGTGGACGCCGCAGAAGCTGCCATCAGAGCACAAATTTCTGAGCCCACGTTAGTATTGAGCAGAATCGATGAAAGATATATGAAGGACGAAGGGAACCACTCGCTAGAGTTGAACGAAGAAGATGAAGACCAGATGTCGAAGGATGAAAGGCAACATCCGGGAGACTTGCACAAATTACTAGATAAAGGCAAGATGTGTAAAAGTGAAGGTGAACAGTACTCCATTCCCTCTAAAGGACGAAGGCAGAATAAGCGGGGAAGCATGTTACATTCCAGTAAAGTATCAGAAGACAAGATGGAGAAGGACAAAGGGCAACAATTCACTAACCCTGGAAAATTATCTGAGGAGACCGGCAAACACAAATTATCCAAAGACAAGATGAAGAAGAACAAAGGGTAACAATTCATTGACCTTGGAAAATTATCCAAGAATACGGATGTATTCGACTTGAGCCAAAAATTATTCAAGGACCGAGGTGTCCAGCTAGGACGGATGATGGAGTCACTGTGAGACAGATAGATAAGCCCTGTGCATTTAATTTGTGGCTAGGTTTTTTCCTTCGCTAATTAATAACAGCGCAAGACCTCATGACTTGTGTGGGACGTGCACGTAGATGTATATAGGCAGTGAGGCACGCTTGTTTTTGCCACGTCTAGCTAATTAGCTAGTGTCTACACAGACGTGGCTGGTTTTCGTGCTCGTGCGATATGGCGCGATTGTGCCGGATCCATGCCACATGGAGACGGAGTGGGTCTTTGACTATTTTCCATTTCTGCAATCATTAGTAAACCTAAGAGAAAAAGGAGAAACCCCGTATCATTCACATGGGTACAATGAAAATTACCAGTGTCACCCCTCAATTTTTTTTTCCAGTGTCCAACGTGTTCCTGACGTTAAGGTTAGGGCTGCAGGACTGAAAGTCACCATGACTTCATGCCATTTCATGTGTCCATCAACCACATGAATGGAGAATCAATCCTATATGGTTAGAAAGCCTCCCTCGTACCCCCTCGCCGGTCGCCCCTCCATCCACTTCGATCCCATCCCTCCTTCCTCTCCGGCGCGCTGGGGGACAGCGCCGGGCAGAGCTCGAGCGTTCGACGGAGGCGAGGGCGCGAGATCCGTGGAGGTGCGGCCTCTTCCTCGATCTATGGCGGCGTAGTGGCTCCTGCTGGAGGCCTTTGTGGTGATGCGGGGTGAGATGGAAAGAGGATGGAGGTGGGGCTGGGCGTGCCCGATGGCGGCGGTGGCATCTGGTCCGGATCTGGTCTTGGTAGACGCGGCAGCGACTCCGGCCCGGATCCGAACATGGCGGCGGCGCCGTCCCCTCCTGCGGGGATAACATGCCAGATTGCCAGATGGTTGGTCCTCGTGGCAGCGCCAGTGGCAGCGGATCTTGGGATTCCCCATCCGGGGACGTCACAGGACGCGCATGGCGGCCAGAGCTTCCTCCGGCGTCGACGGCGCGTGATGTGGGATCACGGACGCGGTTGCTGTTGTATGGGTGACGACGACGGCTGGCGCGACAGTGGGTGCTCCCTGTAGCACCCGGAATCAAGGCGGCGACCCCTCTTCATCAACGGCTGCGAACTCCAGGATCGTGTGGGTGATTCAGAGTCTGGATCTCGAGGTGGTGACAGCCTTCTGAGGCTGGT
Organism: Aegilops umbellulata; assembly: GCA_032464435.1. Classification (NCBI taxonomy): domain Eukaryota; kingdom Viridiplantae; phylum Streptophyta; class Magnoliopsida; order Poales; family Poaceae; genus Aegilops; species Aegilops umbellulata. The sequence continues at coordinate 11,750,526 of CP136054.1, forward strand.
GGTGGTATGGGACGTCCCTTCCACCAATAGATCGGGTTCGATGCAGTTCGACAGGTGACACATGTGCCTCCTTCGGAGTTGTCGGGCGGTGCCTGTCTCCGGCAGGTGAAGCTACCAGCGGATGCTACGCACGGCGTCTTATCACTACTAGGGAAAACCCTAGCAGTAGTGCGGGTATTTTGCCTATCAATAGCGCGGGGCGAAGCGCTACTGATAAGGCGCTACAGCTAACGTGTAGCAGTACGCCTGTCATCCCATGCTACTGCTATACATGGCTAGCAGTAGCGCGCTTTGGTGCAGAGCGCTGCTGCTAATCTCTGCAGCGCTTTTTAGCAGGAAGCACTACTGGTAAGGGAGAGCTACTGCTAACTTTGTTCCCCTCGCTACTGCTAGTTTTATTAGTTTCTGTTTTTTTTCCTGCATATTTGTTTTGTATTTGAATAGGCTTTATACAATAATCTTTAGCATATCATACACATACAAATGTAATCATAGCATATACATACAACTAGTCTCATCAAATCATGTCATCATCATAATCATCATCCAACACAAAATGGTCTCTCATCATCATCTTGAAAATAGCGATACAAGTCTTGATTATTTGCAACTACATCATCATCCATCTAAACAATGATATACGTGAGAAGAGCTATCACTATGTGATATACGCGAGAAGAGCTATCACTATAAGTGAGAGCGGAACTATGCAGTACATGAGTTTGTATCCCTCTCTCGTATTAGCGTGAACCTAAACTAACTACTGGCTGTCGCTCGGAAACCACAAACCGGTACACCTGGGCCTGACACTCCGGCCACTCGTCGTATACTCCTGCTGTAGCACTTCTTCGCCATCGATGATCTATGCACCTGCATCGTCACATGATTCGATGATATGCAACATATATAGTTGAGCAACAGAAAGAAACAGACTTGGCAAAAATAGAAGCAACATATCATAAGCATAAATAACAAGGTTCATCGTACCCAAAATGCCCTAACTAGAGTGATCTTCGCTAGTCGAGGAGGACGGTTTAATTACATCATAAATAAAGTTTCGCCATGCATAACTCAAAGTTTTTTCATACAAAAAGTATGGGCTAAACGGACACATTGTCATATATCGATAATCACTCCAACATGTCGTGCCATCCATCCATGTCAGGGAGATAGTCCCCGAGCTTAGTGAAAGGCTTCATGTCGAGACGCTGAGAGGCTACGCGTGTTCGGACGTCTTCTCGCGACATTTGTCCTTCTTCGTAGAACATTCTTGTTTTTTCGACGACCTCCTTCATGATGATTTGGGAAATTTCGCGCTGGATGTGATAGAACTCAGCTCGTAGTCGATGATCCTCGATATCTCCTAAGTCCTTTGCCCATTGCAGAATATGGGCATCGTCGGATTTAGGTGACATGTGAAGGTTCTGGTGATCCCGCCTGTACTCCAGAATGTGGTGTAGGACATAGAATCCATCATTAAGAGAATCATTCGGTTGCTGGATGCAGCAGAAGTCGGTCTTATGGCTGAAGATGGGCTTGTCGTCCCTTGTCTTCTTGTCGTTGACCTCTCCACCCCGTTTGCTGTAGTAAAAGATAGCACTATCGAGAACAGACTTGATGTGGGTGTAAACCTTTTTGGTAATGTTCTTCGAGGAGTCCAAGTGAAGAGCGTGGGAGTATCGGGGGTAGAGGATGATGAGGACGGCGTGCCCGCTGTTGCGCAAAATAAGTACACCTCAAATTAATTAGCCTCCACCGTGCAGATTGAATGATTGAAATCGAAGGAAGGATATCCGCGCGGATGACTTACAGGGGATGATAAGGCACGAGAATCGCCTCCTTGTCCTTATTGGCGATCATGAAATTGATGAGGTAGTCCCTCACGTATTCACAGTGCTTTGCGCAGACTGCCAAGAAGCCCGTGCATGAAGTACGGGTCAGCGACACAGATAAAAGGTATGTGATCAACCCCGACGAGATAGTTCGTGTGCAAGGCATAAAGGCGGACAAACGTAAAATCGAGCTTCTTCTAGTGAAACATGTCGAAGATGTAATCGAATCGAAGGAAGAACTTCTCCGCGGGGAATGTGTCGACGTACGACAATTGCCACAGCACATTAACCACGTAGAGTGGGTATCCTGGATTTTTCGAGGCAAGGAGGCCTTTCTCTCTCCGCAGCACATCATCATGAAGTCTGCTTACATCGCCGAATTTGGCCCCTATCGCTGCTTTAGGCAGGATTAATTCACCGGCGATATGCCGTTTTGCCGCACCGGGGATATCTATACGGTCTTGAACCCGAGGATGCTGAGGCGGCTGGATCATAGAAGCAACTTTTTTGCCTTTCCTTGGTCTCTTTCTAGACTTCTTTACTACCGGAAGGTTGTCCATAATACGTTCAGACTCCGGAGGCGGCAATTCAGGCACCGACTCATGACGCTCAAACCCTAAGTAGGCACCAGTATTGACATACTGTTGAGTGTCATCGTCATCCTCATCCTCATCTATGGCGACTTCACCAGCGACTAATGGAGCCTCTTCCTCACCCCTCAGCTATCACCCAGCACGACAGCCGACACTAATTGGGTAGGTGAGGTGTTGATGTTCATACCTAACTGCGTGCTCGTGGGTGTGCTCCCGACCGCCTCCAGACGAAGCAGACTCTTTCGCCACAACAGGACCCACCCATTGCAACAATCACAAAGCCGCCGTGGGGTCTCTTTGTCATCCCCCACTAGTACCGGAGGAGCCAAATTCTCGTGGCCTAGTTTAACACTGGCCACGGAAATCTTGAAGACGTCCAGGGGGATCGGCCGGCTGTGGAACAATGGTTCCTTCCGCTCCATTATCGTCGCCTTCCCCACGTCCACCTTTTGGTCGCCGATGGTGTACAATATGGTGCACGGGGTTTCGTCAGCCTGCAAAGAAAAGTCTGCGACGTGAGACATCTGAAAGGCAACGAAAAAGGGAGATTATACATTTATTGAAGGGAGCCGGTGTAACAGATACCGTGAGGACGTCGAGCTCGGCCAAAGACGAAGCACCGCCGAGCACGTCCGGTGTCGGAGCCGGTGCCGGAGCAGGTGCCGGAGCTGGTGCGGGAGCAGGTGCAGGAGCCGGTGCGGGAGCAAGTGCAGCTGCAGGTGCTAGTGCAACGCTAGTCGAACTGCTCCCGAAGAAGTCAGCAAGGGGAAAGTCCGCTGCATTTTTTTCTGGATTTTTCCTACTCCAATTGAAAACGGCCGGAACCAAGGTAGTAGACATATCTACAAGCACCTGTTTTGCGGAAGCTACCGCTGTTGCGACTATCTCAGATGATTTCTTCTCAACCGCAATCTCAACCTTCTTGTCGATGTTTTATTCAGTTAACCTCTGTCTTTCCTTTCTCTGCTCCGTTGTCTCACGGTAGTACTTCTTCCACGTGGCGCCGTCTCCGACACCGTGCACGCGTCCATACGACGGTCGAGTCTCCACCGGAAGTCCTTTCAATATATTTAACGCCCGGTTGAATGGAGTGTCCCACTTGGGCCTTGCCAACGCCTCAGACGGCGAGTCGCTTTCGGCCGCAATCCTGTGCTGCTCTCTCTGCAAAAGGCACAAGGGTCGTTTACAAATATGACTAACGTGGAGTCTCATGAACTCCGCCGTGACCGCGTTGGGCCACACTTGACAGCTTATATCAAGTCTTTATATTCTGTAGAGCCGGCTTCAATTTAATTGGTCTGGATTATATGAGTAATCTACTCCGAGCAACTTGTTTCGTGGCCTAAAAAATAATGCAAGATGATACCAACCGCAAAAACTTTGCTACAGGTTGTATTGGCTGATATCAATCGTCCTGTCTCAGCAGAGCTGTTTTGTAGTTGCAATAATATGAGTTTTCTTTGAAAGCGGTGAACCAACGACGAACGACCTGCCACTGTCAAATTATGTATGCAAAGATAACCTAAAAATAAGCTACTAGTGGAGGAGCTTGTAAAATTTTATAGATTGTGGCATAACCTAGCTACTACATGACAGGCGCATTACGGAATTATAAATATGCACGTCACAGTGTACATGACCCGTACACCAAGCTAATCATACATGGCTTGTATACAATAATACGTATGCCGATTGCCGAGTCACGGCGTGTGGTAGCGTGCCGGCCGGCCTGTCCTTAACTGGAGCATAGCTATCTTAATCTGCACCTGGCAATTTTTTTCTAAAGAGTGCCTGCTAAGGCAAGCTCTCGATCTGTCACAACCAATGGATGGAAGGGGGTAGACTTCAGGACTTCACATTTTCAGTGTACCATTTGTGAGATGAGGCCTACAATAGCTTGAAATTGCATTGTCCGATTACAAATCCATACCTCAACTTTACAGAATTGTCATCAACTCGGTTGTACTATAGCCCCCCGTATTTTCTGAAATTCTTCGTTAGGCCCCCTTCGTCAACGGAAAAAGATAGTGCACACTTTAACGCCCCTAGATATCCATATGGGTTAAATAGGCACCAGAGAAATTGCATTTACATCTCGACATGACAAAACTCGATCACCATCGAGAATAACATGACATACAGTTACTCACATCATCATCATCAAAAGCATAGATCATAACCATAAAGAACACTCTGGTCTGTAACTGCAGCAGCAAGACGAAGCAAACCGTGAAAGATGGCATGCCATTCGTCACAGACAAGAAATGAAGTGTGGAGAGCAAAGACTGTTTTTTAGGGGCGAATGGCGGAAAGTTCACCGGCTGGAAAACTCGTAGAGCGAGAACCTACCTACCTTAGAGCATCTCCAGCCGTTTGCCCCCCCCCCCCCAGGAGCCATTTTTTCAGCCGCTTGTGGTTGGGCCGGCGGAATTTTTGGCTTGGGGGGGCAAACTTTCCCAGCCGTGCCCTACCCAGGAGTAAGAAAAGAGAGGAAATTACCCTCCAAAAAAAAGAAAGAAAAGAGAGGAAAGCAAGGTAGCAGTGGCCATGGCTCATCGGCCCGATCCTCGCCCGAGATGGCGTCCTTCTCCGGCACTCCCGGAGCCATGGACGCAGCGACGTTGACGGGACCAAGGCCGATGCGCACGACATCGCGGTGCACAGCCCGACCGAGGGCGGACGCGAAGGTGAACCCGTCCATGGGAAGGTGCGATCCCGGCGAGGAGGCTGAGGGAGGCGTGGACATGGAGGAGCCGCCCAGCGCATCCGGCGCCACCAAGTCAAGCTGCGCGCTAGCTCCAGCTCCCCGGAGGAAGGACACACGAGGAGGAGTCTCACCGGAGCGCCCTATCGGGAGACGCCGAGGCCCGAGAATATGTTGAAGGCGAGGCGCCCGAGGGAGCTCGGCGAGTAATCGATGACGGGTATCTTGGCGCGGAACCGGGCCTGCCGCTGCTGCTTCTTGACCTTCCGCACCAAGAGCGAATTGTTGAGTGGCTTACGCAGTGCCGTGGCGAGGCAGGACCTCGCCTGCGCGACCGCTTCCTCCCTCGACGCCGGTGGCGAGGGGATGCCGTCCGTGGGCGTCGGGGACGGCGACAACGACGAGGACAGGACGCGCTGCGGCGGCCGACTGCGGAGGAGGGTGAGCTGGAGAAGAGGCACGCGCGGCGATGGGAGGAGGAAAAGTGGGGAGAGAGGGAGACAAAAAGGTGGGGAGAGAGAGAGACGAAAAGGGCTCGTTCGGTCGCGAGGTTGGGTTGGGCCAAATTTTGCGTGTGCTAGCCAAAACACGTAGGTTGCTGGGGCACAAGTAGCGCTCACTTTCTTCTTTGTGTACGCTCGCTTTGTTTTTCTTTTTGTGCTGCCGCTCGGTACAAAACGGAAAATCCTATTTCCCGCATATAACATGGAATAACTCTCTGTAATAATAGGCCAGGGTCCCAGCATCTTCCGGTTTTGGAGCATTCGACAAAGTACATATGTGTAGATTTGTTTTTATTTTCTGTGTTTTCTCTGCCGGTTTAGCCTTTTTTCTATTTTAATTCTGTTCGTTTTGTATTTTATTTCGAAATTTTTTTTTTTTTCAATTTATGAATAGTTTTTTAGAAAATATGGACATTTTATATTTTCAAATTTTAAAATAATTGTGACCATTTATAAAATATCTGAATATTTATTAAAAAAATTCATGAACGAGTTTTCATTTCATCCATCTCTTCAAAATTATAAAAAGGGAAGCCATGTTTTCCGAGCCAGCAACTATGGAGGTGTACGGGGGACCTACACCTTTTTTTTTAGGGGACGGGGGACCCTATACCTACCGCGTGCCCCCCGGCTCACATGGCGTTCGTATGGGCCGGCTATTCTTTCTTTTCTTTTTTTTATTTTTTCCTTTTCATTTCTCTTTTTCTTCTTCAATTTTCATTGCGAATTATTTTTTCTAATTTGTGAGCATTTTTTGTTCATCGAATTTAAAAAATACTCATCAATGTAAGAAATGTTTAATAATTAAAAAAATGTTTATCGAATTAAATTTTTACTTCATCGGATTTAAGGAAATGAATATCAGTATACAAAATTTGTTCATCAAACTACAAATAGTTCATCAAATTTGAGTTTTGATCATCATTTAAAAAAAGCAGTGAATACAAACTTATTTATCAAATTTTCAAAAAAAAATCTAGAATACAAATTTCATTCATCAAGTTAAAAAATGTTCATTAAATTAAAAACCAATTGATCGAATAAAGAATTCATCATTACTAAAAATTGTTCATAATATTATTACTAAAATTAAAAGTGTATATTCTTTTAAAACTATGAACATTTTTAGTTCAAGCGTTATTTTTTATAATTCACAATTTTATGAATTTTAGAAATAATTTTGTAATCATTAATTATTTTAACCTAGGATAAAACAAAAACAGAAAAAAAGAAAAACGAAAAAAGGAGCGTTCGGTCCGCGCATGGGCCAGGCTAACAGGGCGCGCAAAGGGGTGGACTGGGGGTGCGCGCTTCCGGCACTTCTGGCGCCCTGGTAGCCAATAGTAGAGGTCCTGTTTGGCGCACTCAGCGCCCCTTAGACTAGTTGGTGCTCCCAGACGACTTTTAGCGGGCCGGGCCAATAAATTTCTGTGTTAACGGAAACACAAAAGGAAAGACTCATGGCAACATAGCCTCATTTAGTGCACCATGGCGCGCTGTTTATGGGTTTTAGTGGACCATGACCTTTTGGAACACATGATCGCAACAATGGAACTAGATGCTAAGAACTGACTCTTTTCTATGATAGATGTCCTGAGTCATGATGAATTCACACGGATGTTAATCACTCTTTGGGCAATATGATATGCAAGGAGGAATGTTATTCATGAAGGGATTAATCAGAGTCCGTATGAATCACATAGATTTGTTTCAAGCTTTGTCTCGGAGTTGGATCAAATTTCGGGAACACCAGAAACACCTGGTATATATGATTCAGACTACATGTAATAATAGGCAACATTGCCGGATCCCGCCTGCTGCAGGACAAATAAAATTTAATGTTAATGCGGGATTATCAGTGGAGCACAACATAGGCACAGCAGCAGTAATTTGTCGAGACCGAGATGGTTCCTATATTGGGTCTTCAGTGCTAGTGATTCATGGCATCGCTGATCCTGCCACTCTATAAGCTTTAGCCTGCCGAGAGGCTTTATCGTTGGCGCAAGACTTGGGCATGCAACATCTTCAAATAGCATCAGACAGCAAACAGGTCGTCAATCATATTCGCGAAGGAGTTGGAGGAAACTATGGGAGTGTTATCAAAGCGATTTTGCACATCGTTAGAATGTTTAATTATTGTAATTTTTCGTCTGAACCTCGAGCTTCTAATTTTGAACCTCATAGGCTAGCTAGGTCAGGTGTCTCTCTGCCCAGAGGCGGCATCTTTGGTTGGGCACGTCAAGTGACCCAATAGCTTTTCCTGTAAACATCTTTACCAATTAATAAAAGCCTAGCTACCTTTGCTAAGAGAAGGGTGAACGGGCTATTCCACACGCTAATTTGGGAGAACGGTTATTCGAACCACGGACAGGAAGATGTATTGCCATAGCAAGTAACCACTAGGACGTGCTGATTTAGTTGGTCAATATAAGGAAACAGTACTATTTGAACCTTTCTTTTAGTTAATATATTAACTCTTTCTTTTTTGCGAGTAACGTATACTATTATATATCCAACGTAATTAACATGAAAAAATCACAAAATTTGGAGTAAGCTGGCGAATTTGGAAAAAAAAAGTTCACAAGCTAAAAACATCATGCATTTGAAAAATTCATCAATTCTTAAGAAAAGTTCACAAATTTGAAATAATTCATCGACTTGGGAGAAGAGTTCAAAAAATTGAAATAGGTCATCAAATTTGAAAAACAGTTCACCCATTTTGAAGAAAAGTTCACAATTTTTTTAAAGTTCAAAAATTTGAAAATAGTTCATCGATTTTGGGAAAAAGGTTCATCGATTTAACGAACATTCATCAAATATAAAAACATTATTATGTTTGCAAAAAAGTTCACAACATCTTTAAAAATACATCAATTTTGAAAAAAAAATTCATCGATTTTAGACGAAAGATTCATGAATTTGAAAAAAGGTCATCAATTTTGTGGAAAGAGTCGCAAAATTAAAAAAAATCATCGGTTTTGAAAAAAGTTCAAGCATTTATAAAATGGTTCATCGATTTGAATTGGTTTTCACAAATTAAAGAAAATCTCAATATTTATTATTTAAAAATCACGAATTTTTAAAAGGAAAAGAAAAGTGTAAAATGAAATAGAAGGAGAAAAAGAAAAAAACAGAAGAAAACCGGCCAAACCAAAATCCGAAAAAAGAAACAGGAACCACTTCTTTTTCTAGCTCCTTATTTAAGAACAGAAAATGCATTCTAGGCACCAGACTTCAATCGGCCCACTTGGTTATTTGACGCGTACTAAAACGTGGATGTACTGAATTCGAATCGCATCGAGCCCTAGTTTTTTGGAGTTTAAAACAGATAAAAGCTGTTGAAATGGGCCAGCCCATAGCGGAGGTAGGGGTGTGCGCCGGTTTACATAATGAACTGTAATTGACGCTTAAGGTGCCATAGATGATTTCCCGCCAAATAGGTACACGTGAGGTGTACAAAGCAGCAACAGTATCAATGGCGAGCGAGAAAAACATAGCAAACCCAGGAGCGTGGGCGACCGAGCTAGGCAATTGGGTTGCATCCGGCGTAGCCCCCGCATCGGCGTTTTGCCCTCCATTCCAGAATAAAGAAATGGAATAGCAGCACCCAGGGGAAAATGGCAGCAATAATAAACAGCTACCGGTTTTCGACAAATTTGAAAAAAAAATCAGAGCTGTGTCAGCCCAACATAACAACAGGATGTACGATTTGTATCGGGAGAATACTATTCTTCACCACAAGTGAAGGATAGAAAATTCCAAATTTCCTGAGTTCTTTATATACAAGCCTGGTTTCAGACGGCTGCCTAAATTGTTTTTCCTTTAATTAACTTCTGGGCAATATTGTTTTTGAGGGGTACTTCTGGGCAATATTTTTTTAGAAGATTCTGGGTAATATTTATTTGATTTTTTTTGAGGGAAGGTAATATTTATTTGATGGTTTGGAGTGAGTAAGCCCAACATAAATGGGCTAAATTTTCTGAGTCCCCGAGAAGCCATAAGCCCAGCCCACGCACACTTTGCCAGCGGCGCAGCAGAGCTCCTCATTTCTCCACCGCTGTCGATCCATGGCGGCGGCGACCGCCGGCATCAGCAGCGAGTCCCGCTTCTTCCTGTCAGGCGACATCTGAAGCCTCCCCCTCACCTTCCGCCGCTCAAGGTAGGTGCTCACTCATTCCCCTGCCCTTCCCCTTCCTTTTTTTTTTTTTTGAGGTACTGCCCTTCCCCTTCCTGCCCCCAAATCTCCATTTTACATACATCAAGAAAAGCTCTTGGAGAGCCTCGTTAACCGCCATGCCTTCAGTGCCTGCTGTGAGCAAAATTAAGGAGAGGTAGCTTCAGAACGCTGCAGCTTCGGATTTCCTCTACCCTGTTCTGAAAAGTCAAATCTCATACTACTGAAAATGTAGCGTTTCGTCTGTCTTTCTGGGGGAAGCATGCCTTTTCATATTCAGTACTCTCTTCTATTGGCCCACTTTATATAATTGTGCAACTAAATGACGATTCATGCATTTCTATTCATCCTTGTGTGTTACGTTCATTCAATCCATGTGTAGTCAGCCACTGATATTTTCAATCCATGCTAACTTGCCAGTTAATCTGATTACAATACAGTGAAATGTCATATGCATTTTGTTGTGCTGCATTCTTGTGCCTATGGCTTAGTGATGTGCCTGTGAACATGCTAGGAATGGTTTAGCGAAATGCTATTTTCTGACCCTTGTGTGGCACCATTTACTGACGATCTCCAAGAGCTATTTTTGCGACAAAATCTCTCGGACTTGTTTGAATGGCTGCATTTTTTGAATGAACATTCTTAGCGATGACATCCAAGAGCTCAGTCTGAATGGTTTAGTGATGTGCCTGGGAACTTTCATAAAAAGATGTCCCGGTTACTCGGTGGTTACCTATATTATAGGTGTTGGAGATAGGTTGGGGTTTGCCTTCGATCTGTCTTTAAGTACCTGTAGGATTTAGGACAGCTAACCCTTTATGCTTACAAATAAGTATACTGAAATGTTTCTTTCAGTTCGCTGTAAATTCAGCAATCTTCAACTATCAATCTTGTGCTGCTGCATCTCTGAGACCATCCTTTTTTGCTTCAGGGGTAATTCGAGTATTGAACTTATGGTGTCCCACTTCACTCTTGTTCTTCCTGATTACTGTTCAGCCATCAAACAGGTCATGTCTTGTGTTTATTTTTGTAAGGGTTATATAGCTCAACAGGGCGTTTGTTATTTCTGACCAATATTCTTATTTGTTAACATCTTTTTCATCATCTTCTTTGTCAAGCATGTTAGTGCTCTGTTCTGAAAAATTCATCTCTTCTTGGCATCATACTGCGAATGTAGTGATAGTTGTATTTGATTTGTTCACGCAAAAAAGAGATTTTGCTGGATTTATAGAGTTTTTTTTGTCACCCATGTGAACTAGGCATTAATAGTTAGGCGATTCTCACTCTGGATTTTCTCATGAAAAATTGTTGTATGATATAGAGAAAGACATGTGTCCTTTTGTCAAGTCTGTTTATCTCAATCCCTTGTAAATCATATTTATGCACTTGGCGTCCTGGCCTATTCCATGTTTCAGATTAGCATGATAAGCAAAGGATGTGCAGTTATTTAGTAGTTTGAGGACTGTCTGGTAGATGATGGCATTCGTCCTCTGATTCAGCAGATGGCCCGTGGCCTAGCAGAATCTGTTGGTAGGTGGCAGAACAAAATTGCAACTGAAGACAGTGAGAGAGGGTGGCCATCATGTTGGGATGGGGTGGCAGCTCGGCTGGAAGCGTCTTCTGGCTTCTTATCTAGCACATGAATACCATTTGTTCTTAATTTTTGTGTTCACATAGAAACTAATGGTTATTGCAGTAGATCATTGTACTCTCGAACGTATACACCGTATGGATTGTCATCTCTAATGGTTATTGCAGTATAATATCCCCGTGAAGCCAGATAGCTTGTATTTTCGTCCTTGCTAACTTGCCACTTAAGCCATGTAAAATGGAACATTATGCATGTGAATGCTGTACACTCTTTCCTTTTTTACTACGAAAGTTTCCTTTTTACATGTCAAATGTGGGAGGGGTTGCAAGATGAATTACATTGCCTGGTCGTGTCAGTGGGAGCAGTACTCCACTCCACTTGTGTAGGCAGCAGGTCTTTTCCACTCCAGCAAGACCACATGCGCCAGCTAGCTAGATGGTCAGATGATGCATCTACTGGTTCTGTACGGGTAGCACACAGGGCAAAAAATGGTGATCTGCCGGCCATCATGCTAGCTTCCATTTTCCTCAAAATTCACAAGCTTACATATCTTACCACAGCAACATCCCGACTCCTCCAAGATTCCCCATCAAGCTGGCTCCTACTCCCTCGAATCCTACTACCACCCACCCAAAAGCTTCAAGATCTCACAAAAATCTCCCAACTCCCGTTCGTCCGAGTAGAGCCTGAATCTGTTGCGGCCACCGATACGATGCCGGAGCTGCCACCAATGTGCCTGTGAGGACCACGTTTTCCTCGCCGTTGCTGCGTTGCTTGCCGACCGTCGGCCCTATACCGACGGCAAAGGGCCTATGCCGACGGCCCTCGGCATAGAGGGTTAATTAGTCCGGTAGTGGGATTTTGTACATGAACAATTGTTTGCTACTGGACAGTTTCCCATATTCGCCCACTTTCTCCAATGGTTATTTGTTATGATATGCTAACTTAAAGGGTCGGAAACTTAGCTAAAGTAAGTTAATGCTCGATTTCACGCAATTTTCATGACACAATGAACTTGGAAAGTTGTCCCTTTTTTTTTTTTACTTCCCAATCAGTATGACTGAAACTGCATGATACATGCTACAAGAAGTTCACAAATGCGTTTGTCGTTATGATATTTTCTTGGCAAGATATCAGAAACTAAACATGCAAGTAGAGTGATCACATGATAAAACTGCTGTGACAACAATTCATGAATGATAAACCACATGTTCACAATATATGTGTTTCATATAAGAAGAGCTAGCAAAGACACGGATGTGTACAAGTCTTATATATACCTATGCCTTAATTAGGATGCCAAGGTGAAGGGCAAGCAGACTATAATCATACCTGTCCCCAACACTAAATCTCTCATCTATCCTGACCAGTTTTGCATGTGGAAACTTACCGCAGTCAATCATGTACACCGTGTATCCAGATGAAACATTGAGATGGAGAAGAATCAAGTAATGTCAGCTCTCACGTTTCACACGTCTTTCATGGTGCAATGGATTTGGAGTGATGGTACATAGGACTAGGAGAGAACTAGCATACCATGTATACTAAGTACAGTACCATGTTTCTACTTGGAAGTTGGAGACTAACCTAAACATGCAAGTAGGATGATCACATGATTATGTTGTATTCAGTCACTCGATTAAATAAACAATTCTTGAATGACTTGCTCAGCACATATACCATGCTAACAATTTATTTTTCCTTTCTAAAAGGACCTATTAAAAACACGATGTATAGAAGTTCAATATATAGTCCACCATCTTGGGATGTCAATGTGAGTATGATATGAATTCAGATTTGCTCCCCCCCCTCAATCCGACCTAGGCCCATCTAAAATATTGGAGGAAAACAAATACATGCATCTTCTCCTCGCTCTTCAATGGTACAAGTCCATTCGCCCCACCACTAACTTTGTGTAGCGGGAGCATGTGTCTACACCACCGGGAGCTAAGTCAACATTGCCGCAATCCGAAGCCGCACCGGATGTTCACAATCATGATCGTCTGCACGAGGTGGATAGCCATTGGAGAGAGGAGGCGGAGGAGTGGCCTGGAGAGAGGAAGTGGGTGAGGGGGCTGCGACGGCAGCACAGTAAGCGGTCAGGCGAGACTTGAGGAGGGCCTGTGTTGGGATGAGAAGAGATATGGGTGAGTTTGTGGCGTGAGAATTGTTGTTGCTGTTTCGGCTCAACCAACGATAATACATGGCAATAAGCCAAGTGAAACAACTCAGAACCAATAGAAGACATATCAAGGCTAGAAATCACATCCGCAAACACACAAAAGCCAACGGTAAACCAATCAGACCGGCCCAAAACAAAAAACCGGCTACAAAACCAAAAATGAACGAAGTAGAAAACCAAAAACAAGTGCCGTCCTAAGAGAGAGTACACACCCAAGCCATGAGCCTCTAGCTACCTTGCTAGAAACGTGTAAGTGCCATCGTCGAGGAAAAACATATAGGGTAGGTATGGTTCTGCATCAGCCTAACTCACGTATCTTAACTCATGTATCAGCAGGGAAAAACAAAGTTCCAGTCAGTGGACCTTCACGTGCCACCAATGTCTGCACGGCAAGGGCGAGACAGTTCCATCTGTCATGTCGTAAACGTCAGAGAGAGGGCATTGGTCCTTGCATCGAAATGGTTCCGTTGGTTCAGAAAGTAGATACAATCCTATCGAGCTCCGATGTTTGGGTTGTCACCCGCTGGAAGGGACTCGGAGCAGCCTTCGCTAAGAAAGAGAGCCCGTCCCATAAGTGTATCGACGTTTCTCCAGCATCCTCCGCCACTTCCCAAGTCCGCTGCCTCGAAGACCTTGAACCAAGTCCACACGACCACCGGGCCCGGGAGCACGGTGAAGAGCTTCGTCTTTTGTTTCACCATCAACAACCGATCGTCGGACGCAACCAGGTGGTGGTGAAGGCCGGCAACGCTCCGGTCATCCACGTCATCTTTCGGCATGGTGAGCATGCATTGGACGTTGACATGGTTGTGAGCATGCATTGGATGTTGACATGGTTGTTGCCGACAATGTCCATGGCGTAAAGACGTATTCTGCCAAGACTATTTCGTTCAAGACCACTGCAATGGGCTCCTCCTGACCAACAAGTATGTGGTTAACCTTGCCACACGCATGCTGGGATCCTTTTACTCCGCAACCGTACCGGACCGATCCAATGGGGATCACCAATTTATCGAGGGATTATGTAACCTTTGATCCCGCCATGTCGCCCCACTACCACGTGTTAAGCATCCTCTATTTGCATGAGGAGAGTGTCTACAAGAGCAATTAGTCCCCTTTGTGGAGAAATCCGAATGGCCGCCATCTACATTCATTCTCATCAAACATCAGGTCAGTGGGAGAAAATGTCTTTTGTGAGAGAAGGTAATGCTGCAGGGGTTGTAGCCGACGCACGAAGCTGGTGGGACTGGGACAAAGGTGGTGCCGCCTACTGGCAACAAACACTTTATATGCAATACCAGACTAATGTTGTCATGAGGTATATACCCAGACCATTCCATTACTCCCTCCGTTCTAAAATAGATGACCCAACTTTGTACTAGTTTTGTACTAAAGTTAGTACAAATTTGAATCATCTATTTTGAAACGGAGGGAGTATCAATTAACGGTTGAACTGATCACTCCATTTTTGGACTTATTTACAATTCATGTCAATGATATGATCTTGTAGGATATCCCTTTCCGATGATACGTATTGTATGATTAAACTACCCACTTACTGTTGGGTTCTAACATAGGGTGTCTCGACTGTAAATTAAAATTTTCCTACTCGCGGAACAACCAAGAACATGCTACGGAAGATGGATCATAGATCATTACCGTTAGACGCGCAGTGCCGTGCAGCGGAAGAAGTGTTGGGGCAGCGCGTCCGCGTGGATCGTCTCCTCCTCGTTCGATCTCACTCGAACAGCCGGTCGTCGGATCCCACGTACAGGTTCGATGGAGCAGCGCAAGTGCACCGCCTCTAACGATATCCACGCGTGCAGGAGGAACACCGTGCGCCGGACTGCTAGGTCTGATCACACAGCCGGCTGTGAGTGGAGGTGGCTATTCGCAACACAAGCAAACCTTAGTGACAACGCCGAAGCGATCAACCAATGAGTGTGCCGTACCTCGACCATATATAGGCGTTCATCGTGGTCTCAACACTTGGGCCTTGCACGGACCCTAAAGCCCAAAATTTGTTTGGCCTAGATCCGAGTCCGAGTAGGATCACATCTGACTCGTGGAGTCCAATCCTGCCTCACAGGTTCCTTCTCTTAAGCGCGCGATCCCTTAGGTTCAAATCGGTTGGTCGGAGGTCGACCTCCGACCTGCTCGAATGATAGCGGCCTCTAGCGAGCCATGCCAACCACCAAGTAGAAAATGAAGCCGGTTGGTGAACCTGTACATCATACTTCCATTCATTTTACCACATGATATATGTTGTCGGGCTCAAGGTGAGTCTGTCATCTTTGTGTTAGCCCGACCTCTTTCTCAT
Source organism: Aegilops umbellulata (assembly GCA_032464435.1). Classification (NCBI taxonomy): domain Eukaryota; kingdom Viridiplantae; phylum Streptophyta; class Magnoliopsida; order Poales; family Poaceae; genus Aegilops; species Aegilops umbellulata. The sequence goes on from CP136054.1 coordinate 11,766,425, forward strand.
TCTAGTGATGCTGACCACAAACCGGATTATCTCATAATTCTTATCGCATGGTCATGCTTATCTTGGTCGCATCACACGAGGGGCCCAGAGTATATATCTCCTGATCGGAGGGGCAAATCCCATATTGCTTGACCATGTCTCGTAGCATGGGTCTGGACAAGCCCGAAACCTACCTTTGTAACTATCCAGTCACGGAGTAGTGTTTGGTTGGCCCAAAGTAGGACGGTTACCATCCCGAGTACATGCGCCAGCTCAGGTCTTAGGACGTAGAACATATGTTGTACTAGATACTCGTCGCGTCTCATAGTTGGGTTTGTCCGACTCTGAGCTTATCTCGATTCGGATCCGACTACGTCGAATCCGACTAGATCCTTCCAAGTCAATATTATCTGGTTGGCATCCAACGCTCCATGGCTAGTGAGACCAAGCCATCAACCGTGTCATATGCTAGTCTAGTCGGTTGCGCGTCCACACAGCCCTTTCGACTAGGGACCTTTTAGGCCAGTCATCATACAATGCATAGTCCCACAAACAAGTCACATACTTGCTGATAGACATCATTGACAATGTCCAAGGACTATCTTTATTCATAAACACATAGGAAATATCATCATACATGATTTCCTCTAGGGCATATCTCCAACAGTCTCCCACTTGCACTAGAGTCAATCAAATAGACATTGAATGCCTATATCTCTAACGTGCCCCTCATGCTTGGGTTGTGGAAGCAGCTTAGTCAACGGATCCACAACATTTGCATCCGTGCGAATTTTGCATAACTCTACATCACCACTTTTTATGATCTTTCGTATCAGGTGATATTGCCGATCTATGTGTCTGGTCTTGTGGTGATTCCTCGGCTCCTTGGCTTGTGCGATGGCACCAGAATTATCACAATAAAGGTCCAACGGTTTTACCGAGGATGGGAAAATACCAAGATCATTCAGAAAGTTCCGGATCCAAACACCTTCCTTTGCAGCTTCACAAGCCGCAATGTATTTAGCTTCTGTGGTAGAATCGGCCACCGTATCTTGCTTGGAACTCATCCAGCTCACTGCTACTCCATTCATGACGTACACGAATCCGGACTATGATCGACAATAATCTCTGTCGGATTGAAAACTAGGGTTGGCGTAACCCCTTACGACGAGCTCTTCCTCACCTCCATAAACTAGGAACATCTTTGTAGTAATTTTGCAGGTTCTTCAAAATAGTCTTTACCGCTGCCCAGTGACTCTCACCTGGGCTGGTCTGGTATCTACTTGTTAGGCTTATTGCAAAATCAACATCAGGCCGTGTACATATCATGGCATATATGATGGATCCGATTGCCGAGGCATACGGAATCCGATTCATCCTGCTTCACTCATCAGCTGTTGTTTGGGTCGGCTCATCCGGCCCCTTCTGCATTTGGATCGGCCATGCCCCAACACGCAGACCCAAATCTTGTTCGCATTTGATACTAAAACAGGCCCGCGGTCATAGATACTGCCAACAGCCATGCCATGGTCCAAAGTTCATGTCGGCGCCATGCCAGCGGCCGGCATACTTGCCAGCCTAAAAAAATAGCACATAGTTCATGCTGGCGCACTTGCAAGCGGCTGGCAAATATGCCCGCACACTCAAAAAAACGGGAGTTCAACCATGCCATCTCGCCCATGGTCATGCCGGCACACTTGCCGGCATAAAAAAAGATGGCGCTCTTTGTCATAGATCACTCGTCATTGATCGAGCATGTCGCGGCCTACATCTTCTCGAACCAAGGCCTCTTCCTCGGGGACACCGTGCTCAAGTCCATCTTCATGATCTCCACCACTACAAGAAATCTGTCAACTAGTGACCTTCTGTCAGTGACCCTGAAAGAAATGGTCATAGATCGTTCCTAGCTAGTGGTTGAATCTTGAAATTTTTTGGTGTTTCTCTAATAAAATAGATACTTATGTACCTAGAAATGATTTTTGGAAAAAATAAATAGCAAACTATGAGGCAGCTACAGTTCAAATTTGATACGCTTCCAACTGAATCGGCGGAAATTTGTCTTTTTCACGAGAGGTGGATCAAAACTTTTTACACCCAACCATTTGGTCAATTGTGCATTAAATATGGCCTAGTATCTTAGAAAATTGATTTGGTCCAATTTTGCAACAATTATTTGGGAGGTCCTTCACAAAAAAACCTCCTTTCGGGCACTCGAAAAATGGAAAATGGTTTTTTCGTCCAAAGAAAATGAAAACTTCCATATGCAATATTGTTTGCCATTCCAATATGCACCCTTGTGCACAATATGAGATCATTTGAACAAACTATGCCATGAATGTGGCCATAAGATTGATCATCTCGCTTGAAAGCCATTGATCTCCACACGTGATAGCTCGTTTCTGAGAACACTTTTTATAATAATTGCCGTATTACAAGTTTGTTATTTTTCCTGGGAACTTGGCCACATATTATGATACAATGCGAAGGTTTCCCCATATTTTTTTTTTGAATTTTTTATGGCCGTTTCAAAATGCGGTCAAAATGGCGGGAATGACCGTTCCTAGCTAGTGGTTGAATCTTGGAAAACTTTTGGTGTTTCTCTGATTAAATAGATACTTAAGTACCTAAAAATGATTTTTGGAAAAAATAAAGAGCAAACTATGAGGCAGCTGCTGTTCAAATTTGACCCGGTTCCAGCTGAATCGGAATTTTTTTGTCTTTTTCACGAAAGGTGGATCAAAGTTTTTGACACCCAACCATTTGGTCAATTGTGCATTAAATATGGACTAATATTTTAGAAAAATTATTTGGTCCAATTTTACAACAAATATATGGTAGCTCCTTCACAAAAAAGACTCATTTTGGGCACTCGAAAAATGGACCGCACATAATCGTAACATATATTGATGTACCGTATATTTGCATCGAACTTTTTTTCGAATATTTGGAATCGGTCCAATTAGGCACATTACTTTTGATTAATTTGTGTGTCTTCTTAATTATATAGAAACTTAATTGCCATTTGACTTGGCTCAAATGCCATCTACCCCCAATCCATTTTACCCCCCCCCCCCCAACAAAGGCATGTAATCAGATCTCTCCTAATCCACTTAATCCGGTGGATCTCAGCTTCCTTTTCCAGATGAAACTTAGAGGTGCTGAAGAATCAAGTAATCCCAAAACCCAAGATTTTTTTCTTACTTGTCTAAATTTATTAGGCCTTGTTTTTTGCAGTGTACTTGCATATATAATAAAGAAATGTTAATCAGCTCCGGAATACATTGCTTAACAGTTAATGTCATCAAAAGGATGATATGATGTTCTTCACAGGGACCTGAAATGACAGCTAAAACGAACCAGTTCTCATGTTTCACGTGATTTTCATGATGCAGCGCACTTGGAGTGATGGTACATATGAGAGTACCATGTATACTAAGTTCTTCTACCGTGTCATTGGATGCTGACCTAAAGATGCAAGCAGGATGGTCACATAATTCTGTAGTCCAGTCACATGATAAAATAAACATTTTTTGAATGACTTGCTCAACACATATCCCATGCTCACTCTTTATTTTCATTTTCTTCCTAAAAAGAGCTATCAAAGACAAAAGAAAGACAAGCGATGTATAGGAGTCCTATATATACTCCACGGTCTTGTGATGTCCATATGATTGTGATATGAATTCAGATCTGCTCCCTCTCTAGTATCCATCTCAGGCCATCTAAAATATTGGAGGAAAACAAATGCATGTATCTTCTTGCCTCCAACCCCTCCGACCATCTCGCTCTTTAGTGGTACGAGTTCTTTCGTCGCACCATTCTCTTTGTGAAGCGGGAGCCTGTGTATGTGCCACCGGACAGCGAGTCATCGACGCCGTGGTCCTAAGCTCCACCTGGTGGTCAAGGGCAGCATCATCTGCAGCTTAGCTATCATTGAGGTCACGGTCATGACCTTTCGCACCTTGGCCGTCGACGAGGAGCACATAGACTTGGCGTGCAAAACGTGTCAAGGAGGAGGACACATATGCTCTCGGACACGTGTTGCCACACGATTCTTGGTGTTTGTAAAATTGTTTGGTTAATCTCAACGTTAGGATATGTTTGGGCGGGACGATTGGCCTCTCCGGCTGTTCCCCGGCGTAGGTTGTTGCGCGCTGTCGGCCACACGCGGCGGCCAGTGAGTGCAGCGAGAGTTTTTCTGGGAGCTCGCTCGTTCCCACCCTCATCCTCTCTGGCATTCTCTTCTGAACTCCCTTCTCGCTTCCATCGCTCAGAGCAGGCGGTTGCGGTACGGCGGGCAAGGGTGAAGACACATCGTCGCCGTCGAGCTGTTCTGCTCGCGCTGGCGGAAACAGTCCACCACCCGCGCACTTCCACGAGGTCATCAGCTTCCATCCACCCGCCTGCCCCTGCCCTTGCCCGCCAGGTGTTTGTGTTTATTCCAACAAGGTTCGTCGTTCCACCACGACCTAGCTCGAGTAGCTGCCCGTACACTACACTGACCGACCAACGGATTTGGTTTGATGCTGGCCCTTTGGGTCGACCAGCAGCAATTTAGTCTTCAGTTTCGCGTGTCTGTTCCTCGATGTAGCCCAGAGAAGATCTGATATCTGAATGACTTGTTGGAGGACTGGAGGTTCAGGAACCAAAAGGACAGCAGCAGTTCAGTCTTCAGTTAGTTTCATACTGGTATGTTTCTTCTACAGCCTGCCTCAGTTAGCTCTCTGCTTTTATAGACTAGTGTTATTAGTAATGCGCTTCACCCAGGAGTCATGTTTCTCTATTATGCCGCACTTGCAGCTGGGAGGAATGCATGCTTCGGTGGAATCAATATTGATTAATTCTTAAGTATGAGTTCAGTTATTACATAATTTTCTTTTAACCCATAAATATATATTTTAGACCATGTTACATGTTGTGCCATGAATGCCTATCAGTACTATTTCAGAATGCTTATGCTTGTACATTGGCTAAATCTGCATGTCGTGCCATGCATGTTATTTACTGAAGCTGTTGCATAACCATGACCATATACTAGATTAATATTGATTTGGAATATTTGGTAGAATCAAAATTAGTCATCTTATCAACTAGTTTGCCATCAACCATTAAGCATTGGCGTACAGGCTAATTCAAACCGGGTTTAAACATTAAGCACTGGAGTGGGTTGACACCGCTAATATGAGTTGGAGCCATGGACCTTTGAGCAGTTTGAACCATGACTGAACATTCAGCAATGCAGTAGGTTGGTATCCCTTTGGCATTTCCTGCTGAGAAATAACATGTGGTCTTCATGAGAGCACGTAAGTGTGTTGAGGGAGACTGAACCTTGGTGTCTTTCTTCAGCAATGCTGATGGGTGTATATCGTAAAATTTGAATACGTTCCTAGTCATTCTGCTATGCTGATGAGTGTTGTTGATATTACTAGATACTATACCACCACATTGCACATGGTCATCCTGCTGTTCTGCTTAAGTTGACAAAGCCTGTCGATGAGATGTACATATACGAGTCGGAGCGTGAGGGCTCCATATATATTTCGTGCAAAACCATGCTTCCTTGCAGGTTGCGGAGCTGTTGTGGCGACCCCGTTACTGATTACGTACGGTGAGTAATGGATGAAAACTCTAGTGCGTGTAACAGTTAGCTTGTCACATATTACCAAGGCTGAATCAAACCATCAACTCTTCATCTTCAGATTTCTTTTGTTCTTTTTCAGAGGGGAACAATAGAGATTTTTTTTTCGAAGGGAGAGTATAGAAAATCACAAAAGGAGACTTAAAATTGCTCAGCCAATCGCCAAACTGAGATGAATTCTTTTTCGTTTTTGCTTTGCCAAAAATGTTTGGCCGTGGAAGAAAAGCCTTTTGGCATGGTAGGTGAGTATTTGCTTGGCTGTTGCATATTTGAATTGAATGGCGATCTATTTCATGAGCTGTTTTAGCAATGGAATGTTGCTGTTCAGAACTGACTCTGTTTCACTCTTGTGTAATTTAGCAATAGAACTTACTGATGGTGTGATTGAGAGTTATAGTTTGACTACTTCTGGCCAGGCGAATTCGGGCCTAGGTAAACGGCTATAGTTTACGGTTTGCATACAGGAATTTTGCAGGGTAAACGGCGTCTTCCCAAGGATTTTTCTTCAAGTGTTTACTATCTTTGCAGCCTCCTCCTGTAGGCCAGTCAGTGCTCTGCTTCTGTAGTATTGTTTGTAATATTATTCTCCACAACTCGCCCTCGCCGCCGCCCTGGGATGTGGGAGGCTGCCGCCGGAGACCATTGCCCCCCGAGAACCCTGTGTCTCTGCTATGCCTGTACTAGCAGCTAGTTACTGTTAGACTGTATCCTTGTTTCTTCAGTTAATTAACCTGAAGCGCCTCCTGCTCTGTTAGTAGCTTAATTAGCATCCACTCCTGTAGAGTAGATCAGATTATATGCATGCATGTGGATACTGTTTCTAGTCAATAGTAGCTTGTAGTTGCTTGCTAACCTGATTAGTTCTCTAATCATGCTGCTTTCCTATGGACATTATGTAAATGGAGTGGTGCTCAAGTGTTTTGGCAAGAGGTTGGTTATCCCCGCCCGTGTGATCAGGAGAAGTGTTTTTCCGGCGTCGCTGGAAGAGAAAGGTTTGGCTGGTGAAAGCGAGGAAGAAACCGAAGATGTACAGCAATCAGTCTTGCTTCGCTGTCATATATTTGAGCTGTTTTAATAATTTAATGTTGTTGTCTAAGAGATGCAGCAGTGGCCTGAATGTGTGGCAAAAGACACATCCCAAGAGCTGGCGTACTGTACTTTTCCAATATCTTACCCTTCTTTTTTTATGACATTAATATCTTATATGTTTCTTGGTACACCTATTTAGCATTTGCCTGTCTATTGTAAGATCATAATGGGTCATTATTATGCTCATTGTGTCTACTCTTTGTCATGCTATGCAAGTAGCTGTACAATGTCACACAGTTTTGTTGTGTACTCACATGATAAAGAAATGACAACGGCTCCTGAATGCATGCTTGACAGTTAACACATGTCACATGCTTATCTAGAAGTAAAAAGATCCTAACAAATACTGCAGTATATATAAGTCAGGCCTGTATCTACTCGACCACCTGACTTGCCATAGCAAAAGTGAATGTTATATGAGAAGTTTCAAATTTACTGTATGCACTATCCCGTTTCTGTCAATCCGTTTGAAATATTGGAGGAAAACAAAAGATCAGGGTAAGAATGTGATTATATATGTATAGATTCACTGAACAAAATGTTGTCAATTTCAAAGCCGATTAGTGATTTACAACACTTATGCTAGTGTTTGACTATGGTTCATGTTTTTCTTACTACAGTCAACTTTCCTGCAGTTGCTCCCACCACCTCAGGTAATCTCGTGCTTAATTCGGTTTTGGTTCCAAAGTGTTATTTTAGAGAACAGAATCGATTTGATCGATATTTTAGTTTCCTCTGCTGCACTAGATGATATTTTGCAACAATTTATAGGGTTGGGAACTTAGTGACAAAATGTGGGTTCAGAATCATCGACAATCGGACGCTTGCAATGTGGCTGGCAGCCGTCTTAATGTAGTTTCAGTCACTGCCGATGTAAGTCTCTTGCTCTTGGACCCATTTCACTAGCACTATGCTTGGACTGTTGTGCTTCCAAGTGCACTAGAGCATAATCTTATTATACTTCAATCTTTTTTGCTCTGTGTTAACAAGAAAATACATTTTCGTTTTTTCGCTACTCAGGTTGCGAAACGACATCTAACTAGAAGGATCGACCGAGTGGATGCTAGTGTAGATGAAGCTCAAGAGACGACTGAGCTGAAGGGACACGGGTTGATGAGGTTGGCACATTCGTGCCACACACTTACAATCATCTTTTCTCTGGTTCTTGTGCACTGTGAAGTGAAGCAATGATACAAAATTAATTCGTATTTGTAGGTTACAGTCATCCATTTCTCAGGCAAAAGAGGAAAAAAAACAGTCATCCATTTGGATTTGAGCACTTCCCAGACAGAATTACAAGAGGTTGATCATGCATTCCTGATTAGGTACAAGTTCGGAAGAACCAAATTCGAAGTGTAAGCACCCCAGAATTCCGCTTTTGGTGGGTATTTTGGAATGCCGAATAGGGGCTGAAGCACGAAGGAGCAGTAGTTCTCTAAAATGCAGGACTTAAAATAACCTGGAATTGTCCAGGTGAACCCTGCAGGCGCAGCCCTGCAATCCGTACGTTGTGGTTCTCAGTCTGCTCCATGTATTTGTCCAGCAGAATCTGGGGCTGAAATCTTAATCTAATTTACAATTATAATAATTATATGACAACTTGTGTAAATTAGTAATTTTGCTTATTCCATTGGGAATCTTGATTACGGAGGTCACACTGTCACCAGGGCCGTCTCTAGGAATTCGGGGCCCTGGGTGAAAACCAAAATGTGGCCCAAATTTTCGAATAATTCACATAAGAGAAAAATCAATATGCGTAAAGCATACTCCCATTTTATTATATAGTATTTGCATGTCTGTTTTATTTGTACCTTATTTAGGCATATATCAAATATTAATACTAAAGCTAAAAAGGTAAACGATAGCAAAGCAATAAACGAACCTCATGTTCTGCCAAAAAGGAGCACCAGTCTAGCTAGTAAACAAAACCTAAGAAATTATTAGTGATCATCGTTCATTTGATCAAACGGAATCTAATTAGTTTCAAATAGTAATGATCGCTAGATGATTAGATCATTCAAATGCAAAGAAAATAAATTTAAAAAAGAACCTTGCTCTTGGAGATAAAAACCAGTTCGTAGTCTGGTGTAGATGTGTTCCTCAGTCCTAATTGAAGCAACGAACTGATGGAGCCGCGTTCTGTGATTGTTGCATCTTCACGGCAGCCGGCAGGAAGACGATCAACAGTGGGATTGGATCGGGGGCAACTGCCGGCGCCGGCACGACTACTAGGGCCTCGCGCAGGGCAAGGGTTTGGTGCTTCGCCGATCGCCGGTCGCGAGACCCAGACACTGCCTGTTCCGATCGTGCCATTGGGCCTCCAAACTTCTGTGCTAGTATTATTTTGGGCCTCTGACCTTTTATCATATCGCAGCCCAGTAAACAGCTCACGTGCCACTCAAAAAAAAAGTAAACAGCTCACGTACACGTACGACGGTTGGATTCCTGGTCTTTTTAGCTACTCCCTCCATCACAGTTTGTTGGGCGCATCTCGCGTATCTCTGGGCCCAAGGTGCGGTGTGATTGGCAGGAAATAAGGAGGCGCTGGAGCTGCTCAATTGAAGGAGATGCGCCTAATGAATCGGTAAACGAACGCTTTGTAACCTCCCCGTCCAATAAAAAAAGGAGCCGATCGCATGCATTGGTGGAGACGGTTTAGAGCGAGATTTTAGCGAGTTTCCTTCTTCCTCCCGTGCCTTCCTTTCTCCCCGCGCACTTTCCTTCCTCCCGCGCCTTCCTTTCTCCCGCGCACTTTCCTTTCTCACCCGCGCAGTTTCCTTTTTGGCGCCCCAATTAATAGGATAGTTAATGAGATGCGCCCTATTTCCGTGGGATTGTGAAAAAATCTGGTTTTCACGATGCGCCCAACAAACTGTGATGGAGGGAGTATTTTTCAGGGGCAGCTAAGGAAGCGATCTTTCCTGATTTTCTCTTGATGGGGGTCCCACGATTTTGAGGGTCCTGTGCGATCGCTCATCTCGCTCCCCCTCATCGACGGGCCTGACTGTCACTGTGGTAGACTTCATAGATTTCGGTTGCAAGGAAAATAAATATACTTGGATTGTCCGATTTATGGATTTACTCACTCATAATCCATAATGTGCCTGCCTAATTATAACCTTATTAAGCAATTTAATGGCACTTTTAGCAAATACGTTGCATTCTTCTGTATCAGCGGGCTGCAGTCGTGCTGTTTGCTGCAACGGCAGGAACATCGAGTGCTTGTGCATGCGGTATGTACCAGTAAGTTATAGCATGTTACCAGTAGATTTATGTCCCAATAAGAGCGATGGATTAGCAATAGCTATGTTTTCTTCAATTCACATTGAGTTGTGAGCTTGTTAGTTTTTTCTTTCTGGTTTTGAACCTTAAAGATGTCGTACTGAATTAGGTGGTGTGCATCCTCGGACTGGAAGTGTGTGCGTGTGCGTGTGCGTGTGTGCGTGTGCGTGTGTGCGTGTGCGTGTGCGTGTGCGTGTGCGTGTGTGTGTGTTTAAGAAAACTATCAAGGGGACGCCGAGTCGATCGCTACAGGTCGCGCCTGTTAACTTCTTTGTATATATAATATATTGATATGAGTTACAAGTTACAAGGGATACAGCTAGCTATATATAATAGTTAGGACTAAGACAATCTAACCTACACGGTTAGGACATCTAATCCTACTACTATTAGGTGACTGTCCCAAGATAGGCATCGTAGTCTATTCTTTATCGCCGGATGTGGTGCTTCCTTGCCGGATGTGGCGCTTTAGAGATTTATATCTTTCTTTTTTGCTCGGATTTCGAGCTTACATCGATTGTGAGACTTTGTTATGCTTTTTTAATAATATGGTTGTATGCATCGACTGATGAAGAGGTCGGAGGTTATCCTCTTTAAAAAAAACAAAAAAAGAAGTCCAAGCCGGACTAGGCCACACATTATGGTTATTTTCAACATCGGTGTCCACAGCTGGCTCTCGCGCCTTTGTGGCAAGCCCTCCTAGTGGTCCGTAGTTTTTGTTGTTGACATGTCTCAACACTCTCCCCCTCTTTACGTTGGTGTAAACTTTTGACGTCTGCATCCTTTTGAAATATATGTATACTCGGGTGGGGAATCTCTCCCCTCCCGATGACATTTAAAAAAAAAATCACCCTTTGCCAAGCCGGATCTCATGCCTACGCAACCATACGACCTTGCAATGAAGCCCGAATCCGAGGTCACAGTCTCTTGACCTTACATGCCTCGGTTGCCGGCGAGGAGGGCACAAAGATGGGATGCGCGAACGCAGGTCCATGGTGAGCATCCATGGAAGCTCATGGCTTTGTAGATACGCCGACGATGGCCAACAATGCCAGGGCGGTCTGCTTTGATCCATCCAAGGGGTTGCCCATACACGGTTCGGTACACAGAAGCTATACATAATACAATTATTACATAGTCTAACATTCATCCTTAGAGCATCTACAGTCGCACACACCAAATCCAGGCCATCAAACATCCGAGTAATAGTTGTCGTAACTAGTGAGTCTGTTGGTGGCACATGTGTTGTCTACACGCTAGTGGTTGTGACACCAGTACATGAGTGTATACATATCTCGCTATTTATATTTATGGGCAATGCATATATGTACGTGTGCTTTTTGTTTCGGGCGGTATGGTCACACATGTGCTGGGCTTGTGTTGTCTCGGTGGCCACTAATTAAGACGTGAGAAGAGAAGCAAGCAAGCTCCTTGCCCTTGTCCTCCACAAGACACAGCCAGCACCACGACACAAGGGCCAGGGGCCTGCACCTTGTCGACCTGCGGCTGGCGGACAAGTGCTTGTAGTGCCGAAGGGGAGCGCCTGGACGTGGCCTGGCCACTCGTCGGCCGTCATAGGCCTACGGGACCCAGTCGCCAGTGGTCGGGCGGCCAGTGCTGTTCGGCCACCGGTCAGTTAAGTATGTATTCCTTTTTTTTTAAATGGCGTAATATTTTTGAAAATAAATAAAAAGTGTATTATTTAAAAAAAGTCGAGAATTTCTTCCAGGTTTTTGTTAGAGAATTCTTTGAGGGAAACAGAGGCCCAGAGTCCTGAAGTGAGGGATTAGGCCCAACATAAGCACTGACTTCCACCGTGACCAAATACGAACTGGGCTGTACTTTACTTTCTGAGACCACAACTTCACAAGCCCAGCCCATACATCGCCGATCTCTCGTCCTCCTCGCCGGCGCAGCCAGCCCCGAACCTCGCCGCCGCCGACGCTCTCCCTCCGTCCATGTCTTGGGTGCTAGCCGCCCTCCTGCCACGGCTATTGCCACCGCCATCGCTCGAGGTACTCACTCGTCCCCCTTTCCCCTTCCTTACCTATACCTAACTTAGCTTTATGCTTTACTAGCACATATGCCCCTGCGTCGCAAGGGGGATAAAATAGTATGCATTTAAAGTCAGTGAAAATTAAATGCGCAAGCAAAACCCTGTGTGTACATGAAAAAGGAACATTTAGCTTATTGGTTTCGTCGCGTGTGAAGGAATCAATCCACTATTTTCTTCATTCATTGACCGAGGGCATTTAAGAATTTTGTTACATCATCGTACGCCAGAGAAGGCCCATGAGTTATTTAATCTACTTTTCCTTTCAATCCTTTCAATCGAGGGGATTTTAAGGTATGAAGTTTCTGAACATTCTAGGAAACGTCAACAATTTTTTAAATCCTGAACAACTTTTTGAAAATTATGTACACTTTTGGAAAAACGATAACAAAATATGGAAGGGAACATCTTATAAAATTCACAAACATTTTCTGAAAACACCAACTTTTTTATAAAAACATGAACATGATTTGAATTTGTGAACATTTATTTAAAATGGGAACACGTATGGAAAATTCATAAGATTTTTAGAAAATGTGCGTCTTTTATGCACAAACATTATTTTTAATTGTGATAATTTCACAAAACAGGAATATTTTTTGAATCTAGAGCATTTTTTGAAATGCCATTTTCTTTTTAGAAATCTCAAACAATTTTGAAAAACAACAATTCTTTTGGGAAAGTGGGAAACTTTTTGCAAGTTCCGAATATTTTTCAAAATAGCAACAAAATTTTGGAATTCTGAACAGTTTCCAAAATTTGTTTTCTTTAATTCTGAACATTTATTGAGAATTATTAACTTATGAAATAAATTCTAAAATAAAAAAATTGGACGGGAAAAAGAGATAGGGAAAGGAGAATAAAAATAGAAGTAAAACACAGAAATAAAGAAAAAAAGGCCAGCTCATTATAGGTTGTCTTGTGCGAAACTCTGACTATTTATCGCCGAGTGCCGAAAATAGAATTTTCGAAGCTGCGTGGGCAGAAAAATAAAGGGGCTTGCTTCGTTGGGCCACAACACGCGGCCCACGTACGAAAAATTCGTTTTCTAGCAGAGAAACATATAAGAATTTAGTACCACCTCGGATAGAAAAAAATTTTCTTTTCTGTGGTGAACGGATGAAAAAATTGACGAAACACACCTTGCTTTATTAGTAGGTATAGATAGATGTGCATGCACGCCACCTCAAATAATCATCAATTTTAACTCCAACGCACGCTATACACCTTCTGTAGAATCAGTTGGCATACTTAGAAGTTCTGTTTCTCTCTGATGCACGAGAAGAAACCTCTTAAGAAGTTCGTCCACCGGAGTCATATATATCCAAGTTTAGTTACAGCATCCAATCATGTGTATGTTCCCAGCATTTCTTCTGTTTCGTATACTCTCATACTTCATATGTGCATCAGATGAAATATGATCCTGGCCATAAATATGCTAATTCCACCTTTTTCTTGATCTAATTTCCAAATGGCTGGACAACCTGTTATAGTCTTGTAGAGTGCTGGCCGCCAACTCCTCTTTTCTCTTGGTCTAACTTCTAAATGATAATGTGCAGCATCTATGTCCTGAAAACAGGGCCATTGCTAACTGTTTCTATGTTTGTTTGATGTGTCAACAGATTAAAATTCTCTATTTAGTCCTAACTGTCTCTATGTTTGTTTGATGTCCCATCCGCTCAGTGTACTAGAGCAATATCCAAGTAAGTTGTATCATCCGATCATTTGTATAATCTCAGCATTTCTTCTGTTTTGTATTGTCACATTTCATATGTGAATCGGAGTAAATGTGCTTTCCATAGCATGTTGGAGCAGACCAAGTCGCAGACCTCATTTATATAACCATAGGCAGTGCTCAATAAAAGGGCACTGGAATTTATCTTCTCACATCACTATTGTTTTAGTCTCGTTGTCTTTATTTTTGTTGCTTCCACTGTATGGTTACAAAGATAGACTTCATCCGATTTTGGTTAGTCAAGCTGATCTCGTTAAGCTAATAAAAAAGTATTCCATACGGCTCCTTGTGTTGGTTTCACTGTCTCACAATTATGGATTTTCTAGGCCCTCGAATCGTAAGCCCAGCCAACCTACACTTTGCGGGTTTGCATTCTCTATGTTTTTTCCCTAAAAAAATCTTCTGTCATTTCCTTTTTGCCGAGGTCTCTGAGGCCGGCTGCCACCACCACCACCGTTTCCAAGTCCGTCCAGACCGTTCCTCGGCTGCTGCTCGCCGGCGCATCGATTTTCACGAACTCACCAACACTAGTGCTCGCCATCCGCTCGTCCTTTCATACATGGCAGCGTCGACCACCGGCATCTGTAGGACCAGCGCGGCGGCGAAGAGCAACAACACCATCGAAGAGCACCGCTTCTTCCCGTCCCGCGGCGTTGGCCTCCAAGACCCCCATCTCGCCTCCCCCTCAAGGTCGGTACTCACTCGTTCCCCTCCCCTTTCACTTCATACCCCCAAATCTCCACTCTGTTCAAACTTGTTTCTGCATTTGTTAGAATTTATTTTAGCTTTTGTTATTTCTAGTCTGTATAACTGGTACTCGAAAGGAAACTTGCAAATGGTAGCTAATTGCTCAATAGATTTACAGCAGAGCTTGCAAATAAGTGGGGTCAACTCGCAGCTGATGGCAAGGTATTGGTAGCACACCTTGCAAAGCATATAACAAATGTCATGACTGACGAGACTGAAAAATTAATCTCTTTCTTCCTTGTATTTGGTGACAAGCATGTGACTGCTCACGTGATGCATCAAACGTATCTGAAACAAAATTATCTTCCTGCTTGCAAGTGGAAGTTTTGTAATGCCAGCGCACACTGTCTCAGATGGCTGTCGATGCGTCGGTGTGGCCATTTGATTAGTTATCAGAGCCTGCATTGCTATTGGCAAGATTAAATATTTTCCTCGTGATTATATTGGTTCGAGAAACTGTCTCAGGCTGTGTACGACCATTGTATATTGGAGAACTCAAACACTGTAGTCGTCTTGCTCACACCATTCTCTTCTCCATTCTCCACCTCACTAGCTTGTGTTTTCCGGTGCTGCGCGTGTGGTTCTTAGCATTCCAATGGCGGCCCTAGTGGTCACCATGGCTATCCGGCCACTGGTCTCAATGCTGATGAACAAGGTGTCTAGCTCCCTCCTAGAGCAGTACAAGGTAATGGAGGGAATGGAGAAGTAGCATAGGATTCCCAAGCGCAAGCTTCCAGTCATCATCGAAATGCCGTCACCAAATATATATTAGTAGGCATGTGCGAATCTTGATCGGATCTACAAATTTAACTACTAATTAATTGTCACTAGTTGGACCTATTGTTTGTTGGTGGTGATGTGCTAACATTGTAAATGTAAAAGAAGCCTAATTGCATACTCCCTCCATTTTTATATACAAGGCCACTATGGAATATACGTTTTGCATCTATACAAGGCCACCAACAGTAATCGAGGCAAAATTAATGATATTTTCTCGTACTAGCAACCTGTTTAATAGTTGCATGCATGCAGTCATAATGACAGTCAGCTACTTCCTCCACTCAGTTTTCTTGCATGCATGTGGAGTATTAATGATCCCAGTAAACGAAAAGAAAAGCTGACTTCCAAAGCAGATATTAAATTTTACATTGGTACCTGTAATTTGAGTTTGTGGCCTTGTATATAAAAATGGAGGGAGTATCATAGTTTTTTACGCAGTTAGCCAGTTAGTCACCGACAGCGACAGTAATTAAACGCTGTTGTTTGGAGTAAATAAGTCTCTCTAAAACAGACTTACTAAATTAATTGATCCTCTGAACTCAGTGACTTTGATGATGTGTTCCTCTTATCTAGTACCCAGTAGCCACATGATGCATTTGCTGAGGGCTGATGCCTCTGGACGCAGTAAGCACACACATAGCCAAGGCATAAGCACTCTATAAATAGACATGTGATTCCTTTTGTTCCTCTCCACAGCCAAAAAGCAAGAGACATCCCAAGCACCTAGCTATTTCTTGCCCTCTCCTCTGCACACACTCATGGCGGCTGTTATCTTGTCCAACACCCGGGTTATGCCCACCAGTTATAACAAGACCATCATGAGCAACTTGTCCTTGCACCGTATCGGCAATGGGGCCGACACAAATCAAGCCACTGTGATCCAAAAGGATTACAAGTTTGGTCATACAGCTGTTAATGACTGGGTAATTTACGAAGGTGCAGGCCCAGGTCCGGTGTTCGCCCGTGGACAAGGCAGCCACATTCTTGCCGGCAACTCCATATCTACCATCATGATAACGTTCGAGGATCCAAGGTACGATGTTTTTAACTTTTTATGGCTTTGTTAATTTGGATAGTTAATAAATTATATATCCATTCAACACATTCTAGATTGTTAATCAAAAGGAATTATTTCTATTTCTCATTTTCATTTCCCACATGCACATAGGTACAAGGGCTCCAGCCTTGCTGTTATGGGCAACATCTTGGATAATGGTCAGTGGGCTATTGTTGGAGGGACTGGGTTATTTAAGTATGCAACTGGGTTCATTGACTTGGTTCCTGTTCAACAGTCGAGCCCCAAGAACATTTCAAACATCACCATCGAAGTATGCAACCCAAACTATTGATGCAAATAAGGCCAAAGATGAACGTCATAACTATGTTTCAGCCATAATAAAGCAGACACCGGTTGTTCACATTTCCATGTACCAGCAATGACCCTTTTTAATGGTGGTGTTTGAGTTTGTTCCCTTGGATTTTCTCTATTCTGGGTGATTTTTTGTCTTGTACTAGATCCTTTTCAAGGTGTTACTTCCCATTTCCATGTATTACTATGTTGTGCGACAAATCAATAAAGTTCATTTGGTGGCAACCGAACAAATTAATGTATTGATAGTATGTGACGGACCATCATGTTTCTACTATGGGCCAAGGCGATCTACATCAGGTCATTGTCTAGGTACTTATGTGATCGAGCGGACGAGCCAAATAATTGTCTTATATAAACCATTATCCATGTCGTGTTAATAGTCTTAACTGCATAAACTACTACAATAAATACATATGATTTCAGGCCTAGCAGGCACACAACCCGCATTCAAGCATTTCTTGAGGCGTACAAGAAAATTGACGGCTAGCTCGGAGATAGATGTATTTACGTTTCTTTCAATTTCATTTATTTTTATTTGGAAATTTTGATTCATTGGATTTTTAATTGTAATTTAATTATTTGTTATACTTGGATTAATGTTTTTAATAATATTTGCTATATTATTGAACTGTTTTATCTAAATTGAAGTATAGACTAGAAGAAAGAAAACATAAAAGAATGGAAACGTATTACGGTGATTCTTTGTTTGCGTGAAGCCTCAAAAAAATTATGGAGCATGCTCCATACGCATGAGGCTAGGAATATGGCCACTATGCTAGAGTTACTAGTGATGTGACCCACCGCATGCCACTCATCATTTCTTTTGCGCATGCAACTGGTAACCATTTTGTTAATAGTGTAACTCGGTAGCATTGTCAGGCCTACAACCACACACGGTGATAGAAGAGACCCGGGGGCAGGGCAGAGCCAGCACGACACCGCCACCATCATCACCTCAACACACTACAAGGAAATCAGTCTATCATAACAACAAAAAATTGTTGCAATAAATCCAAAATCATGGCCGTCAGGTCTATGGCCATGCACGGTGGTGTAGGACACGTAGCAGCACATAGCCAAAAGAACAACTATTGAGGAATAATGCATAAGTAGGCGATGACATGGCAATGATGGGATAGGGCAATCGGCTACGTCAACACCTTGGTGACTAAGGGAGCCGGGCTGCACGCGTTTGATCCGGATGATGTGGGGCTTGGCGGCATGCGACGATGACTTCACATAAAGGAGACGGCCCACAATGAATGACGTCGTGGTGACTGAGGTGACACAGGAAGCGGCGGGGTAGATCCAAGCGATGTAGGAGGACTCTAGATGTCGGGAGCGAAGATGATGGGAGGGAGAGGAGCCGCGGCTAGGCAGGAGAGTGGTGGCGAAGATTTGGTTGACAAGGGCTCGATAGTGATACAGAAGGGAGGGGTGGTGAGGGGAGGGGAGGGAAGTGTTTAGGTTATGAGACGGTGGTCGAGCGATTATAATGCCCGTTGAGGTCACCACTAAAAATTTTGCGAGGTGGCCGGTCAATGGTGTCACCGCTCATGGGCCAAACTTGGCAACCGATCTGTGATGGCGATCTATCAGTGATATGCCCACCCGAGCAAGAGGGTGAACTACAATCATTGGTCCATCATTGTTGACTAACCTACATAGCCACCGATGTTTCATTACTTACCGGTCGGTGTTGTCTCGTCAGTGCGACTGTCACTAGTGAGTCTGTTGGTGGCACATGTGTTGTCTACACGCTAGTGGTTGTGACACCAGTACATGAGTGTATACATATCTCGCTATTTATATTTATGGGCAATGCATATATGTACGTGTGCTTTTTGTTTCGGGCGGTATGGTCACACATGTGCTGGGCTTGTGTTGTCTCGGTGGCCACTAATTAAGACGTGAGAAGAGAAGCAAGCAAGCTCCTTGCCCTTGTCCTCGTGAAACACAAGACACAACCAGCACTGCGGCACTAGTACGAATCTCAAAACGAAAAATAATATTCACAAGACATGTACACATGTAGCAACGTGGATGGTGTAGATCTCAACATGCGATCAGCTTGGTAGCATGAATGAATTCGTATATAGTAGTATGTTTATAGCTGGCAGATGAAGGTGCGTGGTTGCTACCTCTAGGGTCCCTGGGTGCTTATAAATAAGAATCGCTATGCGTTTTTATATGCACACCACTTACGCTTAGTATTGATCTTGATACATTCTTCTCCAACATGGCTCTTGTTGGTTCACCCACTCTCGCTAATGCCCTCAAAGCGGCCACCATCGCCGCTGTCCTCACCATGCTGGTCCTGCCTTCCTTGGGGCGCTGTCCGTCGCTGGGCCAAGAACTAGTAGTGGCTCCGGCACCGGCGAAGCGGTGCAGCGATTGTGGCCCGCACTGCACGGAGATGTGCAGAGTCTCCATTCCCCTCAAGTGCAGCCGGTACTGCCCTAGACAAATCTAGGGTTCATATGAACACCTAGGGTTCATATGAACATCAACACAGCAGCAACATATGAATTGCCCTAGCAAAGAGAGAGGAGGGTAGGTGAGAGGAGAGGCAGAGCCTTACGGTCGGCGGCGAGGGCAGGCATGGGCTCGGGCGGCGGAGGTCCTGGGCGGGCTCGGGTGGCGGCGGTGAGGTCGGCGGCGGCGGCGGTGAGCTCGAGGGAGGCGAGGGTGAGGTCGACGACGGCCTCGGGCGGCGGCGGTGAGGTCGAGGGTGGCATCGGGCGGCGGCGGTGTGGTCGCAGGCGGCAGGGCGATCGACGGCGGCTATGGAGGAGTTGGGGGACAGGGGGAGAGGGGGAAAAGGATTTAGCGAGATTTTGAGCCCGCGGGAGAGGGGGGGGGTTATGTCAAAATAGCTATAGCGCGTTTGGCAAAACGCGCTATAGCCGAAGCAAGTCTCTAGTGTTGTTGCCTTTGAGCCCTACGCTAGCAAGGCAATTTCGGCATGCCATAGCTAGGCTTTTAGGCACTAGTGTACACTGGGGTCTTCTGTGCCTGCAACAGCAACTCCCCATCAACCTCCTCGCCGTGTGGTACCTGCACCTCCTCACCGTGTGGTACCTGCACTTCCTCGCCAACATACGAGATATCGGTCAGGTATTGTCAAGAAAAAGGAATACACTGATGGTACAATAAGGTATGATAAAATCAAACGTGCCTTTCTTACTACTGCCAGTGAACCAACTCACTTGCATGATGCTCTTGCCCATAAGCATTGGAAGGAAGCTATGGATAGTGAATATAATGCACTCATGAAAAATAAAGCTTGGCATTTAGTACCACCGAAGAATGGTAGCAATGTTATTGATTGTAAATGGGTGTACAAGATAAAGAGAAAATCTGATGGAAGTATAGATAGATACAAGGCTAGATTAGTAGCCAAAGGGTTTAAACAGAGCTTTGGTATTGATTACGAAGATACTTTCAATCCAGTTATTAAGGCAACTACCATTCGACTTGTATTGTCTATTGCTATTTCTAGAGGTTGGAGTCTACGACAGTTAGATATTCAGAACGTGTTTCTTCATGGTGTTCTCGAGGAAGAAGTGTTCATGCGGCAGCCACCAGGACATGAGGACCAAAGCACACGACATTATGTCTATAAGTTGGATAAAGCTTTGTATTGTTTGAAATAGACCCCAAGAGCTTCGTACTCAAGATTGAGCATGCAGTTACCATAGCTTGGGTTTACACCGTCTAAGGCAGATACCTCATTGTTCTTTTACAATAAAGGCAACGTCACTATATGTGTGCTTGTTTATGTTGATGATATAATTGTTGCTAGTTGAAGTTGAGATGCTACCACTTGTTTGCTTAAGGATCTGAAGTCGGAGTTTGCTCTCAAGACATGGGTGACCTTCACTATTTTCTTGGTATAGAGGTCAAACAGGTAAAAGATGGTATACTTCTCACACATGATAAATACACCACTGACATACTCATGAGAGTAGGATTGGAAAATTTCAAAACTTTGAGTACACCAATCTCAACCTTAGAAAAGCTTACAGTTGAAAGTGGAGAAGCACTTGGACCAGAGGATGCAACAAATTACAGAAGTGTTGTAGGTGCTTTACAATATTTGACTCTTCTACGTCCTGATATTTCATATTCTGTGGACAAGGTATGTCACTATTTACATGTACCTAGGACCACTCATTGGAGTACAATTAAGAGAATTTTGAGATATCTCAAGTTTTCAGAAGGACTTGGACTTCAGATTACCAAGTCTGCATCCATGCTTCTTACTGCGTATTCTGATGCAGATTGGGCAGGATGTACTGATGATAGAAGATCCACAAGTGGTTTGGCTGTGTTTTTGGGAACAAACCGTGTGTCATGGAGTGCAAGAAAACAGGCTACTGTCTCCAAATCAAGCACTGAGGCTGAATACAAAGCTTTGGCAAATGCTACCACAAAATTAATGTGGATACAAACTTTACTTTATGAGCTTGGAATTAAGGCTCCACTGGCTGACTATGGTCTGATAATATTGGAAGAACATATCTCTCAGCCAATCCTGTTTTCCATGCACACACAAAACACATTGATGTTGATTTCCATTTTGTCAGAGAAAGAGTAGCACGAAAGCTACTTGACATTCGGTTCATACCTACAGGAGATCAGCTCGCCGATGGTTTCACAATACCTCTTACTATGAGGTGGTTGGATGAGTTTAAATGCAATCTTAACCTTGGCAACATTTCAGAAGATTCATATTGAGGGGGAATGTTAGAATATATTTTATTTGGATAGGAAAGTTGTTTAAATTGTAATCTCTCTCTAACCCTTCTTTTGTTCTATCTCCTCCACCGACCTCTCTCTGTAACCACTGAGATCGATCTCTCCTTCTTTTAAGCCACGACATATGCCCAATATATACCAATGTGGCCCGAGCAAAGGATTCAACGCTTCCAACCTAGTTTACATGGTATCCGAGCTAGGAGGTCTTGAGTTCAAGACCCTGCCAATGCAGTATTAAAAAAGGATTCTGCAGCCTATATAAATCCCACGTGTAAGGACTTGGTGGACCAATCATGGGTCAAGTGCACAAAATCTCAAGATATTGGCAATGCGGATTTTGAGTTTGACATGCAGCTCCTTGGCTTGCGAGAGAAATTTCACTATTTTTCAGCAGGTAATACTTAAGGCAGGCATATGAAGCTATATGTGGTTCTTTGCTGCTTTTCTTTGTGATCCTATGAATGGCCTCTACTTATGCTTAAATGCATTCGTTCGATTTTAGCTTGTCTAATACCTTGCCTCTCTAGTTAATTTTTTCGTATAGATGCTTCAAGAAAAGCAAGTCCTTAACTATGAAACTAAATATAATGCATAACCAACCTTGTAATGCTTTTTGGTATCTTGGCGATTTTGGATCTTGTAATGTCTAACTTTGGAATCTTCACAGGGAGCTAAGCACTGCCTAGCACTCAAGCCACTCTTAGTTGGCAATTCTTAATTACTAGTCACCATCATGGCAAGCAGCTGAATATTAACCGTCAGTTTCAAGTACATCAGTCAATAGTTACTAGTTAGCCTCTTTGACAGTATAGAAGCATATGTGGTGGGTTCCTTTGCATCCACTGGCTCTGGCTCATCCTCCTTGGTAAGCATCTCCAAAGGCTGTGGCAAGTTCTTCGTAAGGATCTCTAATGGATCTGGCAAATTCTTGGTAAGAATCTCCAATGGATCTGACATTTTCTTAGTAAGGATCTGCAATGGATCTGGCATGTTTTTAGTAAGGGTCTCCAATGGCTCTAGCAAGTTCTTGGTAAGGGTCTGCAATGGAAATGTCAAGTTTTTGGGAAGCATCTCCAGTGGCAATGGGAAGTTCTTGATAAGCATCTCCAATAGCAATGGCTGGTTCTCCTTGGTAAGGATTTTGAATGGCTCTGGTCCGTACATGCTAAGCATCTCATGGATCTGGTTGTCCTCCATGGTAAGCATCTCCCATGGCTCTAGTTCGTCCTTCGCGTAGAAGTGCTCCAGTGGCTCCGACTTGGTACTCCATGGTATGCATCTCGAATGGCTCTGTTTCGTCCTTGGCGAAGAAGTGCTCCAAGGGCTCTAGCTCGTTCTTCATGTTAAGCATCTCCAATGGCTCCGGATTGTGCGTGTGTGTCCAAAAACCCTGAGCCCAGTTTCTTTGGTACATGGATGTCACGTCAATGTACGTCACTGTGGATCCTTGGAAGTTGCGCTAAAGGTAGGATCAGTGCGATGATTCCTAGTTCTAACTGCTCCAATGGGGAACACTGGGCATATTTGTTTCACTCCAACATCTCATACAAGCTGTACGTACATTGCTAATAACCCACCGATGCAGGGATTATTTTCAGACTAGTAATAATTACTAGAGTATCTGGCTACTAGTCCAGGACTACATGCTTCAATCTAAAGCTATACTATATGGCTAGATGACTATTACATCCTATATTCGTTAGTGGAGGAAGGAAGGCACTTTATGATGGACTACATATATATACCAGCGAAATGCCTAGATCATCCGAAAGCCATGCATGTAGTCATGAGTGTATTACTGCATACCTGCATCCAATTCGTTCATGATATTCATTGTTTCACGTTCGCTTCACATGAAGAATGCATGCATCCTCTCGAAAAAAAGAAATGCATGCATACACAACGTGCATGTGTGACTTTTACAACTTTTTTTTTGAGGCAACTGTGACTCTTACAGCTGGAAAAGGCTGCTGCATTTCGGCCTGACCAACTTTACGAAAGTTCCATTTTTTTCCAAACACTGTGACTCTTACAGCTGAAAAAATACAGCTGAAAAAATACAGCACATATACAGTGTCATATACACTGACATGCACGAATCATGAAGCATTCTAAGAGCCTGGATAAAGAGCTCATCTGAGCCCGCGCTCCGTTTTGCATATCTGTTATCTCACTACTAGGAAAATGCTTACCAGTAGCGCCGATTTTTGTGCTACCAGTAGCGCGGGCACCAGCGCTACTGCTACGGCACTACAGCTAGTTTGTAGCAGTGGCGTGTTTTTAGGCCAGCGCTACTGGTAAGTTCAACTACTAGTAGCGCGTTTTTAGACCAGCGCTACTGCTAACTTTTATGTTTTTTTAGCATTTTGGCGTTGTACATCTTTAAACAGATGTATCTTTTATACAATAACAACTCATCATGAACTAGTATGTTTAAATAGCATATTCATTACCAATTGTCATCACCATCAAACAATGTTCGTCAATGAAACATCATATAACAAGTTGGTCACTAGTCATAATCACAACTCCTCCTCATCATCATCAACTCTAACACATTGTAGCACATAATAACACATTCTAGCTACGACCTACTCCTCTCATAGGACCTACTCTACCCTCTCTTAGGTAAAATATCATAAAACAAGATAGGCCTTGACGCTGCATTAAGGAAAATTGACTCTCCATAATAAAGAACGGAGATCATCCTGTCTCCAAGTCTTGGCCTACGCACAATGTTGCTTCCAAGTAGCTCTCTACGATGTTACGAACATTTTTTGAAATCATCTATTATCATGGCATCCTCCCTTTTAGAAATCCGGTATAGACAGGAGTGATGTGGATACTGCGGCTGACCTGGCGGTGGTGGCCGTAAGCTCATACATTAACGCGACCTCTCGTCAACATCAGATGAGGCACACAATTCATCGGGATTTTCTATTCAAAAACATAGTAATAACTTTGTAGTTAGCAATATAGTTTAGTTTTAGAAGAATTTATGCAAAAGATGCACGGATGTCGTAATAGTAGAAAATCTTACCATGATATCTCCATTGATGTTACCGTAGTTCAACATGTTCACTAGTGGCATGTATTGACCATAATGTGGAGGAGTTTGATAATAGCTATTGTAATTCTCAAGAAAAGTAAAAAATGCGATAAGACCATCTTGCTCCTTATAAATTAATTGTGCTTCATCATTGTAGTAGTAGGTTCTGTCTACCATTTTCCGTACATTTTTTGAAGAATGAAAATAAGCTGTCAATGGAAATAAGCTGTCAAATATTTTGAAATAAACAATATAAATTACTTAGTAAATATGTTTAAGAAACTCACACAACGGTAGAACTGGAAGCGTGTCAGCAAGGACCCAAATGGTCATATCACTTTCGTCGATGTCAGGATCACCAAGATCGAAGGTGAGAAGCATACCCTCACGAAAATCATACGCCTTGCAAAGGGCTTCCCAATTCAGGCAACCAAAATTGGATGAGTTCACAGAATTGTATACATTTACAGCAAAATCATAACCATGATGGGTCCTTAGTTGAATTATCTTTGTCTCTATTCTTTCATGATCTTCAAAACCCATCTTCTCCAAGACATAGCGTCTTGCATGGCATAGGATAAGCTAGTCGAATTGTAAAAGACGGAAATTACACGCTGAAGAAGCAGAGAAGTCGTGCAAAAAATAACAAAAAACACTTGTCGTCGTTGCGTACCGTTTCAACATCGAAGGTCTCTTGGAGCTTGATGCTGAAGCGCCGACCTTCTACCAAGTGAGGCCTGTCGCACAGACCGCGCTCATCTTCGCAGTACTCGCACATAGCGAATTCCCTTTCATCGTCAGACATTTCCTAATAGGTAATTAATAATCCATCATCGAATACATATATAGTAGTTTGTAGCAAAGATCATCATATAACAACTAAAACACCTAAAATTTGTAGTTTGTAGTAGTTTGTAGCAAAGATCAACATCGAACCTAGTTTGTAGCAAAGATCATCATATAATCCATCATTGAATACATATATAGTAGTTTGTAGCACAAAACCGCGCTCATCTTTTGCATTCAATAAGCAAATAACTAATAGGTAATTAATAATCCATCATCGAATACATATATAGTAGTTTGTAGCAAAGATCATCATATAATATCACTAATACATCTCGAATAATAGCTCCTCTAGGTTCAGTGGGCCGCGGTGGACACCCAAAGAAAAGGAACCACCACCGGATCATAGCTCCGGTGAGATCCCCAAAGAATCTGCCAGGTATTCCAGAACCGACCGTTCGCCAACGCAACCAAGTAGCGCTGGACGTGCGCGTTCTCCTCCGTGACACGGTGCTGTACCACCTGCGCGGGGGACTCAAGCCTCTCCACTGATGCAGGCCCACGTGAACGCCACCAAAGAAGCTCCGGTTCGACGACGGGCTGGCTCCTCACTAAGCTGCGCTCACCAGAAGGTAGCACAACCCAGTACCAGCCAGGCGGAGCCCAGTCCCGGACATGGCCCCTCGGCTCAACCAGGAGTCCTCCACCGAGTCGACGACGAGGATGCGGGATAGGCATCGTCGACGTCGAGAACTAAATGCTTAATTATGAAAAGAAAATTAATAAACATTTAGCAAAATTTGGCATGACCTTTGCTAAAAATAGGACATATTGAGCGCATGAAATTTGCCAGAACGTAAACGAATCGACAGTTCTGGCAAAACATAGGCCACTCGAAAAAATATGACATGTCCAAAATGTGACATGTTCAAAATATGACATGTCCACTGCAATTTTGCATATAACAGGAAAAATTGCTTTAACTAAAAAAATAACAACAATTGCTTTAACTAAAAAAATACCTACAATTCTGTTAACTACACCTAAAACAACTAAAACACCTAAAATTAAGTTAACAACACCTAAAACAACTAAAACTCTTTTAAATACACTTAAAACACCTAAATTCTATTAACTAGACCTAATTAAAAACCTAGCTAAATTCCTGTCCTAACTTTAAAACCTAGCTAAATTTAAAAACCTAGGGTTCATACAAATTAACTAGGATTCATACCTAATCTGTCCTAGCTAGGGTTCGATCATAACCTACATTATTCTAATAACCTACATTTTTTCAACTACATAGGATTCAAAATAACTACTCTAATAACTATAACTAGGGGGGAGGAGGAGGAAGGAGAGGGAGGAGTACCTCTCGGTACGGTGGAGGAGGGCCGGCGCGGGGGCCGGCGCGGCCGACGGGGGAGGAGGCCGACGCGGGGGAGGGCGGCCGGCGGGCCGGGGAGGAGGGCCGGCGCGGGCGAGGGCGGCCGAAGCAGGGAGGAGGGCCGGCCCTGGGGACGGCAGCGTGCGGGGGTCGACGGCGGCGCGCGGGGGATTGAGAGGGAGGAGTGTGGAGTGTGAGTGAGCTTGAGTGAGATGAGGCCGGGTTGGGGGGGCTTAACAATAGCGCGGGCAATGGGCCAGCGCTACTGCTAAGCCCACTAGTTGTAGCGTTGGCGCAAAACACACGCTACAGCTAAGAGGCCTACCCTTTGGCCCCGGCGGCCCGCTAGACAGCAGCGCGGCCTGCACCAACCATCGTTGCTACTACTCAGTAGCAGTAGCGCCCGTTCTGGCCGGCGCTACTGGTAATTACCAGTAGTGTGTGTGCCCAAACAGGCGCTACTGCTAAAATTCTATGTATAAGCATTTTCCTAGTACTGTCTGTAGGCCTAATCTCATGTTCCCTTATAAAAAAATGACATGTTTTTCTAAGAGATAAAGAAATAGAATAGAGAAGTTGGTTTATATGACAATTTTTTGAGGGGTTTAAATGACCAAAGTTAAAGTGTTCAACCCATCCCAATCTGTTTTTTTAAGAAAAGAACCCATCCTCATCCGTACAGTAGGCCGCGGGTGAGGGACGAAGCGAGCCGAGTTCCACCATCTGAGACTTCCAACCCAAATCATGAGCCCTGTCAAGCAGTCCTTGGAGGTGGCGGAGACAAGGGCGCCCGGCCCGCCGGACCATCGCCACCTCCAAGGCCTGCCCGACCGCTTCGTGCCGCGGCTACTCGCAGGCGCAGCGATTGTCCACTAGTAGAAAAACAACTTTTAGTACCGGTTCGTAAGGACCTTTAGTACCGGTTCTGGAATCGGCATTAAAGGGTGGGGACTAAATGTGCCCCCCCTTTAGTCGCGGTTCAACACGACCCGGGGCCAAAGGCCCACCACATGGCATAATCCCGTGCCGTGGTCTGGGGGACCTTTAGTCCCGGTTGGTAACACCATTTTTTTTTGAATTTTTTGGAATTTGTTTTGAATTTTTTTGTCAATTTTCTGAATTATTCACAATTTAGTTTGTAATCACACCCCTCATAACTGCTCAAGTGTACATCAATCATTCCAAATCGTCTAACTTTCCGGCCGGCCACTCATCCTCTCACTACTCCGGTCTGACCACGCTTAATTTCCAAGTTCTATTCCCCCTAATTTTCAAGTCTGCACTTGTTGTTTTCCTGACAATAGTAAGCTGTCAATCCTATTAACCCTCGGGAGTTTAGTTTGAGCATGAAGTCACACATTTCACTATTTGAGTTTGAAACTATTATTCTAAAAAAACAATAATTATTTAGTAACACTAATATTTCTTGAATAAGTAGTATGACCAGATTTAACCAAAATTCAAAAAACTGAAATAATTATTTATTAACACTAATATTCTTGAATAATTATTTAGTAACACTAATATCTCTTGAATAAGTAGTTTGACCATAGTTTGATCAGATTCGACCAAAATTCAAAAAAATGAAATTTGAGCATAACTTTTACTCCCTTTAGAATTTGAGCATTCTAAAAATTTCCACAACGGCCTACGGCAGTCAAAATCGGATGCGGATTTTTGTGATGAACATTTTGATATATTATACTTTTTTTCGACATCGCACGCAAAAGATATAGTCGTTTTAGTTTTTCATAACACTTTTTTGCAAAACATGTCGAAATTTATATTTTCAAATTTCCCTAACTACTAGATGTAGTAACATAACTACATATCAAAGGATTTTAGTTTTGTAAGTTTTATCATTTTCTTTTGTTTTTTATAACTAAAAATGCGATAGGGGGTAGAGTTTAAAAAATGCTCTTTAGTCCTAGTTTGTGTCTCCAATCGGGACTAAAGGTTGGACCCCTTTAGTCCCGGTTTGTGACACAAACCGGGACTATAGGTTAGTCCTATAGTCCCAGTTTGTGTCACAAACTGGGACTAAAGGGTTCGTGGGGCCCCCGACCTGACGCCAGCCTGCCACCACCCCTTTAGTCCCGGTTCGTGGCACGAACCGATACTAAAGGTTAAACACGAACCGGGACAAATACATAGCCGTTCGAATCGGAACTAATGTTATCATTAGTACCGAGACTAATGTGTCTCACGTAAGGTCGTTTTTCTACTAGTTGTCCCGAATCCCACCACCGCGGATCATCGGCCATCCATCCATGGCACCGTTGGCCACCACCGGGGTCCGGCGTCAGCAGGGAGAGCACGTCGGCGGGCAACACCAACACTGAATCTGGCCTCCCCCTTCACCTTCCGCGTCCTCCGAACCCCCATCCCACTCAGGCCTTATTTGGCAGGAGGGGATAATTTGGGATTAGAAGGGATTATCCCCTCAGGGATTTGGTGAAACCCGTGCTGTCACCCAATAATCCCCGTTTTTCCACCTCAAAACCTCCTGCGACAGGGGGCATGGGAGCCGCGAGGAGTACCTCGATGCTCAGAAACCCGGTGGAACCGAGGGGAAAGTGATGAGGGGATTGTAGGGGCTGGCCCTTTCAAGCCCTCTGTACAAAACGCCACTCTAGGGACCTTTTGGGCTTGTTAGCCCAACAGGGAATATCCTCTGGAAGCCCCTCAAAGCCCTGTCTACCAAAACAAGGCCTCAGGGTAGGTCGTTCCCCTTCCTGCCCCCAAATCTCCACTCTCACATCCCTTTTCCCACAGATTCTTAAGAAATTTGCGAGGTAAAAAAGAGCGGTTTGGCTATGGTTAGACTCTGCAGCTTCGAACCCATGGCCATGGTTGCCTTCCAGATTCACCATTGGGTATGTATTCTTTCCATTCTAGCTCCATACTGCAGATGTAGTGCTTGATTGCCATCTACGAGCAAGAGCACAGAGGGATGCTAGCTATATATACCAATTCTCCTAGTTAGTACTCCCTTTCTTTCCTAGATATAAGTTTTTATGGAGATTCCATTGTGAACCACATACGAATGTATATGGATGCATTTTAGAACGTAGATTCACTCATTTTGCTTCATATGTAGTTCATAGTGGAATCTCTATAAAGACTTATATTTAGAAATGGTGTGAGTATGGTATAAAGCATGCCTTTCCATATTTGGCTTTGCGCTGCCAGCTGATGCAGCACGAGATTGCACGTTATGCACCGATGTAGAAGCAATGGATGCCAGTAAGTACTTCCTCCGTAAAGAAATATAAGAGCGTTTGGATTACAAAAATAGTAATCTAAACACTTATATTGGTTTACAGAGGGAGTATCATGTACTCGAGTATTTGACAGAAAACTAACACATTTCACGTCATCGTCCCACAGAACTATCACATTTTGGAAAGTGACCGAAAGCTTCAAATTAGTACTAATTTTGTGACAAAAAACTACCAAAGTTGAGTTGATGATCGTTTTTATGATTTTAAACCTGTTTATGACATGCGGGACCCGCGTGTCAGAGCTGGCGTGGCGGGGGAGTCAACTCCGCGTGACAAAAAACTACAGCGTGCATGGCGTCACCGTCGTCGACGTAGAGCGCGACGAGCCGCATGCATGCCTCGTCCTCCGACAGCGAGCGCGGGGTCGAGGGCCTCCATTGTTGACCAGGAGGTGGACACGATACCATTCTCGGCTTCTCATGGCTGTGCGTGGCAGCAGGGGCCGCCGGAGAGCAGCAGGGGTGTGGGCGGCAAGGCAAGCTGCTGCTCGTGGCTGTACTGGCCTCTGCTGCTGCTCGCAGGCCGTGGCCGCGGCTGCGGCCGGTGGCTGTGTGTGGGGGCTGCTCGTCCCTATGTGTGCACATGGAGCATTTGTTGAAATGCCACATAGAGAGAGGGGAGAAGGAGGAAGAAGTTGATGCTGACTTGTGGGCCCCATCAGTCAACTTGACGGTAAAAAATAAACGGAGTTGCCTTCTCCGCCACTTCAGCTCTGACACGTGGGTCCCGCATGTCATAAACAGGTTTAAAATCATAAAAACGGTCATCAACTCAACTTGATAGTTTTTTGTCATAAAATTAGTACTAATCTGGAGTTTTCAGTCACTTTTTAAAATGTGGTAGTTCCGTGGGACGATGACATGAAATGTGGTCATTTTTTGTCTAATATTCCATGTACTTCCTCCGTCTTAAAATAAGTGTCTCTGATTTAGTACAGCTTTAGTACAAAGTTGTACTAAGTCCACAACACTTGTTTTGGAACGGAGAGAGTATGATTTTGTGTCCTTTGATTACTTTTGGTGCCGCTTCAGTTGATTTACCAGTGTGTTTCTTTATAGTCTACTGTAGTCAGTCAGTCAGCCCTCTGCTTTTATAAACTACTGTCATTAGTAATGCTCTTCACCCGAGAGTCATGTTTCTCTGCTATGTCTAAGATACTTGGCAGGTAGTTACGTTAAACTGTAACCTGTTTGTTCAATTATTTAACCTCAAACAAGCAACTCCTGCTCTGTTAGTAGCTAGCTTAATTAGCATCCCGCTGGCACCAAAAAGTTTTGTCCTTGAGCATTTCTCCAGCTTTAGC
The DNA here is from genome assembly GCA_032464435.1 of Aegilops umbellulata. Lineage (NCBI taxonomy): Eukaryota > Viridiplantae > Streptophyta > Magnoliopsida > Poales > Poaceae > Aegilops > Aegilops umbellulata. Next base: position 11,797,670 of record CP136054.1, read on the forward strand.
AGAAGACGGGATGCATACTCGCACTTGTGAGCTAGCTATCTATGCATATATCTTGTACGAACGCAGGTATTTGCTTGTTGATTAACTTTTTCAACTGTTATTTTTATCTGCTTCGATACTGCTGGGGAGTTGGCGGTGTCGTGTCAAACCATCCATTTTGCAAGGAACTAAAGCTTTAACTTGTCGAGAAACTTACCGCACTCATTAGGGGGTGCAGAAGGATGGTGTGAATTTCCTGCCCAGATGGCTGCTCTGCAAGAGTTCTAGGGGAATACTGGCTCGTGATTGCTTCTACAACTTAACTGAACTGTACTGCAGTCACTCTCGACGGAGAACTGTCGTTCAAAGACTATGCATGTTAAGTTCTTCTATTACATGAAAATCGGTCACTTTGGATCATATTCAAGACTAAACAATATCAAATGGCATTGTCGTTCAAAGTCCAACTACTCGATAACTCATTCCGCAACTTCTCGCCTTCTTTTAGTATGAGTTTTCTTCAATTAAACACAATATATCTGGTCACTTCATTTCTTACTGAAAGACCGGAGACAAAAGTTGCATGAAAGTAGAATAGATGATCACATGATTCTGCAATCTAATCTGTGAACGATAAACACCTCCTGAATGACTTTTTCAACACATATCTCATGCTCACAACTGTTTTTATATAACAAAGACTAGATATATATAAGCCCTATATATACGCCCAGCTTAGGATGTGAGAGTGCGAGATGAATTCAGATGTTCTTACCTCTTTAGCTTCAGCATATCTAAGATATTGGAGGAAATCAAAAAGGTCTGGGTAACATGTACATGCTTCTAACCATTGTGGCATGATGTTTGTGACCAAGCACGATGTCCATTGACTGCTGTGTAGTGGGCCTCCCCGTATAGCTCTGCTAACAGTATGATTAGTGGATGAATCAGAACGGTCCGTAGATGAAAGCAAGAAAAGTTTGCTCTAAGTTTGACCATAAACTTCACATTAAAAAAGACGGTCCTATCGATGCACTATGCATATTCATCCTTGTTTATACATCAGATCTCTGCTGCATTGTAATCGGCGCTCTTAGCATTCCAAGAGAACAACAGAGCCATGCCGTCAAGTGAGTGAAGCAAACAATGGAACCTACCCGGCCTTAGCTTTATAAGGAGTTTAGCCAATGTATCACGTGGCACACAGTAAATCCACAGCTCCTCGAGGACAACTTCATGGAAGATGCCCCAGATGTGGTAGATGTTCGCAACCGCCATGGTGACCTAGAAAGAGAAGAAGATTATTTAGTGTGAGCAAAGCCGGTGCTGACCCCTTTCAAAAAAGTTCTAAAGGAATTGAATAAATAATTTTTAATAACGATAGAATAAAGGGTACTATCTTTTGACGTTCACTCTGGGTAGCATGGAAAATTTGAAACCGTGTTTGAGTTCGCCTCATCAACTTGATAGAATAAAGGGTACTATCTTTTGACGTATTTCTTATGATCAGAGTACGCTCATACGTTAGAGTTTTTTTTTCGGTGTTAGGATATATTTCAGAATTAAATTCTTGTTCTTGTGCAGCAAAAGAAGAAGAGATGTGTCATTGACATGTGGCCCCGCGCGTGCCGTCCAATGAGTTGACTTGAGTTGTCAGATCACGAGCGTCCAATCATCTCGGCCGGCTTGTAATGGCGACATTGAACTATATATCATGATACACCAATATTGCCTTGCTTATAGTAACAACCGTTCGCTCGTTGCACGGTACCTCCCAGTAGTGTCGCTTGTGCGTCCGTGGGTCGTAGCACCGCCGTCCTCATTGTCAGCCTTCTGTGCACACCATCGTCCTTGCAGTACTGTGTCAACAATTGAAGCACCGACACATGCTTGGCTTGCAACATCGTGCGTCACCGGGTCGCAGCACCGCCATCCGCATTGTCGTTCTTGCACTCCACAACATCGTCCTTGGAATACCGAGTCAGTCATTGCAGCACCAGGATGTGCTTGGCTCGTGATATTGGGTGTCGTCGATCACAGCAATGCCATCGTAGCCACTATCCTCGCTGCGCGTGTCGCCATCCTGGTATCACCATTTGTCATCGTTTACAATACCACATGAAGGTCTTGCAAAACGTGCGCGTCCGTGTTGCTTTCCTTGTAACATATCACTGGTCCTTCAATGCCCCCGCTTTCCGCCGTTTACAGCACCATACAAAGGCTTGCGACACCGGATCCTCATTGTTCACAGCTTTTCATGTAGCACTATTGCAATCCTTTGAAGCACTACTTGTCACCATCTGCAACACCCCGCACAAGCCTTGCAGCGTTGGCCTGCTTGCAGCATCAACACGACCGACGCTGGTGCTCCATATATACAGCGCCCGACCTACAACACTGACGCTGCCTTTGCAGTTCACTTGACCACCCTGAGACGGCACACAACCGCACTCGCAGCAGCCTGTCTGGTGCAATCAAGAATAACCTAGTTGCAAATCCAATTGCTCATCCAACTACTCAATAACAAGCTTCTTGCCGTTCAACTACTAAATCACCTATTTCTTGCCGTTCTTTTAATGTGAGTCCAACCACAATATTTTCCTTCGCATTTTTTCTTCTGGCAATGGATCATGAACTAACACATGCAAGTAGGATGGTCACATAATTCTAGTCGAGTCACATGATTAGAAAGACATGATCAACATTTTTTAATGGCTTGCTCAACACTTATCTCATGCTCACAATCTGTCCTTCCCCTCTCCACCCCACCCCAACTAAAAAGAGGTAATAACAAAGATACAAGATGTATATATAGAACTCTTAGGACGTTAAACCGAGTGTGGTGTGAATTTAGATTTTCTTCCCTCTCTATCCGGCTTTGTATTTGTGATATTGGAGGAAAACAAATACATGTATTCCTCAGCTACTCCCCTTGCCGTACTTGATGTAAGACTCCATCCGCCCCGCTGCTCCCTTTGTTGAATCTGAGATCATGTCTACGACAGCGAACAACGAGGCAATGATGCTGGAGTTCAAGGCTATGCCCGATATTCATGGTCATGGCGATGAGGGTCCTGGCACTCGATGAGGTGGTCCTCATCACCTTCGCCACATTTTCTATGGACAAGAAGACCAAAGACATGTGTTTGCAGTTGGAGAGGGAGTCATATTTTGTGTGTGTTAGTTGGTGAACTAGACAAGTGCAATGAATTTTGGTTTTTTTGGATATGCAGAATTGCCAGGTGGTCCTGAACCGAATGAGTAATTGGTTACATAACCCATGTCATTTTGAAAGAAAAAAAAATCATTTTACCAAATTACTCGAAAAATCCCCATTAGCCTTCCTCACGCCACAATACCCATACTGTTTTCCGCCGCCGCGTAGGTTGTCACGAGCTGACGGCCGCGCAAGGCTGGAGAGTTCGTGGAGACGTAGAGGGCCCCGTGTGCCCTGAAGAGGCCGCCCCCAGAGCATGTACAACCGGACTTGGCAAAGCTGGCCCCTCAAACACCCACGGACGCGTCCGGTCACGCCCGCGGGGGCATTCGGATGGGCCCTCATATTTTGTTCCGGGCAACCACATATCTCAAAACTCTCAAATCCATGCAAATATATGCACATCGATCATGCAACACAATATCGCACGTAAATAGCTATTGTTGATATGAAGCATACATAGCGTTTACATAAAATTTATTTTAAGTGCAAAACTTAAGCATTGCCTCCTAGGTTGCCATTGTGGATCCACATGTGCTCCACAATATCATTGAGTAGCTGCGTGTGCACCTGTTGATCTCGAAAATTCTGATGCATCTACACAAAGTGTTGGAAATATGCCCTAGAGGCAATAATAAATTGATTATTATTATATTTCCTTGTTCATGATAATCGTTTATTATCCATGCTAGAATTGTATTGATAGGAAACTCAGATACATGTGTGGATGCATAGACAACACCATGTCCCTAGTAAGCCTCTAGTTGACTAGCTCGTTGATCAATAGATGGTTACGGTTTCCTGACCATGGACATTGGATGTCAATGATAACGGGATCACATCATTAGAAGAATGATGTGATGGACAAGACCCAATCCTAAGCCTAGCACAAGATTGTGTAGTTCGTATGCTAAAGCTTTTCTAATGTCAAGTATCATTTCCTTAGACCATGAGATTGTGCAACTCCCGGACACCGTAGGAATACTTTGGGTGTGCCAAACGTCACAACGTAACTGGGTGGCTATAAAGGTGCACTACGGGTATCTCCGAAAATGTCTGTTGGGTTGGCACGAATCGAGATTGGGATTTGTCACTCCGTGTGACGGAGAGGTATCTCTGGGCCCACTCGGTAGGACATCATCATAATGTGCACAATGTGATCAAGGAGTTGATCACGGGATGATGTGTTACGGAACGAGTAAAGAGACTTGCCGGTAACGAGATTGAACAAGGTATCGAGATACCGACGATCGAATCTCGGGCAAGTACTATACCGCTAGACAAAAGGAATTGTATACGGGATTGATCGAATCCTCGACATCGTGGTTCATCCGATGAGATCATCGTGGATCATGTGGGAACCAACATGGGTATCTAGATCCCGCTGTTGGTTATTGACCGGAGAACGTCTCGGTCATGTCTGCATGGTTCCCGAACCCGTAGGGTCTACACACTTAAGGTTCGATGACGCTAGGGTTATAAAGGAAGTTCGTATGTGGTTACCGAATGTTGTTCGGAGACCCGGATGAGATCCCGGACGTCACGAGGAGTTCCGAATGGTCCGGAGGTAAAGATTTATATATAGGAAGTATGGTTTTGGCCACCGGAAGTGTTCTGGGCATCACCGGTAGTGTACCGGGACCATCGGAGGTGTTCGGGGGTCCACCAAGTGGGGCCACAAGCCCCGGAGGGCTGCATGGGCCAAGTATGGGAGGGGACCAGCCCCAGGTGGGCTGGTGCGCCCCCCCCCCCCACAAGGGCCCAAGGCGCAAGGGAGAGGAGAAGGGGGCAAACCCTAGGGCAGATGGGCCCTAAGGCCCATACTGGTGCGCCTCCCTCTCCCCTTCCCCTCTTGGCCGCCACCCCAAGACCCATCTAGGGCTGCCGCCCCTCTAGGGATGGGAACCCTAGAGGGGGCGCACCCTCCTCCCCTTCCCCTATATATATGAGGCCTAGGGGCTGCCCAAAACACACGATCTGGTCTCTCCTTGTTGGTGCAGCCCTGCCTCTCTCCTCCTCATATCTCGCGGTGCTTGGCGAAGCCCTGCAGGATTGCCACGCTCCTCCACCACCACCACGCCATTGTGCTGCTGCTGGATGGAGTCTTCCTCAACCTCTCCCTCTCTCCTTGCTGGATCAAGGCATGGGAGACGTCACCGGGCTGTACGTGTGTTGAACGCGGAGGTGCCGTCCGTTCGGCACTTGGTCATCGGTGATTTGGATCACGGCGAGTACGACTCCATCAACCCCGTTCACTTGAACACTTCCGCTTAGCGATCTACAAGGGTATGTAGATGCACTCTCCTTCCCCTCGTTGCTGGTTTCTCCATAGATAGATCTTGGTGACACGTAGGAAAATTTTGAATTTCTGCTACGTTCCCCAACAGCGGCATCATGAGCTAGGTCTATTGCGTAGATTCCATGCACGAGTAGAACACAAAGTAGTTGTGGGCGTTGATTTTGTTCAATATGCTTACCGTTACTAGTCAATCTTGATTCGGCGGCATTGTGGGATGAAGCGGCCCGGACCGACCTTACACGTACACTTACGTGAGACAGGTTCCACCGACTGACATGCACTAGTTGCATAAGGTGGCTAGCGGGTGCCAGTCTCTCCCACTTTAGTCGGATCGGATTCGATGAAAAGGGTCCTTATGAAGGGTAAATAGCAATTGACATATCACGTTGTGGTTTTGCGTAGGTAAGAAACGTTCTTGCTAGAAACCCATAGCAGCCACGTAAAACATGCAAACAACAATTAGAGGATGTCTAACTTGTTTTTGCAGGGTATGCCATGTGATGTGATATGGCCAAAAGGATGTGATGAATGATATATGTGATGTATGAGATTGATCATGTTCTTTTAATAGGAATCACGACTTGCATGTCGATGAGTATGACAACCGGCAGGAGCCATAGGAGTTGTCTTTAATTTATTTATTACCTGCGTGTCAACATAAACGTCATGTAATTATTTTACTTTATTGCTAAAGCGTTAGCCATAGTAGTAGAAGTAATAGTTGACGTGACAACTTCATGAAGACACGATGATGGAGATCATGATGATGGAGATCATGGTGTCATGCCGGTGACCACGATGATCATGGAGCCCCGAAGATGGAGATCAAAAGGAGCAAAGTGATGATGGCCATATCATGTCACTATTTGATTGCATGTGATGTTTATCATGTTTTTGCATCTTATTTGCTTAGAACGACGGTAGTAAATAAGATGATCCCTCATTAAAATTTCAAGAAAGTGTTCCCCCTAACTGTGCACCGTTGCGAAAGTTCGTCGTTTCGAAGCACCACGTGATGATCGGGTGTGATAGATTCTTACGTTCGAATACAATGGGTGTTGACGAGCCTAGCATGTACAGACATGGCCTCGGAACACATGCAAACACTTAGGTTGACTTGACGAGCCTAGCATGTACAGACATGGCCTCGGAACACAGAAGACCGAAAGGTCGAGCATGAGTCGTATGGTAGATACGATCAACATGAAGATGTTCACCGACGTTGACTAGTCCGTCTCACGTGATGATCGGACACGGCCTAGTTGACTCGGATCATGTAATCACTTAGATGACGAGAGGGATGTCTATCTGAGTGGGAGTTGATAAGATGAACTTAATTATCCTGAACATAGTCAAAAGATCTTTGCAAATTATGTCATAGCTTACGCTTTAGTTCTACTGTGTTAGATACGTTCCTAGAGAAAATATAGTTGAAAGTTAACAGTAGCAATTTGTTGGAAATATGCCCTAGAGGCAATAATAAAAGCATTATTATTATATTTCCTTGTTCATGATAATTGTCTTTATTCGTGCTATAATTGTGTTATCCGGAAATCGTAATACATCTGTGAATAACAGACAACAATATGTCCCTAGTAAGCCTCTAGTTGACTAGCTCGTTGATCGACAGATAGTCATGGTTTCCTGACTATGGACATTGGATGTCATTGATAACGAGATCACATCATTAGGAGAATGATGTGATGGGCGAGACCCAATCCTAAACATAGCATAAGATCGCATAGTTCGTTTGCTAGAGTTTTCCAATGTCAAGTATCCTTTCCTTAGACCATGAGATCGTGTAACTCCCGGATACCGTAGGAGTGCTTTGGGTGTGCCAAACGTCACAACGTAACTGGGTGACTATAAAGTTATACTACGGGTATCTCCGAGAGTATCTGTTGGGTTGACGCGGATCGAGACTGGGATTTGTCACTCCGCTTGACGGAGAGGTATCACCGGGCCCTCTCGGTAATGCATCATCATAATGAGCTCAATGTGATCAAAGTGTTTGATCATGGGATCATGCATTACGGTACGAGAAAAGTGACTTGCCGGTAACGAGATTGAACGAGGTATTAGGATACCGACGATCGAATCTCGGGCAAGTAAAATACCGATTGACAAAGGGAATCGTATACGGGATTAATTGAATCCTTGACATCGTGGTTCATCCGATGAGATCATCGTGGAGCATGTGGGAGCCAACATGGGTATCCAGATCCCGCTGTTGGTTATTGCCCGAGAGTCGTCTCGGTCATGTCTGCATGTCTCCCGAACCCATAGGGTCTACACACTTAAGGTTCGATGACGCTAGGGTTGTGAAGATATGTATAAGCAGTAACCCGAATGTTGTTCGGAGTCCCGGATGAGATCCCGGACGCCACGAGGAGTTTCGGAATGGTCCGGAGGTAAAGAATTATATATAGAAAGTGCTGTTTTGGCCATCGGGACAAGTTTCGGGGTTATCGGTATTGTACCGGGACCACCGGAGGGTCCCGGGGGGTCCACCGGGTGGGGCCACCTGCCTCGGGGTGCCACATGGGCTCTAGGGGGTGCGCCTTGGACTGCATGGGCCAAGGGGAACCAGCTCCTAGAGGCCCATGCGCATAGAGGGGGGAAACCCTAAAGAGGGGGGCGCCCCCTTGCTTGGGGGGCAAGCCCCACCCCTTGGCCGCCGCCCCCCTAGGAGATTGCATCTCCTAGGGCTGGCGCCCCCCTAGGGGGCTATATAAAGGGGGGAGGGGAGGGGGCAGCGCACCCTTGCTCCTGGCGCCTCCCTCTCCCTCTCCAACACCTCCTCCTCCTCCGTAGAGCTCGGCGAAGCCCTGTCGGAGTACTGCAGCTCCATCATCACCACGCCGTCGTGCTGCTGCTGGAGCCTTCTTCCCAACCTCTCCTTTGCCTTGCTGGATCAAGAAGAAGGAGACGTTACGCTGACCGTACGTGTGTTGAACGCGGAGGTGCCGTCCTTTCGGTGCTAGGATCTTCGGTGATTTGGATCACGTCGTGTACGACTACCTCATCCCCGTTCGTTGAACGCTTCCGCTCGCGATCTACAAAGTGGTATGTAGATGCAATCTCTCTCCCATGACTCGTTGCTAGATGAACTCATAGATGGATCTTGGTGAAACCGTAGGAATTTTTTTTGTTTTATGCAACGTTCCCCATCAGTGGCATCATGAGCTAGGTTTATGCGTAGTTCTTCTTGCGCGAGTAGAACACAATTTGTTGTGGGCATAGATTTGTCAACTTTTCTTGCCGCTACTAGTCTTATCTTGCTTCAGCAGTATTGTGGGATGAAGCGGCCCGGACCAACCTTACACGTACTCTTACGTGAGACCGGTTCCACCGACTAACATGCACTAGTTGCATAAGGTGGCTGGCGGGTGTCTGTCTCTCCCACTTTAGTTGGAGCGGATTCGATGAAAAGGGTCCTTATGAAGGGTAAATAGAAGTTGACAAATCACGTTGTGGCTTTCATGTAGGTAAGAAAACGTTCTTGCTAGAACCCTAATTCAGCCACGTAAAACTTGCAACAACAATTAGAGGACGTCTAACTTGTTTTTGCAGCAAGTGCTTTGTGATATGATATGGCCAAAGTTGTGATGAATGATGAATGATCTATATGTGATGTATGAGATGTTCATGCTATTGTAATAGGAATCACGACTTGCATGTCGATGAGTATGACAACCGGCAGGAGCCATAGGAGTTGTCTTTATTTTTTGTATGACCTGCGTGTCATTGAGAAATGCCATGTAAATTACTTTACTTTATTGCTAAACGCGTTAGCCATAGTAGTAGAAGTAATAGTTGGCGAGCAACTTCATGGAGACACGATGATGGAGATCATGATGATGGAGATCATGGTGTCAAGCCGGTGACAAGATGATCATGGAGCCCCAAGATGGAGATCAAAGGAGCTATGTGATATTGGCCATATCATGTCACGTTTTATTATTTGATTGCATGTGATGTTTATCATGTTTTGCATCTTGTTTACTTAGATCGACGGTAGTAAATAAGATGATCCCTCATAATAATTTCAAGAAGTGTTCCCCCTAACTGTGCACCGTTGCGACAGTTCGTTGTTTCGAAGCACCACATGATGATCGGGTGTGATAGATTCTAACGTTCACATACAACGGGTGTAAGACAGATTTACACACGCAAAACACTTAGGTTGACTTGACGAGCCTAGCATGTACAGACATGGCCTCGGAACACAGAAGACCGAAAGGTCGAGCATGAGTCGTATAAAAGATACGATCAACATGAAGATGTTCACCAATGTTGACTAGTCCGTCTCACGTGATGATCGGACACGGCCTAGTTGACTTGGATCATGTAATACTTAGATGACTAGAAGAGGGATGTCTATCTAAGTGGGAGTTCATTAAATAATTTGATTAAATGAACTTTATTATCATGAACTTAGTCTAAAATATTTACAATATGTCTTGTAGATCAAATGGCCAATGTAGTCCTCAACTTCAACGCGTTCCTAGAGAAAACCAAGCTGAAAGAAGATGGCAGCAACTATACGGACTGGGTCCGAAACCTGAGGATCATCCTCATAGCTGCCAAGAAAGATTATGTCCTACGAGCACCGCTGGGTGACGCACCTATTCTCCCTGCAGAACAAGACGTTATGAATGCTTGGCAGTCACGCTGCGATGATTACTCCCTCGTTCAGTGCGGCATGCTTTACGGGCTCCAAAAGCGTTTTGAGAGACATGGAGCATATGAGATGTTCGAAGAGCTGAAAATGGTTTTCCAAGCTCATGCCCGGGTCGAGAGATATGAAGTCTCCGACAAATTCTTTAGCTGTAAGATGGAGGAAAATAGTTCTGTCAGTGAACACATACTCAAAATGTCTGGGTTGCACAACCGCTTGACTCAACTGGAAGTTAATCTCCCGGATGAAGCGGTCATTGATAGAATCCTCCAGTCGCTTCCACCTAGCTACAAGAGCTTTGTGATGAACTACAATATGCAGGGGATGGTAAAGACCATTCCTGAGGTATATGCTATGCTGAAATCAGCAGAGGTAGAAATCAAGAAGGAGCATCAAGTGTTGATGGTGAATAAAACCACTAAGTTCAAGAAGGGCAAGGGTAAAAAGAACTTCAAGAAGGACGGCAAGGAAATTGCCGCGCCCGGTAAGCAAGTTTCCGGGAAGAAGCCAAAGAATGGACCCAAGCCCGAGACTGAGTGTTTTTATTGCAAGGGAAGTGGTCACTGGAAGCGGAACTGCCCCAAATACTTAGCGGACAAGAAGGCCGGCAAAACAAAAGGTATATGTGATATACATGTAATTGATGTGTACCTTACCAGTACTCGTAGTAGCTCTTGGGTATTTGATACCGGTGCAGTTGCTCACATTTGTAACTCAAAACAGGAGCTGCGGAATAAACGGAGAGTGGCGAAGGACGAGGTGACGATGCGCGTCGGGAATGGTTCCAAGGTCGATGTGATCGCCGTCGGCACGCTACCTCTACATTTACCTACGGGATTAGTTTTAAACCTCAATAATTGTTATTTAGTGCCAAGTTTGAGCATGAACATTGTATCTGGATCTCGTTTAATTCGAGATGGCTACTCATTTAAATCTGAGAATAATGGTTGTTCTATTTATATGAGAGATATGTTTTATGGTCATGCTCCGATGGTTAATGGTTTATTCTTAATGAATCTCGTACGTGATGATACACATATTCATAGTGTGAATACCAAAAGAGTTAAAGTTGATAACAATAGTCCCACATATTTGTGGCACTGCCGCCTTGGTCACATAGGTGTCAAACGCATGAAGAAGCTCCATGCAGATGGACTTTTAGAGTCTCTTGATTATGAATCATTTGACACGTGCGAACCATGCCTCATGGGAAAAATGACCAAGACTCCGTTCTCAGGAACAATGGAGCTAGCAACCAACTTATTGCAAATCATACATACCGATGTGTGCGGTCCAATGAGTGTTGAGGCTCGCGGTGGCTATCGTTATGTTCTCACCCTCACTGATGACTTGAGTAGATATGGGTATGTCTACTTAATGAAACACAAGTCTGAGACCTTTGAAAAGTTCAAGGAATTTCAGAGTGAGGTTGAAAATCAACGTGATAGAAAGATCAAGTTTCTACGATCAAATCCTGGAGGAGAATACTTGAGTCACGAATTTGGCACACACTTAAGAAAATGTGGAATAGTTTCACAACTCACGCCGCCTGGAACACCTCAGCGTAATGGTGTGTCCGAACGTCGTAATCGCACTCTATTAGATATGGTGCGATCTATGATGTCTCTTACCGATTTACCGCTATCTTTTTGGGGCTATGCTTTAGAGACTGCCGCATTCACTTTAAATAGGGCTCCGTCGAAATCCGTTGAGACGACACCGTATGAATTATGGTTTGGGAAGAAACCTAAGCTGTCGTTTCTAAAAGTTTGGGGATGCGATGCTTATGTCAAGAAACTTCAACCTGAAAAGCTCGAACCCAAGTCGGAAAAATGCGTCTTCATAGGATACCCTAAAGAAACTATTGGGTATACCTTCTACCTCAGATCCGAAGGCAAGATCTTTGTTGCCAAGAATGGATCCTTTCTAGAGAAAGAGTTTCTCTCGAAAGAAGTAAGTGGGACGAAAGTAGAACTTGATGAAGTGTTACCTCTTGAACCGGAAAATGGCAAAACTCAAGAAAACGTTCCTGAGGTGCCTGCACCGACTAGAGAGGAAATTAATGTTGATGATCAAGATACTTCTTATCAAGCTCCTACTGAAATTCGGAGGTCCACAAGGACACGTTCCGCACCAGAGTGGTACGGCAACCCTGTCTTGGAAATCATGTTGTTAGACAACGGTGAACCTTCGAACTATGAGGAAGCAATGGCGGGCCCGGATTCTGACAAATGGCCGGAAGCCATGAAATCCGAGATAGGTTCCATGTATGAAAACGAAGTATGGACTTTGACTGACTTGCCCGTTGAACGGCGAGCCATAGAAAATAAATGGATCTTTAAGAAGAAGACAGACGCAGATGGTAATGTGACCATCTATAAAGCTCGGCTTGTCGCTAAGGGTTATCGACAAGTTCAAGGAATTGACTACGATGAGACTTTCTCACCGGTAGCGAAGCTGAAGTCCGTCCGAATCATGGTAGCAATTGCCGCATTCTACGATTATGAAATATGGCAAATGGACGTCAAAACGGCATTCCTTAATGGTTTCCTTAAGGAAGAATTGTATATGATGCAGCCGAAAGGTTTTGTCGATCCTAAGAATGCTGACAAGGTGTGCAAGCTCCAACGCTCGATTTATGGGCTGGTGCAAGCATCTCGGAGTTGGAACATTCGCTTTGATGAAATGATCAAAGCGTTTGGGTTTACGCAGACTTATGGAGAAGCCTGCGTTTACAAGAAAGTGAGTGGGAGCTCTGTAGCATTTCTCATGTTATATGTAGACGACATACTTTTGATGGGAAATGATATAGAACTCTTGGACAACATTAAGGCCTACTTGAATAAAAGTTTTTCAATGAAGGACCTTGGAGAAGCTGCTTATATATTAGGCATCAAGATCTATAGAGATAGATCAAGACGCCTCATAGGTCTTTCACAAAGCACATACCTTGATAAGATATTGAAGAAGTTCAATATGGATCAATCTAAGAAAGGGTTCTTACCTGTGTTACAAGGTGTGAAATTGAGCTCAGCTCAATGTCCGACCACGGCAGAAGATATAGAAGAGATGAGTGTCATCCCCTATGCCTCAGCCATAGGTTCTATTATGTATGCCATGCTGTGTACCAGACCTGATGTAAACCTTGCCGTAAGTTTGGTAGGAAGGTACCAAAGTAATCCCGGCAAGGAACACTGGACAGCGGTCAAGAATATCCTGAAGTACCTGAAAAGGACTAAGGAAATGTTTCTCGTTTATGGAGGTGACGAAGAGCTCGTCGTAAAGGGTTACGTCGACGCTAGTTTCGACACAGATCTGGATGACTCTAAGTCACAAACCGGATACGTGTATATTTTGAATGGTGGGGCAGTAAGCTGGTGCAGTTGCAAGCAAAGTGTCGTGGCGGGATCTACATGTGAAGCGGAGTACATGGCAGCGTCGGAGGCAGCACATGAAGCAATTTGGGTGAAGGAGTTCATCACCAACCTCGAAGTCATACCCAATGCGTCGGGGCCAATCAAACTCTTCTGTGACAACACTGGAGCTATTGCACTTGCCAAGGAGCCCAGGTTTCACAAGAAGACCAGGCACATCAAGCGTCGCTTCAACTCCATTCGTGAAAATGTTCAAGATGGAGACATAGAAATTTGTAAAGTACACACGGATCTGAATGTCGCAGATCCGTTGACAAAACCTCTCCCTAAGGCAAAACATGATCAGCACCAGAACTCTATGGGTGTTCGATTCATCACAATGTAACTAGATTATTGACTCTAGTGCAAGTGGGAGACTGTTGGAAATATGCCCTAGAGGCAATAATAAAAGCATTATTATTATATTTCCTTGTTCATGATAATTGTCTTTATTCGTGCTATAATTGTGTTATCCGGAAATCGTAATACATGTGTGAATAACAGACAACAATATGTCCCTAGTAAGCCTCTAGTTTAGTAGCTCGTTGATCGACAGAGAGTCATGGTTTCCTGACTATGGACATTGGATGTCATTGATAACGAGATCACATCATTAGGAGAATGATGTGATGGACGAGACCCAATCCTAAACATAGCATAAGATCGCATAGTTCGTTTGCTAGAGTTTTCCAATGTCAAGTATCCTTTCCTTAGACCATGAGATCGTGTAACTCCCGGATACCGTAGGAGTGCTTTGGGTGTGCCAAACGTCACAACGTAACTAGGTGACTATAAAGGTAAACTACGGGTATCTCCGAGAGTATCTGTTGGGTTGACACGAATCGAGACTGGGATTTGTCACTCCGCTTGACGGAGAGGTATCACCGGGCCCTCTCGGTAATGCATCATCATAATGAGCTCAATGTGATCAAAGTGTTTGATCACGGGATCATGCATTACGGTACGAGAAAAGTGTCTTGCCGGTAACGAGATTGAACGAGGTATTAGGATACCGACGATCGAATCTCGGGCAAGTAAAATATCGATTGACAAAGGGAATCGTATATGGGATTAATTGAATCCTTGACATCGTGGTTCATCCGATGAGATCATCGTGGAGCATGTGGGAGCCAACATGGGTATCCAGATCCCGCTGTTGGTTATTGCCCGAGAGTCGTCTCGGTCATGTCTGCATGTCTCCCGAACCCGTAGGGTCTACACACTTAAGGTTCGGTGACGCTAGGGTTGTGAAGATATGTATAAGCAGTAACCCGAATGTTGTTTGGAGTCCCGAATGAGATCCCGGATGTCACGAGGAGTTTCGGAATGGTCTGGAGGTAAAGAATTATATATAGAAAGTGCTGTTTTGGCCATCGGGACAAGTTTCGGGGTTATCGGTATTGTACCGGGACCACCGGAGGGTCCCGGGGGGTCCACCGGGTGGGGCCACCTGCCTCGGGGTGCCACATGGGCTCTAGGGGGTGCGCCTTGGACTGCATGGGCCAAGGGGAACCAGCCCCTAGAGGCCCATGCGCCTAGAGGGGGGGAAACCCTAAAGAGGGGGGCGCCCCCTTGCTTGGGGGGCAAGCCCCACCCCTTGGCCGCCGCCCCCCTAGGAGATTGCATATCCTAGGGCCGGCGCCCCCCCTAGGGGGCTATATAAAGGGGGGAGGGGAGGGGGCAGCGCACCCTTGCTCCTGGCGCCTCCCTCTCCCTCTCCAACACCTCCTCCTCCTCCGTAGAGCTCGGCGAAGCCCTGTCGGAGTACTGCAGCTCCATCATCACCACGCCGTCGTGCTGCTGCTGGAGCCTTCTTCCCACCCTCTCCTTTGCCTTGCTGGATCAAGAAGAAGGAGACGTTACGCTGACCGTACGTGTGTTGAACGCGGAGGTGTCGTCCTTTCGGTGCTAGGATCTCCGGTGATTTGGATCACGTCGTGTACAACTACCTCATCCCCGTTCGTTGAACGCTTCCGCTCGCGATCTACAAAGTGGTATGTAGATGCAATCTCTCTCCCATGACTCGTTGCTAGATGAACTCATAGATGGATCTTGGTGAAACCGTAGGAAAATTTTTGTTTTCTGCAACGTTTCCCAACACAATTATGCGGACAGTAGAAGGCTTATGTCCTTAATGCATCGCTCGGTGTGCTGGACCTCGAACATGGTCTCTGGATGTTGCGAACATCTGACATACACGTTTTGATGACTACATGATAGTTCGGTAATGATAAATGGTTTAGAATTGAGGCACCGAAGACATTTTTGAAATGTCGCGGAACATATGAGATGTTTCGAGGGCTGAAATTGGGATTTCAGGCTCGTGCCCACGTCAAGAGGTATAAGACCTCCGACGATTTTCTTGGCCTGCAAACTAAGGGAGAAAAGCTCAATCGTTGAGCTTGTACTCAGGTTGTCTGAGTACAACAATCACTTGAATCGAGTGGGAGTTGATCTTCCAGATAAGTTAGTGATGTTTCACCAAAGTCATTGCCACCAAGCTGCTAGAGCTTCGTAATGAACTATAACATATCAGGGATAGATATGATGATCCTTGAAATATTCGCGATGTTTGACACCGCGAAAGTAGAAATCAAGAAGGAGCATCAATTGTTGATGGTTAGTGAAACCACTAGTTTCAAGAAGGGCAAGGGCAAGAAGGGATACTTCATGAAACGGCAAATCAGCTGCTGCTCTAGTGGAGAAACCCAAGGTTGAACCCAAACCCGAGACTGAGTGCTTCTGTAATAAGGGGAACAACCACTAGAGCAGAATTACCCTAGATACTTGGTAGATGAGAAGGCTGCCAATAAAAGTATATTGGATATACATTATGTGAATGTGTACTTTACTAGTACTCCTAGTAGCATCAGGGTATTAGATACCGGTTCGATTGCTAAGTGTTAGTAACTCGAAATAAAAGCTACGGAATAAACGGAGACTAGCTAAAGGTGAGCTGACGAGATGTGTTGGAAGTGCTTCCAAGGTTGATATGATCAAGCATCGCACGCTCCCTCTACCATCGAGATTGGTGTTAAACCTAAATAATTGTTATTTGGTGTTTGCGTTGAGCATAGACATGATTGGATTATGTCTATCGCAATACGGTTATTCATTTAAGGAGAATAATGGTTACTCTATTTATTTGAATAATACCTTCAATGGTCTTGCACCTAAAATGAATGGTTTATTGAATCTCGATCATAGTGATACACATGTTCATGCCAAAAGATATAAGATAGTAATGATAGTACCACCTAATTGTGGCACTGCCATGTAAGTCATATTGGTATAAAACGCATGAAGAAGCTCCATGTTGATGGATCTTTGGACTCACTCATTTCTGAAAAGATTGAGACATGTGAACCATGTCTATTGGTATATACGCATGAAGAAACTCCATGCAGATGGACCGTTTGGACTCACTTGATTTTGAATCGCTTGAGACATGCAGATCATACCACATGGGCAAGATGACTGAAAGCTTCGGTTCAGTAAAATGGAACAAGAAAGCAACTTGTTGGAAGTAACACATTTTGATGTGTGCAGTCCAATGAGTGCTGAGGCACGCAATGGATATCGTTATGCTCTTACTTCACAGATGATTTGAGCAGATACTGAGCATATTTACTTGATGAAACACAAGTCTGAATTATTGAATGGTTCAAGTAATTTCAGAATGAAGTTGAATATCGTCGTGACAAGAGGATAAAATATCTATGATATGATCATAGAGATGAATATCTGAGTTGCGAGTTTGGTACACAATTGAGACATTGTGGAAATTGTTTCACGACTAGTACACGCCTGGAACACCATAGTGTGATGGTGTGTCCGAACATCATAACTGCACCCTATTGGATATGATGCATACCATGATGTCTCTTATCGAATTACCACTATCGTTCATGGGTTAGGCATTAGAGACAACCACACTCACTTTAAATAGGGCACCACGTAATTCCTATGAGATGACACCGTATGAACTATGGTTTAGAGAAACCTAAGCTGTCATTTCTTAAAAAGTTTGGGGCTGCGACGCTTATATGAAAAAGTTTCAGGCTGATAAGCTGGAACCCAAAGCGGATAACTGCATCTTCATAGGACACCTAAAACAGTTGGGTATACCTCCTGTCTCAGATCCGAAAGCAATAGGGATTGTTTCTCAAATCGGGTCCTTTCTCGAGGAAAAGTTTCTCTCGAAAGAATTGAGTGGGAGGATGGTGGAGACTTGATGAGGTTATTGAACCGTCACTTCAACTAGTGTGTAGCAGGGCACATGAGTTGTTCCTATGGCACCTACACCAATTGAAGTGGAAACTTATGATAGTGATCATGAGACTTCGGATCAAGTCACTCCCAAACCTCATAGGATGACAAGGATGCGTACTACTTCAGAGTGGTACGTAATCCTGTCTTGGAAGTCATGTTGCTAGACAACAATGAACCTACGAGCTATGGAGAAGCGATGGTGGGCCCGGATTCCGATGAATGGCTCGAGGCCATAAAATCCGAGAGAGAATCCATGTATGACAACAAAGTGTAGACTTTGGCAGAACGGCTCGACGGTCGTGAGGCTGTTGAGTACAGATGGATTTTAAAAGGAAGACGGACAATGATGGTAAATGTCACCATTGAGAAAGCTCGACTTGTCATTAAGATGTTTCCCGACAAGTTCAAGGAGTTGACTACGATGAGACTTTCTCACTCGTAGCGATGCTAAGAGTCTGTTGGAATTAGCAGGTATTGCATTATTTATGAAATCTTGCAGATAGGATGTCAAAATATTGTTTCCTTGTTCTTGAGGAAAAGGTTGTATGTGATACAACCAGAAGTTTTTGTCAATCCTGAAAGATGCTAACAAGTATGCAAAGCCCCAGCAATCCTTCTAAGGACTGGAGTAAGCATCTCGGAGTTGGAATGAACACCTTGATGAGATAATCAAATATTTTGGGTTTATACAAAGTTTATGGGAAACTTGTATTTCCAAAGAAGTGAGTGGGAGCACTATAGAATTTCTGATGAGTATATGTTGTTGACATATTGTTGATCAGAAATGATGTAGATTTCTGGAAAGCATATAGGGTTATTTGAAAAGTGTTTTTCAATGGAAAACCTGGATTAAGCTACTTGAACAATGAGCATCAAGATCTATAAGGATAGATCAAAATCGTTTAATAGTACTTTTAAACGAACACATACCATGACAAGATTTTGAAGGAGTTCAAAATAGATCAGCAAAGAAGG
Source organism: Aegilops umbellulata (assembly GCA_032464435.1). NCBI lineage: Eukaryota > Viridiplantae > Streptophyta > Magnoliopsida > Poales > Poaceae > Aegilops > Aegilops umbellulata. The sequence continues at coordinate 11,816,506 of CP136054.1, forward strand.
AGTTCTCGGTTGTGTTACAAGGTGTGAGTATTGAGCAAGACTCAAGACATGACCACGGCAGAATAAAGAGAAAGGATGAAGGTCGTCCCCTATGCTTAGACGTAGGCTCTACAGTATGCTATGGTGTGTACCGCACCTGAAGTGTGCCTTGCCATGAGTCAGTCAAGGGGCACAAGAGTGATCCAGGAATGGATCACAGGACAGCGGTCAAAGTTATCCTTGGTAACTAGTGGACTGAGGAATTTTCTCGATTATGGAGGTGGTAAAAGAGTTCGTCGTAAAGGATTACGCCGATGCAAGCTTTGACACTAATCCAGATTATTCTGAGTGGTAAACTGGATTCGTATAGTAGAACAGTTATTTGGAATAGTTCCAAATAGAGCGTGGTAGATGCATCTAGGAGATGACATAGATATTTGTAAAGCACACACGGATCTGAAAGGTTCAGACCCGTTGACTAGTAACCTCTCTCTCACAAGCGAGATATGAACAAACCCAGAACTCTTGGGTGTTAGTCACATAGGGATGTGACCTTGAGTGTTAATCACATATCGATGTGAACTAGATTATTGACTCTAGTGCAAGTGGGAGACTGTTGGAAATATGCCCTAGAGGCAATAATAAATTGATTATTATTATATTTCCTTGTTCATGATAATCTTTTATTATCCATGCTAGAATTGTATTGATAGGAAACTCAGATACATGTGTGGATGCATAGACAACACCATGTCCCTAGTAAGCCTCTAGTTGACTAGCTCGTTGATCAATAGATGGTTACGGTTTCCTGACCATGGACATTGGATGTCATTGATAACGGGATCACATCATTAGAAGAATGATGTGATGGACAAGACCCAATCCTAAGCCTAGCACAAGATCGTGTAGTTCGTATGCTAAAGCTTTTCTAATGTCAAGTATCATTTCCTTAGACCATGAGATTGTGCAACTCCCGGATACCGTAGGAATACTTTGGGTGTGCCAAACGTCACAACGTAATTGGGTGGCTATAAAGGTGCACTACGGGTATCTCCGAAAGTGTCTGTTGGGTTGGCACGAATCGAGATTGGGATTTGTCACTCCGTGTGACGGAGAGGTATCTCTGGGCCCACTCGGTAGGACATCATCATAATGTGCACAATGTGATCAAGGAGTTGATCACGGGATGATGTGTTACGGAACGAGTAAAGAGACTTGCCGGTAACGAGATTGAACAAGGTATCGAGATACCGACGATCGAATCTCGGGCAAGTACTATACCGCTAGACAAAGGGAATTGTATACGGGATTGATCGAATCCTCGACATCGTGGTTCATCCGATGAGATCATCGTGGAATATGTGGGAACCAACATGGGTATCCAGATCCCGCTGTTGGTTATTGACCGGAGAACGTCTCGGTCATGTCTGCATGGTTCCCGAACCCGTAGGGTCTACACACTTAAGGTTCGACGCTAGGGTTATAAAGGAAGTTCGTATGTGGTTATCGAATGTTGTTCGGAGTCCCGGATGAGATCCCGGACGTCACGAGGAGTTCCGGAATGGTCCGGAGGTAAAGATTTATATATAGGAAGTATGGTTTTGGCCACCGGAAGTGTTCTGGGCATCACCGGTAGTGTACTGGGACCACCGGAGGTGTTCGGGGGTCCACCAAGTGGGGCCACAAGCCCCGGAGGGCTGCATGGGCCAAGTATGGGAGGGGACCAGCCCCAGGTGGGCTGGTGCGCCCCCCCCCACAAGGGCCCAAGGCGCAAGGGAGAGGAGAAGGGGTCAAACCCTAGGGCAGATGGGCCCTAAGGCCCATACTGGTGCGCCTCCCTCTCCCCTTCCCCTCTTGGCCGCCACCCCAAGACCCATCTAGGGCTGCCGCCCCTCTAGGGGTGGGAACCCTAGAGGGGGCGCACCCTCCTCCCCTTCCCCTATATATATGAGGCCTAGGGGCTGCCCAAAACACACGATCTGATCTCTCCCTGTTGGTGCAGCCCTGCCTCTCTCCTCCTCATATCTCGCGGTGCTTGGCGAAGCCCTGCAGGATTGCCACGCTCCTCCACCACCACCACGCCGTTGTGCTGCTGCTGGATGGAGTCTTCCTCAACCTCTCCCTCTCTCCTTGCTGGATCAAGGCATGGGAGACGTCACCGGGCTGTACGTGCGTTGAACGCGGAGGTGCCGTCCGTTCGGCACTTGGTCATCGGTGATTTGGATCACGGCGAGTACGACTCCATCAACCCCGTTCACTTGAACGCTTCCGCTTAGCGATCTACAAGGGTATGTAGATGCACTCTCCTTCCCCTCGTTGCTGGTTTCTCCATAGATAGATCTTGGTGACACGTAGGAAAATTTTGAATTTCTGCTACGTTCCCCAACAAAAAGTTCATAAGCTGAGCCGCATCTTGATCTTGCGGGATTTCAACTTGTTCTCTGGGTGCTTCAAATTCATGGTTTGGGCTACACCATCACCCTCATCCTCGACAATCATATTATGCAGAATAACACAATATGTCATCAACTGCCACAAAGTTTCTGATTTTCACATCATTGCAGCGCTCCGCAGGATTGCCCAACGAGTCTGAAGCCCACCAAATGCCCTCTCCACGTCCTTCCTAGCCACTTCCTGCATTGTTGCAAAGTGGCTTTGTTTATTGCCACTCAGCTCGGATATGGTCTTTACAAATGCCGTCCACTGAGGATAGATACCATCGACAAGATCGTACCCCATTGCAAAGCCCCCTGAACACTGGAGATCGTTGATTCGCCATTGCACGGTGTAGTTGCACGGTGGTGATTCCCCATTGCAAAGCCTCCTGAACACTGGGGATCGTTGAAGCACGTTGATGTCGTTGTGAGAACTGGGCATTCTGAAGAAAGCATGCCAAATCCATAAGTCATTTGATGCCACCGCTTATAGTATGATGGTGGCCTCTCTGTTGTGACCTTGATACATTCTCCGCAGAAATTTGGAGCGGTTTTTCCATTTCCAATGCATGCAATCAATTGATCTGAGAATTCCTTGAAACCCTCTTGCCTCTCCAAAAGCCAACAACTTCTTCGTGTCATGCGCATTTGGTTCTCCGAGACACTCTGGTCCAAACACCTCAACCACAGCGCAGGCAAATTTGACGGTAGTCTTCAGGCACATGCTCTCCCCCATCCGTACCATCTCACCAACGGCGTGTGCAGCAGTACCAAGTGCAAGCATCCTCAGAGTAGTCGTGCACTCCTGCTTGGCTGAAAAAGAGAGTTGGCCGCAGCAAACCCTTCTCAGCTTGAAGTAGTCATCGTGTGCCTCCACTCTCTCCACAATGCGCAAAAACAATGGTTTCCGCATGCGAAAACGGCGACGAAACCATGGATCATCCAGGAAAGCAGGTGTGGGAGCAAAGTAGTCATTGTGCAGTAGCTTTGCTCCGGACACCCTGTCCCGGTTTTTCACTCTTCTCCCATTGATTGAGCCCTTGAAGTTGAGAATATGATCCACTTGCCGGTCCATTTCCTTTTGCATGATCATGTGCACTTCTTCGTTTGAATCCGATGAATCTAAGAACTCATCTCTTGAATTATTTGGTCAAGCTCCGTCGATCGATACTCCTTGTTCGATGAAACATCAGAATCCATCATTTAGCTAACAAAATCACAATAATTCTGGTCGGTCAATCTATCGAACACATCAAGCGCAAGGCGGAGCGGGAGAGTTGCCGGACGTACCACGGTGGTGTCCGGGTCGGTGACGACGTCCCCCGCGGCGAGGATGGGAGCGCTCTTCCGGAGCTAGCGGCGAAGAGCCTGGGAACAGCTGCCAAGCTGCGAGCCGGACGACGCGGAGGAGCAAGAAGAGAGGAGAGAGCAAATGGATCCGGCAGCCCGGGTGGATTTGGTGCAATTTGAGGTGGGGTGGGGCTGTCGGGTCCGACATGGCGGGAGTGTCTGGGCGCGCCGGGCGTCACTTGTACTCTTGTATAAGTTGGTTACTGTAGATAATTCAAGACAACTTATATTAGTTCTTGATATACTCTTGTACCCTTGGAGTGATGAAACGTTCCGGATAGGTGTGGGCATATCAAGTTCTTTTACTCTTGTAAAAGTTGGTTACTACTGTAGATAATTCAAGACAAATCGGTTTGCAAATGCAATTGCCCTTCTCAACGGCTTGTTGCCATTCTTTTCATGTGAATTGACATCAACCTAACATAGTATTTTTCCATCAATTTGGGTTTGGCAAGGGATCATAAACGAAACATGCAATCAGGATGGTCGCACGACTCAAAAGACATGATAAACAGTTTTTTTTTTTTTTTCGAAAAAACTTCCAATCTATTCATCTTCAATCATGGCAGTACAATGAATACCAGAAATAAAAATTACATCCAGATTCGTAGACAACCTAGCGACGACTATAAGCACCGAAGCGAGCCGAAGGCGCGCCGCCGTCATCGCCCCTCCATCACAGGAGCCGGGCACAACTTGTTGTAGTAGACAGTCGGGAAGTCGTCGTGCTAAGGCCCCATAGGACCAGCACCCCAGAACAGCAACCGCCGCCGATGAAAAATAACGTAGATCGGAAGGATCCAAACCGAAGACACACGAACGTAGGCGAACAATGACGAGATCCGAGCAAATCCACCAAAGATAGATCTGCCGGAGACACACCTCCACACGCCCACCAACGATGCTAGATGCACCGCCGGAACGCGGGCTAGGCGGGGAGACCTTTATTCCATCTTCAGGGAGCCGCCACCGTCTCGCCTTTCTGAGTAGGACACAAACCCTAACAAGATTGAAAAAAATACTAAAAATGAAGCCCTCCCGCCGGCACTTGCCAGGATCCACCGCGCCTCCATGGCCCATAGGGCCACCGGAGACGAGGCGGACCTGCGCCGGCGCCGGTGAGAGGCACGAACCCTAACTTTTTTTCTTATGATAAACAGTTCTTGACTGGCTTGCTCAAGACATATCCCATGCTCACAGTTTATTTATTTCCTGAAAGGACTATATATGGTCCATTGTCTTCGGGTGTGAAAGTGAATGCGATATGTTTTCTTATTTGCTTGTCTCTTTATCCAGCTGCAGTCTATCTAAAATATTGGAGGAAAACAAATATACACGTATGATGTATACTCTCCTGCCTAATCCATCTCCCAATGTTTGTCCATCGTCCCCAACAATGCCTTTGTCCAGCCAGAGCTCATGTCGACGCCACCATTTGACCTTACAATGATGCTGGAATCCAAGTTCACGGTCATGACCATCCGTGCCTCGGCTCTGGACCAGGCGAGCACAAAGATAGGCCACGCAAAAGCTAGTTTGTGGGTAGCGTCAGTGGATGCATCACGCTTTGTTGATGCCCCGATGGAGGCCAGCGATGCCAATGCGGCCTGCTTTGATCCCTCCAAGGGGTTGCCCAAGCTCCGTGACGCTAGATTTTCGTGCGGTCGGCGTGTGCGAGACGTCGACCATCCTCACCCCGTCCTCTGTTTCACCGATCGTGGTGTGTTTAGCCGATGCGTGTGTCCAGAGTCGACCTCTGCGGTGTAAGGCTTGAACCCACATCATGGCCGAATCTCAGCTTCCCTATCTTGTTACACCTCGTGTCACTTTTGTTCATCTTTTCTCCTTCGAAAAAGGGCACGTTTGTTCCTGGCGCTCTCTCGTTTCTGCTTTGATCCCTCCAAGGGTTTGCCCAAGCTCTGTGACGCTAGGTGTTCAAACAGTTGGCATGTGCGAGAAGTCAACCATCCTCCCACCGGCCTCGACTTGCACGATCCTGTGAAAAAGGTCTGTTTCGCTCTGTTTCATTGTTCATTTAATTACTTCATTAAATTAACCTGTGAGCTCAGTATTGTTCAGTCTGAACTTTACCGAGACGTACAGTAATGTCGAGTTGTAACATGCAGGTTCCGTTTGCGCATCAGTTTCAAAGTCAAACATCTCAATTTATAGTATGTAGGATGGCACACACAATGTGTGGATCGTGGCATGTTTAGCGTGAGTACTTTGTTACGTGTGTTCCTTCTTCGTGTTTGTCCAGTCCCCCGCGTATGTCCAGATTCGAGCTGTGCAATTCAAGGCCTGAACTCACATCATGGCACTGTACTTCTTCTACTCCAATTCATCACAGACCAAGAATCAAAGGTCCCTTCTCACACGCAATCCGGGTTCATACTGATGGTTGGGCGGCAATGCTGGTTTCCGGGCAGATGGCTGCGGCATGCCGAATGAGCCCTTCGCAGGAGGAATCGATAAAGCTTCAACTTATTGAGAAACTTTGCTGTACTCTGCAGTTTGAAGCCCTGCCGAAGGATGTGGTGATTATTTCTGCAGGTGTACTGTACTGCATTAGCTGTAGCTATCGATGGAGAAGAGTGGGGTGACTGCTTGGCGTCGGAGTCAGAGTCAAGCATCGCTGAATCACACCCCATGCCGGCCAAGACGATCTGCTCTGCATTGGGTTGGTGTGTATAACAGGGGTCACTAGCAGCTTAGTCTTCCCCTGTTCGCTGTAGCTCTGTAGGTGTTGTACATACTAGCCTAGATGGTGGTACTAGTCCAGCATGCAACTACATGTGAACGGCCATCACTATGACCAAGCCTACTATCAAAGATGATATCATCCACCCATCTCGCTCAACATTCGAGAAGACGGTTTCAAATCCCAAGACCAAGAAATTCAAGCATTTCACAAAGGCGCGAGAAGCGGCAAGGAAGGACATTTTGAGCATGCTGCACGCTAGGTCTGAAATTGGTCGGGGTCCTTCTTGTTTCTAGAACCACAAGGATGCCTCGGCAAATATCATGACATGTTGTGTGATCCTACACACTATGATATCATCATCGAGGATGAGGGGGATATTTCAAGCCCCATGGACCATGCAAATGTTGGCTCAACTATCAGGCCTAGTAGGCACACAAACCGCATTCAAGCATTTCTTGAGGTGTACAAGAAAATTGAAGATTGGGCCTCCCATGATCAGCCATGTGAGCATCTCATTGAGCATCATTGACAGCTAGCGAGGAGATAATGTGTTTGTGTTTCTTTCAAATTCATTTATTTTACTTGAAAATTTTGTTGCAGTAAATCCAAACCAATATTCTGGTTTTCGGGTCTATGCCCAAAAGGACACACAACTATGGAGGAAGAATGCACGAGTAGACGATGACATGGACATGGTAGGCTAGTGTTGTCGGCTATGTCAACGCCTTTGAGATAGAGGTGAGGCGGGCTACGCGGGTTTGATCCAGATGATGTGGGGCTCGGCAGCATTCGATGATGACTTCACATCAAGGAGATGACCCACAATGAATAGCGTCAGGGTGACTTAGGAGGCACAAGTAGCGGGGTAGATCTGGGCGACGTAGGAGGACTCCGATGTCGGGGGGAAGAGAATGGGAGGGAGAGGAGCGGCGGCTAGGCGGGTGAGTGGTGGTGAAGATTTGGTTGAGAAGCGCTCAATAGCGATACAAAAGGGAGTGGGGAAGGGAGGGGAGTGTTTGGGTTAGGGGACGACGGGTCAAGCAGTTATAAGAGCATCTATAGCAGATCCCATAAACCTTCATCCTCTAAAGCCATTTTAGAGGATACTGTAAAACGTTTTTACAACATTTTTACGAGACGACATGTGTGTCGGTAGAACAGATCCCGCATAAATTAAATCGCTTCATGTCTCTACAAAATAGCATAAACCCCCCTACAAGCAAAATAAATATTGCAATTGGGTCCTTCGCAGACAAGGCGCAGACTTGGGCGGAGGTGCCACAACGCGAAGAGGAACGCGCGCATCTTGCCGGTGGCGGTGCCGCCATGGAGCAGGATGAGGAGCGCCGGGGCGGACGGGGAGCAGGCAGCAGCAGCTAAGCGGCGGCGGCGGCACTAGCTAGCTTGCTCACGTAGCTCGCGGCACTCGAGCAGCCGCAGCTCGTCGCTCGAGTGGCGGTGGCGGCGGCTCGTGGGGCAGCGGCGACAGCTAAGGTCCGATGGTCGCCGGCGTCGAGGCGTTCTAGCGAAGTCGCGCTCAGGGAAGACTATAGCGGGAGTTGAAGCTTACCTCCCGCCAACTGTTTCTTATTTTCTAGGTCCCTGCAAAAATTGATCCAAATCCCGTAGATATAGAGCAAACGACCCGAAATATGCAGGCTCCTGCAAAAAATTTACAGGATGGACAATTTTGCGGAATCCATTCAGACAGAAAAATGCCATCGTCCCGTAAACTGGTGGTTATTTTGCCGGATGACCCCTTTTACGGCTAGAGATGCTCCGATGCCCCTTGAGGTCACCACTGAAAATTTAGCGATGTGGCCGGTCAATGGTGTAAACGCTCATGGGCCGAACTTGGCAACCGATCTGTGATGGCGATCTATCAGTGATATGCCCACCCGAGCAAGAGGGTGAGCTATACAATCATTGGTCCATCAGTGTTGACTAACCTACATAGCTATCGATATTTCATTACTTATCAGTCGGTGTTGTCTCGTCAGTGCAACTGCCACCACAGACAAATATTCGCTAACCAGTCAGTGCCGATACGTCCAGTAGTGATATTTCTCAACGGTCAAAAGTACATCTAGATAATAGTTTGCCAAATGTGCAACTGTGAGGTCGTGTATGGATTAATGGTATGAAAGAATAGACAAGCAACCGTTAAATATGGATAAGTAAATTTTTATGAACACAGAACAAATGATGAATAAAGCATGTGCAAATTGTGAAACAAAAATAATAATACTTTTACTTTTCCTACCTTCGTATCTAATTAAACTATATGATACACTATGCATTGCTGCGAAGGCACTCACAGTATATTTCAATAGAATTTGGTTTATGAAACATGAATATTTTAATATTTAGTACTCCCTCCGTTCCATAATATAGTGCATATATTTTTTTTTTAAAGTCAAGCCTAATAAACTTTGACCAAGTTTGTGAAGAAAAATATTTACATCTAGAATAGCATACTTCAGTCAAGCCAGCAGCTTTTCATATATACGGTATTGTAGATATAGATAGTTTTCTTTATAAGATTGATCAAAGTTTGTAAAGTTTTACCTTTTAAAAAATATATATGCACTACATTAGGGAACGAAGGAAATATATAAATTAAAACTAAAATTCATATGATATACCATATTGGATCTTTGTATATTTGAAAAATATTTATGAATAATATGAGAAGCATTAATATAATGAAAAAAAAATCCCATGCATGTTGTGGTGGTCCCTTGATAAGGTGACAGTGTGGTGGAATAAGGTGTGTACATGTTGAGATAAATAGTGTAGTGGGGATCAATTAATAACGAAAAACTGTTTTCATGCATGTTGAGGTGGTCCTTTCATGATGTGGCATGTGTGGCGAGGTGGCACGTAGTAGTGGTGATCAACTACTGGATATATACAATTCGACATGGTACTAATTGTAAGTTCAATTAACTAGCTGTTTTGATATGAATGCAAACAAGAGGGAATAGTTAGCTGTTAGGTTTGGAACTTGGAAATGATTTTTTTTTTTGTTTCAAGTGCCAGGAATTTGGAAATGACTTCATACAATATTGATGTGTGACGGTTAGAGGAACAAGTTTTTTGTGTGATGTGATGACAAGGACCGGCTGGAGGGCCTTATTAAGGCTTGATACACGGTGGAGAGCGTAGCTATGTTGTACTAATAGTTTTCCTCTAGATGATCGAAGTCCGAATAATGTTTCTGCTACTTAACTTTGTTATGCCCATGAGATTTGTCCATTGAGATATTGGAGGAACTACCACACATTTGCAAAGCAGCCATGGCTACTAAAATCATGGTTCTGCTTCTTCTCCTGCTCCTCTCTTCTCAGAGTCCACCATCCCTTACATTCAACCTGGAAAAGCAGAGTAGCGAGGAGATTCACCAAGCAATGGAGTGGGCGTTGGCTCCTCGCCTTCCGGCGGTTCATCGGGCGAAGTGGATACTCGTCAGGCGGCCTGCAGGCTGTGGTCTCCTTGATGACTACAATGGCCGATGTCCTGCAGGCTGGCCGCACCACGCCCACGAAGGCCAGAGTTGTTGCTGCCGTGCACTTCCACGACGTAGGTGAGGAGGAGGTCCACGACGTAGGCGAGGAGGAGGTCCCCCTGCATCAACAACTACACCAAGCACTTCAGGTGAAGCCCAAGAACGACCCAAGCGGGGGACGAAGCCCAAGCACAGTACACACACGAGATGACCGCCCCAATAACTGAAGATATAGGGATATGCGCGACTCTTCTTCCTTGGCAGGCATCGATTTATCACATACTGTATCCCCAATTAGCTCGTATCAGTGAGTCAAGGGTCGTAACATCTGGTATTTAGAGACTGGTTTATCTTCAAATTTGTTTCCATATGAGCGATCCCGGAGATAGCCGCACTCGCAGCCTCAAGGTGATCATGGCGGGGCTCGTGCTGCAGCAGCAGCTGGTCGAGGCGAAGAAGGAATGCAGCAGCATCGCCAAGACGCTCTTCACGATCTAGCACACTCTCGACAAGATGGTGCCGGCGATCTCGCTGATGGAGTCCGTTCTCGACAAGCTGGAGCCGGCGGTGACTACCACCAACGCCCCTGCGAAGGCTCCACCGACCGGAGTACTCAGCACCAACCCCCAGCACGCCATGGAGGGAAGCGACCTTCCTGCTCCGACGCCCACCAACTGTTCGACGAAAGGCGTGGGCTACGACAATGTTAACGAGCAGCCCTTTGCAGCTGCCATGCATCCCCAACACCACCAGGTCCGGGCTGCAATCAGTGACCAAATTGGTGCTGGATCCTGAGTCTATGATGCTTGAGGACACCCAGGCCACCACAATATCACTTGATGCATCAGTTTTTGTGTGCCCCAATGATAAGCTGGATGCCACGTATGAGCTGTTCGACACAAAGCCCCTGCATGCTGATTGGCGACCTTATGGCCTCACTCTTAAGGTCTTTCCCAATGCTCCACCTTGTACGTGTGCTAAGCATGCCATATAGACGAAAAATCTGATTTGGCAAGACAATTAAGAGAAGAGAGATGTGTTTGGTGATCCAGGAGAACCAACGCCAAGCGCGTGAACCTAAGCAAAACATTTAAATGAACCAAACTCACCGATGCATGAGAGAGTTTAGTAGCTACTCCCTTCGTCCTTTATAGAGTGTACTTCCAACTTTATTAGAAAGTTAAACTTTTTTTATGTTTGACCGTATTTATATAATAATGCACCAACATTTATGACATCAAATTAGTAGCATTAGATTCATGATAAAATATATTTTTATCATATACCTATTTGGTTTCATAAACATTGATATATTTTTGCACAAACTCGGTCAAACTTTGAGATAGTTTGACCCTCCAACAAAGTTGAAAGTACACTCTTCAAAGGACGGAGGAAGTAAGTCATTAAATGGAGGGAGCTTAGGGCATCTCCAATGGTTGTAAGATAGTTGTTGGAAGACTTTGCCACAAATGATTTAATAAATGAGGAAAGAGAGGAAGGTTGTATGTACATGAACCAACATCCCTTGCACAAGCTCCAATGTAGAATGAGAGAGCACCTTATTTATTATCTCACATTCTATTGTGCAAACTAGATACAACATATTGAAGTTGTTGTATGTTAACGTGTTGGCTGATGATATGGATAGTTTACCAACAAGCTAACATACAAACTGTTGGAGATGTCTTTAGCTACAACAAGTTAAGCACCTATCCATTGAGCACTATGGTTGCTAAAATATTTAATGCGCTTAGCACCTACTAAGCACATGTGCATTGAAAGAGGTCTAATAGACACAGCGCAACCATTCATATCCACTGCCACTGGTCCTCGTACGGTAATCAATCAAGACCTTGGAGCTGAGCGGGCAGACAGCACGGAGACAGCAAAGGCAGCGGGCGGGGGCAAGCATCAGCAGCGGGCGGTGCACGTAGCAGCACGGCGAGCGGTGGCAAGAAGCGTCGCAAGCAGCAGCAGCCAAGTAGTGGCAAGAAGCAGCACGGCCGCGGCACAAGCAGCAGCATGCCAAGTGACGGCAAGAAGCAGCATGGCCGCAGCACAAGCAGCAGCACGGCAAGGCAGCGGTGTAGCAAGTGGCAGCGGCGCGGCAAGCAGCGGCACGGCAAGTAGCAATAGCAGCTCGGGCGACCACCACCATGGCCGGCGCCACCACGGTCAAAGGGACCCGATTGCTTTTTATAAAAAGTTACAGGGATCCGATTGCTCATATATTGTTTTGAAGGGACTGACATGTGGGCTCTACCAGGTCAACCTTACGGTCAAAGTTAACGGTTTGACTTTGATGCCACCTTAGACCTGGCGGGTGGCCCAGTGTTGTCATAATCATGATTAAAAGTTAAGCACCTGGTCACTTAGGTTTTTTGAAACAAGGAACCAAAATTTTGGTAGCATTTGGACAAATTAAGAAAACCGGTAGTTTTTTATAGACATAGCCTGTAATGTGATAGTTTTTTTGCTATATACTCAAATGGAAAACATGGCTGAAATGAGTAGATTCCCACTTCACACATATTTCATGAATCATGACAAAATGGACTTGGGACTAGATCATTCAAGACTAACCTGCTTGCAAATGCAAATCGCGCTCAACTACTCGGTCATTCAGGACCATCGACATCATTTTAATGTGAATTCACAGCAACAAAACTCCAACACTTTTCTTTGCATTGTTTTAGGCAAGAACGCGGAAACTAAGCAGGCAAAACAGAATGGTCACATGATCACGCAGCCTACACATCACATAATAAACGCACATGATAAAAGCTGACAAAAACTAGTGGTGTATAGAAGGCTATATATATATCCCTGCCTTTAGGATGTCAAAGGGACCCTGATATGAGTTCGAACTTGGGTGCCCCTTTATCCAGCCTTCAAGAAGATCTGAAATATTAGTGAGAAACAAAAAGAGCACGTTAGCAATCACAGAGAGAAACTGAAGCTATGTATGGATGGAGTCCTCGTGTTCAACTATGAGTCCTGTACCGAGTTGTTCGACGAGACGTGGAAGGTGAAGCTTGTTGGCGCAGTGCAAGTTGGAATTCTGTGCTACGAAGACGGGCCAACGAGTAGCTCCTGCTGTCATTGGCCTGCGACGTAACTGAGAAGCTAGTGGGCTACCACGTGTCGGAGGAGACCCTGCTACCGGCGGAGCAGAGCAGCATGTTGCTGTTGATTCTTGTTGGTTCTTGCCAGGAATGGGGATTCTAATAGCTACCAAGGTTGCCAGACCATACTAGTTAACTAGGCATATAGCTACGAAGTCACTGTAGGCGCCTCATCGTCGACCAGAACGTCTCGTCACACTGAAAGCGCATCGTGAGAAATCAGGTAGGTACAAGGGCAACCCGGCGAAAAAAAAAACTGGACTTGGACCGATGCGCTACCACATCCCCGTATCAATTTTTGCAGAGTGGTCGCTTGCAACGGAATCTTTTTCCTGCACCCTATTAAACATCACATTAACATGAATGCATGCATCCTATTAAACATCTTGTAAACCTTCTCTGCTTCCTCTGCTGCTGCCCTGTGGGTGATACACAGTTTTTTTTTTTGAGGTAAGTGGGAGATACACAGCTAGTGATGTTCACTTTTGCTTTGGCAAAATGTCTGTCCACGGAAGGAAAGCCTTTTTGGTGTCGTTGGATGAGAGAGGTTGGGTAGCGAGGTGAGGTGAGGAAGAAACTAAAGATGCAAATCAATGTTGTTTTGCTTGACCCCTACCATCCTCCTCCATGTACCGGGTGAAAGCTCTAAATCCTTTGGATTAGGCGGTGATGGCGCTCCAAAGGCGTCGTTTTTCTTCGTGGAGACGCCGCCTTGGGACTTTGGTTGGATGGCCGAGGCTGCTGTTTGGGTTGTGGGGTGCCGGTGTATCTTCAGTTTTGGTCCCGTTCGGCAGCTTGCGGTGTGCATTTGGTCTTGCCAGAGGTGATGGCGATGTGGGTGGTTTACTTCGCTAATGAGGTGGCCTAGTAGTATTGCTATAGCTGATCCTGGCGTGTATACATGTAGCCTGCACCCCCTGTAACTATACCATGGAAAAGTAATACAACAGGCTCGACACGAGCCTGTGGTCATACAATCTCGTGTGCGTTGCTTGTGTGCAATAGATCGAAGCATAGATCGATTGCTAAGTTGCCTACGTAGTGTTGTGTGATTGTTCCGGCTAGAAGTACTAGTACAGAGGGAGTAGTATACATCCATGGAAAGATCGATTAGCTAGTTGAGGCTAGCTTTACACCGTGGGTGGATCGATCGAGCCAGCTTCGTCGTCGTCGGTTGTTGCGTGTCGCCGGAAAGTAGCACTAACACTACTTCCTAGGAAAGAGATCGAGAACTGAACATGCAAGTCAAATGCTCACAAAATAAAACTGGTTACATGATTCTCCACTGTACTCACGTGGTACAAATGATGTGATAAATGTTTCCTTCAGGACTTGCTCACACCTATCACATGATTCTGTATGCATTTTGTTTTCATAACAAGAGATGCATGCGAGTCCTATATATACCTTCTGCCCTAGGATACCAAATTAAGCGAGTGGGATATGCATACTAATTTGTCTATATCTATATCCAGCTTCAAATCAGTGAAATATTGGAGGAAAACAAAAGTACCATGGTAAGATTGAGATTGAAAATAGAGTGTTGTGGTGGTTCCAACTACTGTCTTCTTAGATACTCATGTAGAAAAGGTTTTCTGAATTTCAGATCCCATCACGGACTCCCTCATGCTCTTGTGAGAGCGCATTGTTCCAGAGGTTAACATTTGTTCTTTCCCATTGCCTACTTACAGTTTCATGTTTTTCCATCATATCTAAAGCTTGCGGAATATTTTGCAGGACCGGCAACTCAACAACATTATTTGGGAGACAAAGCATGGGTTACTGTGCTCTCAATTTAATCGGGAATGTTCTTGATGTTGCTCTTTTTCCCTAACTTGCATTTACACTAGCACTGAACTTCCGAGGGCACACACAATATACATAAAGCACCGGCAAGTAAATCTCAATCTTGAGAGCAATGATGATTTTCTTACAACTCATTCCCTAAATGGGAAGTCCCTCTGTATATGCTTCAAAAGAATAGTTCCACAGTAGGCACTCATGGAAATATTAGTGTTCTCAAATGCAAAAAGACACGTTTGTTAATAAAGAATAAGTAGGGTAATGGGAAGGGGAGAAGGTGAACGCAATCAAATACCGAGTGATTCTCATACAGCAATAAAAATAATCTCTCACAGGAAATTTAGTTAAAGTTAGTGGATTCTCATTTCACACATTCTTTTTCTCATACACACGCCCAAATGGTGTTCTTGTGTGCTAGAAGAAAGAGCCAACATGACACGGGAGTATAGAGAAGCTCAACAACCACAACAAAAAACAGAAAGCAAATTAGGCAAAATAAAACTGAAGAGGAAAGGAAAGAACAAGCTACTCTACCACTACCAGAAACTGAACTTGGATATTTTCACACATGTCCAAGTTAATTATTCTACTACTTGGACGTGGACTACTCTTTGCTCTTACTTTATTCATGCATAGAAGTCGTAAAGTGATGGTATGCATGACTACAACTAACAAAACAAGTAATTGGAACTAAATATCCAAGTAGAATGGCCGCGTGATTTGACAGACTAGCCACATGATTGAAAAGAGCTTAATTCACACAAAATGAAAGTCCACTTCTATATGCTTCTTGTTCTGGCATGGAACAGCAGATTAGTAGCTCCCAAGTTGAGAATTGGCGGTCGTGACAGAAAAAATATTTGTACTGTCAAGCCTACAGTAACAGTAATAGCTGACTATTAATAGTAATTCTATCACTACAGGAAAAATATTTGGCTAGACAAAATACCAATACACTTACTAAACGTAAAATAAAATCACAAAAAAATATTAATAATCATATAGAGAACATGATATATATTTACAACCTCAAAGCAACTTTTTAAAACCAATTTCTCCACATAGATATAATTTTGATCTTAATATAATTCCCTATAAGTAAGTAATGTGTATTATAAATTCCCAAAATTAGTTCCGAAAGTCCATAAAATAATTCTTCACATTTCCTAACTATGCTTAAAAGGGGAGAACTCATATTATCTCTTCTCGAGTACTTTGCCTTGGGTTAAAAATGATTTAAATATTTGTAAAATCAAAATAAGATCCAAATCAATATTTAAGAAAGTCCTTTTATTCTCTCTCATGAGAATATTCCGTAAGCTCCGAAAGTATCAACCCCTAGTGAAAACTAGCTAAAAGCAAGCAACGGGAAGCAAGTTTTAATAAATCTAATTTAAATAGTTAACAATCCAAAATTTGTAATTATGGGATGTTAGCTTTTGTTCTAGTCTGTATAATTTGACATCCATCACCCTTTTTTCTGTAATGGTGGTACGTTTTACATTGTGGCCTCCACTTTTTTTCACTCTTTTGTACCTGTCACATATGGCTGTTGGTGCCCCTGTGTAGCCAATTTGGTTTGTTTAAAACCTGCATCCTTTAGTAATAATACCCACTTGGTTTAGTTGGACGCTGTGTACACATCCCAAGCCAATTCATTGTCCCCTTCCTACACCACAAATCTCCACTCTGCTCAAATCAGTTTCTATATGCACCTCCTCGTCTTACGGGACGAGTGCGACTATCGATGTGATGCGCTTACCATATTAGGGAGAACCATTCTCTTACCCACAAGTGGATGTTCCGTAATCCAGCTGCACATGGTCACATATGGCTGTCGGTGCCTCGGTGCCATTTGATTAATCCAAAGCCCGCATCTTCTCCTAATAGTATGGATCGCTGGCTGATCTCGGTCATAAGTGCTGCTGCTAACACATTTGACTTTTGATTTGGCCGAGAACAGATCCCGAGCTTATTGCAGCCGTGGTAGGCTCTAAGGCTACTCATAGTGGGGAGTATCATATACTAGTATCATGTATATGATACTACCTCCATAGTGCATAGTATCATAAAGTAGTATCATAGCTGACCATATTTATTACCATGCATGACACAAAGTAGTATAGCATTTAACATGATATGGTATCTACCTATGTTACTCTAACCCTCTTTCTTTTTTTTAATTGTGTGCCACATAAGCATGTTTGCTAGTCCCAAGTGCATGTTACCGGTTATGTTACCCCCACTATGGCCAGCCTAACCTATTGACTCGGGCGTCGCTCTAACCTAGGGCGACTCGGGCGGCTCCCCAACCCACCACCGCAACCTTCTCCTTACTTGCTTCCGGGTGATCGAATAGTCTAGTTCCACGAACGCGTCGACCGAACCAGTCATGTAGTTTGTGGTGCCGTTGTCGAGGAACTAACCCTTGATGTACTTGTCTTCTACAAGCGCGGGTGTAGTCATAGTTCTATCCTCATCGAGGAAGATGTAGCCGCACACATACATCGTTGTTGGGGAGCCATCTCCTACAAACTCAATGGACCCCGAACACTTGCTTGTCGGGTTGTGTCCCACCTGAGTGGTCGTGCGCTCCAGCATGGACACAATGGTTGCCCGCATCATGGTCGGGACGTGGCCCACGAGATGCTCTGTGTCCTCTTGCACGGTCTTGTCAGGTCTAAATGTAGTCGGGGCCGCCGTCGCCAACGCACCGGCCAGCATCCTCAAGGACGTGGCTGCCAAGGCGTAACTCCCTCACACTCGTGCCTTCATCGCCTCTTAGTCAATAGACCCCGAGAACGATATTGTCGGGGAAATTTCTAACACTGTAGGAATGGATTCCGCTAACGGTCTCCGTGACGCCTGGATGGACTAGACGGTTGTCGGACCGTGATCGCGGGATGTGTTGTGCCCTCCAGCACGGTTTGGGAGCATGTTAGCATCATTATTGGCACACTGTCTATGTCACCTTGGACGACCGCAGCAGCCTTGTCAGCCATCCTCTTGCGGCAATCACGGGCCCCATGGCCTTTTATGTTGCAATGCCGGCACTTGCCCAGGTCGTCTGCAGGGATCGTATCGCATGCTGCCCTCTTGTAGGGGCTGGTCTGGCTTTCGCCCATTGTTGCCGCTGCCGTTCTGAGCGCGACGTCCACGTCTGGCGCCGCTACTCGAGGCGCCACCACCGTGACCCTGCCGCTTCTTCACCTCCCCTAATCTTCAGAAGGAGTCGTCCGCTATTGGAAATCTCACGATAGTCACAAGACGACCCTCAACCACTCGTAACTGGCACGTGAGTTCCTCGATGGAGAGCATGTGCATGTCAAGCAGAGTCTCGATAGCGGTTGCTACCTAAGCAAAGCAAGAGGGGACGACGTGCAGGAACTTCTGCATGATCCTGCCATCGTCGATCGTGTCGCCGAGCAAGAGGAGTTACTCGCGAGGCTATCAATCCTCATGGCGAAGTCGTCGACACGCTTGCCGTCGATGAAGGCAATGTTCTCAAAGTCTGCCTGTAGCCCTTGCGCGTTCATCTCGTGCACGCGGTCGCTGCCGAGGCACTAGGTCCTGATGGACGCCCATGCCTCCTTGGCGCTCGCCTTGGACTTCCTCTGTTTTTATTTAGTTTTCATATTAGATTTGACTGAAGTCAAACTTCATAAAATTTGACTAAGTTTATAGAAAAGAATATAAACATTTACCACAACAAATCTATATCATGTGAAAGTACATTCAATAATGAATCAAATGGTATTGATTTGTTAGTGTATATGTTAATATTTCTGTCTCTAAACTTTGTCAAAGTTTACAAAACTTGACTTTGACCAAAGCTAATATACGGACTAAATAAAAACGGAGGAACTATTAGTTATGTGAACATGAAAGAAAATTCCTAGCCGCACTACCATTAATTGCATGTTATCCTATTGTGTCATCTTATCCTGCCACATGGGCCAGATATGGTTGTTTCTATCGATCCGGGGAAAAGGCTTACTTTGTAATCCCTCTGTTCCATAATATAAAAACATTTTCAAGTTAACATAGCCTGAAAAACGTTCTTATATTATGGGACAGAGGGAGTAGTATTTTTGTGGGGTTCCTTTTGCAATTTTTCTAGACACATGTCATGTATTGGTCTTTCCGGTAGTTTCTGGTGCGCAGTTTAAATATAATGTCTGTCGTTAAAATAAATAGGCAATTGCCTTTATAAGTGACATGCATCGTATGGAGCTGAGCCATAACAACCCAAGCATAATTGCAAGAGCAAACATGATGAATGCCCACGCCAACCTAGCTCTGGCCGCTTTGGCATTCTCAGCCCACATGCCCAACTCTAAATCGTTCCACATCCGATCACGACGCACCAGACGCCCACTCCTTCCACTCACAATGGCGGCACATCCACCAGTCCGAACAAACATCACAATGAGCACCCCTGGCAGTGCCAGTGGCGGCGGGGAGCAGGCCGGCATCTCCAGCACGGACCGGTTCCGCATGATAGACTTCCACCACGTCGAGTTTTGGTGCGCCGATGCCGCCTCCGCCGCCGCACGCTTCTCCTTCGGGCTCGGCCTGCCCCTCGCCGCAGAGTCAAACCTCTCCACGGGGAACACTGCGCACGCCTCCCACCTACTCCACTCGAGCTCGGGCTCTCTGGCGCTCCTCTTCAGCGCCCCATACGCACAGGCCGACGCGGTCACCGCGTCCGTGCCCTCCTTCGACGCCGACGCCGCACGCCGCTTTACCGCAGATCACGGCCTGGCGGTGCGCGCCGTGGCCGTCCATGTCCCGGACGCCGGCGAGGCCTTCCGCACGAGCGTTGACGCTGGAGCGCGCCCGTCCTTTGCCCCTGCTGGGCTTGGACACGGCTTCGAGCTCGCGGAGGTCCAGCTCTACGGAGACGTCGTTCTCCGCTTCGTGAGCTACCCAGACGACACGGCCATACCCTTCTTGCCGGGGTTCGGGAGCGTCCCCAGCTCCGGGGCTACACCGGACTACGGGCTCACGCGGTTTGACCACATCGTCGGCGACGTCCCTCACCTGGCTCCGGTCGCTGCATACATAGCCGGGTTCACAGGGTTCCACGAGTTCTGTCGCTTCACGGGGGACCAAGTGGGCACGGCCGAGAGCTCCCTCAACGTCGTGGTGCTCGCCAACAATTCAGAGAACGTGCTGCTCACCGTCGTGGAGCCAGTGCACGGCACCAAGCGCCGGAGCCAGGTACAGACCTACCTGGACCACCACGGCGGCCCAGGCGTGCAGCACCTGGCGATGGCCAGCGACGACGTGCTTGGCACGTTGAGGAAGATTCGTGGGCGGTCCACCATGGGCGGCTTTGAGCTTCTGCCACCGCCACCGGCCAGCTACTATGACGATGTAAGGCGGCGCGCTGGGGACGTGCTCTCGGAAGCACAGATTAAGGAGTGCGAGGAGCTAGGCGTACGGGTGGACAAGGATGACAATGGAGGTGTTGTGCTCCAAATATTCACAAAGGCGGCGGGCGACAGGTGAGATGACCTAGCAACCTAATTGTTCTACTGATGTCAAATGTCATGTATATATTGTGTGTATATTCTAACTTCTATATTGTGTGTATATTCGCATGTAGTTCTAACTTCTAATTCATGGCTCGAAAAATATCTTGTATTGTGTGCAGGCCAACCTTGCTACTGGAGTTTATCCAAAGGATCGGATGCATGGACAAGGACGAGAACGGGCAGGAATACCAGAGGGGTGGCTGCGGTGGATTTGGCCAGGGTAACGTCACTGAGCTGTTCAAGTCCATTGAGGACTATGAAAAGTCCCTTGACGCTTCTGCGCGCCAGGCCGCCTAATAAGAACATAATGGTTCAACACTCACGGCTTCACTTTTTTTTTGATGGACAACTTAAGGGGCTCTCTCAAACCTTTGTTGGTAATCAAGTCCGTTCAGATCTTTTTATTGGTAATCAAGTCCTTGCAGGTGTTTGAGCGATGATGTCATTGCTCATGTCTAGCTGCAGCGTCTTCATTGAATAAACTAGTGTTTCATTCTTGCAAAAGTTGTTGTCACGGAGAACTCACATACAATTCTCAGTTCTAAGAGTTATTTTATATAGTTTCTCGGATGTTTCATTCAAGGAACTAGTCATCAACCCGTGCACCTGTACAGGCTAGGGATTGGTAGATGACTATATGGTGCTATCTGATATATAGCATGAAAATTAACCTTCTAACGGCATCTCCAACGTTGACCCGCAAATTCCTCCGGTATACGTCCGTTTTTATATCCGGACGTGATCCACGGACAAGATACGAAAGGGAGCCATCCAACGCTAATCACAAAGTATCCGGCTGAGAGGAGAAAAAGTAGGTGAGGACCAAGCATATGGTGGAATATTTGTGGTTTACTGTCTGGTTGGGAGGAGAGAGAGAAGAGGGGGACCATGCATGTGCGGTTGGAGAGAGAGAGAGAGAGAGAGAGAGAGAGAGAGAGAGAGAGGAGGAGGAGGAGGAGGAGGAGGAACATGCATGTGATTGGTTAAATGCATGTCTGGACTCCACAAAAAAAAACCACATTTGTCTATAACCCTGATACAAATCTGTCCTATCAGATATATATACCGGTGTTTTGCAGGTGCCCTAACATAACAAAAAATGAAAGTTATATATTTCTCGTCGTCATTAATATCATATAAGTCTATGTTTCCAAAAAGTACAGACAAATGTTATATATATATAACTAACTATAAAATGTACTATTTAGAAAAATGGGAATGCGAATAATAAATTTCTATGAGTATTTGAAACTATGACCATTATATCAGTTCGAAATCCAAATTTTCATTTATCCATAAGGTTTTACTTCTGGGGGAGCTTATTTTTTAGTTTTACAACATGTACAATCATGTTCGTATTTGCAAGGAAGAGTGGTTTTGTTAATAAAAACAAAATATGTGACCCTGGTAATCTGGGATAAAGGTAGTAAATATTAATGAAATGAGGCTTACAACTAAAGTATATACTGCTACTAGGAAATTAACATAGATAAAGTATCTTTATACTATAATATCATGCTATCCGCATGTTCATGTTCGCTCCATTGGATTTCATTCCCCATATAGTATGGCTTTTATCTTTTTTTTATCATGAAATCATCAAAAAATAGTAAGAAATCATTGTTTCGTGTAGAAACATCTAAATGTACGAGAGACAATGCTTAATACAACTGAGGGAGTGCAATGTTGATGGGGTTTATCTTGTAACAGGCCCAAGACTATGCGGGCTTTATGACATTGGTATGGGCATGGACTTCTCAACGGTAGGGGCTTCCTTTTCGGGGCACGTGTACAGGCAAGCCATTGTAAACAATAATATATCTGGATAAAACTTATTGTAAGTTACTACCATGCTGTTAGGACACTACCAGAATAAGCTTCGGTCCGGACGGCCCGATCTATTGCAACGGGAGATGTAGGCGTATGTGGAGGTAAGCCGGCGGCCTAGTGGTCCCCGTCGGCATAGAAACGCCGTTGGTATAGGTAGACCTATGCCCACTATTAGGGAAAACCTTATACACAAAATCTTACCAGTAACGCCTGTTAAAAGAAAGCGCTACTGCTACTTACCCATAGCGCGTGTACACAAACCGCGCTATAGATATGGGTGTAGCAGTAGCGCCTTGGCTGGAGAACGCACTACTACTAAAATTCCCACACTGTTGTTGGCAGGCTAGGAATAGTAGTAACGATCATGGACAAAACGCGCTACCGCTAAGCTCATTGTAGCAGCGTGTTTTCTGGGAAAAGCACTACTGCTAATGAAAATAAAATAAAATAAAAAACAAATATAAAAGTAAATGAAAATGAAAGAAACAGAAAAAGGAGAAAGAAAAAAAGAAAAATAA
Organism: Aegilops umbellulata; assembly: GCA_032464435.1. Classification (NCBI taxonomy): domain Eukaryota; kingdom Viridiplantae; phylum Streptophyta; class Magnoliopsida; order Poales; family Poaceae; genus Aegilops; species Aegilops umbellulata. The sequence continues at coordinate 11,839,298 of CP136054.1, forward strand.
AGGAAAAAGAAAAAGAAAGGAGGAATGCATAGCAGTAGCGTCTGTTCAGAACATGCGCTATAGATAATATATCAGCAACGCGTTTTGTAGACCCCCGCTATAGAAAAGAAAAAGGAAAAAAGAAAAGAAAAAGGAAAATAAGTAGCTACTTCCTATAGCAGTACCGCTTTTTGCCTACCAGCGCTACCGCTATGTTTGACTTAACCCCAACGCGGTGTCTCTCCTCCCGGCCACCACTTCTCCCCCAAATCCCTCACCAGTCGCACCGCACGCCGTCGCCCCACTTCGCCGTCGTCTCCTGCCGACGTCGACGCCCCCGGAGTCACCCCCAACGCCACCGGAGCCGCGCGGCCTCATCAACACCATCGGAGCCACCGGAGCCGCGCGGCCTCATCAACACCATCGGAGCCACCCTCGACGCCCCTGCCTCCCACACCACCACTGCCTCCGTCGCAGTCACGGGAGACGCCCTGCCTCCCTCGCCACCACGGCCTCCCTCGCTGCCACCGGAGCCATCCTTTGTAAGCCCCCACCCCTCCTCTCTCTCTCATGGACTAGGGATTTGACAGAGAACTAGCTAGTTAGGTTAACTAGTTTAATTAGGTTAATTATCTAGGTTAACTAGTTTAACTAGCTAGGTTAACTAACTAGGTTAACTAGCTAGGTTAATTAGGTTCATTAGGTTAACCAGCTAGGTTAACTAGGTTGGCTATGTTAGAGCAAAGTTTTAGTTTAGAGCAAAAATTTAGTTAGGGAAGTAGGGTTTAGAGCAAAATTTTAGTTAGAGAAGTAGGGTTTAATTATGGTTTTTGTTTTCGTAGATGTTTTTTTAAAAGAACAAAATGAAGAAAATGTTGCAGCGGTGTTGCTAGTAGTATATAGTGGTACTAGTAGATATTAATTAGGTTAGGGCAGTAGTGGTACCAGTAGATGTTTTTTAGTTAGGGCAGTAGGGTTTTACTAGGTTAATTAGGTTAGTAGTGCTGCTAATAGTAATGGTACAGTAGGTTAATTAGGTGAAGTTAAATGAATGACCTAAATGAATGAAATTAGTAGTTAACTAAAATTTTGTCATTTCATCATTATAGAGCACTAAGGTTAACTGAATTTTCTTCTATTAGTTCTTAATTGAAATTTCTTCTACACTTAGTTTTTAAGTTAGATGTTAATTAGGGCAGTGGGGTTTAGTTTAGAGAAAAAATTCAATATAAAAATATGAATTTTCTATTAGTCTGCAACTCTAGTAGGTTCTTAATATTTACTGATTTTTTATTACTAGTACAAATGCCCGTGCGTTGCACCGGGCGAAAAAAGGAGCACAACCTGCTTTATGCGCCATTTTTTATATTCAATTTAATAAACATTAATAATAAGGTTACACTGATTATTGCTTTTTGTAGAATGAAGTTTGGACATGAAGAAGCAACTTAGCATTCTTTGTCCGATGGAAGAGTAGTTTTGGATGGAATGGTTGTCCATAAGTTTTATTTTTTTACTTTTTGAGAAACTGCGAAAATTTCCTTATTTTTAATAAAATTCACAAAAATTGGGACACTTTTAAGTAAATGTTCCCATGCGTTGCAACAGGAAAAACAAAATGATTTTGCAATGGAAGGAAAAATCACTTGATTTTACAGTTTCATATATTGTTTGTTTAGTACTTCAGTTACCCCTCTTTCGTGTACCGACCCCAATGCCAGGGTAGGAGGCCGGAGAGGCTTGCCGCAAGCCCACACCTGACACGACGAAACCTATTGCCAGCAATTCCGATCCACCACAGCCTCTCACCCTGCAACGCCAAGATGCTGCCTTGTGGTGTAACGGTGGACTGGTATCTGCTTGTTACTTCAATTAGTAAAAAAAACCAAGTATGAAATGTTGTCAACTTGTTGACGACTTTGTCCTAGGTGCTTGACATGAGCTCGTCATGCCTTGTGTGACACTCCTGTCCGAAAATATTCAGTTTTGTCGCCATGGAAGAAACACAAAGATAGAACTCTTTTTCTTTATAAACTGCATTGAGCACAAGACTACCAATAATTGCATAGTGGACTGATACCCACACACCTAATAATTTCCTGCACTTTAGTGTGGCATTTGCAAGATATTCGGCAAAAAGGATCATAAAGAGAGCTTAGCCATTCCACCTCTAGACAGTACAATTAGGTCTTTAGCTTTAGCTTAATAACCGAACTGCAAGTGAAAGCATGATACTCCTGATAATAGAAGAACATGTCGACCTATTTGTCCAGAACCAAGATAGAATTGTCACGGTGTACCGTGTACGCCAAAAGCCAGAGCTGGTTCGTGAAGAAAATCAGCAGGCAGCTATGATCAATGTCACTAAATTAAATAGTCCAAATCTTTGTTTTTTATGTCGAAGTGGTGTCCAAAGCCTTTGAGAATCCGCAGTTTAGACTTGAGAATATACAACAAGAAGACACAGGTGCATGATACACCCAGGAAGAATTCAGCTTCAGAGTGGCACGCTACAAACTGGGTACACAGGAAGAATTCAGCTTCAGAGTGGCACACTACAAACTGGGTTCACAAAAGACATGGAAGGTAGCTATATACTATAGTGGAAGCTACATCCAGGAAAAGAAAGTAGTATTCAGATTCAGATTGTCAAGGAAGAAAGGAAGACATAAACATTTGATGAAGATGCAATTTCTTGGTAGAAAGCAGGCACCTCCGCTTTGATCCTAGGTGATTTCATCGCTAATACATTGATCCAGTTCCTAGTAGTTTGTTTTGGTAAGATCTCCATAATCCGGCTTTAACCACCAATATTTTACTTGAATATATTTACTGAAATGTCATAAAACTATATATTGTGAAATCATGTTGAAGACAAAAGTTCGTATAGGATTTTTAAGTATCCAATCTTAATATCTTTACAGGTATACTGGTAGGTCAAATTTCATCCATACTGTACAAACAGGAGGTCTACTAAAATCAATTGGCCAAAGTACATTTGCACTTTATAAAATGGACAGTATGACTATATTAGGAGAATACAGATGTAGACACTGAACTATGGAGAAAAACAATCTTAACTAAATATCAAGAACTTTTTGTGTGGACAAATACGGTGGAATTCTGTACAGCAAACCAAGTTTGACTCAAATCAAGTGCTTGGATGTATCACTCTTGCATCTTTTCACTCTCCTGCTCAAACATTAGCCTTACTTATTCTCTTCAACCTAAATAAACAAAATTAGGAAATAATTAGTTACTAACAATATATAGAAAACTGACAGTAAAACAATCAACAAGTGTATTCTGAAATTCCGATCCTACAAAAATGGAGAGCAAACACGTAGCACTACATCTCAAATATCAAACCTCTCTCAACGCCGGAGCTCCTCCCGAGGAGAGCCGCCGCCGCCGTGCACCACGTCTCCTGTGGTCCTGCCCGAGCCGTTCGCCTGCATCCTTTAGTGCGCGCATGTACCCACGACCCCGCCGCCCTATCCTTTTCCTTCTTCTCTGCTCTCTCCCTTTTTGAATTCTTCTCTCTTGCAGGGAAGCAACTCCCATGACACTCGAGCTCCGTGGAATTGTACAGACAAGTAGCTTAACAACACCGATGAGACTGAATGTGCACACTATAGGAGCACCAATATACAAGGATATTACTGTGAGAGGCGACTGTCCACAAATTCAACTCTAGTGTTAATAATTGTCACCCGTAGGAAATAAAGCATCCTCTTTAACAGTTTGTTGAGTCATTTGTAGAAGTCATAGTCTGTCTAAAGCTTCTGGAAGTTGGTTCGGTAACCCTTCTCGAATTCCTTGGGGGATAACATACCGATTTTTGCAGACAGCATGCATGCCAACTTCCTGGCAAATAGCAGCAATTTGAAAAAGATTGACACAGTGAATAACACAAAGGAGGCAGAAAAAGGGTGCCTAATTTACACAAGCAGTTACATAACATGTCATAATCAGGCATTGCTACTGCTATTATAGGTGTCAATATATATGAAACAAATGTATGGTGAGCAGAAGGTACATTTACTATGATAAACTTTTAAGAGTAAAGGATTTAAAGAATAATTATCATTTTCTAATTCAGCTGACGCAATGAAATTTCTTCTGCTTAAGTAGTACAAGTGACAAAGAATGTTCAGCATAATGGAAAGGCACTCACATCAGCAACACTGATATTATCCGGTCTGAAGACATAATCTTCCAAATCAACTCACATCAGCAGCACTGATTTTATCCGGTCTAGAGACATAATCTTCCAAATCAACTAACATCTTAAAGCTCCCTTTATAAAAAAAAATCAACTCAGATCGGCAACACTGATTTTATCTGGTCAGGAGATATAATTTTCCAAATCATCCTCGTCACTCAAGTTCATCTTAATTAACAGTACAAACCTGAAAGAAAGGAGGTCATCCTAATTATCAGATGCAAACAAAACATAATCTCAAAGAAGATGAAGAAACTAAGATTTCAATAGACCGCAGCCACCACGATGCTCCTGCTCGCTAGAGTCTTCTCCGCCTCGCCGCATCTCCACCTTAGTACATCCGACCCGGCGACGACGCCGCTTACCTGCCAGCATGAAAACCGAACGAGATTCAGGGAGCTGCTTCTTTCGCTCGAGCGAGAAATCTGATTCCCCCAAAACGAAAATTGGATCTTGGATGCCCACCCGCGCGGGCCGTCGACGAGGATGACATCCCAGGCGACGTCGTAGAGCTGGTTGGGGAGGTCGTTGATGGCGAGGCGGCAGGCGGAGAAGAGCAAGTTCTGGACGGGGCGGCACTCGGCGGCGCGAGCGGCGCACGCGGCCTCGAGGAGGTCCGGGAACCCGCGGACCATGGTGGTGTGGGCCACATATTAGGCCTCCAGCCCCGGATGCGAACACTTACGTCCATCCATGGAGCCCCGACGCCTTCGCCATGAACCCATCCATCCTCCTGTGCGTGCTTCCCTACAACTACAGACGCCGCCCCAGCTCTCTGCATCGAGCATCAGCAGTTCGGGCAGAGGACGACGCCTCCAGCTCCGTACTCATCCCCGTGCAGCGAGACCACAACGGCCATGGCTGATGGCCTTCAGGGCGTCGCCACGGAGCTTCTCCTGTCGCCTCCTGTCGCCGCTCGCCTCCGCTCGTCGGAGCCCCAAGCACCGCCGCTGTGGAGTGTCCCCCTCCCCGGCGACGCTCGATCCGGTGACCCCGGAGCTCTCCTCGCCGCCGGCCCCGCGACACTGGTCGCCTTCCCGCTGTCTTCCTCCTCCCTGGCCCTGCCTCCCGCCTCCCGTATACGCGCGCTCCTCCCACTCTCTCCCCCCTTGCATCAGCATCTGTCGCCCCCCTCGCCTTATCCATCCTTGAGCGGCGCGGGTGGAAAATAAGACGGGTGGACGAATCGTTTTTCACTTATCCATGGACTGCGGGTCAAATACTAAAAAGCACAGGGACCTTTATGCAAAAAAGCCGCGACGGTGAACCCAACAGATTCACTCCGTGCTTTATTATTAGGGAGAGATGACAGAAATTTAGGATATAATTTGAATTGAGTTCTAGGGTTCATAATTTGAAATTTAGGATAGAAATTGAGTTCTAGGGTTCATATTTTTTATTAGGACATATTTTTTATTAGTTGCTCATGTACATGTTCTTAAGTGGTCCTGTTATATGCAACATTGAAGTGTTTCGGTTGTGCCCAAGTGGCCTTTTGTTGTTTGCAGGGAATGATTCCGAGTGGCCTATGTTTTGCCAGAATGTTGATTCATTTTCATTTCGGTAAATTTCAGGCGCTCGAGTTGTCCACTTTGTATCAAAGGCCATGCCGAAATTTTCCGGATCGAGCCCAACGCCCACCGTACCCACGAGGAGAGGGGCCTCAACGCTCACGGGCACCTCCCGGACAGAGCCCCTGCCCAGAGTGCGAACTCCAACTCGCCACGGGCCCCGTCTAGATCCGCCTAGGCACGAGCCCCGACTCGCAACATGCCACCGGCCTTGAGACAGGGGAAGAAGGCCTACTTCCGTTACCTAGTGCCATCGGCGGGAGCACGACACCCAGTCGAGCATAGCCAGACAAGCGTGATGGATTTCCGCAGAGTTAACAATTTAGCCCTATGCAGGTTCATCCCTCCGTTGATGACTGGTTATTTTAATATAAGTTCACTTCAACCAAACACGACATTTCCCTACTTCTTTTGGTGGGAGATCAGAAAACTAAACATGATTCGGATTATATACATTTCCAATATGTTATGCTGCCCGATGCACCTATTTAGCATTTGTGTGTCTATTGTAAGACATGAATGGGTCATTATTACGTTGGGACTGGATCTACTATTTGTCATGCAGTTGTTGTTGCGCAACTACAGAGATATTCTACTTGATTTTTTTTATTAAACCATATGGACACTTGTATGCAAGTACCTCTACTATGTCACGCACTCACATGATAGACAAATGATAACGGCTCCTCAATGCATGCTTAACCATGGACACCTTTTACATGCTTACCTAGAAGTAAAATGATCCTAACATAGACCGAAGTATATATAAGTCAGGCCTATATCTACTGGATCACCTGACTTGCCTTAGCGAGGATGCAGAAGTGACTGTTATCTGAGAGGTTTCAAATTTATTTTATGCTCTATTCCCTCTCTATCAATTTATTGAAATATTGGAGGAAAACAAAAGATCAAAATAAATCTTTAGCTTTGCTTCGGTCGCCACCGCTTCCTATTCCATACGTCTCCGATGCAAACACCAGCAGAGATAAGAAACCGAATCCAGCCCACAACATGCACCAAAAAGATCTTGGTCCCGGCCATGCGCCTCACCATGGCCGTGTCTATCCCAAGTCCTCTGGTCATTGAGGTCCCGCACCACCCTGCTCATCCCCATCTCGCCTCGCCCCCACCATTCTGTATTTGTGTTGGCCGCCCAGCTTACAGTCATGGCCATCCTGATCACAAAGCATCTTCCCGCCGTCAAGGTCGCCATCCCAGTTGGCTACCACGGTCATCCCGATCACGTTGTGTTCCCTGCAGTCTTGGGTCCTGGCCAAAGCACAAAGAAAAGTAGTTTGCCAGAACTGAAATTAACCTTGAATTGCCCAGGTGAGCCTGCATGTGTGCAACTTTAAATTTGACTCGAATTATATGGACCTACAGGCTGCAGTCTGTTTGGTGAGTTCTTATGGTGGACTTTGACAAGGTTTTTGGTCATCTCTGTGTATTTGTTGTCTTGAGAGTTTCATCCCAACCAATTTACAATTGTATATATTTAAATAAGTTTTTAGTGCTTATTTCCATGCTACTGAAGTCTCACTTTCATTGTGATAGAATATATAAGTTTTAGACGCAACAAAACTAAATGTACTCAGATCCTTCCATTTTTGCGTTTACTCACGGATAATCAATAATGTGTCCACCTAATTATAACCTATTAAGCACTCTAATTAAGTCTCTATTGGCACTTTTAGCAATAGGTTGCATTCTTTTGTATCAACTTGCTGCAGTCATGATGTTTGCTGCAACAGATGGACGGCCGAAAGCTTTTGCTGGTGGTAGTGACAATTTGGAGCATGCTTCTAGAAGAATTTTGTCATGATATGAATAATGATTTAGCAATAGGCTATGTGATCCTGAGTACTTGGTGGTTGTGAGCGTGTTACTTCTTGTTTCCTTTTTGTTGACAAGTACTCCTTGCGTCCGGGTTTATTAGGCCTCACAACATCACAAGCATGTCCGTTTTTTAAAGGCCTCACTTTGGAAAGGTTGAGAGCCATTGTTGTTGGTGCCATGGTTAGGGCGTTAATACGTTGCATGCATGCTTTTTCATTGTTAGCGTGCGTGAGCTAGCATGTGAGAGAGTGCATTAAAATTGGAATGAAAGAATTAATGTGAGCAAATTACTATATGCCTTGGTCCAAGTGAAGTGGTCTTTAAAGTCTATGGCAGTGTCCAAAAGCATCTTATACTTCCTCCCTTTCGTTTTAGTCTGCATATAAGATTCGGTCAAAGTCAAATATTGTTAACTTTGACTAAGTTTATAGAAAAAAAATATCGAGATTCACAATATGAAATCAATAGTATAAGATGCATCACGAACTTATTTTTCATACCATATAGCTTTAGTATTGCAGATGTTGATATTTTTCCTTACAAAGTTGGTCAAACTTTACAAAATTTGACTTTGACCAAATCTTATATGCAGACTAAAAAGAAACGGAGGGGATATTAAGTTGCAGAGTGAGCATCATTTGTTTTCCTTTCACATGTTGTGCCATGTTTGCATACTACTACTGTTTCATCATGCTCCCATGCTTGTGCGTTGGGTAGCTTAACCTAGCACATGTTGTTTACTGAAGCTGTTAGCATAACCACAACTAGAGTAGATTATTATTCCCTTTGCCAATCTTGAAATCTATCGTGTCATTGGTTAGTTTGTCATCAGTTTCAGAAAAGTATTTGATATATTTTGCTTGTGCGGAATGTTGTTCTGATGCAGGAGTGGGAGTGTCATACACTACAAATCATTAAGGGAGACTTACAGATGATTGCTTACCAATCGCCAAACTGAGAAGAATATATTTTTCACTTTTGCTTTGGCAAAAATGTTTGGCCGCAGAAGAAAAGTCTTTTGGCATGGTAGTTGAGTCTGCTTGGCCGTTACAGATTTGAATCAAATGGTGGTCTATTTTCATGGGCTGTTTTTGCAATGGAATGTTGCTGTTCAGAACTAACTCTGTTTCACTCTTGAGTAATGTAGCGGTAGAACTGACGCTGTGATTGAGAACTATAGTTTCTGGCCAGGCCAGTCCTGGCCTAGGTAAACAACTTCAAATTATGGTTTTCATACAGAAATTAAGCAAGGGTAAACGGCTTCTTGCCAAGTATTTCTGTAGTGATTATTATCTTTGCAGCCTTCTGTAGCCAGTCAGTGCTCTGCTTGTGTAGTCTTGTGTTAGGCACAAGGAGCCATGCATGTGCGTACTATACTTTTCCAATATCTTACACTTCTTGATACACCTATTTAGCATTTGCAAGTCTTTTCTCAGACCTTCATGGTGAAGGAAATATGCCCTAGAGGCAATAATAAAGTTATTGTTTATTTCCTTATTTCATGATAAATATTTATTATTCATGCTAGAATTGTATTAACCGGAAACATAATACATGTGTGAATACATAGACAAACAGAGTGTCACTAGTATGCCTCTACTTGACTAGCTCATTAATCAAAGATGGTTATGTTTCCTAACCATGAACAAAGAGTTGTTATTTGATTAATGGGATCACATCATTGATAAATGATCTGATTGACATGACCCATTCCATTAGCTTAGCACCCGATCGTTTAGTATGTTGCTATTGCTTTCTTCATGACTTATACATGTTCCTATGACTATGAGATTATGCAACTCCCGTTTACCGAAGGAACACTTTGTGTGCTACCAAACGTCACAACATAACTGGGTGATTATAAAGGAGCTCTACAGGTGTCTCCAAAGGTAGATGTTGGGTTGGCGTATTTCGAGATTAGGATTTGTCACTCCGATTGTCGGAGAGGTATCTCTGGGCCCTCTCGGTAATGCACATCACATAAGCCATGCAAGCATTGCAACTAATAAGTTAGTTGCGAGATGATGTATTACGGAACGAGTAAAGAGACTTGCCGGTAACGAGATTGAACTAGGTATTGGATACCGACGATCGAATCTCGGGCAAGTAACATACCGATGACAAAGGGAACAACGTATGTTGTTATGCGGTCTGGCCGATAAAGATCTTCGTAGAATATGTAGGAACCAATATGGGCATCCAGGTCCCGCTATTGGTTATTGACCGGAGACGTGTCTCGGTCATGTCTACATTGTTCTCGAACCGTAGGGTCCGCACGCTTAACGTTACGATGACAGTTTCATTATGAGTTTATGTATTTTGATGTACCGAAGGTTGTTCGGAGTTCCGGATGTGATCATGGACATGACGAGGAGTCTCGAAATGGTCGAGACATAAAGATCGATATATTGGACGGCTATATTCGGACACCGGAATTGTTCCGGGTGATTTCGGATAAAACCGGAGTGCCGAAGGGGTTACGGGAACCCCCCGGGGAAGTAATGGGCCTTATTGGGCCTGAGGGGAGAGAGAGAGGGCAGCAGCCCAGGAGGTGGTGCGCCCCCCCTCATGGGGAGTCCGAATAGGACTAGGAGGGGGGGCGACCCCCCTTTCCCTCTCCCTCTCCCTCTCTCTCCTTCCCCCTCTCTCTTCCTAGTTGGACTAGGAAAGGGGAGTCCTACTCCCACTAGGAGGAGGACTCCCCCCTCCCTTTTGCGCGCCCCATAGGGCCGGCCGGCCTCCCCCTTGATCCTTTATATACGGGGGCAGGGGGCACCCTAGGACACACAAGTTGATCTTCGTGATCGTTCCTTAGCCGTGTGCGGTGTCCCCCTCCACCATATTCCACCTCGGTCATATTGTAGCGGTGCTTAGGCGAAGCCCTGCGACGGTAGAACATCAAGATCGTCACCACGCCGCCGTGCTGACGGAACTCCTCCTAGAAGTTTTGCTGGATCGGAGCACGGGGAATGTCATCGAGCTCAACGTGTGCCAAGAACTCGGAGGTGCCGGTGTAACGGTGCTTGGATCGGTCGGATCGGGAAGACGTACGACTACTTCCTCTAAGTTGCGTCAATGCTTCCGCTTCGGTCTACGAGGGTACGTAGACAACACTCTCCCCTCTCGTTGGTATGCATCACCATGATCTTGCGTGTGCGTAGGAATTTTTTTGAAATTACTACGTTCCCCAACAGTGGCATCCGAGTCTAGGTTTTTATGGTTTGATGTTATATGCACAGTAGAACACAAGTGAGTTGTGGGCAATTTAAGTCATACTGCCTACCAGCATGTCATACTTTGGTTCGGCGGTATTGTTGGATGAAGCGGCCCGAACCGACATTACGCTTACGCTTACGCGAGACTGGTTCTACCGCCATGCTTTGCACACAGGTGGCTGGCGGGTGTCAGTTTCTCCAACTTTAGTTGAACCGAGTGTGGCTACGCCCGGTCCTTGCGAAGGTTAAAACGGCATCAACTTGACAAACTATCGTTGTGGTTTTGATGCGTAGGTAAGATTGGTTCTTGCTAAGCCCGTAGCAGCCACGTAAAACATGCAACAACAAAGTAGAGGACGTCTAACTTGTTTTTGCAGGGCATGTTGTGATGTGATATGGTCAAGACATGATGCTAAATTTTATTGTATGAGATGATCATGTTTTGTAACAAAGTTATCGGCAACTGGCAGGAGCCATATGGTTGTCGCTTTATTGTATGCAATGCAATCACCCTGTAATGCTTTACTTTATCACTAAGCGGTAGCGATAGTCGTAGTAGCATTAGATTGGCGAGACGACAACGATGCTACGATGGAGATCAAGGTGTCGCGCCAGTGACGATGGTGATCATGACGGTGCTTCGAAGATGGAGATCACAAGCACAAGATTATGATGGCCATATCATATCACTTATATTGATTGCATGTGATGTTTATCCTTTATGCATCTTATCTTGCTTTGATTGACGGTAGAATTTTAAGATGATCTCTCGCTAAATTATCATAGTAAAAGTGTTCTCCCTGAGTATGCACCGTTGCGAAAGTTCTTCGTGCTGAGACACCATGTGACGATCGGGTGTGATAAGCTCTACGTTCAAATACAACGGGTGCAAAACAGTTGCACACGCGGAATACTCAGGTTTAACTTGACGAGCCTAGCATATAACAGATATGGCCTCGGAGCACGAAGACCGAAAGGTCGAGCGTGAATCATATAGTACATATGATCAACATAATGATGTTCACCATTGAAACTACTCCATCTCACATGATGATCGGACATGGTTTAGTTGATATGGATCACGTGATCACTTAGAGGATTAGAGGGATGTCTATCTAAGTGGGAGCTTTTTAATAATATGATTAATTGAACTTAAATTTATCATGAACTTAGTCCCTGATAGTATCTTGCTTGTTTATGTTTGATTGTAGATAGATGGCCCGTGCTGTTGTTCTGTTAAATTTTAATGCATTCCTTGAGAAAGCAAAGTTGAAAGATGATGGTAGCAATTACACGGACTGGGTCCGTAACTTGAGGATTATCCTCATTGCTGCACAGAAGAGCTACGTCCTGGAAGCACCGCTCGGTGCCAGGCCTGCTGCTGATGCATCTGACGACATTAAGAACGTCTGGCAGAGCAAAGCTGATGACTACTCGATAGTTCAATGTGGCATGCTTTACGGCGTAGAATCGAGACTTCAACGACGTTTTGAACATCATGGAGCATATGAGATGTTCCAGGAGTTGGAGTTAATATTTCAAGCAAATGCCCGAATTGAGAGATATGAAGTCTCCAATAAGTTCTACAGCTGCAAGATGGAGGAGAACAGTTCTGTCAGTGACATATACTTAAAATGTCTGGGTATAATAATCACTTGATTCAATTGGGAGTAAATCTTCCGGATGATTGCGTCATTGACAGAATTCTCCAATCACTTCCACCTAGCTACAGAGCTTCGTGATGAACTATAACATGCAAGGGATGGATAAGACAATTCCCGAGCTCTTCGCAATGCTAAAAGCTGCGGAGGTAAAAATCAAGAAGGAGCATCAAGTGTTGATGGTAAATAAGACCACTAGTTTCAAGAAAAAGGGCAAAGGGAAGAAGAAGGGGAACTTCAAGAAGAACAGCAAGCAAGTTGCTGCTCAGGAGAAGAAACCCAAATCTGGACCTAAGCATGAAACTGAGTGCTTCTACTGCAAGCAGACTGGTCACTGGAAGCGGAACTGCCCCAAGTATTTGGCGGATAAGAAGGATGGCAAGGTGAACAAAGGTATATGTGATATACATGTTATTGATGTGTACCTTACTAATGCTCGCAGTAGCACCTGGGTATTTGATACTGGTTCTGTTGCTAATATTTGCAACTCGAAACAGGGACTACGGATCAAGCGAAGATTGGTTAAGGACGAGGTGGCAATGCCCGTGGGAAATGGTTCCAAAGTCGATGTGATCGCAGTCGGCACGCTACCTCTACATCTACCTTCGGGATTAGTATTACACCTAAATAATTGTTATTTGGTGCCAGCGTTGAGCATGAACATTATATCTGGATCTTGTTTAATGCGAGACGGTTATTCATTTAAATCAGAGAATAATGGTTGTTCTATTTATATGAGTAATATCTTTTATGGTCATGCACCCTTGAAGAGTGGTCTATTTTTGATGAATCTCGATAGTAGTGATACACATATTCATAATGTTGAAGCCAAAAGATGCAGAGTTAATAATGATAGTGCAACTTATTTGTGCCACTGCCGTTTAGGTCATATCGGTGTAAAGCGCATGAAGAAACTCCATACTGATGGACTTTTGGAGCCACTTGATTATGAATCACTTGGTACTTGCGAACCGTGCCTTATGGGCAAGATGACTAAAACGCCGTTCTCCGGCACTATGGAGAGAGCAACAGATTTGTTGGAAATCATACATACAGATGTATGTGGTCCAATGAATGTTGAGGCTCGTGGCGGATATCATTATTTTCTCACATTCACAGATGATTTAAGCAGATATGGGTATATCTACTTAATGAAACATAAGTCTGAAACATTTGAAAAGTTCAAAGAATTTTAGAGTGAAGTTGAAAATCATCGTAACAAGAAAATAAAATTTCTACGATCTGATCGTGGAGGAGAATATTTGAGTTACGAGTTTGGTCTACATTTGAAATAATGCGGAATAGTTTCGCAACTCACGCCACCCGAAACACCACAACGCAATGGTGTATCCGAACGTCGTAATCGTACTTTACTAGATATGGTGCGATCTATGATGTCTCTTACAGATTTACCGCTATCGTTTTGGGGTTATGCTCTAGAGACGGCCGCATTCACGTTAAATAGGACACCGTCGAAATCCGTTGAGACGACGCCTTATGAACTATGGTTTGGCAAGAAACCAAAGTTGTCGTTTCTTAAAGTTTGGGGTTGCGATGCTTATGTGAAAAAACTTCAACCTGATAAGCTCGAACCCAAATCGGAGAAATGTGTCTTCATAGGATATCCAAAGGAGACTGTTGGATACACCTTCTATCACAGATCCGAAGGCAAGACTTTTGTTGCTAAATTCGGAGTTTTTCTAGAGAAGGAGTTTCTCTCAAAAGAAGTGAGTGGGAGGAAAGTAGAACTTGATGAGGTAACTATACCTGCTCCCTCATTGGAAAGTAGTCCATCACAGGAACCGGTTTCTGTGACATCTACACCAATCAGAGAAGAAGTTAATGGTGATGATCATGAAACTTCAGATCAAGTCACTACTGAACCTCATAGATCAACCAGAATAAGATCCGCACCAGAGTGGTACGGTAATCCTATTCTGGAAGTCATGCTACTAGATCATGATGAACCTACGAACTATGAAGAAGCGATGGTGAGCCCAGATTCCGCAAAATGGCTTGAAGCCATGAAATCTGAGATGGGATCCATGTATGAGAACAAAGTATGGACTTTGGTTGACTTGCCCGATGATCGGCAAGCAATTGAGAATAAATGGATCTTCAAGAAGAAGACTGACGCTCACGGTAATGTTACTGTCTATAAAGCTCGACTTGTCGCAAAAGGTTTTCGACAAGTTCAAGGGATTGACTACGATGAGACCTTCTCACCCGTAGTGATGCTTAAGTCTGTCCGAATCATGTTAGCAATTGCCGCATTTTATGATTATGAAATTTGGCAAATGGATGTCAAAACTGCATTCCTGAATGGATTTCTGGAAGAAGAGTTGTATATGATGCAACCAGAAGGTTTTGTCGATCCAAAGGGAGCTAACAAAGTGTGCAAGCTCCAGCGATCCATTTATGGACTGGTGCAAGCCTCTCGGAGTTGGAATAAACGCTTTGATAGTGTGATCAAAGCATTTGGGTTTACACAGACTTTTGGAGAAGCCTGTATTTACAAGAAAGTGAGTGGGAGCTCTGTAGCATTTCTGATATTATATGTGGATGACATATTATTAATCGGAAATGATATAGAATTTCTGGGTAGCATAAAAGGATACTTGAATAAGAGTTTTTCAATGAAAGACCTCGGTGAAGCTGCTTACATATTGGGCATTAAGATCTATAGAGATAGATCAAAACGCTTAATTGGATTTTCACAAAGCACTTACCTTGACAAAGTTTTGAAGAAGTTCAAAATGGATCAGTCTAAGAAATTATTCTTGCATGTGTTACAAGGTGTGAAGTTGAGTAAGACTCAAAGCCCAACCACTGCAGAAGATACAGAGAAAATGAAAGATGTTCCCTATGCTTCAGCCATAGGCTCTATCATGTATGCAATGCTGTGTACCAGACATGTTGTGTGTCTTGCTATAAGTCTAGCAGGGAGGTACCAAAGTAATCCAGGAGTGGATCACTGCACAGCGGTCAAGAACATCCTGAAATACCTGAAAAGGACTAAGAATATTTTTCTCGTATATGGAGGTGACAAAGAGCTCATCGTAAATGGTTACGTTGATGCAAGCTTTGACACTGATCCGGACGATTCTAAATCGCAAACCGGATACGTGTTTACATTAAACGGTGGAGCTTTCAGTTGGTGCAGTTCAAAACAAAGCGTCGTGGCAGGATCTACATGTGAAGCGAAGTACATAGCTGCTTCGGAAGCAGCAAACGAAGGAGTCTGGATGAAGGAGTTCATATCCGATCTAGGTGTCATACCTAGTGCATCGTGTCCAATGAAAATGTTTTGTGACAATACTGGTGCAATTGCCTTGGCAAAGGAATCCAGATTTCACAAGAGAACAAAGCACATCAAGAGACGCTTCAATTCCATCCGGGATTTAGTCCAGGTGGGAGACATCGAAATTTGCAAGATACATACGGATCTGAATGTAGCAGACCCGTTGACTAAGCCTCTTCCACGAGCAAAACATGATCAACACCAAAACTCCATGGGTGTTCGAATCATTATTGTGTAATCTAGATTATTGACTATAGTGCAAGTGGGAGACTGAAGGAAATATGCCCTAGAGGCAATTATAAAGTTATTATTTATTTCCTTATTTCATGATAAATGTTTATTATTCATGCTAGAATTGTATTAACCGGAAACATAATACATGTGTGAATACATAGACAAACAGAGTGTCACTAGTATGCCTCTACTTGACTAGCTCATTAATCAAAGATGGTTATATTTCCTAACTATGAACATAGAGTTGTTATTTGATTAATGGGATCACATCATTGATGAATGATCTAATTGACATGACCCATTCCATTAGCTTAGCACCCGATCGTTTAGTATGTTGCTATTGCTTTTTTCATGACTTATACATGTTCCTATGACTATGAGATTATGCAACTCCTGTTTGCCGGAGGAACACTTTGTGTGCTACCAAACGTCACAACGTAACTGGGTGATTATAAACGAGCTCTACAGGTGTCTCCAAAGGTAGATGTTGGGTTAGCGTATTTCGAGATTAGGATTTGTCACTCCGATTGTCGGAGAGGTATCTCTGGGCCCTCTCGGTAATGCACATCACAGAAGCCTTGCAAGCATTGCAACTAATAAGTTAGTTGCGAGATGATGTATTACGGAACGAGTAAAGAGACTTGCCGTTAACGAGATTGAACTAGGTATTGGATACCGACGATCGAATCTCGGGCAAGTAACATACCGATGACAAAGGGAACAACGTATGTTGTTATGCGGTCTGACCGATAAAGATCTTCGTAGAATATGTAGGAACCAATATGGGCATCAGGTCCCGCTATTGGTTATTGACCGGAGACGTGTCTCGGTCATGTCTACATTGTTCTCGAACCGTAGGGTACGCACGCTTAACATTACGATGACAGTTTCATTATGAGTTTATGTATTTTGATGTACCGAAGGTTGTTCGGAGTCCCGGATGTGATCATGGACATGACGAGGAGTCTCGAAATGGTCGAGACATAAAGATCGATATATTGGACGGCTATATTCGGACACCGGAATTGTTCCGGATGATTTCAGATAAAACCGGAGTGCCGGAGGGGTTACTGGAACCCCCCGGGGAAGTAATGGGCCTTATTGGGCCTGAGGGGAGAGAGAGGGCAGCAGCCCAGGAGGTGGCGCGCCTCCCCCTCATGGGGAGTCCGAATAGGACTAGGAGGGGGGGCGACCCCCCTCTCCCTCTCCCTCTCTTTCCTTCCCCCTCTCTCTTCCTAGTTGGACTAGGAAAGGGGAGTCCTACTCCCACTAGGAGGAGGACTTCCCCCTCCCTTTGGCGCGCCCCATAGGGCCGGCCGGCCTCCCCCTTGCTCCTTTATATACGGGGCAGGGGGGCACCCTAGGACTCACAAGTTGATCTTCGTGATCGTTCCTTAGCCGTGTGCGGTGTCCCCCTCCACCATATTCCACCTCGGTCATATTGTAGCGGTGCTTAGGCGAAGCCCTGCGACGGTAGAACATCAAGATCGTCACCACGCCGTCGTGCTGACGGAACTCCTCCCAGAAGCTTTGCTGGATCGGAGCCCGGGGAACGTCATCGAGCTGAATGTGTGCCAAGAACTCGGAGGTGCCGGAGTAACGGTGCTTGGATCGGTCGGATCGGGAAGACGTATGACTACTTCCACTATGTTGCGTCAGCGCTTCCGCTTCGGTCTACGAGGGTACGTAGACAACACTCTCCCCTCTCGTTGCTATGCATCACCATGATCTTGCGTGTGCGTAGGAATTTTTTTGAAATTACTACGTTCCCCAACACATGGGTCATTATTCCATTGGACTGGGTCTAGTCTTTGTCATGCAGTTGCCGTCGCCCAACTACAAAGCCATTCATGATATTTGTCCAATTAAACCATATGGTCACTTGCATGCAAGTAGCTCTACTATGTTACACAATCTTTGTTGCGTACTCACATGAAAAAGAAATGATAATGGCTCCTGAATGCATGCTTAACAATTAACACATATAGCATGCATGCTTGCCTGGATGTAAAATGATCCTAACAAAGACTGCAGTATATATAAGTCAGGCCTATATATATGTACTCGATCACCAGACTTGCCTAGGCTAGGATACAAAAGTGAGGTTTACTTTCTATGAGAGGTTTCAAATTTATTCTATGATGTATTCCATTTCTATCAATCTGTTTGAGATATTGGAGGAAAACAGAAAAACACGGTAGATCTTTTGATTTGGCGTCTTTCTTCAACAAGGGTGTATATTGTTGAATTGTTCTTTGTGGGTTGCAAAGCCGTTGTGGCACCCCCACTAACGACCCCATTACCGATTACGTACGGTGACTAATGGACGAAAACAAAACTTTAAGATCGCGGGCTAACTCATTTCGCGGCTGGCTCATACAAACGCTACAGCCGCTATAGCCGGAGATAGCGGCCGCTAACCCAGTTTGCAATGCAATCCCAAGAGCCTGTCGTGCTGCTCTTGTTGAATCAACAAATGAACAAATGATAGATATAAAATCGGAGGCCCCTCGTCACCGGCTGCCTTGCCGTGGTTGTGGAGTCGTCGTCATGCAGAGGCCCCTCGTCGCCGGCTGCCTTGCCGTGGTCGCTGCCTCGCTACCTTGGTACCTTGCCGCCTCTCCCGTCAACGGATCCGGTGTCCGCCAAAGCAGCAGCCGGCCTGCCGATCGCAGCTAGGAAGAACAGAGCAGCCGCCGCAACCTTTTCGGTGGGACGGAGGGAAAGGAATGGAGAGCGTGGCTAGGTTTCGTCGTGGAGGAAGTGCTAAGATTTGCGGTGACGTCTATTTGGGCCTCTCTTTCAGAATTTCGGCCCATCCCAGCGAAACTGAAGCGAACGCAAAGTCAAATCGCGCCCTTTGGCGGGCGATCGCGCGATTAGTGGCAGTTAGCGTTTTTCAGGCATTGCATCGCGGGGAGGCCTTCAGGCCATGATTGCACCGCGATCGCTCACTTTTCGCCCGTGATCTAAAAGTATGACCAAAACTCTAGTGCGTGTAACAGTTTGGTGGTCACATATTGCCAAAGTTGAATGTCGCAATCAAGTCATCACCTCTTCATCTTCGGACTTCCTTTGTTCTTTTCCAGAGGGGATCACTACCGATTTTTTTACAACAGTATGTAGGAAGAGGAGTATAGAAAATCATAAAAGGAGACTCAAATCTGATTGCTTAGCCAATCGCCAAACTGATATGAATACTTTTTCACTTTTGCTTTGGCAAAAATGTCTGGCCGCAGAAGGAAAGCCCTTTGGCGTGGTGAGGTGTGTTTTGCTTGGCTGTTGTGGATTTGAATCGAATGGCGGTCCATTTCCTAAGCTATTTTAGCAATGTAATGTTGCTGTTCAGAACTGACTCTGTTTCACTCTGACTAATGCAGCAGTAGGAACTTACTGACGGTGTGATTGAGAATTATAGTATCTTTGCAGGGTCATGATAAACGCCTTCATTTTATGGTTTGCATACAGAAATTACGAAGGTAAACGGCTTCTTGTCAAGGATTTCTGTAAACGGCTTCTTTGCAGGGTCATATAGCCAGTCACTGCTCTGCTTCTAAAATATTGTTTGTAATGCTCCACAAACTCGCCGTCGCGGCCGCCCTGGGCAGCTAGTTAATGTTAGGCCATATTCTTGTTTCTTCAATTAATTAACCTGAGCACGTGCTGCTCTGTTGGTAGCTTAATCAGCATCCACTTCTGTAGAGTAGATCAGATTACATGCATGCATGTGGAGACTGTTTCTAGTCAACAGTAGTCTAGCTATAGTTGCTTGCTAACCTGATTATTTCTCTAACCATGCTGCTTTCCTGTGGACATTTTGTAAATGGAGTGTTGTACAGGTGCTTTGGGCAAGAGGTTGGTTATCCTCGCCGTATGATTAGGAGAAGGAAAGTGTTTTCTGGCGTGGCTGGAAGATAAAGGTTTGGCTGGTGAAGGTGAGGAAGAAACTGTAGATGTAGTGAGGAATCAGTCTTGATTCACTGTCGTAGATCTGAGGTCTTTAAGAAGTGGGATGTTGCTGTTGTTTGAGAGCTGCAGCTAGAACTGACTTTGTTCATCTACTATATCTAAATAGAAGCACCCCACTACTTGATTTCTCTTGACATGCAAGGTATCCACATCAACGTGGCATGTCATCAGTTCTGTGCCAATTAAGCCTTCGTGTGACATGCGCTACCGCAAGCGTGATTTTCGGTCGGCGTGCAAGATAATAGTAATTAGCAAAAAAAAAACGTCTCTCGCTCGACTCTGCATGCAACTTCCATCGCTAGCCATGCCCAAACAACGATTAAATACGTGCATGCAGTCGTAGGCCGTTTCCACGGGTAGCATCAATATAGAATCGCAAAAGCGGGCAGTGCTAGGCGCCGGTCCGCCGGTACAAATTGGGCCGGTCGCACCTTGCCCGTCCGATACGTGCCACCTGCACCGTTTGATCTGCTCTCCCTATTTGCTTCGTCCTACTCCCCCGCCTCCAAAAGTCAACGCAGTGCCTCCTCTTCCTCTGCTCGGGGCAGCCCATCTCGGTGCTGTGTCGTCCTCCTCGCCAGTACAGCGGCTCCGACTCCATCACACGCCGGTTGCCGCACTGCCATCCTGCGACCCCTTGCTGCGCTACCGTCGAGAATGATGCGACCCCTTGCTGCGCTACCGTCGAGAATGATGATCGTCCGCCGTCAGTGGTCACCATGGTTGCAACTCTGGCGCCCCCAGTTCCAACCGCGCCCCCAGTTCCTGCCGGCTTGCAACTTCTTCGCCCGGCCGTTCCAGCATGGCTGGTTGGTGGTCCCAGCACAGCCGCACGGCGAAGCTACGAGCGGTGGGACGCTCCTCCCGATTGTACGACGATGGACCGCAAAGATGCTGCTACAGAGCCTCTTGGTCGTCGACGACCGCGGCTCCCGTGGTGCCCGCTGGATGCGCTCGATGGTGGAGCTCGCAGCAAGCCAGGAAGGCGCGGTCCTCGGTGGCTTCACCGGCGTTGGTGTGAGGAGAGCAAATAGCCCAGCGGTCGTGGGATCCACCAATCACACGTCACCGCGGGACATAGAGCGGTTGTGCGTGGTCATAGGATCCAGTGGTTCCGCACAGACCGGCTGGCAACGTTTACCATGGCAAAATATATCTAGCGTAGCTATTTACACGGCATGTGAAAAAGGAAACTGCTTTCATTATAATAATATATATATCAGACGATTAGGTTCCTTCGTCTCAGGAATAAATCTCCACCGATTTCCTACAAACAAATCCCGATCAAGTCTTCTCATCTCCCCTATATCGTCTGTCCCGACGGACTGTTGCCCCTCCCAACCCAAAAGAAGGACACCAAAATTCTGGCTGGAGGCTGACACTAATCTTTTTTTTTTGAAAAAGAGGCTTACCCCTGGCCTCTGCATCTCTTGATGCACACAGCCATTTATTAAAAAAGTTGCCCGAAGGTTCTCTCAGGCTGTGTTCCCTTCCCAGTGTGGTGCCCTGCAACGCTCGACATATTCATCTCCAGTCTACCTCTTGGTTTCAGTTAGTTCAGTTCCACTTCCACAGGAATCAGATCGGCCGCCTGGGAGATTGGATTCTGGACACGGCTTTCTTTTCAGCCTCGCTGATGCGGCGCCGGGTAAGGCCTCAAATTCGTCGACAAGAGGAGCATCACATGCTTCGGGAGGTGCCGGCCTAGACGTGCCCAACCCCGTCGTCTGATTTCCCCAAGAACAACAGCTAAAAAAATTTGTGAGTCAGAGGAAATTGGGGTTGCGTTACAGAGAGAGAACGAGAGGTTGAGAGTTTAGATTTATTTCAGTTCCTTTATTCGGTGATGATAATACGATGTCCTGTTACTCCCTTTTACAGTAGCATACACACTCGCTTCTATATATGGTTTCCATCTAGCGACCCAGAAGAGCACACAACCAAGAGTTCACGCGACACAAGTTCATCCTGTAGGTTCCTATAGGGGCGATGATAGCAGCGCAAGGCCCAAGGGCATCACGTATGGACTAGCCTACCTGCTCATTTCAGGCGAGGACCGAGGCTTGGTAGTTCTAATGTTGGCTGATTGGATCATATATATCGAATCAGTGTAAAAATATAATGTCTCCTTGCTCGAGGTTTCTAGCAAATGCATTTTGATGAGTGGTCCATTGGTTTTATTTTGAAGTTAATCATTTGTCCCTGTCGTTCAGTGAGTTTCAAATCCTTAAATTTATTTTTGTTCACTCCTCATGACACAGATGTGGTGATTGGACAGGGGCATCTGCCTGACATGAACGATGGCACCATCCCTGGCAAGGGCGGCGCAGCACAAGAACAAGCCAGTATCACTTGCTTTTGATCACACTACCGGCAGCCATCAACACAAGAATGAGATCTCGGCGTTCTTGGAAGGCATCGACGATCGAAGAGAACAACTGAGTATGATATACATGCTGCACATATGCATCTCTATATCCCAACTCCAGGTCTGATCTCAATTTCCATGTTTTATGTCCGCCTACTGCCGTCATGTATGTTCTGTTGAATTTAGTAACGCATGTTCCAGCAAGCCGCTACAGTCTACCTACTGCCGTCATGTAAGTTCTGATGAGCCGTATGCATCTTTCTGATGCAGAGGCCGAGGTAATACCCCTTTTCTAAAAAAATGTAAGTTCTGATGATGTGTGGCATCAACCAATTCCTGCAGCAACGCGCGAGGTATTCTCTAGTTCTGAATAATGCAACAGTGCTGGCCTGCATGTTGGGCCATGCACTTACGTACAATAATTCTGCAGTTTGGAACCTTGATGGCTGCTCTGCTACTGCTAGATGAGCGAATGGCTTCTACAACCGTACTGTACCGCAGTCGCTCTCTCGACCGAGAATTGTTGGGCCTGGGGTGCAGCATGACTGCCTGCCACCAAATCGCGCACCGCTGGATCACATCCCAGGCCGACACAGAGGATCTGATCTGGATTTTGTTCGCTCATGGTCCTGCTGCATTCAATTTTGCTGTAGGCCTGTAGCCCAGTAGTGCTCTGCCTAGATATCTGAATCACTTGCACCACATTTCTTTTGAATATGATTTTCGGCCCAACCTGCTAATCTGCGCCTAACAACTTGTACAAGGTTCCATATCATAAGACGATGGAATCCAAAACAGTCTTTTTGATTGAGCACACAGATGTACTCCCTCTGTTCCTAAATATAGGGCTTTGTAGAGATCTTATTATGGTCTACATACGAAGCAAAATGAGTGAATCTACACTCTCAAATGCATCTACATACATCTGTATGTGGCATATAGTAAAATCTCTACAAAGACTTACATTTAGAAACGGAGGAAGTACATTATACCAATAAACCACAGCACATACAGCAGTGCAGCTGAAGCTAAAAAAATGATGGTTACTGAAGCTAAGTTGCAAGCACTTTTCACAGTGAAGATCCTGACTTTTCCTTGTTTCGACATGATTACCTTGTTGACCGATCTTCATCTCTGTTTTCAAATGAGGCCATGTCATGTTCAAAAGGAAATGGCCGGGCAGGAGAGTTTCAAAATGTTTCCAAAATTTCTCAAAATGAATTTGTTTGCTCTTTTTTCTTCCTTTTACTGTTCACACATACGGTGTGTGTGCACACGGGAGCAAAAACTCCATGTCTGATAGTATGAAAGAGATAGTGGCAAGTTTATGTCTTCCTTTTTTCTATTTCATTTCTATTTTCTCCCCTCATTTAATTTTTTGGTTGCAATATCATTACTAGGGAAAACCTTATACACAGAGCTTTAGCAGTAGCGAGGGTCAAAAAAGCACGCTGGTGCTAAGTAGCAGTAGCGCGCCTGAGCAAACCGCGCTGCAGATAAAGTTCTAGCAGTAGCGCGTCTTTCTCTAAACACGTTACTACTAAAATTCCCACGGCTTAGCCGATAGGCTACACATAGTAGTAGCAACCTATAACGAACCGCGCTACCGCTACTTTATTTGTAGCAGCGCGTTTTAATCTAAACTCGCTACTGCTAAAGGATATAAAATTAAATGGAATGAACATAGAAAGGTAATTGAAAATGAAAGAAATAGAATAAGGTGAAAGGAAAAAAATAAAATGACAAGAAAACAAAATGAAAAAGGGGGAAAAAGAAAAAAGGAGTAGCAGTAGCATGTATCCCAGAATGCGCTGTAGCTATCGTAGCAGCAGCGCTCTTCCTGCAACGCGCTACTGCTACTTCTGACTTAACCACGGGGTTCGTCCTTCCCCACGGCCACTTTCCCCAAATCCAACTCTCCACTCTCGCCGTCGCCGTCGCCCGTCGGCCGCCGCGCGCTCTCCGCACACCCTCGACGCCGCCCCGACCCCAGATTCAACGTCGCCCCCGCCCCCGACATCAACGCCGCTCCGGACGCCGCCCCCGACCCCGACCTCGACGCCGGCATCCGTCGCGCGCCCGAGCCCCGACCCTTACCTCGACGCCGCCCTGCCCCTCCCTCGTCGCAGGCACCCGAGGTGAGCACGCCTGCTCCTCCCTCTCCCCTACCTCAGCCTAGGGTTTCTTTATATTTTAGTTGCATCAAATTAGTTAGGGTTCATGTAAGAGTGAAAACAAATCGGATGCGGATGAGGCTCAAATGAGTTAGGGTTCATGTAAGGGTGGAAATGAATCAAATTTCTAAGATGAATCGTAAAACGAGTAAAATTTGACCACTTATTTCACTTTATAGTTGGATAATTGGAATATCCGCTACCACTTTCCAACCCTATAGGTTCATCAAATTAGATGGTAATTAGGGCAGTAGTTCCTAGGTACTAATTAGTTAGTAAGAACTAGGTACTAGTTAGGTACTAGAATATTTTTATTTATAGTAAGTTTATTTTAGTAAGAACTAGTTGAATTAATAGAACTAGTTAGTAAGAACTTATTGCTATTTTTTAGTTAAAGCAATTTTTCCCGCCTCGACGTGGACGATGCCTATCCGGCATCCTCGTCATCGAGTCGGCGGAGGACAACACCTGCTTGACCAGATGGGCCATGTCCGGAACTGGGCTTCGCCGGGGTGGTACTGGGAGGCGCTACCTACCGAGAGGCGCAGGTTGGTGAGGAGCCAGCCTGTCGTTGACCCGAACATTCTTTGGTGGCGGTCGCGTGGGCCAGTGACGGTCCAGAGGCTCGAGGACTCCGCGAAGGTGGTGCGTCACCGTGTCAGTGAGGAGGATGCGCACGTCCGTCGCTACTTGTTTGCGTTGGAGCACAGGTTCTCCAATACCCTGTAGGTTCTCCAGGGATCTCATTGGAGCTATGATCCCGTGATGGTTCCTTCTCTGTGGGTGTCCACCGCCCGCGCCGATACCCGTCGTGTGCTAGGGTTTTAGTTGTATTAGTGATGTTATATGTATTACACTATTCGTGATGTATTAGTGATAATATTTGACGATGTACGGACACATGAGATGATTTACTTTTGCTTATTGAATGCATGCTAATTTAAGTCCTATAAGATATTTTGAAATGTATATCTTGTGTTGCTCAATATCCAAGTGGCCGGTCATGTTTGCAGGTTACACCTCCGAGTGGCCTATGTTTTGCCGGAGTGTTGATTCATTTCCGTTCCGGCAAATTTCAGGCGCTCGATATGTCGTATTTTAGCAAAGGTCATGCCGGATTTTTCCGTGAATTTTGGCATGACTTGTGCCAGAATATGTAGGAATTATCTACTGCCCCGGATTTGTGTGTTGAGTATCCTGGTAGTTTTCTTCGATCGATTTTCAATTAATGTTTTAACTATGAACATAGGAAATGTCTGACGACGAAAAGGATTTCCGTATTTGCAAATACTGCGAAGACGAGCGCGACCTGTGCGACGGAATCTTCCTAGTTGATGATAGGCGCTTCAGAGTCTAGCTGGACGAGAACTTCGAAGTGGATACAGTAAGTCACAACGACAAGTCTTTTTTCGTAATTAAGCATGACATTTGCTTCATTTGCTTCAACTTATATTTTTTTTACTATTCTACTAGCGTATCCCCTGCCATGCAAGATTTTTTGTATTGGATAAGATAGGTTTCAGTCATACTACAGAGGTAAAGAAAGTTTACATGAAGACTGAGCATGGTTATATTTTCCACGCAAAATTACACAATTCAGACATTTTGGATGCAAAACATGGCGAGCACTATGCAAGACTTATGCATTTGATCCTGATATGGTTATCACCTTTAATATTCGTCCGAAAGATGATATTGAAGGTAATACCGACATCTGGGTCGATGTGCAGACGCCTCCAGTTATACCATTATGTAAGTTTATCAATCATATTTATGTCTTTGATATTGTTTATTCAAAAATAGTTGACAACTAATTTGTATTGTCAGCTTATTTCGGTGCAAGCAAACATGTCCAGCGCTTGGTAGACAGGACCTACTACTGTCCCGACGCTGAACTCAACTGCGACGAGCTAAGTCATTATGTTTCATGGCTTGCGGATCTTGATACTGTCAAGACAAATTTTCTTTCTGCATTTAGAAATGTTAGTACTGAAAACGTGCGACCAATAGTGTTTGTAATGAACTACGGTCACATCTATTTAGGAAGGATGGTAAGATTTTTACTATTTGCCCTCAGCGCATCTTTTCCATACATTATTTTTGAAGCTAAACTTCATTCCTAAGTATGTTACCATACGATGTTCTTCAACAGGGACTCCCGATGAATGTTGTGCCTTATGGAATCGAGACTAAAGGTACCATGAGTATTATTAGCTTACGGCCAAGATATCCTACAGATTATTTTAGTGCATTCAAGATCAGCGACGGATGCTTAATAGTGCAAGACTGGACCAAATATGTGATGGGAGAGCGCAGAGAAGTACTAGGGGGCAGCAAACAGATGCGCTACCCACGATTAGGAGACAGGGTCATCTACATGCCTCAACTTGATCAAGGAGAAGAGCTACACATGTTTTATGTTATTTTACCTAAGAGAGAGCAGCAGGAGTGATTAGCTAGCTAGAAATGAGTTTGAGGATGATGATGTGCTACACTATTACTATGATGATAAAATAGCTAGTGTTGGTGGTAATGATTATGATGATTATTATTAGCTAGTGTTAGTGGTGATTAAATAAATACTGTTGGTGGTAATGACTATGATGATGATTAAATAGCTTGTGCTGGCGGATTATATTCAAGTGGAGGCAACATGGGGTGCACATCGAGAGTACTACTAGTCCAAACTAGATCAAGTTTGGATTAGTAGTATACTTTTGACATGCACCACATATTGCCTTCACTTGAAACTAATCCACCTTCATTTGACACACTGCTTTGGACATAATGATGTAAACCTCATAACTGGTATTGTACCAATATTTGTACGATGGCGCATAAATACACTAAAAATAAAAAAATAAAAAAATAATACTAGTAGCGATGGAGAGAAAACACGCTGCCAGTAGTTACATTAGCAGTAGCGTGGGATTGAACAAACGTTGCAGCTATTTGTCCTAGCAGTAGCGCGTGCGGGCACGCGCTACTGCTAAGCAATAGCTGTAGCGCCTTATTAGTAGAGCGCCTGCCCGCGCTATTGATACACCTAAAACCCGCGCTGCTGCTAGCCTTTTCCTTAGTAATGTATTGTTGGTGTTTCATTAGTTCGACTGTAAGTGTGAAATACGTAAAGATCCACATTACGGGAGAAAGAGTCTTCATATTATAAATTTACTACACCAACCGAACTTCTTTATTTCTCATACATAATAAGACATGATCCCAAACACAAAACCAAACATACATCTTAAAACAACAACAAACGGTCGGACATGGATCTTTGGATTGATGGAATATCACCAGCTAGAAATCCACGGATTATTTGAAAAGAAAAAACATTGACAAGCTCATTGCAAAGCTCCTTCCACAGCTACCCATCGTGGTTGTCCATGTAGTTTTCAAACGTATTACTGGATGGTGGGGCCAGATATAGTGCCCTGGAAAAGAAAAGGAATCCCCTGTAATATCAGCGTTGCTACATTTAATAAGAATCTAGGCATTAAGGTATTAATAATGAAGTTTATCAAGGAATAATTACAATTCATAATTTTTATCTGGCTGACTCAAACTAGCTTTCTTAGTGAACTAGATAGCTGCGCAATTTAAAAGCCCTTTTGTAGATAGCTGACCCGAACTAAGTTGGTATCAGGATATCATGTTAAACTAGACAGATACACTAGAAACAACAAAGCAAATACATACAAATTAGGTACCTAATTAAACTTGTCTACTTACAGTTGGTTTGACGTAGAAGGCATGAATATTGAGCTCTTTAATACTTTGACCCGGAGGGGGGTTGGCGAGTGCTCTGTACTTGATGGTCCCACGTGCCATAGCAAACTCTCCAGTCCCACCTATGATGGCCATCTCGCCTTCTTGAGCTTTGTTCATCCCCATTACTTCAAATGACGATCCATGGCGCCTGATATAGTTTTGGAGAGTAGCACATCACGTATCATATAGAACTGGACAATCTTCAGTATATGAGATATTGGCAACTGAGAAAACTAAAACTTCTAGTCCAACAGTATAAATTTCGTACCTGGCGTCCTCGAACACCATGCTGAAGTAGTTGAACCAGCCTGGACCGCCTACATCAGCCTGCACATGCATGCCTTTGGTACGGGCAACAATGGTGGCAGTACCGGGGTTTGGTCCATCAATCACAGTCCAGTCGTTAACAGCGGTCGTACCGAACCCAGCTGGTTGGCTGGAGGGAACAATAGCTACCTGGTTGGTGCCCGATCCAGCAGCGATTTGGTGCAAGTACAAACGCAAGTTTATCTCAGACTCACAAGGAATAACACAAGAAAGGGATGGACTGAAGCACGAGCATGGAAAAAATCCTAAATGCATCCCCCGTGCGAGCGGCCCGGGCGGAACCCTAGATCGCCGCCGCCGCGCCCTTCCTTCCTCTTCCTTCTCCCTCGCCGCCGCCGGGCAAAGCCCGCGCGTGCGTTGGCGGCGGCGGGGCTCCCTCCCTCCTCGCGAGGCTCCTGGGTGGTGCGGGACGGCCGGCCCTCGCGGTGGCGCTCGGCTCGGCGGCAGGTTGGGACGCCGGCGGATCTGCGGGGCTTCCCTTTGGTAGCGCTGCGGCGATGGCGGCGGCGTGGTCTGCGCGGGGCGACGAGGCGCGGGCTCCTCCTCCTCCCGATCTGATGGCGCCGCGGTGGCGTCGGCGCTCGGGCGTGCGGCGGGGTCCGCGAGGGTGGTCGGCGCGCGACGTCTCCCTCCCCGATCTGATGGCTCCACGGTGGCGCCAGTGCTCGGGCGGCGGTTGGCGTCGGCAAGCTGTGGCGGGCGCTGGGATCTCGGCGGCGCTCCGGCGTGTGCAGGCGGCGGCGGTCCCTGTGCGCGGTCGGCAGCTCCGTCTCTGACCTGGACGGCGGGGGGGGGGGGGGGGTGGCGGCGGCCCGGCGTGGCCGGCGATCTGGATGCGGTGGTGCCGCTGGCTCGCCGATCTGCCGGTACTCCAGGGTCTGCCTGGTGGTGCTGGTGGTGACGGCGGACCATGCACGAGAGTTGGATTCTTTCGAACCGATCTGGGTGAAAACTTGCCTTCGACTTCTGCTAAGGCCGGCGGTGGCGGTGCTATCTGCGTCGTTCCCTTCTTGAAGGCATCGCCGTGGAGAAGTTCAAGGCCACTCTCTGCTACCTCCAGGGGAAACCCTAGATCGGATGATCGGATGACGGCGGCGCTCAGGTGTCGTTCCTCCCTTGGGGGCGTCATTTTTGGAGGTACACACGTGATCGAGGGACCAGAGGACGGATTCTTTGGTGAAGCGGTGCTTCATCCTAGACACTGATGGCGACGGATCTTGATGGCGTGGCGCAGTGCAGATTCGGAGTTCGCTGTGGGAGGATGGACTCGTGCAGGAGGACGACGCTGTCGGGCGTCGTGGTGGAGTCGATGGCAGAGAGACCTAGCACGGTACATACAACAGTACAACTCCGAAGATGGATTTGTGGTAGGTGGCTGCGGTGGCCTCATACCCGGCAGGCGTCCTGGTTGAGGAGTGCGCCGGACTGGTACGTGCTCCATACCCGGCAGGCATCCTGGTTGGGACCTCAGGTCTTAGATGTTTAGGTTTGGCTGCGATGTCTGTTTAGGCCCAGACTATCTGCGCCCCTTCATCAATTGGATAGGTGTAGCGACAGTTGTTGATTAGACGGTGGCTTTAGTCTTGCTGTTGTATGGCTATGTAAGGTTTTGTGATAATAATTAATAAAGTGGCCGTATGCATCGCCCAGATGCAGAGGCCGGGGTCATCCTCCTTTTCTAAAAAAAAAGAAAGGGATGGACTGGCCATAGATAGAATGAAATGCATGACCAAATGATGGACAGGACACGAGTAGGACTGGCCATGGGATTTTGGCTCCCACAAAGATGGTAGGAGGTGTCTATGATAAACTGACTCTTTCCTTTGTTGTTGGCTGTATGAGAGATACTCAAGTCTAGGGGTGCTATTTATAGTGTTGTACGACTAGCATGTTGGACCAGCAAATGTGTTTGTCTTTTTTTTTTGTTTTCTTTGGCCGACCTTTCGATTTGGATAGACTATACTTGTGACTTTGTGAGGCGTAACAATATCTTGTACATGTATCAGCCCTCAGAAAGAAGAAAGGCCATGCGTCGTTTTCTATTTCTTGTTTGGCCAAGACAGACTTCCGATGAAATATGCTATCAAGTTTTTACTTCTATTGTTTGGAAAATTAAATGCACCATGCCTTGAAGACAAACTATATAGAGGAGTACGACTAAGATTTTACTTGCTGGTCCAGCGCGCTCCTCTTGCGAACCCATCGCCGCCGCCACAAAAATCTCCAAGTGTCGCCGCCGATCTCCGAGCCCGCACCTCAGATCCATCCGCCACCCTTTCCTCTCCATCCTCTCGTCGCCTCCCAAGGCTGACGTGCAGCTGCCAAGGACAGGGGCGGAAGGGTATGGTCGTGAGTTCCCTTTTTCCAGATATGCTGGTGGGGCCTTCCTCCGCCGTTGCTCCGGGATGCATGCGGCAGAGATCCGCACGAGTGTCTTGGGCGTGTGCATCGTCGGGCATCGGCAGCACATCAGTGAGGGATCCTCCATCGTCGATGGCTCACCCACGCAGGGCGGCTGTTCCAGGTGATGGTGACAACGCGGTGGCTTCGGAAAAAAATTCCGTGGACACCGGCTGCAAAGTCCATCTTGTGCATACCCTACCCCAAATTCGTCCACGTGTCCCCTCCTTACATCCAACGTCCATTGCTCCTTCCGATCCCTTCGCTGCTTTCCTCGGCTCAGAAGCGCTCGGCCGGCTCCAAATACGTACCATCCCGGCTCCCTCGGCTCCGCTGAACTGCAAAAACTGCATGCAATCCGGCTCCCATTGTTACGCAGCTGTGATCCCTTCCAATCAGATACGCATCTTTCCAAACTATAGCATCTGCTTCCTTCGTCCACCGGCGATCTGATCATGGCAGGTGAAACTTGTGGCGGTCGAGGAAACCCTGGTCCGCCGCTCACTCCACCGGGCGAGACCACAACCATGTCCGCCTCACGCCCAAACGCATCGTCGTCCTCTCCACGCGTCATGCCAGGAGGAGGAGTCCAGGAGAATACGACCAGCGGCGCCATGAGAGGAGAAGGAGGTCAGCAGCACGGCGGGGTCGCCGGTGATGATGGAGCGGGTGTAGAGCAAACAATGAAGGTACGGGTCCAAAAGCTGAGATCCTAGTCAGGCAGTCGGCATAAGATCATCATACTCTAGTACTGTACGATGCACAATTGGTACTTAGCAAATGACTATTCAAAATTCTTATGCGTTCTTGATTAAGCTTAGAAAAACAAATTCTGAAAGTGGAGGAAAAGTATTTTTTCTCATACCACATTATGGTCATATAAATTTAACTCTGGACTCATTGTACCGCAGGTGATTGATAAAGTTGGACAAACGTTGATCGTTCCGGAAGTTGGAATGGCTTTCGATTCAGAGGACAGCGCTTATGACATGTACAACACATATGCCGGCAAGGTTGGGTTCAGTATAAGAAGAAGCCAGACAAAGCGCCGAGGTGATGGTACTATATATCAAAAATATATTGTTTGCAGTAACCAAGGTCATCGAGAAACCCAATCATCTAAGGACACTACAAGGACGGGTTGTGAGGCTCGTATTCAGTTTAGTGTCGGTAAGGATGGCATTTGGACAGTGCAAAAGCTTATAACTGAGCACAATCATTATCTTGCTAGTCCCAATAAGGTGCACAAGCTGAGGTCCCAAAGACGTGTTATAGAAGCGGACAGGCATCTAATTGGTCAGATACGGGAAGCTGGGATGAAGCCATCCCAGGTGTATGACTTCATGGTGGCGTTTTACGGAGGAGCCGACAAAGTACCATTCTCAAAGATGGACTGCAATAATGAGATTGGTCGCGAGCGCAAGAAGTATTTAGAAGCAAATGATGAGCAGACACTTTTGGAATACTTGAAGAATAAACAAAGAGAAGATCCTACATTTTTTTACGCCATTCAGATAGATCAGGCGGATGGCCAGATAGCTAATTTCTTTTGGGCAGATGGGCAGTCTATCATGGATTACGCGTGTTTTGGGGATGCTGTATCATTTGATACCACCTTTCAGACAAACAAGTTTGAAATGCCATTTGCTCCATTTGTTGGAACCAACCATCACAAGAAGACAATAATTTTTGGGGCCGCACTAATATTTAATGAGAGTATTGATTCATTTGTTTGGCTCTTTGAAACATTTTTAACAGCAATGTCAGGCAAGCAGCCAAGCACTATTTTCACTGATCAGGACAAGGCCATGGAGGGAGCAATTGCATATGTGTTTCGAAATACAAGTCATCGACTTTGTTTGTGGCATATTTATCTTAATGCTGCAAAACATCTCGCTCATGTAATTCATGACCATCCTGAGAAGTTTTTGCCTGATTTTAAACGATGTGTCTATGAAGACAGATCAGAATTTTACTTCAATAAGAAATGGCATGAATTGTTGGATCGGTACAACCTTCAGGACAATGAATGGATGAAAAAGTTGTATGAGTTGAGGGAAAAGTGGGCTGCTGTCTACCGTGACTCTTTGACAGCTGATATGAACTCCACTCAAAGGAGTGAAGGTATGAATAATGTCTTCAAGCAAAGATTTCGTAGGAGACTTGGTCTTTCAGAACTCCTTGAAGAATGCGAGAAGGTTTCTGCCAGTCTGCGTGAAAATGAGTTGGACGCAGATTTTAGTTCGCGTCGAAAGAACCCTGTTGCTTATAGTCCAAATTTTCCTTTGCTGAAGACCGCATCTGAAACATATACAAGGCGGATGTACTCAGAGTTTGAAGAAGAATTCAAAAGCCAATTTTCATTCTCTTGTAAACTATTACAAGCAGAGGGTCCAGTCTTGACATATATGGTTACACATATGCACAGTGAGCATGGAGCAAAAGTTATATTCAATACAGCGGACACGACTGTCAAATGTTGTTGCAGAAAGTTTGAGTCCATAGGTATATATATACACAATTTAAGATACAATCTAGTTTGTAACACAACTTGATGAAAACTGACATCCATATCTTGCAGGCATATTGTGCAAGCATGCATTCAAAGTATTCAATATGAATGATGTTTTCATTTTGCCACCACAGTATATACTAAGAAGGTGGACAAAATATGCAAAAAGAGGATTTTATGTTGAAAAACAAGGAACCGAGGAGGAAAGTTTGAAAACGCATGCTGCACGTGTCTCAAGGAAGGCTGCATCAGTTGCATTGAAGTGTACACGGTCCAAACAACTTCTCGATGATTTCGAGAAAGCTATAGATAAGTTCGACATGGAAGCAGATAACACTCTTAGTAAGATGGAGGAAAAATCCAGCGAGGTTCCGCTTGTTTCGGCTGAGTGTGCTGCAAACACATTAAATGGTACAATATCATTCAGAGTTCCTCGGGTGGTAAAAGGCGCAAAGCGTAAACGGGAAACCATCTCCCTCGAAAAGAAGAAAGGGAAGAAAAAGAAAAGTGCTAAAAAGAAAGGTACAAATCCTACCCACTCTAGCTAGCAAGCCTTTTTCCATTCTATACTTCAATTGTCAGTTTTTTAGTTTTGTTTCAATTCATATGTCCGACTGTAGGACAAGATCCAAATAATGCAGGACAAAATAGGGATGTCGGCATGGATCCAAAGGAATTGATGGTAAGACATTTGACTCGGAATCAGTATCCCCTTTTCATATTTTACTTATCGTGTTTCATGAACAATTTTTTCTATGATACAGGATGTTAATGCTGGTAGCATTGATGTTACTAATACCGTGCCAAATTTTCCAAATGATGTCTATGGCCAATCTTCGATCACGGCTGCACCGTTCATCCAAGGCGGATACGCTAATGCTGCAATGCAAACCTTTGCAAATGATGCATATGGGCAACCTTTGACCATGTTTGCTCCTTCCATCCAAGGCGGATTTACAAGTCTTTTACTTGGGGTTGAGCAGGATGCCACATTGTCCACGGCTGCTAGAAAGTTACCTTTTGATGAATAGTATTCGCGAATCCTATAAGGAGTACGATTTTTTATGTCATTTGATGTATCTATGAATTATGATGGACGCACTATACTACACTAAATTTTGTGTTCTTTTACAATGTTTTGAGCAGAGGCTAATTGTTACTGCCAAATTTCGTTATTTTTGGATTTCTGCGAGATCGCATTGATTATACTTGCCCCGGTTG
The DNA here is from genome assembly GCA_032464435.1 of Aegilops umbellulata. NCBI lineage: Eukaryota > Viridiplantae > Streptophyta > Magnoliopsida > Poales > Poaceae > Aegilops > Aegilops umbellulata. Next base: position 11,874,065 of record CP136054.1, read on the forward strand.
AATTCATGCTTTTTATGATTGTGGTTTACAAGGTAGAAAACACAGGAGCATGAATTCCAGTCTAGATTTGCAATACATGAATTTCCGACATATAGTGTTGTCTGCCTTGAACTGAATTTAGGCCTACTAAATGACAACACGAAAAAAAAAATCTCTAATGACACACCCATCAATCTGAATATTCAAATCATTCATATGTATTTCAGATGAAAAGATACAGTGTACAACTTTATGTTATAATTGGATATTGTTGGGGAGAGCAATCAGCTACAGTTTGGTACAGCATTTGTCATGAAGTCTACTCCACCTTTCAAATATCTCAAAAATCCTACTGGGAAGTCTACTCATTGGCAAGCATTGCATGCATCTTGTCCAATTGTTTCCTCGGCGTCAGTTGCGTTGTTCTAGCAGTGTGCCTGGGGGTCTTTGTCCTGAAAAATGATGATGGAGCATGACTGCTGCACGAGTAGGTTGCCTCCTGTTTTCTCTTTGCTCCCTAATCCTTGCCAATTCGAAACCTTCTCTTTCATGGCTGCAAAGACATGCACAAATTACGCTGTATATGAGATTGTTCGTACAGTCCATCCTCAGGTAAGCTAAACTCTCTTGAGTCTGAAACTAACACTCTATTCAGTCTGAAATTAGTGATGTAAGTTTTGATTTTTTAGCTCGACTGAGCGAACCAAACGATCCGATCAAGTACGAGCTTGCCAGGATGCAGTTCGTCCGTACCCAGTTTAATCAAAATATCTGATTAACATGTAGATTAGCAAATCAAACGGACCTCGTCTCTGAACGAGCTGATGGCCTAAAGGAAACACAAAATTTCAAACTTACAAGGGAGGGGCTTATCAGATCTGGGCGAGATGCATAAGGTGAGTGTGGTGGAGCGAGATGGTGGCGCTGGAGACGGGGACCAGCGACGTACGACGGAGGATTCGGCGGCGGCGGCGGACGAAGGAGGCGGAGGCTTGGAACAGGCGACTGCGAGACAAAAGAAAACGGAGCCGGGATCGTACGCGTTTGGAGCCGAGCCAGCGCTTCTGAGCCGAGGAAAGCAGCGAAGGGATCGGAAGGAGCAACGGACGTTGGATGTAAGGAGAGGACACGTGGACGAATCTGGGGTAGGGTATGCACAAGATGGACTTTGCAGCCGGTGTCCACGGAATTTTTTTCGGTCGTGAGGTTTCCTGACGGCAGGGACATATCCCATGGCGCGTGCTGGACGACGGTGGATGTGGATCTGGTGGTCCAGCCAGGGATGGGCATGACTTTGCCAGCGAAAGCTAGGTTCGGCTTTGGCTTAAACCATCAACAACGGCACCCGTTGGCGTCGTAACCTCATTGGAGGTGTTGTGGGGCGATTCGCGTTTGCTGCGTGCCCTGGGGGAAATCCTAGATTCAGACTTTCTGGATCAGATGATGGCGAGGTTCCTGCATCGTCACCCCCATGGGGGCACCATCTTCGGGGTACTACAACGGTTGGAGGGACGACAAGTGATTGGCTTCAGTTTCTAGGTGCAGGTCTCCGCATGCTTCTCGTGTGGTGACCAAGGTGGAGCGGCGTGACATCTATAGTATCAACGACGATGAATCTTGGCGGAAAGGTGAAGCGGGGTCTCGGCGCTAGATATTGTTTAATGGGCGAGGGCCGTTACCTGGCACTGTCTGGCGTCGTGGTGGCATCAACAGCAGAAGGGTCTGGTAAAATCAGTGCATTGATTACTCCTGATGATGGGCCTGCAGCAGACGGCGGATTCAGATTCTACAACATGTGCATGCTGACGGTCAGCTAGACCGTTCGGTGCTCCCGGCTAGACGGCAGGCGACTTGGTGAGTCCATATGATATCTTGGCGTGTGTGACACCAACTCAGGTCACACCATCAACCTTGGTAGTGTGGCAGTTTTAGTCAGGAAGGTGGTTTTGGGTTAATTTATGTATTTATTTTGTAAGGCCTCGAATAACACAAGATTGATGCCTATGTGCATCGCTTGATGTAGAGGTCAGAGTAATAATCCTCCTTTTCAAAAATGAAAAAAGAACATGCCTTGAAGACAAACTATATATAGGAATAAGACCAAGATTTTATTTGTCTTTGACTTCTTCAAATATGACCTGGCCCATCAGTCTTTGAAAGAGACACATTACCAAACCATGAAGTGCCATTTTGGATATCATATAGCTACCCAGATTATCCTCAGCAACTTACAAACCCTTATCCATTGTATTGTCTATAAAAATAAAGATACAACACAAGCCTTGAAGACAAAATTTAAGGCAACCAAATACAAAAAACGTCATGGTGTCCATTATTGGTGTATAATATATCCAACCATTTTTAAGAGAGAACCTAACTAGTAACGACCCACGATTTTGTCAGTATTTGCATTGGTACATAGTAGATTTAGCCTGATCATTTTTTCTTTTAGCTTACATTGGTCTATATGTTCATCAAGAAAAATAATATATATACTTCATTGACCCATGTACTATGCAGAGATGGACAGTCAAAGCACTGTGTCCATACGATATCCCTTGTTTCCCTGCTGATATGTGAAGTCGAGTGGCTGCATCCACTAGCATAATGCTTTGCAAGTATATGTGTGTTCACTAATATTAGCATATGGATGCACCTTTCAATTAATGCTATTTCCCAATCAGCCTTTCTGAAAGGATATGATAGCAATCGATAATTCTGATGCAGTTTTGTACGCATGTTGGAGAAGTTTTACAGTTTGGGGGCAATAATGTTTTTTTGTCAAGTGACTATCTATTCAGGGGAGGATTTGAGGTATGGGGAGAGGGGCTGGAGGAGATCAATTCATTTATTCGCGTTACATCAAGAACTCATACAATGATAATGTATACTTACCAATCAATCTATTGAAATAAAATCAGGAGCTCATGCAATTCTAATTTTCCACTGTTGTGCCCACAGCAGGGGTTGCGGGCATAGTTTTTGACCTTGCTGCTGATATGTTTGCATGAGCCATCCGAGAGTACACCCGACAATAACACGGACAACTGCATGATGCAAAGCTATCCCGTGGATGCTATCATGGAGTATCAAAATTGCCACCTTATGACGCAATGGATGAATTTGAAGGTCAAGGCGGCTGTTGACTCTGTTTATCCTACTGAACCGGCGCAACTTTTCACTGCCGGCCGATTCCAGAAGGATATGCTAGGGTGATGGTGGATGAAATAACAGAGGGATTTGAGGACCTCCAGCTTGACCACCCTACCGGTGAAGGGGAGACTAGGCTGGGTTCTGCTCTGAAGACTCCATGCCTATGGCGGAAGGAGCTCATCAACCTTTCGAACTGGACGCCTCCGCCTCCTCCTCCTCCTCTGGCGATTCAGGGCACTCCGCCTCCTCCACCGCCTCCTCCTCCGGCGAGTGACGATCAGGGCACTCGGCCTCCTTCTCCGGTGCGTGGCGGCACTCCGCCTCCTTCTTCGCCTGCGCCGGCGCGCCCGAGCAGCCAACCTCCTCCTTCTCCACCTCGTCAGCAAGGGCGGAAGAGACCCGCCGCCGCTCCGGTGCGTCGTAGTCCTTCTCCTCCGCCTCATAAGCAAGGAAAGAAGACAACCACTCCATCTGCTCTGCCGGTGTCTAGCAATACAGCCACAGGCGGGAGGAAATACAGATTCGGTCCTTCTCTGAAGATTCCAGAGAAGTTACCATACGAGATGACCCCGGAGGAGAACGCGAAGATCGCGCGAACCGAAGTGAAGGACTGGTTTCAAGGGTTGAAAGCACAGAGACATCCACCTCCGAAGGAGAAGGTAGATCCGGTGAATGCGAAGCGCACTCTGGTTGCCCTGAGAAAACCACCAAAGTCTCCGCCGAAAGGCAACTATGAGCGCATTGTCGAAGCGGAGCGGTCGGGAAGCACTGTCAGCGATCAAAGGATGAAAGAATGACGAGCTGGGAAACAAATTGCCCAGCTCGGCGAACAAGCGAACCAATCGTGCCCCCCGCTCAAGGTGCCTAGCGACATCGTCGCTAATGATCCGAGGATGGTGCCCGGTTATAGCAATCTTGGAGATTACCTACCCGACGATGTTGTTTATGATTTCTTGGAGGTGGAGGCGATACACAGATTCGAGTAAGGGAAGCCTCTCGTCAATGATGAAAGATCTCTATCAACGATGATGCGAAGATTGCATGATTGGTACATGAAAACCTGCAGAGAGTCTGGGGGGAGGAATACTTTGACGCTGAGAGTTAGAGAGGAGCATGACCTTGTTGGAATTGAACTGTTGAATTATTCATTTGAGGAGTTCTTCCAGTTTTTCAATCAAAGGGCCCTCGATAAAGCAACGGTCACCTTCTACTGTCTATAAGTACTACTACTTATGTCATTAAGTCTCTCTATATATGTCAGCTCTTTCATTGCATGTATTTATAATTATCCTCACTATATTATGCAGATTGAAGATCGCCGAATTGAAGAAAAGACAAGTCGGTGATATTGGGTTCATTAACACAAATCTCATAGATGCAACGGAGGTTAAATTTCATGCCGAAGATACCGAGGCCAACTTGCTACGGTCGTTCAAAATAAATGAAAACAAAGATATAATACTTACTGTCTTGTGCATATTCGGTTTCCCTTATATATTAGTCCAGGTTATAGTAATGTAATTGATGAGTTATGCATGCGTGCGCAATTTCCACTATATTCTCCTAGAGATTAAGCTTGAGCAGGGACTAGTAACTGTCTTAGACTCGAGACGAAAAGATCCCCAGGAGTATGCGGACATGACTGAAATCCTCGAGAAGTAAGTTAAATTGATCATTATCCACCATATCAGCAACTTTGTTCATTTCCTGATATCAAGTAATTGTTTAATTTTGTCTGACAGGGTTCGGAGAAAATTCACAGGAAAAGCTCCGGGACTGCCGAAAAAGCTGCAATTTAGATACCCAAAAGTAAGTACTATAGTAGCATGTTCCGCGCGTCTCCTAGTGATTCAAGCGCTAGTTTCATCAATACTATTTGGCATGCTCTTGCTTATCAGTTTGATTGACCTCTATTTCTTGTAAAGTAGTTGTGGCAGGATCAAGGGAATGATTTCTGTGGATACTATGTTTGTGAGTCCATCCGTTACACGACCTGTGAACGGGGGTACACTGAAGAACAATATGAAGTGCGTAAGCAATAATATTCACAATTTTATTTTATTACCATCATTTGTGTTGAGTTTCATTTATTCATATATATATGTATTGACCCCCTTCTTCAAATTAGATCTTTCGGATGTGGGATGAACTCCTACCACCAGATCGTATGCGAGCAATTCAAGAGGAATTGGCGGCATTCTTCCTTGACCACGTGATCGCTGAAGACGGAGAATACCATGTGAAGCTTGACTTCGTATATAATTAGGAGATTATATTGTAAGAGATAATTATTGTATATATGTAGCCGGTAGTGTCGGATAGATATACGAGAAGTTGTTGTTCGACCAATCTCTCGGAGAAGGAGAGGTGGTCAATATCACTTCTCTCTGTATGCATATATGTTCATGACGATCTTCTGTTTCCTTCGTTTGCTTACTAGCTAGCTAGCGTACGTGTCTAGTCCTCTCTATACATATGTATAGTACGTAGCATCGACCAAGCACAAACATAAGAGAGGACACTTGTAACGCCCTCGATGCGGCTATATCTCCCACGTGTCGAAGCACGACTTAGAGGCATAACCGCATTGAAAGCAATGTCGCAAGTGAGGTAATCTTCACACAACCCATGTAATACATAAGGGAAAGGGATACATAGTTGGCTTACAATCGCCACTTCACACAATACATGAGTAAAGCATTACATCAAACAAATACAATCAAGGTCCGACTACGGAACCAAAATAAAAGAAGACTACCCCAAATGCTACACAGATTCCTGATCGACCCCAACTGGGCTCCACTACTAATCAGCTGAAATGAAACAACACAACGAACAAGATCTTTATCGAGCTCCTCCTTGAGCTCGGATGCGTCACCTGGACGGTTTCATCGGCACCTGCAAACTGGTTTTGGAAGTATCTGTGAGTCACGAGGACTCAGCAATCTCACACCCGCGAGATCAAGACTATTTAAGCTTAAGGGAAGGGTAAAGGTATGAGGTGGAGCTGCAGCAAGCGACTAGCATATATGGTGTCTAACATACGCAAGTGAGAGCGAGAAGAGAAAGCAAAAGCATGATCGAACAACTATGATCAAGAAGTGATCCTAGACCAACCTACGTCAGGCATAACTCCAACACCGTGTTCACTTCCCGGACTCCACCGAAAAGAGACCATCTCGGTTACACACGCGGTTGATGTATTTTAATTAAGATCGACTTCAGGTTTTCTACAACCGGACATTAACAAATTCCCATCTGCCCATAACCGCGGGCACGGCTTTCGAAAGTTCAAACCCTGCAGGGGTGTCCCAACTTAGCCCATTATAAGCTCTCACGGCCAACGAAGGATATTCCTTCTCCCCGGGAAGACCCGATCAGTCTCGGAATCCCGGCTACAAGACATTTCGACAGTAATAAAACAAGACCAGCAAAGCCGCCCGATGCGCCGACAATCCCGATAGGAGCTGCACATATCTCGTTCTCAGGGCAACACCGGATAGGTCAGCCTACGAGTAAAACCAATCCTCGAGTTGCCCCGTGGTGGCCCCGCAGTCTGCCCGGTTCGAACCAGCACTTAGAGAAGCACTGGCCGGGGGGGGCTAAATAAAGATGACCCTCGGGCTGGCCGACCCAAGGGAAAGGGATAGGTGGTGGTGAGGCAAATGGTAAAACCAATGTTGGGCCTTGCTGGAGGAGTCTTATTCAAAGCGAACTGTCAAGGGGGTCCCATAAATCACCCGACCGCGTTAGGGACGCAAAATCCGGGAACATAACACCGATATGACGGAAACTAGGGCGGCAAGAGTGGAACAAAACACCAGGCATAAGGCCGAGCCTTCCACCCTTTACCAAGTATATAGATGCATTAATAATATAAGAGATATTGTGATATCCCAACAAGTAAACATGTTCCAACAAGGAACAACATCTCCATGTTCCAACAAGGAACAAACTTCATCTTCACCTGCAACTAACAACGCTATAAGAGGGGCTGAGCAAAGCGGTAACATAGCCAAACAACGGTTTGCTAGGACAAGGTGGGTTAGAGGCTAGACATGGCAATATGGGAGGCATGATAAGCAAGTGATAGGTATCGCAGCAAAGGCATAGCAAAAGAGCGAGCAACTAGCATGCAAAGATAGAAGTGATTTCGAGGGTATGGTCATCTTGCCTGAGATCCCGCAAGGAAGAAGAACGAGTCCATGAAGAAGACAAACGGACGTAGCCGAACGAATCCTCACAACTCCGGGACGAAACCGAAGCTAACGAGAGGCAACCCGGAAACAAACAACATAGTAAACAACCATCACATAAACATGGCATGATGCACAACCAAGTATGATGCATGTCCGGTTTAATGAAGCATGTCATGGCAAAAATGCACAAGCAATCCTACAAATTAAGTGGAGCTCAATATGCAACGAGTTGCATATTGACGAAACACCATGACAAGTTATTTAGTTCGATCTTGTTTATGTACCCAACAATATTAAATGTTGATTAACATGGCAAGGGGTGAAGCATAACAAAACTATACCATCTAAACAATTTAAATGGGGCCGGATATAACAAACAACAAATCCGGTAAATCCCCATATGCCTTTAGCAATTTAATGCAACAACAATTTTAAACATTTAAATGTTGTTATCATGATGCGGATGACATATGCAATTTATGCAATTATTATTAAAAGTTGACAAGAGCATTAAGAAGCATTTGTCACCGTGGTGGAAGAAAGGGGTGCCACGGCAACGAATCCGGAAATGATGCCACGGCAACATATCGGTTTCCGGTACTCGTTTGAGATGCCGGTGCAAAAGGAAATGTGCGGATGCGTGCAAAAGATGGTGGGGTGCTCCCGGATTCCGGGTGTCCCATGAGTCGGTGGCATGGCAAAAGAGCGGCATCGCAACGAACAACCGCAAACGGTGCAAACACGCGGTTCATCTCATACATCACACAACATTCGTTCTCGGAAGGTCTTCTCGGGGTTATACCTTCGAAGCGTGCATTTCGGAGTGAATCGAGATCGTCGAGGGAAGTAGACGTTCTCGTTATGTAGTGGAAGTAGTTGTACACGGCGTCGGTAGAGGAAGTAGCGTTCACGTTCAGGAAGCAGTTTACGCAGATGGTAGTCGAACTTGCTGATCCGAGGGGTACTTGGCGGCCTTGGTCTTTGCGTCCGTAGATGTACACGACAATCGTAGTGGTACACAGGTCGTAGATGTTCGGGTCTTCGCTAGAGGTACTTGACGCATCACCGGCTGTAGTGGTACACAGCTCGTAGACATCCAGGGTCATCGTAGAGGTACTCGACGTCCATGAAACTAGCAGAGGAGCACACGGGCCTCAGGTTCTGATCTTTAGGAGGTCAACGGTGACTGCAGGTACACGGGGAGGCTACACCGGGGCCCAAGGCAAGCAGGCGGGCAACGACAACAAAGAAGAAGCAGAGGAGGCCATGGCGCTGCAGAGGCGGGGAGAGATGGGCGGAACTGGGGCCTGCTGGTGCAGGGCGACGACGTGGGGGCTCCGGGTCAACGCGGCCGCGGGCTTGGAGATCCATGGCGGGGCTCCTGTTCATGGTGCTCGGGAGGAGTTCTGTATGAAAGGACGAGGGAGAGAGATCAGGGGACGGGGAGAGCAAGGGAAGAACGAAGCAGAGAAGAGGGGAAGCGCTCATCTGTTGGCTCCGGCGAGCTGCAGAGGAACGGCAACGCGTGAGAAGAGCAACGACAGTAGGGCGCGGGCGAACCAAGGAGGCCGGCGGCGCCTTGGCCGTGCAGGCAGGCGAGCTCGCGGTGGAGGCGCTCGGGCGCGGGGCAGAGCTTGGCGGCGACCTCTTGCCGGAGATGATGATGCGGAGGCGGTCATGGGGTCGGGACGACGGATCCGGGCAGCGGCGGCTCGGGAGCCTCTCCCGATCGGGACGAGGATGGAGGGGGCCGAGCGAGCAGGTGGCGGCGCGAGGGAATCAAGAGGGTGAGATCGAGAGGAGGGGGATCGGGTGCCCTTGCGGCTAGGGTTAGCAACGGGGGCTGGGCCTCCAAGAGCAAATGGGCCGCGGGGGAGCAGGCCGGCCTGGCTGCTGGGATCTGTGCTCTCTCTTTAGCAGCGAAAAGAAAAAAATGTAGAGATAGTTCAAAAGAATTAAAAGAAGAGGCCATGAACAAGAATAAAATGGTGGGACATATTTGCAAATGTGTTTAAGGGTGATTCCGAAAAATGGAATATTTGGTAATAGCTCCCTAATATTGGGAGGATATGTTATAAAGAGAAGTCACCCTTCCCTCGATTTAAATGGATCAAAGATCCATACGGTTTATTTAGGAGAGTTATAAAAAAATAATGATATGATGGCATGATGCAATGCAAGAGATGGCATGACGAAAGCAATGAACAAAACAAAACACATGACGAAACCCGGAATCCATGGAAGGCATCTGAAGCTCCGGTCTTGGGGCGTTACAACACTCCACCACTACAAGAGGATCTCGTCCCGAGATCTAGAATGGCACCGGAGGGAAAACGGAAGAGGAAGAGAAGAGGTAAAACTAAGTTGCTTCTATGGCAAACGAGTGAAACCAACGAACCTTGAGAGGTTGAAAACTTGAAAGAAAGAATACCACAGGGATGAACAAAGTCGAAAACACTCCGTTAGAAAAGAGGAACAAGGGATACGACGAGAATCAAGAGGTTTAGTGATAAGATATATATTGAAACCACTCCGGTTAAAACAAGATAGAGAAGGTTTAAGAATGATATAATTTGGACAGCACTCCGACTGAAAATGGAAGGAAAAGAACATGAACTTGACAAGATGAGAGGATACTTGATGAGATCAACAACATACTGCCTCCGGAACTATTGAATGAAATGGAACAAGCGATACGAAAGATCTCAGACAGAACTCCGGTTGAAACGAGATGCAAGGCTTGATAAGGCGAAAAAAGGCTTGAGCAAAAGGGCACAACACTCCGGTTAAATGGATAAGCATGAAAAGAACATGATCTTGACAAAACGAGACGATGGGTGAAGAGAGCAACATCACAATGCCTCCGGAAGGAAGAATAGAAGATAAATCGTCGGAACAAAAGAACGGAGAAGAAAAAGACAACTTCTGTCACAAATTAGTTTGGAAAGCACCTTTCCAAGCAGGTTATAGCGGAGTTGTTGGAAAACCAACAACGAAAAGATAAGATCCTCGTGGGCTTATTGAGACATCTCAAAACTTGAGGTGAACTTCTGCCACTAACGAAAAGAATTGCTTGCTTGAGATCAACGAAGAAATGAAAACTTATTCAACCAAGAGGATAAAGAGCAAGCTTGGGTCATTGAGAAGCACCACAATAGCAACATTCCTTAGGGAAGGCTTTAAGTGAAATATGACACAAGATGACTCCAACGGAGAGATAGATTGGTTGAAAAGATCCCTTGAACGAAGAGAAAATGATGGATTTAAATATCTCATTCTTAACAACATGTGAATCATGAGACATGAACTCAAATTATGAAGAATGACATAATACCACCTCGAATATATGGTTGAAAGAATTGCACTTTGGAATGCAAGATGAAGAATACTTGAACTCCTCAAGACAAAACATGTGTTGGAACACCATGTTTATTTTAGAGTATAGCTTGGCGGATCTTAACTCCGAGAGAAATCTTGAAGAACAATTGAAGAATGAAAGGAATCCTTGACGAAGCACCATGTAGAGCCTCCATGAAGAACTCCGGTAAGAAAAAGGATGATAGGAAGAAAGAGAAGTTGAGAACACAAGGTGAAACATTGCGATGATTTGGATGGAGCTTCGCGACGAGATAATGCGGAAAAACATGGAACTCCGAACGAAGATGAACAACATAAAACTGAGAAATTGATACCATTACGAACTCCGGAAGAAGGAATAGAGTTTACTCGATGAAACAAGAATAAGAATTACATTATGCTTATCCCTCATCAATTAAATTGATGACAAACAATGGATTTGGCATACTACTTATTCTCGTAGAAAAGGATTAAGATAGATATGGCGCAAACTTGGGAAGGTATTCAACTAACCACCGGTAGGATTGAAACAAAGAATAAATTAATATGAGAACATAGGAAGAGGAATCTTGAACGAACCACCGTAAGAATTGAAAATGAATGAAGAAAAGAGAACGAGTCACCGGGAGGAATTAGAAAACGACGTTGATACTTGAGGGAATTTAGATACAAATGAACGAATAGATCACGAGCTGATTAGAGAGTACTTGAATGATGCACCGGTATGATATGAAGAACGAGAGTTGAAAGCTGAGAATGAATAATACCGAGATAAAGGGCTCCGGAGAATCAAACTGAAAAGAATCCTGAAATGCTCCATATGAGTGAAAAAAATTCTCACAATCGAAAACAATTATGACAGGATGGCATCAAGCTAGAACCATGAATCTTGAAGAGAATGGACAATATTTAAGGGAAACTCTTCTTCGGTCTTCAAAATCTGAGAATGACGATGAGAAACATCACCATGAATTGTTGAGGCACTCCGGAATGAAAATTGGAAAGGTTGAACCAACGATGAAAAGAATTTGGAAGATCTTGGAGAAAGACAAATGACTGATGATAAATCTTTCTTACGTCACACTTGGAAAAGACTATGAGAATAGCTCCGGGAAAATTAGAAGAGTCAGGTAGAATCCTGGAAAAAGACCTGTGGGTTAGGGCCCACTCAAAAGAAACACCGTTGAACGATTACTTGAAAGGGAGAACACACCGGTTGATTTAAATGGCTTGAATGAGATAACATCCTCAAAAGAACTTGAGTGAATTGAGAATGGAAACTTGAATCTGCTGAGATATCTTCGTCACTCCAGAACAAATCACTACAGGAATCTGGTACTTTGCCATCAACCACGGCGGACGGCAAAGGCACGGATGGCGGACGGCAAAGGTCTTTGCCGTCTGCCGCGGACGGCAAAAGGGGACGGCAAAGACAGGGTCGGCAAAGGCCTTCTTTGCCGTCTGTTTTTTGCAGAGGACGGCAAAGAGGCCTTTGCCGTCAGTGGCAGACGGCAAAGGGCATGGCTCTTTGCCATCTGCTGGCAGACGACAAAGGGCATGGCTCTTTGCCATCTGCCGACAGACGGCAAAGGGAATGGCTCTTTGCCATCTGCTAGCAGACGGCAGCAGATGGCAAAGAGACCAAATAGGCATTAATTCTGTTTCTTCTTATATCAATTCATTTCCACAGAAAACCAAACACAGATATATATCCGTCATGAACACATATATAGCATATCCAACACATATTACCAATAGTCATGAACACATATATATTCAACACATATCCAACACATGTTACCAATAGTCAAGAACACATATATATCCAACACATATTACAAGGAATGACCTAAAACTAAATATCTATTTTCCTAAAAACTATCTTATTACTAAGATCTTCTCTGGATCTTCTTCTTTTCTTCCAACCTGCATAACAAAAACACTAAGAAAGAGAGAATGTGTTAGGAGTAGAAATGTAGCATTTCACTTGGTGAAATGCATTGTTCTAGGAGCCAGTACTTGAGATCAAGATAATCTTAGTTAAGATCTTGATTTTCAAAGTGATCTTAATTAGAAAGCCAAATAGAGTAAACCAATACCAAAGAGTCAAAGGAGAGAACCAGCCAAGGACCCAATCAAGAAGCCAACACAAAGACCACTATCAGTACTAGCTCCAGGAATTAAGCCAACTAAAAAATAGTGATTAAAGCCAAGGATTAGACTTCATTCAGGCCACCCATGAGGACAACACACACACACACACACACACACACAACTTAGTCACACCATTTAGGCCAGTATAAATAGGGCAACCAACAGTAGAGTAGGTTCTGTTAGACACTTGGTGTCCAAAACATCAAACAGGACTGGGCCCAAAACCATATCTGTGAGATAGTGTGAAGCAGCTAGGAGGAGCAGGCTGTCCACAAGAAGCAGGGTTACCAGAATCCACAAGACCAAGCTACAGAAGACCTCAAGGTATACTTGAGGGATTATGTGCTCAGACAGCCTGGAAGTGCCAGGGCTAGTTCATCACAGCACAGGGATAGCCACATGTAAATTAAGCCTAAGAGAGAGCGGGGGGGGGGGGGGCTCAGACCAGCATCACTGCCCAAATCAGATGTAGTATCTGTCTTATCAGTAGAAAACTAGGAAAGTAACAGCCAAAACCAAGTATAGCATCTGTTCATAGGCTATTAGAAAGAGACCAATGGGAATAGCCAAACCAAGTGGTATCTGTTCATATCAGTATTAGAAGTAAAACAACTAAGAACAAGTGAGTATCTGTTCATGAGTAAAGTAACTATAGCATAGAAGAAATAGCAGGGTAGCACCCCAAATGATTATCTGCTTGTTTAGAACTTGAGTGGATGGGGAGCTTGCTTACCCACCCATCGGTTGAGAAGGAAGTTGATCTCCTGCACTCACACATGCAACAACCAAAAGAGAAACCCCAGGTTCAGTTAAGCAGGCAGCTAGCGTCCCTGAGGCTGTCCCTCCTGCAGGATTACAAGAGAAGAAAGGGAGCTTCACCTGTTACTACTTCTGACATCATATTGCATACTTCTAAAAAATACGACAACAAGTACATATTCAGTCTAGAGTACATATTTTTTTTTACTTTGAGCAACCAATTAGTTAACCAATGAATTAAATTTTTAGAATTGGTGTGAGTGCTAAACATTTAGTTAATTTAGTTGAAAATGTATATATTTCTTACATGATTAATTTATTATAATATTTTTATGAATTTCAGTGGTTAGAAATGTGTTTATGAACATGTAGTAGGGCTATTATCAACAACTTCATATTTGTGACTATGATATAATATTTTATATGTACACGTTTGCCGCAAAACAAAAATTTCATTGTCTTTACTATTTAGTATAAGGTACTAAATGTATTAGAGGACCAAACGAGACGTAATAAATTGTGTTGAAGCCATATAGGTCATATTCTATAGCCTAAGGTTGTGAAGTATGTGGAATGGGATTATTGTGTCTTATAGCTCAACAACGACATGTATGAACAGCGTAGGAATGAAAAACTGAACTTCTATCTTCATTATAAGTTGAACTTAATAAACAGAGGATACTTTATCTGGCGTATTTTTTTATGTATGCAAATTCAATCCCACAACAGAACATAGCATGCATCACATTGGGGCTTCAAATATAAATCGTAAAATCTCAATAAAAGGAACATGAAAAAATAAATATTGGAGTAACTATTGCCCGTGCTGCAAATTTACATTGTCCATGGATTCTCAGTAATTACCTATGGTACAATATGCAGTAATAGCCAGAGATCGTGTGCCAAGAACAGAGATGATAAACTACTTGCAAAATTGGACAATATTCATCAATAATACTTATTGCAATATGAATTTCATCAATAATTCATCAATAATTGGACGACCGTTCCATCATCAACCGGTTGGCGCATTCCCCCACTCTACAACCTTAGCAATTGTTTCTGAGGACGCACGTTTGATTCAGGTTTATGCAAGGGGAAACAAACAGAGAGAAGGGAGGATGGAAGGGGATGCTCACGGGGAGGTTGGCGGAGGGCTCCTGCAAGGATGGTGGCGCGTTGCTCAGCCTCGCCGCCGTCGGCACCGGACGGCTCGGCCATGGCGACCTGCGCGAGCTCCTCCTGTAGCGCGTATGCTATGACGTCGTCGTTCTCCACCGCGTCGACCCTGACCTCGGAGGCAGCGGGGGTGGCTGCGGCCATCTCGTAGCCGTCGAGAACGGCGCGTGTGCGCTGGGGCTGTGGCGGCGTCTGCCATGGCGACCTACAGCAAAGGGACAGATCGGAAGGGAAGGCAAGGTGAGGAGGAGAGGGTGGACCCGAGCAAGGAAGGAGGGGAAGGGCCTACCTGGGCAACGCCGGTGACGGATTCAGCAAGCTCCGGTCTCGCCATCGCCGATTGTGGTGGATTCCGGCAAGAACACGGGAGGCGCCCGAAACCCTAGCCGCGGGCAAGGGTGCAGGCCTTGAGGCACGGATCTGGACGGAGGGGAGGAAGGGGCCGAGCTTGGGGGAGTTATGCGCGCGGCTGGTGCTTCGCCAGAACCGGCCGACATGGGTGGTGGCGACGGCGAGGAGATCATGGGGAGAGGAGCCGGGGTGGGGTGGGCCGAGGGGTGGGGGTGAGTTCGTGAGAGAGTTTTTTTAGGGACGAGAGAGAGAGACAGGGTGGTGGGGTGGGAGTGGATCCGGCCGATGTGGTGGGGCTGGGGAGAGAGAGAGAGGGGGTGGCTACCATGGGGCACCTCTTTGCCGTCTGCTGGGCACCTCTTTGCCGTCTGCCAGCGGACGGCAAAGATACTTTGCTATCTGCTGGCAGACGGCAAAGAGCTGACTGATGGCAACCAGGTTCTTTGCCGTCTGTCAGTTCTTTACCGTCTGTTTTTTGCAAGCAGATGGCAAAGACCTTCTTTGTCGTCCGCTAGCAGACGGCAAAGAGCTGACTGATGGCAAATTCCCTGTTTCCAGTAGTGAATGAATAGCGAGAGGTGAATGATTAAGAGGTGCACCGGTACGAGAAAACATTAGAAACGAGGAAAAGATATGATCGATAAAGCTTGAATTGGAACCACCGGAGAAGAAAATAATGACGAATGATGAACTTGAAACTCCTGACCATCTTCATGATAATCACCGGATAAGAACATTCAAGGAAAGAATGAAGAAACTTCCATCAATAAAAAGGATACTTGGTTAAGACATCTGATTCCTTGAAGAAAAGGGTGGGAGGGCGGGAAAAAAAGACAACTTGGGACGAATGAAACAAACACCGTTGAGAATACTTAGAGTTGATCTTGCGGATGTTGAAATGATCGGATTTACTTTGAGAGAAGCACACCGGTTGGAAAGGATTGAAAATACAACCTTGATGAACAAGAAGGATTAGCATCAACATAGAAATATGAGAACAACGCTTAGGAAAGGTATGGAATCAACACTTGACTTCGAAGCAACTCGAATACCACAAAACAAAACAAAACAAAGGATTTGGCTTGCAGAATAAGCCGGAAACAAACATATGATAGATCCCATATCGTATCATGTGTCTGTTGGAAAGATATCCTACGAGATACTTGAATTCCCACCTATAAACTCCCGAAACTTTCTGGTTATGCAATCAGGTGTTGGGGATACAGGGGACACAAAATATATCACCCAAACTAACAATACCTAGATCCAGTTGTATCCATCCTTCAACACATAACCAAGAAACCTTCGGAAATCGTTTACCTCAACCTTCGAAAAGCATCCGTTATACGAGTTATGGCAATACTCCCGCACTCGCCTCAGTACTGGGCTATCAGGGTTATCTCACCAACAACTGTACAAAAGAGATTTTCGATGTCGGCGTACTAAACTCAGGTATTCCAGAACTGCAACGATAAAATTATGACGACAACACCTCGGAGCTCAACTCCCCGGGACACCTCCACTAAACCCCTGCTGACAGGAGGCACCAAGACAATGTTGTCATCATAAAACCATCGGAACGATTCTAAGATACCCGCGTGATCCTAAAAAAAATTTTAGTGTGAGAAGAGAAGAGTCAAAACTCTACGTCAGGATGCCTTACCAGAGCGATGAGGAGACTGGGAAGTAAAAAGAATTCCTAAACTCTCCGATATATAATTCTTAAATGACTCAAAACATTTTTTTTCTAGACACAACTCGGCCACTAAAAACGATCAATCAGTGGGGGCTCCTAAGGTCGGGGATGGCTCTGATTACCAACTTGTAATGCCCTCCATGCGGCTATATCTCCCACGTGTCGAAGCACGACTTAGAGGCATAACCGCATTGAAAGCAATGTCGCAAGTGAGGTAATCTTCACACAACCCATGTAATACATAAGGGAAAGGGGTACATAGCTGGCTTACAATCGCCACTTCACACAATACATGAGTAAAGCATTACATCAAACAAATACAATCAAGGTCCGACTACGGAACCAAAATAAAAGAATACTACCCCAAATGCTACACAGATCCCTGATCGACCCCAACTGGGCTCCACTACTGATCAGCTGAAACGAAACAACACAATGAACAAGATCTTTACCGAGATCCTCCTTGAGCTCGGATGCGTCACCTGCACGGTTTCATCGGCACCTGCAAACTGGTTTTGGAAGTATCTGTGAGTCACGAGGACTCAGCAATCTCACACCCGCAAAATCAAGACTATTTAAGCTTAAGGGAAGGGTAAAGGTATGAGGTGGAGCTGCAGCAAGCGACTAGCATATATGGTGTCTAACATACGCAAGTGAGAGCGAGAAGAGAAAGCAAAAGCACGATCAAACAACTATGATCAAGAAGTGATCCTAGACCAACCTACGTCAGGCATAACTCCAACACCGTGTTCACTTCCCGGACTCCGCCGAGAAGAGACCATCACGGTTACACACGCGGTTGATGTATTTTAATTAAGATCGACTTCAGGTTTTCTACAACCAGACATTAACAAATTCCCATCTGCCCATAACCGCGGGCACGGCTTTCGAAAGTTCAAACCCTGCAGGGGTGTCCCAACTTAGCCCATTATAAGCTCTCACGGCCAACGAAGGATATTCCTTCTCCCCAGGAAGACCCGATCAGTCTCGGAATCCCGGCTACAAGACATTTCGACAGTAATAAAACAAGACCAGCAAAGCCGCCCGATGCGCCGACAATCCCGATAGGAGCTGCACATATCTCATTCTCAGGGCAACACCGGATAGGTCAGCCTACGAGTAAAACCAATCCTCGAATTGCCCCGTGGTGGCCCCGCAGTCTGCCCGGTTCGAACCAGCACTTAGAGAAGCACTGGCCCGGGGGGGCTAAATAAAGATGACCCTCGGGCTGGCCGACCCAAGGGAAAGGGATAGGTGGTGGTGAGGCAAATGGTAAAACCAATGTTGGGCCTTGCTGGAGGAGTCTTATTCAAAGCGAACTGTCAAGGGGGTCCCATAAATCACCCGACCGCGTTAGGGACGCAAAATCCGGGAACATAGCACCGATATGACGGAAACTAGGGCGGCAAGAGTGGAACAAAACACCAGGCATAAGGCCGAGCCTTCCACCCTTTACCAAGTATATAGATGCATTAATAATATAAGAGATATTGTGATATCCCAACAAGTAAACATGTTCCAACAAGGAACAACATCTCCATGTTCCAACAAGGAACAAACTTCATCTTCACCTGCAACTAACAACGCTATAAGAGGGGCTGAGCAAAGCGGTAACATAGCCAAACAACGGTTTGCTAGGACAAGGTGGGTTAGAGGCTAGACATGGCAATATGGGAGGCATGATAAGCAAGTGGTAGGTATCGCAGCAAAGGCATAGCAAAAGAGAGAGCAACTAGCAAGCAAAGATAGAAGTGATTTCGAGGGTATTGTCATCTTGCCTGAGATCCCACAAGGAAGAAGAACGAGTCCATGAAGAAGACAAACGGACGTAGCCGAACGAATCCTCACAACTCCGGGACGAAACCGAAGCTAACGAGAGGCAACCCGGAAACAAACAACATAGTAAACAACCATCACATAAACATGGCATGATGCACAACCAAGTATGATGCATGTCCGGTTTAATGAAGCATGTCATGGCAAAAATGCACAAGCAATCCTACAAATTAAGTGGAGCTCAATATGCAACGAGTTGCATATTGACGAAACACCACGACAAGTTATTTAGTTCGATCTTGTTTATGTACCCAACAATATTAAATGTTGATTAACATGGCAAGGGGTGAAGCATAACAAAACTATACCATCTAAACAATTTAAATGGGGCCGGATATAACAAACAACAAATCCGGTAAATCCCCATATGCCTTTAGCAATTTAATGCAACAACAATTTTAAACATTTAAATGTTGTTATCATGATGCGGATGACATATGCAATTTATGCAATTATTATTAAAAGTTGACAAGAGCATTAAGAAGCATTTGTCACCGTGGTGGAAGAAAGGGGTGCCACGGCAACGAATCCGGAAATGATGCCACGGCAACATATCGGTTTCCGGTACTCGTTTGAGATGCCGGTGCAAAAGGAAATGTGCGGATGCGTGCAAAAGATGGTGGGGTGCTCCCGGATTCCGGGTGTCCCACGAGTCGGTGGCATGGCAAAAGAGCGGCATCGCAACGAACAACCGCAAACGGTGCAAACACGCGGTTCATCTCATACATCACACAACATTCGTTCTCGGAAGGTCTTCTCGGGGTTATACCTTCGAAGCGTGCATTTCGGAGTGAATCGAGATCGTCGAGGGAAGTAGACGTTCTCGTTATGTAGTGGAAGTAGTTGTACACGGCGTCGGTAGAGGAAGTAGCGTTCACGTTCAGGAAGCAGTTTACGCAGATGGTAGTCGAACTAGCTGATCCGAGGGGTACTTGGCGGCCTTGGTCTTTGCGTCCGTAGATGTACACGGCAATCGTAGTGGTACACAGGTCGTAGATGTTCGGGTCTTCGCTAGAGGTACTTGACGCATCACCGGCTGTAGTGGTACACAGCTCGTAGACATCCAGGGTCATCATAGAGGTACTCGACGTCCACGAAACTAGCAGAGGATCACACGGGCCTTAGGTTCTGATCTTTAGGAGGTCAGCGGTGACTGCAGGTACACGGGGAGGCTACACCGGGGCCCAAGGCAAGCAGGCGGGCAACGGCAACGAAGAAGAAGCAGAGGAGGCCATGGTGGCGCAGAGGCGGGGAGAGATGGGCGGAACTGGGGCCTGCTGGTGCAGGGCGACGACGTGGGGGCTCCGGGTCAACGCGGCCGCGGGCTTGGAGATCCATGGCGGGGCTCCTGTTCATGGTGCTCGGGAGGAGTTCTGTATGAAAGGACGAGGGAGAGAGATCAGGGGACGGGGAGAGCAAGGGAAGAACGAAGCAGAGAAGAAGGGAAGCGCTCATCTGTTGGCTCCGGCGAGCTGCAGAGGGACGGCAACGCGCGAGAAGAGCAACGGCAGCAGGGCGCGGGCGAACCAAGGAGGCGGGCGGCGCCTTGGCCGTGCAGGCAGGCGAGCTTGCGGTGGAGGCGCTCGGGCACGGGGCAGAGCTTGGCGGCGACCTCTTGCCGGAGATGATGATGCGGAGGCGGTCATGGGGTCGGGACGACGGATCCGGGCGGCGGCGGCGGCTCGGGAGCCTCTCCCGATCGGGACGAGGATGGAGGGGGCCGAGCGAGCAGGTGGCGGCGCGAGGGAATCAAGAGGGTGAGATCGAGAGGAGGGGGGATCGGGTGCCCTTGCGGCTAGGGTTAGCAACGGGGGCTGGGCCTCCAAGAGCAAATGGGCCGCGGGGGAGCAGGCCGACCTGGCTGCTGGGCTCTGTGCTCTCTCTTTAGCAGGGAAAAAAATGTAGAGGTAGTTCAAAAGAATTAAAAAAAGAGGCCATGAACAAGAATAAAACGGTGGGACATATTTGCAAATGTGTTTAAGGGTGATTCCGAAAAATGGAATATTTGGTAATAGCTCCCTAATATTGGGAGGATATGTTATAAAGAGAAGTCACCCTTCCCTCGATTTAAATGGATCAAAGATTCATACGGTTTATTTAGGAGAGTTATAAAAAATTAATGATATGATGGCATGATGCAATGCAAGAGATGGCATGACGAAAGCAACGAAAAAAACAAAACACATGACGAAACCCGGAATCCATGGAAGGCATCTGAAGCTCCGGTCTTGGGGCGTTACAACACTTCTCGCTATTAATTAGCTAGCTAACACAATATATGAAACACCTAAATTAACCCCCCAAAACCCCCAACCCCCCCCCCCTTTTAAAAAAACCCCAGCCCCTGAAATGCTGACGCGTGGATGCCTATTGGTCCCGGTTGGTGCCACCAACCGGGACCAAAGGCCCTCCTGCCTGGGCTCGGCGCACCGGCCACTTGGAGTCCCATCTGTCCCAGTTCTGGAATGAACCGGGACTAAAGGGCTAGGGCATTAGTAACGACCCTTTAGTCCCGGTTCAGGAACCGGGACAAAAGGCCCTTACCAACCGGTGCTAATAGTGGTTTATCTACTAGTGGAGTCATCTTCAAAATATACTTCAAAAAAGCATATGACAGTCAAATGGCCCTTTCTTTTGCAAACTTTGCGCATGAAGGGATTTTCACCAAAATGCTGTCGTTGGGTAGAGAGTTTTGTTTCTGGAGGTAGTGTGGCTATCAATGTTAACGATGATGTTGGCACCTACTTTCCGACTAGGAAGGGGCTTCGCCAAGGGGACCCTGCTTCCCCTATTTTGTTCAACATTGTAGCTGATATGTTAGCTACCCTTGTTGAGCGGGCTAAGGTGGCCGGTCAAATTAGCGGTGTGATTCCTCATTTGGTAGAAGAAGAACGTTCTATTTTACAATATGAGGATGACACTATAATTTTTCTAGATCATGACCTAGATAAAGCTAGCAAACTCAAATTAATTTTATGTGCATTTAGGGAGATCTCTTGTCTCAAAATTAACTTCCATAAGAGTGAGCTTTTCTGCTTCGGCGATGCTGCAGTGTCTGCATCTAAGTATGCTGAGATTTTTGGCTGTCGGCTTGGCCATTTCCCGATTAGGTATCTAGGTATTCCTATTCACCATCGGCGTTAAACTATTGCTGAGTGGAAGCACGTGGAAGAAAGACTTGAGAAATTCCTAGCCAGCTGGAAGGCCAGACTCTTGTCGTATGGGGGGCGGTTGATTCTGATTAATTCCGTCCTTGCAACACGGTTCTTTACATGTTGTCATTCTTCCACTTACCAAAAGGGGTTCTACAGAGTCTTGATTATTTTAGATCTAGATTTTTTTCGCAGTGTGATAATGAATCCAGGAAATATCGGCTTGCTAGGTGGAGTATATTATGCTGACCTGAAAGTCAAGGAGGCCTTGCCATTCAGGATCTTGAGATTAAAAACATCGCTCTCTTGAGTAAATGGGTATACAAACTACTCACTGAGAATGGAGTATGGCAGGAAATCATTCGTAACAAATATCGTGGGGTCTAAAGTCATTTCACAAGTTCATTGGAAACCCGGTGATTCACATTTTTGGAGTGGCGTGATGAAGGCCAAGGAATTCATTTTTAAGTTTTTTACTTTCTCGGTTAGGGATGGTTCCCAGGTTCGATTCTGGCAAGACACCTGGGTGGGGGCCACTCCACTTATGGTGCAATACCCTAGCTTGTATAGGATCGTTAGAACTAAATTCGTCACGATCAAACAAGTATTGGGACAAGAAAACCCTGATATTTATCTCCATAGGGACCTTATTGGGCCTCGTCTGGTAGCATGGAATGAATTACTCAATCGTCTGGAGGCCATTGAGCTGTTAGGCGAACCAGACAAGTTCCGATGGAATTTGCATCAGAACGGTACTTTTTCAGTCAAATCCTTGTATGATGCAATGGCCCACACTGATGTTCCGGTTGATAACAAGATAAGATATGTATCTTTTGCTAACATGACGAGTCCATCAAATAATTATTTTCTGAGTGTAACATTACTCGTGTAGTCTGGGCCATAGTTCAAGTAGCTTCAAATCTATATCCCCCATGTAGTGCGTGTAACATGTTCGGCAATTGGTTGGGGGGTATCCATAAACAATTTACTGCACATCTACTCGTGGGAGCGGCTGCCTTATGTTGGGCATTGTGGCTTACAAGAAATTATGTAATTTTTAACAATAAATGTGTTTCATCTCCTGTGCAGGTTATCCATGCGTGAACATGATGGCTCCGTACATGGTCTATCCTACAAAGGCCGGAGGATAGAGACCTTTTTATGATGGCGTCTACACGGCTAGAGCATACAGCCAGGGAGGTTTTCTCCCAACATGGATGGCGGTGTAATCTCCAGATAGGATTTGCCCCATCCTAGGCTGGACTGATTTACTTTTGCTGCAAAATGATATTTATTTTTAGACTTGTTGGACATGTTTGCTGTGTGCATCGCGCTATGCAGAGGCCGGACATTCTTCAATGCGGTTGTATCACCTCGATATATCAATTGAATGAAATGTTCTTTATCGAAAAAGGAAAAAAGACGAAAAGGACCATCTATTCAGAACTGATGTGGATTTTGTGCATGAACAATTGTTTACTATTGACAGTTTCCCATATTCGTCCACTTTCTCCAATGGTTATTTGTTATGATATGCTAACTTAAAGGGTCGGAAACTTAGCTAAAGTAAGTTAATGGTCGATTTCACGCAATTTTCATGATGCAATGAACTTGGAAAGTTGCCCCTTTTTTCTTTACTTCCCAATCAGTATGACTGAAACTGCATGATGCAAGCTACAAGAAGTTCACAAATGCGTTTGTCGTTATGATATTTTCTTGGCAAGGTATCAGAAACTAAACATGCAAGTAGAGTGGTCACATGATAAAATTGCTGTGACAACAATTCATGAATGATAAACCACATGTTCACAATATATGTGTTTCATATAAGAAGAGCTAGCAAAGACACGGATGTGTACAAGTCTTATATATACCTATGCCTTAGTTAGGATGCCAAGGTGAGGGCGATGTCAAGTCAGGTTTGTTTATGTGTTTAGCTTCAGTCCATCTAAAATATTGGAGAAAAACAAAAAAGTGAGAGCCGAGGAGGAGAAGGGAAAACAGGTTGACAGCAGCCAACAGCGATTTGTTTTCGTTATTGCACTTGCAAAAGTCCGCTTGCCCTTCGCTGCAGACTATAATCATAGTACTAGAATTGAGAGCCACATCACCTTCATAGTATCGATGGTGAGTTGGACATCAAGAGAGAAAGGAGAAAGCAACACTTGAAGATAAGTTGCTTTGACTCTAGTTTTCAATCTCATGTTTGACGGCTGCGGCTATGGTAGGATATATATCTAGCTAAAAACTGAACTAAGTGTCACACAGACAAGTGTGGGCGACGGCGTGACTGTCAAAACTGAAGCGCTAGACACTGGACAGGTGAACGGATCTGACAAAACTGAAGTTGTTCAGTTGTCGGGCAAGGGAAAGGAGAAGGTTTATGCGGGAGATGACGCGTTCGTGTTTGATGGGTGTTGTTATAATCACATAGACGTGTTTGATCTAATTAAGAATGAAGAAAAAAATTGTTGTACCCTCCCCTCTATGTCTGTCTCTTCCTCCCTTTATTTTCTTGTTGTTCTTGTAGACGTCTGTATTTTGTATGCAAAACGCGAAAGTTCATAACAGTCTGATAGTTCAATTTACACATCTCTCTCTCTCCCTCCCTCCCTCCGCCTTCCCCTCTAGCCCTCACACCCCCCCCCCCCCTCTCTCTCCCTCTAACACTCTCTTTCTCCACTTTCTCTCTTTTTTTGACAAAGGAAATATGTTAATATCGCGAAGATACCAATTACACCCAGCCTCTGCAACAACGCAATACCTTACTGGCACTACGGATGCACATAGCCAAAAAATAAATAAGAAAAAACTAAAAAAGAAAATTTCCGCTACAGTGATCTAGTCCTTGAAGCAACAGTACAAACACCACCAAGACAACCCCCGAAGTCCAAATTCTCCAAAAGTGATGCCTCCAAAAAAGAAACAGTGCACAAGCGCCGTCGTCGCCCGATCATAGATCATAGGTTTTCACCCTGAAGAAAGTCATTGCCCGGCACAAACAATTAAGGCCAGACCTTGAATTTTCACATGAAAGGTAAGACCTTGAACTTCTCATGTGTTGTCGCCCCCACTTGTATGCCACTGCTACGAGTCCTGAAACACCAAGCAAATTCATCATCACTGCAAAGACTCGAACCACCTTTACTAGTCCTCAGATCACAGCTTCCATGACATTCCCTGCCTATGACTTCATCATGGAACGAAAAAGACATGTCCCATGACGGCAACAAGTACCAGAGCTTCGCGCACTCCCTCCAGAAACCAAATGGTCGGAATAAACATGGGTGCGCACAACCGAATCCCGTATGATCCAGCAATCTCCAGGCATGAGGCGCCCATGGGAGTTCACCGGCGGAGCCTTCCGGAACTTGACATTCCTACCAGATCAAGGAGGACAAGCATCAAGAAGATCTTCGTCTTGGCGTTAGAGGAACCCTAGGACCGCCGCCTTTATTAGGCAGAACGACGACCCCCACGTCGTCGCCCGCCGGTTCCCAACACTAGGCCGTCATGCCGCCCTCGCGGCCACAAAGGTCGCCAAGGTAGCCGAAGAAGACCGAGGCCGCCACCCTGACGTCTATCTCCGCCTCATGCACCTCGACGTCCAGGGCCGCCGATCTACAGCAGCCGAAGATCCCGTCGCATGGGGATGAAAGGCCCTCGCCGCCACCCGCCACACAAGGAGATGAAGGCCTGCTGCCGCGATAAGCCACGCAAGCTTAGCCCGGTGGCTTCCTCCGGCGGCGGCACGGGACGGAGGTGGAGGGAGCGGTGCGGCGGTGGCGGCTGAGATCTGGATCGCCCGTGCCGCCCCCTGGAGCGACGCGAGCGAGCAGTTATGATTCTTTTCTCTACGCGACAGTACTAGGAAAAGGGCTATAGCTCATATGGACACTAATGGCGCACCATATATGTGGTGCGCCACTGCTATATAGTAGTGGCGCACCAGATACAGATGCGCCATTATTGACATACTAGTAGACTGTCCGTGCGTTGCCACGGGCTTTTTAATTTTTATATCGCTTGCATCTTAGAGAAATAATGACAGGGAGATGTTAAGTTCATCATAGTGTTCATTTGGTTATACTGGAGAGATAACATAACATCCCCTAGACAAATTTATTTTTATTGATAAATGAATTCCCTCCTGCCTATGTGGTTGACCTGGAAGGCAAAGGTGAATTTCATAACATGTATATGATACCTTGCTAGAACAAAAAAAAATAACTGATATATTTGCCTCAAAATCAGAATGGATGACAGAAATTCCCACAGAAAATATAGCGTGTGATTACGAGGATTGTAATAGCACACTAAATCGTATCTCTAAATGTGTAGGACTGCAAAAGTGTTATTTCTTTGGAAAAAAATGGACAGAGCAAATGAGGACGGTCCAATGCAGGTTCTGCCGCTTATTGTACACGTGTTTTTATACATAATCTGTTGGAAACAAAAAGGAACAAAATATGTTTGAGTAGGCAACGGTATGTTTTAAAAGATGATGACTTCCTGTATGTTTTAAAAGATGATGACTTTCTCATATTGAAGCACATAACTGAACTCTACTGAACTGTGGTAGACTAATCATAGGTATAGGAAAAGAGTGAACAAATAGGTATTACTTCGGTTACTCACAGCCTACATGTACAACATTGAGAAGCACCTCTTGAATCAAGCTTACAACAGTGAGCATTGAACAATCATTCTCTCTTGTTGCTAGCCGGTGTTGAGAACACCTGTGCAACAATTAGTATTGCAATGTTCTCCTTGATAGGTTCATGAAGATTGAAACAATGAGAATCACATCAAGTATTTACGCCTGAAAATCTCGCCATTGGTTCTCATGGGAATTAATCAGTAGTACTCAAAAGAATGATATAGCTCTTGCAAGGAACTTCATATAACTTCAGTGCTGGTTTTTCGAAGTCAAAATTTCAGCATATAACTTCAGTGATGGTCCTTCGAAGTCAAAATTTCAGCATATATGTGAATATTAAATTGACCTCGCATACCTAAAGAAATTAGGAAAAACTGCAAGGCTATTAGTGCAGTTGGCGCGCCTACCGTGTCCTCAAATGTACAAATTTATTTGAATAAACAACTAAAGTACAAATGTACTTAAAGTAACAAAGTTTTGATCAAATTCACTAAAAAATACCATGCACCAAATAACTATGTATATTATACAAGGTCAAGGCTGATTCGAGTAAGGCTGTTACCCAGTAGTATGACAGTTATCACCAGTTGCAAACTCTACAAGCGAGCGATAGTGTTACTTGCAGGAGTCCAAGTGTGAGACTTTTTCAGGCAACTCCATGTATATGTGTGTAGTAATTTGCACAAAAACGTAACATCACTCTATATGCAATATGATTTTAGAGTGAAACATATGATTATTTACTATTGGACCAACCAAATGTGGTTTCAACTCCACATGAGAAATACCATGTAGGAACTGAAACATACATCTGAGCATACAAAACCAAAAAGTCAAGCAAGAATTTGATAGGGCATCTAAGCCACAATAACATTCAGTCACGTTGATATGCAGTGTTGGTAGGGCAAAATGTGTCAATGCCACGAAAACATCCACATGTCCACCGTTATGCCTCCCCGGCTCCTCCTGTCAACCACGCGCCTCTGCCAGTAGCTGCGCCAGCAAGAATACCATGTGGGGACATTAGAAATCTGTGGGGTCAATCTTCTCAAGTTACAAGGACTAATGCGTAAAATTAGAAAAACAAAGGAGTGCTATAAAAAAGCTATGGGTTACCTGACCCCACGGCTTACACGTAGGTTCGGCACTGGCCTCTGCCATGGCGTGTCCCCACCTTCCTCGTCGCGCCTTCTCAAGTACTCCCAAGAAGATAACAACAATAACAGACTGTTTCAGTATTATAATTAATATTATTCGACAGACGTTCAAACTTGCACACAAATCATGTAAAATGCAAAACTACTAATGCCAGCTTAATAAAATGACTCCGCTGCATCATACATGACAAATCAAAGATCATGCTTGGTCACTTCAGATGGCACAATGGAACAGGAAGATTTTACAAAATGAAAAGGCAATCTCTTCAATTCTTAAATTAGCAGCATTTCAGTATTTTGCAGCTGTTGAAAACTGGGTTGTTATTGCCCTACAGTCAATATACAACTTCAGATTAAAGATTACTTACTTGGTGAGTGATTAGCTAGATTACCTACTGGTGAGCGGTTAGCTAAATTAGTGACAGCGGTTTTTAACACTCCCAAGTTCAATTTAGTGTGAACGATGATAGATTGGTGAAATTTTATCATCCTGATATAAAATGCAGGTTCGGACACTTTGTAGCATAGTTACCAAGGTGAGTTGTGTCACAGGACATTCTATTTGAAGTGTCTAATTATATATAATCATGGTTGAAGAACATTGCCATGCCTCCCAAAAGTTTAACAGTTATTAGGAATGTAGTGCAATTACTAATTAGCCATGTCGTGTTCTAGCATATAAGGAAATTGTTTCTGTCCAATATGTAGTACTGGAACAAGTAGTGTTTGGAAGCACATACATCAAATAAAAATAGTTGAAGGCCCAACGATAATTTCATACCTGTAGGAAGGCATCGCCTCAACAAACAGTAATACGAATGAACATTGCAATATTTGTTCATAGTAAATAATCCTTGTACGTCAGAAACCAGAAATTTTGTGTCAGTGTGTTTCGTGAGAAGAGGACGCCAATCCGTCCTATTCCTGGCACAACAGCAAATCAAAGGGAAGCACGCTTTACACGGCAGAAGTTCCAGGTAAGAGAAGAAAATCTAATATGATACTTATCTAACTGTATGAATACATTAGAAAATATCATTTTCAATTCAGAATTTACCATCCAGAAATCACAACCCTCCATTACTACTGCCAGCATCATGCCATTAACTGGTTCTGTAAATCCAGTAGATCATAATCCTTCGTGGCAACAAGGAGGGCCAAACGTTTATGTTCTGGCAGTAGATATCACTACCATGACCACTGCCTCAACGACTAACTTCCAGGTTCAGTATTGCAGGTCCTCATATATGCCATCAAGAGGATCAAAAGACATATAGCCCTGCAAACAAAAGCAATTTTGTATTGTTGCATAGCACCTTCCAGGGATAAAGAGAACTATAATCAATTAAGTCATCCCTTAGACAATATAACTTTCGTCACGCAAGGGTGACATAAAGCAGAAAAAAAATCAGTTGGCTCATTTCAACAAGCATTTATCATAATCAAACCAGCAACATAGGGTCACCAAATTTGAGATTCTTTTTTCAACCCCATAAAACAAACATCAATAACTGAATTCCATTTTAAGTATTGCACATTGCAGGATAAAAAGAAAAAGAAAACGGGTATTACACATTATAAACTCACCTTCTTTGTATTTGTTGGCTGGTTGCTTGACCAAATTTAGTAATATGCATGCCAACATGTCAAAAACGTTGAGCACCAATAAAGCACAGAAAACCATAGGTAGAAGATAAATCAATATACTTCATTCATATGCACTAAACGCATTGTAAAAAGGTACAAGTACTGAAATAGAATAAAAAAATCAGAAATAAAATTTGCATAATGGAGTGAGATATGATTACGTTAGTGATGTTTAAGACAGCGACCAGAGCTTTTAGAGTTAGTCGTTGGGTTTTGCTTCTCTACCACAGCAGCTCCGTCATGCGCAAGGTTCTTGCACTGGTACTGCTGCCCATGCACTCTGCAACTTTGCCTTCGACAATCTACATCGTCCTTGAAGTCCCGGTGCTCTTACTTCCCGATCCAACAAAACTGAAGGATCCCTGACCCGACAAATCCGAAGGATTAAAATAAAATAAAGAGTTCAGTTGTGAACAGCGGTAAGGGCTCCATCGCACACGATGCTGGGCGTTACTAATTTAACAACCGATGACGGAAGGAGAATACTCTTCGGATCTCTATACCCATGTCCTTGACATGTCATTTCTGAAATCTTAAGAGCAAGTAGTACGCTCTACTATACTAATGTGGTATCTTTTGATTCCCCCCCGGAATAGTCAGTTCCACCTCACTTTCAGACAATCACACAAAAGTACATGAAAAATGAGAGGTTCAGTTCATCTCTGAATAAGGAAGGACGGAATGGAACTACAGTATGCAACTGTAGATGCAAACTCCCATATACTAACCATTCCACTATGTAGAACTCTGAACTCAGAATGCAGAAACCAAGACATGTTGAGCTGAAATTGCCGGAGGTGACATTTGGCAAACCTAAAGATTACGCACCATGTTCGAAAGCAAACACATGCATCTACGATCTATCTTCCGGTGGCAGCGTCAGTGCACGATCTAATTAGCAGTAAATTTTATCAGATAAGCCCACAAAGAAAAAAAATCACCAAATCATCTGCAGAAACCAAGACATGTTGAGCTGAAATTGCCGGAGGTGACGTTTGGCAAACCTAAAGATTACGCACCACGTTCGAAAGCAAACACATGCATCTATGATCTATCTTCTGGTGGCAGCGTCAGTGCATGATCTAATTAGCAGTAAATTTCATCAGATAAGCCCACAAAGAAAAAAAATCACCAAATCATTCAGCAACAGAGTGACAAACACAGACCGAAGAAAGAAGAAATCCATAAGAGAAGCATGAACCAATCTCTACAAAAATCAAAATAAAAAATGTGCACACGCACGCACATATCAGCCAGTTCTAGCATGCATCGATCCATCAAAGCATCAGGCCATCAGCCACCCATTAGAGAAGTGAAAAATGAAAGGATTAAAACTCTTACGCATCAATCCATCTAAGCATCAGTCCAAAGGCAGCGGGAGCGAAGTGCTCTGATGAATCCGATTAGCGCAGCTCCGATCCCATCGCGCATCTCAGCGGCGACGCAACCCCGCCCCCCCCCCTCGCTCACCTCTACTGCGGCGCCAACCTGACCCCTTTTCTCTACCTTGCCCTCCTCACATCGCCCCCGATCAACATCCAGACGGGGCGCCATCCCGAGCTAGCGGCATTGTCCAATCCACTTTCATTCCCGTAGCAAAATCTCAGTGTGGCAATATCTCTTAACAGTTAAGAAATATTACAAAACAACACAATTGTACAAGAAGTAGCAGTAGCAAGCAACATGCAATCCTGACAAAAAATTGTACTTTACACTACAAAAAATCTATTCATAAGGAGGGTAACTAAAATAAACATACTGTGCACTACAAAAATATCTATTCTCATGAAGAATTACACTAGTTGCGTTAATTAGCAAATGAGGAAAATAGTCCATGCATACATCAGAAGCAATGCAATAGAAATTGGACCAGCACCACCAAACATTCATAGGAGGTGATTACCTTGTGAAGAATTGCTAGTGCTCCCAGTTTTTCAGTTAAAAGAGGATAAGGTCCTACTAAAAAAAGAATTGGTTCAGAAGTTCATAGGCTGTTTGTTGTTCGGGCTACATAAAACAACTCCCCAGTGGAAGAAACATCATAGTTTAATATTCAGTGAACTACTAAATGGAACATTTAAGATAATTTTGTAGACTCAGCAAGTAAAAACTATTTGTCTTATCTAATCTCACAGATTCCTTATTATTTTGATATACCAAGACAAAGTAGGTACTCTGCTCTCAGCTTTATGTTGGACCCAACAAAATACAGCGCAACTATCATGGATTTTGTAGTTGAGATTCATCAATGAAGATTGGGGTAAAGCATGTCTCTACTTATCTGATGAAGAACAAAATTAAAATTAATTCCACGCTGGTTACTGAATCTGACGAGATATAATACCGCACCCAATCTGAAAGTCTGATCTCTCGCCCATAAACTGTATTCCAGAGTAGCCCCATCAGAAACAAATAATATGACACAGAAATTATTGTGTTCCCTCGTCTCCTCCTTCATCCATAGAATGGATCACAGGAACAACTATTGACCATCTTATTTGAGCATGTAGTTAAATCTATCAAATATAAGCATGGAAAAACTGGATCAAAAAATAAAGCACAAAAGAAATTAAGAGAAAAGGGAAGGATGAGAGAGAGGAATACGTACCCCCGAATGGAGATCACTGCAGCAGACAGACCACAAAGAAGGAAAATAAGAAGTTGGGCCAGAACACCTGCATCACGAAATCGGTCACCAAGAACAGCACACACTGCTCACTGGATCGATGGGCTCCAGGTGTTATCTCTCCTCTATCTGGTCTCCCGTCCTCCTCTGGATTCTGCTCCACCATCTCGATCGTCTCCCTTGGCGCCGAATTCGCCGAATTCTACACACCTCCCATCCTTCTCCTCCTCCCATGTGCTCCAGAATACCCAATCTGCACGTGATTTAGACGGACTAAAAATTAGGTTCACGTTCTTGCGACAAACTAAAAACTACAGTACATAGTTCATCATCCAGATGGTTTAGAGACATAGTAAAAATAAAAATACAACAATGAATACTTGTGTTGAATCTGGAGGTTGAGAGAGGGGGTGGAGGAGGGAGTCGGATCTGGGGGTTGAGAGAGGGGGTGGCCATGAGTCACCTGCACAAACGGAGGCAGCCATGAGTAATCCCCAACGCTGCATCGTCCGTCCATGCGCTGAACATAGGGAGCAGCGTCTCCATGGCCTTCCTTGTTGTGCACAAGCAGAGATGAGTCGGGCCTGCACACAACATCACGCACGCACACATCAAATCGAGAAGAAGAAGAAGAAGAGAAGGGGATGCACTCAAACATCAAATACTGTTCTTGGAGGGGATCCTGCTGGCTTGACCTGCCGTTGGAAGGAGGGGCTAGGGTTTCGGGCGGCGGTTGAGGTCGGACGCGGTGGCTAGGTCCTGTGCTGCTCGCTGCAGGCCAACCATGGTGGCGGCGCGAAACGGGGCTCCTCTGCAGCGACCGGAGATGAGACGAGATGGGGGAGGAAGAACGCGGGCGCGGGCTATGGAGTGAGGGAGAAGGTGGGGGCGGGGTCGGCA
This sequence comes from Aegilops umbellulata, assembly GCA_032464435.1. Taxonomy (NCBI): domain Eukaryota; kingdom Viridiplantae; phylum Streptophyta; class Magnoliopsida; order Poales; family Poaceae; genus Aegilops; species Aegilops umbellulata. The sequence goes on from CP136054.1 coordinate 11,906,870, forward strand.
CCGGGAGTGAGGGAGGAGATGGGGGCGGGCGGCGCCGGGATCGGGGTGCGGATGGGGGCGGGTGGCGCGGAGAGGAGATGGGGGCGGGCAGCGCCGGGAGCCAGGGAGGAGGTTGGGGGTTGGAGGCATCGATCGTAGGTTTTTTTTGGCACTGTTTTTTTTCGCGGGTGGGTTGCAAGTTAATGGATGTGGGAGGATGACAAAAAGAACCGAAGGTGGGAGGATGACGAAAAAAAACCAGCAAAAATAAACCGCACAGACTATTCACCAACTGTTCCATTAGGAGTAGAGATTACTAATGGCGCACTTGGTGTGTGGTGCGCTATTAGTAGTTTTGAAAAAAAAAATTGTTAGTAATGGCGCACCACGGGATAGTGCGCCATTACTAGTTGACTTAGTAATGGCGCACCACACCCACTGTGCACCATTAGTAGTTTTGAAAAAAAAATTAAAAAAAGATTTGTTAGTAGTGGCGCACCAGTGGAAGGTGCGCCATTACTTGTTTTAACTAGTAATGGCGCACTATCCCATGGTGCGCCACTATCTCTGAAATTTAGTAAAATGGGTATAACTTTTGCATACGGACTCGGATTAAAAAGTTTTTTATGAAAAATCATCTACTCGAAAAGTTACATCCGAATTCAACAGGTGGAACCCCGTTGAACATCTACAAAATCCCAAAAACCTAACAGAATGAAAGATACGGGCCTTTTAAGATCTAGAGGGGGGAATGAAAAAAATAATCAAACTTACTAGTGGCGCACCATTTGCTAAGTGCGCCACTAGTAACAGAAAAAAATTGGTTTTAAAAAAAATTGGAATTTTTTTTTCAAAATATGATACGTAATATGATCCGGAAGTTTGAAATATTTTTTCAAAATTTCATCACACTCATGAACCTGAACAAAGTCATAGACATCAACAAGGTTTAATAGGATTGATATGATAGATATATTAACATGTGCCTGTGAAGTGAGCTAGTGCTGGGGTTGGATAGAACTGCGAAGTTAACCATGCTTGGGCGGGAAGTTTGACCACATAGTGCGATTTGACTTGAGATTAAGCATATTGACCCAAGATTAAGCCATAGTGACCCGAGATTAAGAAAAAAACGAAAAAAAATGAAATAATTTTTTAAAAAAAATTCTAAATAAAAAATTGAAAAACAATTGTTAGTAATGGCGCACCTGGTGCACTATAGGTGCGCCATTACTATCTGGGATACTAATGGCGCACCAGAGATGCGCCATTACTATTTTGTTACTAATGGCGTGATAATAAAGGCGCACCTGTAGTGCGCGATTAATGGTAAAAACAGGTGGGCCACTAATTAGCTTTTTCCTAGTAGTGCGAGGGCTCACCACTTTCTCTCTGTCCCCAACACTAAATCTCTCATCTATCCTGACCAGTTTTGCATGTGGAAACTTACCGCAGTCAATCACTTACACCGTTTATCCAGATGAAACATCGAGATGGAGAAGAATCAAGTAATGTCAGCTCTCACGTTTCACACATCTTTCATGGTGCAATGGATTTGGAGTGATGGTACGTAGGAGAGAACTAGCATACCATGTAGACTAAGTACAGTACCATGTTTCTACTTGGAAGTTGGAGACTAACCTAAACATGCAAGTAGGATGATCACATAATTATGTTGTATTCAGTCACTCGATTAAATAAACAATTCTTGAATGACTTGCTCAGTACATATGCCATGCTAACAATTTATTTTTCTTTTCTAAAAGGAGCTATTAAAAACACGAGGTATAGAAGTTCAATATATAGTCCACCATCTTGGGATGTCAATGTGAGTATGACATGAATTCAGATTTGCTCCCCCCTCAATCCGACCTAGGCCCATCTAAAATATTGGAGGAAAAAAAATACATGCATCTTCTCTTCGCTCTTCAATGGTACAAGTCCATTCGCCCCACCACTAACTTTGTGTAGCGGGAGCGTGTGTCTACACCACCGGGAGCTGAGTCAACATTGTCGCAATCCAAAGCCGCACCGGATGTTCACAATCATGATCGTCTGCACTTTAACTATCAACGAGGTTACAGACATGATCATCTGCATCTTGGCCGTAAAAAAGGAGCAAAGAGGCGCAACATTGTAAACAAATATAGCCGCCGCCTCCAATGTAGCCAGCCCCCTCCTCCTCAAAACTAGGGTTCTTTGCCTCCAACCGGCGCCGGCGCCGGTCCGTCCCGTCTCCGGTGGCCTTAGGGCCATGAAGGCGGAGTGGATCTCGGCCCTTGCAGGTGGGAGGGCTCCGTTTTCATAACTTTTTTCGAGCTTTGTTAGGGTTTGTGTCCTGTTCAGGAAGGCGAGACGGTGGCAGCTCCCTGAATATGAAATAAAGGTCTCCCAATCTAGTCCCTATTCCGGTGAAGCGTCTAGCATCATCGGTGCGCGTGCGAAGGTGTGTCTCCGGCGGATCTGTCTTTGATGGATTTGCTCGGATCTGTTTGTCATTCCTCTTTGTTCGTGTGTCTTCAGGTTGGATCCTTTTGATCTACACTCTTCATCCGCGGCGGTTGCTGTTCTGGTGCGTTGGTTCTATGGGGCCTTAGCACGATGACGACTTCCCGACTGTCAACTACAACAAGGTTTGCCCGGCTTCGGTGAGGGAGGGGCAATGATAGCGGCGCGCCTTCGGCTCGCTTCACTGTTTGTAGTCGTCGCTAGGTGGTCTACGGATCTGAATGTAATTTTTATTATTTCTAGTGTTTGTTGTACTACCATGATTGAAGATGAATAGATTGAAAGTTTTTCCGAAAAAAATAGAGGCGCAACATGCAAAAGTCTTAAGAGGAAGACACACATTCTCTGATATCTGTATTTGCCACATGACGTTCGAGGATAGGTTGATGAGAAGACATGAGTTCGGTTAATATATTTCGGAATCCCGATTTCAAATACATCGAGAAGAAGATATATTGTTGATAGGTAGTCCCGGACACACGTGTAATAAGTGGTTTTTATCAAAGGCCTCGAAAGGAAAAAAAAACCTCTCTGTTGTTCACCACGTGACAGATCCCCAGTCCTCGCCGCCGCCGCGTAGGTTGTTGCGCGCCGATGGTCGCGCGCGGCAGCAGGCCGCTGTCGCAACTCCAGCGTTCTGCACTCTGCAATTACGAAGTCCTGCCATCCACCGGCACGGCAGAGCAGAGCAACTAGCTGGTTATTCACCCAATCTCTGTCAGTCAATTAGTTCTGTGGGCTGTCATAGATTTGAGCTGTTTTAGAAGTGGGGTGTTGACATGTTGTTGTTTGAGTGCTGCAGCTAGAACTGACTCTGTTTCATTCTGAATAATGCGGCAGTGGCCTGAATATTGGGCACATGACACATCCCAAGAGCCATGCATTTGCGTATTATACTTTTTCAATAACTTATGCTTCTTTATTTTTTGACGTTATTATCTATACGCTTCTTGGTAAACCTATTTAGCATTTGCCTGTCTATTGTAAGACCTGAGTGGGTCATGCATTAGACTGGGTCTACTCTTCGTCATGCAGTTATCATCGCCAAACTACAGAGTTTTTTTCCGTTAAACTATGTGCTGACTTGCGTCCAAGTAGCTCTACTATGTCACACAATTTCTTTGTGCACTCACATGATAACAAATGATAACCGCTCCTGAATGCATGCTTAACCGTTGACACCTTTTACGTGCTTACCTCAATGTAAAAAGATCCTAACAAAGACTGCAGTATATATAAGTCAGGCCTATATATATGTAGGCGATCACCAGCCTTGCCTTAGCTAGGATGCAAAAGCGAGTGTTATATGAGAGATTTCAAATTTATTTTATGCTCTATTCCGTTTCTATCAATCTGTTTGAAATATTGGAGGAAAACAAAACAACCGTAGTAAATCTTTAGCTTCTCTTCCATCGCTTCCCCTTCCTACATCATACGTCTCCCATGGAAACACCAGCAAGAGAATAAAGGTGAATCCAGCCCACAGAACGAACCAAATAAATCTCAACCGCTACCATGCTCCTCACCAGGTCGGTGTCCTCCAATCCTATGATCGAGTCCTCCCATCTCGCCTCACCCCCACCATCGATCTGGCATCCCAACTCACAGCCATGCTCATCGGGCTCTTGCACGTAGAAGTATCTGGTAGCTCTGGCGACGCCGGCAAATAGTTTTGCCACTGACCTGTCCTTGTTGGCAAAGGATTCTTCCCAGGACGATGTTGTTGCTGTGCTCTTCCTCTCAATGGCACGCGATGGCCGACGGTGTTGGTGGCGTGAAACCGTCTGTCAATGTGGATCGCTGTGGCCAGAACTCGATCGATTGGTTTTCCTATATGGACGGATGTGCTTGATCTTGCATTTTTATAGGCGCACGTACGCAAATTGGTTTTCCTATATGAACGTGCTCGATAGGAGTAGTTGAATTAATTAACCTTCTTGTATCCTTCTTTCTTCAATTACTTAACCTTATAAGTGCCTCCTGCTCTGTTGGTAGCTTATCATCCACTATAAACACTCTTATATTTCTATACGGAGGGAGTATTTGCTTGCTAACCTAATTAATTCTCTAAGATGCTGCTTTTCTATGGACATTATGTAATCAGGAGAAGGAAACTGTTTTTCGGTGTCTCTGGCAGAGAAAGGTTTAGCTGGTGAAGGCGAGGAAGAAACTGTAGATGTAGTGATCAATCAGTCTTGATTCACTGTCATAGATTTGAGCTCTTTCAGAAGTGGGATGTTGTTGTTGTTTGAGAGTTGCAGCTAGAACTGACTTTGTTTCATTCTGAATAATGCCAGTAGTGGCCTGAATGTTGGGCAATTTCTTAGGGAATGGCTTCTACAACTGAACTGTATCGCAAGCAGTCGCTCTCGACCGAGAGTTGTTGGAGCATGTAGTGTAGGGCGACTGCTTTAGTGTCGAGTCGAGCTCTGCTGAATCACATCCCAGATCGACATTTTAAATTATCATTCTTTTAACTTTTTGAACATTCGTCATATGAACATATTTAAATTTCCTATCATTTCTTCAGAATGTTGAACATTTTCAATTTTTGCGAACATACATTGAATTCGTGAACTTTTTTCAAATTTATTCACATTTTTAATCTGTCAATAGTTTTTTTTAAAGAACTTTTCTTAAAATTTGCGAACACCTTTGAAAATCCACATTTTTTTTAAAAATTCTTGGACATTTCTTCCAAATTCATGTTTTTTAATCAAAGAACTTTCTAGATCAGTAAACTTTTTTTTCAGATCCATAAACTCTTTAAGATATGCAGACTTTTTATGAATCCGTGAGCATTTTTTTGGCAAATTCATGATTTTCTTCAAATCAAAGATTTTTCATATCCTTGGAGGTTTCTCCACTAACTTTTTATTAATACATGAACATTTTTTAATTCAATAATATTTTTAAAATTCCCGAATAGTTTATAAATTCATAAAGTTTATATCAAATTTGTGAACTTTTTCAAATAACTGAATATTTTTAAAGGTTTGCAATCATTTTTACTTTTGTGAAATTTTTTATTTCACCAAAATATTCACAGCCAAGAAACTACTAGTCATTTTTTTCATAAGTGAGTGGTACATTAGAAAGAGTCGAGTTAATTTTAGCAAGGCGAGAAAAAAGTTTAACGAGCCAGGGACATCAAGTGAGAGGATATGAGGAAGCGAGAAAGCCAGCCATATGAGGAGCAGAATTATTCGGTCGGCCGATGTAGGCGAACCTCCCTGTGCGCCATCCTTCTCGATTTAGTTCCCTAGGCACCGAGTTGGATTTCCGATATTTAAAGTTATATAATCAAGTGAGAGCATGCTTTAGTCATGCTTGATCTTTAGTATGACCACTAGCCATGTTGAATCGAACTCGGGTTGCCACCATTGCTGCATGGGATAAGTGCCCGGAGGAGAAAGCTTGGTTTCTCCTTTATTGAATGGATGTAGTCTTCATTGTTGTCATTGCTTGAGTGCTTAGGTGCCCCTAAAGAGGTGAGCAATATGTCTTTTTTTGCCCGTGACTCAAACGTCACTTGTAAACCATTATCTTTCTGCCGGATATGGAAAAAATAGTTTAAATCGAGATCTGATCAAGTAATAATGGTGGCACATGTGCTGTCTGCACACCAGTGGTTGTGACACAAGTGAGTGTGTATATATCTAGCGATTTTTCTTTTGTGCAGTATGGTGACATGTGCTTGGTTTGTGTTGCGTCGGCGCCCTTGTGAGAAGAGAAGCAAGCTCCTTGCCATCGTGAAACACCACCACCAGCACTAGTACGAATCTCAAAACGGAAAATAATAAGCACAAGACATGTACACATGGAGCAACGTGCAAGGCGTAGATCGCAACATGTGATCAACTTGGTAGCATGAATCCATACTAGTCCCTACTAGTCCCTCGGTGCTTATAAATAACTAACATGTCTATGCTTTTCTATATGCACACCGCTTACGCTTAGTGTTGACCTTCACACATTCTTCTCCAATATGGCTCCTCCAGGTTCAGCCACTCACGGTCACGCTCTCAAAGCGGCGGCCGTCGCCGCGGTCTTGGCAATGCTGGTCCTGCCTTCCTTGGGGCGCTGTCCGTCGCTGGGCCAAGAAGAACTAGTAGTGGCTCCGGCACCGGCGAAGCGGTGCAGCGATTGTGGCCCGCACTGCACGGAGATGTGCATAGTCTCCGTTCCCCCCAAGTGCAGCCGGTACTGCGACGTCCCCAGCTGTGAGGACTGCCGGTCCACCGCGATCCGCGACTGCAAGGCCAGGTGCAAGGCCGGGGGCTGCGATTGCGATGGCAACGCGACCCGGTCGTGCTATGTCTCTTGCTCCGGCAGTTCTTCGTGTGCGGACTGCACGAGGCAAACCGGTAAGCAGTGCACGAGCGACTGCAACAGCAAATGCGCCGCCACCTGCGTGTGAAGAATATCAAATACAAAGGCAAATAAGTCGGCTAGGCCTCTTGGTATGTATCCAACTATCATCCATACCATCTACCTATGGTATGGTAGGGATGTTGCCTGTGATTGTCATAAAGTTGTACCTTTCTTCTTGTCAAATAAAAATGTTGTACCTTTTATTTACTTATCATAAAAATACTTCGCAAAGTATTCCTTCAAGGTAATTTTCATTTGGAATCGCAACCTGTCTGTCATGTGATATTTGTGTAATTTACCATATTTGTTCTTCTGTTCTGTAGGATAAATTTGATTTAAGACCTGTACGTAGATGGTGGTGGTGGTGGTGGTGCTGCTGCTGCTAGGACTGTTGCCACTACTACCACTATCACTGCCACTTACTACTAGCACTACCATTACGACTACCGCCGCCACCACCACCACCACCACTACCTAAGTTTAGGTTAAATGGATCATTCAAGATTAACCTAGAATGATAAAATAATTCGGCAGTCTAAATATATGATTGAAAGGAGCTTAATTTGCATGTTATATTAATTACTCCCTCCGTTCCTAAATATAAGTCTTTTAAGAGATTTTACTACAGACTACATACGGATGTATATAGACATAGTTTAGAGTATAGATTCATTCATTTTGCTCCGTATGTAGTCTGTAGTGGAATCTCTTAAAATACTTATATTTAGGAACGGAGGGAGTAGTTGCCATGATATAACTACTTGATATTTGCAAAAGGCAAAAGGTGCTTTTTCTTAACAGTAGGGGGGACCTTCCCCACCTGAATATACTAGTATTTCGACTGCAACAAGAAGAACTCAAGGCAGAATTCTAGGATATATATTATCCAAAATGGCATGTAGTAAGTTTAGCGCATCTATCTAAGTACATATTTTAGCTCCTTTCATCGAGATTAGTTCCATCCAATATAGTAGTAGGTGTCAAAATTATTTCTATTCCTAGATCTGGTTCTTGTGTAGGCACCTTCCACCTCTTTCATTCCGTGAGCACTAGGGATCACAGTTGAAAACCACCCAACCTAGAGTTTTAGTTTTGGTTATTCAATAATGGAGGAGGAAGAGGGAGTGGATAAAGATGATAAGAAAAAAAATCTAGTGGTAGCATGAAATGTTTTGAGAGAGCTGTTCCAAAGGAAGTGGGGAAGGGTGTGTGCTCTCGGAGAAGCCGGCGTACCCTGATGGATTGGCACATTCAGTGGGGCGCTTGCGGTGCCCAAATGAAGGAGTGGAGTGTAAAAGCTTATGGGTAAATCATTTCCTTTCACATTTTCACAACCATCAGTGAAAGCAATGGGATTTTGAGGAGGGATCATTGATGTATGGTAAGCAGATGTTTCTCATGGTCAATAACAAAATATATTCAAAAGGTAATGACATTGGCGGAGCTAGAAGAAATCTGCTTGGGTGGGGGGCAAAGGCTACAAAAATTCTCATATAAGCCCTCTCATATAAAAAATTCTTCACCACTTGGTTCAAAGCTGGGGGAGAGGGGCAGTGACCCCCTCAGACTAACAATTAGCTCCACCCCCAATATGATGTTTTGCATTTTAAAAAATCAATTCAAAAGGCAATGACAAGGCAGGACATGAACATCACCAACCACATCTCTTACTGACTACTCAGTCAATTTATACAATATTTCGCAAAAAAAATTATGCCAACCAATAAATTTAATCTTCCTCATGATTGTGTGCCAAACTAAGGAGAGGGATTGCCATGTCACATACCTTTCTCGCTTTTGCGGATCCTAACACACCACATGATTCATGTCCTGCTTTTTTAAATGACGAAAAATTCAAAAACCTGATAGGAAGCTTACAGAAATTTATTGGTTGGTGATGTTGAAGGAATTGGAAAAAATCAAAAAAATGTTGAAAAATTAAAAGAAAGAAAAAATCGAAAACGAAAAACATTGTGCTGGGAAAAAACTGACAGAAAGCTTATAGAAACGTTCAAAAACATGTTTCCACACAAGGTGGCTTTGGGCCAGCCCGTTTACTTCACTCGCTCGCTCTAATGTGTCCCATATATAAAAACACTATCATTTGGTGCCTTAAGCATTTTGAATACTTAATTTTGGTAAGGAGGAGCGTCGTTCAGGAAAAGGAAGCAACAAAATGACTTACTCTTCGTCATGTCCCATCTTGTGCATCCATATCAAATCCGTCCGCTCCTTGATCAAGGCAAAGCATTGTATTTGTTTTGACATAATACCTCTCTCATTATCAACGTGCAATACTTGTTACATCGTTAAACAAGAGAGGATTTGAGTTCCTCTCTTGTAAGCAAGAGCTCTTGACCAATGGGAAACAAATTGCGTGGTTTTAGTTGTCGGTTATTTTCAAACGAAGGTAATATTATAGTGTTCAAAAATAATGATAACAAATGACCGAAGATTGCCGCAGCAAGGCCCGATGAACGATCACCACTATTCACGGGTCCTGATAGCTTCCAGGTTGTCCGAGTTGAGATCCAAAGAGATCATGAACAACATGATATATTTTTTGAGCAGAGGAAAAAAACATGAATGGATACAGACTTGAGTTTAGAGCGAGTAAGGGCATCTCCAATGCACCTGCAAATTTGCTCTGCCATCTGTCCGCGGACACCGATGTCGGAGGATGTCATCCAACGTTGCCGCCATACATTTTAAATACTTTTGCAATAGACAGGATGAAATACATGTAATCCAAATGATATTGATACAAACCGGACGACCTTCATTACAATCTGGACAATTCTCATTTAAAAGAAAAAGAGCGGACCTAAACCTACACTATGCGGAGTTGGGCATCGAAGCACATGTTTTTCCTTTCCTGCGATCGCCTCCTTCATTGCCGTTGCTTCCATAAGCGCCAACGATAAGACTCGTGAAGTGAAGGTGCAGTAGCTGGCGATGAAGAGTAGAATATGGGAGACGGCCCGACCCACATGGGGGCACCAGGCTCCAGCACCTTCCGTGCCCTACTCATCCTTGGAGGAGTTTGTACCTTACCTGTGTCGCTGGTGGACGTGAGGTCCATGATGGAAATGGAGGCGCCAACACTGTCTTCGTGCCACCGGCACGTCCAAAAGTTCGACGGTGGCGCATAGGACGCGCAATTGGCGACGGTGTCGTCTGTGATTGCCTGCATTTACGCCTCCTGGTCACCTATTCTTGTCGTGCGACGGCTTGGGCACGGAGGGCCTCGTAGATTGCATGCTGCTCCACGACGAAGTTAGGGTTCGTCGCGACCTCCTCGCTCGCGCGCTTTGCCTTCTATTTGGCCCTCCGCCAGCCGGTGATGCTCGAGTGCCTGCTGAAACGTCGTCAATCATAGGCGCTAGCGCAAGTTGCTCCACCATGCATGGCAGTGTAGAAGCGCGCTTGCTCCATGGTGAAGCCGGCATGGACAGGCGCGGGCTCCGGTGCAGTGTTGTCGGAGCCCGTCTCCATGGTGGGGTCGTCGTTGTCGTCAGAGACCTTGGGCGAGATGGCCAGCATGTCGGCCTTGATTTGCATGGCACGAAGGCTCTGCCATGCGTTCGCAAGGCTGTCCACCTCGTGCTTCATCACCGGCGAAAGGCTCTCCCATAGAGCTTTGCAGCCTGCAGCCATGGTGGATGTGGTGCAAGGGAGAAGAATATGGAGCGGTTTGTGGTGTGGCGTGGAGTTAGTCAAGTGTAGCCACCTTTAAATAATGGATTTCGGTGAGGCCATGCGCTTGGGTGCATCAATGCGCGGTGTCGGGGTGGTTTTCTCGACCGGCGAGCCTGCTTAATGGCGGCATACAGACGGACATGGCATTGAACGGGCATGGTAACGCGTCCCGTCCTGCCCAGTAACGCGTCTCTAACATTCAACATGTGCGGACAACAGGGAGGCGTCGCGGGCGGCGTTCTTAGCCAGCATGATGCCTCAATGCCGGAGCAAGTGGGAGGTCGCGTCCATTTTAGACCGGTGTCAATACAGAGCGGCCGCTCTACAGTGGAATGAATGCGGACAGCTGGCGCCAGGCGGGAGTGTATGCGGGCGAGGGGGAGGGTTTTCGGTGGGCCAGAATGGTCAGAAGCAGGAGTGGGAGCGGTCCAGGCACCCGCAAAGTCCCACGTTTCTCTTCGGCTTACGAAAGAAAATGCGTCCGAACGGCCTACACTACCGTGTTGGATTGTAAAACACATCCGGACAGACCATGTTGTCCGGACGTATGCCGGCGCTTTGAGGGTCTCCGTTGAAGATGCCCTAAGCCCAACATAATAAGTGTCACGGGATCTATTTTCTGAGGCCCCCGAATCATAAGCCCGGCCCAGCCCAGCCCAGCCCAGCCACACTCTGCCGGTGTGCATCTCCTCATCGCCGCCGAGGTCACCAAGGCTGGCCGGCCGCCCTTCCTCCAAGACCGGCCGCCTCGTGCTGCGGCTGCTGGCAGTGGCGCCGCGAGTTTCCCTCCTCACCACCACCGCTGCTCGCCGTCCTTCCGTCCCTCCTTCCGTCCATGGCGGCGGCAACGACCTCCGCCGTCAGCAGGCCTCCAAGACGGCGACAAAGACGGCGACGTCGCCCTCCGAGACCCCATCCCGGCCTCTGTTGGAATATGTAGGTACCCACTCGTTCCCCTTCCGCTTCACTTGCTGCCGGCTCTGTCTGTTCAAATCTGTTCCACATCCTCTGTTACAATTTGTTTTACCTTTTGCTGCTATTTCTCTAGTCTGAATGTATAATTGGTACGTAGCTCAAAACGAAATTGCAAATGGTTCAATAGATTTACATTTACAGGCAGCACAGCTTGCAAATACGTGGGATCAATTTGCAACTGGTTGCTGATGCTGGTACCACACTTTGTAACGCATAAAACAAATGCCATGACTGACGCTGAGACTGAAAAATCAATCACTTTCTTCCTCCTCGTCCTGGGTGAAAGGCATGTGACTGCTCGCCTGATGCATCAAACGTAGTATCTGAAACAAAATTATCTTCCTGCCTGCAAGTGGACGTTTTGTAATGGCACTGCACGCTGTCTCAGACGGCTGTCGCCGGTGGCCAGGTTAAATATATATTCTTCTTGCGATTGGCCCGAGAGCAGATCTGGGACTGTATATGACCGTTGTATACCGTAAACATCCGGCTAAAATACATTTCAATACATTTTAAGTAAACAAAAAAGAAGAAAAGAATTGGGGCGTTGGATTCAATTGCAAATACGTTGAATCCAAGCGGATGCAGCGTTGATGCTACTCCTAAGAGGAAACTAATGATGCAATGGATTGACAGCACAACTTGTGAGTAAGTGCCACCAACTGGGTGCTGATGCCGATGGCAAGGCATTGGTAACACGCTTGTAAATATTATCAAGGCCATGAACCCCCTCTTGTATTGGGTCACTACTCACGTGATGCACCAGACGTATCTGAAACAAATTGTCTTGCTGCCTGCAAGTGGGCGTTTTGTAATGGCAGCGCGCGCTGTCTCAAATGCCTGTCGGCGCCTCGGTGTGGCCACTTTGATCACTTTATTAAAGCCTGCATCGCTAATGGCAAAATTTAATATTTTTGCTGTGATTTGATCGAGAACACATCTCAGGCTACGTACGACCGTTGTATATTGGAGAGCTCAAGCACTATACTCGTCCCGCTCACAACAATCTCTTCTCAACTCAGGCATCCAAAAGCTTCGAGATCTCACAAAAATCTCCAAACTCCCACTCCTCGGACTAGAGCCACACATCCGTTTGGCGCCGGTCGCCATAACTTCACAGGAGTCGCCTCCTCCTTCTGCGCCGCGTCGCCGGCACCGTGAAGGCTCTGAATCTGCTGCTGCTGCTGCCGCCGCCGCCGATACAATGCTGGAGCTGGCGCTGACGTGCCTGTGAGGACCACGTCTTCCTCGCTGCTGCTGCGTTGCTGGTCCTGGGTGCTGATCAGGGGCGAGCTCGTGAAGGTAACTATGGCTGCAAGATTGGATTTTGGTTTGTAATATTTTCAAGAACAGATCCCAAGCTCTACTTCTAGACGTCTTGCTCACACCATTCTCTTCTTCATTAATTTCTGCAGTGCACCTGTGTTGGAGGAGTTTCTTCCGAGAGTTGCAATGGCGGAGCTGGTGGTCACCATGGCGCTCCGGCCACTGGTGTCCATGCTGATGAACAAGGCGTCCAGCTCCCTCCTGGACCAGTACAAGGTCATGGAGGGAATGGAGGAGCAGCACAAGGTTCTCAAGCGCAAGCTTCCGGCCATCCTTGACGTCATGACCGACGCCGAGGAGCAGGCCACAGCTCATAGAGATGGTGCCAAAGCCTGGCTTCAGGAGCTCAAGACGGTGGCCTATGAAGCAAATGAAGTCTTTGACGAGTTCAAGTACGAAGCGCTCCGCCGTGAAGCCACGAAGAATGGGCATTACAGAAAGCTTGGCTTCGATGCAATTAAACTCTTCCCTACACACAACCGTGTTGCATTCCGTTACATCATGAGTCGCAAGCTTTGCCTGATTCTGCAAGCCGTTGAGGTCCTCATAGCAGAGATGCAGGTCTTTGGGTTCAAGTACCAACCACAGCCATCGGTGTCCAAAGAGTGGAGGCAGACCGATTATGTTATCAATGACCCAAAAGAAATTGCCAGCAAATCCAGAGACAAAGATAAGGTGGAAGTTGTTGGTACACTACTTCGTCAAGCTAATAATGCAGATCTTGCAGTTGTTGCCATTGTTGGAATGGGGGGCCTTGGTAAGACCACATTAGCACAGCTCATATATAATGAACCTGGAATTCGGAACCATTTCCAGTTGTTGCTGTGGGTCTGTGTATCTGATACCTTTGATGTGAACTCCCTAGCCAAGAGTATAGTTGAAGCATCTCCCATGAAAAATGATGATACAAACAAACCACCACTGGAGAGACTTCAGAAATTAGTCAACGGGCAGAGATATCTCCTTGTATTGGATGATGTTTGGAATAGAGAGGTCCATAAGTGGGAAAGGCTGAAGGACCATCTTAAGCATGGTGGCATGGGTAGTGTGGTGCTGACAACAACTCGTGATAAAGGAGTTGCTGAAACTATGGGTGCAGATACCCACATTCTCGGCCGTTTGGATGATAGATTCTTGAAGGAAATTATTGAGGCTGGAGCATTCAGTTCCGGGGAAAAAAAGCCTGTTGAGCTAGTCAAGATGGTTGATCAGATTGTGGACAGATGTCGTGGCTCTCCTTTAGCTGCATGTGCATTGGGCTCTGTACTTCGTACCAAGACCACCGTGAAAGAATGGAAGGCTATAGCATCTAGAAGCAGCATTTGCACTGAGGAAACTGGAATCTTGCCAATACTCAAGCTTAGCTACAACGAATTGCCATCGCACATGAAGCAGTGCTTTGCTTTTTGTGCTGTATTTCCAAAGGATTACAAGATTGATGTAGCGAAGCTGATCCAACTATGGATCGCAAACGGCTTTATCCCTGAACACAAGGAAGATAGTCTTGAAACCATTGGACAACTTACTTTTGATGAGCTTTCTTCAAGGTCATTCTTTCTGGATATAGAGAAGAGTAAAGAAGACTGGGAGTATTATTCCAGAAATACATGTAAAATCCATGATCTTATGCATGATATTGCAATGTCTGTTATGGAAGAGGAATGTGTTGTTGCAACTATGGAACCAAGGCAAACCGAGTGGCTTCCAGATACTGCTCGGCATTTGTTCTTGTCATGTGAAGAAACAAAAGGTATTTTGAATGATGCTCTGGAGAAAAAATCCCCTGCCATTCAAACATTGATATGCGATAGTCATGTACGAAGCTCATTGAAGCATCTATCAAAATATAGCTCTTTGCATGCCTTGAAGCTCTGTCTGAGAACTGAATCATTTCCGCTCAAACCAAAGTATCTGCATCACCTGAGGTACCTTGATCTCTCAGAAAGTTATATCGAAGCACTTCCTGAGGATATAAGTATTCTATATAACCTGCAAGTGTTGGACCTTTCCTACTGTGATGATCTTGAACGACTTCCAAGGCAAATGAAGTATATGACTTCCCTCTGCCACCTCTACACTCATGGATGTCGGAACTTGAAGAGCATGCCTCCAGGACTTGAAAATCTCACTAAGCTGCAGACACTCACAGTTTTTGTAGCAGGAGTTCCTGGCCCTGATTGCGCTGATGTTGGAGAGCTGCATGGTCTAAACATTGGTGGTCAGCTAGAGCTATGCCAGGTAGAGAATGTTGAAAAAGCAGAAGCAGAAGTGGCAAACCTTAGTGGTCAGCTAGAGCTGCAGCATTTAAACCTTGGTGATCAGCTAGAGCTACGCCGGGTAGAGAATGTTAAAATAGCTGAGGCAAAAGTGGCGAATCTTGGAAACAAGAAGGATCTCCGTGAACTGACATTAAGATGGACTGAGGTTGGCGACAGCAAGGTGCTCGACAATTTTGAGCCTCATGATAGGCTGCTGGTTCTGAAGATATATAAATATGGAGGGAAGTGTATGGGTATGTTGCAAAACATGGTTGAGATCCATCTTTCTCGTTGTGAAAGAATGCAGTTTTTGTTCAGTTGTGGTACATCCTTCACGTTTCCGAAACTGAAGGTGCTTACACTAGAGCATTTATTGGATTTTGAGAGATGGTGGGAAATAAATGAGAGACACGAAGAACAGATAATATTTCCTCTGCTTGAGACGTTGTTTATTCGGCATTGTGGAAAGCTGATAGCATTACCTGAAGCACCATTGCTTGGAGAACCAAGTCGTGGAGGCAATAGACTAGTATGCACACCATTTTCTCTGCTTGAGAACTTGTTTATTTGGTATTGTGGAAAGCTGGTACCATTGCGTGAGGCACCGCTGGTTCATGAAAATTGTAGTCGAGGTTATAGATTGGTACAGTCAGCATTTCCTGCTCTAAAGGTACTTGCATTGGAAGACTTGGAGAGTTTTCAGAAATGGGATGCAGCTGTTGTAGGATAACCGATATTGTTTCCTCAGCTTGAGACACTATCAGTTCAGAAATGCCCAAAGCTAGTAGATTTACCCGAAGCACCAAAACTCAGTGTATTACATATTATAGACGGCAAGCAAGAGATCTTCCACTGTGTAGACAGGTATTTGTCTTCATTGACCAATCTGACACTGAGGCTAGAATACACAGAAACTACATCAGAGGCTGAGTGCACTTCAATTGTATTGGTGGACAGCAAAGAGAAATGGAACCAGAAATCCCCTCTTACAGTTGTGGAGTTAGGATGCTGCAACTCATTCTTTGGACCAGGTGCACTAGAGCCGTGGGACTATTTTGCACACCTTGAAAAGTTGGAAATTGATACATGTGATGTGCTCGTCCACTGGCCAGAGAATGTGTTCCGAAGCTTGGTATCCTTGAGGACATTACTGATTAGAAACTGCGAAAATCTGACTGGATATGCACAAGCTCCTCTTGAGCCGTTGGCGTCTGAAAGGAGTCAGCACCCGAGAGGTCTGGAGTTTCTTGAGTTAAAAGGGTGTGCAAGTGTGCTAGAGATGTTCACTGTCCCGGCATCTCTCAAGAACATGAAGATTATGTCGTGTCCTAAGCTTGAGTCCATATTCGGCAAGCAGCAGGGCATGGCAGAGTTAGTCCAAGTGTCTTCTAGCAGTGAGGCAATCATGCCTGCAGCTGTATCAGAGTTGTCATCCTCACCCATCAATCACTTTTGTCCATGCCTAGAACATCTACGTTTAGTTGGATGTGGAAGCTTACCAGCGGTTCTAAGTCTGCCTTTGTCCTTAAAGACCATATGGATTGGTGACTGCAGTAGTATTCAAGTCGTATCGTGTCAGCCGGGTGGGCTCCAGAAACCAGAAGCCACTACCTCCAGAAGCGGAAGTCCTATCATGCCAGAGCCACCAGCAGCAACAGCGCCAACTGCAAGAGAGCATTTACTTCCTCCCCATCTCCAATCTCTAGCAATATGGGACTGTGCTGGCATGTTGGGTGGGACTCTCCGTCTGTCTGCACCCCTCAAGAGACTGGACATTATTGGCAACAGTGGGTTGACATCGCTGGAGTGGCTGTCGGGAGAGCACCCCCCATCGCTGGAATTCCTTCGTCTTCGAAGATGCAGTACCCTGGCATCCCTGCCGAATGAGCCGCAAGTATACAATTCTCTCTGGTATCTTGAAATTAGAGGCTGCCCTGCTATAAAGAAGCTCCCTAGATGCCTGCACCAGCAACTGGGCAGCATCGAGGACAAAGTACTAGATGCCCGTTATGAAGGTATGCTTGCAGCCGTCCTTCTATCTTTGCCACATTTAACAAACAGATGCAGTCATCCATTCCATCCCTTGTACCATGTCAACACGTTTGCAAAAGTTTCTTCTCCATTATTTGAATGCCATTGTGGTGTACATTATGATAACACGTTAGTTTGTACATGTTTTTTCTGACATCGCTTGAGACATGTGCAGTAACGGAATTCAAACCATTGAAACCGAAGACATGGAAGGACATACCGAGGCTAGTACGTGAGCGGAGGCAGGCCTACCGGAGCTGAATGTCATTCAGCTTCTATTCAATGACAGGCCTGATCCCTGATCCTTGCTCTGCTCTGCTAGGGGAATGGCCAGTTATTGCTTCTACAACTGAACTGTGCCGCAGTTGCTCTTGGTCGAGAACTGTAGGGCGGCTGTTGCTTGGCGTCGAGTCAAGCATCTCTGAATCAACATCTTAGGCCGAGACCATCTCATCTTTGTTCTGGTTTGCTGCTGCCTGCTGGCCCTTGGGGCGTGTACAAAATCCCTGTCATGTAGCCCAGTGTTGTTGTATCTGAATAGCTTGCACCATACAATCTTCTGTCCACCAAAAGGCTGTGGAGTATACAAGATAATTTTTTTATCCCAACATTTATGCATAACAACATATACAATGTTCCATAATTTTTTATCAAGCACCCACATGGATTTTACCAATAACCAGCAGCAGCAGGTGATCTTTTTGATCCTCACCCGAGCCGGGAGTCGGTCACTCACTCCTGTACTCTGTCAGTGAGTCCTCTGCTTTTATAGTCAGTGAGTCGTGTTTCTATGTTATGCCGCACTAGCATGCTTCGGTGGAATCAATATGTTGATTAATTCTTAAGTATGAGTTTAGTTATTACATGTTTTTCTTTTAACCAAGAAATATATATTTTAGACCCTGTTACATGTTGTGCCATGCATTCCTATTTACAGAATGTGCGCTTATGTATGCATGTACATTGGCTAAATAATTTGCACATGTTTACTGGAGCTGTTTGCATAGCCGTGACCAGACTAGATTAATATTGCTTTTAGAAAATCTAAATTAGTCATCTTATCAAATTGTTTGTCAGCAATAATTGTCTGAAAAATATATTTGATCCTTTTTGACATGTGTGGAGTCAATGTTACCCTGATTGATGCAGCTGGAAGGGGAAGTGGCAGCTGGCACCACCTGACTTAGCTAGCAGTGGCGTACAGGCTAATTTACATCATTCAGAAACATATCACCATTCTCTTCTTAATGTGAATTCACTGCTGCTTCAATTTTTTTTGTGGATTCACTACAACATAACACAATATTTACCTTCAATATGCAAGTAGGAAGGTCACATGATTCTCTAATCTAGTCACATGATTAAAAACACATGACAAACATTTGTGAAATGTCTCCGTTCAACACATATATCAAGCTTCGGTCTATCTAAAATATTGGAGGAAAACAAATACACGTATCCTCTCCCCACCTAATCCATCTCTGATTTGGTCCGACGGTGAAAGCGCCGCGCTTTGTTGATACGCCGACGGAGGCCAGCAACGTCAAGGTTGTCTGCTTTGGTCCCTTAAAGGGGTTCCCCAAGCTCGGCGACGCTAGCTGTTCAAGCAGTCGGCGAGTGCGAGATGACAGCCATCCTCATCGCAACATTTTTAGGCAACAAGAACATATTTTAGGCATGTTTAACATTTTTCAAATGCAAAAGTAACATAATTCAAATATATGTTATTGATGGCTATTTTTTTCATACACATTTCACATTTTTCTGCGTAACTAAAGAATGGTTTTTATAGACATTTAACATTTTCGAAATACATGGTTATGAAGTCGCATGCTTTTTTTTTAACCGTGTGAATATATGTTAAATGTCACAATTGTTTTATACGCTACCAATATTTGTTGAATTAAGCTAACATATTTCGTACATTCACATTCAACATTTTTATATTTTTAATAAATTTTATGTTCTGGTATCTATTTATTTACCACATTTTTAAAAATAAGAACAAAAGAAAGGAAAAATACATAAAAAGGACAAACTAACCTGGAACCTATCTGGGCCGAAACCATGTATAGGGACGCCAAAGCGATTGCACACTCCGTCTCGCATAACGTGATACATAGTCATGCCTTGCTTTTTTTTTTGAAGGAACATAGTCATGCCTTGCTTAATGCGCTGGCAAAGAGTTTCGTAGCTTCCTTGGCCTGAACAAATAGATCTCTCGCGTAGCAACTGGGAAGGCCGTTTTTTTTTCTTCGCCTGTTTTGCCTGTTTATTTATTTTCCATCAGTTTTCCTTTTTTCTCCATTGGATTTTTTATTATTCTTGTTTGTTTTCTTTCATGTGTTTTTGTTTCTTTCTTAGTTTTCAGTTGTTTTTATTTTTTAATCATCTTTTTTTTCATTTTTTGTGTATCTTCCGTTTGTCATTGTTTTCTTTTTTCCCCTTCGTTTTCCCTATTTTCTATTCTTGTTTAGGTGGTTTTCTTTCTTTTTTTTATTTTTAATTTTAATTTTTAATTTTAATTTGTCATTTGATTGCATTTGTTTTTTTTTTCAATTTTAGGGGTTTTTCTTTGTCTTTTTTTGCTGTTTAAGATATCTTCCGATATTCCGGTAAATCAGTCTATTTATCGCTTACCGGTGTCTGCCCAATAAGATAAATTGGCTGATAAATCAGCCGATATACCAATAAACTGGCCGATTTACCCCTTATCATGGGTCGACCGATAAGTTCCTGATAGGCGGTATCCCAACATTGTTCTTATCGAAAAAACTAAATATGTTTTAAAATTGTTAAACATGTATATAAAAATGTTGATCAGTTGCACAAAAAATGTACTATGTACATTAAATAAAAGTAGAGAGCATATTTTTTAAACAGTTAATTCTGTCTATAAAAAAATTTAAGCAAAAATGTTCTTGATGTATAAAAAATGTGCATTGTGAGTGTAAAAAGAATAAGCGCCACAAAAAATGCTTTACACATGGTAAACATATTTTTATACATGGTTAACAAACAGAAGACGAATTTCCCAATCACAAACTCCAGAATCATGTAGCCGGACGTGTTTATTTCTATTGTTTCTTTTTCAGTTTAAATTGGATTTTATTCCAACCCAAAGCATTTCTACCATCACTAATATGTGAAGCAGAATGCAAATATTTAGCAGATAGAAATATGCCTGAGATATCCGACGGGCAATCCTCTCCAGCATCAGCCTATTCGCAATCCTTCGCGGCCACCAACCAGAAGCAGCTACCATCATGGGCTTCTTCTTCACCCGCTGCAGCTCCAGCTCCTCGCCCGAAATCACAATCAACATCAATCTGCTTCTTGATGTCGGTAACACCCTTACCACCTCCACCGACGCAAAGGAAAATGGTGGTAAGGGACCTGAACGCCGCCCACTTGAACTGCTTGGCGGGATCCGTTGACTATGCCTCCTCCATTGCCTAGAGAATCACCATGGTTGGTCTTGTTACCAGGGAAACACCTCGACACTACCTCCTCGTCTAGCGCCTAAACCACCGCCATGGCTTCTGCATTGAGCGAGCTCGTTGTTCGGAACCACAAATTGGTCTCGCGGAGACGGGCAAATTTACATGATTAACATTTTTTCCGTTTCAAATAATTGTTTATGTGTACATTTTCCGTTTCAACAATCCTTGATGCTCGTTATCAGATCTGCTCAACTTTGATTTATATCTTCTTCAGATTCTGACATATGTAATGTGAATTAATCCATCTCCCTGAGCCTGAGCTTCTGCCAGGTTTAGCACAAGTTGAGGGGTATATGCACTCACATTTCGCAGTTGTGAGCTATCTTCTGCTATGCTTCTAGTTACGAAACTTCTAGACCTGTGATTTTATCTGTTTCAGTACTGAATGTTCGCCGGCAGTGCTGGTTACTGGTGACTGGTGGGGTGTTGCCGACATGTAAAATCATCTTTCCGCAAGAATGTACTCCTAATGTAAAAAACACTCTTATATTATGGGACGGAGGGAGTAGTTTGGAGACATGGGGAAGGATGTTTGTGTGTGTTTATTGGATAATAGATAGGCCTCCCTGATGGCTGCTCTGCTCTGATAGAGTTCAAGGAGAATGCTGGCTTATCATTGCTTCTACAACTGGACTGAACTCTACTGTACTATACTGCAGTCGCCCTCGATGGAGAATTGTTAGAGCGTGCAGTGTAGGGCGATGGCTTGGCGTCAGGATGAGCATCACTGGATTTGGTTTTCTGCTGGTCAATTGGGTCAGAAGCAGTTTGCAGTGTTGTAGATATCTGAATAATTTGTTGGCTTGCTTACGAGGGAGGGCATGCATGCTGGTGCAGGAACCGAAAGAGAGTATGCACGTCATTTTCATTGAAGAAGCAATGGAGGTTCGGTACTAGTGGTTGGGGGCCCCGTGGGGCGCCGCCTGAGAGGCGGCTGCTGCGTTGCCAGATAAGCAGCGCCCCTTCCATTGACATAGCTCTGACTGATAGCACACATGCATGTACAACCAGCATATACTTGAATGAGTACAATAATGCATACCTAATCCATTAGAGATTGAACTTAGGGGTGTGACAGCAGCTTATATACATGGTTAGAAGGTACATTACACACGATGGCTTGTCCAAAGTGAATCAATCTCAGCAAATAAAAAAGCAATTTCAACACGATGTATCTACCAGATCCAGATGCTCTTCATCAAGTCGTTGTTGCAGCCACGAGACTTGCCGGTTCAGCTTCATCCGCACATAGAACTTTGCGAGAATTTGCCCTCCTTCCCTTCATAGTGAACACTGACCCAAGCATCCTGTTAAATAATGAAGATTGTTCATGGTTACGGCGCAAAGGGACATACGCGAAAAAAAGGTTTTATACCCCAAGATCCCATTCTGGAATGTGACCGGCTTCACCGTCATCACTTTCTTCTCTATTGAGTTTCCGGACTTATCTGGAAAGTCCAACTTCGGTCAAACCGGAGGGAATCTTTGTAATAGTCAAACTTCTCTATGTTTGATAAATATATGCAAAAATATGCTAAGGTCTACGATCTCCAATATAGATCGTACAAGATTAATCTATGAGAACTAATTTTGTGTTGTACATGCAGAGATATTTTTCTATAAATTTGGTCTTACCAAGGGAAAAACCAGGATGCCAATTAATTTAAAACGGATGAGTATCAAATATTATCATTTGATAACGAGGGCAGCACATTTGAAATACATGAGATCATGCAGTCCCGACGCTCTAGAGGTGTCATCAGCGGGAGGTGCGGGCGTAGCCTTGGACCTTGTTGCTTTTACCGAGCTGCGGATTGAACATTTTGCATGAGTAGTCCAAGATAATCCCTGACAAACAGAAGGACAAGCACATCGTGCTAGCTCTAATCAAGATTCTATTCCACAAGATAGTTTTTCCTTTCCATTAGAGAAGTGCACAACTATACGCTTCTTGCAAGGCACGTCAAACAAAAGTAATAAAATTACTAAGCCTCTCATCTTCACACATATTTTAGAAACGAACTACTCCGACCAGTGCAATGGAGATGAGACGAGATTTTGTTGTCACTGTCGTTTTCGAGCATGCACGGCAAATCTGGGACGAGGGTGAGGAATGCTGATGACAAGGGTGGGCGATGCCATGGTGGTGGCATGGGTGGCAAGGGAGAGGAGATGTGCACTAGGAGCCGAGATGAGCGGCATTTTTAGTTATTTAACGCCCATGAAACCTAGGGTTACCTGAACAGTTCCTCACATACCAGCATATGTGTGGCCGATGCGTGGGACTAATGAGAACCGAAGTTCCACTACGAAGGACATAGAGATGGATGGACAAAGTAACTTTTCCTTGTATCTTATTTGACTATTGCAAACTATATATAGGAATAAGACCAAGATTTTATTTGTCTTTGTCTTCTTCAAATATGACGAGGCCCATCAGTCTTTGAAAGAGACACATCACCAAACCATGAAGTGCTATTTTGGATATCATATAGCTACATAGATCATCCTCAGAAACTTACAAACCCTTCTCCATTGTATTGTCTGTAAAAAATAGATGCAACACATGCCTTGAAGACAAAATTAAGGCAATGGAATACAAAAAGCGCCATGGTGCGGATAATCTTAACACCTTTCTGTATTTCCATAGCAGCGCACCGACACCCCTACTAGTATGTAAGTAAAATTCCAATTATTGTCATTGATCCTTGTTTTATTCTGTGTTGTGGGATGCATTGTGGGATGTTATTTTGGGTGAATGCTACAGAACAACCCATCATCGAGGGAAGAAGTTATCAGGATCCTCTGTTTGGTGTCGTACGCACGAAACCCTTATCCATTCTAGCTTTTAGTTTTGGTGCTACACCCAACTGTCTACATTCAGTAGACAGTTGGCACTAATGATAACATGCACGACAGGTGCAAGTTCTCCGCCACCGTGAATCACCCGCCCTAAGTGTGAATACCGATCTACAGGATCCACCCTGGCCAATGATCGACCTTGCATGAGGATAACTTCGTTGTTGCCAAGCAATCTAGAATGTTAGTATATGCTCTTCATACTGTGAACATTAGTATATGAAATGGTAGCAATACAACTCACATGAAGAAACAAGTGGCCCCTTCATGTGAATATATGCTAGAGAAAATCAATCAGAAATAAAAAAAACAGAAGTATAAAGTTTTACACCTCATGCAAGTCACGTCAAACAAAAGGAATAAAATGACTAAGCCGCTGGTCTTCACATATATTTTAGAAACAAACTACTCCTACTTCCAACCATTTTTTCAAGGGATTCCTTATTCGCTTCTTTTATTATTGAAATTATTTTTGGCAGTGTTCAAAGCAAGTAGTACTCCAATTGATATAGAAGTTTTCTAAGCGATATAGTTCTCTCGTAAGAACATATAGGTTTGGCATAATGGGATAAGCTAGAGCATATACTTGCTGGCCTTCGCTTGTATGCATAGAGTTGGAGCAACTCCTAGAGACACTGTATTATTTAAAGATTTTAATTGGTCTGAGCTACCATATATTTTTTTACTAGATGATCACACCTTCTAGCGGTTCAGGTCTTATGGATAATATATTAACGATAGCTCTGTATTGATAGAGCTGGCTCTCTATCAGGATCACATGATATGATATTATGTTCTTTGAGCACATGGGGCCAATGGACCAAGTCATGGGAATTACATGATTTAATATTTTCTACTTCCTGATGTGAAAAGTTTGTGGCAAAAAAGGTAGCAACGCACAAGGCACGAAGGACATAAAAATGGAAAATTTAGCAAGTGGGCCATCTATTTAGATATAAACACCGGATAGTCTATAGTATATGCAAAATAAGACTATGCTTCTTCCGAGGCTAGTCAAAGAGAAGTAATGATCTTCTTTTGCTGCTTTGTAAAAAATGACTAGGTGTTTTTCAAGAGCCGTCCAGTAGAACCCCAGGCAAGCACATAATGGTAAGCTCTCGCCAAGATTTGAATTCACAGGCATAATTTCCCTTTCTGTTTATTAGGCTACTAAATGATGTATAAATTCATGAACACACATGTCTTCTGCCAGAGCAAATTGTCGGGAGAAATTCTTGAATCATATTCAAAAATGCTTTTCAATTTGGCGAAAAAGATCTGATCATTGTCTCTTAACACCATTTGATTATTCTGTGGATTCACATGGGCATCGTAATAGCATGCAAGGAAAATTCCGAATGTGGTTGTAGCTTAACCTTGGTTTTATCGTGTGTTCTGCCTAGTGGGAAGTTATTTTGGGTGAATGTGACATAACAAACCATTGAGATAGGCAGTTATCAGAACCTATGTTTTCCATGGAAAAAACCATTACCCATTCTACTGGAAAGATGGTATGGAAGGGAAAATGCACGCTCCATCCTCTCGGCCAATCCTCTGCCATAGTTTGCTGCCAAGCTAGCAGGAGTTCAGGAGTTTCAGTATTTTGTACTTCATTGTGTGAACATCATTAGGACAAGAAATGCTAGCAACGGAACAGACACAAAGAAACTGCATTGAAAATTATAGCATTGGCTTCTTTATGTGAGTATATGCCCTACATAATCAATCAGATCATAAAAAAGATGCAAAATTATATGCAGCTTCCAAGGCTAGTCAAAGAAAAGGAATAGAATGACTAAGCTTCTAGTCTTCTCATATATACTTTGGAAGCAAACAACTCCGTCCATTCTTTTAAGAGGGTCCTTGTCCCCATCTCTATTATTGACAGTATATTTGGCGTTATCCAAGGCAAGTTTTACTCCAGTTAATATAGAATTGATTTGGTTGTAAGAGCATATACTTGCTGGCCTTCACATGCATGCATGGGGTTGGAATAACACCTAAGCACACTGGCCGTATTGCATAAAATATGTAACAGGTCCGAACCACCATATATTCTGTCTTAGATGATCACCCCTTCCAGGATTGAACAGCTGTTCAGGTCTTATGGATAATATAGTTAGGGGATGGTACTGTAGAGAAGTGTGAGCAAAGTGTGCTAAGAGAAGCCGAAGCTAAGCCTGGAAATGTGAATAGAGAAGCTAAGGAAGGGAAAATTCTTGCAATCTTTAGCTTCCCCTACTGACCCCATGGTGTACGATAAGAAAACCAGTATTGACAGTTGGTACATGACCCTCTCCACATGGGATTACAAGAAATCTCGTGTAGGGGGCAATGGACCAAAGCCCTGGGGATCAGACAGTTTAGTATTTTGTACATCATGAAATGAAAAGTTAAGGCAGAAAAGGTAACAATGTGCGTTGCATGACGGACATAAAATGAAATTTTTAGCAAGTGGATCATGTATATGTGAAATTACACTCTGGATCACCCGCAAAAAAAAAAAAGATACACTCCGGATAATCCGTAAGATATACAAAAATAAGACTATGCTTATTCCAAGGCTAGTCAAATAAAAGGAATAAACTGACTAATTGTATGGACTGCACATATATCTTTTTACTCGACCTACTGCTTCCATACTATAAATACGGACCAGCTCTGCATCCCATAGCACACAAAAAGCCAGAGAATCACACAAATATTACTTTCTCTTCTGGATAGGTAGTCACCACACCCATCCGCTTGAAGCCTAGTGTCTTGAAATGGCCACTCCTCTTCCCCAAACATACCTTACTCAGTGTTGCCTGCCGTGTGAAAAGGAGCTAAACTTGGTATTGTACTTGCACCAAGTCGTAGGACCAAACGCCAATCAAAAGACAATCATACCAACAAAACCCGGTGAGAGTTTGTTTGGTATCACTGCTGTTAATAACTGGGCCATAGTTGATGCCCCAGATTTCAAAGCAAAGGTCGTTGGTCATGCACAAGGCATTCATGTCATGGCTGATCAACCAAGTGTTGGCTATTACAACTCTTTCAACCTTGCGTTTGTGGAGGGAAGGTAAAACCTTGTGTACTTGCATAGAACAATAAATAATTCCATGACCGTTATTCTTATCTAGTGCTTATGTTGAAGGCATTATCGTAGTATATTTGATCACAGAGTTTTTATTTTGTTAGACAGCATAGAATTGTGTAACTTCTTTGAGACTTCTGATTTTTTTTTTGTGAACTAGCTTCAAGGGAGCGACTCTTCAGGTGATGGGGATTTTTAATCCCGTGGGGGAATGGGCCATTATCGGTGGAACTGGAGAACTTACTGTGGCACGTGGTACTATCAAATACAAAATACTCCAGGAGTCTGCTGGCATTGAGAGTATTCGAGAACTGAATATTCGCGCATTCTACACGCCCCCGAGTGCACTAGTTGTAAGTTCCAAGAAACATTATAGATATTTACAACACCATATATCAATTGAATATTTTTACACTTCAAATGTGTGTCAGTATGGTATGGTGTATATATAACGTTAATTACCTTGATGATCTAATGAATAGACTTGACTCAATCCTACAAGTTAGTTTAGATTACCTTAAACTAATGATCCAACGAATGGTCAATTTTCTACATATTTTCTAAGACTAGAGAAATATCCTTGACCAAATTTCTCCCATTTTTGTACAGGTCAAGGGCGCATGATGGGATCAACTGCCCGATGAAAAGGCACTACTCATGGGACATTAATAATATCTATATAAATAGTGAGCATATTGATGTCTATCAGTGTTGCGAGTCTGAAGACTCCCCTATTTTATTTTATATAAAATAATGCATGGATTACAGTGTATGAGCTGATTATCCATGTTTCCGTTGTTCAACCTTTAATGTAATGTTTGATTGAGTGTATTGGATCTTATACTTTATACGTATGACCCACATCTTATATAAGTGAGAAAAGTGTGGCTTAGTTGGCATCACACTGTGTCCATAACTTGCACACGTGCTTTTGTTTGTCTATGCGGCAACGGGGCTGCGCCATCTGACTGAGTGGTCATGAGGCTCGACTTAGATGGAGAAATGTAACTGAAAATTATAGCAAGTGGATCATTTGTTAAACTATTCTGTTTCAAGCAAGGTCAGTCAAACAAGAGGAATTAAATGACTAAGCCCATGGTCTTTACATGTATGTTGTGATTGAACTACTCTTCTGTTCCTTTAAGGAAGGCCAGGTCATCCTAATAGATCTCGGAGCTCCATCCTATTGGTCATTTCTCTGATGTAATAATAACAACACCATTGCCAAGCAAATAGCCATTTAGCATTTTGTCATCAGTTGTATAAGGGATACGGTAGCAACATAACTCACATAAACAAATTTAATTGAAAATCATACATATCAACAAGCTCATTAATTTGAGTATACGCACTGGTATTATATTTGATGCAACAAAAACAAAACTAAATGTTTCTTGTAAGGCCTGTCGAACAAAGGGAATAGAATGACTACACTTGTGTTCTTATTTGTGAATTCAACTATCAAATGAAAAATTCATGGCATTCCATGTCCTCATCGATTTAGCCATCCATCTTGTTGACCACTCCCCTACCGAGCAATTAGTCATTTTAGTATATTGTGCTTCGTAGTGTGAGTAGTAGTAGAAGAAATAGTAACAACGCAACTACAGGAAAATTTTGATCCAAAATCATAGCAAGTGGCTAGTTCATTTGAGTATATGCTCTAAATAGTCTATCCGATATAACAAAATAAAACTATATGTCCCGCAAGGCCGGCCAAACAGAAATAATATAATGACTAAGCTTTTTGTCTCCACATATATTTATGAATCGAACTAGTCCAACTATTTCGTAAGACATGACATCTAAGGGTTCTATCATGTTATCAACTCCTCTGCCATGAGGATTATTGCGTTGCTGCCAAGCAATCAACAACTTCGGTATTTTGTGCTTCAGAGTGTGACAATAGTAGATGAAATGGTAGCAGCGCAACTGCGAAAAAACTTAATGGAAGCCCTGGTGGTATGGACTCCAGCTTCTACCGGTCACGTGGGCCTCCGTCTCCCCCGACATCAAGCGCCTCTTCCATGCGTTCCATAACAGTGACATCGATCTAGGCAGCATCAACTATGTGCTCATCATGTTGCTCCCGAAGAAGGAGAAGATCCTCGCCCTAGTCTCCTACCGTCTGGTTTCCTTGCAAAATTGTAGCATAAAGATCCTATGCAAGGGTATCATCGCAACCCTAGGCTGTAGTGACAAATTTGGGAGATTATTGATCCTGACAAGTCAGGGCTCATCACAGACTCCATCATCTTGGGGAACTTCGTCTAGGCGATGGGGACTCTAGTGCTCCCACAAGCATGCCAAAACCACGCTTGTGCTCAAGCTCGACTTTGCCAAGGCACCTGACTGCATCAATTGGTCAAGTATTCGACGAATCCTCGAGGCTCATGTGTTCCCACCAAGATGTTGTGGGCGAATGGATGCTATCTTACAGACCACGTGATCCGCCGTTGTCCTCAACAGGATCCCAGGGAAGTGGATTCACTAGAAGAGTGGCAGCGGTAGGGGGCCCTCGTCTCCACCTACCTCTACCAGGTGATTACCAGCGCGCTTCAGTACGCCGATGATACAGTCATAATCATTAGTCTAAATACCGATACAGCTGCCCACCTCAAGCACATCCAACGACTCTCGTCATCTACTTCACGAAAAAAACAACATTGTCCCGATGAACGTCAACGAGTGTGGCCTTATTAGTTCTAGCTTTTACTAGTGGTGCTACACCCACCACTACATTCACTAGAAATATGGAACTAATGACAACATGCCTGACTAGTGCAAGTTCTCCGCCATTGTGAATTGCCAACCCTAAGCGTGAATGCAGAACTACTTCTACCATTCTTTTAAGGGAAATGCAGTCTGTGTCCCCATCTCCTTTTATTGACAATATATTTGGCGGTATTCAAAGCAAGTGGCACTCCAGTTAATATAGAATCTTTCTAAATGATATGTGGTTCTGTCATAATAATATATAGGTTTGGCATAATGGGATAAGCTAGAGCATATACATGTTGGCCTTGGCATGCATGCATGGAGTCCAAACAACTCCTAGATAAACTGTATTATTTAAACACCATAGCAGGTCCGAGGTCCTATATGGTCAAGCCTTCTAGCGCTTCTGGTCTTATGGATAATGCATTATACGTTGTCTTCTAGCTCTGGGTTACATGCTACATTACACACACCGATGGAGGTCCTGTAAACAATCTGATGAGACACATGGAAGTCATTGTCCTGCGCTGGGTTTTGGCTCCAACAAAATAGTCTGGATGAGTTGATGGTAGGAGGTTGGAGGACAACCTTCTAGTCCTAACCGAAATAGAGATAGGATCAATAGAGGTTCTAAAATTAAGACAACTTCAATTGACTTATTGCCTTATGTAGGACAAGCTATCCTTTTTTTATTAACGGAAAAAGGCTCTTTACTTACCCCATGTACTTGAGAATTGTGGGTCATACTCTCCATTCTGAATTAATTATCTAGGTTTGTCCTATGTCAAACTGCATTAAGTTTGATAAATAGATGCAAAAATATGCTAAGATCAACAATATCAAATATTGATTGTACAAGATTAATCTAGAAGAACTAATTTTTTGTGGTACATGCTGATATATTTTCCAATAAATTAGGTTAAACTTTAAAAAGTCCGACCAAGCTACGGCAAAACTAGGTCGCCGATTCATTTAGACTGGAGGGAATAGCAAGTATTACCATGTGATAACCAGGAAGGCACAGTTACCCATTGTGAGTACCCCTAAATTTTTTCACGTGTCAGCCCGGCCGGATGTTCTGTAGCACCGTTCCATGTGTTCCATTACAAGCCAAAATGCTCTAGAGAAGCCTTGACCTTGTTGCTTTTGCTGAGCTGCTCACTGAACATTTTGCACGAGCAGTCCCTGACAACCACAAGGACAAGCACGTCATGCTAGCTCTAACCAAAGATTCTATTCTACAGGATAGATTTTCCTTTCCATTACAGTGTCTTGCAAGGCACGTCAAACAAAGGAATAAAATGACCGTTTTTATAAGGAAGTCCTTGTCACCATCTTTTGTTATTGACATTGTGTTTGGCCGCAAACAGGGGTACCAGTGAGGCTGAGCTGGGAGTGAACCGGAACCGGTGGCAATGCGGCTGGCACCAGCGTTGCAAGTGGAGGCAAGTCTGAGGCTTGGCATGCGTGTGTGGGCGCTGGGCCGGGGGGGTGGGGGGGGGGGGGGGTGGGGTGTATTTTTATATACAGGGCGGCGTTCAAGGCGGTGACTGTAGGAGACGTAGTGGGCCATCACGTCAGTCTGATGAGCAAGAAGGTAAACAATTCGTGGGAAGTATAATGATTTGAGGAAGAAGATGCTGACCCGGTTGTCCATTTCCAAACCAAGGGCTCTCACAAGATCGACTAGCTGCAATTGTTTTTGAGGCAACATGTAAATAGTCGGCCCCGACCCCATGGTGAGTAAGAAAACCAATATGCACTATATTTATGCCTCCGCCAACCTTCTCAATGAAATTGACGGTCTCGCTAAGTTAAGATATGAGCAAATTTTTTGTCCTTTACTCATCTTCAAACGGTTGTCCATCTATACTCCCAAAGTTAAGTACTTGGCCCCCTCCAAGTCAAACAAAAATAGAGACAATAGAGAAAGCCCATTGTAAAGCCCACTCATGGCCCGCTGCTAGTCCTAAGTACACTAGTAGAAAACCGGCCTATTGTCCCGGTTCGTAAGGGCCTTTAGTCCCGGTTCCTGAACCGGGACTAAAGGGTCGTTACTAATACCCTCACCCTTTAGTCCCGGTTCAAACCAGAACCGGGACAGATGGGCCTCCACGTGGCCTGTGCGCCGAGCCCAAGCAGGAGGGCCTTTGGTCCCGGTTGGTAGCACCAACCGGGACCAATAGGCATCCACGCGTCAGCATTTTTGTGTCTGGGGTTTTTGGTTTTTTTTTTTGAAAGGGGGGGGGGGGGAGGGGGGTTTGGGGATTTTGGGGGGTTAATTTAGGTATTTCATATATTGTGTTAGCTAGATAGCTAATTAATAGAGAGAAGTGTCCTCTCTTATGTCCGTGCTTGGTCGACGTTACGTACTAAACATACGTATAGAGAAGACTAGGCATATGCTAGCTAGTAAGCAAACGAAGGAAACAGAAGATCGTGATGAACATATATGCATACAGAGAGAAGTGATATCGACCACATCTCCTTCTCCGAGAGATTGGTCGAACAACAAGTTCTCGTATATCTATCGTCCGACACTACCGGCTACATATATACAATAATTATCTTTTACAAATATAATCTCTTAAATTACGGACGCCTGGTCCACATAGTATTCTCCGTCTTCAGCGATCACGTGGTCAAGAAAAAATGCCGCCAATTCCTCTTGAATTGCTCGCATGCGATCTGGTCCTAGGAGTTCATTCCGCTGCCGAAACATCTAATTTGAAGAAGGGGGTCAATACACACACACACACACACACACACACACACACACACACACACACACACACACACACACACACACACACACACATATATATATATATATATATATATATATATGAATGAATGAAACTCAACACAAATGATGGTAATAAACAAAAATTGTGAATATTATTTCTTACGCACTTCATATTGTTTCTCAGAGTACCCGCCCCGCTCACAGGTCGTGTGGCGGATGGACTCGCAGACGTAGTATCCACAGAAATCATTCCCTTGTTCCTGCCACAACCATTTTACAAGAAATAGAGGTCAATTAAACAGATAAGCAAGAATGCCAAATGGTATTGATGGAACTAGCGCTTGAATCAATAGCTAGGAGACGCGCGGAACATGGTACTATAGTACTTACTTTCGGGTATCTAAATTCCAGCTCCTTCGGGAGTCCCGGGGAATTTGTGCTGAATTTTCTCCAAACACTGCCAGACAAAAGAAAACAATTACTTGATATCAGGAAATGAACAAATTTGCTGATATGATGGATAATGATCGATTTAACTTACTTCTTGAGGATTTCAGTCATGTCCGCATACTCCTGGGGATCTTTTCGTCTCGAGTCCAAGACAGTTACTACTCCCTTCTCAAGCCTAATCTCCAGGAGAATATAGTGGTAACTGCGAACGCATGCATAACTCATCAATTACATTACTATAACCTGGACTAATATATAAGGGAAACCGAATATGCACAAGACAACACTCACTTGAAGTTGTAAGGAAAGAGTATTATATTTTTGTGTTCATTTATTTTGAATGATCGTAGCAACCTGGCCTCGGTATCTGTGGCATGATCTTTAACCTGAATTGCATCTATGAGATTTGTGTTAATGAACCCAATATCACCGATTTGTCTTTTCTTCAATTCGGCGATCTTCAATCTGCATAATATAGTGAGGATAATTATAAATACATGCAATGAAAGAGCTGAGCTATGTAGAGAGACTTAATGATAGAAGTAGTAGTACTTACAGACAGTAGCAGGTGACCGTTGCTTTATCGAGGGCCAATTGATTGAAAAACTGATAGAACTCCTCAAATGGAACATGCAACAGTTCAATTCCAACGAGGTCATGCTCCGGTTTAACTCTCATATACAAAGTATTCCTCCCCCAGACTCTCTGCAGGTTTTCATGTACCAATCATGCAATCTTCGCATCATCGTTGTTAGAGATCTTTCATCTTTGACGAGAGGCTTCCCGTACTCGTATCTGTGTATCTGCACGTCCAAGAAACCATAATATACATCGTCGGGCAGATAATCGTCAGGATTGTTATAACCGGGCGCCATCCTCGGATCGACGCTAGGCACCTTGAGCGGGGGGCACGATTGCTTTGCTTGTTCGCCGAGCTGGGCAATTTGTTTCCCAGCTCCTCGTCGTTCTTTCAGCCTTTTATCACTGACTGTACTTCCCGACCGCGACGCTTCGGCCCATGTCTTTGCAATAATGCGCTCATAGTTGCCTTTCGGCGGAGACTTGGGTGGTTTTGCCAGGGCAGCCAGAGTGCACTTCACTTTCACCCGATCTAGCTTCTCCTTCGGAGGTGGGTTTCTCTTTGCTTTCAACCCTTCAAACCAGTCATCCACCTCGGTTTGCACGATCCTCGCGTTCTCCTCCGGGGTCCTCTCGTATGGTAACTTCTCTGGAGTCTTGAGAGAAGGACCGAATCTGTATTTGCTCCCGCCTCTGGCTGTACTGCTAGACGCCGGCAGAGCAGACGGAGCGGCAGTCTTCTTGACTTGCTTACGAGGCGGAGGAGAAGGACTACGACGTGCCGGAGCAGCTGCCGGTGCGGCGGCGGGTCTCTTCCGCCCTTGCTGACGAGGCGGAGAAGGAGGAGGCTGGCTGCTCGGGCGCGCCGGCGCAGGCGGAGGAGGCGGAGTGCCGCCACGCGCCGAAGAAGGAGCCGGCCGAGGGCCCTGGTCGTCACTCGCCGGAGAAGGAGGCGGTGGAGGAGGCGGAGTGCCCTGACTCACCGGAGGAGGAGGAGGAGGAGGCGGAGGCGTCCAGTTCGGAAGGTTGATGAGCTCCTTCCGCCATAGGCATGGAGTCTTCAGAGCAGAACCCAGCCGAGTCTCCCCTTCTCCGGTAGGGTGGTCAAGCGAGAGGTCCTCAAATCCCTCCGTTATTTCATCCACCATCACCTTAGCATATCCTTCTGGAATCGGCCAGTAGTGAAAAGTTGCGCCGGGTTCATTAGGAAAAACAGAGCCAACAGCCGCCTTGACCTTCAAATTCATCCATTGCGTCATAAGGTGGCAAATTTGAGCCTCTGTGATAGCATCCACGGGATAGCTGGCAGGAGCCGTCAAGACAAGCTCCGGCTGAAGCAGCTCGGTGGAAGCGACGCTGCTTCTCCGCTGAGATGGCGGGGCAGCTTCTGGGGAAGCTTCGGCAGGTCGGTTGCTGCGATTTGCTTCTCGTTCCTCTATCCCGAGTACCCTTGCTTTAAGCGTCTGCAGTTCGGACTGTTGCACTTGCTTCCTCCTCTCCTAGCTTTTGTAACCGCCTGCGTCCGGAAACCCAACCTTCCATGGAATGGAGCCTGGCGTGCCTCGTGTCCGTCCAGGGTGCTCAGGATTCCCGAGGGCCTTTGTGAGCTCGTCGTTCTCTCTGTCTGGAAGGAACGTCCCTTCCTGCGCTGCTTTGATATAGTACCGAAGATTCTTCAAGGGAATGTCACGTTGCTCGTCCATCCAAATGCACTTCCCTGTTACAGGGTCCAAGGTTCCGCCAGCCCCGAAGAACCAAGTCCGGCAACGGTCTGGCCAGCTCATTGTCTCTGGTTCGATCCCTTTTTGAACCAGATCATTCTCAGCCTTGGCCCACTTAGGCCGGGCTACCAGGTAGCCACCTGACCCCGTGCGATGGTGATGCTTCTTCTTCGCAGCATTTTTCTTGTTTGTCTCCGACATCTTCTTACTCTTTTCCGATGTCTTGTGGGCCACAAGTGCAGGCCAGTCATCTCTGATCTTCTCATATATGCCCTTGAATTCTGGTGTCTCTTTTTTCTCGACAAACCTATTCAGGTCTTTCTTCCACCTCCTGAATAGGTCTGCCATCCTCTTAAGAGCAAAAGACTTGATTAATTCCTCTTTAACTGGCTTCTCCGGATCATCCTCTGGCGGTAGGGTGAAATTTGTCTTCAGCTCATTCCAAAGATCATTTTTCTGCATATCATTGACGTAAGACACCTCAGGGTCTTCAGTAGCCGGCTTGAACTATTGTTGGATGCTGATCGGGATCTTGTCCCTAACCAGAACCCCGCACTGAGCAACAAATGCCTTCTTTGTTCGGATGGGTTCAGTAGGTTGGCCGTCGGGCGCGATTGCTATGATCTCAAACCTTTCATCCGACCTCAACTTTCTCTTCGGGCCTCGTCTCTTTACCTCAGTTGTGCTCGATCCGGAGGGCTAGAAAAAAGAACAAAGACTTAATTAATATGTGTACATACCAAAACAATGAATGCATCAATTAGCTAGTCAGCACAGGATTAACTAATATATATACCTGGCCGGACTCGGTTCGGTCACCGGACTCGTTTCGGTCACCGGAGCCGTCCTCACGTTCTTCTTCTTGCACCGGCATTAGGTCACTAGAGCCAGCTTCTTCACCCTCTCCTTCCAGACTACCATCGGTGTTGTTGAGATACAACGAGACGGCATCACTTCCTTCTGTGATTATGTCCCTCAACATCGCTTCTCTTGCTTCGTCTCGGGCGATAGTGTCCATAGTTTCTACAAATATTTACAACATGGCAATTATTATTCAAACATGACAAATGGATATATTAGTGGCAAACGTAGAACTAGCTAGCTAATCATAGTAAGGAATCATATATATCGGAAACGAGGGTCGTCGAGGGTCGCCGAACGGTAGAGGAAACCCTAAATAGCAAGTATCGTGGGTGTGAGATACAAGTGGCCGTCGGTGTCGGACACTACATCCACGTCCCACAAGTGACGTGGGCGTCGAAGCCCGCGTCACTTGTGGGACGTGGATGTAGTGTCCGACACCGACGGCCACATGTATCTCACACCGACGATACTTGCTATTTAATTAGGGTTTCCTCTATCGCTCGGCGACCCTCGTTCACGATAAAAAAAGAGGAAGAAGAAGAAAAAAAAGAGGAGAAGAAAAAAAAAGAGGAGAAGAAAAAAAAAAGAGGAGAAGAAAGAATAGAGGAGAAGAACTCCTCTATTCTTTCTTCTCCTCTTTTTTTCTTCTTCTTCCTCTTCTTTTTTTATCGGAAACGAGGGTCGTCGAGGGTCGCCGAACGGTAGACGAAACCCTAAATAGCAAGTATCGTGGGTGTGAGATACAAGTGGCCGTCGGTGTCAGACACTACATCCACGTCCCACAAGTGACGTGGGCGTCGAAGCCCGCGTCACTTGTGGGACGTGGATGTAGTGTCCGACACCGACGGCCACATGTATCTCACACCGACGATACTTGCTATTTAATTAGGGTTTCCTCTACCGCTCGGCGACCCTCGTTCACGATAAAAAAAGAGGAAGAAGAAGAAAAAAAAAGAGGAGAAGAAAAAAAGAGGAGAAGAAAGAATAGAGGAGAAGAACTCCTCTATTCTTTCTTCTCCTCTTTTTTTCTTTTTCTTCCTCTTCTTTTTTTATCGGAAACGAGGATCGTCGAGGGTCGCCGAACGGTAGAGGAAACCCTAAATAGCAAGTATCATGGGTGTGAGATACAAGTGGTCGTCGGTGTCGGACACTACATCCACGTCCCACAAGTGACGTGGGCGTCGAAGCCCGCGTCACTTGTGGGACGTGGATGTAGTGTCCGACACCGACGGCCACATGTATCTCACACCGACGATACTTGCTATTTAATTAGGGTTTCCTCTCTACCGCTCGGCGACCCTCGTTCACGATAAAAAAAGAGGAAGAAGAAGAAAAAAAAAAGAGGAGAAAAAAAAAAGAGGAGAAGAAAGAATAGAGGATAAGAACTCCTCTATTCTTTCTTCTCCTCTTTTTTTCTTCTTCTTCCTCTTCTTTTTTTATCCTCTTCTTCCTGTCATGTTCGACGACCCTCGTTCCCGATAAAAAAAAGAGGAAGAAGAAGAAAAAAAAGAGGAGAAGAAAGAACAGAGGAGAAGAAGCTCCTCTATTCCTCCTTCTTCTTCTCCTTCTTTCTCGACTTATTTTCCTTTTCCTTATTTTACTTTTTCGTCTCCACTAACATAAAATGCACTAACCTAAAATGCAACAAACATAAAATGCACTAAATCGATCAACTAACCTAAAATCAGTGATAAAATGCACTAACCTAAAATCGATATCTACTAACAACCTAAATAAAAAATTAATACATATATGAAAAAACATATATAAACAAAAAAATGCTATGAACATTATATTCATACATACATATATAGTCACATCCATTCATCATATAGCTATAAACAAAAAAATTAATACAAATATGGAAAAACATATGAACACAGAGCCACGACGGCGGCGGCTCACAATGGGGGCGGCCGGCGAGGGCGACGGCGGCGGCGGCGAGGGCGTCGGCGACGACCACTGCGGGCCGGGGCAGGGGCGTGGCCGGCGACGACGGCGACAGTGGGGGGCGGGTCGTGGGGCAGGGGCGCGACCGGGCGCGCTCTGGGGCGACGGCGACGACGACGACGGGCGCGGTCGACAACGACGGCGACGGCGTTGGCGGGGGCGGGCGGCGGGCGGCGTCGGGGCAGCACCTGGCGGCAACGGGGCAGGGGCGACGACGGGGGCGCGCGGACGGCGTCTGGGCGGCGGGCGGCGTCGGGGCAACTGGCGATGTGTTCGTCAAATTTTCCTAAGTGATGTATATATAGCAAGACCATTGGTCCCGGTTCGTGAAACCAACCGGGACTAATGCCCCCCTTTAGTCCTGGTTGGAGCCACGAACCGGGACCAAAGGCCTCTTTTCAGCAGCCCAAAGGGCGGGAAGCGGCGGCCTTTGGTCCCGGTTGGTGGCACCAACCGGGACTAAAGAGGGGGCATTGGTCCCGGTTGGTTCTACGAACCGGGACCAATGCCTCCTTTGGTCCCGGTTCGTCCCACCAACCGGGACCATAGGCGTGTGTTGCCCCGAACCCAAATGTTTAGTCCCACCTCGCTAGTTGAGAGGGAGGCGCACCTGTTTATAAGGTGCGTTGCGCCATCCCTCTCGAGCTCCTCTCTAAAGCAGGCTTTCGGGCCTAACACTGCAATCTGTGCCTGTGGGCCTACTGGGCCTCCCTCGGGCCTGAATCCTGGCCCATGGTAGTCGTATTCAGGCCGTGGGGCCCAGTAGGTGGCATTTTTTTTGTTTTTTTTGTTTCTACTTAGAACTAAATACTTATAGTTTTGTAGTGATTTCTTTTTTATTTTAGGTCACAAAAATTATAAACTTTCTGTTAGTACCATTAGTTTTAAAATTTGAATAGTTTAACTTTGAATTTTTTAAAATTTGTGTGAATCACTAGTTTATGAATAACTTTACTATAAAAAATTCCTGCTATTTAATATAAACTTTTTTAGCTTTTAAACTTTTTTAGTTTTAGAAAAATTATAAAATTTTAAACTTTCTTGCTTTATAGTTTTAGAAAAATTATAAACTTTCTGTTAGTGCCATTAGTTTTCAAATTTGAAAACACTTTTTTAGTTTTCTAGTTTTCTTTGTTGCTTTATTTTGTTTTTGCTATATTTTTTAATTATTTTTGCTTTTAGGTCAGCAAAATTATGAACTTTCTGTTAGTGCCATTAGTTTTCAAATTTGAATAGTTAAAGTTTGAATTCTTTGAAATTTGTGTGAATCACAAGTTTGTGATTAACTTTAATAAAAAAAATTAACATAGATGCACCTACTCGTCTGTTTTCAAATGAATTCTAAAATACTTGGCATAACATACTCGTCTGTTACAAATTTGGCATGGTATCATCATAATAGTTGCGGGAGAAATTCTTCACTTTTTCTTCGCTTGTGTCATTTGCTTATTGCGCCGTAACCATGGATAATCTTCAGCGTTCATCAGGATGCTTGGGTCAGCCTTGACATTGAAGGGAGGAATTTCATGAAACCTTTCATAATCTTCAGACATGTCTGTCTTGCCATCCACTCCCAGGATATCCCTTTTTCCTGAAAGAACTATGTGGCGCTTTGGCTCATCGTATGATGTATCCGTTTCCTTATCTTTTCTTTTTCTCGGTCTGGTAGACATGTCCTTCACATAGATAACCTGTGCCACATCATTGGCTAGGACGAACGGTTCATCAGTGTACCCAAGATTTTTCAGATCCACTGTTGTCATTCCGTACTGTGGGTCTACGTACCCCGCCTCCTGACAGATTGACCCATTTGCACTTAAACAAAGGGACCTTAAAATCTTGTCCGTAGTCAAGTTCCCATATGTCCACTATGTAACCATAATATGTGTCCTTTCCCTTCTCGGTTGTTGCATCAAAGCGGACACCGCTGTTTTGGTTGGTGCTCTTCTGATCTTGGTCAATCGTGTAAAATGTATTCCCATTTATCTCGTATCCTTTGTAAATCAATGCAGTCAAAGATGGTCCCCTGGACAACAAGCACAACTCATCACAAATAGTGTTGTCACCTCTGAGACGTGCTTCCAACCAACTGCTGAAAGTCCTGATGTGTTCACATGTAATCCAGTCGTCGCACTGCTCCGGGTCTTTGGAGCGCAGACTGTTCTTGTGTTCATCGACATACGGGGTCACCAAGGTAGAGTTCTGTAGAACTGCGTAGTGTGCTTGAGACCAAGAATGCCCGTCCCTGCATATTATTGAGTCCGCTCCTAGCGTGCCTTTTCCAGTCAGTCTCCCCTCATACCGCGATTTAGGGAGACCTATCTTCTTAAGGCCAGGAATGAAGTCAACACAAAACCCGATGACATCCTTTGTTTGATGGCCCATGGAGATGCTTCCTTCTGGCCTATCACGGTTACGGACATATTTCTTTAGGACTCCCATGAACCTCTCAAAGGGGAACATATTGTGTAGAAATACGGGCCCCAGAACGACAATCTCGTCGACTAGATGAACTAGGACATGCGTCATGATATTGAAGAAGGATGGTGGGAACACCAGCTCGAAACTTACAAGACATTGCGCCACATCACTCCTTAGCCTTGGTACCATTTCTGGATCGATCACCTTCTGAGAGATTGCATTGAGAAATGCACATAGCTTCACAATGGCTAATCAGACGTTTTCCGGTAGAAGCCCCCTCAATGCAACCGGAAGCAGTTGCGTCATAATCACGTGGCAGTCATGAGACTTTAGGTTCTGGAACTTTTTCTCTGGAATATTTATTATTCCCTTTATATTCGACGAGAAGCCAGTCGGGACCTTCATACTGAGCAGGCATTCAAAGAAGATTTCTTTCTCATCTTTCGTAAGAGCGTAGCTGGCAGGACCTTCATACTGCTTCGGAGGCATGCCGTCTTTTTGGTGCAAACGTTGGAGGTCCTCCCGTGCCTCGGGTGTATCTTTTGTCTTTCCATACACGCCCAAGGCCTAGCAGGTTCACGCAAAGGTTCTTCGTCACGTGCATCACGTCGATTGAAGAGCGGACCTCTAGGTCTTTCCAGTAGGGTAGGTCCCAAAATATAGATTTCTTCTTCCACATGGGTGCGTGTCCCTCAGCGTCATTGGAACAGCTAGTGTGCCGGCACCCTTTCCAAAGATTACGTGTAAATCATTGACCATAGCAAGTACGTGACCACCGGTACGCATGGCGGGCTTCTTCCGGTGATCTGCCTCGCCTTTGAAATGCTTGCCTTTCTTTCGACATTGATGGTTGGTCGGAAGAAATCGACGATGGCCCAGGTACACATTCTTCCTGCATTTGTCCAGGTATATACTTTCTGTGTCATGTAAACAGTGTGTGCATGCGTGGTATCCTTTGTTTGTCTGTCTTGAAAGGTTACTGAGAGCGGGTCAATCGTTGATGGTCACGAACAGCAACGCCTTTAGGTTAAATTCCTCCTGTCCGTGCTCATCCCACGTACGTACACCATTTCCATTTCACAGCTGTAAAAGTTCTTCAACTAATGGCCTTAGGTACACATCAATGTCGTTGCCGGGTTGCTTAGGGCCTTGGATGAGAATTGGCATCATAATGAACTTTCGCTTCATGCACATCCAAGGAGGAAGGTTATACATACATAGAGTGACCGGCCAGGTGCTGTGATTGCTGCTCTGCTCCCCGAAAGGATTAATGCCATCCGCGCTTAAAGCAAACCATACGTTCCTTGGGTCCTTTGCAAACTCATCCCAGTACTTTCTCACGATTTTTCTCCACTGCGACCCGTCAGCGGGTGCTCTCAACTTCCCGTCTTTCTTACGGTCCTCACTATGCCATCGCATCGACTTGGGATGCTCTCCGTTTCTGAACAGACGTTTCAACCGTGGTATTATAGGAGCATACCATATCACCTTCGCAGGAACCCTCTTCCTGCGGGGATCGCCGTGAACATCACCAGGGTCATCTCGTCTGATCTTATACTGCAATGCACCGCATACCGGGCATGCGTTCAGATCCTTGTATGCACCGCGGTATAGGATGCAGTCATTAGGGCATGTATGTATCTTCTCCACCTCCAATCCTAGAGGGCATACGACCTTCTTTGCTGCGTATGTACTGTCGGGCAATTCGTTATCCTTTGGAAGCTTCTTCTTCAATATTTTCAGTAGCTTCTCAAATCCTTTGTCAGGCACAGCATTCTCTGCCTTCCACTGCAGCAATTGCAGTACGGTACCGAGCTTTGTGTTGCCATCTTTGCAATTGGGGTACAACCCTTTTTTGTGATCCTCTAACATGCGATCGAACTTCAGCTTCTCCTTTTGACTTTCGCATTGTGTCCTTGCATCGACAATGACACGGCGGAGATCACCATCATCGTGCACATCGTCTGGTTCCTCTTGATCTTCAGCACCTTCACCCGTTGCAGCATCATTGGGCACATCGTCTGGTTCCTCTTGATCTTCACCAGCTCCCCCCGTTGCAGCATCACGGTATTCAGGGGGCACGTAGTTGTCATCGTACTCTTCTTCTTCGTCGTCTTCCATCATAACTATTTCTCCGTGCCTCGTCCAAACATTATAGTGTGGCATGAAACCCTTGTAGAACAGGTGGGTGTGAAGGATTTTCCGGTCAGAGTAAGACTTCGTATTCCCACAATCAGGGCATGGACAACACATAAAACCATTCTGCTTGTTTGCCTGAGCCGCATCGAGAAACTCATGCACGCCCTTAATGTACTCGGGGGTGTGTCTGTCACCGTACATCCATTGCCGGTTCATCTGCGTGCATTATATATAATTAAGTGTCCAAATTAATAGAAGTTCATCATCACATGCATTAAAAGCAAAGTACATACATAGTTCTCATCTAACAACATATAGCTCTCCAGAGCATCTAATTAATTAAACCATACATTAATTAAAACAAAGGCGATCATAATTGCAACCAAGGTAACAATTGATCCAACGGCATAATGATACCAAGCCTCGGTATGAATGGCATATTTTCTAATCTTTCTAATCTTCAAGCGCATTGCATCCATCTTGATCTTGTGATCATCGACGACATCCGCAACATGCAACTCCAATATCATCTTCTCCTCCTCAATTTTTTTATTTTTTCCTTCAAGAAATTGTTTTCTTCTTCAACTAAGTTTAACCTCTCGACAATAGGGTCGGTTGGAATTTCCGGTTCACATACATCCTATATAAATAAAATCTATGTCACGTTGGTCCGCATAATTATCATAAACAATAAATGAACCAATAGTTATAAAGATTAATATATATATACCACATCCGAATCATAGACAGGATGAGGGCCGACGGGGGCGGATACCAAAACCATCGCACTATATAAGATGCAATAATAAAAGTAATAAAATGATACAAGTATCTATCTAAACATACAAATAAGAATATTTTTCCTTTCAGAAAGAAGATAAGAGCAAGAGGCTCACCACGGTGGTGTCGGTGATGAGATCGGCGCGGGTGATCGACGGCGGTGAAGACAGGGGTGGGGCGTGACGGACCGCTAAATCTAGACAAATCTCGAGGAAAATGGAGCTTTGAGGTCGAGCTTCGAGAGGAGAAATCTTTTTGATATTCCACTTTAGTTTCTACATTGTTTTCTGCAGTCTAACTTAAATCTCACATTCTCACACCTATACATCCTCTCCACTCTAGATCACTCTTGCTCCTTCCGAGTTTATAAAGCAAGTTCTTGGAACAACCGGTACAGTTGGAGGAGAGACAGTTGTTACATCACTTACCTTGGTCAGCAGCGTTACAACATATGGGCCTTTTGGAAAAGCAAATGGCACCCCTTTTAGCAGCCAGGTTCCAGA
The DNA here is from genome assembly GCA_032464435.1 of Aegilops umbellulata. NCBI lineage: Eukaryota > Viridiplantae > Streptophyta > Magnoliopsida > Poales > Poaceae > Aegilops > Aegilops umbellulata. The sequence goes on from CP136054.1 coordinate 11,950,332, forward strand.
TGGTAACAACATTGGGGGATTCTATGCACGTGCTGGGGGGTCTGTCAATGCACTTGGCGTTTACGCGTGCCCAATTTAGCACAATGCATGTGTTAACTTGCATAAGAATCTTCTTTCCCCGGTCGATGCCTTGCTTTCGTTTCCAGCATTGCAACAGTTAATAAGCAGATCGAGAAGGCTTTTCCTTGTCGCGATCTTGTGTACTATGTGTTTCCTTTTCGTTATGTGTGCCTTTTGCTACTGTCTACATGTACTTGCTTGAAAGTAAAACGATGTACTAAGAACTTGATGAGACTTGCCTCTTTGTTCTTCAATTCATACAAACCGAGCTTGTCTTTCGTACCTCTCTGTCTCTCTCTCTCTCTGTCTCTCTCTCTCTCTCTCTCTCTCTCTGTCTCTCTCTCTCTCTCTCTCTCTCTCTCTCTCTCTCTCTCTCTCTCTCTCTCTCTCTCTCTCTCTCTCTCTCTCTCTCTCTCTCTCTCTCTCTCTCTCTCTCTCTCTCTCTCTCGTGTTGTTCCTACACGACAATGGTAAAAAAATTCACAGCTACAATTTCGCAACACAATTAGATATATTGCAATTCCTAGATCTGCATATATCAAGTAAAGGTGCACAAATGATTTATGAAAAATCATAAACATAAGTTGTAAAAATAGCTTCAGGAAAATAATAAAGTTTAGGTATTCAAATATGACAGAAACACTCTTCCATGCATTAGTGGCCAAATCCACTGACATCTGGATATGTAGGTAATAGTGGCAAGAATAGCTTAAATACTAATACCACCCCCTTTCAAGGAGGCAAAGTACTTGATCGTCAATATGGATACAGTTGTTAGTTGTTAATCATATACTAATATTACCACCTTTCAAGTCATCTTCTGTCAACTTGTTCTTCTAGATCCTCCAGAGCAAAAGGTTCATGGGGAGATTAAAATTAATTCAGTTGTTAGTCGTAAGAACAAACATAACCATCTAGGTGAGTCTTAACCAAAGCAAAGAGTCGTAATTAATACCGAATATCCAAATTCCTAGACTACTCCGTGAGCGGAGGCGGGATGCTTAGAAGGCCAGGGAACGCCAGAAAGCCATGCAGGAGTAAACAGGGCGGGAACCACCTCGAAAGCAATGCATTCTTTGCGCTGCAGATAATGTAGTACTACTACTATGCTATGCCATGATTGTTGCTCGCTTTGGTTGAACTTTGACCTTTATCATCTTAAGATTCAGATACTTGTAATGTGGTTGAGAAACTTGTTGGACTTCTTGTAACTGAGCCGTGTGTACGTTTCTAAACCTTTCGTATGGTGTAGTACACCAACGATCGGTCTCCTCTGTAATGCCACGATGGGGGCTCTTCCCATCTATATTAACATGCAACCGGGACCTGAGAAGGTATCCCGTTTCCTGCAATTCCACATGGAATCAGAGCCACCTCTTCCAATGTCTAGCGATCTGATCTAGCCAAACTCACAAAAAAATTGATCGCTGGTCAGGATCATCGATCGATTCCCTCCCTCCTTCCCCATGGCAACCTCCTCTTCAACACCATCTCTGGCGGCGCTTCTGGGATCTCCTCCCTCGGAGAAACTCTCTCAGGAAAATCACATCTACTGGAAGATGCAGGTTCCACTGGTGGAAAAAGGGCCTTTGGTCGCGGTTCGCAACTGCCATTAGTCGCGGTTGCGCAACCGCGACCAAACAGGCGGGACTAAAGGCCCCCCCTTTAGTAGCGGTTGCTTAAGAATCGCGACTAAAGGCCCGTCCACGTGGGCGCCAGGTGGCCGTCGGGGCGGAGGACATTTAGTCGCGGTTCTTCTGGCCAACCGCGACTAAAGGCCGCTGCAGGTTTAGGGTTTTAGTCCCTCCCCTAAACCTGCCCCCCTAAACCTGTTTTCTGTTTAATTTGTATTGTTTTATTTCTTTTATGCTTTATTTTAATTTTGAAGGAGTTTCACATATTCTACGCTACTACATACATGCATATGAATGTACAATTTCAAACAAATTTGAAATTAGAATCAAAAAGAATTCAAGAGGAATATACAGTATATATTAAATATCATCGGATGACCATATACAATTTTGAACAAGTTTCCATACATAATTTAATGCATATAAAGTTCTACGTCCTCGTAATGGTGTTCTCCTTTAGGATGGAGGACTTCCCTCCTGAACCATCCAGCTAGTTCCTCTTGAAGTGGTCGGAAGCGAGCTTCTGGACTAAGCATCATCCGGAGGTTATTCCTCTGAGCATTGGTATCACTCGGAACCCGCTCAGAGGTGTATCTCCGGATCATCTCACAGACATAGTATCCACATAGATTGGTCCCCGCTGGCTGAATATCCCCAGCATTCTTAGCCTTTGACTTTTTGAATTCTAGCTCTTTTTTGAATTCACCGACCTTTGTATCTACGAACCGTCTCCAAACCCTACGAGGCAAAGAAAATTAAATGAACAAGAGAGTTATTAGTTACTTGATATTAGGAAATGAACGAAATAGGCCGATCGATATAGAGCGCAAATGAATGAAAATAATTACTTCTGCAGCATTCTTCTCATGTCGCCCCAAAGCTTTGGATCCATATTCAGAGAGTCGTGGACGAGACATTCTGAGGTGTCAACTTTAATTACTAGCAGAATCCAGTGGAACCTGCGGACGCGATACATGCACAGTACGTCATGCATAACTCATCGATTAGCCGGCCACATACCATGCATGGAGTAAACAAAAGAGAATGTGCTCAAGACAGAAACACTCACCCAAAATGGTAAGGAAATAGAATATCACTTTTGAGTTCCTGCTTTGTAAGAAACTGCCACAGGTCTGCCTCCATGTCGGCGGGGTGATGCCGCAACACATATCCATTAACGATGTGTGGGTCAATGAACCCAACATCATGGATGTTCCTTACTCTGCATTCCTTAATCTTCATTCTGCATGTATAATAGCGGACACAACAATATAGTTAGGACATATATATAGTGCAGGCAATATGAACGAGATAGGGTAGAAATAAATCACTTACAGAACGTAGCAACTGATGATAGATTTGTCGAGCTCGCGCAGATTGAAAAGCTGGAACAATTCACTCAGATGAATTTGTACATAGTAATGTTTGAAGTGATGCTCATATCTAACTTCCGCATAAATATATTCTTTGGCGTTTTTATTTTTTATGTAACCCTTGTACCATTTCAGCAGACCTTTCATTTGTGGAGGTAGATCCTTTTCCTGCGCAGGCTCGACGAGAGGCCCATTCTTCACATATGTAATTACTACCTCCTTCACTGGCGCCTCATCAAGGCCTAACAGTTCACGAAGAGTAATACCTAAGTTGGCCGCTTGTTCTCTGGCACTCGTTACAGTCAATCCAAGTGATGCCGCAGCTGCTATGATATCGGGGTCATCCGGACCGGCGGCTTTCACTATAAGCGGGGCAATCGATTGTTTACTTTGTTCCCCGAGCTGGGCAACTCGTTTACTTTGTTCCGGATCGGGGTCATCCGCCCGCTCTTTCTTCTCCTTCAACATGAGTGCCTGCCTACGAAATTCACGTGCATAGTCCTCAGGCAGATTCTTCGCGGCTTGGGACGGTGTGCTCAAAAATGACTTAGCCCACTTCTTTTGCTCATCAGAAAATACTGGCTTGGGCTCGGGCTCTCTTTTCTTCTTGCAGTCCGCCTTCCATTTCTCAAGATCAGCAGCCGCGGCCGCGGCAGTTTCCTCGGCACTACGTTCCCTAGGCCTTGTGGGGAGAGGCTTCAGTGATGGCTCCGGTACCTTTGTGGTCTTAGGTACATAAGGGTCCGGGTTAATAATCCAGGACTGCTTCTGCTTCTTTGCCGAAGGTGGATTGGGGGGCGGCGTCTGATCACCCGCCGGACGAGGACTGGGGGGCGGCGTCTGATCACCCGCCGGACGTTGTGGACTGGGAGGCGTCGACTGACGTGACGGAGGTGTAGGTGAACCGCCACCACCACCACCAGAGGCTCCGGTGCAGTACTTTCGATCGTCGGTGCATCTGCACCAGCCGGTGGGGCCTCCGTGGAAGCCACGCTGCTTCTCCGCTGCTGGCTTCCGAGATCCGCTGGATGATCTTCATGCTGCGCCCAAGCTGCATCTCTTTCGGCTACTAGTACACTCACGGTTTTCTTCATCACATCCATTTCCGATGCCAACCGCGCCACAACATCTGCTTCCCGATCCATCTTTCTCTTACGGCTTCTGTAACCATACGGGTCATCGTTCTGGGGGAACCCTATTTTCCACAGAATGTGCCCCATGCCTCGTACACGTCCTCCGTGTTCAGGATTCCCGAGGGCTTTTGTCAGTGCGTCGTTCTCTCTGTTGAACTTGATCTTCCCCTCTTGAGCATCCCTCATTGCGTCAATAAGGGCTTGGGTGGGTTTAATTATTTTGCCCTGGTAAACACACTCCCCTGTCTCCGGGTTCAGCGTTCCCCCATGCCCGTACCACCAGCTTTTGGCCCTTGGGTCCCATCCCTCCGTACCTGGACGGATTCCTCGTGCCCTCAGCTCGTTCTCCATCTTCTCCAACCTAGGCTGCCAAAGGCGATACCCTCCTGGCCCCATAATATGATTGTACTCCTTCTTAGCCGCATTTTCCTTATTTTTTTTCGATATTTGAATGAACTGCTCCGATTTCTTTTGCTTCACAAATTTTGGCCAATCATGTTTCAGTTTCTCATATTGTCCTTTGAAATCCGGAGTCTTGTTCTGCTTGACAAAGTCATGGGCTAGATTTTGCTTGAATTTCCGGAATGCGTCGGCCATCTTACGAAGAGCGAACTGTTTGACTAGCCTCCTCCTCTCCTTGTTTTCCTCAATCTTGTTACCCTCCTCATCGAATTTGTTGTATTCCGGAGGTAGAACGAAATGTTCCATAAGCTTCTTGAAGCAATCTTTTTTTGTTCTCTTATCGACAAAAGTGAAACCAGCAATTCGTGCCTTCTTTGGCTCATTCCACTCCTGGACGGTGATCGAGACGTTGTCTCTAACAACGGCTCCGCATTGGCTGACAAACTTGGTGGCGTTCTTGCGGGGCTCCAGCGGCCTGCCGGTTGCACTGTCGACAACCTCGATGGTGCATGTTTCTCCTTGTTTCATCGTCTTGGTTGCGCCACGCTTTGATGACGTACTCGATTGTTTCGACGATCCGGCCGAGGGCTAAAATAAGAAAGAGAGTCGCGCACGTTAGTACACACATATTTATTCAAATCAGTTAGTTTGTATCACCAGAGGCTCAATGTATATATATATACCTCGGCGCCGGAGGTGGTTGCTACTTCCATTTGAAGATCGTCGTTTATCGACGTTTGTTCGGCATCATCTTGCTGACGGCGCCCTTCATCTTCACCGTCAAGGTTCAGATAAGAAGAGACATCATCTTCTTCTTGTCCGGTCGGCACATATATAATATCGCCGTTTATGATGCCGAACATATGTGCTTCACCGTCCGGATCATAGTTGTCCATAATCGGGTCAGCTCTATCGTCCGCCATTATGTCAGTCCTGAAAACATGTAGTAAAAACAAATTAATTAAGTGAAGAAGGGGGGCGGTGGCGGTGGCGGTGGCGAAAGGGCGGTGGCAAAAGGAGGGGGCGAGGAAGGGGTGGGAGAGGGTGTCGCGGTAGAGCGCGAGACGGGGTGGCAGACGACGGCGTCACGGAGAGGGAGGCGAGGACAACACACATGTATAACCCTCGCCATTTGGTTAATTATCAAATTTTACGGTTTTTTGTTAATTATCAAGTTTTAAGTTACTTTTTTTCTTCTTCCTTTTTCTTCTTTCTTTTGGTTTTCATTTGGTTTTCATTTGGTTTTCATTTTTTTTTCTTCTTCCTTTTTCTTTCTTGTTTTTTCTTCTTCCTTTTTCTTTCTTCTTTCTTTCTTCTTTCTTTCTTCTTTCTTTTTTTCTTCTTCCTTTTTCTTCTTTCTTTTTTTCTTCTTCCTTTTTCTTTCTTCTTTCTTTCTTCTTTCTTTTTTTCTTCTTCCTTTTTTCTTCTTCCTTTTTTTTCTTCTTCCTTTTTTTTCTTCTTTCTTTTGGTTTTGTTTTGTTTTCATTTTTTTCTTCCTTTTTCTTTCTTCTTTTTTTCTTCTTCCTTTTTCTTTCTTCTTTCTTTCTTCTTTCTTTTTTTCTTCTTCCTTTTTTTCTTCTTCCTTTTATCTTCTTCCTTTTTTTCTTCTTCCTTTTTTTTCTTCTTTCTTTTGGTTTTGATTTGTTTTCTTTTTTTTCTTCTTCCTTTTTCTTTCTTCTTGTTTTTTTTTTCTTGTTTCCTTTTTGGCAGGGGCGGCGGGCAGGGGCGGGCAGCGGGCGGCGCGCGGGCGGCGGCGGCGGCCAGGGGCAGGGCCAGGGGCGGCGGGCGGCGGGCAGGGGGCGGCGGGCAAGGGCAGGGCAGGGCAGGGGCGGCGGCGGCGGCGGCGCGCTAGGGCAGGGCACGGGCGGCGGCGGCGCTCACTCGGGGCGGAGGCGGCGGCGCTCACTAGGGGCAGGGCGTCGGCGTCGGGGCAGGGCGTCGGCGTCGGCGTCGATCGGCGTCGGGGCAGGGCTTCGGCGTCGATCGGCGTCGGGGCAGGGTTCTTCGGTGTCGAGAGAAGAATGGGAAGTGGCGGAAACTGCTAAGTGCAGTATATATAGGCAGACCTTTAGTCGCGGTTGGTGTGGCGGACCGCGACTAAAGGGTAGCTTTAGTCGCGGTCCGCCACACCAACCGCGACTAAAGGATAGCTTTAGTCGCGGTCCGCCACACCAACCGCGACTAAAGGGTTTTGGCGCCGCTTTCGTTCGCGCGCAGAAAGAGCCTTTAGTCGCGGTTGGGGAGGCGGACCGCGACTAAAGCTATCCTTTAGTCGCGGTTGGTCTGGCGGACCGCGACTAAAGGTATGTGCTGGCACTGGCGCGGTGCGGTGGGATGTTTAGTCCCACCTCGCTAGCCGAGAGGCTTCGACAGTGGTTTATAAGCGCGGCTGCGCTCACCACTTCGAGCTCCTCTCAAATGCAGGCTTACGGGCCTATTCTGTTACTATGAGCCTGTGGGCCTACTGGGCCTTCTGCGGGCCTGAATCCTGGCCGAATAATTGGTTTCTAGTCGTATTCAGGCCGTGGTGGCCCAGTAGGTGGCATATTTTTTATTTTTTGCCTGTTTTTTGTTTTCATTTTTGCTTTATTTATTTTGTTTTGTTTCTACTTACAACAAAAAACTTATTTATTTTATTTTATTTTGTTTCTAATTACTTATTTATTTTACTTTATGATAATTATTTTTGCTATTAAAGTTTCTAATTACTTATTTATTTATGTTATTAAAATCTTAAAAATACAATTATATATCAAAAAAATCAGAAAATAAAACTAATTCATTTTAAATTCTTGTTTTTCTTCTGTTTTATTCTTCCTTTTTTCTTCTATTTTTTCTTCTGTTTGTTTCTTCCTTTTTCTTGTTTTTCTTCTTTTTTTTCTTCCTTTCTTCCTTTTTCCTTTTTTCTTCTGTTTTTCTTCTGTTTGTTTTTTTCTTATGTTTTTCTTCTGTTTGTTTTTTCTTCTGTTTTTCCTTTTTTCTTCTGTTTGTTTTTTTCTTCTGTTTTTTCTTTTTTCTTCTGTTTTTTTCTTCTGTTTTTTTTCCTTTTTCCTTCTTTCTTCTGTTTCCTTTTTCCTTTTAAAATCAGAAAAATAAAACTAATTCATTTTAAAATCTTAAAAATACAATTATATATCAAAAAAATCAGAAAAATAAAACTAATCCCTTGAAGGTTTGACAAAAGGTTTGATACATCATTCAGTTCATCGACCAAATACAAAGTTTGGTACAATAAATTATTACACATCAATTCTTCCCTTGTGTCCCTGCTTGCTTACGATTGTGCCGTATCCATGGAGCATCCTCATCATTTAACTTAATGCTTGGGTCGGTGTTCACTTTGAAGGGCGGAATTTCAGCAAACATATTATAATCTTCTGACATGTCTGTCTTGTCCTCCACTCCCACGATGTTTCTTTTCCCTGAAAGAACAATGTGGCGCTTTGGATCATCGCATGATGTACTGATCGTTTTCTTATCTTTCCGTTTCCTCGGTTTGCTACTCATGTCCTTCACATAGAAAACCTGAGCGACATCTTTCGCTAGGACGAATGGTTCGTCAAGGTAACCAAGATTGTTGAAATCCACCATTGTCATTCCGTATTGCTGGTCCACCTTTACCCCACCTCCTGTTAGCTTGAACCATTTGCACCGGAACAAAGGGACCTTAAAGGAGGGTCCATAGTCAAGTTCCCATATCTCCTCTATATAACCATAATATGTGACCTTTTGCCCATTCTCGGTTGCTGCATCAAAGCGGACACCACTGTTTTGGTTGGTGCTCTTTTTATCTTGGGCGATCGTGTAAAATGTATTCCCATTTATCTCGTACCCTTGGAAAGTCGTTATAGTCGAAGATGGTGTCTTGGCCAACATGTACAGCTGATGTACAACATCATTGTCATTCATTAAATGTTTTCTCAACCAACTGCCGAAAGTCTCCATGTGGGCCTTCCCAATCCAGGATTCAGGCTTCCCCGGGTTGTCCGAGCGTAAAATATTCTTGTGTTTCTCAAAGTACGGAGCCACCAAGCTGGAATTGGTCAGTACAGTGTGGTGTGCTTCAGTCAGAGAATGGCCGTCCATACATATCGTTGATTTCCTTCCGATCGTGCCTTTTCCACTTAGTCTCCCCTTGTGCCGCGATCGAGGAAGGCCAATCGGCTTAAGGTCAGGAACAAAGTTAACACAAAACTCAATTACCTCCTCATTTCCATAGCCCTTGGCGATGCTTCCTTCTGGCCTAGCACGGTTACGAACATATTTCTTTAATACTCCCATGAACCTCTCGAAGGGGAACATATTGTGTAGAAATACAGGACCGAGAATGAAAATCTCTTCGACTAGGTGAACCAGGAGGTGCGTCATAATATTGAAGAAGGATGGCGGGAACACCAACTCGAAACTGACAAGACATTGGATCACATCGTTCTGTAACCGTGGTAGAATTTCTGGATTGATTACCTTCTGAGAGATTGCATTGAGGAATGCACATAGCTTCACAATGGCTACTCGAACATTTTCCGGCAGGAGCCCCCTCAAAGCAATCGGAAGCAATTGCGTCATAATCACGTGGCAGTCGTGAGACTTCAGGTTTTGGAACTTTTTCTCCGCCATGTTTATTATTCCCTTTATATTGGACGAGAATCCAGACGGGACCTTCATACTGCTCAGGCATTCCAAAAAGATGACCTTCTCTTCTTTGGTCAGAGCGTAGCTGGCACGACCTTGAAACCATTCCGGATGCCGGTCATCAGGGTCTTTCAAACGTTGCTGGTCCTGCCGTGCTTCCTTTGTATCATTTGTCTTCCCATACACGCCCAAGAAGCTTAGGAGGTTCACGCAAATATTCTTCGTAACGTGCATCACGTCGATTGCAGAGCGGACTTCTAGGACTTTCCAATATTCTAGCTCCCAGAATATAGATTTCTTCTTCCACATGGCTGCGTGCCCGTCAGCTCCCTTCGGAACTGATTGTCCGCCAGGACCCTTTCCAAAGATGACTTTCAAATCCTTGACCATATCAAATACCTCAGCACCAGTGCGTTCTGCAGGCTTCGGCCGGTGATCTGCCTTGCCGTTGTAATGCTTGCCTTTCTTTCTTACTGGATGAATTTTCGGAAGAAATCGACGATGCCCAAGGTACACGTTCTTCTTACAATTTGGCAAATGTACACTTTCAGTCTCATGTAAGCAGTGCGTGCATGCATTGTATCCTTTATTTGACAGTCTCGAAAGGTTACTAAGAGCTGGCCAGTCGTTGATGGTTACGAAAAGCAACGCTCGTAGATCAAATTCCTCTTGTTTGTGCTCATCCCACACACGGACACCAGGTCTGCCCCACAGCTGTAAAAGTTCATCAACTAATGGCCTTAGGTACACATCGATGTCGTTGCCGGGTTGCTTAGGACCTTGGATGAGCACTGGCATCATAATGAACTTCCGCTTCATGCACAACCAAGGAGGAAGGTTGTAGATGCATAGAGTCACGGGCCAGGTGCTATGGCTGGAGCTCTGCTCGCCAAAAGGATTCATGCCATCTGTACTTAGACCAAATCTTATGTTCCTTGCGTCAGCTGCAAAATCTTTGAACTCTCTGTCGATCTTTCTCCATTGCGTTCCATCTGCGGTGTGTCTCAACTCCCCGTCCGACTTACGGTCCTCTTTGTGCCATCGCAACAACTTGGCATGCTCTTTGTTCCTGAACAGACGTTTCAACCGTGGTATTATAGGAGCATACCACATCACCTTGGAGGGAACCCTCTTCCTGGGTTTCTCGCCCTCAACATCGTCACCAGGGTCATCGCCTCTGATCTTATAACGCAATGCAGTGCATACCGGGCATTCATTCAAATTCTCGTATTCACCGCGGTAGAGGATGCAGTCGTTGATGCATGCATGTATCTTCAGAACCTCTAAACCTAGAGGGCAGACAACCTTCTTTGCTTCGTACGTACTGGCGGGCAACTCGTTATTCTTTGGAAACATATTCTTCAACATTTTCAGCAAGTTTTCAAATGCCGAGTCAGCTACACCTGCCTGTGCCTTCCATTTCAGCAAATCCAGTGTGCAGCCCAGCTTTTTCAGACCATCATCGCATCCGGGGTACAACGACTTTCTGTGATCCTCTAACATGCGATCCAAATTCTCCCTCTCCTTTTCAGTTTCGCAGCGTCTCCGTGCATCAGCAATGGTCCGACCAAGATCATCAACGGTCTCATCACGTGCCTCTTCTTCACCTTCACCTTCCCCTTCACCTTCCCCTTCACCTTCAGCATCCTCCATGAAAGTATCACCGAAATCAGCAAGATAGCTTTCATCGATGAAATCAACCCCTTCTTCATCTTCTTCCATTATAACCCCTCTTTCTCCATGCTTGGTCCAACAATTATAGCTTGGCATGAAACCGTGCCGAAGCAGGTGCAGGTGAACTTCTCTTGAGGAAGAGTAACCCTTCTGATTCTTACAGTCAACACATGGACAGATAACAAAACCCTTCTGCTTGTTCGCATTAGCCACTACGAGGAAATCTTTCAAACCCGTAGTGAACTCGCGGGAGAGTCGGTTACCGTACATCCATTGCCGATTCATCTGCATTATTATAATATAAAATATATAATTAACCATCATGCATTTGTTAAACTAACTAGCTATAAACAATAGAAATTAAACAATGAACAACACACATGCATATTTTATCAATGACACACATGCATGAAAGGTTCAAGTTGCTAACCGCGATCGAGGAGGAAAAAAAGAAATGAGGAACCTCAAGTGTGGCTCTTGGGGCATTTCATCAAACACCTTGTGTGCATAAGAGGAACCAAAAGCAAACCTACACCCCTTGTGAAGCTTGTGAAGAGAAGTGGCACCAAATGGCTAAGTGAGTGCGCCGAACTGGTATATATAGGGGAGGAGCTTTAGTCGCGGTTGGCCTGGCCAACCGCGACTAAAGGCCTTTGGGCACCTTTAGTCGCGGTTGGCCTGGCCAACCGCGACTAAAGCCCCTCACGTGCACCAGCTGGCCACCGAGCGCCCTGGGCCCAGGCCTTTGGTCGCGGTTCGTCTGCCGAACCGGGACTAAAGACTTCATTAGTCGCGGTTCCTACAGTTCCGCGACTAATGGGGCTTGACGGAAGCCTCTTTTTCTACCAGTGTTCTTCCCGCCTTTTCGCGGTGCTCGGGTCATGGGGCTACTTGATGGTTCTGATTCAGCACCTGTAAAAACGCTGGAGGTTGAGGCTGACAGCACGAGGACCACTGTGTCGAATCCGTCCTACGAAGCCTGGATTGAGAGGGATCAACAAGTTGTGAGCTATCTCACAAAATCAATAAGTAAGGATGTTCTTGCTCAATTTTTTGGGTTAGAACATACTGCTGAAATCTGGGCTGCAATTGATGCCTCGTTTTCCTCACAATCCAAGGCACGCATCAATATGTTGCGTGGAAAACTTGTGAATGCAAAGAAGCGTGATATGCCTACAGATAAATATATTGCTTTCATGAAAAGTTTTGCTTCAGAACTTGCTGCACCTGGTCGGCTAATTGATGATGCTGAACTGAAGGAGTATATACTTGGTGGTCTTGATTGAGAATATAACTCTGTTCTTGCCTCTATTAACGATGTTCCTACCACAACTCCTGCTGATGTTTGTGCACAGCTTACGGCATATGATTACAGGCAGCAAATGCTTGACGAATTAGATCAAACCGTTGGTAGTTCTCAGTCTTCCGCTAATGCTGCTACACGAGAACGTTCCTTCAATAATAATTATCGGCAAAACTCTCATGGTGGATATGGGAAATACAGTGGTCTTCCGCAGCAGACACATCCAAGACGCGGCCGTAATCCACAGAGAGCTGGTCGTGGTCGTGGCCGTGGCCGCATGTCTTCTCCTCGCCAGGATATTACATGTCAGATATGCAAAAAATACGGGCACCCAACACGTGATTGTTGGTGGAGGTATTCTGACAATGGTGATGATGATGACTCTCACTCGGATGACAAGGGTGCGCATCTTGCATCTTATGGAGTGGGTACAAACTGGTATGTTGATACAGGAGCAACAAATCACATCACCGGAGAATTACACAAATTAACCACTCAGGAAAATTACAATGGACGTGATCAAGTCCATGTGGCAAATGAAAATGGTATGGCAATAACACATGTTGGTCATTCTACTTTGCCCACCCCTCATAATTCTCTTTCCCTTAGTAATATTTTGCATGTTCCTAGTGCATCCAAAAATCTTTTATCTGCTCATCAACTTGCCCTGGACAACAATATATTTCTTGAAATTCATCCTTTCTTCTTTTTGATCAAGGATCAGGTCATGAAGGACACACTGTTTAAAGGCCCTTGCCATGGTGGTCTCTACCCGATTATGCCCTTCTTCACGAGGTCTCCCAAGTGTGCCTTCATCGCCAGCAAACCCACTTCATCCATATGTCATAATCGTCTATGGCATACATCCTCTTTTATTGTTCAACAAGTGCTTCGGAAGAATATCCTCCCTTATGATCCACAAATAAATCCTTATGTATGTGATCCATGTCAGCAAGCTAAAAGCCATCAGTTTCCCTATTCCATCTCTACTAGTGTTTCTATTGTTCCCTTGGAACAAATATTCTCTGATGTATGGGGTCCTGCTCCAGCGTCAGTTGGAAAACACTTCTATTATGTGAGCTTTATTGATGATTTTAGCAAATTTACTTGGGTATATTTGTTTAAGAAGTTTTCTGATGTTTATAAGGTCTTTCTTAATTTCCAACAACTTGTTGAACGGAAATTTGGTCGCAATATAATTACCATGCAAACTCATTGTGGCGGTGAATATGAAAACTCAGTGTCTTCTTCTAGAAAGTTGGCATTACACATCATGTGTTTTGTCCTCACGCCCATCAACAAAATGGTTCAGCTGAACGTAAACATCGACACATTGTTGAGGTTGGCCTTTCTCATGCATGCATGCCTCTTAAATTTTGGGGTGTAGCCTTTCCCACCACCACATATCTCATTAATTTGCTGCCTACTAAGGTACTAAATCACATGAGTCCTACGGAAGTACTACTCCATGTCAAACCCAACTATGAATCTCTTCGTGTGTTTGGGTGTGCATGTTGGCCAAACCTTCGCCCTTATAACAAACGGAAACTCTCGTTTCACTCCAAGCGATGTGTTTTCTTAGCCTATAGTCCTCGACATATAGGGGTCAAATGCCTTGATATATCCAGCGGTCGTGTCTGCATCTCATGTGATGTTGTGTTTGATGATTATGTTTTTCCCTTTGCTCTTCTAAATCCTAATGCTGGTTCTTGTCTTCGTGAAGAAATCCTTTTATTACCACATAACAGTTCATCCGATAATGAGGGGGTGAACACTGATAATGACCACATGTTTGTTGTTCCTGTTGTTGCTAACCATCCACGGGTTACGATGTTGGGTTCTACGGTAGGGTGCGTCGACTGCAAATTAAAATTTTCCTACGCGCAGAACAACCAAGAACATGCTACGGGATATGGATCACAGTTCGTTACCACTAGACGCGCAGTGCCGTGCAGCGGAAGAAGAGTTGGGGCAGCGCGTCTACGTGGATCGTCTCTTCCTCGTCCGATCTCTCTCGAGCAGCTGGTCGTTGGTTCCCACGTACAGGTTCGCCGGAGCGGCGCAAGTGCACCGCCTCTAACGGTATCCGCACGTCCAGGAGGAACGTCGTGCGGCGGACTGCTAGGTCCGATCACACAACCGGCGGCGAGCGGAGGTGTCTATTCGCGACACATGCAAACCCTAGTGACAGCGCCGAAGCGATCAATCTCATGAGTGTGCGGCACCTCCACTTTATATAGGCGTCCGTCGCAGGCTCAACACTTGGGCCTCGCACGGACCCTAGAGCCCATAAGTCTACTCGGCCACAATCCGGATACAACTCGGATCACATCCGACTAGTGTCCCCCAATCGGACCTCGTAGGTTCCTTCCCTTAAGCGCGCGACCCCTTAGGTTCAAGCCGGCTTGGTCGCAGTTCGGAATACCTCCGAACCGCACAGTTGGTAGCGGCCTCTAGCAAGGCATGCCGAACACCAAGCAGACTATGAAGCTCGTTAGGCGAACCTGTACATCACACATCCATTCCTTTTACCACACGATATATGTTGTCGAGCTCAAGGCGAGTCTGTCATCCTTGTGCTAGCCCGACCTCTTTCTCGTTCCAGTGATGCCGACCACTATCTGGATTATCTCATAATCCTTGTCGCATGTCCATGCTTATCCTGGTCGGATCACACGAGGGGCCCAGAGTATATCTCTCCTGGTCGGAGGGGCAAATCCCATCTTGCTCGACCATGTCTCGCAGCATGGGTCTGGACAAGCCTGAAACCTACCTTTGTAACTACCCAGTCACGGAGTAGCGTTTGGTCAGCCCAAAGCAAGTCTGTCACCATCCTGAGTACGTGTGCCAGCTCAGGTCTTAGGACATAGAATGTATGTTGTACTAGAGACTCACAGATGACATATAGCTATGTCTCACAGTTAGGTCTGTCCGACTCAGACCTTATCTCAACTCGGATTCGACTATATCGAATCCGACCAGACCTTTCCAAGCCCATATTATCCGGTTAGCATCCAATGCTTCATGGCTAGTGAGACCAACTCATCAACCGTGTGATATGCTAGTCTAGTTGGCTGCGCGTCCACACAACCCTTTCGACTAGGGACCTTTTAGAACAGTTATCATACAATGCATAGTATCACAAACAAGTCACGTACTTGCTGATACACATCATTGATAATGTCCAAGGACTATCTTTATTGTTTAACACATAGGAAATATCATCATACATGATTGCCTCTAGGGCATATCTCCAACATACGACGTCTGAGGCATCCGCTGATACAAATACAGAAGAAACCAGTGAAGAAAATACAAGAAATAATCAAGCACACTCAGAAATTGACCAAGAGTTGGGTGCATCTAGCATTTTTCAGCCTTCCAACGATCCCCATGCTAATTCTGCTCAAGATTTTGTCTCGGATCAGGAGAAAACATTGTCCTTATAGCAAACTGATGTGTCCAGCAGTGCCACCTCGCGTCACCGGACATCCAATGGGCTGACCGCGTCCCGCTCGCCTATGCGTTCCTCTGCGCGCGAATCAAGCGTCTCCATGCCATCAGGCAGGACACCTCGGGGTTGTCCCTCCCCCGCATCTTCTGCGTCATGTGGTGGTCACACTGCTACACCCGTATCCCTTGCTCCAAGAGGATCTGATTCGGAGGCTGACAACAGCAGCCCATCAGGATCTTCTGCGCCACCGAGCCCTGCAACACCTCTTGTTGCTACACAAGATCTCCCTATTGCTGCTCGCACCCGTCTACAAAAAGGTATACGCTAACCAAGAATTTTTACCGATGGTACTCTTAGGCATGGAATGCTTACTGTTACAGGAGAACCACATAATCTTTCTGATGAAACTCATGATAAAAATTGGCGTCATGCTATGTAAGAAGAATATCAGGCACTTATGCATAACAAAACTTGGCACCTTGTACCCCCTGGTTCTAACAAGAACTTGATTGATTGCAAATGGGTCTACCGCATCAAGAAAAAGTCAGATGGTACGATTGACAGGTATAAAGGCCGTATGGTTGCAAAAGTTTTCAAACAACGTTATGGTATTGACTATGAGGAAACTTTTCGTCCTATTGTCAAAGCAGCTACTATACGTCTTGTGTTGGCTATTTCAATCTCTCGTGGTTGGATCTTACGAAAGCTAGGCGTTAAGAACGCGTTTCGACATGGCGTTCTGGAAGAGGAAGTCTATATGAAACAACCTCTTGGTTCTGAAGATCCTCGAGCTCCACATCATGTTTGCAGACTTAAAAAAGCTCTCTATGGTTTAAAACAAGATCCTCGTGCATGGTACTCTCGGCTTAGCTCTAAACTTCACACTCTTGGCTTTAAATCATCCAAAGCAGATACATCTACAACATGTCAGGCATCAATATTTTTATGTTCATATATGTGGATGATATTATAGTGACCAGCTCCTCAGACTAGGCAATCTCTGCTCTATTAAAAGATTTAAGCCAAGATTTTTCTCTCAAAGATTTAGGTGACCTTCACTTCTTTTTGGGCATGGAAGTTAAGAAGGTTGATGGTACATTGGTCTTAACGCAAGAAAAATATGTTGCTGACTTGCTTAATAGAGTGGGCATGAATAATTGTACACCATGTCCTACACCACTATCTTCTTCAGAAAAATTGTCACTTACACATGGCACACCTCTTGGTCCTAATGAGTTAGTTGTGAGATGATGCATTACGGAATGAGTAAAGAGACTTGCCGGTAACAGATTGAACTAGGTATGAAGATACCAATGATCGAGTCTCGGCCAAGTAACATACCGATGACAAAGGGAATAAAGTATGTTGTTATGCGGTTTGACTGATAAAGATCTTCGTAGAATATGTAGGAGCCAATATGAGCATCCAGGTTCCGCTATTGGTTATTGACCGGAGAGGCGTCTCGGTCATGTCTACATAGTTCTTGAACCCGTAGGGTCCGCACGCTTAACGTTCGATGACGATTTGTATTATGAGTTATGTGATTTGATGTAGCAAAGTTTATCCGGAGTTCCGGATGAGAACACGGACATGACGAGGAGTCTCTAAATGGCCGAGAGGTAAAGATTCATATATTGGAAGGCTATATTCGGACACCGGAAAGGTTCTGAGTGATTCGGGTATTTTTCGGAGTACCAGGGAGTTACGGGAATTCACCGGGAGAAGTAATGGGCCTTACTGGGCTTTAATGAGGAGAGGGGAGAAGGCCAAGAGATGGCGCGCGGTTCCCCCTGCCCAAAATGAATTGGTCAAGGGGTGGGGGCGCGCCCCCCCTTTCCTTCTCCCTCTCCCTCTCTTTCCTTCTCTCCTACTCCGAATAGGAAAGGGAATCCTACTAGGACTTGGGACTCCTAGTAGGACTCCCTATGCTTGGCACACCCCCTAGGCCGGCCGCCTCCTCCCTCCCTCCTTTATAGATGGGGGAGGGGAGCACCCCAAAGGCACTCAAGATTTGTCTTAGCCGTGTGCGGTGCCCCCTTCCACAGTTACACATCTCGGTCATATCGTCGTAGTGCTTAGGCGAAGCCCTGCGCCGGTAACTTCATCATCACCGTCACCACGCCGTCGTGCTGATGAAACTCTCCCTCGGCCTCAATTGGATCAAGAGCTCGAGGCACGTCAACGAGCTGAACGCGGATGTGTCGTACGTTCGGTGCTTGGATTGGTTGGATCGCGAAGACGTTCGACTACATCAACCGCGTTACTAAACGCTTCCGCCTTCGGTCTACGAGGGTAAGTGGACACACTCTCCCCGCTCGTTGTTATGCATCTCCTAGATAGATCTTGCGCGATCGTAGGAATTTTTTTAAAATTACTGTGTTCCCCAACAGTTGCTGGTCCTCCCGTGCCTCCGGTGTATCTTTTGTCTTCCCATACACGCCCAAGAGGCCTTGCAGGTTCACACAAAGATTCTTCGTCACTTGCATCACATCGGTTCGAGAGTGGGCCTCTAGGTCTTTCCAGTAGGGTAGGTCCCAAAATATAGATTTCTTCTTCCACATGGGTGCGCGTCCCTCAGCGTCATTCGGAACAAATAGTCTGCCGGGACCCTTTCCGAAGATTACTTGTAAATCATTGACCATATTAAGTGTGTGATCACCGATACGGACGGCGAGCTTCTTTCGGTGATCTGCCTCGCATTTGAAATGCTTGCCTTTCTTTCGACATTGATTGTTGGTCAGAAGAAATCGACGATGCCCCAGGTACACATTCTTCCTGCATTTGTCTAGATATATATTGTCGGTGTCATCTAAGCAGTGTGTGCATGCGTGGTATCCCTTGTTTGTCTGTCCTGAAAGGTTACTGAGAGTAGGCCAATCATTGATGGTTACAAATAGCAACGCATGTAGGTCAAATTCATGATGGTCTTGCTCATCCCACACGCGTACAACTTTTCAATTTCACAGCTGTAGAAGTTCTTCAACTAATGGCCTTAGGTACACATCAATGTCATTGCCGGGTTGCTTAGGCACTTCGATGAGAACTGGCATCATAATGAACTTCTGCTTCATGCACAGCCAAGGAGGAAGGTTATAGATACATAGAGTCACGGGCCAGGTGCTATGATTGCTGCTCTGCTCCCCAAAAGGATTAATGCTAGCCGCGCTTAAACCAAACCATATGTTCCTTGCGTCACCTGCAAAGTCCCCCCACTTTCTCTAGATTTTTCTCCACTGCGACCCGTCAGCGGGTGCTCTCAACTTCCCGTCTTTCTTACGGTTCACTTTGTGCCATCGCATCATCTTGGCATGCTCTTTGTTTCTGAACAGACGTTTCAACCATGGTATTATAGGAGCATACCACATCACCTTGGTAAGAACCCTCTTCCTGGGCCACTCACCGTCAACATCACCAGAGTCATCTCGTCAGATCTTATACCACAAATGCACTGCATACTGGGCATGCGTTCAAATCCTTGTACGCACCGTGGTAGAGGATGTAGTCATTAGGGCATGCATGTATCTTTTGCACCTCCAATCCTAGAGGGCATACAACCTTCTTTGCTCCATACGTACTGTCGGGCAATTCGTTATCCTTTGGAAGCTTCTTCTTCAATATTTTCAGTAGCTTCTCAAATCCTTTGTCAGATACACCATTCTCTGCCTTCCACTACATCAATTCCAGTGTGGTACCGAGCTTTGTGTTGCCATCTTCGCAATTGGGGTACAACCCTTATTTGTGATCCTCTAACATGCGATCAAACATCAACTTCTCCTTTTCACTTTCACATTGTCTCTTTGCATCAACAATGACCCGGCGACGATCATCATCAGGCACATCGTCTGGTTCCTCTTGTCTCCAGCTTCCCCCGTGGCAGCATCACCATATTCAGGAGGCACATAGTTGTCATCATCCTCTTCTTCTTCATGGTCTTCCATCATAACCCCTCTTTCACCGCGCTTGGTCCAAACATTATAGTATGGCATGAAACCCTTATAAAGCAGGTGGGTGTGAAGGATTTTCCCGTCAGAGTAAGACTTCGTATTCCCCCATATAGGGCATGGACAACACATAAAATCATTCTGCTTGTTTGCCTCAGCCACTTCGACAAAATTATGCACACCCTTAATGTACTCGGAGGTGCGTCTGTTACCGTACATCCATTGTCGGTTCATCTGCGTGCATTATATATAATTAAGTGTGTCAAAACCATTACAGAACATCATGAATAACATAAGAACAAGAGGCTCACCACGGTGGTGCCGGCGACGAGATCGGCGCGGGCGATCAACGGCAGTGAGGACGGGGACGGGACATGATGGACCGCCAAACCTAGACTAATCTTGAGGAAAATGGAGCTTGGACAAGGAGCTTCAAGAGGAGAAAGCTTAAGTGTGGCTCGGGTATTTCATCGAATACCTCATGTGCACAGGAGGTGAGCTAGAGCACCACAAAGCTCTCCCACGTCCGGCCAAAAAATAGAGCAGTGCACTGCTCTGCTCGCGGGCAGGGGGTATATATAGGCCTCTCCTTAATCCTGGTTTGTGGCTAGAATCAGGACTAAAGAACCCCATTTGGTCCCGGTTCCAGCCACCAACCGGGACTAAAGGTGGTGGGCCAGGAGCGAGGCCCATTGGTCCCGGTTCGTGTCTGAAACCGGGACCAGTGGGGTCAGACGAACCGGGACCAATGGCCCACGAGGCCCGGCCGGCACCCTGGCCTCACGAATCGGACCGATGCACCCATTGGTCCCGGTTCGTGAGTGAACCGGGATTAATGGGTTTTTCAGGCCTGCACCAAAGCCTTGTTTTCTACTAGTGTAGCAGAACCAATTGAGAGAAGAAGCTACAAGGACCTGTGTTTGGCATCATACGCATAGAACCCTTACCTGTTTTAGCTTTTAGGGTTGCCGCTACACCCACCACTACATTCACTAGACAGTTAACACTAATGATAACATGCACAACTGGTGCAAGTGCTTCACCATCATGAATCATCAGACCTGAGAGTACATTAGTATATGAAATGGTAGCAACGCAACTCACATGAAGAAATTTCAATGAAATTATTACAAGTGCCCCCTTCATGTGAATATATGCTAGAGACAATCAATCAGATATAAAAAAAACCGTAAGTATAACCCTTTGCACTTCTTGCAAGCCACGTTAAATAAAAGGAATAAAATGACTAAGCCTCTAGTCTTCACGTACATATATTTTAGAAACGAACTACTTCAACCATTCTTTTATGGAGTCCGCGTCGCCAACTGTTTTTATTGGCATTATATTTGGCGGTATCCAAAGCAAGTGGCACTCCAATTAGTATAGAATCTTTTAAAATAATATGGTTCTGTCATGCTCATATATAGGTTTGGCATAATGGGATAAGCTAGAGCATATACTTGATGTCCTTGCATGCATGCATGGAGTTCCAACAACTCCTACACACTGTACTATTTAAACACCATAGCAGGTTCGAGCTACAATATGTTTTGTCCTAGATGATCAACCCTTCTAGCTAACAGTTCAGGTCTTATGGATGTCTTATGGATAATGTATTATACTTTTTTTGCGGGTGATAATGTATTATACGTTAGCTCTGTGTAGCAGTTGTCTCCTAGCTCTGGGTTACATGCTACTATGCACAGCGATGGAGGTCGTGCAAACAATTTGATAATACATGAAAGTCAGTGTCCTACGCTGGGATTTGGCTCCAACAAAATTACCTGGATGAGTTGATGTTAGGAGGTTCGAGGGCAACCTTCTCGTCCTAACCGAAATAGAGATAGGATCAATAGAGGTCCTAAGATTAAGACAACTTCGATTGACTTATTGCCTTATCTAGGACAATCTATGCTTCTTTTCTTAATGGAAAAAGGTCTTTATTTTTCCCCATTTACTAGAGAATTGTGATTCATACTCTCCATTCTGAATTAATTATCTAGGTTTTTCCTATGTCGAACTGCTTTAAGTTTGACAAATATATGCAAAAATATGCGAGGATCTATGATATAAAGTATAGATTATACAAGATTAATCTAACAAACCTAATTTTGCGTTGTACATGGAGATGTATTTTTCTATAGATTTGGTTAAACTTAAAAAATTCTGACCAAGTACGGGCAAAAGTAGGACGCCCAATAAATTAGACCGGAGGGAATAGCAAGCATTATCATGTGATAACCAGCAAGGCACAGTTACCCATTGTGAGTACCCCTAATGTTTCTCACGTATCAACCCCGCTGAATGTTGTGTACCGCCGTTCCATGTGTTCCATCACAAGCCAAAATGCTCTACAGAAGGCATATATTGAGAGGGGGGGGGGGGGGGGGAGTTCCTACAAGACATAACGTATAGTTGCTAATTAATACTTGATTGACATAAATAAGGAGCTAATGCAGTTCCGACAGCCTGGTGATGCCACGGGCATAGGGCTTGACCTTGCTGCTTTTGCCGAGCTGCTCACTGAACGTTTTGCACGAGCAGTCGAAAATAATTCCGGACAACCACAAGGACAAGCACGACGTTCTAGCTCTCATCAAGATTATATTCCACGGGATAGATTTTCCTTTCCATCACAGAAGTACACAACTATATGCTTCTTGTAAGCCACGTCAGACAAAGGAATAAAATGACTAAGCCTCTCATCTTAACATATATTTTAGAAACGAACTTACTCTGACCATTTTTATAAGGAAGTCCTTGTCCTCATCTTTCATTATTGATAATATATTTTGCAGTATCAAAGCAATGTGTACTCTAGTTAAATATTTCTAAATGATATGGTTCTGTCGTAAGAACATGTATGTTTTGCGTACTTGGTTCTAAATATAAGTCCTTTTAGATATTTCAATACGGACTACATACAGATGTATATAGACGTATTTTAGAGTATAGATTCACTCATTATATAGTCCACATCGAAATCTCTAAAAAGGCTTATATTTAGGAACGAATGGAGTAGCTTTTACTAATGGTGCTACTACACCCACCAGGCCAACACTGCATTCACTAGACTGATGGAACTAATGATAACATGCATATATTTGTACAAGATTTCTGTGTACCTCAAACCTAGTCAGAAAATGAGGGTGATGGTCTAACCACTTACTCTACGTACCATGAACGCCACCGGTTAGATGCTTCTAGTACTAGACTTTGACAAGGCTGATTAGAATAATCATCTACATAATCCTTGGGGTTGTTGTGTATATGTGGAATTTCAATATAATAGCAAGATTCCCTTAACAAATATTCATAATACTCTGTCATGTGCCGTCTCAAATAGTTCGCCGAATAGTTTAGTAACTTATCCACAAAGACTGCTGGAGCTTGATCATTTTCTTTCTTTCAAACCACCTTGCTTTGAAAAACTTTGTCTGGTTTATATTATAAACTGAATATAGGTACTTCTTCAGGAAACTTAATTATGTGTGATCAACAAAAAAATGTAGCGGTTGATGTAATTGCAACAAGGATTTAATAATACATGTGGTTTCTTAGGGTTGTTTTGTACTCTGCAACTTGCAAATCTGTATTCTTAATTATATTGTCCAGAAAAAATAAATACAATACATGCCTGGAAGACACATTTATGAGCGTCAAATAAAAAAGGCACCATGCTGTAGATTATATATATCCAAAACATTTTTTAGAACCTAATGACCCACCATTTTGTTAGTATGTCGTACGTAGTATCAGTCTACCCGATCCATTTTCTTTGTATACTCATGTGAACATTATTAGTATAAGAAATTTGAGCAACTGGCCTCACATTAAGGAACTTCAATGACAATTATGGCAAGCGGATCCTTCATGGGAGTATATGCTCTAGATAATCAATCACGTATGCCAGGACAAAACTGCAAAACTATGCTTCTTGCAAAGCAAGTCGAACAAAAGTATTAGTATGACTAAGCCTATGGTCTTGGTATCCTACCATTCTTTTAAGACAAACATGTTTCCATCTTTTACTATTGACATGACATTTGACAGTATTGAAACTTCAAAGTAGGTTGTACTCCAATTGATATTGAATCTTTCTAAGAGCCAGTTCTTTTGGGTGGCTTAAAAAATAAGCTGCCTCTCCACAGCTTAAACAAATAAGCCGCTACTCATATTTGTTGAGATTTCTAAATTAGTTACCCATAATTTAGAAGCCCCAATAAATAAGAGAGGCGACTTATGGGATAAGCTGGGGAGGAGACGGCTTATTTTTTTTAAGCTACCAAAAGAACTGGCTCTAAATGATATGGTTCCTTGGTAAGAATATGATTGGCTCAACTGGGGGTGGACTAACTCCTAGACACAGTATACTTTGTAAACATTGTAATATGGTGTATGTAGTATCTGTCAAAACCGAAAATATGTGCGTGTAATATGTAGTATATATCCTATTTTTTAGGTAGTATGTACTATTTTTGGTATATTATTTTGTACATACAAATATGAAGGTATTTTTAAATATAAAAAATAGTACGGTTCATATGCAATTTTTTCTTATAGTTTGCTTTGAAATATCTTAGATATATTATATGAACATACTATATAACCCTTCTAGCAATGAACAAATGGTTCATATCTTTAGGATAGTATAATATGTCATGCTGCTCCACATGCCAATGGCGTATATGCATGTTCTACCCTAAATAAATTTAGGTTTGTTGGTGAGCAGTGCATGCTAACATTCTTAGTCGAAGATAAGCCTTTCATGTACAGGGAAACACTGAGAAGGAAAAATGCCTACGACATTTAGCTTACCACCAATACATTTGAGAGTCTTACAGGTGGATTTTGTACAGATGTATTTTTTTTCCTTTTGACTTCAGCAAACTGGAGCTAATACTCATATTATTGGAGACATTCGTAAAACCACATGAGAAATCTCCCACACCTTAGTGGACTGTCTGGCACAAAACTGGCAGATATAGTTAACAATACCAATTAAATTCGTGTACTAAACTATCTAGAATATTTTATATTTTTAGCATTTTCAGTCAGTTCCTGCTGTAAAACTGCATATATTGTTATTTGGTAAAGCAGTGGCTGCAACCAAGTTCGGTGCAACCATGCAATGAACAGTAAAATCCAAAAATATAGAAAAAATGAAACTTCGTGGCATTGGCTATGAGCAAATGTTTTATAAGTTTGCAAAGTTTGTCCAGCAAATAACTTCAAATGATCTCCATACTGAATGAAATATAAACTCTTCGTATCTCAAACAGATAGTCATCTTATCATTTCATTACATTGTCACATAGTTCATAATAAAGTAATATCCAAAATTTCACAACCAACATATATAAAAAATTTATAGATTGATCTAACTTCTCAAATCTTTGAAGTTGTACTACACAAAGAAATGAAAACATTTTTTTCGAATATATGAATATACGTAAACTGAATATAGCTTGTTTGTAGTGATTGCAACTTAGCTAGTTTGTGCCTAATGGGATGTTATTTTGGGTGAAATTGACAAAACAAACTATAAACATAAGCCGTTACCAGGACCTCCCACCCCTACATTCACTAGACAAATAGCACTATGATGACAACATGCATGATAATGTTGAAACTTCTCCACCATCTTTAATCAACTATTGCCCCGGAATCCTTTATCATACATGAGATAATTGTGTTGTTACCAAGCGTTCAGCAATTTCACTACTTTTGCGCTCCATAGGGTGAAAATTATTGTAAGTGTATCCGTCATGTGAATGCGTTCATGCTCTAGATAATCAATCAGATACAACAAAAGAAAAGTTGAAAAAATATATGCTTCTTGCAAGGCAAGTAAAAAAAAGGAATAAAATGACTAAGCCTGTAGTCTTTACTTGTATTTGTGAATCAAACTACTCATGCCATTCTTTTAAGACAGACCTTGTCCCCATCTTTGATCATTTATAGTATATTTGGCGGTATTAATGATAGGTTGCACTCCAAATAATATAGAATCTTTCTAGATGATAGTGTTAGCATAATCTTGAGTAAGTAGTTGAGTTAGTGCTAGTTAATTAGGAGTTGGCATTGCTAGGTATGCCATACGTGGTACTAATTTGAGTCCGGCTCGTAGTAGTGCTTTGTTTTATACGTGGGTTAGCAGCAGCATGTGTCAGGGTTGTATTAGAATTGTTGTACAAGTAGGTTTGTGTTGGTCATGCATAATATGTGCACAGGCAGTTGCGTAAGGTTGTACGATGAGTTGAGAAAAAAATAGGTGTGCACCATGTGCCCTTGGCTTTAAGTTTTTGTGCGAGCGTGTTCGTTATACTTTGATGTGATCAATCCATGGGCGAAGTCCAACAGATACAACTCTGTTGTAGTAATATATAGGTTTGCCTTAACAGGATAAGCTAGAGCATATACTTGCTGGTCTTCACATGCATCCATGGGGTTGGAATAGCCCCTAGATGACTGGCGGAGGTACGTGCATCCCTGCAGGTGCCGTGCCCCCCCCCCCCCCCAGCCTGGGCAAATTTAATGAAGAAATTTTCTTATAGAGAATTTTAGATTGGAAAAAATAGAGATGTTTTCCTCCCTAGAAATTTTATTTTCTCTTTGCCCCCCCCCCCCATAATCTTCCTGGTCTAGCTCCGCCACTGTCCTAGACACACTATTTTATTTAAACAGTATAATATGTCCTATGTACCATTATATTATCTTAGATGATCGCTCCTAGGATTTAACAACGGACCGGATCTTATTCTAAATTATACCATTTGTTAAATTTATGTTACACCAATTTTGAACCATTTTCTGCATAGAGTAAAGTTGACCTACAAAGTCCCAAGTTCATACGTATTCTTGTTTGAGAGAAACAAAAAAGAGAAATTTGTACATAGAAGTAGCACAGACCTTGACGGGGAACTTCTTTTTTTGTGGGTGACCTTGACGGGGAACTTGATGGTCGAGATAAGGTGCTGCATGCTCAAACAATGAACTCTCCTAGCTTTATGGTCTGTCAAATAGTTGGATAATTTTATGTTTAAAGTCTGACATTGTCAAACTTTCTGGCATATTCACATGATAACTTCCGCAAAAAACAAATAAATGCAGCTGCTACTACTGGCACATTATTCCTCTCTATATGGCCCACATGCATACGGTCCAAAACAACATTATCGCAATAGTACATCCCCTCCTGCCTCCAAAGGACAAGCAACCAAAACAATAGTACAAGAAATTGACGAGCCTCCATGCGGGTCTTGGCTTCTGGACACTATAAATACCACCCCTACTCGAGACATGCCTCTCAATCCACACAAAAGAAACTCAGATTCAAGTATAGTTGTCTTCTCTTTGGGAGCGAACAATCCTAGCCATGGCTGATCCTAGACTTACCCTACCCTCCCTCCTTGTCTCCATTCTGATACTTTCCATGGCCAATCCTTTCTTTGCATGTCCCACTCGTTGTGAAAGTGAGATAAAAATGCAGTTGTACTTGCACCAGGTGGTGTCCGGACCAACCCACAACCAAGAAGTTGTGTTTAAGTCTACTCCCCCTATAGAGTTTGGTAGGACGGTTGCTTTTGATTATACTCTACTTGATGCACCTGCACCGGACGCCAAAATTATTGGTCGTGCCAAAGGAACCCATGTCCAGGCTGACCAAGTCAACGCTGGAGATTTCTCCCATTTCAGTATGATATTCCAACAGGGAAGGTATGTAATATATTTGTTTTAACTCACTTGGTATTATCTATGTTACTTATCGTATTTTAACACTGATTACAGTTCTAATTTGACTCAACTCAGATGCAATTAGTAAAATGTTGAGTGCAACCGATTGTTTAACTTCCAAGTGATTCATGAAATAGGTTTACTCGTTCAACATTTCAAGTGATGGGGATGACTCCTCCAAATGGAGTTTGGGCAATTGTTGGCGGGACCAATGAACTAGCGATGGCACAAGGTACCATCCAGTTTGCAATAGTCAAAGGGACTCCCAACGTGGAGAGCTATAGAGAACTTAATATTACTGCCTTCATCCCAGCAGCTGTAAGTGTGTTTTGTACTTGCTCCTTGACATACTCGAGAGAATCTTTAACATTTCTATTATTATTATTATTATTATTATTATTATTATTATTATTATTATTATTATTATTATTATTATTATTATTATTATTATTATTATTATAGTTTTGTCAACACATGACATGCTAAATATTGCACTTGTTGTTTCCATTCTATGCAGAGCATTGCAACTGGTGGCTTCGTCCAATACTTTGACATTTAAACCGCTTTGATGCACAAAACATTGTCTTGTAACTATGTGATAAGTTATGTCATGGATTCGGCGTTGTTTTGCATCCGAAATAACACGTGGATGTAAAGCATATATGATACTATATTCATATGCTCCACGTTTGTTGTTGTGTGTATGAAATGTATTGTACTCCATGGTACATTTAATTCAGCTCTTATCTTAAATATATGTGAAGACCATAAAGGTTGTTTGAATCGTGCATTGCTAAACTGCAGAATCATGTTCCCTTGATTACCATATAACATATTCTATTTTCTTTATGGGCAATTCAGTAGTAGTGTGGTATGACATGTTGGGAACAATATTGTCACAAATCTTGCATGTAATCAGCGGCGGAGCTACCGGGGGACGAGCGGGGGCCACCCCCCTCCCGCCTCAACGGATGTGTCGTACGTTAGTAGCAGTGTGATCTACGTCAAGTGGATGCTGGACTAATTGGCCCCCCTAACAGTGCGACCAAGTCTTGAAGCGCGGGAACTCTGCAAGTTAAAACCCATCATTTGTTGGTCAGCCCACAATATAGTAGGGAAAAAACAGCCAGGTGGTTCTGAAAGCCGACGAGACCACGATCGATCCAGGTTATCCTTCATCGATCTAGATCCCATCCTTCATTGGTCGTTTCGGCGGCAGCGAACGCACGCACGCACCCTGCGCGTAGCCGCCTAGGGATGTTCGACGAGGACATCTCACATCTGCATGACGGTTCAGCGCTGTCTTGATGACACAATAATCCTGCGATGAGTATCCTTGATTCCTTCGCAGATTATATTGTGCTGAACTAATCCACATCTGGCTCGAGAAGACCAGAAACATCTTCCTTTGATGAAATTAATTAGGGTTACAATTTCTTGTTTTATTCTCTAAAAAAGGTATTATAAATTCATCAAGCACTCATTCTATCATCAGGGTTTGTATGTCAGGCCGATTAGAAATCAATATACTTGTTTGCATACATGAGAGCTTAAATATGAAATTAGTTGGCATACAAACTACCGATGAAATATTCTGGCATGACTACACAACAAGCTAGAACCAAAAGCACACCATATACGATTATCGACTTTGTTCTATGTATTTTTGGCTTAAAATGCACATTTAAACTAAAGAGAAAAACTAACGTATTCTCTAATTGCTAAATACAAATAATCTGGTGTTTCTTTGTATGGCCATTGTCAGAAAAAATAATTATAGGTTCGTTTGTCTTCTTCGCTCCCCTTATGGTCAAATCCTGGATCCGCCCCTGCATGTAATTACTTCACTGGTTCAAGAAAATAATCGGTCACACCTTATTAATGATCATTACTTGTTATTCCTTGTTACTGATAACCGTCATTGTCATTCCTTGTTATTCTGAGGGTTTCTGTTACATTCTTTCTGTATATGTACGAGTATGTTAATGCTCCATATTCCTAAAAAACAATATGCTTCCTTGCAGGGGTTAGGTACTAGGTCACCCCCACGACGAACCCGTTCCCCAGTACGTACGTTGAGTCATGAATATGGAAACCCTAATGCATTCAATAACCTGCTGATCTCATGTTATGATGCATCTGACTTGAGAGGTTACAGGAGCAGAGCAAGAAGATGAGATCCTACAGTTGTTGAGGGTCATTTGGCCGGGAACATATATACCTTGTACAAGACATGATTCGTCGCCATATTGTGGAGGGAGAAATTCATTAGCACAAGAAGAATAAAATATGAGCACCACTAACTAAACAACGTACCTTCACTGTTGCCAAGATATACCGAACAACTTACTAAAAAACCTGCCAGAGTTAGAGCCAGAAACCCTGCGGGACCAAAATAAGGTTTGTTCTATTCTTGCTATTTTTGAGAAAATGGAATGAAGTGAGCAAGCCTAAGCAGAGCTCCTATATTGCCACATTTTGTGGCTGGATTATATTTTTTTGTTTCTAAAGTTTAATAATAGTATAGGAAATCACTTTGATACCAATAATATATACTACCTCCTTTCCTAAATATAAGTCTTTTTATATTTTTCAATACGGACTACATATGGATGTATGTAACCATATTTTGGACTGTAGATTCATCCATTTTGCTCCATATGTAGTCTATATTGAAATCACTACAAAGACTTTGTTTAGGAACGGAGGGAGTATATTTTAAAAATATTATCCTATGTCAATAAAAAATTGTTTCAATTATTTCTAAATTTGTTCATAGTGATGTGAGATTTGTCCATTTTGTACTAGATAAAATGTACAACCTACTTATGAAAATGTTATTCTTTTTCCTCAAAAGGGAGTGTTTCCCCCTGGCCTCTGCATTGGACGACACAAACAACTATATTTATTAAGTTCAAAGTATGTACAAATAAGTGGGTAACGGTTTTACAGGCCCAAGCCCAGAATTTGTTAAACTAGGTTCGCTTTCCTGAGATAGCCGAATTACAAGCCCAAGCCCAAGCCCAGCCCACCCAACTTGCCGATATGCGTCTCCCATAGTTTGTCTTCCTCGCCGGCCGGATCGCCTAGTGCTGCTCGCCATCCGTCCATGGCAGCAGCGTTAGCCTTCCCGTCACCCTCTGCGTCCTCCAAGCCCCAGTCCCACATCTCAGCACAACCATGGCCACCGCGGAGGATGATTGACCATTCCCCTCCCTTCTCCCCCAAATCTATACTCCTTGGGAAAATCTTCCCTCTCGCGTGACTGCGTCGCACCGGCGGGCGACCGGCCGCCCCCCAGCCCCTCTTCCCCCAGCCCCCGTCTCCCCTGCCTCCCCGCAGCCGTCGCTGGCGCCTGCTGCTAGGCCTGGCCCAGGTGAAGCTGGCGGCAGTGCCCCCCTGGTCTTTCCCCTCTCGGATGCTCTCCGGCGCGGGGCGGAGCTACTCCGGGGGGGTGTTCCTCGGCGGCGACGGTACGGCGTGGCGCTGGGGCTTCCTGGCGCGGCGTGGGAGATCAGCTGGACGGCGGCGTTGCGGCTTGGCAGCGCTCGCTCGGCCCAGATGTGGGCCCTTTGGGGCCCATCTGGGTCTGGACGAGCCGACGGCAAGGCGGGTCTGCGGCGCGACTTCCAGGAGGCGGCGGAACGGCGATGGGCGGTGGGGTGCTGGCGACGCTGCTGCTGCCCTGCTGCAGCGTGGCGGCGGGGCATCGCAGGCCCGATTCGGGCCTGGCCGGGCCAGGGGTGGCCTAGTATGCCCTGCCGCCGCGTCTGGACGGCGACCGCGATGCTGTCGGAGACACGGGCCTCCCGCACGATGGCGGTGTAGGTGGTTCCCTCCCGCGCGGCTCCGGTGCTGCTGCTCCTGTCGCCCGGCGCTTCTCTCCTAGTCCTCTTGGCCTCGTGGTGGTGATCTCAGTGAGGTGGCGTGGGTGGTGTCGCGACCGTGTTGGCGCATGTTGGTGGGCGGAGATTTGCCTGGCTGGCTCCGGTCCGGTTGGGCGGTGTGGTATGGAGTACGGGAGAAATCCTTGCCGAATCTTCTGGCTCCGATGTGGTGACGGCTGCGGGTGCCGTCAGTCCTTCCTGGAGGGTATAGGTGGTATCCATCCCCCACTCCCCTCCGCATGCCGGGGGAAACCCTAGGACTCGTCCGGGCAGCAGCGTCGTGGGCGTCGCATTCCTTCAATGAGGTGCTGCTTGGTACGCGGCGGATCGGAGCCTTGTATCATGGTGGGTCGACTCCGGAGGGCGCTGTGGTGGCGAGTCATCCTCGCTTTCTCGAGCTGCCGTTGTTGTCTCTCTTTTTTTTCTTTTGGGCTTGTTGTGCTGCTTGCCCCAGTATTGTCTATGTATCGGTGTTGGTTGCTTTGGAATACAAAGCGGGGGGAAACCCTTTTTCGGTGATCTCTACTCCTCGTCGGGCGCGGCATGCCATCCATGACCGGCATCCAGCAAGGCCTTCCCGGCGCAACGAGGTACAGATCATGTCTTCTTCCGCGGATTCGATTCTTCATCCTCGCAATTTTCCGACGTTCGCTCGCTTCTAATCCTCTTGATCCATGGTCTCGAATCCCCCCTGCACGTCCTATAGTACAGGAGGGGCTGAGAAATATCGACCGGCTAGGTGGAGCGTATTATGCAGATCTAAAAGTTAAGGGGGGCTGGGAATTCAAGACCTTGAGATAAAAAATATTGCTCTTCTCAGCAAGTGGGTTTACAAACTACTCTCTGAGAATGGGGTATGGCAGGAAATCATTCGCAACAAGTATGTGGGATCCAATGCCATTTCTCAAGTTCATTGGAAACCCGAGGATTCGCATTTTTGGAGTGGCGTGATGAAGGCCAAGGAATTATTTTTCCAATTTGGGACCTTCTCGGTTAGGGATGGTGCTCAGGTTCGATTCTGGGAAGACACCTGGCTAGGGAACAACCCACTAATGGTGCAATATCTGATCTTGTACATGATTGTCAGACATAAATTTTTCACGATCCAACAAGTTTTAGGACAACAAAACCCTGATATTTCTTTCTGTAGGGACCTTATTGGCCCTCGCCTGCCAGCATGGAATGAATTACTCACTCGTCTGGAGGACATTCAACTGTCAGGTGAGCTGGACGTCTTTCGATGGAACTTGCATCAGAATGGCAAATTTTCGGTCAAATCCATGTATGATGCAATGGATCATTGTGATGCTCCTGTTGATAACAGGAAATAGTGGAAGCTCAAAATTCCTCTAAGAGTGAAGATTTTCCTCTGATTTTTACATAGAGGAGTCATCCTAACTAGAGATAATCTAGCACGACGAAACTGGCATGGTTCTAAGACATGTGTTTTTTGCCAACATGACGAGACTATTAGACACTTATTCTTTGAGTGCAAATTTGCTTGGGCAGTTTGGGCCATAGTTCAAGTAGCTTCTAATTTATACCCACCACGTAGTGCATGGAATATGTTCGGCAACTGGTTGCGGGGTATTGATAAACAATTTTCTGCACATATTCTCGTGGGAGCGGCGGCCTTATGCTGGGCACTGTGGCTTACCAGGAATGATGTGATCTTTAATATAAATGTGTCTCATGTCCTATGCAGGTTATTCATGTCTGTGCACGATGGCTTCGTACTTGGTCTATCCTGCAAAGGCCGGAGGACAGGGACCTTTTTATGATGGCGTCTACACGGCTGGAGTGTTCGGCCAGGGAGGTTTTCCACCCTATGGATGGCGGTGTGATCTACGGATAGGATCTACCGCACCTTAGCCTCGACATGTTATTTTTGCTTCGCTTTGTACCTAACTATTTTTATTCTTAGGGCACTCTCGACTTTTTGGCTTTGTGCATCTAGCTATGCAGAGGCCGGGCTTTCTTTCGATGCGATTGTATCACCTCGATATATCTATTCAATGAAATGTCCTTTATCGAAAAAATAGTACAAGAGGGGAAGCAACTGCAAGTGGGAAACAATTGGTGATGCATCAGAGGAGCTTCTCCCGTTAGATTATGAAAGCGAGGAAGGAAGCACATCCAGGCACCTTCGTGCGTGCTTCCCTTCTTCAGATTTTGGGGTGTTCATTCAACCATGGCCCAAGCAAAAATATGTGCTGTTTGGGGGTGTGGGCCCAGCACAATGTGTTACCACGCTACAGAGTGTAACAAACTAAACTGTCATGACCACAACACAATGATGGGATGAACAATCGGATCATTACCAATTTGAGAATTGAGATACAAGAGGAGGGGATTTGAGGTGAGAAACAACAGCAAGGGGGTGAGATACAGTAGGATATAGGTGAGAAACAGGAGGAGGGGGGTTCAAGACGTTTCAATTGATCAATCTATCGGGCTAGGCCGCGCACCTCCTGCGTGATCTGCACGTTGAAGGCGGCCTGCATCTCGATCTGTTTATCCTGCGCTGCCTTCTGCTCATCCACCTTGGAGAGGAACGACTCCAACAACTTGGTGATGTTGTTGTTGCCCTCGTCCATGGTGGCTAGCACCTGCCGCGTCGCTAGCGAAACCTTCTGGGGAGCCGCTGCCCTGTGCTGGACGAGATCGAACCCCGCGATGGATTTTGCGCGGCTTGCCGGAGCAGCTCGCACCGGCGCGGTGGGTGTTACCAATCTACAACCAACGACAGAGGGGAAAAAAATTTCTAGCGAACTTTGGCTCTGAATACCAGCTGTAACGAACTCAATGTGGCAAATGGAAATGGTATTGCAATAAAACATGTTGGTCATTCTACTTTGCCCACCCCTCATAATTGTCTTTCTCTTAATAATATTTTGCATGTTCCAAGTGCATCCAAAAATCTTTTATCTGTTCATCAACTTGCCTTGGACAACAATATATTTCTTGAAATTCATCCTTTCTTCTTTTTGATCAAGGATCAGGTCACGAAGGACACAATGTTGAAATGCTTGCCTTTCTTTCGACATTGATTGTTGGTCGGAAGAAATCGACGATGCCCCAGGTACACATTCTTCCTGCATTTGTCTAGATATATATTGTCGGTGTCATCTAAGCAGTGTGTGCATGCGTGGTATCCCTTGTTTGTCTGTCCTGAAAGGTTACTGAGAGTAGGCTAATCATTGATGGTTACAAATAGCAACGCATGTAGGTCAAATTCATGATGGTCTTGCTCATCCCACACGCGTACAACTTTTCAATTTCACAGCTGTAGAAGTTCTTCAACTAATGGCCTTAGGTACACATCAATGTCATTGCCGGGTTGCTTAGGCACTTCGATGAGAACTGGCATCATAATGAACTTCTGCTTCATGCACAACCAAGGAGGAAGGTTATAGATACATAGAGTCACGGGCCAGGTGCTATGATTGCTGCTCTGCTCCCCAAAAGGATTAATGCTAGCCGCGCTTAAACCAAACCATATGTTCCTTGTGTCACCTGCAAAGTCCCCCCACTTTCTCTAGATTTTTGTCCACTGCGACCCGTCAGCGGGTGCTCTCAACTTCCCGTCTTTCTTACGGTTCACTTTGTGCCATCGCATCATCTTGGCATGCTCTTTGTTTCTGAACAGACGTTTCAACCATGGTATTATAGGAGCATACCACATCACCTTGGTAAGAACCCTCTTCCTGGGCCACTCACCGTCAACATCACCAGAGTCATCTCGTCAGATCTTATACCACAAATGCACTGCATACTGGGCATGCGTTCAAATCCTTGTACGCACCGTGGTAGAGGATGTAGTCATTAGGGCATGCATGTATCTTTTGCACCTCCAATCCTAGAGGGCATACAACCTTCTTTGCTCCATACGTACTGTCGGGCAATTCGTTATCCTTTGGAAGCTTCTTCTTCAATATTTTCAGTAGCTTCTCAAATCCTTTGTCAGATACACCATTCTCTGCCTTCCACTACATCAATTCCAGTGTGGTACCGAGCTTTGTGTTGCCATCTTCGCAATATGGGTACAACCCTTATTTGTGATCCTCTAACATGCGATCAAACATCAACTTCTCCTTTTCACTTTCACATTGTCTCTTTGCATCAACAATGACCCGGCGACGATCATCATCAGGCACATCGTCTGGTTCCTCTTGTCTCCAGCTTCCCCCGTGGCAGCATCACCATATTCAGGAGGCACATAGTTGTCATCATCCTCTTCTTCTTCATGGTCTTCCATCATAACCCCTCTTTCACCGCGCTTGGTCCAAACATTATAGTATGGCATGAAACCCTTATAAAGCAGGTGGGTGTGAAGGATTTTCCCGTCAGAGTAAGACTTCGTATTCCCCCATATAGGGCATGGACAACACATAAAATCATTCTGCTTGTTTGCCTCAGCCACTTCGACAAAATTATGCACACCCTTAATGTACTCGGAGGTGCGTCTGTTACCGTACATCCATTGTCGGTTCATCTGCGTGCATTATATATAATTAAGTGTGTCAAAACCATTACAGAACATCATGAATAACATAAGAACAAGAGGCTCACCACGGTGGTGCCGGCGACGAGATCGGCGCGGGCGATCAACGGCAGTGAGGACGGGGACGGGACATGATGGACCGCCAAACCTAGACTAATCTTGAGGAAAATGGAGCTTGGACAAGGAGCTTCAAGAGGAGAAAGCTTAAGTGTGGCTCGGGTATTTCATCGAATACCTCATGTGCACAGGAGGTGAGCTAGAGCACCACAAAGCTCTCCCACGTCCGGCCAAAAAATAGAGCAGTGCACTGCTCTGCTCGCGGGCAGGGGGTATATATAGGCCTCTCCTTAATCCTGGTTTGTGGCTAGAATCAGGACTAAAGAACCCCATTTGGTCCCGGTTCCAGCCACCAACCGGGACTAAAGGTGGTGGGCCAGGAGCGAGGCCCATTGGTCCCGGTTCGTGTCTGAAACCGGGACCAGTGGGGTCAGACGAACCGGGACCAATGGCCCACGAGGCCCGGCCGGCACCCTGGCCTCACGAATCGGACCGATGCACCCATTGGTCCCGGTTCGTGAGTGAACCGGGATTAATGGGCTTTTCAGGCCTGCACCAAAGCCTTGTTTTCTACTAGTGTAGCAGAACCAATTGAGAGAAGAAGCTACAAGGACCTGTGTTTGGCATCATACGCATAGAACCCTTACCTGTTTTAGCTTTTAGGGTTGGCGCTACACCCACCACTACATTCACTAGACAGTTAACACTAATGATAACATGCACAACTGGTGCAAGTGCTTCACCATCATGAATCATCAGACCTGAGAGTACATTAGTATATGAAATGGTAGCAACGCAACTCACATGAAGAAATTTCAATGAAATTATTACAAGTGCCCCCTTCATGTGAATATATGCTAGAGACAATCAATCAGATATAAAAAAAACCGTAAGTATAACCCTTTGCACTTCTTGCAAGCCACGTTAAATAAAAGGAATAAAATGACTAAGCCTCTAGTCTTCACGTACATATATTTTAGAAACGAACTACTTCAACCATTCTTTTATGGAGTCCGCGTCGCCAACTGTTTTTATTGGCATTATATTTGGCGGTATCCAAAGCAAGTGGCACTCCAATTAGTATAGAATCTTTTAAAATAATATGGTTCTGTCATGCTCATATATAGGTTTGGCATAATGGGATAAGCTAGAGCATATACTTGATGTCCTTGCATGCATGCATGGAGTTCCAACAACTCCTACACACTGTACTATTTAAACACCATAGCAGGTTCGAGCTACAATATGTTTTGTCCTAGATGATCAACCCTTCTAGCTAGCAGTTCAGGTCTTATGGATGTCTTATGGATAATGTATTATACTTTTTTTGCGGGTGATAATGTATTATACGTTAGCTCTGTGTAGCAGTTGTCTCCTAGCTCTGGGTTACATGCTACTATGCACAGCGATGGAGGTCGTGCAAACAATTTGATAATACATGAAAGTCAGTGTCCTACGCTGGGATTTGGCTCCAACAAAATTACCTGGATGAGTTGATGTTAGGAGGTTCGAGGGCAACCTTCTCGTCCTAACCGAAATAGAGATAGGATCAATAGAGGTCCTAAGATTAAGACAACTTCGATTGACTTATTGCCTTATCTAGGACAATCTATGCTTCTTTTCTTAATGGAAAAAGGTCTTTATTTTTCCCCATTTACTAGAGAATTGTGATTCATACTCTCCATTCTGAATTAATTATCTAGGTTTTTCCTATGTCGAACTGCTTTAAGTTTGACAAATATATGCAAAAATATGCGAGGATCTATGATATAAAGTATAGATTATACAAGATTAATCTAACAAACCTAATTTTGCGTTGTACATGGAGATGTATTTTTCTATAGATTTGGTTAAACTTAAAAAATTCTGACCAAGTACGGGCAAAAGTAGGACGCCCAATAAATTAGACCGGAGGGAATAGCAAGCATTATCATGTGATAACCAGCAAGGCACAGTTACCCATTGTGAGTACCCCTAATGTTTCTCACGTATCAACCCCGCTGAATGTTGTGTACCGCCGTTCCATGTGTTCCATCACAAGCCAAAATGCTCTACAGAAGGCATATATTGAGAGGGGGGGGGGGGGGGGAGTTCCTACAAGACATAACGTATAGTTGCTAATTAATACTTGATTGACATAAATAAGGAGCTAATGCAGTTCCGACAGCCTGGTGATGCCACGGGCATAGGGCTTGACCTTGCTGCTTTTGCCGAGCTGCTCACTGAACGTTTTGCACGAGCAGTCGAAAATAATTCCGGACAACCACAAGGACAAGCACGACGTTCTAGCTCTCATCAAGATTATATTCCACGGGATAGATTTTCCTTTCCATCACAGAAGTACACAACTATATGCTTCTTGTAAGCCACGTCAGACAAAGGAATAAAATGACTAAGCCTCTCATCTTAACATATATTTTAGAAACGAACTTACTCTGACCATTTTTATAAGGAAGTCCTTGTCCTCATCTTTCATTATTGATAATATATTTTGCAGTATCAAAGCAATGTGTACTCTAGTTAAATATTTCTAAATGATATGGTTCTGTCGTAAGAACATGTATGTTTTGCGTACTTGGTTCTAAATATAAGTCCTTTTAGATATTTCAATACGGACTACATACAGATGTATATAGACGTATTTTAGAGTATAGATTCACTCATTATATAGTCCACATCGAAATCTCTAAAAAGGCTTATATTTAGGAACGAATGGAGTAGCTTTTACTAATGGTGCTACTACACCCACCAGGCCAACACTGCATTCACTAGACTGATGGAACTAATGATAACATGCATGCATGACCGGTGCAAGTTCTCCCCGTCATGAATCGCATGACCTACGGGTGAATGCGGATCTACAAGCTCCACGTCGGCCAATTGGATGAGGATAACTTCGTTACTGCCAAACAATCTGGAATTTCGGTATTTTTTCTTCATAGTGTGAATATTAGTATATGAAACGGTAGCAACGCAGCTCGCATGAGGAGAAAATATAGCAAGTGCCCCCTTCATGTGAATATACGCTAGAGAAAAAATCTAAAAAAAATATATTCTAGAGACAGCCAACCAGATATAACAAAACACAAGCATATATTAAACCCTTACGCTTCTTGGAAGGCGCGTCAAACAGAAGGAATAAAATGACTAAACCTCCGGTCTTCACATATACTTTAGAAACAAACTAGTCCTAATCCCACCATTCTTTTATGGGATTCCTTGTCACCATCTTATTATTGATATTATATTTGGTTGTGTTCAAAGCAAGTGGTACTCCAATTGATACATAATATTTCTAAACTATATGCGCCTATCGTAAGAACATAGAAGTTTGGCATAGTTGCTGAGCATAGACTTGCTGGCCTTAGTTCTGACTGCTGCACCTTCACCTGAATAGCTATGTACGTGGCCTCCACCTAATGCCTGCCAATGTTTTTTTTCTCTCTGCTTTGCTCTCACGGACATATGGATCATTGGTGCAATTGATCATGGTCATCCTCTATTTTATAGGGGATTGGTTAGAGTTGGCCTTAGGTCACATAGGCCACGCGTTAGTGACATGGAGGCTTGGACCAAAATAGTCAGAATGTTGTACAAACACATGATATATATAATTCCAGTTTGTGAACTGTTTCCAGCTTATATATTTGTACAAGATTTCTGTGTACCTCAAACCTAGTCAGAAAATGAGGGTGATGGTCTAACCACTTACTCTACGTACCATGAACGCCACCGGTTAGATGCTTCTAGTACTAGACTTTGACAAGGCTGATTAGAATAATCATCTACATAATCCTTGGGGTTGTTGTGTATATGTGGAATTTCAATATAATAGCAAGATTCCCTTAACAAATATTCATAATACTCTGTCATGTGCCGTCTCAAATAGTTCGCCGAATAGTTTAGTAACTTATCCACAAAGACTGCTGGAGCTTGATCATTTTCTTTCTTTCAAACCACCTTGCTTTGAAAAACTTTGTCTGGTTTATATTATAAACTGAATATAGGTACTTCTTCAGGAAACTTAATTATGTGTGATCAACAAAAAAATGTAGCGGTTGATGTAATTGCAACAAGGATTTAATAATACATGTGGTTTCTTAGGGTTGTTTTGTACTCTGCAACTTGCAAATCTGTATTCTTAATTATATTGTCCAGAAAAAATAAATACAATACATGCCTGGAAGACACATTTATGAGCGTCAAATAAAAAAGGCACCATGCTGTAGATTATATATATCCAAAACATTTTTTAGAACCTAATGACCCACCATTTTGTTAGTATGTCGTACGTAGTATCAGTCTACCCGATCCATTTTCTTTGTATACTCATGTGAACATTATTAGTATAAGAAATTTGAGCAACTGGCCTCACATTAAGGAACTTCAATGACAATTATGGCAAGCGGATCCTTCATGGGAGTATATGCTCTAGATAATCAATCACGTATGCCAGGACAAAACTGCAAAACTATGCTTCTTGCAAAGCAAGTCGAACAAAAGTATTAGTATGACTAAGCCTATGGTCTTGGTATCCTACCATTCTTTTAAGACAAACATGTTTCCATCTTTTACTATTGACATGACATTTGACAGTATTGAAACTTCAAAGTAGGTTGTACTCCAATTGATATTGAATCTTTCTAAGAGCCAGTTCTTTTGGGTGGCTTAAAAAATAAGCTGCCTCTCCACAGCTTAAACAAATAAGCCGCTACTCATATTTGTTGAGATTTCTAAATTAGTTACCCATAATTTAGAAGCCCCAATAAATAAGAGAGGCGACTTATGGGATAAGCTGGGGAGGAGACGGCTTATTTTTTTTAAGCTACCAAAAGAACTGGCTCTAAATGATATGGTTCCTTGGTAAGAATATGATTGGCTCAACTGGGGGTGGACTAACTCCTAGACACAGTATACTTTGTAAACATTGTAATATGGTGTATGTAGTATCTGTCAAAACCGAAAATATGTGCGTGTAATATGTAGTATATATCCTATTTTTTAGGTAGTATGTACTATTTTTGGTATATTATTTTGTACATACAAATATGAAGGTATTTTTAAATATAAAAAATAGTACGGTTCATATGCAATTTTTTCTTATAGTTTGCTTTGAAATATCTTAGATATATTATATGAACATACTATATAACCCTTCTAGCAATGAACAAATGGTTCATATCTTTAGGATAGTATAATATGTCATGCTGCTCCACATGCCAATGGCGTATATGCATGTTCTACCCTAAATAAATTTAGGTTTGTTGGTGAGCAGTGCATGCTAACATTCTTAGTCGAAGATAAGCCTTTCATGTACAGGGAAACACTGAGAAGGAAAAATGCCTACGACATTTAGCTTACCACCAATACATTTGAGAGTCTTACAGGTGGATTTTGTACAGATGTATTTTTTTTCCTTTTGACTTCAGCAAACTGGAGCTAATACTCATATTATTGGAGACATTCGTAAAACCACATGAGAAATCTCCCACACCTTAGTGGACTGTCTGGCACAAAACTGGCAGATATAGTTAACAATACCAATTAAATTCGTGTACTAAACTATCTAGAATATTTTATATTTTTAGCATTTTCAGTCAGTTCCTGCTGTAAAACTGCATATATTGTTATTTGGTAAAGCAGTGGCTGCAACCAAGTTCGGTGCAACCATGCAATGAACAGTAAAATCCAAAAATATAGAAAAAATGAAACTTCGTGGCATTGGCTATGAGCAAATGTTTTATAAGTTTGCAAAGTTTGTCCAGCAAATAACTTCAAATGATCTCCATACTGAATGAAATATAAACTCTTCGTATCTCAAACAGATAGTCATCTTATCATTTCATTACATTGTCACATAGTTCATAATAAAGTAATATCCAAAATTTCACAACCAACATATATAAAAAATTTATAGATTGATCTAACTTCTCAAATCTTTGAAGTTGTACTACACAAAGAAATGAAAACATTTTTTTCGAATATATGAATATACGTAAACTGAATATAGCTTGTTTGTAGTGATTGCAACTTAGCTAGTTTGTGCCTAATGGGATGTTATTTTGGGTGAAATTGACAAAACAAACTATAAACATAAGCCGTTACCAGGACCTCCCACCCCTACATTCACTAGACAAATAGCACTATGATGACAACATGCATGATAATGTTGAAACTTCTCCACCATCTTTAATCAACTATTGCCCCGGAATCCTTTATCATACATGAGATAATTGTGTTGTTACCAAGCGTTCAGCAATTTCACTACTTTTGCGCTCCATAGGGTGAAAATTATTGTAAGTGTATCCGTCATGTGAATGCGTTCATGCTCTAGATAATCAATCAGATACAACAAAAGAAAAGTTGAAAAAATATATGCTTCTTGCAAGGCAAGTAAAAAAAAGGAATAAAATGACTAAGCCTGTAGTCTTTACTTGTATTTGTGAATCAAACTACTCATGCCATTCTTTTAAGACAGACCTTGTCCCCATCTTTGATCATTTATAGTATATTTGGCGGTATTAATGATAGGTTGCACTCCAAATAATATAGAATCTTTCTAGATGATAGTGTTAGCATAATCTTGAGTAAGTAGTTGAGTTAGTGCTAGTTAATTAGGAGTTGGCATTGCTAGGTATGCCATACGTGGTACTAATTTGAGTCCGGCTCGTAGTAGTGCTTTGTTTTATACGTGGGTTAGCAGCAGCATGTGTCAGGGTTGTATTAGAATTGTTGTACAAGTAGGTTTGTGTTGGTCATGCATAATATGTGCACAGGCAGTTGCGTAAGGTTGTACGATGAGTTGAGAAAAAAATAGGTGTGCACCATGTGCCCTTGGCTTTAAGTTTTTGTGCGAGCGTGTTCGTTATACTTTGATGTGATCAATCCATGGGCGAAGTCCAACAGATACAACTCTGTTGTAGTAATATATAGGTTTGCCTTAACAGGATAAGCTAGAGCATATACTTGCTGGTCTTCACATGCATCCATGGGGTTGGAATAGCCCCTAGATGACTGGCGGAGGTACGTGCATCCCTGCAGGTGCCGTGCCCCCCCCCCCCCCAGCCTGGGCAAATTTAATGAAGAAATTTTCTTATAGAGAATTTTAGATTGGAAAAAATAGAGATGTTTTCCTCCCTAGAAATTTTATTTTCTCTTTGCCCCCCCCCCCCATAATCTTCCTGGTCTAGCTCCGCCACTGTCCTAGACACACTATTTTATTTAAACAGTATAATATGTCCTATGTACCATTATATTATCTTAGATGATCGCTCCTAGGATTTAACAACGGACCGGATCTTATTCTAAATTATACCATTTGTTAAATTTATGTTACACCAATTTTGAACCATTTTCTGCATAGAGTAAAGTTGACCTACAAAGTCCCAAGTTCATACGTATTCTTGTTTGAGAGAAACAAAAAAGAGAAATTTGTACATAGAAGTAGCACAGACCTTGACGGGGAACTTCTTTTTTTGTGGGTGACCTTGACGGGGAACTTGATGGTCGAGATAAGGTGCTGCATGCTCAAACAATGAACTCTCCTAGCTTTATGGTCTGTCAAATAGTTGGATAATTTTATGTTTAAAGTCTGACATTGTCAAACTTTCTGGCATATTCACATGATAACTTCCGCAAAAAACAAATAAATGCAGCTGCTACTACTGGCACATTATTCCTCTCTATATGGCCCACATGCATACGGTCCAAAACAACATTATCGCAATAGTACATCCCCTCCTGCCTCCAAAGGACAAGCAACCAAAACAATAGTACAAGAAATTGACGAGCCTCCATGCGGGTCTTGGCTTCTGGACACTATAAATACCACCCCTACTCGAGACATGCCTCTCAATCCACACAAAAGAAACTCAGATTCAAGTATAGTTGTCTTCTCTTTGGGAGCGAACAATCCTAGCCATGGCTGATCCTAGACTTACCCTACCCTCCCTCCTTGTCTCCATTCTGATACTTTCCATGGCCAATCCTTTCTTTGCATGTCCCACTCGTTGTGAAAGTGAGATAAAAATGCAGTTGTACTTGCACCAGGTGGTGTCCGGACCAACCCACAACCAAGAAGTTGTGTTTAAGTCTACTCCCCCTATAGAGTTTGGTAGGACGGTTGCTTTTGATTATACTCTACTTGATGCACCTGCACCGGACGCCAAAATTATTGGTCGTGCCAAAGGAACCCATGTCCAGGCTGACCAAGTCAACGCTGGAGATTTCTCCCATTTCAGTATGATATTCCAACAGGGAAGGTATGTAATATATTTGTTTTAACTCACTTGGTATTATCTATGTTACTTATCGTATTTTAACACTGATTACAGTTCTAATTTGACTCAACTCAGATGCAATTAGTAAAATGTTGAGTGCAACCGATTGTTTAACTTCCAAGTGATTCATGAAATAGGTTTACTCGTTCAACATTTCAAGTGATGGGGATGACTCCTCCAAATGGAGTTTGGGCAATTGTTGGCGGGACCAATGAACTAGCGATGGCACAAGGTACCGTCCAGTTTGCAATAGTCAAAGGGACTCCCAACGTGGAGAGCTATAGAGAACTTAATATTACTGCCTTCATCCCAGCAGCTGTAAGTGTGTTTTGTACTTGCTCCTTGACATACTCGAGAGAATCTTTAACATTTCTATTATTATTATTATT
This sequence comes from Aegilops umbellulata, assembly GCA_032464435.1. Taxonomy (NCBI): domain Eukaryota; kingdom Viridiplantae; phylum Streptophyta; class Magnoliopsida; order Poales; family Poaceae; genus Aegilops; species Aegilops umbellulata. The sequence continues at coordinate 11,994,791 of CP136054.1, forward strand.
ATTATTATTATTATTATTATTATTATTATTATTATTATTATTATTATTATTATTATTATTATTATAGTTTTGTCAACACATGACATGCTAAATATTGCACTTGTTGTTTCCATTCTATGCAGAGCATTGCAACTGGTGGCTTCGTCCAATACTTTGACATTTACACCGCTTTGATGCACAAAACATTGTCTTGTAACTATGTGATAAGTTATGTCATGGATTCGGTGTTGTTTTGCATCCGAAATAACACGTGGATGTAAAGCATATATGATACTATATTCATATGCTCCACGTTTGTTGTTGTGTGTATGAAATGTATTGTACTCCATGGTACATTTAATTCAGCTCTTATCTTAAATATATGTGAAGACCATCAAGGTTGTTTGAATTGTGCATTGCTAAACTGCAGAATCATGTTTCCTTGATTACCATATAACATATTCTATTTTCTTTATGGGCAATTCAGTAGTAGTGTGGTATGACATGTTGGGAACAATATTGTCACAAATCTTGCATGTAATCAGCGGCGGAGCTACCGGGGGACGAGCGGGGGCCACCCCCCTCCCGCCTCAACGGATGTGTCGTACGTTAGTAGCAGTGTGATCTACGTCAAGTGGATGCTGGACTAATTGGCCCCCCTAACAGTGCGACCAAGTCTTGAAGCGCGGGAACTCTGCAAGTTAAAACCCATCATTTGTTGGTCAGCCCACAATATAGTAGGGAAAAAACAGCCAGGTGGTTCTGAAAGCCGACGAGACCACGATCGATCCAGCTTATCCTTCATCGATCTAGATCCCATCCTTCATTGGTCGTTTCGGCGGCAGCGAACGCACGCACGCACCCTGCGCGTAGCCGCCTAGGGATGTTCGACGAGGACATCTCACATCTGCATGACGGTTCAGCGCTGTCTTGATGACACAATAATCCTGCGATGAGTATCCTTGATTCCTTCGCAGATTATATTGTGCTGAACTAATCCATATCTGGCTCGAGAAGACCAGAAACATCTTCCTTTGATGAAATTAATTAGGGTTACAATTTCTTGTTTTATTCTCTAAAAAAGGTATTATAAATTCATCAAGCACTCATTCTATCATCAGGGTTTGTATGTCAGGCCGATTAGAAATCAATATACTTGTTTGCATACATGAGAGCTTAAATATGAAATTAGTTGGCATACAAACTACCGATGAAATATTCTGGCATGACTACACAACAAGCTAGAACCAAAAGCACACCATATACGATTATCGACTTTGTTCTATGTATTTTTGGCTTAAAATGCACATTTAAACTAAAGAGAAAAACTAACGTATTCTCTAATTGCTAAATACAAATAATCTGGTGTTTCTTTGTATGGCCATTGTCAGAAAAAATAATTATAGGTTCGTTTGTCTTCTTCGCTCCCCTTATGGTCAAATCCTGGATCCGCCCCTGCATGTAATTACTTCACTGGTTCAAGAAAATAATCGGTCACACCTTATTAATGATCATTACTTGTTATTCCTTGTTACTGATAACCGTCATTGTCATTCCTTGTTATTCTGAGGGTTTCTGTTACATTCTTTCTGTATATGTACGAGTATGTTAATGCTCCATATTCCTAAAAAACAATATGCTTCCTTGCAGGGGTTAGGTACTAGGTCACCCCCACGACGAACCCGTTCCCCAGTACGTACGTTGAGTCATGAATATGGAAACCCTAATGCATTCAATAACCTGCTGATCTCATGTTATGATGCATCTGACTTGAGAGGTTACAGGAGCAGAGCAAGAAGATGAGATCCTACAGTTGTTGAGGGTCATTTGGCCGGGAACATATATACCTTGTACAAGACATGATTCGTCGCCATATTGTGGAGGGAGAAATTCATTAGCACAAGAAGAATAAAATATGAGCACCACTAACTAAGCAACGTACCTTCACTGTTGCCAAGATATACCGAACAACTTACTAAAAAACCTGCCAGAGTTAGAGCCAGAAACCCTGCGGGACCAAAATAAGGTTTGTTCTATTCTTGCTATTTTTGAGAAAATGGAATGAAGTGAGCAAGCCTAAGCAGAGCTCCTATATTGCCACATTTTGTGGCTGGATTATATTTTTTTGTTTCTAAAGTTTAATAATAGTATAGGAAATCACTTTGATACCAATAATATATACTACCTCCTTTCCTAAATATAAGTCTTTTTATATTTTTCAATACCGACTACATATGGATGTATGTAACCATATTTTGGACTGTAGATTCATCCATTTTGCTCCATATGTAGTCTATATTGAAATCACTACAAAGACTTTGTTTAGGAACGGAGGGAGTATATTTTAAAAATATTATCCTATGTCAATAAAAAATTGTTTCAATTATTTCTAAATTTGTTCATAGTGATGTGAGATTTGTCCATTTTGTACTAGATAAAATGTACAACCTACTTATGAAAATGTTATTCTTTTTCCTCAAAAGGGAGTGTTTCCCCCTGGCCTCTGCATTGGACGACACAAACAACTATATTTATTAAGTTCAAAGTATGTACAAATAAGTGGGTAACGGTTTTACAGGCCCAAGCCCAGAATTTGTTAAACTAGGTTCGCTTTCCTGAGATAGCCGAATTACAAGCCCAAGCCCAAGCCCAGCCCACCCAACTTGCCGATATGCGTCTCCCATAGTTTGTCTTCCTCGCCGGCCGGATCGCCTAGTGCTGCTCGCCATCCGTCCATGGCAGCAGCGTTAGCCTTCCCGTCACCCTCTGCGTCCTCCAAGCCCCAGTCCCACATCTCAGCACAACCATGGCCACCGCGGAGGATGATTGACCATTCCCCTCCCTTCTCCCCCAAATCTATACTCCTTGGGAAAATCTTCCCTCTCGCGTGACTGCGTCGCACCGGCGGGCGACCGGCCGCCCCCCAGCCCCTCTTCCCCCAGCCCCCGTCTCCCCTGCCTCCCCGCCGCCGTCGCTGGCGCCCGCCGCTAGGCCTGGCCCAGGTGAAGCTGGCGGCAGTGCCCCCCTGGTCTTTCCCCTCTCGGATGCTCTCCGGCGCGGGGCGGAGCTACTCCGGGGGGGTGTTCCTCGGCGGCGACGGTACGGCGTGGCGCTGGGGCTTCCTGGCGCGGCGTGGGAGATCAGCTGGACGGCGGCGTTGCGGCTTGGCAGCGCTCGCTCGGCCCAGATGTGGGCCCTTTGGGGCCCATCTGGGTCTGGACGAGCCGACGGCAAGGCAGGTCTGCGGCGCGACTTCCGGGAGGCGGCGGAACGGCGATGGGCGGTGGGGTGCTGGCGACGCTGCTGCTGCCTTGCTGCAGCGTGGCGGCGGGGCATCGCAGGCCCGATTCGGGCCTGGCCGGGCCAGGGGTGGCCTAGTATGCCCTGCCGCCGCGTCTGGACGGCGACCGCGATGCTGTCGGAGGCACGGGCCTCCCGCACGATGGCGGTGTAGGTGGTTCCCTCCCGCGCGGCTCCGGTGCTGCTGCTCCTGTCGCCCGGCGCTTCTCTCCTAGTCCTCTTGGCCTCGTGGTGGTGATCTCAGTGAGGTGGCGTGGGTGGTGTCGCGACCGTGTTGGCGCATGTTGGTGGGCGGAGATTTGCCTGGCTGGCTCCGGTCCGGTTGGGCGGTGTAGTATGGAGTACGGGAGAAATCCTTGCCGAATCTTCTGGCTCCGATGTGGTGACGGCTGCGGGTGCCGTCAGTCCTTCCTGGAGGGTATAGGTGGTATCCATCCCCCACTCCCCTCCGCATGCCGGGGGAAACCCTAGGACTCGTCCGGGCAGCAGCGTCGTGGGCGTCGCATTCCTTCAATGAGGTGCTGCTTGGTACGCGGCGGATCGGAGCCTTGTATCATGGTGGGTCGACTCCGGAGGGCGCTGCGGTGGCGAGTCATCCTCGCTTTGTCGAGCTGCCGTTGTTGTCTCTCTTTTTTTTCTTTTGGGCTTGTTGTGCTGCTTGCCCCAGTATTGTCTATGTATCGGTGTTGGTTGCTTTGGAATACAAAGCGGGGGGAAACCCTTTTTCGGTGATCTCTACTCCTTGTCGGGCGCGACATGCCATCCATGACCGGCATCCAGCAAGGCCTTCCCGGCGCAACGAGGTACAGATCATGTCTTCTTCCGCGGATTCGATTCTTCATCCTCGCAATTTTCCGACATTCGCTCGCTTCTAATCCTCTTGATCCATGGTCTCGAATCCCCCCTGCACGTCCTATAGTACAGGAGGGGCTGAGAAATATCGACCGGCTAGGTGGAGCGTATTATGCAGATCTAAAAGTTAAGGGGGGCTGGGAATTCAAGACCTTGAGATAAAAAATATTGCTCTTCTCAGCAAGTGGGTTTACAAACTACTCTCTGAGAATGGGGTATGGCAGGAAATCATTCGCAACAAGTATGTGGGATCCAATGCCATTTCTCAAGTTCATTGGAAACCCGAGGATTCGCATTTTTGGAGTGGCGTGATGAAGGCCAAGGAATTATTTTTCCAATTTGGGACCTTCTCGGTTAGGGATGGTGCTCAGGTTCGATTCTGGGAAGACACCTGGCTAGGGAACAACCCACTAATGGTGCAATATCTGATCTTGTACATGATTGTCAGACATAAATTTTTCACGATCCAACAAGTTTTAGGACAACAAAACCCTGATATTTCTTTCTGTAGGGACCTTATTGGCCCTCGCCTGCCAGCATGGAATGAATTACTCACTCGTCTGGAGGACATTCAACTGTCAGGTGAGCTGGACGTCTTTCAATGGAACTTGCATCAGAATGGCAAATTTTCGGTCAAATCCATGTATGATGCAATGGATCATTGTGATGCTCCTGTTGATAACAGGAAATAGTGGAAGCTCAAAATTCCTCTAAGAGTGAAGATTTTCCTCTGATTTTTACATAGAGGAGTCATCCTAACTAGAGATAATCTAGCACGACGAAACTGGCATGGTTCTAAGACATGTGTTTTTTGCCAACATGACGAGACTATTAGACACTTATTCTTTGAGTGCAAATTTGCTTGGGCAGTTTGGGCCATAGTTCAAGTAGCTTCTAATTTATACCCACCACGTAGTGCATGGAATATGTTCGGCAACTGGTTGCGGGGTATTGATAAACAATTTTCTGCACATATTCTCGTGGGAGCGGCGGCCTTATGCTGGGCACTGTGGCTTACCAGGAATGATGTGATCTTTAATATAAATGTGTCTCATGTCCTATGCAGGTTATTCATGTCTGTGCACGATGGCTTCGTACTTGGTCTATCCTGCAAAGGCCGGAGGACAGGGACCTTTTTATGATGGCGTCTACACGGCTGGAGTGTTCGGCCAGGGAGGTTTTCCACCCTATGGATGGCGGTGTGATCTACGGATAGGATCTACCGCACCTTAGCCTCGACATGTTATTTTTGCTTCGCTTTGTACCTAACTATTTTTATTCTTAGGGCACTCTCGACTTTTTGGCTTTGTGCATCTAGCTATGCAGAGGCCGGGCTTTCTTTCGATGCGATTGTATCACCTCGATATATCTATTCAATGAAATGTCCTTTATCGAAAAAAATAGTACAAGAGGGGAAGCAACTGCAAGTGGGAAACAATTGGTGATGCATCAGAGGAGCTTCTCCCGTTAGATTATGAAAGCGAGGAAGGAAGCACATCCAGGCACCTTCGTGCGTGCTTCCCTTCTTCAGATTTTGGGGTGTTCATTCAACCATGGCCCAAGCAAAAATATGTGCTGTTTGGGGGTGTGGGCCCAGCACAATGTGTTGCCACGCTACAGAGTGTAACGAACTAAACTGTCATGACCACAACACAATGATGGGATGAACAATCGGATCAGTACCAATTTGAGAATTGAGATACAAGAGGAGGGGATTTGAGGTGAGAAACAACAGCAAGGGGGTGAGATACAGTAGGATATAGGTGAGAAACAAGAGGAGGAGGGGGGTTCAAGACGTTTCAATTGATCGATCTATCGGGCTAGGCCGCGCACCTCCTGCGTGATCTGCACGTTGAAGGCGGCCTGCATCTCGATCTGTTTATCCTGCGCTGCCTTCTGCTCATCCACCTTGGAGAGGAACGACTCCAACAACTTGGTGATGTTGTTGTTGCCCTCGTCCATGGTGGCTAGCACCTGCCGCGTCGCTAGCGAAACCTTCTGGGGAGCCGCTGCCCTGTGCTGGACGAGATCGAACCCCGCGATGGATTTTGCGCGGCTTGCCGGAGCAGCTCGCACCGGCGCGGTGGGTGTTACCAATCTACAACCAACGACAGAGGGGAAAAAATTTCTAGCGAACTTTGGCTCTGAATACCAGCTGTAACGAACTCAATGTGGCAAATGGAAATGGTATGGCAATAAAACATGTTGGTCATTCTACTTTGCCCACCCCTCATAATTCTCTTTCTCTTAATAATATTTTGCATGTTCCTAGTGCATCCAAAAATCTTTTATCTGTTCATCAACTTGCCTTGGACAACAATATATTTCTTGAAATTCATCCTTTCTTCTTTTTGATCAAGGATCAGGTCACGAAGGACACACTGTTTAAAGGCCCTTGCCATGGTGGTCTCTACCCGATTATGCCCTTCTTCACGAGGTCTCCCAAGTGTGCCTTCATCGCCATCAAACCCACTTCATCCATATGTCATAATCGTCTATGGCATACATCCTCTTTTATTGTTCAACAAGTGCTTCGGAAGAATATCCTCCCTTATGATCCACAAATAAATCCTTATGTATGTGATCCATGTCAGCAAGCTAAAAGCCATCAGTTTCCTTATCCCATCTCTACTAGTGTGTCTATTGTTCCCTTGGAACAAATATTCTCTGATGTGTGGGGTCCTGCTCCAGCGTAAGTTGGAAAACACTTCTATTATGTGAGCTTTATTGATGATTTTAGCAAATTTACTTGGGTATATTTGTTTAAGAAGTGTTCTGATGTTTATCAGGTCTTTCTTAATTTCCAACAACTTGTTGAACGGAAATTTGGTCGCAATATAATTACCATGCAAACTGATTGTGGCGGTGAATATGAAAAACTCAATGTCTTCTTCTAGAAAGTTGGCATTACACATCATGTGTTTTGTCCTCACGCCCATCAACAAAATGGTTTAGCTGAACGTAAACATCGACACATTGTTGAGGTTAGCCTTGCCTTACTTTCTCATGCATGCATGCCTCTTAAATTTTGGGATGTAGCCTTTCCCACCGCCACATATCTCATTAATATGCTGCCTACCAAGGTACTAAATCACATGAGTCCTACGGAAGTACTACTCCATGTCAAACCCAACTATGAATCTCTTCGTGTGTATGGGTGTGCATGTTGGCCAAACCTTCGCCCTTATAACAAACGGAAACTCTCGTTTCACTCCAAGCGATGTGTTTTCTTAGGCTATAGTCCTCGACATATAGGGGTCAAATGCCTTGATATATCTAGCGGTCGTGTCTGCATCTCATGTGATGCTGTGTTTGATGATTATGTTTTTCCCTTTGCTCTTCTAAATCCTAATGCTGGTTCTCGTCTTCGTGAAGAAATCCTTTTATTACCACATAACAGTTCATCCGATAATGAGGGGGTGAACACTGATAATGACCACATGTTTGTTGTTCCTATTGTTGCTAACCATCCACGGGTTACGATGTTGGGTTCTACGGTAGGGTGCGTCGACTGCAAATTAAAATTTTCCTACGCGCAGAACAACCAAGGACATGCTACGGGATATGGATCACAGTTCGTTACCACTAGACGCGCAGTGCCGTGCAGCGGAAGAAGAGTTGGGGCAGCGCGTCTGCGTGGATTGTCTCCTCTCGTCCGATCTCCCTCGAGCAGCTGGTCGTCGGTTCCCACGTACAGGTTCGCCGGAGCGGCGCAAGTGCACCGCCTCTAACGGTATCCGCACGTGCATGAGGAACGTCGTGCGACGGACTGCTAGGTCCGATCACACAACTGGCGGCGAGCGGAGGTGTCTATTCGCAACACATGCAAACCCTAGTGACAGCGCAGAAGCGATCAATCTCATGAGTGTGCGGCACCTCCACTTTATATAGGCGTTCGTCGCAGGCTCAACACTTGGGCCTCGCACGGACCCTAAAGCCCATAAGTCTACTCGTCCACAATTTGGATACAACTCGGATCACATCCGACCAGTGTCCACCGATCGGACCTCGTAGGTTCCTTCCCTTAAGCGCGCGACCCCTTAGGTTCAAGCCGGCTTGGTCGTAGTTCGGATCACCTCCGAACCGCACAGTTGGTAGCGGCCTCTAGCAAGGCATGTCAAACACCAAGCAGACTATGAAGCTGGTTAGGCGAACCTGTACATCAGACATCCATTCCTTTTACCACACGATATATGTTGTCGAGCTCAAGGCGAGTCTGTCATCCTTGTGCTAGCCCGACCTCTTTCTCGTTCCAATGATGCCGACCACTATCTGGATTATCTCATAATCCTTGTCACATGGCCATGCTTATCCTGGTCGGATCACACGAGGGGCCCAGAGTATATCTCTCCTGGTCGGAGGGGCAAATCCCATCTTGCTCGACCATGTCTCGCAGCATGGGTCTGGACAAGCCTGAAACCTACCTTTGTAACTACCCAGTCACGGAGTAGCGTTTGGTCAGCCCAAAGCAAGTCTGTCACCATCCCGAGTACGTCTGCCAGCTCAGGTCTTAGGACATAGAACGTATGTTGTACTAGAGACTCACAGATGACATATAGCTACGTCTCATAGTTGGGTCTGTCCGACTCGGACCTTATCTCAACTCGGATCCGACTATATCGAACCCGACCAGACCTTTCCAAGCCCATATTATCCGGTTAGCATCCAATGGTTCATGGCTAGTGAGACCAACCCATCAACCGTGTGATATGCTGGTCTAGTTGGCTGCGCGTCCACACAACCCTTTCGACTAGGGACCTTTTAGAACAGTTATCATACAATGCATAGTCTCACAAACAAGTCACGTACATGCTGATACACATCATTGATAATGTCCAAGGACTGTCTTTATTGATAAACACATAGGAAATATCATCATACATGATTGCTTCTAGGGCATATCTCCAACATCCGATGTCTGAGGCATCCGCTGATACAAATACAGAAGAAACCAGTGAAGAAAATACAAGAAATAATCAAGCACACTCAGAAATTGACCAAGAGTTGGGTGCATCTAGCATTTTTCAGCCTTCCAACGATCCCCATGCTGATTCTGCTCAAGGTTTTGTCTCGGATCAGGAGAAAACATTGTCCTTACAGCAAACTGATGTGTCCAGCAGTGCCACCTCGCGTCACCCGACATCCAATGGGCCGACCGCGTCCTACTCGCCTATCCGTTCTTCTGTGCGCGAATCAAGCGTCTCCATGTCATCAGGCAGGACACCTCAGGGTTCTCCTTCCCCCGCATCTTCTGCATCACGTGGTGGTCACACTGCTACACCCGGATCCCTTGCTCCAAGCGGATCTGATTCGGAGGCTGACAATAGCAGCCCATCAGGATCTTCTGCGCCACCGAGCCCTGCAGCACCTCTTGTTGCTACACATGATCTTCCTATTGCTGCTCGCACCCGTCCACAAAAAGGTATACGCTAATCAAGAATTTTTACTGATGGTACTCTTAGGCATGGAATGCTTACTATTACAGGAGAACCACATAATCTTTCTAATGAAACTCATGATAAAAATTGGCGTCATGCTATGTGAAAAGAATATCAGGCACTTATGCATAACAAAACTTGGCACCTTGTACCCCCCCTGTTTCTAATAAGAACTTGATTGATTGCAAGTGGGTCTATCACATCAAGAAAAAGTCAGATGGTATGATTGATAGGTATAAAGCCCGCCTGGTTGCAAAAGTTTTCAAACAACGTTCTGGTATTGACTATGAGGAAACTTTTCGTCCTATTGTCAAAGCAGCTACTATACGTCTTGTGTTGGCTTTTTCAATCTCTCGTGGTTGGAGCTTACGGAAGCTAGGCATTAAGAACGTGTTTCGACATGGCGTTCTGGAAGAGGAAGTCTATATGAAACAACCTCCTGGTTCTGAAGATCCTCAAGCTCCACATCATGTTTGCAGACTTAAAAAGCTCTCTATGGTTTAAAACAAGATCCTCGTGCATGGTACTCTCGGCTTAGCTCTAAACTTGACACTATTGGCTTTAAATCATCCAAAGCAGATACATCTACAACATGTCAAGCATCACTATTTTTATGTTCATGTATGCGGATGATATTATAGTGACCAGCTCCTCAGACTAGGCAACCTCTGCTCTATTAAAAGATTTAAGCCCAGATTTTGCTCTCAAAGATTTAGGTGACCTTCACTTCTTTTTGGGCATGGAAGTTAAGAAAGTTGATGGTACATTGGTCTTAACGCAAGAAAAATATGTTGCTGACTTGCTTAATAGAGTGGGCATGAATAATTGTACACCATGTCCTACACCACTATCTTCTTCAGAAAAATTGTCACTTACAGATGGCACACCACTTGGTCCTAATGAGTTAGTTGTGAGATGATGCATTACGGAATGAGTAAAGAGACTTGCCGGTAACGAGATTGAACTAAGTATGAAGATACCGATGATCGAATCTAGGCCAAGTAACATACCGATGACAAAGGTAACAAAGTATGTTGCTATGTGGTTTGACCGATAAAGATCTTCGTAGAATATGTAGGAGCCAATATGAGCATCCAGGTTCTGCTATTGGTTATTGACCGGAGAGGCGTCTCGGTCATGTCTACATAGTTCTCGAACCCGTAGGGTCCGCACGCTTAACGTTCGATGGCGATTTGTATTATGAGTTATGTGATTTGATGTAGCGAAGTTTATTCAAAGTTCCGGATGAGAACATGAACATGACGAGGAGTCTCTAAATGGCCGAGAGGTAAAGATTTATATATTAGAAGGCTATATTCGGACATCGGAAAGGTTCGGAGTGATTCGGGTATTTTTCGGAGTAGCGGGGAGTTACGGGAATTCACCGGGAGAAGTAATGGGCCTTACTGGGCTTTAGTGAGGAGAGGGGAGAAGGGCCAAGAGATGGCGCGCGCCTCCCCCCTGCCCAAAATGAATTGGTCAAGGGGTGGGGGCACGGCCCCCCTTTCCTTCTCCCTCTTCCTCTCTTTCCTTCTCTCCTACTCCGAATAGGAAAGGGAATCCTACTAGGACTTGGGACTCCTAGTAGGACTTCCTATGCTTGGCACACCCCCTAGGCTGGCCGCCTCCTCCCTCCCTCCTTTATGGATGGGGGAGGGGAGCACCCCAAAGGCACTCAAGATTTGTCTTAGCCGTGTGCGGTGCCCCCTTCCACAGTTACACACCTCGGTCATATCTTCGTAGTGCTTAGGCGAAGCCCTGCGCCGATAACTTCATCATCACCGTCACCACGCCGTCGTGCTGACGAAACTCTCCCTCGGCCTCAATTGGATCAAGAGCTCGAGGGACGTCATCGAGCTGAACGCGGATGTGCCGTACGTTCGGTGCTTGGATCGGTTGGATCGCAAAGACGTTCGACTACATCAACCGCGTTACTAAACGCTTCCGCTTTCGGTCTACGAGGGTAAGTGGACACACTCTCCCCGCTCGTTGCTATTCATCTCCTAGATAGATCTTGTGCGATCGTAGGAATTTTTTTGAAATTACTGTGTTCCCCAACAGTTGCTGGTCCTCCCGTGCCTCCGGTGTATCTTTTGTCTTCCATACACGCCCAAGAGGCCTTGCATGTTCACACAAAGATTCTTCGTCACTTGCATCACGTCGATTCTAGAGTGGGCCTCTAGGTCTTTCCAGTAGGGTAGGTCCCAAAATATAGATTTCTTCTTCCACAGGGGTGCGTGTCCCTCAGCGTCATTCGGAACAGATAGTCTGCCGGGACCCTTTCCAAAGATTAGTTGTAAATCATTGACCATAGCAAGTATGTGATCACCGGTACGGACTGCGGGCTTCTTTCGGTGATCTGCCTCGCATTTGAAATGCTTGCCTTTCCTTCAACATTGATGGTTGGTCGGAAGAAATTGACGATGCCCCAGGTACACATTATTCCTGCATTTGTCTAGATATATATTGGCGGTGTCATCTAAACAGTGCGTGCATGCGTGGTATCCCTTGTTTGTCTGTCCTGACAGATTACTGAGAGCAGGCCAATCATTGATGGTTACAAACAGCAACGCATGTAGGTCAAATTCATGCTGGTCTTGCTCATCCCACACGCGTACACCTTTTCAATTTCACAGCTGTAGAAGTTCTTCAACTAATGGCCTTAGGTACACATCAATGTCATTGGCGGGTTGCTTAGGGCCTTCGATGAGAACTGGCATCATAATGAACTTCCGCTTCATGCACAGCCAAGGAGGAAGTTTATAGATACATAGAGTCACGGGACAGGTGCTATGATTGCTGCTCTGCTCCCCAAAAGGATTAATGCTATCCGCGCTTAAACCAAACCATATGTTCCTTGTGTCACCTGCAAAGTCCCCCCACTTTCTCTTGATTTTTCTCCACTGCGACCCGTTAGCGGGTGCTCTCAACTTCCCGTCTTTCTTCGGTTCTCTTTGTGTCATCGCATCATCTTGGCATGCTCTTTGTTTCTGAACAGACATTTCAACCGTGGTATTATACGAGCATACCTCATCACCCTGGTAGGAACCCTCTTCCTGGGCCGCTCACCGTCAACATCACGAGGGTCATCTCGTCTGATCTTTTATTTTATTTTGTTTCTACTTACAACAAAATACTTATTGTTGCTATTTTTTCCATTTTTTTGTTTTGTTTTCTGCATTATTTAATTTCTTTTGTTTTTTGCTTTATTTTTTAATTCTTTTTGCTTTTAGTTTTAGAAAAATTATAAACTTTCTGTTAGTGCCATTAGTTTTCATATTTGAAAAAACTTTTTTTTGTTTTTTGTTGCTTTATTTATTTTATTTTGTTTCTACTTACAACAAAATACTTATTGTTGCTATTTTTATTTTATTTCTAGTTTTTTTGTTTTCTGCATTATTTATTTTCTTTTGTTTTTTGCTTTATTTTTTAATTCTTTTTGCTTTTAGGTCAGCAAAATTATAAGCTTTCTGTTAGTGACATTAGTTTTAGGAAATTTTGAATTCTTTGAAATTTGTGTGAATCACAAGTTTTTGATTCACTTTACTAAAAAATGAATATAGATGCACCTATAGAGAAAATTCGACCTAAATTCATAGTTTTCAAATGAACTCTGAAAAAGTTGGCATAGCATGTGCATGCACAAAACGGACAATGGTATCATACTCGTCTGTTACAAAGTTGGCATGGTATCATCATAATAGTTGCGGGGGAAAGTCTTCACTTTTCTTCGCTTGTGTCATTTGCTTATTGAGCCGTAACCATGGATAATTTTCATCGTTTATCAGGATGCTTGGGTCAGCCTTGACTTTGAAGGGAGGAATTTCATGAAACTTTTCATAATCTTCAGACATGTCTGTCTTGCCCTCCACTCTCAGGATGTCCCTTTTTCCTGAAAGAACTATGTGGCGCTTTGGCTCATCGTATGATGTATTCGCTTCCTTATCTTTTCTTTTTCTCGGTCTGGTAGACATGTCCTTCACATAGATAACCTGTGCCACATCATTGGCTAGGACGAATGGTTAGTCAGTGTACCCAAGATTTTTCAGATCCACTGTTGTCATTCCGTATTGTGGGTCTACCTGTACCCCACCTCCTGACAGATTGACCCATTTGCACTTAAACAAAGGGACCTTAAAATCATGTCCGTAGTCAAGTTCCCATATGTCCACTATGTAACCATAATATGTGTCCTTTCCCCTCTCGGTTGTTGCATCAAAGCGGACACCGCTGTTTTGGTTGGTGCTCTTATGATCTTGGTCAATCGTGTAAAATGTATTCCCATTTATCTCGTATCCTTTGTAAATCAATACAGTCAAAGATGGTCCCCTGTACAACAAGTATAACTCATCACAAACAGTGTTGTCACCTATGAGAAGTGTTTCCAACCAACTGCTGAAAGTCCTGATGTGTTCACATGTAATCCAGTCGTCGCACTTCTCCGGGTGTTTGGGGCGCAGACTGTTCTTGTGTTCATTGACATACGGGGTCACCAAGGTAGAGGTCTGTAGAACTGTGTAGTGTGCTTGAGACCAAGAATATCCGTCCCTGGATATTATTGAGTCCCTTCCAAGTGTGCCTTTTCCAGTCAGTCTCCCCTCATACCGCGATTTAGGGAGACCTATCTTCTTAAGGCCAGGAATGAAGTCAACACAAAACCCGATGACATCGTCTGTTTGATGGCCCATGCAGATGCTTCCTTCTGGCCTAGCGCGGTTATGGACATATTTCTTTAGGACTCCCATGAACCTATCAAAGGGGAACATATTGTGTAGAAATACGGGACCCAGAATGACAATCTCGTCGACTAGATGAACTAGGACGTGCGTCATGATATTGAAGAAGGATGGTGGGAACACCAGCTCGAAACTGACAAGACATTGGGCCGCATCACTCCTTAGCCTTGGTACGATTTCTGGATCGATCACCTTCTGAGAGATTGCATTGAGGAATGCACATAGCTTCACAATGGCTAATCGGACGTTTTCCGGTAGAAGCCCCCTCAATGCAACCGGAAGCAGTTGCGTCATAATCACGTGGCAGTCATGAGACTTTAAGTTTTGGAACTTTTTCTCTAGCATATTTATTATTCCCTTTATATTCGACGAGAAGCCAGTCGGGACCTTCATACTGAGTAGGCATTCAAACAAGATTTCTTTCTCTTCTTTCGTAAGAGCGTAGCTGGCAGGACCTTCATACTGCTTCGGAGGCATGCCGTCTTTTTCGTGCAAACGTTGCAGGTCCTCCCGTGCCTCAGGTGTATCTTTTGTCTTTCCATACACGCCCAAGAAGCCTAGAAGGTTCACGCAAAGGTTCTTCGTCACGTGCATCACGTCGATTGAAGAGTGGACCTCTAGGTCTTTCCAGTAGGGTAGGTCCCAAAATATAGATTTCTTCTTCCACATGGGTGCGTGCCCCTCAGCGTCATTTGGAACAGCTAGTGCGCCGGGACCCTTTCCAAACATTACGTGTAAATCATTGACCATAGCAAGTACGTGATCACCGGTACGCATGGCAGGCTTCTTCCGGTGATCTGCCTCACATTTGAAATGCTTGCCTTTCTTTTGACATTGATGGTTGGTCGGAAGAAATCGAGATGGCCCAGGTATACATTCTTCCTGCATTTGTCTAGGTATATACTTTCAGTGTCATCTAAACAGTGCGTGCATGTGTGGTATCCTGTGTTTGTCTGTCCTGAAAGGTTACTGAGAGCGGGCCAATCGTTGACGGTCACGAACAGCAACGCCTTTAGGTTAAATTCCTCCTGTCTGTACTCATCCCAGAGTGCTAGGAAACAAGCCACAGTATCCAGGTCAAGTACTGAAGCTGAATACAATTCACTAGCTATTGCTACTGCTGAAATCATTTGGGTTGAATCGTTGCTCAATGAATTGGGAATTAAACAGCATCGTGTGTCATGTTTGTGGTGTGATAATCTAGGAGCCACATATCTTTCTGCAAACCCAGTATTTCATGGTAGAACCAAGCATATAGAAATTGACTTTCATTTTGTAAGAGAAAGGGTTGCAGAGAAGAAGTTGGACATACGATTCATTCCCTCCAAAGACCAAGTTGTATATGGATTCACCAAAGCCTTGCCAGTCAAGCCATTCGAGGAATTCAAGAAGAATCTCAATGTAGGATAGTTGAGATTAAGGGAGGGTGTTAGAATTAGAGATAGATTGTAATCTCAACTGTTTATCCTCTCTCTCTCCTGTAACAACCTTGGTCTCTATCTCATTGTACCGAACCCATATCCTAGCGATCGGGTAAACCTTGTACGCCACTGCAAGGGCTCTTCTGGCCCTCAATCAATATAAACCCACGCGGCTCTCTACGAAGAGTAGGAACGCTTCCATCTGACAGGGTGAAAACCCATGATCTGGCCTTCGGTGGTTGGATCCGGCGACGGCGGCGCTTGCATGTCATTCCCTTCCTGGAGGTGTCACTTTTGAAGAACCTTACTAGTAGTACTTGTTGTCAAGATATGATTGGTGCCGATGGTCACTGTTGTATATCACCAACCGTTGTTTCCTCGCTTATGTTTTTCTTTTTATTTATCCCTTCGCCTAGGCATAGTTTCGGTCTTTTATGACTCTGCCTTTTGCCCGTGTGTTGGCTGTGTGCATCCTATTTATCCAGAGGCGGGGTGTATGCTCATTATGATTGTATCCCTCGATGTTACATTATGAGTCAATAAAAAGCGCCGACATTCTAATGGGATCTCTTTCTCAACGGTCTTCACCTTCTCAGCTCTCTCTCTCTCTCTCTCTCTCTCTCTCTCTCTCTCTCTCTCTCTCTCTCTCTCTCTCTCTCTCTCTCTCTCTCTCTCTCTCTCTCTCTCTCTCTCTCTCTCTCTCTAAATCCGTCACCTACCCTGGCCAGTTTTGCATGTGGAAAGTTAGTCCGTCGATCTTGGCATCCTTTTCTAGATGAAACTGAGAAGTGTGCTGAAGAATCAAGTAATGCCGAAACCTAAGATTTTTTTTCTCACCTGTATAAATTTATTAGGCCTTATATTATGCAGTGTACTTGCATAATAAAGAAATGTTAATCAGCTCCGAATTATATTGCTTAATAGTTAGTACCATCACACGGATGATATGATGATCACTGGGACCTGAAAAGATAGCTCAAATGAACCGGTTCTCATATTTCACGTGACTTTCATGATGCGGCGCACTTGGAGTGATGGTACTTATCAGAGTACCATGTATACTAAGTTCTTCTACCGTGTCATTGGATGCTGACCTAAAGATGCAAGCAGGATGGTCACATATTTATGTAGTCCAGTCACATGATAAAATAAATATTTTTTGGATGACTTGCTCAACACATATCCCATGCTCACTCTTTATTTTCATTTTCTTCCTAAAAAGAGCTATCAAAGACAAAAGAAAGGCAAGAGATGTATAGGAGTCCTATATATACTCCATGGTCTTGTGATGTCCATATGATTGTGATATGAATTCAGGTCTGCTCCCTCTCTAGTATCGATCTCAAGCCATCTAAAATATTGGAGGAAAACAAATACATGTATCTTCTTGCCTCCAACCACTGGTAGAAAAAGAGGCTTCCGTCCAGCCCCATTAGTCGCGGAACTGTAGGAACCGCGACTAATGAAGTCTTTAGTCCCGGTTCGGCAGACGAACCGCGACCAAAGGCCTGGGCCCAGGGCGCTCGGTGGCCAGCTGGTGCACGTGAGGGGCTTTAGTCGCGGTTGGCCAGGCCAACCGCGACTAAAGGTGCCCAAAGGCCTTTAGTCGCGGTTGGCCAGGCCAACCGCGACTAAAGCTCCTCCCCTATATATACCAGTTCAGCGCACTCACTTAGCCATTTGGTGCCACTTCTCTTCACAAGCTTCACAAGGGGGTGTAGGTTTGCTTTTGGTTCCTCTTATGCACACAAGGTGTTTGATGAAATGCCCCAAGAGCCACACTTGAGGTTCCTCATTTATTTTTTTCCTCCTCGATCGCGGTTAGCAACTTGAACCTTTCATGCATGTGTGTCATTGATAAAATATGCATGTGCGTTGTTCATTGTTTAATTTCTATTGTTTATAGCTAGTTAGTTTAACAAATGCATGATGGTTAATTATATATTTTATATTATAATAATGCAGATGAATCGGCAATGGATGTACGGTAACCGACTCTCCCGCGAGTTCACTACGGGTTTGAAAGATTTCCTCGTAGTGGCTAATGCGAACAAGCAGAAGGGTTTTGTTATCTGTCCATGTGTTGACTGTAAGAATCAGAAGGGTTACTCTTCCTCAAGAGAAGTTCACCTGCACCTGCTTCGGCACGGTTTCATGCCAAGCTATAATTGTTGGACCAAGCATGGAGAAAGAGGGGTTATAATGGAAGAAGATGAAGAAGGGGATGATTTCATCGATGAAAGCTATCTTGCTGATTTCGGTGATACTTTCATGGAGGATGCCGAAGGTGAAGGGGAAGGTGAAGGGGAAGGTGAAGGTGAAGAAGAGGCACGTGATGAGACCATTGATGATCTTGGTCGGACCATTGCTGATGCACGGAGACGCTGCGAAACTGAAAAGGAGAGGGAGAATTTGGATCGCATGTTAGAGGATCACAGAAAGTCGTTGTACCCCGGATGCGATGATGGTCTGAAAAAGCTGGGCTGCACACTGGATTTGCTGAAATGGAAGGCACAGGCAGGTGTAGCTGACTCGGCATTTGAAAACTTGCTGAAAATGTTGAAGAATATGTTTCCAAAGAATAACGAGTTGCCCGCCAGTACGTACGAAGCAAAGAAGGTTGTCTGCCCTCTAGGTTTAGAGGTTCTGAAGATACATGCATGCATCAACGACTGCATCCTCTACCGCGGTGAATACGAGAATTTGAATGAATGCCCGGTATGCACTGCATTGCGTTATAAGATCAGAGGCGATGACCCTGGTGACGATGTTGAGGGCGAGAAACCCAGGAAGAGGGTTCCCGCCAAGGTGATGTGGTATGCTCCTATAATACCACGGTTGAAACGTCTGTTCAGGAACAAAGAGCATGCCAAGTTGTTGCGATGGCACAAAGAGGACCGTAAGTCGGACGGGGAGTTGAGACACACCGCAGATGGAACGCAATGGAGAAAGATCGACAGAGAGTTCAAAGATTTTGCAGCTGACGCAAGGAACATAAGATTTGGTCTAAGTACAGATGGCATGAATCCTTTTGGCGAGCAGAGCTCCAGCCATAGCACCTGGCCCGTGACTCTATGCATCTACAACCTTCCTCCTTGGTTGTGCATGAAGCGGAAGTTCATTATGATGCCAGTGCTCATCCAAGGTCCGAAGCAACCCGGCAACGACATCGATGTGTACCTAAGGCCATTAGTTGATGAACTTTTACAGCTGTGGGGCAGACCTGGTGTCCGTGTGTGGGATGAGCACAAACAAGAGGAATTTGACCTACGAGCGTTGCTTTTCGTAACCATCAACGATTGGCCTGCTCTTAGTAACCTTTCGGGACTGTCAAATAAAGGATACAATGCATGCACGCACTGCTTACATGAGACTGAAAGTGTACATTTGCCAAATTGTAAGAAGAACGTGTACCTTGGGCATCGTCGATTTCTTCCGAAAATTCATCCAGTAAGAAAGAAAGGCAAGCATTACAACGGCAAGGCAGATCACCGGCCGAAGCCTGCAGAACGCACTGGTGCTGAGGTATTTGATATGGTCAAGGATTTGAAAGTCATCTTTGGAAAGGGTCCTGGCGGACAATCAGTTCCGAAGGGAGCTGACGGGCACGCAGCCATGTGGAAGAAGAAATCTATATTCTGGGAGCTAGAATATTGGAAAGTCCTAGAAGTCCGCTCTGCAATCGACGTGATGCACGTTACGAAGAATATTTGTGTGAACCTCCTAAGCTTCTTGGGCGTGTATGGGAAGACAAATGATACAAAGGAAGCACGGCAGGACCAGCAACGTTTGAAAGACCCTGATGACCGGCATCCGGAATGGTTTCAAGGTCGTGCCAGCTACGCTCTGACCAAAGAAGAGAAGGTCATCTTTTTTGAATGCCTGAGCAGTATGAAGGTCCCGTCAGGATTCTCGTCCAATATAAAGGGAATAATAAACATGGCTTAGAAAAAGTTCCAAAACCTGAAGTCTCACGACTGCCACGTGATTATGACGCAATTGCTTCCGATTGCTTTGAGGGGGCTCCTGCCGGAAAATCTTCGAGTAGCCATTGTGAAGCTATGTGCATTCCTCAATGCAATCTCTCAGAAGGTAATCAATCCAGAAGTTCTACCACGGTTACAGAACGATGTGATCCAATGTCTTGTCAGTTTCGAGTTGGTGTTCCCGCCATCCTTCTTCAATATTATGACGCACCTCCTGGTTCACCTAGTCGAAGAGATTTTCATTCTCGGTCCTGTATTTCTACACAATATGTTCCCCTTCGAGAGGTTCATGGGAGTATTAAAGAAATATGTTCGTAACCGTGCTAGGCCAGAAGGAAGCATCGCCAAGGGCTATGGAAATGAGGAGGTAATTGAGTTTTGTGTTGACTTTGTTCCTGACCTTAAGCCGATTGGCCTTCCTCGATCGCGGCACGAGGGGAGACTAAGTGGAAAAGGCACGATCGGAAGGAAATCAACGATATGTATGGACGGCCATTCTCTGACTGAAGCACACCACACTGTACTGACCAATTCCAGCTTGGTGGCTCTGTACTTTGAGAAACACAAGAATATTTTACGCTCGGACAACCCGGGGAAGCCTGAATCCTGGATTAGGAAGGCCCACATGGAGACTTTCGGCAGTTGGTTGAGAAAACATTTAATGAATGACAATGATGTTGTAGATCAGCTGTACATGTTGGCCAAGACACCATCTTCGACTATAACGACTTTCCAAGGGTACGAGATAAATGGGAATACATTTTACACGATCGCCCAAGATAAAAAGAGCACCAACCAAAACAGTGGTGTCCGCTTTGATGCTGCAACCGAGAATGGGCAAAAGGTCACATATTATGGTTACATAGAGGAGATATGGGAACTTGACTATGGACCCTCCTTTAAGGTCCCTTTGTTCCGGTGCAAATGGTTCAAGCTAACAGGAGGTGGGGTAAAGGTGGACCAGCAATACGGAATGACAATGGTGGATTTCAACAATCTTGGTTACCTTGACGAACCATTCGTCCTAGCGAAAGATGTCGCTCAGGTTTTCTATGTGAAGAACATGAGTAGCAAACCGAGGAAACGGAAAGATAAGAAAACGATCAGTACATCATGCGATGATCCAAAGCGCCACATTGTTCTTTCAGGGAAAAGAAACATCGTGGGAGTGGAGGACAAGACAGACATGTCAGAAGATTATAATATGTTTGCTGAAATTCCGCCCTTCAAAGTGAACACCGACCCAAGCATTAAGTTAAATGATGAGGATGCTCCATGGATACGGCACAATCGTAAGCAAGCAGGGACACAAGGGAAGAATTGATGTGTAATAATTTATTTTACCAAACTTTGTATTTGGTCGATGAACTGAATGATGTATCAAACCTTTTGTCAAACCTTCAAGGGATTAGTTTTATTTTTCTGATTTTTTTGATATATAATTGTATTTTTAAGATTTTAAAATGAATTAGTTTTATTTTTCTGATTTTAAAAGGAAAAAGGAAGAAGAAGAAAGAAGGAAAAAGGAAAAAAAAACAGAAGAAAAAAACAGAAGAAAAAAGGAAAAACAGAAGAAAAAAACAAACAGAAGAAAAAAGGAAAAACAGAACAAAAAACAAACAGAAGAAAAACATAAGAAAAAAAACAAACAGAAGAAAAAAGGAAAAAGGAAGAAAGCAAGAAAAAAAAGAAGAAAAACAAGAAAAAGGAAGAAACAAACAGAAGAAAAAAATAGAAGAAAAAAGGAAGAAAAAAACAGAAGAAAAACAAGAATTTAAAATGAATTAGTTTTATTTTCTGATTTTTTTGATATATAATTGTATTTTTAAGATTTTAATAACATAAGTAAATAAGCTATTAGAAACTTTAATAGCAAAAATAATTATCATAAAGTAAAATAAATAAGTAATTAGAAACAAAATAAAATAAAATAAATAAGTTTTTTGTTGTAAGTAGAAACAAAACAAAATAAATAAAGCAAAAACGAAAACAAAAAAAGGCAAAAAATAAAAAATATGCCACCTACTGGGCCACCACGGCCTGAATACGACTAGAAACCCATTATTCGGCCAGGATTCAGGCCCGCAGAAGGCCCAGTAGGCCCACAGGCTCATAGTAACAGAATAGGCCCGTAAGCCTGCATTTGAGAGGAGCTCGAAGTGGTGAGCGCAGCCGCGCTTATAAACCACTTTCGAAGCCTCTCGGCTAGCAAGGTGGGACTAAACATCCCACCGCACCGCGCCAGTTCCAGCACATACCCTTTAGTCGCGGTTGGGGAGGCGGACCGCGACTAAAGGGTAGCTTTAGTCGCGGTCCGCCTCCCCAACCGCGACTAAAGGCTCTTTCTGCGCGGGAACGAAAGCGGCGCCAAAACCCTTTAGTCGCGGTTGGTGTGGCGGACCGCGACTAAAGCTACCCTTTAGCCGGATCGTCGAAACAATCGAGTACGTCGTCAAAGCGTGGCGCAACCAAGACGATGAAACAAGGAGAAACATGCACCATCGAGGTTGTCGACAGTGCAACCGGCAGGCCGCTGGAGCCCCGCAAGAATGCCACCAAGTTTGTGAGCCAATGCGGAGCCGTTGTTAGAGACAACGTCTCGATCACCGTCCAGGAGTGGAATGAGCCAAAGAAGGCACGAATTGCTGGTTTCACTTTTGTCGATAAGAGAACAAAAAAAGATTGCTTCAAGAAGCTTATGGAACATTTCGTTCTACCCCCGGAATACAACAAATTCGATGAGGAGGGTAACAAGATTCAGGAAAACAAGGAGAGGAGGAGGCTAGTCAAACAGTTCGCTCTTCGTAAGATGGCCGACGCATTCCGGAAATTCAAGCAAAATCTAGCCCAGGACTTTGTCAAGCAGAACAAGACTCCGGATTTCAAAGGACAATATGAGAAACTGAAACATGATTGTCCAGAATTTGTGAAGCAAAAGAAATCGGAGCAGTTCATTCAAATATCGAAAAAAAATAAGGAAAATGCGGCTAAGAAGGAGTACAATCATATTATGGGGCCAGGAGGGTATCGCCTTTGGCAGCCTAGGTTGGAGAAGATGGAGAACGAGCTGAGGGCGCGAGGAATCCGTCCAGGTACGGAGGGATGGGACCCAAGGGCCAAAAGCTGGTGGTACGGGCATGGGGGAACGCTGAACCCGGAGACAGGGGAGTGTGTTTACCAGGGCAAAATAATTAAACCCACCCAAGCCCTTATTGACGCAATGAGGGATGCTCAAGAGGGGAAGATCAAGTTCAATAGAGAGAACGACGCACTGACAAAAGCCCTCGAGAATCCTGAACACTTAGGACGTGTACGAGGCATGGGGCACATTCCGTGGAAAATAGGGTTCCCCCAGAACGATGACCCGTACGGTTACAGAAGCCGTAAGAGAAAGATGGATCGGGAAGCAGATGTTGTGGCGCGGTTGGCATCGGAAATGGATGTGATGAAGAAAACCGTGAGTGTACTAGTAGCCGAAAGAGATGCAGCTTGGGCGCAGCATGAAGATCATCCAGCGGATCTCGGAAGCCAGCAGCGGAGAAGCAGCGTGGCTTCCACGGAGGCCCCACCGGCTGGTGCAGATGCACCGACGATCGAAATTACTGCACTGGAGCCTCTGGTGATCGAAATTCCTGCACCGGAGCCTCCTCGCTACCCCGTGGACGATATAAAGGAGATGAAAGAATGTCATCTGTATTATCCTATCGGGAACATGTCCATGAAGGTAGCCATCGGCAGTGCTTTACCATGTTTACCTGGAGCACTCCACCACAACAACCCCATTCAAGATGGCTATGCTCGTGTCACGGTGGAGGACATAGTCCAAGGGTTTGAGGACCTGGAGATTGACATTGCTACACCTGAAGGGGAGAAAAGACTTGGAAATGTCAAGCGCCATTTCATTCTATGGCAAAAGAAGTTTATCAAGTTTCCAGGCGAGGCGCCAAGGACAACAAGTCCACCCCCCTACGGTGGTGGTGGTGGCGGTGGCGGCGGTGGTGGTGGTGGTGGTGGTGGCGGTTCACCTACACCTCCGTCACGTCAGCCGACGCCTCCCAGTCCACAACGTCCGGCGGGTGATCAGACGCCGCCACCCAGTCCTCGTCCGGCGGGTGATCAGACGCCGCCCCCCAATCCACCTCCGGCAAAGAAGCAGAAGCAGTCCTGGATTATTAACACGGACCCTTATGTACCTAAGACCACAAAGGTACCGGAGCCATCACTGAAGCCTCTCCCCACAAGGCCTTGGGAACGTAGTGCCGAGGAAACTGCCGCGGCCGCGGCTGCTGATCTTGAGAAATGGAAGGCGGACTGCAAGAAGAAAAGAGAGCCCGAGCCCAAGCCAGTATTTTCTGATGAGCAAAAGAAGTGGGCTAAGTCATTTTTGAGCACACCGTCCCAAGCCGCGAAGAATCTGCCTGACGACTATGCACGTGAACTTCGTAGGCAGGCACTCATGTTGAAGGAGAAGAAAGAGCGGGCGGAGAACCAGGAGAACAAAGCCTTGGAGGAGGCCGAGAAAACGGAATTAGAAAGTAAAAAAATCGGGAAACGAGTTGCCCAGCTCGGGGAACAAAGTAAACAATCGATTGCCCCGCTTATAGTGAAAGCCGCCGGTCCGGATGACCCCGATATCATAGCAGCTGCGGCAGCACATGGATTGACTGTAACGAGTGCCAGAGAACAAGCGGCCAACTTAGGTATTACTCTTCGTGAACTGTTAGGCCTCTATGAGGCGCCAGTGAAGGAGGTAGTAATTACATATGTGAAGAATGGGCCTCTCGTCGAGCCTGCGCAGGAGGATGATCTACCTCCACAAATGAAAGGTCTGCTGAAATTGTACAAGGGTTACATAAAAAATAAAAACGCCAAAGAATATATTTATGCGGAAGTTAGATATGAGCATCACTTCAAACATTACTATGTACAAATTCATCTGAGTGAATTGTTCCAGCTTTTCAATCTGCGCGAGCTCGACAAATCTATCATCAGTTGCTACGTTCTGTAAGTGATTTATTTCTACCCCATCTCGTTCATATTGCCTGCACTATATATATGTCCTAACTATATTGTTGTGTCCGCTATTATACATGCAGAATGAAGATTAAGGAATGCAGAGTAAGGAACATCCATGATGTTGGGTTCATTGACCCACACATCGTTAATGGATATGTGTTGCGGCATCACCCCGCCGACATGGAGGCAGACCTGTGGCAGTTTCTTACAAAGCAGGAACTCAAAAGTGATATTCTATTTCCTTACCATTTTGGGTGAGTGTTTCTGTCTTGAGCACATTCTCTTTTGTTTACTCCATGCATGGTATGTGGCCGGCTAATCGATGAGTTATGCATGACGTACTGTGCATGTATCGTGTCCGCAGGTTCCACTGGATTCTGCTAGTAATTAAAGTTGACAATTCAGAATGTCTCGTCCACGACTCTCTGAATATGGATCCAAAGCTTTGGGGCGGCATGAGAAGAATGCTGCAGAAGTAATTATTTTCATTCATTTGCGCTCTATATCGATCGGCCTATTTCGTTCATTTCCTAATATCAAGTAACTAATAACTCTCTTGTTCATTTAATTTTCTTTGCCTCGTAGGGTTTGGAGACGGTTCGTAGATACAAAGGTCGGTGAATTCAAAAAAGAGCTAGAATTCAAAAAGTCAAAGGCTAAGAATGGTGGGGATATTCAGCCAGCGGGGACCAATCTATGTGGATACTATGTCTGTGAGATGATCCGGAGATACACCTCTGAGCGGGTTCCGAGTGATACCAATGCTCAGAGGAATAACCTCCGGATGATGCTTAGTCCAGAAGCTCGCTTCCGACCACATCAAGAGGAACTAGCTGGATGGTTCAGGAGGGAAGTCCTCCATCCTAAAGGAGAACACCATTACGAGGACGTAGAACTTTATATGCATTAAATTATGTATGGAAACTTGTTCAAAATTGTATATGGTCATCCGATGATATTTAATATATACTGTATATTCCTCTTGAATTCTTTTTGGTTCTAATTTCAAATTTGTTTGAAATTGTACATTCATATGCATGTATGTAGTAGCGTAGAATATGTGAAACTCCTTCAAAATTAAAATAAAGCATAAAAGAAATAAAACAATATAAATTAAACAGAAAACAGGTTTAGGGGGGGGGGGCAGGTTTAGGGGGGGGGGCTAAAACCCTAAACCTGCGGCGGCCTTTAGTCGCGGTTGGCCAGAAGAACCGCGACTAAAGGTCCTCCGCCCCGACGGCCACCTGGCGCCCACGTGGACGGGCCTTTAGTCGCGGTTCTTAAGCAACCGCGACTAAAGGGGGGGCCTTTAGTCCCGCCTGTTTGGTCGCGGTTGCGCAACCGCGACTAATGGCAGTTGCGAACCGCGACCAAAGGCCCTTTTTCCACCAGTGAACCCCTCCGACCATCTCGCTCTTTAGTGGTACGAGTTCATTCGTCCCACCATTCTCTTTGTGAAGCGGGAGCCTGTGTATGTGCCACCGGACAGCGAGTCAACGACGCCGCGGTCCTAAGCTCCACCTGCTGTGAGATATGTTTTGCCACTTGCCACAAGATCCTTTGATTCGGCAATAACCGGTTCCCCACGTTTTTATCAAATTGGTGTGTATATGCTGTCAGACTTGGTGTGTAAAATTGTTTTCTGAAAATTGCAATGTGATAAATTTGAGTTTGGTTAATCTCAGCGTTTGGATACGTTTTTATCAGATTACTTTTGGAAAAGAAAATAGACGATTGGCCTCTCCGGCTGTTCCCCACGTGACAGATCCCCAGCCGCCGGCATAGGTTGTTGCGCGCTGTTGGCCACACGCGGCGGCGAGTGAGAGGAGCGAGAATTTTTTTGGGGAGCTCGCTCGTTCCCACCCTCATCCACCCTCATCGCAGATGCATGGTCTGACAAGAAGGCCTCCTCCGAGCTCTGAGCTCAGAGCTGGCGGTACGGCGGGCAAGGGTGAAGACGCATCGTCGCCTTGGAGCTGCACTGCTTCCCGGCCGGAACGGCCGACCGCCCGCTGGAAGCAAGCGCACTGCCACGAGGTCAGCTTCCATCCACCCAGGTTCATTCGCAAACGAATCAGGTTCATTCACATACTACTCCAGTCTAAAACGAATCGAGCAGCATCTCTACGTAGCCAAGTCAAGTCTAGCGCCAGTGGTTGTTAGCATTCACAAACACAAGCGGCAACTATTGCTAACCTCTCAGCTGGTCCTCCTATTTACTATGAGCGAGATGTATCCTTCTCAGCTCCCAACTGTCCCAAGACCTAGTATGTCTTCTCCCGAAAGCCAAACCTCTTCTCTCTCTTTTCCAGAATGGTTGGTTCATTAGGCTTCCCATGCTCTAGTAATCAGGCAACATTACTGTCTGAAGAAATATGCAGTTTCATCGAGTGCTTGGCCTAGTTAATCTCAGCTCAATGGCCATAACTTGATAAATTGAGAAACACGTGGAAACCATCATCGGACCTACCGAATAAAACTGAGTTAACCACATGTACGACTTAACAACACAACCTAATTACGGGCAAATAGCTCCCATGCGACGTCGTTGATGTGAACTGTCTCTCATGCGACGTTGTTGGCTGTAATAGCTCTCATGCGACATCTGCATTGGAAAAAATAGCTCCCATGCGACACACCATTTACGCGGCTAGTTGGCTGTTAGTTAGGCTGAGGTTTGGTTAGGACACTGGGGGTTATGTGCTCTGACTAGTGGGGTCCATCTACGGCCACGTAGACAAGATTCAACCGTCCACGACTCGACCTGGGACTGTGTGACCGTGCTCGACTCGCCCGTGCTGGACTGAGCGAGCGGCGCCGCCGTAAGCATCTTCTCCGGCAGCGGTTTCTTCTCCGCGGTGGTGGAGCGCATTTCTCGGCAGCGGCAGAGCTATTGCGAGGTGAGCCCGAAACCCTAGTCCCACTCCCCAAAATTTTGGGGGATCTGTGGCCTCATGCTGCCCTCTGTTTGTTGGCGATTTAGAATCGGGCTTCGTTGGAGGTTGTTTCTTCTCCGCGGCCCGGTGGTGGAGCGCCTATCTCTGCAGCGGCTATTGCGAGTGAGTATTTTCCAAACACTACTCCCATTCCACTGATTTTGCCCAAACTTGTGGCCTCATGCTGCCCCTGTTTCTTGGCGTTTTTAGAATCTCGATTGGATAGGAGACGGAGCGAGGGTTGGATGAGATGGAGCGAGGAGACAGTGCTTCAAATCGGTAATGCCACCCTCTTTTCTTGGCGATTTAGAATCGAACTCGATTTGGTAGTGACTGCCGCCGCTGCCTGCCATTGACAAAACAGGGGAGGTTCAAGTTCTGCCACCACATTCGCAATTATAGTGGAATTTTTTCCCTGTAAAGCCAAGCTCAGTGATGGCAGTGTCCAAGACATTGATAGAGATACCACCGTGAGGTTGGATGTCGAATTTGCAGATGTTGATCCCCAGGAATTGGAGAGCATGAAGGAGAAGGCCGTGGGCAATTTGGTGGAGAGAATTGGGGAGAGTATTGTTTGGGGTCCAGAACAAGAGGTATCTCTGCAACGTTTCGATAACTATAATGGTGAATATGTGAGAATTGAAGATGGAGAATCCATGGTTGCTGAAATTGATCAGCAAGAAGGGTGGGCAAGCAAACAAGTAACACTTTATGCAGAGCTAATTGATCTGCAAACTCATTCCAGAGTTGGTTATGTGCAATCAAAGAGGGCTGCACAGATGGAAGATAATGAATGGGTTTCACAAAAGAAGATGTCCGCATTGTTGACTGAACCGACTGTAGTAGCTGAAGATACAGGGATTGATGCAGATGGAGAGGAGGGAACCCATGGTGCTAGGAAGATTGTTGTTGACTGGAATGTAGTAGAGTTGAATGAAAAAACAGATTTGGTCATTACACCAATATGTGACATTGATATGGCTGAAATGTTTGGCATTCAAGTTGATGACAAAGATAAGGAGAGGATGACAGTTCTTTGCCTGCTGAAGGTAACACAGGCCCTAGAAATGCAAATGAGGATGAAGAACAGCTGATGAGAGAGGCCGCAGATGATGTGGATGATGCAGATGATAATGAGTTGGTTTGTTTGTATGACAAAGAGAACCCAGTTATTGAGGTGGGAAAGTTGTGGCCAAGCATGAAGGAGTTTAGGATGTCTTTCAGGACCTATGCAGTGAAAAAAGAGTTTGATGCAAAGACTATGTGGACTGATCGAAAGAAATTTTATGCTCGGTGCAAAGGTTATGATGGTGGTGGCAGTCCTTGCAAATGGTACTTGTCTGCCAGACTACAACCTGATGGAAGTAGAGTAAGGGTAAATCAAATACCACACCAGCATACATGTATGACCACTTCACAAAGAGTTTCAAAGATGACATCACAGCTTTGGGTTACAGAGAAGATTACTCCTATTTTAGCCAAGACTCCAAACACTAGTGCAAAGAGGCTTAAAGTTGACTTGGAGAAGCTGTACCCCATCCAGCTGCAATATACCACAGTGTGGAAAGCAAAACAAAGGGCCATGAAATCATTGTATGGTGACTGGGCAAATACATTTAGAATGTTGTATAGTTTTAAAGCAGAGATGGAGAAGAGGTCACCTGGGAGTGTGGTGGAGATAGATACAGAGGTAACAGAGGATGGCAAGGTTTTATTCAGCAAGTTTTTTATGTGTTTGAAGCCTTGCATAGATGGATTCAAAGCAGGTTGTCGTCCATATTTGAGCATAGACTCATCTTGTTTGACTGGAAAGTGGAATGGTCAGTTGGCTGCATGCAATGCTCTAGATGGACACAACTCGATGTTCCCAATTGCAATAGGAATGTTTCAATCAGAGACAGAGGCATCATGGATATGGTTCATGATGCAACTGAAAAGATGCATAGGGCCAGTTTCTCCTTTGGCCATCCACACAGATGCATGTAAAGGGTTGGAAAATGCAGTAAAAAATGTTTTCCCCCATGCTGAGCAGAGGGAGTGCTTTGGACATATGTGGATGAATACGATAAAAAAATCAGAGCAGATGAATTTGGGCGCATGTGGCCAGCAGCAAGATCGTACACCAGACAGACACATTCCTATCACCTTGGTAAGATATTGGCATCATGTAGTGATAATGAATTTGCTTCATGGTTGAACACCCACCATTCTCTGTTGTGGTATAGATTAGGTTTTAATAGTGCCATAAAATGTGATCATATCAATAACAACTTGGCAGAAAGTTTTAACAACAAAGTGAAGGATTTGAAAGACTTGCCTGTGCATGACATGGTGGACCAAATAAGGATCATGATCATGCGTTTGTGGGAGTTGAGAGGAAAAATTGCTAATATTTTGGAAGGGGACAAGCTTCCAGCAGTGGTACAACAGGTGGTCAACAGGAGTAGAAATTTTTCACATCTATCTGTTGAGAAATCTTCCTTGTGGGGTGCTGGAGTTAGAGATACAAAGAGTGGCAAGAGGCATGTGGTAAATACTGAGTTGCATGAGTGCACTTGCCAAGAGTGGCAACACACTGGAAAACCATGTGAGCATGCCATACTTTTTTTGGCATCTA
Source organism: Aegilops umbellulata (assembly GCA_032464435.1). Taxonomy (NCBI): domain Eukaryota; kingdom Viridiplantae; phylum Streptophyta; class Magnoliopsida; order Poales; family Poaceae; genus Aegilops; species Aegilops umbellulata. The sequence goes on from CP136054.1 coordinate 12,025,072, forward strand.
AACCCAGGTTAAATATGCACCCATATTTGCATGAGTATTATTCAGTACAAAAATTCAAAGCTGCATATGCAAGTCCAATTCCTGCACTGACTGACCAATCTCAGTGGCCTGAGGTGGAAATAGAATTTACCTTGTGTCCCCCTATCACTAGAAGAAAGGCTGGGAGGCCTAAACAGAGCAGATTCAAAGCTTGGTTTGAGAAAGGTGGTTGTAGTAAGAAGGGGAAAAAGGAAAAGGAAAAGAATGATAAGCCCAAAAGGGCTCAAAAAGGTAACAAAAATAGGTGCAAGTTGTGTGAGGTACTTGGGCACAGAATTGGTTCATCCAAGTGCATCTACACTCCTCAGAGGCCAAAGTATGTTCATGTTACTGTTTTTGCAAGTTTTTGATTTTGCTACTTGTTCTACTATCTAACCAAGTCAAATGCTTTATTTTTTAGGAGGAAGCGTGCAGAAAAAGCCCCACCTCTTGTTGTTGAACAATGCTGGCCAGTGAAAAAAGCAATACTCAATGGCTATAGAAGGAAGAGCACTAAGCAGATAATGTTTGGTGACAAAGATATGGAGCTAACTAAAACTGTTACTGCTGAACATGAGCTAACTGAATCTGTTTTGCAGACGCTAGGGCAATCTGAAACTGTTGCAGATGAAGCAATTGTTGTGCTGCCATGCGAATCTGCTTTGACAACTGTGTTGCCATGTTTGGAGGTTGTGCTGCCAAGTGTTGAGTTGCAAACTGAAGTAGTTGAACAATTTGCAGAAGTGCAAATTGAAGAAGTGCAAACTGAAGAAGTGGGACATGGTCAGGTGAAAAAGTTGAGGGGGCCTAGTGGAGTTTGCAAGGGGCCAAAAAGCAAGAGCATCAGCATCAACAAACTATGCGGCGTGGAACCAAACGGTGGAAAAAAGCAGAAGAAATTGAGTGGTAGAAAGAAGCAAAAGAAATAGAGTCGAAATCATTCAAATTTGATGTGGAAACTTAAGTTTGTTGTCATTTGATGTGAAAACTTATGTTCTTTCATGTGAAAACTTATGTGCTATGATGTTGATTTGACTTGAATAAAATTCAAATTTGAACCGACATTCAAATTTGAACCTATCTCCAATATTTTTTGAGTTCATTTGTTTGTTCTGTGATGTTGCATCGTTTTATGTACTACTATGCACTTTAGTTCATAAATCCAACCCTTTTTGTGAAGTCCAACTCATAGTCACTGAAAATGTTGTACAAACAGGCTCCAAAGTAAGGGAAAACGGCCCCATTTCTAAGCAAGTTTTTTTCGATCTTCTCAAAATCACCCAAAAAAGATTTTCTTAGCTTATATTATACCTATATAGGATCAATACGAAGTCTCACCTTTTTTTGAATAAGTATTCATATTATTTAATTTATTTTTGAAAAAACACCCTTTAATACAAAGTCGGCAATAAAACAAGTTTAAAAATTTTAAATGCAAAAATAACTTCAGATCCTCCTTAGTCACTCTAAAATGAAACTGAGGTGATGTTTTTTGATTTTTTTTGCATTTTCAAAACCTCAAACCCTCTTCTCACTCCTTTGAACTCTATGCAACCTCAATCGAGATAGTCCAATTTGTGAAGGTTTTTTCATGCAAAGATAATTAGATCAAGTTTATCATTTTATATCATAACTATGTAACATAAAAAGGCTATATGCGCAGGTTTTTCATTTTTTAGATTTTTTTTTGAATTAGTTATACATATTTGAATGTTTGGTCAAACCTTTCAAAACCCCGTTGACTGCCTCAAAACCCCATGTAACCCTAGCGCCAAACGTCCACCGTCCATCTAACCCTAACGCCAAACTGCGGCCGTCAGATAGGACTTCTAGAAGGGTTCCGCGGGGGCGATCCGTGTGCTCCAATCTGATTGGCCATCGTTTTTTCTCTCTGACGAACAGATAACGTTGAGCGGGGGAGCATCTAAGTGACCGTTGGGCCGAGCGGATAGGGCCCGGCAAAGCCTGGCGTGCGTGCGCACGGCCGTCGAGAGGGGGGTGGGCTGCATGCGAGAGGGTCAATGACATGTGGGCCATCCCTGTCCCATGCATGCCATGCAACGTCGTAGCCTAGCTATTCTTTGCTCGTGAACACCTAGCCATTTGCATTGGGGCTTGCATGCACGCATCGACGCAAAGCACGGCAGGGGCGCAGGTATAGGTACGTCGTATCTAAGCTATTTTAACAAATGCATGTTTGAACGAGACGGACGCGTCGGTGTTGCAGCTCCTTTTTTAGTGTCACGCGCGGATGAACGGGGTTGTTTCCCACGCGGCGTCACCGCCGATGCTAGTGCACGACACGATGCGCCCGTGCCTCTTTGGATGCTCTGGCCGCCGTTTTTTGAATTAATGCCCGCATTTACTTATGCCAGTGCGAACGGAGAAGAGAAAACGATCTACAAGGGACACCGTGTACACATTGATCACGGTTGCAACGGGGCTATAAAAGGGCACCATTTCCTCATCCTCTCACACTCATCTCTCAAGCCTCCTCCCCTTCTTCTTTTCGAGCGAAATCCACCACTCGAGCCACCATGCAGTTCAACGGCCCTACCTACTGTCGCCCTCGCACCGTGCCGGAGAGGCAGTACCCGGCGGAGTCGTCGTCGAGAACAGACTGAGGGTGTGGGCCATCTCTAGGTGGAGGGGCCCTAGAGAGTTGGCTCGCTTCTTCCTCCAAGCCGGCTACCGCCACCTCCCTCCGGGCACTCCGCCCATGTTCCACCTCCACGAGCAGTACGATGGCAACGCCGGCCCCAACGGCTTCGTCATCGGCCTCTACGTCACCTTCACCAACCCCTACGACGCTCACCACCTCCTCGGGGAGGTGTTCTGGTGTGGATGCGAGTTTATCGCTTTCACGACCTACAACATCTTCACCAACTTCCACCACATCTTCCCTCACCCCAACGGCATGCACACCCTCCCCTACCAGATGCCGGAGGACGACGAGTGAGAGGCCCAAGGAGGAGGGGCCAAGGAGTGGCAAGGAGGAGGGGCCAAGGAGTTGTTCAAGGGGCGAGTCTTCTATCTATGGGTTATCTATCTAGTTTGGGGCTCTAGTTTGTGTTTGTGTTGGTTCGGGCGTGTGTGCCCGTGTCTTTTAATTATTTTACTTTCATGTTTTATGAACTATATGTAATAGACTTAATGCTATCGTGCTATCTATTAATGTTTCTTCGGGCCTAAAGTTTCTCCATTGCATTTGCAACTTTTTCGGTTCACAAAGATTGCAAGTTAGACTGCTAACTAGAACCAACCTTTTGTTTTAGCCGAAACAACACGGGACCCTACCATCGTACACGATAGCTTGGTGTAAATATTTGCAAAAAAATCATATCTTGGCCCTGGCTAATAGGGTCACCCTAGCTAGTAGGTGTAGGGTGCAAATATTTGTGCAACCATGGACATGCAACTAATTTAGTTCATACAAATAATTATTGGATTAACTCAAATGCCCAAAAGAAATATTTCTGGGCTCCAAAAATATTGGTTTGGATTTTACCTCTAACCAATATTTTCAGAGCAAAACAGGAACATTTTTCTTGGACGTATTTGACGTAGGGGCACATGCATAAAAGCAATCACAAAACAATAGTGGACAAGCAAAAAATACGTAAAGAAAAACAAAAAAAATTACAATACATACGGCCCAACATTTATTCCATAGAGAAATTTGGCTACAGAAAAAACAAGTAAAGAAGTGTATGTTTGTTAATGGTTTATTTGCCGAAGCAACATTTTTTATTTTGAGGTTTGAGTCGAATCATTTTTTCTAAACATGGGTGCCTCTATGCTATAAAACTGGGCTGGTGCCCCTACGCGGGTGGGCTTGTCTCTATTTGGGCCTGGTTATTTTCTCACGGCCCAACATCTATTCCGTAGCAAGCTTTTTTTACTAGAAACTGAATTGGGTCCAAACTGAATTTGGGAGGTGCGCACTCTGTTAACTGAAGAATAAGAACAGAGCATGAACACTGAATATTTCTGCTTCGATTCAGTTACATGAACTTGCCATGGCGCACAGATCGCATCCTCTGTTCTAACAGACCTAAATGCCCCCTCTAATGACGGATGAACAACAAGTAAAACAAAAACAGAGCAATGACACAACAATAAAACCCCCCTGCCATGATATTTGCTTGCTTCTGCAAATCGATCATCTCCATTTGATTTTTTTTGATCTTCTTCAGTTCCTCGGTCAGTTCAGACTCCAAGTGCAGTTCAACATTTCGCGCAAACCTCGCCATCGGCACGACTCTGCCCGCCCTTCTGTCCGAGCTCCCCCCCCCCCCCCCCATTCTCCATCTGCGGCATCCCGCCCAAATTAAGCTCCCAGGTTGCGGCCCCGCTCGAATCAATGTAGCCCTCGAACTGAATCCTCTCAACATAGTCATCCATCCACTCGAAATGGGTGCATTTCTTCAGGATCTGAAAACAACAACATGAACCCTAAATTCCAAATTTGAGGGGAAAAAACAAAATATGGAGAAATCAAAGCAAACGGCAGTGAAAGAACGGGCTAAGAACTGAGATCTAACCTTGCCATCCCTTCCTGCCATTGTTTTGCTCAAGCACTTCACAAATTCCCGTCCAAGATTTCCATTCTCATCAGTCCTACTGACCCACCGTTTCAGAGGCTCTGGGCGTGGGCACTCAGGGCACCTTGTGAGCGGCACTGGACCATACTGACGCCATTTGGAGTGCGTGGCGGAGGAGGTGGACATCTGCACTAGGTCGCCGGAGAAGAGGAAGAATGGGGAAAGGGGAAGCAATGGGCGGCGGCGGGCGGACGGGCACGGGCGGTCGTCTCTTCTAGCTGCCAAGAGGTGGGTCCCGTGCTAACTGAACAAGTGGTGGGTCCGGCGCTTACGTGGATAAGTTGTGGGTCCCACTCTTACTGGACAAGTAGTGGGCCCGGCGCTTACGTGGATAAGTTGTGGGTCCAGCCCATAACAGCTAATGAGGGCATTAGTTCAGCTTAAGGGCCATGTCGTGTCTGGGCTATTTAGTCGCTCAAAAGTGTCACACGAGAGCCATTCTGTCGAAAAACGTCGCACTGCGGCCAATTCCCACGAAAAACGTCGCACAGGAGCTATTGACCCCCTAACCTAATTACGGACAAATTCACTTGAATTTATTCCTTGCAGTGTGTTTGCACAGGCAACTTGATAGCGAAGGTTTTGGAATGATGAACACCAGTAGCCAGTGGCGAGTTTGAAAAATGATTTGTTATCTTTTCCAGCGGAAAATGTATTCTACACATTCTAGCTTCATTTCTCTAGTAGCTATGTTTCTACCGAAAGTTGTAAAACAATGATGAAGCGTCTCAGCTCTCGAATGAGAGCCTGCCTGCGTGTATATTGATAGATCAAGGGAGAGAGATCCTCTCATGAGGTTACAGGAATAGATCGATAGAAGGGAGTTACACGGGAAGGTAATAGCAAGCGAGCCTCCAGAGTTGGGGCATGCGCACCACCGGCCACGTCGCTCTCCAGCCCATGATCGCTCGCGAGCTCACGGCCCGGCTCGATGCGGCGCAGGACATCCGCCCTCTAACCCAGTCCGAATCCTGGCTCCGTTACAACCTCAAGCGCACCTACCTTGGGCTTGCTTCGCTCGAGAGATCCATTGCTCGCGAGCGCGTGCGTCTTTCCTGGCTCAAAGAGGGCGAGACGAACACTGCATTCCTAAAAATCCATGCCGCTCACCGACGACGCCAAAAGCACGTCATTCGCTCCCTACGGGTCAACGACACAACAGTCCAGGACCAGCAGGGCATGGCCGAGGCTGCCTTTGATCATTTCTCCTCGCTCTTCGGTTCCTCCTCGCCTCGCGAATTCGCCCTTGATCTTGATCAGATCGACGATCGATCGTTCGACCTCACTGACCTCGAGCTTCCTTTCTCTGAGGAAGAGATCCTACGAGCTGCTCGCGCGCTTCCCCACGGCCAGGCTCCAGGCCCCGACGGCTTCACTTCTGAATTTCTTGTGGCATGCTGGGACATCATCAAGGCCGACATTTGCGCTGTCTTTGACAAGTTCTACTCCATGAACGGGCGTAGCTTATAGCGCCTCAACGAAGCCCTTATCACCCTCTTGCCCATGAAGCAAGACGCCGCCGCCCTCTCGGAGTACCGCCCCATCAGTGTGCTCCACCTTGTGGCCAAGCTCATTGCCAAGGTCCTCTCCCTCCGGCTCGCCCCACGGCTAGGACAGCTCGTGTCCACGAACCAGAGCGCATACATCGCTGGGCGCTGCGTGCACGACAACTTCATGTTGGTCCAGCAGACCGCTCGCCAACTGCATAATCTTCGACTACCCCGCGTCCTCCTCAAGCTTGACATCGCACGCGCGCACTACAAGGATCCGGGTCTATCGCAACAACAAAAAATTGTTGCAATACATGTTGTTTCGTGGCGATAAGTACCTATTGCCACGAAACGACATTTGTTGCCAGCCGTTGCGACTGGACACATGGTAATAGGTTATTACCACGAAAAAATAATTGTGGCAATAAAGTGTGCTATTGCAACATCCATGCGGGAAGTTGCCACATGTTTTTGCGTGGCAACACTCACCTGATGCCACAATTTGATTTGTGGAGATAGCTTTAATGCAACATGTAATGAATTGTGGAGACTGATATGTCGTAGCGATAGACATTTGTGGCAACAACCTATGCCAACGACGGCCATTTCGTGGCGCATTACTCTTTCGTGGCAATAGTCAATTGTGGCAACAAACTATGGCAACAATCTTTGTTTTCGTAGCTTTAAGTATGTTTCCACGACCCACTATACTTGTGGCAATGACCTATGACAACAATTCTTGTTTTCATGGCATTAGGCATATTGCCACGACCCAATGCGCTTGTGGCATTAACTTTTGGCAACAAATATTCCAATCGTCGTAACAGGAAATTGCAACATACTTGTTTTGATGGTGACAAATAGGTATCACAACAAGTAACATCTTTGTAGCAAGAAATTATTGCGACAATTTAAACTTTCCGTGGCGATACTCTATTTCAACAAACTTACTTTGGTGGCGCCAAACTATTATCGCATCATGAAACTTTTTGTGGCGCCAAGCTATTACAACAATATAAAGTGCTCCATTGCAACATCCTAGTGCAACAAAACAGATAGGCGTAGCAACTAAGATATGATGCAACACTATATTTTTAGTGGTGCTAGCATGTGGCAACCAAAAGTGGGTTGTGGTAATAGTCTATTGCAACCGTAAAAAAAATTACAAGCTTTCAATTACAATATTCAAAACCATACGTATAATATGTAGATTCATACAATTCATAATTCTGATAGAAAATATCCATCAAATAAAACTGAAATGTAATTTAGCCATCCTAATTAACTTCGAAGACTAAACTGCCCGTGATCTAGAGTCCAGTCCAGCTAGTTCTTTGGATCCTGCAACCAAGAAATAAAAAAAGTTCTAGTTAATGAGTCGAACATAACATACGCCATACAATTATGCCAGCTCCATTGTTAAAAACTATTGCTAGACTAACTAGCTAATACTGTGTGAGCAAGCATGTAACTAAGGCATCAGAACAACTATGCAAGTGTGAATGGCTAAGGCATAACCACAAGTACATCTACTAAAAGTGTTTTTTAAGAAAAAACATTGCTTTTAACTTAACAGTGCTGGGCTGAATCACCCAAAGCACGGAGCAGCCACAAGGGTTGGTACATCAGCCTCCCCATTCCAGTTAGGTTCTAACATCCTATCAAGACTAGCAAGCGCATGAGGAACAGAGTTTGCCGAGCGACAACATACATTTATTTCATAATAAAAAACCATAATTTGAGCGGGTACTTGGTATCCTCAATAACAGCAGCATAGGCCGACGAGTCCACCTTATTGATATTAAGTGCTTCCATCAGGAGTTGCGAGTCCATTTAAAAAACGACCCTCACAACCCCTATATCAGCAGGAAGATATACTGCATGGGACATTGCAGTGGAGTCATCAGCGAAGGCATCACGCGCATGATCATGACATCCTGCTCGTGCATACAGAATGGTACCATCGTCCGATCGTACATCTACTAAAAGCTCCTGCTATTGATTTAAGTTATGACTAGATGTATAGTTTCAGTTAAGTTCATGTCCCTAGCTAGCACATATTCGTTTTTGTTTAAGTTGTGACTCAATGCAGCAACGACACATGGTAAAAGAGAAGAAGCAGCTAGCTAATTATGAAGACCAATGACGTATAAAATGCAGGTGAACATGAAGAGAAAGCAAGGTTGTGACTTACCATTGCTTTAAACATTCGAGATTGCCTTGCTGCAGCTTGTATGAGCGCATTTGAAGAAATAGCAGTCGGCCTTGAACCTGGAGTCTTATTAGGACTAGATGTCTGTGAAAGAATATTTTGCAAGTTTGGATTACTATTTTCTTTGTCAACCCTCTTCGTAGGCACCTGTAAATAGAAGTGCACTTTTAGCAATGCAAGTAAGCAACATAAATCTTACAAGGTCGAAAGCATATGACTGTAATCACCATCACCTGTTGGGTTCCCATCTGTTTGCTCAATTCTACAAACTTTGCCATCATGTTTTTTTCAAATTCCAGCCTTGATGTTCGCTCCTCTTGCAACAATCTTTCCCTTTCAGCACGCTCTTCTTTTAACCTCTCCTCAAGTTGTTCTCTCTCAACACGCTCCAAGTTAATCCTCTCTTGTGTGTTAGCACGTTCAGCTTGTAGTTGATCTTCTAAGTCATTGACCTGCTGGCTGAGCTGAGAGTTTCGCTCCTGGGTGGCTGCTGTAGCACGAGCTTGCTCTTCAATCTGGATACGGAACTTTTCAGAACTAGTTGAAGTTTTGGCCATGTATCCGTACCCACGAGGCTGCGATGACTTGCATTCCAGAGTGTCTTTGCAAGCGGTCTGGAAAATATTGTTTTTCTGCTCACTTGAAAGTGGACCTTCAGTTTCAGCTTGTTTGTTTTTAACCTCTTGAAGTGCTTTGTCCTAAAAATGAAAGGAACAATTATAGGTGCAGCATCAATATTGACACTATAAAAGATGAAACAAGAATAACACGGTCCAACGCATGAATAATCACATCTGATGATGAAACATGCCGAATTCACATCATTGACTAACTATAGAATAACCAAAAGTCAGTGTACTCACGTAAACTTTCTGGGAATCTGTATTAGACCATGTTCCATCGTTTGTGTGGGTGAGTTCCCATAGAGCAATACAATCTGGCTCTTCTCCAGTTTCCAAGTTTCTCTGCAAGTAATATAACAATGAGATGCTTGAAACATGACACCATATTTAGCAGCAAGGCATACATATTTAGTTGGACTCATACCTTCTCAAAACTAACTTGCGAGTAAGATTTTGATCCCATTATGTTTTTTGTCTTCTGTTTCTTACGGTTATCGGCGTTCATTTGGCTGCGTTCCTATCAATTCATTGAAACCAGATATAACCAGTGAGACTAGCCATTTCATCTTAACACATAATAGACAAACCGTGATCTTAGAGATAACCTGAAATTTTGAATCAGTGCCAAAGTACTCAATCATCCATTCCCACTCTTCTGGTTGTAAATCTTCTGGCAGATTAGCCAATCTAGCTGCATCTGTTTTGTATGCCTTGTAAGTGGAGCTTAGAGTTGATCGCCAGCCTCTATATCTCTCTTTCGCAATTTTGAGAACTTTTTCTTCTGTTTCTGGTGTATCTTCTAGGTCCCATCTGTCCTGTAAAGCATACAGCAAATAAATATACATAAGCACTGCATTATCGATGGTAAAATAAGATAACACATGTGAAAAATGTTGTACGCACTATCATATCTGCAACAATGAGTCGATGAATGGTAGGGTGAATGTCCGACCACATCCTCACTCCAATGAGTGGTAACTTTCTTTTCATTATGACTACCAAATCATCCTTGAACGAACGATAGTTCATTCCTACTGTACCACCCAATTTTTCAGAGAATGTAATATTTAGCTTTGCAGATCCATTGGCAAAACGCTTCTTAGATGCTTTAAAACCTTTTAGAACACCTCGCCCTTTCTTCTTCTGTCCACCAGCTTCTACAGCCCAGATCATACAAGAAAAATTGTATTACTCAACATTAGATTGTAAAAATGATGACACAAATGTAAACGAAAGCAAGTACCATCCTGTAGTAGCGCACGGTTGCGGCGAGCATGGGATGGCCATTCAGCAAGGGAACACATGTCATTAGCAGACACTGGAAAGTTAGATTGTTCTGGAGTTCCTGTAAAAGATTTAGTAGTCTTGAAGGTTTAGCTATTTAACCCACACCAAGATTTTATGCATTATAGCAAATGCTAAACAATTTACCAGATTTGGGTTGTCCACGTTGGTTTTTGTATGCCGTTATACTTTCCATCCTTGTTAAGAGAACAGAGCCTTTCTTTACTGCACACAAAAACAATCATGGGACTTAGCATTAACAAAGTATTGATATTCTGCACCATTCAGATAGGTGATCATGAAGCAAGGATGTTGTGTACCAGGAGCATCCTCCGTAAAATTCATCATTGTGCCCTTGTGTAGGTAAACCAGACATATGTGAATGGACATGAAAGGCAAAGTATCAGTGATAGGTTCATGAAAATACTACTCTGAATCTATAGGGAAATAATCCAACGTGACTCGTGTAAGACCAAATATCTACTAAAAATCATCTTATGGTAATCTGAATCAAATGCAATGCAGAGGATGACTAAACCTGGATATGCAGCGGCAAAGCGGCCGGCGAATCAATCTAATGCCAACAGATGCAGCAAGCAGCCGGCACTTATCTAACAAAAATGCAAGCAAGCGTACCGTGGAAATTAAGCATCAAGCAGGAAGCTGCTCATACAACAATCAATTAAGCTGCTTGTATTAGCTAGCTAGCTAGCTTTGTACATACAGAGTACGTCTATATCTTTCAGTTAATGGATCTAATGGATCTAATGTTTAAAAACCAATCTAATGCTCCTTTGGCGTCCATGAGGAAACAGAACGAACCAGGAGCAGAGATGGTGGAGAGGTTTGCAGGCACCTCGGGCACGCTGGGGTCGGGTGAGGCAGTAACCAGCGCCTGGCCACCACGTCACGACGCCGGCGTGCACAACCGAGATGGCTGCGGCCATGAACCGGGCCGGGAGGCCCCGTCGAGCCCCAGTTCAAGGCCGAGGCGAGCTCCATGGCGGCCAGCCTCCAGGCCAAGGTGAGGCGCTGCGCCGACCCTCCAGGCCGCGAGCGCCTCCGCCGAGACGGCCAAATCGAGGCGCGATGGGAAAATGCCACCGGCGGCGGCATGTCCCCTGCCCTGACTTCTTTTCTACGGCCAAGCGGTGAGCGGAGGAGAGAAGGGGCAGCCCCTCTGAATGGATCGGGATCGAGAGAGCCGCGCACCGAGGAGCTCGTGGGGGTTTGATCCCGGACAGATGCGGGCGCAGAGGAGAGGGAGGAGGGGGAGATTGAGGAGGACTGGATTTTTCAGCGATGGAGGAGATCGGGAGGAGGACTAACCTGACGTCGTGCACCTGATGTGGTTCGCTCTGTTGACGCTGTCATGACGCCGGCAGCACAGATGAACCGAGACGAGAGCTCAGATCCAATCGCCCGTGAAGACGCCGTCGTTTGGTCTAGAATTATATATTCGTGGGTTGTTAGGAAGGTATTTAGCGGGAAGCTAATTTTTTGGTGGGAACAAAGACGCTAATTTGGGACCTTTTAGCGGGAGGTTAAAAAATATTGGCGCGTACACCTAAATTAGGTGGTGGGAAAGTAACTCTTTCTGTTTAAAAAAAGTAATTAGTTTTTAGGTAATTTTCTAGGTTGTAGATATATTTCGAGATGGAGGGAATACTAAAATGTTTTGAAGACTTGCCGTGTAAATGAAATGAAAAAGAATGCAAATTTGCCATGATGTAAAATGTTTGCCATGGCACAAACATACTGCATGTTAATTGACATGGCAAAATTACAAAATTTGCACTACAGACTAAATAAAATTTGCACTACAGACTAAATACAGGAGGACAAATGCCATGGCAAATTACTGAATATAATTCTCGCAGGAGGACAAACAACACTAAACAGTGCTAAACACTACACACTAGTTGCCAATTTGCCATATTGTACTAAATATCATGTTCTACACAATTTGCCATGCTCAAAAGAAACTATTCCAGAAAAAATATTGTCAAGATGTACCCAATGTGTACCCATGTGAACCAGAAATCTAAAGTCAAACAAATTGGCATGTCAGTACTAAACAAATTCCCAAGTCACTGCTAGACAACATAAAAAAAGGGGACACTTGATCTTCTCCATCAATAGTCTAGCAATTCCTGTTTCAGTGCAATCAGTGTATGATGTGCTACCGAACAACTAAAAAAGAGTTCATTCTTATTTTGCATATTTGTCTATCATACATTTGCTCTCCTAAACTTTTAGTAATATCCAATACCTTCCCACGTAAAGCTGTTCATGAAGGACGAGGAGATCAAGGACTCCAGAATCGATCTGACTGAGGCAAGAAACCTGAAGTGAACACCGGCCCCCTCTGCTCGATGCACATATCCTATCCCCGATACTCCAACTCCCTGTACAACAAAAGTGCAAAGTTTCAGTGTACATTAAGCTGAACCTGAACCATTCTTTGTGACGAAACTTCCTGTTCTAACTAAATCTGCACGCATGTGCTCTGCTGTTGTGCTCGTCCTAGGTCAGTAGCAGTAGGAGAGCTCAGCTAACGGCAAGGCACATGAGCACAGCTCGGGCGGCTACTAGGAGGCGGCGGAATACCTGGGCTCGGGGTGAATCCCGGCGAGCAGTTCACCATCCACACATCACTAGAAGAAAATGGCGTCCCCGCCGGCGAGCAGATCCCTATTGGCGCATCGGCGAGCAGGTCGGCTGCGAGCCGCAAGGCCTCGTCCACCTCCTAGTTGACCTCCATGAAGCGCCGCGGCGTCAGCGTCAGCACCTCCACTGCTCTCTCCCTCCGCGCCCCGCCTCCTCGAACAGCACCGCGCCCGTCAGTACCTCCATTGCTTCTCCCCCTTCCGCGTCCCGCAGCCTCGTGCGCCACCAGGCCCCGCCTCCCGGTGTAGGATGACGGCGCCGCCGCTTCAGCTGGTCGCCATCGCCTCCCTCGCGCCCAGGGCCTCGTCGCCGGCGAAGGCCACTCCTCTCTGTATTGCGTGGCGGAGACAGAGCAGTGTGCTCTGAGCGGTGGAGCAAGGGGAGAAGAAGATAGGATTGATGCTGGCGTTCGGGATGAAGCCTGTTTTAGACTGTTTTACCGAACGAAAACAAAACGTGACGTGTCGGACCTCAGTTGCTATGAGATTCGTGCCTGTAGTCAATGGCACAGAGATTCTAAATTACGGGTCTTTCAGGAGTTAGGAGTTATAGATTCCGAAATTTATTTGTAAAAAGTTATATCGTGGTGAAAAAAAACACCAAATCCGAGAATTGTGAAGGGGCGATCCGACGCCATCCTCTTCTCATCGTCGATATTTGTATAGTTGTCGCCATTTGAGGTAGTCAATTAACGAACGAAAAAGAGTTTCCCTGTTTATATTGTACAACAACCATCACATTCATCGAAGCAACCGATACAAACGGTCGCTGCATATACCCAAGACAAGATACAGGAATACCGGGCATGGACACACAACCTCAACGAGTACCAAGCACCTATAAAATGTGCAAAAAAAATCACTTAGTGCCGATGGAGAACACTGAAACCTCATATAATATTAAGATTTATCGTCTTAGGAATGTGTTGTTTCATCTTGGATCTGCACTTAGGTTGGGATATGTCAAAAATTTCTGCCTTGGTCAGTTGGTCAAAGCAGCAAAAAAATGGCTAGTTTAGAACTACAGGTCACGGAAACCTCATGCGACCCTCACTTTAAACTATTAGGTTATACTCTTGTCTCGAAACATAAGTACTGATGGGATGGGTTGATGAGACAGTCGATCTATGTCGGTCTCGATCTAAAATTCCGATCTTGAGATGGGGTGATCTCAGCATCGTTCATCTTATCGGACAATCCGTGGAGGGTTCGTCCAAGCCAGAGTAGGTCGAACATAATTATATCGCTTTTGTTCAAATGATAATCATAGAGATTCAACTATGTAAGGTGCTTTTCACATGTGTAAGCCATAAGTATAAGTTCCTGAACTGTTATGATGGTTACCTACGAGAAATATCTCTCCTGAAGTTTAATCTGATGTAAAACAAGTTGAAACAAGGCATGCCTGCATAGGGTCATATGTTGTGGCAAATGGGAACAAGAGCTAGTGCCCAACACTAACAATTTGGTGATGAAGAGAAGAGAAGAGTACTTGCTGTTCTTTTAGTGTTGTTGCTATTTTCCTTTTGATAGTGATGCTATGTACACACTGTTGCTACGAACTTATGGTCTTTTAGTGTTTTTGCTATTTTCACTACTTTGCCTTGAACTTATGGTCTTTTGTGTGAACAATCTATACAAGTATAGCTGTTGAAACTTGTGTGCTGTCATTTTGAAACATTTGTTATATATCTCGCTAAGATGGTTTGTTATATCCTACTAAAATCTTGTGTCATATGTCCTTATATATATATATATCTTGATGTAGTGTTGTTGATCTGGTGATGAATTCTTGCTGAAAATTACTCTAGGATACAACTGTTATGCTGCTCAATTGGTGGCTGAAGAGCTGTTCAAATAAAGCCTGGGAGTGTTTAAAAATAGCTAGAATGCAGCCTTGAACAATTTCTCTATTTAACACATAATTTTATATTGAATCTCCTTTTTTATTAAGAGCACATATAAATACATCACATCAAGCAAGATACAGAAAAATTAGGAAGAGTGTGTGGTGCTCAGTTCTCACGACTCACCTTTATGAGAAGGGCACTGAGCTTGCCGTCTTTCGGGTGCCGAGCACGACCTTGCTACCGGAGGAGGTCAGTAGGGTGAGTGGAGGAGACCCTGGCGGTGCAAGAAACCCTAAAGTGAAGGGCGCCCGCGAGTGTGCAACGCTTCGCACGCGCGTAGAGCACTCCTCCAAGTTGTGGTACCACCGATGTCCACTTTGCAAGATATGTGACTAAAATGCACCTTAGGTGCAAGTTGTGGTACCTAATGTGTTAATACCTCTGTAAACTAGTACGCCCCTCTAATCAGGTCCTGCAAAATAGTATAATAAATAAAGGAAAAAATCAGGAGCACAATAGAGAATATCGTTGCAATATCCTGCTCCTTTTTGGCAACACTAGAGGATTGTTGCATTATGTTGTACGTATTACCATGGATGCTCAATTTGTCGCAATATGTAACAGTTATTGCAACGCAACGAAGGTGAGGCAAAAAGTCACCCTATTACAACCAATAAATGCTTTGTTGCAATACAATCTCTGACTAGCGCCACATGTCAGAGGTGTTGCAATAGTATCTATGTACTTTGTTGCAATACCTAGCCTTTATTGCAACAAGATGACAAATTCACGCAACGGGACAGGGCTGTCGCAATATCACTACCATATTACAACGACGATGCAACTTGTGGCAATACATGGCTTCTATTGCAACAAAACGAGTAGTTAGCGCGATGAAACGAAATTGTGGCAATATGTAGATCCTATTACCATAGACCGGAATTTTGTGGAAATATAGCATTTTATTGCAACAAAAGATAGTTGTAGCAATAATTTTTGTTGCAATAGACCGGAATCCTTGTAGTGGCGTTTGACTCGCTTTCTTGGCCCTTCCTCATCGACGTCCTCCGGCATCTGGGCTTCGGACGCCGCTGGATCGAATGGATCGCCATTCTTCTCTCCACCGCGAGCACGCGGGTCCTTATCAACGGCTCCCCCGGCCCCCCGATCGCCCTCGCCTGCGGCTTGCGTCAGGGCGATCCGATATCTCCCATGCTTTTCACCATGGCCATCGATGTCATCAACTCTCTGTTGCTTCACGCCCATCAGCGCGGCCTACTTCAGCGCCTCACCACCCGTCACGCCGCCTCGAGCATTTCCCTCTTCACCGACGACGTGGTCATATTTTGCCACCCTTCCAGCCGCGACCTGCGTGTCATCCATGAGCTGCTGCGTGTCTTTGGCGTGGCATCCGGGCTCCGCACCAACTTCGCTAAATGCTCGGCCACGCCCATCCGCTGCGGTGATTCAGAGCTCGCGTGCATCAACGCCGAACTCGCATGTGATGTCCTCGAGTTTCCTATCACCTACCTGGGCATCCCACTGTCAGTACGGAAACCCTCCGCCTCCTCCCTGCAGCCTATCGTGGAGAGGCTCACGAGGAAGTTACCCACCTGGCGCACTGCCCTTCTCTCCCGCGGCGAACGCCTCGCTCTGGTTCGCCATGTCCTTTGCGCGATCCCGTCCCACATCATGGTGGCCATCGCCATCTGCCCGCCTATTCTCAAGCAGATCAACCGCACCCTCCGCGAGTTCCTGTGGTACGGCAGAAAGGAAACCCGCAGTGGCCACGGTCCCGTCAACTGGCAACGTGTCTGTCGCCCACTCGAGCTCGGCGGGCTGGGCATTCAGGACCTCCACAGCCAGGGCATCGCCCTGCGGGTCCGGTGGGTTTGGCTCCAGGGCACGGATCCCTTCAAGCCTTGGGCGCATCTCCACCTCCCGAGCGACCACGACGTCTCTGCCATCTTCAGGGCTTCCACTTCCTGGGATGTTGGCGATGGCCAAACATGCCTCTTTTGGACCGACCACTGGCTTAACGGTCGCACCGTCTCGGATCTAGCTCCGTCCCTGCTCCCCCTGGTTCCACGGCGCCTGCGTAAGCGCACCGTCGCCGATGCCCTTCAGGACCGTCGTTGGATCGCTGATCTACGCGGCGCTCTTAACCCCACCGCCTTGATCGATTACGTCCGCCTCTGGAGATTGCTCCGGTTCACCACCCTATCCTCCCGCCCGGACCGCCTCCTCTGGCGATGGACTGCCAATGCCAAATACTCATCCAGATCCTGCTACCGCGCCCTCTACTCCGGATCCACTCATGCACCTTTCTGGCGCCTTACATGGAGATGTTGGGCTCCCCTCCGCGTCAAGATATTCACTTGGCTCGCTGACCTCGACCGCTGCTGGACGTCTGCTCGACTCGATCGTCATGGCCTGCCGCACAATGATCATTATGCCCTGTGTGACCAGGCCGAGGAGACCATGCAGCACATCATCATTGGATGCCCCTTCTCCCGTCAAATTTGGCACGACGTCCTTGCTTGGGCCCGTGCTACTTCTCCCCCCCCCCCTTTCTGCCCATGACGACTTCCTTCCATGGTGCTCGGCCACTATCAGGAACTCCCCTACCGGCCGACGCAAGGGCCTAGCCACGCTGGTGGTGCTCACGGCATGGTCTATTTGGCGCCACCGCAATAGCTGCATCTTCGACGGCGAGTCCCCCTCCACATCGAGACTCTTCTCATTGATCCAGGAAGAAGCCCGCGCCTGGGCCCGGGCAGGCGCGCGTGGTCTATGCGATTTGATAGCATAGGGCCTCTCGTGTAACGGGCTGAGCACCCCGTCACTAATGCTCTGCGGCTCCATGTCTTGCCTCTAGCGTACAAGGCTCGTGCTGTACCCCCCCCCCCCCCTCTTACTCTCCTACCTATCAATGAAATGATACGCACTTTTGCGTATTCGCGAAAAAAAAAGAGAGAGGTCAGAATCCTAACGCTACCTCTAACTACCATCGTGTAACATATGGTCGTGTCTCCTAACGTGATAGTCACGTATGTAGACTGGAGATACAAGCTGTTTAACATCCTCCCTTAATCTGAACTTCACGAATTCAGATTACGCTTGACTTCTTCAAACGGCCTTGTGGACAAAGCTTTCGTAAAGCCATCTACAACTTGATCTTTGAGGAAACAAAGCGAATTTTCAGCTCCTTACTAGCAACCCTTTCTCGCACAAAATGATAGCCAATTTCAATATGTTTGGTTCTTACATGGAAGACGGGATTTGCAGACAAATATGTAGCACCAAGATTATCATACCAAAGATATGGAGTTTGTGTACGACATGTTCCAAGTTCCTTCAACATGGACTTAATCCAGATAATTTCTGTGGTTGCATTTGCAAGTTCCTTGTACTCTGCTTCAGTACTTGACCTTAAGACTGTAGCTTGTTTCTTTGCACACCAGCAGATTAAATTAGGGCCAAAGAAAACAACAAATCCACCTATTCACTTTCTGTCATCTAGGCACCCTGCCCAGTCAGAGTCAGAAAAGATACTGACAATAGTAGATGATGACTTACTAAAAGTCAGTCCAAAACTCAAAGTGTTTCTTACATATCTCAATATGCATTGGGCAGCAGTCCAATGAGCCGAAGTTGGTGCATGAAGAAGCTGATAGACCTTATTAACTACAAACGAGATGACCCGCCACTGCTAATTTACCAAAATAGATATGGCGGGTGCTAAGCAGCACCCGCCACTCATTTGAGTTCATCTATAAGGATTTTTCCGTTTCTTTTTACTCCGCATATAAGATTTGGTCAAAGTCAAACTACACAAAGTTTGACCAAATTTATATAAAAAAATATGAACATCTACAATATTAAAACTATATAGTATGAAAATACATTTCGTGGTGCATCTGATAATGTTGATTTCATATTGTCAATGTTTATATTTTTTAATATAAAGTTAGTCAAACTTTACAAAGCTTGACTTTGACCAAACCTTATATGCAGACTAAAAAGAAACGGAGGAAGTATTACGCAGTGTACTCGCATGAAGAACAGCAGAAGGGTGTTGTGGTTTTCTTGGATAATAGATAGGCCTGATCCCTGATGGCTGCTCTGCTCTGCTCTTCTAGAGTGCTAAGGGAATGAATGCTGTCTGTTGATTGCTTCTACATCTATGCTGTACTGTAGAGTCACTCTCCATCGGGAACTGTCGGGGCATGCAGCACAGTGTAGGGCGACTGGTCGGTGTCGAGTCGAGCAGCATCGCTGAATCACATCCCAGGCCGAGATGATCTGATCTGGGTTTTGTTTTGTGCTGGTCCTGTGGGTGGCTGTGTACAACGATGGTCAGCAGTAGTTTAGTCTTCAGTTCAGTCATGTTGGCTGTAGCCCAGCGTTGTATCTGAATAACTTGGTGGCTCCTTACCAGGGAGGATATGCTAATGCAGGAACCGGAAGGTAATATGCACTTCGATTTACCGGTGTGTTTCGTTACAGCCTCCTTTACTCAGTGGTACTGGAGTGGAGCTGGCACTATATTTTTCTGAGGCCCCAGAATTATAATACTTCCTCCGTTTCTAAATATAAGACTTTTTAGAGATTTCAATGCGGGCTACATACGGATATATATATGGCTTATATTTAGGAACAGAGAGAGAGTACATTTTAGGCTTTACTCTGCTCTGAAGCAGGAACTGGTTGTTGTTTGGTTGTAATATTGGTAAAGGTGATGATTATCTGACATTTATATATGAAGGAAAGCTTTTTGGCTGGTGATGAGTCGATGAAAGGAACTGAATTAGACGTAGAACAGTGACCAGCTATGTACGCTCTCGCTTGTGAGTGTTTTGCTTGGCTGTTATATATAATATTCATGCTTAACATGCAGTTTACCGGCATATTTTTCTTCGTTCCATCCTTTAATTGGTCTTAGTGCCAATCTATCTCCTTGTTCATTTATTGCTGGAAACTGTGATTTGGGATATAAAATGGGATTTTAAACTTTAGTTTCTTCTTATTTTCTATGGTCTTTGGAATTGCACATTTGCCCACCATATCAATAGCTCGACCATACTACTATTTGCACCCAGCAGTCAAACAACGCAGCACACAAGTGAGTTAAAAGTTGAAGAGTCTGGACAACATGCTGCCATGAATGATTCGAAGATAAACATCAACAAACAACAATGCACTTGGGAAAAAAGGGACAAAAAATAAAGTGAAATTCTTTGCTTTGTTGTAGGCAAGAACTCGTAAACTAAGAATGCAAAACAGAATGGTCATATATATGATCATGCAGCCTAATCATCACATCATAAAACACACATGATAAGCAGTTGCTGGATGGTCTGCTCAACACATATTCCATGCTCACAATTTTTTTCTCTCCCTAAGAGTACAAAAACTAGTGGTGTATAGAATGCTATATATACCGCTGCCTTTAGGATTTCAAAGCAAGCCTGATATGAGTTCAAACTTGGGTGCCCCTTTTTCCAGCCTGCAAGAAGATCTGAAATATTAGAGAAAAACAAAAGGAGCATGGTAGCAATTACAGGGAGAAGCTGAAGCTGTGAATGGATGGAGCCGTGGTGTTCAACTATGAGTTCTGTACTGCATTGTTCGACAAGACACGGAAGGTGAAGCTTGTGGGCGCAGTGCGAGTTGGAATTCTATGATAGGAAGAAGGACCAAGGAGTATCCCCTGCTTTCCTTGGCCTGCGACATAGCTGAGAAGCTAGTGGGCTACCACGTGTCGGAGGAGACCCTGCTACCAATGAAGCAGAGTGATATGTTACGAGAGCACGTGCGTCCAGGGAGCCTGAACCTTACTTATTCTGCCTCTCATATGTACACAGCTGAACTGTGGATAGACTCGTTGTCTAGATCTTTGCCAATCGCCAAACTGAGATGAATACTTTTTCGCTTTTGCTTTGGCAAAATGTTTGGCCGCAGAAGAAAAGCCTTATGGGTGTGGTGAGGTGAGTTTTGCCTGGCTGTTGTAGACTTGAATTGGATGGTGGTCTCTTTCATGAGCTGTTTTAGCAATGAAATCTTCTTGTTTAGAACTGACTTTTGTTTCATTTTTAGTAATGCAGCAGTAGAACTGTAGAACTGACAGTGCGATTGGGATTTTTAGTTTGATTACTTGTGGCCTGGCGAATTCAGGCTTCTGTTGATGGTTTGCATACAGAAATACAGCAAGTAGGAGATGGAGGCCGCTGCGCCCATGGAAGGGAAGTGTTTCTCGTTGTCGCTGGAAAAGAAAGGCTTGGCTGGTGAGGTGAGTTTTGCTTGGTTGTTGTAGATTTGAATCGAATGGCGGTCTATTTCATGAGCTGTTTTAGGAATGAAATGTTGCTGTTCAGAACTGACTATGTTTCAATCTGGGTAATGTAGCAGTAGAACTGACGGTGTGATTGAGATTTATAGTTTCTGGCCAGGCGAATTCAGGCCTCGGTGCTTCAGTTTATGGTTTGCATACAGAAATTAAGCAGGGGTAAACGGCTTTTTATCAAGGATTTCTGTAGGGTTTAATATCTTTGCAGGCTCATGTAGCAAGTCAGTGCTCCGCTTCTATAGCATTGTTTATAATGCTCCACAAACTCACCGTCGCCGCCGCCCTGGGATGTGGGCAGCTCGTTAATGTCAGGCTATATCCTTGTTTCTTCTATTAATTAACCTCAAGCTCCCACTGCTCTGTTGGTAGCTTAATTAGCATCCACTTGTGTAGAGTAGATCAAATTATATGCATGTGGATACTGTTTCTAGTCAACATCAGCTTGTAGTTGCTTGCTAATCTGATTAGTTCTCTAACTATGCTGCTTTCGTGTGGACATGATGTAAATAGTGTGGTGTGCAAGTGCTTTCGCAAGAGGTTGGTTATCCCCGCCCTTGTGATTAGGAGAAGGAAATTGTTTTTCGGTTTTGCTGGAAGAGAAAGGTTTGGCTTGTGAAGGCCAGGAAAAAACTGAAGATGTTGTTGATTCGCTCTGATAGGTCTGAGCTCTTTCAGAAGTGGGAAGATGTTGCTGTTGTTTTAGAGTTACAGCTAGACCTGACTTTGTTTCATTCTGAATAATGATACAGCAGTGGCCTGAATGTTGGATACAAGACACATCCCAAGAGCCATGCATTTGCATAGAGTACTAGTATACTTTTCCAGTGTCTTATGCTTCTTGATTTTTTGACATTAATAATATCTTACACGTCTTGGTACACCTATTTAGCATTTGTCTGTCTATTGTAAGACCTGAATGGGTCATTATTATATTGGACTGGGCCTACTCTTCGTCATGCAGTTGTCGTTTCCCAACTACAAAGCCATTCATTTTCCATTAAACCATATGGTCACTTGTATGCAAGTAGCTCTAGTATGTCATGCAGTTTTGTTGTGTACTCACATGTCAAAGAAATGATAACGGCTCCTGAATGCATGATTAACAGTTAACATATGTCACATGCTTACTTGGATGTAAAATGATCCCAACAAAGACTGTAGTATCTATATATAAGCTAGACATGTATGTACTCGATCACCTGACTTGCCTTAGCTAGGATGCAAAAGTGAGTGTTATATCGGAGGTTTCAAATTTATGTTATGTTCTCGTCGACCGCAACCGCTAGCTGGTTCCGGCTGAGCCCAACACCCACCCATTTCTGTCAATTTGTTTGAAATATTGGAGAAAAACAAAAGATCATGGTAACAATGTGATTATATATGTATAGCCTCACAAAACAAAATGATTGTAAATTTCAAAGCCAATTAGTGATTTCTTAGTGGCATTTTACTTATAGTTCTTCAAACCTCCTAGTTGCATTATCTGAAGAAAAAAATTCCTTCTTTAATCTTTACCATATGAATTTACAACACTTCAATGGTTGTGTTTGACCATGGTCAATGTTTTTCTTACTACAATCAACTTCCCTGCAGCTGCTCTCACCACCTCAGGTACTCTCAATGCGTTTTTGGTTTCAATGAGTTATACTGTATGTAGGGAACAGAAATTAACTGGGTCCATATTTTAGTTTCCTCTACTGCATTAAATGATTTTTTGCAACAATTTACAGGGTTGGGAACTTCAGGATTCAATATGGGTTCAGAATCATCTACAATCTGACGCTTGCAGTGTAGTTGACAGCCGTATTAATGTAGTTTCAGTCAGTGTCCATGTAAGTCTTTTGCCCTTGGACCCATTTCACTAGAACTATGCCTGGACTGTTGTGCTTCCAAGTGCGCTACAGCAGAATCCATCTTCTTTTCTCTGTGTTACAAGAAAAATACATATATTCAGGTTATGAAATGGCATCTAGCTAGAAGGATCGACCGAGTGGATTCTAGTGTAGATGAGGTTGGAACATTCATGCCACACACTTACCATCTTCCTTTTTCTTGTTATTATAATCTGTGAAGTGAAGCAATGATGCAAAATTAATTTGTATTTGTAGGTTACAGTCATCCATTTGGATCTGAGTACTTTCCAGACAGAATTACAAGAGGTTGGTCATACACCTCTGATCAGGAAGGAGTTTTGAAGAACCGAATTTGAACTGTAAGCAGAATTTCGCTTTTGGTAGGTGTTTTGGGATTCCAAATAGGGGGTGAAGCACCAAGGAGCAGTAGTTCTTTACAATGTAGGACTTGAAATTAACTTGGAATTACCCAGGTAAACGCTACGGGTGCAGCCATACATTAGTTGTGAATCATATGGCCCTGCAATCCGAATGTGGTGATTCACCCCTGCAGGGCATCCAAAACAGGGGATCTTATTTTTAGTTTTGGCGAGTTCTACATCCAGCTGAATCTTGGGATGCAATCTTAATCATTTGAGATACATATTTTATTTAGAGAGTTACTTTTGATGGTCCAAAATAATTTACCAAAATAATGAGAGATAAAAATTGGGGGCGTGCGCAGCTGTCACCACGAATAGAGAGTTAATTTCGTAAGTTTGTAAGTGAACATGGATTTTGTGGGACTCATGTGCACTGTTTTTTATTATTGTTAACACAATAAGTAAATGTATTTGCTATCCTTATGCAATCAGAGTTTTAAGACTGCTCGCTACTTTCAAGAACAGGCAGGCGGCAATGAATAAAGATAAGAAAATGACTATCTGTTCACAATTGGTGTGGATCTTCTTCAAGTGAATGCCATTTGATGGGAGCTTAAAACTTAGATAAATGTGAGCACTTTTGATTTTACATGTTTTTCATGATTCAACGGACTTGGACTACTCTCTTCGTCCTTGCCGATCAAGTGGTGACACTCATGCATGACCACAACTAGTTGACAGAAAATTTATGTTAAGCTCTACTTCTTGAAAGTTGGTGGCTCAACTCCGGGTCATTCAAGACTAACTGTTTTGCAGATGCAATTGTCATTCAACTACTCACAGCTTTATGCACTTCTCGCAGCTTTTTTAGTGTGAGTTCTCCTGCAGCCAAGCACAATGTTTCTGTTCACTTAGTTCCTGAGATCGAAAACTGAACATGCAACTCAAATGGTCACATGATTCTGCAGTGTACTCACAAAAATGACATGACAAATATTTCCTGAATGGCTTGCTCACACCTATCGCATGCTAACACTATTTTGTTTTCATGACAAGAGCTAACTAAGAATATAGATATATGGAAGTCCTATATATACCTTCTGCCCTGGGAAGTGAATAAAGTGAGTGGAATATGAATACTAATTTGCTTATCTCTGTATCCATCTTCAAATTATATGGAATATTGGAGGAAAGCAAAAATATCACGGTAACATTTACTTCGTGTAAATCTGTATTGACTCGTGATACTGAAAATAGAGTGTCTGGCCAGTGATTCCAATGACTGTTCTCTTAGATACTCACTTTGAACAACTTCTCTGAATTCCATATCCCATTGGCGGTCGTGTAAGCTTCGCTTTCTCAAGAGCAGATTGTTCGACAGGTTATGTTCTTTCCCATTGCCTATACTTGCAGTTTCAATGTTTTGCCATCATATCTAAAGCTTGCACAATAATTTGCAGGACAGGCAACTTAGAGACAAAGCATGAGATGTGATGATCCGAATATATGGCAGTATGCATCACATGATGTGGAGGCCGGGGGTCATCCTACTTGAAGAACAAATGATGCTCTCAATGCAGAGCAACATTGGGGGTAGAAGAGCAGTTACTTTCTCAGTTACAGAGAAGCATCAAAGTAGTACTACTTTTTTTGTTTCTCAAGCACCGTGCGATCCTGATACAACAAAAGAAAAAGAATTCTCTGATCCGGGGCTGTGAGGAAGTGGGTGAGGGGGCTGTGACGGCGGCACAGTAAGCGGTCAGGCGACACCTGAGGAGGGCCTGTGTTGGGATGAGAAGAGATATGGCTGGGTTTGGGGCGTGAGAATTGTTGTTGCTGTTTCGGCTCAACCAACGATAATACATGGCAATAAGCCAAGTGAAACAACTCAGAACCAATAGAAGACATATCAACGCTAGAAATCATGTCCGCAAACACACAAAAGCGAACCGTAAACCAACCAGACCGGCCCAAAACAAAAGACCGGCTACAAAAACCGAAAATGAACGAAGTAGAAAACCAAAAACAAGTGTCGTCCTAAGAGAGAGCACACACCCAAGCTTGCGAACACACGGCCTGAGCGCTAGCTTAATCCCTTTAATGTTTGTATATATATTAGCACCAATATGCCTCTAGCTACCTTGCTAGAAACGTGTAAGTGCCACCAATGGACCTTCACGTGCATATGTCGAGGAAAAACATATATGCCTCATGTATCTTAACTCATGTATCAGCAGGGAAAAACCAAGTTCCAGTAAATGGACCTTCACGTGCCACCAATGTCTGAAACGGCAAGGGCCAGACAGTTCCATCTCTCATGTCGTATAGGTCAGAGCAGAGGGCCCTGGTCCTTGCATCGAAATTGTTCCGCTCGTTCAGAAAGTAGATACAATCCTGTCGAGCTCCGGCGTTTGGGTTGTCACCCGCTGGAAGGGACTCGGAGCAGCCTTCACTAAGAAAGAGAGCCCGTCCCATCAGTGTATTGACGTTTCTCCAGCATCCTCCGCCACTTCCCAAGTCCGCTGCCTCGAAGACCTTGAACCAAGTCCGCACGATCACCGGGCCCGAGAGCACGGTGAAGAGCTCCGTCTTCTGTTTCACCATCAACAACCGATCATCGGATGCAACCAGGTAGTGGTGAAGGCCGGCAACGCTCCGGTCATCCATGTCATGTTTCGGCATAGTGAGCATGCATTGGACGTTGACATGGTTGTTGCCGACAATGTCCATGGCGTAAAGACGTAGAGGGTACACACTCCCAAACATTGCGGTGAGGACGTAGAGCTTGTCTTGGAAGAGCGCGATGTCGCAGACAGAATAATAAGTATCTTGAGGGGGTCTCCACCGCCATTCCATGTTCGTCGATTGGGGCCGGCAGATAGAGATGGTGACGTTGGGTCGGGATCTTGCCCGGACGGCGAGGGCGTGGTCAGACATCACCACCACCTTGCGGATGTTATCGTTATCAACCAGGACGCCCGGCCGAGTAGACTGACATTTGAGGTTGATGCTCTAAGGGGCCATCGTCTTCCGAGAGAGTGGGTTCATCAGCGAGCACCCGTCGTCGCTGTGGACAAGGAAGAGTGTGCTGCCTGTGGGGACACGATGAGTGACATCATCATCCGGGAGGAGGACGCGGCGGTGGACCTCGCCATCGGGGAGGCTGAGGAAGGAGCCGTCTCGGAGAGCGAGCCAAGGGAGCAGGGCGGGTAGAGGAGCCTGCAGGCACGCGCCGGCACGCCATGGGTGGCAGACGGCGCGCAGGCGGACGCGGTCGGCGTGGGACGGCATCCGCTGGAGCACGAGGCCCAATAGCTCTGATGGGAGGTCCTGCCATGGGCGGCGGCCGCCTTGACTCGGCGGCGCCAGCACCTCCATCGCCCTTATGTCTTGCCCTAGGTGGGTCTAACTGATCCTCTTGTTTCTTGATTGACTTGGTCCAGTCCAAGCACGTTCCAACGACTTACGGTAAGATCGTTCCTATCGGCCGAACAGATATCCAAAGAAAACTTTTTTTTTACGGGGGATCCAAAGAAAACATTGGCTCTCCTTTAAATCTAATATACAATAACATATCGAATAAGTAATTTTACCGGTGGCGGGAGGTACCGGCACACCATCCGCCATCCGCCTAGTTTCGTCAAGATTCATGCACTCTGTGAGAGTATATACTACACCTTTTATATTTTCTAAATACAACTGGCATACACTGACACATCTACCAAATACATGCATGCCATGCAGCTTTGTCAGGAGAAAGAGAGAGTTGGAATGGAGAAAAACTTAAACTAGTTTAAATATATTCAAAATTGGTCTTGTTCTACGGATCACGTGTTCAGGAATTTGAATATATAATGATATTTCAATTATAGAAAATTAGTGTGAGAGATAATATTGTACATCTAAAATTTTAAACAAAAATAAAATGGATGGATTTATGTGCGAGAGAGAGAGAGGAGAGATTCTGCATGCATGCATGCGTGCCGTTCCTGTTAAAAGATACTGCATCATTGTGACATTGATTAGACTTAAATCAGAAATACAAGAGATATTTTACAATGAATACTTCCATATACACATACACATGGTCCCACAACTCTAGATGTGGCAGCACCTCATTGGTGCTAAGATCACCGGTAGTTCCCGGCTCCGGTAAAAAACACTTTGCGAATAACATATATAGAACATGTCGAGGCTCTGTTAAGCAGTGTGTTCAGGACTTCGTCCGTGAAGTCTGTAAAAACTTCTCCATGTCTAGCATCTCTCCTCAGCGAGGCCCTTGCCATGGCCCACCTGCAACAATGTTCTGCTGCTCTCGTCCGCACCCTAAGGGCAATTCTAACACGCCGAACTAAACGGACACGCGCTTTGTCTGCCTTTTGTCAGTTTGGGTCGGCTCGTCCGCCCCCTTTTGCATTTGGGTCGGTCATGCGCCCAACGGCAAACTCAAATCTCATCTGCAGTTGATTCTGAAAAAGGTCCGCGGCTCTAGATTGTGCCAACCGCCATGCCATCAGCCAGAGTTCATGCCGACGCCATGCCAGCGGCCAACATACATGCTAGTCTAAAAAAACAGCACATAGTTGATGCTCGCGCACTTGCCAGTGGCCCTCACACAAAACAAGGCGGGAGTTCAGCCACACCATCTCGGTCGTGGTCATGCCAGCACACTTGCCGACATACAAAAAAAGATGACGCTCTCCGCCATAGATCACTCGTCATCGAATTTGATCATGTCGGCCTGCATGTTCTCAAACCAAGGCATCTTTCTCAGGGACACCATGCTCAAGTCCACCTTCATGATCTTCACCCCCATTATTATGCTAGCGAGAGCCACTTCTTTTGCCTTGGTCTTGGCATTGGTGGCCTAGATCTTGAGCATCTTCCTTTGCTTCTTTCCCTCCATCACGAGCTTCTTCGCTTGCTTCTCCGCATTGAGCTCAAGCCTCCTCCTTTAGATCTCCATGAAGGCCTTCATTTGCTATTCTTTGTCTTGCTGGCGCTTCTCCTCCCTTGTGTCCTTCTTGGTCATCATGCCTTCCAAAGTGGCATGTAAGGCAATCGACGCCGCATCGCGCTTGTCCTCTTTCTTGGAGTTGGTCTTCCCCGCGGCCGCGGCTTCTCTCCCTCACAACGGTCCTCGACGGCTTCCTCCCCTCAAAGCACCTTGATGGCGACATATTGCGCCTTGAACTTCTCGTCCCCGTTGATGACAATCCACAGTAGCGCACCATGCAGTATTAGTTAGTTTGTAATTGATGTATGAAATATATTTTGATTTGTTTCGGCCTCCACCGAGGAGACTTGCGGCATAGGCACCACCCAACCCAACATTGCTGCCCCCCGCAACCGAGTTGGACGGCCAGCACCAACGAGTGCCTGTGCCTCAGACCCGGCGTCGATCCACCAGCCAAGGCTGTGGCCACGGATCTAAGCATGAGGCGCACCGCCGGTATCTCGGGTGGTGACGTGGGGTGGAGGGTTTTTCACCAATCACCTACAAAGTCTTTTGAGTTCCTGTAGATTTTTTTAGGCCCAGGAATTTAACTACTAACTTTTTTAGATGAGCACTACTCCCTCGGCAGCTTGAGGTCTGCTAGCTGGCATCCAGTGCGCTCCCAAGAAAGGCGCCCTCATGGTGGTGCTCACGAACCGGTACGTGGTCTCGCACTACGGCCTGCACGACTGGGACGCCGGCGCCGGGTACGCCTACTCTCAGTGCGCGACCCTGAGCGTGAGTGCCCCAGTCAATGTTAGCGTACAACCCAATATTACGTGTACTGATTTTATGCTTCACTGAAATAGGGCTAGGTTTTCTTACCTTTTTGCTCACATGTTCATGTATTTGCATGCAAAGGAAAGCGTAGCAATTTTCTTATTCCAGTATATTGGATGCATGCCAGAATTTAATTTTGGTTCCTTAAATACTTCCGCGGATTAATAAGGGGATTATCTTTATAACTTCCTAATTGACTTGCAGCAAGGAACTAGCAGTGTTGGATTGGTAACTATACTTTCTTTCCAACGAGGTAACTGAAAAAGGTCACCATACACTAACCCTTTTGTATGATCTGTTGTTATGCACTCTTACTGGATTCATTTTTGTCCATAGAATGTTGTTTTGCCGGATGTTTCTACACTGGAGCACCTTCCGTCATTTGTGCACCTACAAGTGTTAGGCGTAATCCATGTTATATAAGTTTGATATTTTTCTTCAAAACAACAATATTCATTTTGAGTGACACCATTGGTTCAATGCCAAAATCTGTCTGAGCACTTTAATATGCCTTTAGACATTGTCACAGGATTAATGTAAATATTTTTGCCTCTCTTGATAGCTCTATTAAAGCACTACATTAGTTATGATAATGACAAGTAACATAGTATTGCAGAAGTTACCCACATTACAGAACAATCTTGCATTACTACACCGTGGAGCATCACTATGATTGTACCTTAGATCCTCATAGTTGGTGAACTGAAACATTGCTGCTATGAAAGAACTTTAGCATCTGATTTGTGCATTCCATGAATTATATGGACATATGGTTATGCTTAGGTAGTTGGTAGTTTCTACTCACAAAAATGGAAAACTATAATATGTTTTGTGTGGTCAGTAGAAAATAATAAGTCATGTATTTTGAGGTCCTAACGTTTCTGATCTTGAACCTAAATATTTTCTATAATGATATTATCTTTTAGAGATTGCTTCTGCTTAAGATTTTCCGTGCACATTATAGTTCCATTCTACAAATTCCGACCGCAACACGCGGGGTATCTTCTAGTTAATTAGGTAACGATGCCGGGCGGCAGCGTGGATGACTCAGCTAGGTGGAGTTGCCCTGCAGCATAGGTCCGGTTGCTCCTTGTGGCGGAAGGAGGATGTGGATGGGTGATGCACTTGAACAAGAAATAATCAGTGTAGACGATTTTTGGGGGTCAAGCAGTAGGAATTGAGCTTTAGCTGTAATACTCATTATTTTAGAAAATAGGTGGTGGAGAGAAATTGCTACAGGTTCCTAGTACGTATATTTCATGGGGCCGTCGGCCGGGAGCCGTTCGATTCTGTGACTCAAGCCTTTTCTCTAACTACTTGCAACAATACACTTGTTGCGAAACCTTCTCTTCTTTAATTTCCTGCAACAAGACATTTATTAGAAAACCCATTTTTCTCTAATTTCCTGCAACAAGTCCCCTGCTGCAAAACCTCTTCTTCTCTAATTTTCTGCAACAAGTCTTCCGCTGCGTCTAATTTTCTGTAACAAGACCCTGGTTGTAAAAAATGCAACAACATCTCCGGCCGCATCCCGCACTAACACAGTCATCTTTTGATGCGACTGTTCCACAACAACGTTATTGTTGCAGAAACTTGGAGTGGACATGGAATTACAGCGTGGTGATGTGGCTGCTACTAGCACTGGTGGTGCCAGAACGACGGTGAGGTTGTTGGTGCTCCATGCCCGTGTGGTGGATCTCGCCGGATCCAGTCACCGGGAGGTGTTTGGCGGCAGAGATCCAACATGGATGCGCTTGCGATGACGATCTACAGGCAAGAGCGCTAGGCTTGGCTGCTGGTCGCGAGTGCTCGGTCTGCAACAGACCATTTGTTTAGGTGAGGCCAACTGAAACAAGGGGTGGGTTGCAAGAACTGTACTAGGATAAAGATTGCTTTTGAGTCAGTTCGATCCCAATCAAATCCGACGGCTACGGAAAAGGTGGACGCACACGCAAACATCCGCCGGTTGAGCGATAGCGTTTTCCAATTCTATGGTCTACCGGAGTAGATGAGTACAAAGACAACTACACTGGAAACAAAAAAAAACATGAATCTGAAAGTAATTTATCTCTAAGACGACATCTATAATGAAACTATCTATTACTAGGCATAGCGCGCTAATACATTACTTGGCATCATAATGAATTTTCGCTTCATGCACATCCAAGGAGGAAGGTTATACATACATAGAGTCACGGGCCAGGTGCTGCGATTGCTGCTCTGCTCCCCGAAAGGATTAATACCATCCGCACTTAAAGCAAATCATACGTTCCTTGGGTCACCTGCAAACTCAGCCCAGTACTTTCTCTTGATTTTTGTCCACTGCGACCCATCAGCGGGTGCTCTCAACTTCCCGTCTTTCTTACAGTCCTCACTGTGCCATCGCATCAACTTGGCATACTCTTTGTTTCTGAACAGTCGTTTCAACAGTGGTATTATAGGAGCATACCACATCACCTTCGCAGGAACCCTCTTCCTGCGGGGCTCACCGTCAACATCACCAGGGTCATCTCGTCTGATCTTATACCGCACTGCACCACATACCGGGCATGCGTTCAAATCCTTGTACGCACCGTGGTAGAGGATGCAGTCATTAGGGCATGCATGTATCTTCTGCACCTCCAATCCTAGGGGGCATACGACCTTCTTTGCTGCGTACGTACTGTCGGGCAATTCGTTATCCTTTGGAAGCTTCTTCTTCAAGATTTTCATTAGCTTCTCAAATCCTTTGTCAGGCACAACATTCTCTGCCTTTCACTGTAGCAATTCCAGTACGGTATCGAGCTTTGTGTTGCCATCTTTGCAATTGGGGTACAACCCTTTTTTGTGATCCTCTAACATGCGATCGAACTTCAGCTTCTCCTTTTGACTTTTGCATTGCGTCCTTGCATCGACAATAACCCGACGGAGATAATCATCATCGGGCACATCGTCTGGTTCCTCTTGATCTTCAGTAGCTTCCCCCGTTGCATCATCATCAGGCACATCATCTGTTTCCTCTTGATCTTCAGCAGCTCCACCCGTTGCAGCATCACCGTATTCAGGGGGCACATAGTTGTCATCGTCCTCTTCTTCTTCACCGTCTTCCATCATAACCCCTATTTCTCTGTGTCTTGTCCAAACATTATAGTGTGGCATGAAACCCTTGTAAAGCAGGTGGGTGTGAAGGATTTTCCGGTCAGAGTAAGACTTCCTATTCCCACATTTAGGGCATTGACAACACATAAAACCATTCTGCTTGTTTGCCTCAGCCACTTCGAGAAAATCATGCACGCCCTTAATGTACTCGGAGGTGTGTCTGTCACCGTACATCCATTGCCGGTTCATCTGCGTGCATTATATATAATTATGTGTGTCAAAAGTAAGAAAATTAGACAAGTATCTATGTAAAGTAAAAAAAATTCTTTCAGAAAGAAGATAAGAACAAGAGGCTCACCACGGTGGTGCCGGCGACTAGATCGGCGCGGGCGATCGACGGCGGTGAAGACGGGGACGGGGCGTGACGGACCGCTAATATAAACCTAGACAAATCTCGGAAAAAAGGAGCTCGGAGGTCGAGCTTCAAGAGGAGAAACCTTAACTAGTGTGGCTCAGACATTTCATCGAACACCTCATGTGCATAGGAGGTGAGCTAGAGCACCCAATGCCCTCCCCCTCGCCGGCCAGCAAAAACAGAGCACTGTGGAGTGCTCTGCTGCGGCGATGGGGTACATATAGGCAACTCATTTGTCCCGGTTCGTGACTGGAACCAGGACTAAAGCTCCCCTTTCTGTCCCGGTTCGAGCCACGAATTGGGACCAATGGCTGTGGGCCAAGAGCGAGGCCCATTGGTCCCGGTTCGTGCCTAGAACCGGGACAAATGGGTCGAAACGAACCGGGCCCAATGCCCACGAGGCCCCGGCCGGCCCCCTGGGCTCACGAACCGGGACTAATGCCCCACATGGGTCCCGGTTCGTGCTAAACCGGAACTAATGGGCTGGCCAGACCCGAACGAAACCCCTGTTTTCTACTAGTGAGTGTCGCCCAGGCCAGGCACACGGCGAGCGCCGGCGACAGTAGCGGGGAGGGAGAGAAGAGGGGGAGTTCGCTGGGAGAGGAGCGGGACGCGGTCGCGGGCGAGTAAGAGGGATGGGAGAGGGGTCCTCCTACTACCAAAACTATGTACCTAACAATTGTCCTTTCCCATTGCCTACTTACAGTTTCATGGTTTGCCATTCATATCTAAGGCTTGTATAATATTTTGCAGGACCGACAACTCAGCGAAATTATTGACCTCCGGCTGCCGGCTTATCTGGTTCTTCTCCTCGGCCAAGCTCAGAACACTAGACTAGTCTAGCAGGCTTGAGCGCACTAATATCTTGTGGGTAACATGTATGGATGAATCACGAACAAGAAATAATCACTGTAGACATTTTTTTTGGGTCAAGCAGTAGGAATTTAGCTTCTTCCTATACTCTACTCGTCATTTAAAAAATACACGGTGGGAAGAAATTCTCACAGGTTCCTAGTATACGTATATTTCATATAAAAATCTAAATAATTATTCTATGGTCTACCGGAGTAGAAAAGGAAACAAAAATCATGAATATCTAATTATCTTGCAACACGACATTTGTTGTGAATCCACTCTTCTCTAATTTCCTGCAACAAGTCCCCTGTTGCAAAACCTTTTCTTCTCTAATTATCTATAACAAGACCCTTGTTGAAAAAATTGCAAACACATCTCCCGCTGCTTCTAGTTTTCTGTAACAAGACCTTTTTGCAAAAATTGCAACAACATCTCCTGCCGCATCGCGCACTAACACAGTCATCTTTCGATGCCGCTGTTCCACAACAATGTTGTTGTTGCAGAAACTTGGGGCGGACATGGAAGTACGGCATGGTGATGCGGCTTCTGCTAGCGCGAGTGGTGCCGGAACGGTGGTGAGGTTGTTGGTGCTCCACGCCCGAGTGGCGGATCTCGCCGGATCCGGTCGCCGGGAGGCGTTTGGCGGCGGAGATCCGGCATGGATGGACTCGCGATGACGATCTACAGGCAAGAGGGCTTGGCTTGGCTGCTGGTCGCGAGTGCTCAGTCTGCAACAGACCATTTGTTTCGGTGAGGCTAACTAAAGCAAGGGGTGTGTTGCAACAACTATACTGGGATAAAGATTGCTTCGATCCAAATCAAATCTAACAGCTACAAAGGTAAACGCACACACAAACATCCGCGGATTGAGCTATAGGGTTTTCCATATTTCATATAGTAAAAAAAGTCTAAACAATTATTCTATGGTCTACCGGAGTAGACAAGTACAAAGACAACACCACTCGAAACAAAAAACATGAATCTTAAAGAAATTTATCTCTAAGATGACATCCATAATGAAACTAGCTATAGCTAGGCATAGCGTGCTAATATGTAAATAATGAGGCCAGCCGATTCCTCAAAGTCGCGGATGGATCGTCGGTTAGGCAGTTGAGCAGCGCGGCCTGCGCGGTGGTGCACGCCAAGGATTCGATCTTGTCCAGCCCGGAGCACGCAGCAGCCCACGTGTCCACCTTGTCCACGCATTCCCGTTTGCCCTTCTGCACGCAGACGTGTTTGGTAGTTGTGGCAACGTCGGCATATAGTTTTGCCATAGACCTGTCGATGTCGGCAAAGGATTCTTCCAAGGACGATGGTGTTGCTGCGCTCTGCCTGTCCATGGCACGCGATGACCGGCGGTGTTGGTGGCGTGAAAAACGCTGTGTGTCAATGTCGATCGCTGTGGCCGGGACTCGATCGATTGGTTTTCCTATATGGACGGACGTGCTTGATCTTGTATGTTTATATGTGTACGACGTACGCGCTGATAGGGGTAGATGAATTCGGCTCCAACTAGGACTTGTGTCGGTTTTGGAATCTTTTTCTGGCGAACAATGACTTGTCCCTCGATCTTAAGGCGACTAAACTTAGGAGGAGAAGGAAACAAAAGAAGCAGTCCAATTGGTTGTCGAAGTAGGGCCTGCGTACAGGACGGATTCAACTATACAACGTCATGAGCCCGGAGGATAGCGGACGGCGACGGTGACGGACAGCAGCAGCTAGTGGCGACGGTGACGGCGATGCACCACGGATGCGGGCGACACACGGCAGTGGTGGCGTCTGCTGGCGACCTCGTGGTCCTCCCCGACGGTATGGTGCTGGCCGTCTGGCCGCCTCACCCTCTAGGTCGTGGAGCACAGTGACGTTTCAATCAAGGTTAACAGCCCTGAAAGTTCTAGCCTGATCGATACTTGTAGCACAGTTGGATTCCTATGGAGAGTTGTGAACCGACCAATGATTGTGGATGGCATGGATTTGGCGGCCGGGTTCAGGTTCTCGGCACGCTTCATGGAGACGGCGGTGTTTCAGACTGCTCGAACCCAAACTTGTTTTTCTAAAAGCCTATTATTAACAGAAAAGGTTAAGAAACTTGGTTTTCTAAAATTCTTACTAAACCATGTTTTCTAAAAACCAATCACACATCGCTTGTATAAGAACAACCACTAAATGTCCTTAGCTCCAGCTCATATGAGCTCGATATGAGCAGTAAACTCTGAAAACAAAAGAAAAATAATTCAAAACATTCCGATTATTTTGGCAAACATTGACAAAGGTTTTTAATGCTTGCAAAGTTTCATCACGAAATACGCAAGTCAAATGTTCAGAGTGCACTAAAGAACATTGGCTGTGTTCTTTTCCAACCAGAGAGATCAAATGCTAAATACGCAAGTCAAATGGTCACATGATTCTATAGTGTACTCATGTGATACATATGATGTGATAAATGTTTTCTAGGTGGTTTGCTCACAACTATCGCATGATTCTTTAGTGCACTCTGTTTTGATAACAAGAGATATCAAATAAAGTGAGTGGGGTATATGTTCCCGAAAAAAAAGTGGGTGTAATATGAATACTAATTTATTAGTCTCTTTATCCACCTTCGGATCATTTGAAATATTGGAGGAAAACCAAAATACCATGGTAACATTTACTGACTGTAAATCTGCATTGGCTCGTGATACTGAAAATAGAGTGTTGACGGTGTTTCCTTTTTCTAAATTCCAGATCCCATCGTCGACGTTAGGAAGTAGTCAATCTTGAGGCAGAGTTCCAAAGCTGAAGGACTATCCTTTTCCATTGCCTACTTACAGTTGGTTTGCCATTGTATCTAAAGCTTGCACAATATTTTGCAGGACCCGCAACTCAGAGATATTATTTAGATGACAAAGCATGGGATGCAATGCTGTCTATGTAGTGCAACTAAATCAAGTCTCGATGGTCATCTTGTAGCTCCTTTTTTCCTAATTTGCCTTAACACTAGAACTAGACGTGAAGTTGTAAGAGCACACACCTGATACAAAGTATCTGCAACTAGTTACATTAAGACTGTAACCTGTTGGTTCGAGCTACCACCTACTCTGTTTTTTCTTCGCTTGTTTTAGTATGATCACTGAGTGGACCTGAAGCTAAAAGCAGTCTCATCAGCAGTGAAAGAACAACTTCCTAGCCGAATAAAATGTTTCTTGAGTCAAACCTAACAGCCTTGCAATGATAAGTAGTCCAATCTAAGAGGAAGTGTCGTGGTAATAAAAAAATACTAGCCGAAAAAGTGGTTCCATTCGAATACTCTGCTGCGAGAATGAGGTTGATCTTATTAATCGTCAATCTGAAAGTCTGTGTCATAAAGAGAAAGAAATAGCACCAAGTTGTTTTTTATGTCTGTTCTACACTAACATGTCTTGCTATGTATTTCTTGTTTCAAAAATTTCTTTCAGAGTGAGAAGAACCCCTCCTTTTGTGGGCCAAATTAATTGTTCCTCATTGCTTGCTTCTACATAATCACCTACGACGTTTGAATCTGAAGAAGGTAGAAATCAAAGTTCCTCTAATTTAAGCCGATTACAACCACTAAGTTAGTACAAAGTTAAGTCATCTATTTTGGAACGGAGGGAGTAGTTAATGTCAGACTGTACCCTTGTTTCTTCAACTAATTGACCTGAAGCTCATCCTACTCTGTTGGTAGCTATTTATCCACTTCAGCAGAGCTGGAGCATGTGTGTTCCTGCTCTGCTGAATTTTTGCCTTGGTGTCTTTGTTCAACAAGGCAAAGAATGCAGATTGTTATATTCCGATACATTCATCCTAGATATTACTCGAAATGTTTCTATTATACGGACGGTCGTTGTAGATAGTCCTAGATATTGTACACTTTCTTTATGTGGCCGCTTGGGAGTGTTTTGCATTTATCAAGAAGTAATGGATATTCACTAGTAAGTACTGGTATTATGTAAGAGATGTTCACTAGGAAAGAAATGGATGACTAAACATGCAAGTCAAATGGTCACATGCATGATTTTGTAGTGTACTCACGTGGTACAAATGATGTGATAAATGTTTCCTGAATGGCTTGCACACACCTATCACATGATCTTGTAGTGCACTCCGTTTCATAAACAAGAAGTGCATGGGAGTCCTATATATACCTTCTGCCCTAGGTCACCGAATTAAGTGAGTGGGATATGAATACAACTTTGTTAATCTCTTTA
The DNA here is from genome assembly GCA_032464435.1 of Aegilops umbellulata. Taxonomy (NCBI): domain Eukaryota; kingdom Viridiplantae; phylum Streptophyta; class Magnoliopsida; order Poales; family Poaceae; genus Aegilops; species Aegilops umbellulata. The sequence continues at coordinate 12,062,715 of CP136054.1, forward strand.
TCCAGTTTAAAATCATCTGAAATAGTGGAGGAAAATAAAAATATCATGGTAACATTTACTTACTGTAAATCTATATTAGCTCGTGATATTGACAAGAGATCAGTTTCGGTGGTTCCAACTATTGTTCCCATAGATACTTACGTCGAAAAGCTTTTCTGAATTCTAGATCCCAACGCCGGCGGTTGTATGTGGCCAATCTCGGGAGCGGATAGTTCCAAAGGTTAATGGCTATCCTTTCCTACTGCCTACTTACAGTATGATGGTTTATCATCATATCTAATGCTTGCACAATATTTTGCAGGACTGGCAATTCTGCTACATTATTTGGGTGACAAAGCGTGGGATATGATGCTTCCAATGTAGTGCAACAAAATCATGGCCGGAATGATCTTCATCTAGCTCCATTTTTGGGACTTGCATTTAAACTAGCACTACACGCGAACTTGTAAGGGCAGCTACGGCACACACGCGATACACAGTGCATGCAAAGCACGAGCAGAGCGTACGGACTACACAAAGCCCGAGAAGACGGACATCCCGACGAAGGCATTTGGTCGCGACCGGTTCCAGAAGCTGCGTGACAAGGTCGGGATCGTCAACATCCAACCTGTTCGACAGGGTTGAGAGGGAGATTGTGGGCCTCTCCCCTGTCTCCAAGGCAACAAATCTTAGGTGGTAAGTAAGTTGACTGGAAGTAGACCAGCGTAAGCATGCAAGTACGCAGCAGCTTCTTGGAATGTGCTTTGCATGTTCATGCTAGTAGTCACGTAGGTGATATGCATGTTCATAGTAGTTTTCTAGTAGTCTTCAGGGAGTTAACTTAGCTTGACCTAGGCTGACTAGGGGCCTATAAAAGGAGATGAATCCCATCGGTTGTAAGCACGCCAGTTCACTTCAATACAAGGCATTTTCAGCTCCTCCTAGTACCACCGTGTGTGCTCAGCTCAAGTAGTACTCCATCTCTAGTCTATAGTGTGTGTGCATTACACTAGTAGTGTGCAGCCGCTGGTTGTAGTGTTCCTCCGCTAGATTGTACCAAGAGAGAGAGAGAGAGAGAGAGAGAGAGAGAGAGAGAGCTAGCTAGCTACTCGCTAGTATATATGTCGCATGATCAAGTGAGGTTTCCCCTTATCTGTTCCTTTGTCCATTTGTCAGTATGGAGCTCAGTTGATCCACCGGACTCCATTGGTTGATCGACAAACCTGACTCCAAGCTACCAAACAGTGACCCCCTTTGCGTCTTCAGAGTCCAGAGCCTTGCCACGGTAATTAAATATATCCTCTGCATATCTTGCTCAGGCACTTGAACTTGTTCAGGCAACTGATTTAAAATGGGACTTGCCATTCAGCACGGCAGTCGTCAGAGATGGTATGCCACTGGCAATGCTAGCTGCTTACTATTAGGAAAGGCTTATTCGTGGCCGGCAATGTTAGTCAGTGAGTCCTCTGCTTTTATACTATACTACTGTCAGTACTAGCTGTTCGCTTCCGAGCTTCATCAGGCACAAAGTTGGAAGCTGCTGCCGGAGACGACCGCTGTATATATTGCAGGTGACCATCGCCGCTTGAGAGCCCTGTTTCTCTGCAATGCATGTACTAGCCTATTCGTAAAAATAAAATGCCTGTACTAGCTAGCTGCTAGTTAACGTCAGACCGTAACCTGTTTGTGTTCAGTTAATTATCCTCAGGCTAGCTAGCAGCTGCTCTGTTGGTAGCTTAATTAGCATCCACATCCGTAGTCTGCAACTTCTGTAAAGTGGACTAAACTACATGTGCATAGTGTTTAGCCAACTAGCATGTCATGACACATGAGTTGATTGGTTCGACAAAGTGGATGAAACGCTCTGTTTCTGTAGTACTGTTTGTAATGCTCCACAAAGTCCCTGTTGCCGTCGCCATGGGTAGCTGCCGGCGGTGACCATGGGCACCTCAAAGCCCTGTTTCTCTGCTGTGACTAAACATGCATGTAGAAAGGTCACATCAGTCTGCAGTTTACTTACATGCTAAACATGTCATGGTAAACAATTCCTGAATGGGCTTGTCAACACATATCACATGATTACAACAGGTTTGTTTCATAAGAACAGTTAACAAAGACTAGAGATGTATAGACGTCTTATATATACCATGCCAAAGGATCAGTGTTAAAGTGAGCGAGACGTGATTCCAGATTTTCTTCTGTGTTTAGCTTTAGTCCATCTGAAATATTAGAGGAAAACGAAAATGTGAGAGCCAAGGAGGTGAAGTTAAAAGAAGTGAGAAAACACCGGCAATGTAGTGTCTTGCTTAGTCCACTCGAAGTCATTACCGTTTTACAGGATATGCGCCTGCTGCGCAAATTGGGAGCCACGGTGACCTTTGTCGCTCTCTGGAGAATACTCCTACAGTGCAATCAACATTAGACGGTGCTAGGATCATCTTAAACTGATCGGTAGCTGTGATTAGGGTGTTGTCCACATGATGTTTATGTCATTATTGTAGTCTGAGTTTGGTATGCTGTTAAGATGGAATGCTGTCCTATGATATTCATGCATGGTTTGGATGTTCTATGTCTGAGATTATTTGTCCCGGTTGAATGCCGCTCGGGCCGAGTGCTTTGTGTGTTTGATGTCGCAATGCTTGCTAATTAATCTATCGAGCTGCAGGTTATTTTTTATGGTCCCATCACTGTTCTTATAATATTTTTTTCGAAGAAGTGTTTCTATTTATTCAAAACCCATCTGGTCTCAGTAGCTCTGCTTTAGTGTTTGAGGTTGAAACGGCGAGTCGATATAAGGAAATTTTATGATTTTTTTTTGAAAAAAAATTTTGAAATTTTTTTTGAATTTTTTTTATTTTCAAATTTCTGAATCATTTTAACCTCTAGTCTGTAATCACCACCCCTCATCACTTCTCAATTTATCCTCTAATCACCCCTCATCATTCCAAATCATCTAACTTCCTGAACGGTCACCCATCCTCCCACTCCCCCAGCCTGAGCACGCTTAACTTCCGGGTTCTATTCTCCCTCGCTCCAAGTCTGCACTTGTTGTTTTCCTGACAATACTAAGATGTCAATCCTATTAACCTTTAGGAATTTTGCTTGAGCATGAAGTGACACATTTCATAGTTTTATTTTGAAACTATTGTTTTAAAAAACAATAATTATTTAGTAACACTAATATTTCTTGAATAATTAGTTTGACCATTGTTTGACCACAGTTTGACCAGATTTGACCAAAATTGAAATAACAGAAATAATTATTAGTAACACTAATATTCTAGAAAAATTAGTTTGACCACAGTTTGCCCACTGTTTGAAATTTTTTTCGATTTTTTTCACTCTAGATTTTTTTCACTCTAGACCACAGTTCTGCCGTTTAGGTCATATTGGTGTAAAGCACATGAAGAAACTCCATGCTGATGGGCTTTTGGAATCACTTGATTATGAATCACTTGATGCTTGCGAACCATGCCTTATGGGCAAGATGACTAAAACGCCGTTCTTCGGAACAATGAAGCAAGCAACAGATTTGCTGGAAATCATACATACTGATGTATGTGGTCCGATGAATATTGAGGCTCGCGACAGGTATCATTATTTTCTGATCTTCACAGATGATTTGAGCAGATATGAGTATATCTACTTGATGAAACATAAGTCTGAAACATTTGAAAAGTTCAAAGAATTTCAGAGTGAAGTGAAAAATCATCGTAACAAGAAAATAAGGTTTCTACGATTTGATCGTAGAGAAGAGTATTTGAGTTAAGAGTTTGCCTTCAGTTAAAAACAATGTGAAATAGTTTCACAAATTCATGCCACCTGGAACACTACAGCATTATGGTGTGTCCGAACATCATAACCGTACTTTATTGGATATAGTGCAATCTATGATGTTTCTTACCGGTTTACCACTATCGTTTTGGGGTTATGCATTAAAGACAGCTGCATTCACGTTTAAAAGGGCACCATCTAAGTCCGTTGAGACGACACAATCTGAACTGTGGTTTGGCAAGAAACCAAAGTTGTCGTTTCTTAAAGTTTGGGATTGTGATGCTTATATGAAAAGGTTTCATCCTGATAAGCTTAAAACCAAATCGGAGAAATATGTCTTCATAGGATACCCAAAGAAAACTGTTGGGTACACCTTCTATCACAGATCCGAAGGCAAGACATTCGTTGCTAAGAATGGATCCTTTCCATAGAAGGAGTTTCTCTCGAAAGAAGTAAGTGGGAGGAAAGTAGAAAACTTGATAAGGTAATTGTACCTTCTCCCTTATTGGAAAGTAGTTCATCACAAAAACTGTTCTTGTGACTACTACACCAATTAGTGAGGAAGCTAATGATGATGATCATGTAACTTCAGATCAAGTTACTACTGAATCTCGTAGGTAAACCAGAGTGGTACGGTAATCCTGTTCTGGAAGTCATGTTACTAGACCATGACGAACTTGCGAACTATGAGGAAGCGATGATGAGCCCAGATTCCGCGAAATGGTTTGAGGCCATGAAATCTAAGATATGATCCATGTATGAGAACAAAGTATGGACTTTGGTTGACTTGCCTGATGATCGGCAAGCAATGGAGAATAAATGGATCTTCAAGAGGAAGACGGACGCTGATAGTAGTGTTACTATCTACAAAGCTAGAATTGTCGCAAAAGGTTTTCGACAAGTACAAGGTGTTGACTACGATGAGAGTTTCTCACTCGTATCTATGCTTGAGTCTATCCGAATCATGTTAGTAATTGCCGCATTTTATGAAATCTGGCAAATGGATAAACAAAACTACATTCCTTAATGGATTTATTAAAGAAGAGTTGTATATGATGCAACCAGAAGGTTTTGTCAATCCGAAAGGTGCTAACAAAATGTGCAAACTCCAGCGATCCATCTGTGGACTGGTGCAAGCATCTCGGAGTTGGAATATACACTTTGATGAGTTAATCAAAGCATATAGTTTTATACAGACTTGTGGTGAAGGCTGTATTTACAAGAAAGTGAGTGGGAGAACTACAGCATTTCTGATAAGTATATGTGAATGACATATTGTTGATCGGAAATAATGTAAAATTATTCTATAAAGCATAAAGGAGTATTTGAAAGGAGTTTTTTCAAAGAAAGACTTCGGTGAAGCTGCTTACATATTGAGCTTCAAAGATCTATAGAGATAGATCAAGATGTTTGATAAGTTTTTTCAATGAGTACATACCTTAACAAGATTTTGAAGTAGTTCAAAATGGAGCAGTCAAAGAAAGAGTTCTTGCCTGTATTACAAGGTGTGAAGTTGAGTAAGACTCAAAGCCCGACCACGGCATAAGATAGAAAGAGAATGAAAGTCATTCCCTATGCCTTGGCCATAGGTTCTATAAAGTATGTCATGCTGTATACCAGATCTATTGTATACCCTACACTGATTTGGCAAGGGAGTACAATAGTGATCTAGGAGTAGATCATTGGACAGCGGTCAGAATTATCCTTAGTGAAATAAGGATATGTTTCTCGATTATGGACGCGACAAAAAGGTTCGTCGTAAAGGGTTACGTCGATGTAAGTTTTTGACACTGATCCAGATGATTCTAAGTCTCAATCTGGATACATATTGAAAGTGGAAGCAATTAGCTAGAGTAGCTCCGTGCAGAGCATTGTAGACATAGAATTTTGCAAAATACATACGGATCTGAATTTGGCAGGCCCGTTGACTAATTTTCTCTCACAAGCAAAACATGATCACACCTTAGTACTCTTTGGGTGTTAATCACATAGCGATGTGAACTAGATTACTGAATCTAGTAAACCCTTTGGGTGTTGGTCGCATGGCGATGTGAACTGTGGGTGTTAATCACATGATGATGTGAACTATCGATGTTAATCACATGGTGATGTGATCTAGATTATTGACTCTAGTGCAAGTGGGAGACTGAAGGAAATATGCCCTAGAGGCAATAATAAAGTTATTATTTATTTCCTTATATCATGATAAATGTTTATTATTCATGCTAGAATTGTATTAACCGGAAACATGAATACATAGACAAACAGAGTGTCACTAGTATGCCTCTACTAGACTAGCTCGTTAATCAAAGATGGTTAAGTTTCCTAACCATGAACAAAGAGTTGTTATTTGATTAACGAGGTCACATCATTAGTTGAATGATCTGATTGACATGACCCATTCCATTAGCTTATCACTCGATCGTTTAGTATGTTGCTATTGCTTTCTTCATGACACTTATACATGTTCCTATGACTATGAGATTATGCAACTCCCGTTTGCCGGAGGAACACTTTGTGTGCTACCAAACGTCACAACGTAACTGGGTGATTATAAAGGAGCTCTACAGGTGTCTCCAATGGGAGATGTTGGGTTGGCGTATTTCGAGAATAGGATTTGTCACTCCGATTGTCGGAGAGGTATCTCTGGGCCCTCTCGGTAATACACATCACTTAAGCCTTGCAAGCAATCAACCAATGAGTTAGTTGCGGGATGATGTATTACGGAACGAGTAAAGAGACTTGCCATTAACGAGATTGAACTAGGTATTGGATACCGACGATCAAATCTCGGGCAAGTAACATACCGATGACAAAGGGAACAACGTATGTTGTTATGCGGTCTGACCGATAAAGATCTTCGTAGAATATGTAGGAGCCAATATGGGCATCCAGGTCCCGCTATTGGTTATTGACCGGAGACGTGTCTCGGTCATGTCTACATTGTTCTCGAACCGTAGGGTCCGCATGCTTAACGTTACGATGACAGTTATTATGAGTTTATGCATTTTGATGTACCGAAGGTAGTTCGGAGTCCCGGATGTGATCACGGACATGATGGGGAGTCTCGAAATGGTCGAGACATAAAGATTGATATATTGGAAGGCTATATTTGGATATCGGAAGTGTTCCGGGTGAAATCGGGATTTTACCGGAGTACCGGGAGGTTACCGGAACCCCCCGGGAGCCATATGGGCCTTATTGGGCTTTAGTGGAAAGGTGAAAGGGACTGCCATGATGGGCTGCGCGCCTCCCCCCCTCCCCTCGTCCTATTAGGACTAGGAGAGGTGGCCGGCCACCTCTCTCTCTCTTTCCCCCTTGGGAATCCTACTTGGAATAGGATTTGGGGGGGAGTCCTACTCCCTGTAGGAGTAGGACTCCTCCTGCGCCCTCCTCTTGGCCGGCCAGCCCCTCCCCCTTGGATCCTTTATATACGGGGGCAGGGGGCACCTCTAGACACACAAGTTGATCATTGAGATCGTTCCTTAGCCGTGTGTGGTGCCCCCTGCCACCATATTCCACCTCGATAATACCGTTGTAGTGCTTAGGCGAAGCCCTGCGTCGGTAGTACATCAAGATCGTCACCACGCCGTCGTGCTGACGGAACTCCTCCCCGAAGCTTTGCTGGATCGGAGCCCGGGGATCGTCATCGAGCTGTACGTGTGCTAAGAACTCGGAGGTGCCGGAGTAACAGTGCTTGGATCGGTCGGATCGGGAAGAAGACGTACGACTACTTCCTCTATGTTGTGTCAACGCTTCCGTTGCGATCTACAAGGGTACGTAGATCAGACTCTCCCCCTCGTTGCTACGCATCACCATGATCTTGCGTGTGCGTAGGAATTTTTTTGAAATTACTACGTTCTCCAACAGTTTCCAGTAAGGTATTCTCTGCAAGTACTGAAATAAGTGGTAACAGATAGTTTTGTGATAATATAATTTGTAACGAGCAACAAGTAACAAAAGTAATAAAGTGCAGCAAGGTGGCCCAATCCTTTTGTAGCAAAGGACAAGCCTGGACAAACTCTTATATGATGTAAAGCGTTCCCGAGGACACATGGGAATATCGTCAAGCTAGTTTTCATCACGCTCATATGATTCGCGTTCGGTACTTTGATAATTTGGTATGTGGGTGGACCAGTGCTTGGGTGCTTCCCTTACTTGGAAAAGCATCCCACTTATGATTAATCTCTATTGCAAGCCTCCGCAACTATAAAAAAAGTATTAAGGTAAACCTAACCATAGCATGAAACATATGGATCCAAATCAGTACGAAACAACGCATAAACTAGGGTTTAAGCTTCTGTCACTCTAGAAACCCATCATCTAATTATTACTTCCCAATGTCTTCCTCTAGGCCCAAACAATGGTGACGTGTCATGTAGTCGACGTTCACATAACAACCACTAGAGAAGAGACAACATACATCTCATCAAAATATCGAACGAATACCAAATTCACATGACTACTAATAGCAAGACTTCTCCCATGTCCGCAGGAATAAAAGTAACTACTCACAAAGCATAAACATGTTCATAATCAGAGGGGTATTAATATGCATATAGGATCTGAACATATGATCTTCCACCAATTAAACCAACTAGCATCAAATACAAGGAGTAATTAACACTACTAGCAATCTACTAGCACCAATTCCGGACTTGGAGACAAGAATTAGATACAAGAAATGAACTAGGGTTTTGAGATGAGATGGCGCTGATGAAGATGTTGATGGAGATTGCCCTCTCCCGATGAGAGGAGCGTTGGTGATGATGATGACGATGATTTCCCCCTCCGGGAGGGAAGTTTCCCCGGCAGAACAGCTCCGCCAGAGCCCTAGATTGGTTCCGTCAAGGTTCCGCATCGTGGCGACGGAGTTTCGTCCGAGAAGATGGCTTATGATTTTTTTTCCCATCGAAAGACTCCATATAGCAGAAGATGGCCACCGGATGGCCACCAGGGGACCCACGAGGTAGGGGGCGCGCCCTAGAGGGTAGGGCGCGCCCCCACCCTCGTGGGCAGGGTGTGCCCCCCTGGTGAGTTTCTTCCGCTGAGTATTTTTTATATATTTGGAAAACATCTTCCGTGAAGTTTCAGGACTTTTGGAGCTGTGCAGAATAGGTCTCTAATATTTGCTCATTTTCTAGCCCAGAATCCCAGCTGCCGGCATTCTCCCTCTTTATGTAAACCTTGTAAAATAAGAGAGAATAGGCATAAGTATTGTGACATAATGTGTAATAACAGCCCATAATGCAATAAATATCAATATAAAAGCATGCTGCAAAATGGACGTATCAGTTTTCTGGCCCGTACCCGCATTTTGGCGGTTATTTTACGGGTCGAGGACGGATGCGGGGTCTACTAGAGTTGCTCTTAGAGCACCAGCCAGCAGGGCCCTCTACCGAGTCCCATTCTTTCTTTTCTGAATCCCAAACCCAAATCGCAGGAGCATCCTATATGCCGCTCTTTGCGGCAATTAGTCGGCCAACCGCACAGGGGGCAGTGTACTTGGGCCGACCCATTGCAGTGCGCAGCGGAGCGAGTGTAAAAAATCGCTCCGCAATGGTTCACGATTCCTGTTATCCGAACCTACGAAGACGCGATGTTGTGCGTTCGAGGAATGTCGATACGACCAGAGTGCTCTTGCGGCAGATATGCAGCGCGAAACTAAAAGAACTCTGGAACTACCAAACTTAAATCTTCTTGAAAAAATCACACACAATTCTTTAAACTTATGAACAAAATTTGAAATTTTCTGAAATAGTGAACTCATTTTGAAATACCTGAACATTTTTGAAATTTTCAATAAAATCTGGAAACAAAAACAAATTTTTGACAGAACAATTTTTGGAAGGATGAACACTTATAAAATTTTAAGTACAAAATTCTAAATGGAGAATCGTTTTGAAATTCCTGAGAATAGCTAACATTTTATGAAATACATGAACAAAATTTTGAAAACTGGGTATTTTTTGAAAACTTTGAGCATTTTTTACAAAACACGAACATCTTTGTTAACTTCAAATTTTTTTTAAATATGATCATTATTTTGCAAAAGCAAAAAAATCATGACATATTTTGATCATTTTTTAACTTGTTAACAAACTTTGAAAGCTAGAATAAATTTTCTAAAGAAAGTTTTTTAAAAGCACAATATATTTTCAAATTTAATAACCAATTTTAATATGGAGAATAGTTTTCAAAATTTCAAACAACTTGGAAAACCCGAACATTTTGTGAACACATAAACATTTTGTTTGAAACTTGAGCATTGTTTGAACTTAGAACATTTTTTGCAGAGCACGAACAATTTTCTAAAATATAGAACATTTTCTTAAATGCAAACGAAATTTGAAACATTTTGAACGTTTGCAAAATTTTGAAATGGAAATACAAAGAAAAGGAAAAATAAAAAGGAGATAGAATAAACGAAAAAAGATGAAAATAACACTTGAGAAAAGGAAAAAAAGAAAAAGAGAGAGAAGAAAAGAAGAAATAGGAAAAAAGAAATAAAACTGAGAAAAAAAGTTTCAGAAACCTCCTAGAACGTTCCCAAAAACAGAATCGTTGACATGATTCAATGGCCGACCCAGGCCCATGCCCGAACGCTCGCCGATCTAAAAAATAATACTAACAAATGGGCATAGGGGTGTGTTGAAAGCGCACCAGTTGACGCGCTTTGAGATGCCTCCACATGTCGCGCTCTGCACGTTCCCTCTAATTTTTATTATTTTTATTATTTCGTACACGTTTTGGACTTTTTAGATGGTTTTTGTTTTTTCTTTCAGCCTTTTGGTTTTCCTTCGGTCTATTTTAGGTTTTGGAAGTTAAAAAAAACCCATGAGATGCACGGTTTTGCTTTCAGAGATGCACGGATTTGCTTCCGTGTCGTGCCTTTTCAAAACAAAAGACAAATATTTATATTCCTTCTGCGAGAGGCACGAATTTGCTTCTGTAAGGGGCACCGTTGTCCTTCCGCAAGAGTCATAGTCATTCCTCTCGAAAATAGGAAAAAAAATGTTTTTTTTCTTTTCTTCCATGCAAGGCACGAATTTGCTTCCGCACAAATTTATTTTTGTAAGAGGCACGAATTTGCCTCGTGCCTCCTGAAGACGAAAAAAGATCATGTTTTTTCTTCTTCTGTGAGAGGCACGAATTTGCCTCGTGCCTCTCGGAGACGAAAAAACCCATGTTTTTTCTTCTTTTGTGACAGGCGCAGATTTGCTTCCACGAGAAGCATAGTCATATCTCTTTTGGAAAGGAAAAAAACATACTTTCGATCGGTCTTTTTGTCTAAATTTTTAATGAAAAAAATATTCGTGAAAACCTATCAACATGGGATCTATTCTTGAAGACCTCGACAAGAGAAATCCAACAATGAAAACGGTTCAAGATTTGGACTCATGGCTTAAGAGATAAATTATTTTAAATAAACGAATTTGTAAAAAAAAAACCTCCAGGTTGCGTCAAATGGCGCAGTGTGTCACTTGTCGCAACTTGAGAAGGTGTGGGTGACCTTTTACAAAGGGTGCTCTTTAACTAGTTTTTTTTTTCAAGAATCTGCTCTTTAACTAGTGATTTCGCAAATTCAACATGGGATTTATTTTCTGATGCTCCCGAATCATAAGCCCAGCCCAGGCCGGCCCATACCGTCGTTTGGCATCTCTCTCCGGCAGCGCCACCACCCCTCTGCACGGCCAGCCGGACCCCTTCGCCGCCGCCGCCGCCACCTCCCTCCGTCGGTTCATGGCCGTGGCGGCCACCGGCATCAGGAGGACTAGCTCGGCGGCGACTCCCGCTTCATCCTGTGCTGCAAAATCAGCCTCGCCCTCTGCCTCCGCCGCTCAAGGTACTCCCCTTCCCTCCCCTGCCCCCAAATCTCCACCCTCTCCTAACAACGAGCGAGGTGAAGTAGAGTGGTTCGAGATGCTCGTTTGTTGTGGACAAGGAGTGTGACTGTGTGAGAGCCTGGGGAATTTGTACCCTAGTCTAGTCTGTTGAATTCTGCAGATTCGAACCCACAACCCAGGGAGAGGTCTTCTTTTCATGCTCCATGTTACAAATCCCCCGTGGTCTGTTCTGAAATGGCATATCTCATACTGCAAACGTAGTGGTTGCTTGTCATCTACCAGGGTGTTGTTGACGAAATACGCCATGGTAATTACTGCTAATTAGCATCTTTCCGCTTTGGGTTGAATCATGCCCTTTCCATATTCAACCCGCTGTTCAGTTGATCCAGTCTATATAATTGTGCAACCAAATGATGCTCAATGCTTTCGTACATTTCACTCGATCCTTTTTGTGGTTCATGTCTATATAGATAAGTTACGTGCTTAGAGCTAACACGTATATACCATACCATTGTATACATGACCACATCTCCTTTACAATAATGAGTTGCATACGAGGCAACAATAAACAGCATAACTCTGCTTACAGGTTCGGTGCCTACTCATTGGTCACTTATTATTTCGAACACTCGTCTCTATATATTCTCAATACACACTTGCGTCGGAGAGAGGTTAGATCTTGACTAATTTATGATGTGTGTTTTAGGTTATTCAAATCATTTCTTAATTGGACTGGTTGCTCAAATTGGTAAACTATGGACTTGCACCAGGTACTCCGTATCTAGCTCTTGCAACTGGACAAGATTAAGGGATTGGCTTTGTTCCATCCATTTTTCTTGCACAGGTAAATTGGTATTCAGGATCATGGATGCAGTAGCCGGCGTTAGGACTTGTTATCTTCTCACTGGAAAATGGAATTCTACAAATGTTAGCTTCATTTCTCGAGCAACTTTGTTGTTACAGAAAGTTACCTTTGTTGATTTTAGCTAATGGCTTGTTCTCAGTTTTCATCATAACATCACAGTATTATTAGTTACCTATAAAAGTTCCATCCTGACAAAGATGGTCTTTTCGGTATAACTGCCAATGCTTGGGGACTTCTAAAAAAGGTTGTGCCTTTTGGCAGTTTGTACCTGTACGATTTAGGATAGCCTGCCTTTTATTCTCATAAATAAATATACAGAGATATTTCTTTCAGTTCGCTGTAAATTCAGCAATCTTCTACTGCCAATCTTCTAGTGCTGCATCTCTAAGACAAAAAATTTTTTACGCGCCCCGGTTCATTTTTGTTCTTCCTGATTCTTATCCAGCAATCAAACTGGTTATTTCTCCTGTTTCATTTTGAAGGGCTAGAGCGCAACTAGGCCTTTGTTATTTCTGACCAATATTCTTATTAGTTAACACCTTCTGCATCATGCTGTTCGTCAAGCATGATAGTTCCATTTTAGTTAATTGTGCAACTAAATGATGCTTTCATGCATTTCAATGGATATTTGTGTGTGCGCAAAAGCTGGTCCTATAGACGGCAAAAAATTTCTCATGGTCATAGCTACTAGAAAATAATCTAAATTGTGTGACTCAAGACGACACATTTTATCATCTCAGATCATTAACTTACTCATTGTTTTACTGTTCTCCAATGCTAGAAAAACAAGGATCATATATAACTTGTCTTGGTTGCTTTTTTGTACTGTCTGTCTAGTAGTTCCTTTAATTGACTTATTCTGATAAACTCATTTCAGCAAATATGTTCACCATAGCACCTACGCTTCTCCTTACTGGTGTTGCACCTCAAGAGTCATCCATATTTAAGACGGAGAATGGGGAGCATCCAAGATAATATTCGGAAAGAGAGATGACCTCTGCCAAGATGAGTTGGTAGTTATTCTAGTCCTTTTTTTTTTACATTTGATGAAAATCACTTTGGCTTTTGTTCTAGTCATTTTGCCATCTCTACATATTGGGCCTGCGCTAGTGGTTATAGTGTAATATTCCTGTGATGCCAACCAGTCAGCCTGCAGTTTCAGTCCTTGCTAACTAACTTGCCACTAAATACAATGAAACGTTGTGCATCAACCGGAATGCATGTTGTTGACTCTGTTGGAGTTGAATTATGGGTGGGAGCAGTGTTTGGCACTGCGCTTGTGTAGGCAGCAGTAGGCTGTATCATGGCGTGTCAGCTTGGCAGCACAAGTTGGGCTGCATGTGCCTTTCGACACGATAACCCAATAGTACCACACGGAGTATCATAATTAAAAGATGATGGATATAGTATAATCTTCTTCATCGGGCCTCTTAAAAAGTTTATGGACACAATAAAAACACTGTTGCTGACATGTGGCCGAGTGACATAACTCTGAAGCCATCTAGCCTGTATTTTCAGAGGTTGCCCATTCTGAGGTGCCACGCTAACTGTTTTTGTGTATCGATAAATTTTACTATCACAAAAGAAAGTTTTTGTATTTCACAAGGCATTTTTTTAGAAAAGGAGGATGACCCCCGGCCTCTGCATCTGGGAGATGCATACGGCCATTTTATTGATTATTCTCGAGGACCTTACAAAGTATTACAACAATGTGCCTGAATCCACCATCTTAGCAACACATGCCGCTACTCCTATTTAAAATGATGAATGGGTGCTAGCTGGGTCATTACCCAAACCACTCACCTAAGCCTAACATCAAAAGCCGGAAGCCGAAACATATTCGGAAGCCCCAGCAGAGCCACATACCGGGTCTGGGACACAATCCGGTCAGACACACTCGTGTGTCATCGCCGCCATCTTCCACAAGTCCGTCTTTAGGTCATATTGAGGCTTCTACCTTGTCTGGCCACTCAGCCATCGACGTCACCATGACGCCAGACAGCAACCTCCTCCTGCGCGAGTCCATCTCCGCGCATCAGACGCCGAGTCTCAACAGCCCCACGCTGCCGAGATCCGCCACCTTCAATGGGAAAGATGAAGCACCGCTCCACCAAAGTCGCCGTTCTCTAGTCCCTTGAGCCCGTGTGCAGCTCCAAGAATGACGCCCCCATGGGGGAAAACGACACCAGAGAGCCGCCGTCATCCGATCTACTGATCTAGGGTTTCCCCCGGAGATAGCAGAGAGTGGCCTTGAACATCTCCACGATGATGCCTTCAGGAAGGGAACGGCGCAGACAGCGTCGCCATCGCCGGCCTTGGCAATAGCCAATAGCAGGTTTTCACCCAGATCTGATCGAAGACCTCCATCTCTCGTGCACGGGTCGCCGCCGTCCTTGTCGGGATCTGGATGATCCTGCTTGGCAGATCTCAGCACGGAGAAGCTCCCCATCGAGACCCGCCGGCCGAGTAGGGGAGGCCGAGGCCGCGCCCACAGGTCAGATCCGCGATGGATCCAAACCCGCGCCGCCGCCCTGGAGTCAGCCCCGCGCGCAGCCGCCACTGCCTGCCAAGGCTCGCCGCCGCGTGCTCCGCGCCCCGCCACCGCTCGCCGAGGCCTGCTGCCGCAGGACACCGCCGCCTGCCGCCTAGATCCGCCGCCCGCGGAAGAAGGGGAGGCGGGAGAGGGAGTCCCCCCGCCGCCGCCGTCTGCCACGCGGGTTTCACCCGGCGGCATCACTCGGGGGCCTCCAACCCTAGGCACCGCCGCCGCCCTCTCATTTCACAAGGCATATACTTCCTCTGTTCCTAAATATTTGTCCTTTTAAAGATTTCAAATGGACTAATAGACATATTTTAAAGTGTAGATTCACTCATTTTGCTTCGTATGTAGGTAGTTACTTGTTGAAATCTATAGAAAGACAAATATTTAGGAACGGATGGAGTAGATGTTTATGTGCCACTGATCATGTCAATTCTCGTTCTCATGTCATTTTGCGGAACACTTGCCACTTAAGCTAAATATATAATCCAGTGCTGGTACGCAGATGCTGTTGGATCAGAATGCTGTATGAAACATTAATCAAGGACATGTGGGGTCTTGCATTGCATGGTCGTGTCAGTGGGAGCAGTGTTTGGCACCCGTGACACACACGGAGCAGTACTCCACCCCACCCCACCCCACCCCACTTGTGTAGTGTAGGCTGTATGAGCTATAAGATGCGACATGGGGCCGAATTCACTGTTTTGACCCTTTTTGAAAACTTTAACACGATTTGACCCTACTTTGAAAAAATTTCGTGATCTGACCCTTTTTCTACCGCCATCGTTCTTGGTGGTAGGGTAACACAGCCTACCGCCAAGTACTACGGCGGTAGCACTTAACCGGTGCCGTCACGGTCGTCCGATGTTGAAAATAACCTATCGCCATAGTCTATGGCGGTAGGGTAGCGAGGGTATAAATAACGCGCGACGCCTTGTGAAACTGAATCTCTCTGCTGGAAAGTTGGCTAGCGCGTGTGTGGTAGCTTTGATCAGTCTTGGGTTCGAGCCTTCATAAGGCCATATTTTTTGTTTATTTTTATTTTACCTAGTAATAAATAAATAATTTTTCCAATTAATCTTAGGATATGGATTTTTGGTTAAAACATTTTTTTACTTATTCGTAACTGCATTATTGGTAAAAAATATATTTTTTATTTATCCAGAGTTTTTCCTTGTCGGCTTGCGGAAGGTTCCAGTATTTTTATTTTACCTAGTAATAAATAAATAATTTTTCTAATTAATCTTAGGATATGGATTTTTGGTTAAAACATTTTTTTACTTATTCGTAACTGCATTATTGGTAAAAAATATATTTTTTATTTATCCAGAGTTTTTCCTTGTCGGCTTGCGGAAGGTTCCAGTAGTTAAGAATCATGTGGTATTGCAGGAAGAGAAATCCATCTGCACCACCATATCTTCCGAACACCTTGGCCCGATACCTAATGACAAATTGCAAAATGATGTTCATATGATTAGCATAATTCGCGTAAGATGATACTGTACATATATCAAGATAGAACTAAAAGAGCGTCTAGAAGGAAAGTGAAGTCAATATAATGTCATATCTCCCGACTAGTTATAATGATGAAAATAGCACGATGATATAAAGCTCATCGGTAAGATTATCTTTTATGCCCAATAGTTGAACTTGCAAACAGAAATTGGGGATGATCATTTTTCTGTTGCATTTGATTTGCTTTAGTAACCAGACCTAGCTTTAGTCACATCATAGGTATCAATAAGCTAACAGATGCCAAGAAATGGAAAAAGAAATATGATGTTATGTATGGCACCATCTATGGCTGTCAATAATTCTGATAATTAAAGCAAATACAAACCTCGTTCATCATGCAACTCTTTGGTTGAGGGGAGTGTAATAGCATACCATAGTTAACTGGGCAAAAAATGTGTGTATTTGCAAAGAACCTGAGATAATAACTTAATATAGGAACATCATCTATTACAAATCATTCATTTTAATTTGCACTAGGTTCAACACTGTAATCTAGTTAGGAGCTGTTTTAGATTAAACGGTTCAGAATTTCTGGTGGCATTGGATTTGACTGAAGATACAATTTCATTCTTATATTAACCATTATGCAGTTTGATTTTCATATCAAGTGGTGACCATGTTTTGGAGAATATCTATAAATGCAAGTCAAAGAAGAGTTATTTGGGGGTAATAAGCACTCACTTGTATGTGTGTGACAGAGTGCAGCAGTCAACAGTAAGATATGCATTGCTCTGCTCGGCAAGAATGATAACTGTCTTGAATATCCGTCCATATAGCAGCCTCCACTCCAAGGCCACACAATCTACAGCTCCACTAACATGCATGATCAGCACGACATTACCAAAGTTCACTGATATTATCATATTTGTTTATATATTTGCGGGAATTTTATAAAGCAGTTACAAATAATTTTAAAAAAGTTTTTATCAATAATCCATATCCTCAGATTAATTGGACAATTTTTTTACTTTTTATTGGACAAAATAAAAATAAACAAAAAATATGGCCCTATGAAGATTCGAACTCAAGTTCCTGCCAAACAAAACTCACATGTGCTAGCCAACTTTCCATCACAAAGGTTCAATAGTAGAGGGCGTCACACGTAATTTATACCTTCGATGCCCTACCGCCATAGTCTATGGCGGTAGGGTACTTTCAACCATGAACGACCGTGACGGCACTGTCAAGTCTTACCGCCGCCGCCCCCGGCAGTAGGCTGTGGTACCCTACCGCCAAGGATGATGGCGGTAGGAAAAGGGTCAGATCACGAAATTTTTTCAAATTAGGGTCAGATCGTGCTAAAGTTTTCAGAAAGGGTCAAAACAGTGAATTCGGCCGCGACATGGCGCGTCAGCTTTGCAGCACAAGTGGTTCTGCACAGCACAGCCAAGACCCAAGTCTTGCCTTTTCACACTTGAAGTTTCGCCTCACATGCATTGCTGCACTTCAACTTGTAGCCAGCTCTCCATGGCTTCACATCAAGATTTATTACATGTGGTGTGTGGGGTCTTGCATTGCATGGTCGTGTCAGTAGGAGCAGTGTTTGGCACCTGTGACACACACGGAGCAGTACCCTCAGCTTTGCAGTACAAGTGGTGCTGCTGCAAGACCACAAAGTCTTTCTTTTTCACACTTGGCAGGCCACATGTGCCAAGACCCCAGTGAGTTAACTCTCAAGCGCCAGCTAGCTAGCTAGATAGTTTGGTGATGGATATTCAAGAGTGGCTTAGGTTTAAGATAACAAATGGGGCAACATCCACCAAGATGAATTGATAACTATTCTAGTTTGTCTTTTACATTCTGTTTCTAGAAACTGAGGTACAATCATTGTCCTATGCCAGGGCCACTGCATGCTTTGGTCCTGTTGGGAAGTAAATCTGGGGTGAGGTTACAACAAGAGTGTGGGCACCCGTGCTACAGGATGCTGCCTGCAAACACTGCTGAATGACTTAACTCTAAACAAGCAGCTACTTCTGTACTGCACAAATAATGGTGATCCTCCTCCCTGCACATGCCACCACGTTGCCTCCCATTTTCCTCACAAGTCACAAGCAAGCACCTCTTGCTCGCACCATTCTCTTCTCCAGTCTACACTAAACACTTGTATTACTGCTCTTCTATACCATTTCCCATTGAAAAGATTATGCTAACTGTTTATGGGTTAGTAAAGAACACCCTTTATCGGAAAAAAAATCTTTTATGATCCTAGATATTGATATATTTTCCTACAGACTTGATGAAACCTAAAAAAGTTTGACTTAGGACAATAGTAGAACTTCAATTATTATTATTTTTTTTTGAAGGTCACCGGGGGAGGGCGAAGCCCTCCACCTGAATCTTTTTAGCTAGTTATAAGCCGATCTTCTTTGCAAAGCTCATTTGAACTCCGGGGATGGTGGATTTGTGTACAAAAATATGACACTTGACAGTTTGGCTCTTTAATTGGGTCTGCTGGTCTTGGGCTAATGGCTCCCAGCTTATTTCTACGATTACTTGGGTAGGCCCACAAATGTTCACTCAGTCGCCATCCCAACGTAAGTTTCCTAATTGCTACATAGCACAAGCTCTTCCACTGAGCTAAATGCACATTTTTTGGGGAGGATTTCTCATCATTATCTTGTCATTCATTAGGGCCCAGTGAGTTAACTCTCAAGCGCCAGCTATCTAGATAGTTAGGTGATGCACTAACTCGTTTTGTAGAGGGACACCGGCCAGCCAAATAATGATCATCTGCTGGCCTGGCCTGCAAGAGTATCATAGCACAGGCCACCACGCTGGCTTCCATTTTCACAATTCACAAGCCACAGCCACAGCGCGTCTCCTCCAAAAATCCCCATCAAGCTGGCTCCTGCTCCCCCGAACCCTACTCCCACCCATCCAAAAGTTTCACCATCTCACAAAAATCTCCCAACTCCCATTCATCAGAGTAAAACCTGCCTACAGTCATAACTTCATCGGAGTCGCCTCCTGCTTCCGTGCCTCGTCTTCCTCGCTGCTGCTGCGTTTCTGGTCCTGGGTGCAGATCAGGGGCGAGCTCGTGAAGGTAACTATGGCAGCAAGATTGGATTTTGACTTGTCATTGTTCAACAACAGATCTCAAGCTCTAAATATAAATGTCTTGCTCACACCACTCTCTTCTTCATTAATTTCTGCAGTGCATCTGTGTTGGAGGAGTTTCTTCCGGGAGTTCCAATGGCGGAGTTGGTGGTCACCATGGCGCTCCGGCCACTGGTCGCCATGCTCAGGGACAAGGCGTCCAGCTATCTCCTCGACCAGTACAATGTGATGGAGGGAATGGAGAAGCAGCACATGATTCTGAAACGCAGACTTCCTATCATCCTGGACGTCATCACTGACGCCGAGGAGCAGGCGACGGCCAACAGAGAAGGGGCGAAAGCCTGGCTCCAGGAGCTCAAGAGAGTAGCCTATGAGGCAAATGAAGTTTTTGATGAATTCAAATACGAAGCACTTCGCCGTGAAGCCAGGAAGAATGGACACTACAAAAAGCTTGGATTTGATGTGATAAAACTCTTCCCTACTCACAACCGTGTTGTGTTCCGTCACAGAATGGGCAGTAAGCTTTGTAGGATTCTGGAGGATATCAATGTTCTCATTGCAGAGATGCATGACTTTGGGTTGAGGCAAACATTGTTGGTGTCCAATCAGCTGAGGCAGACACCAGTGTCCAAGGAGTGGAGACAGACAGATTATGTCATCATCGACCCGCAAGAAATTGCCAGCAGATCCAGACATGAAGATAAGAATAATATCGTTGACATACTACTTGGTGAAGCTAGCAATGCAGATCTTGCAGTAGTTCCCATTGTTGGAATGGGGGGCCTTGGCAAGACCACATTAGCGCAACTCATATACAATGAACCTGAAATTCAGAAGCATTTTCCGTTGAAGCTCTGGGTCTGCGTCTCTGATACCTTCGATGTGAATTCGGTGGCTAAGAGTATAGTTGAAGCATCCCCCAAGAAAAATGATGATACAGACAAACCAGCACTGGATAGACTTCAAAAACTGGTCAGCGGGCAGAGGTATCTCATTGTATTGGATGATGTCTGGAACAGAGAGGTCCATAAGTGGGAAAGGCTGAAGGTCTGTCTTCAGCATGGCGGCATGGGTAGTGCAGTGTTGACAACAACCCGTGATAAACAAGTTGCTGAAATTATGGGTGCAGATAGAACCTATAATCTCAATGCTTTGAAGGATAACTTCTTAGAGGAAATTATTGTGGCTAAAGCATTCAGTTCAGAGAATGAAAAGCCTCCCGAGCTACTCAAGATGGTCGGTGAGATTGTGAAGAGATGTCGTGGATCTCCTTTAGCTGCTACCGCACTGGGATCTGTACTTCGTGCCAAGACCAGCGTGCAAGAATGGAAGGCTGTATCATCTAGAAGCAGTATTTGCACTGACGAAACTGGAATTTTGCCAATACTCAAGCTTAGCTACAATGACTTGCCAGCACACATGAAGCAGTGCTTTGCTTTCTGTGCCATATTTCCCAAGGATTACAAGATTAATGTGGAGAAGCTTATCCAACTATGGGTCGCAAATAGCTTTATCCCAGAACAGGAGGAAGCTAGTCTTGAAACCATTGGAAAACATATTTTCAATGAGCTAGCATCAAGGTCATTCTTTCTGGACATAGAGGGATTTAAGGGTGACATGCAAAATCAACAGTATTGTTTCAGAACTACATGCAAAATCCATGATCTTATGCATGATATTGCAATGTCTGTTATGGGAAAGGAATGTGTCATTGCAATTAAGGAACCAAGTCAAATTGAGTGGCTTTCGGATACTGCTCGGCATTTGTTCTTGTCATGTTATGAAAAAGAAGGTTTTTTGAAGGATGCCTTGGAGAAAAAATCCCCTGCCATTCAAACACTGATATGCGATAATCCTATTTGGAGCTCATTGAAGCATCTATCAAAATATAGCTCTTTGCATGCCTTGAAGCTCTGTCTGACAACAGAATCATTTCTACTCAAACCAAAGTATCTGCATCACCTGAGGTACCTTGATCTCTCAGAAAGTCGTATGAAAGCACTTCCTGAGGATATAAGTATTCTATATAACCTGCAAGTGTTGGACCTTTCCAACTGCCGTTATCTTCAACGACTTCCAAGGCAAATGAAGTATATGACTTCCCTCTGCCACCTCTACACTCATGAATGTCCGGAGTTGAAGAGCATGCCTCCAGGACTTGAAAATCTCACTAAGCTGCAGACTCTCACAGTTTTTGTAGCAGGAGTTCCTGGCCCTGATTGCGCTGATGTTGGAGAGCTGCATGGTCTAAACATTGGTGGTCGGCTAGAGCTATGCCAGGTAGAGAATGTTGAAAAAGCAGAAGCAGAAGTGGCAAACCTTGGTGGTCAGCTAGAGCTGCAGCATTTAAACCTTGGTGATCAGCTAGAGCTACGCCGGGTAGAGAATGTTAAAAAAGCAGAGGCAAAAGTGGCGAATCTTGGAAACAAGAAGGATCTCCGTGAACTGACATTAAGATGGACTGAGGTTGGCGACAGCAAGGTGCTCGACAAGTTCGAACCTCATGGTGGGCTGCAGGTTCTGAAGATATATAAATATGGAGGGAAGTGTATGGGTATGTTGCAAAACATGGTTGAGATCCATCTTTCTGGTTGTGAAAGATTGCAGGTTTTGTTCAGTTGTGGTACATCCTTCACGTTTCCAAAACTGAAGGTGCTTACACTAGAGCATTTATTGGATTTTGAGAGATGGTGGGAAATAAATGAGAGACACGAAGAACAGATAATATTTCCTCTGCTTGAGACGTTGTTTATTCGGCATTGTGGAAAGCTGATAGCATTACCTGAAGCACCATTGCTTGGAGAACCAAGTCGTGGAGGTAATAGACTGGTATGCACACCATTTTCTCTGCTTGAGAACTTGTTTATTTGGTATTGTGGAAAGCTGGTACCATTGCGTGAAGCACCGCTGGTTCATGAAAGTTGTAGTGGAGGTTATAGGTTGGTACAGTCAGCATTTCCTGCTCTAAAGGTACTTGCATTGGAAGACTTGGGGAGTTTTCAGAAATGGGATGCTGCTGTCGAAGGAGAACCGATATTGTTTCCTCAGCTTGAGACACTATCAGTTCAGAAATGCCCAAAGCTAGTAGATTTACCCGAAGCACCAAAACTCAGTGTACTAGTAATTGAAGATGGCAAGCAAGAGGTGTTCCATTTTGTAGACAGGTATTTATCTTCATTGACCAATCTGACACTGAGGCTAGAACACAGAGAAACAACATCAGAGGCTGAATGCACTTCAATTGTACCTGTGGACAGCAAAGAGAAATGGAACCAGAAATCCCCTCTTACAGTTATGGTGCTAAGATGCTGCAACTCATTCTTTGGACCAGGTGCACTAGAGCCGTGGGACTATTTTGTACACCTTGAAAAGTTGGAAATTGATAGATGCGATGTGCTCGTCCACTGGCCGGAGAATGTGTTCCAAAGCTTGGTATCCTTGAGGAGATTAGTGATTACAAACTGCGAAAATCTGACTGGATATGCACAAGCTCCTCTTGAGCCATTGGCGTCCGAAAGGAGTCAGCACCTGAGAGTTCTGGAGTCTCTTTATTTAGAAACCTGCCCAAGTTTAGTAGAGATGTTCATCGTCCCGGCATCTCTCAAGAAAATGGATATTGGTAGGTGCATTAAGCTTGAGTCCATATTGGGCAAGCAGCAGGGCATGGCAGAGTTAGTCCAAGTATCTTCTAGCAGTGAGGCAATCATGCCTGCAGCTGTATCAGAGTTGTCATCCTCACCCATCAATCACTTTTGTCCATGCCTAGAACATCTACGTTTAGTTGGATGTGGAAGCTTACCAGCGGTTCTAAGTCTGCCTTTGTCCTTAAAGACCATATGGATTGGTGACTGCAGTAGTATTCAAGTCCTATCATGCCAGCTGGGTGGGCTCCAGAAACCAGAAGCCACTACCTCCAGAAGCAGAAGTCCTATCATGCCACAGCCACCAGCAGCAACAGCACCAACTGCAAGAGAGCATTTACTTCCTCCCCATCTCGATTCTCTAGTAATATGGGACTGTGCTGGCATGTTGGGTGGGACTCTCCGTCTGCCTGCACCCCTCAAGAGTCTGGATATTATTGGCAACAGTGGGTTGACATCGTTGGAGTTTCTGTCGGGAGAGCACCCCCCATCGCTGGAATTCCTTCGTCTTCAAAGCTGCAGTACCCTGGCATCCCTGCCGAATGAGCCGCAAGTATACAGGTCTCTCTACTTTCTTGAAATTAGAGGCTGCCCTGCTATAAAGAAGCTCCCTAGATGCCTGCAGCAGCAACTGGGCAGCATTGACAGCAAAGTACTAGATGCCTGCTATAAAGGTATGCTTGTAGCACGTCCTTCTATGTTTGCCACATTTAACAAACAGATGCAGTCATCCATTCCATTAAATCTACCACGGCAGCACGTCTGTTCTCCATTATTTTATTGTTCTGACGTCATTTGTGATATGTGCAGTAAGAGCGTTTAAACCCAAGACATGGAATGAAATAGCAAGGCTGGTTCAAGAGCGGAGGCAGGCCAGTCGAGAAGCCAAGGAACTCCGGCAGTCCATCCAGGAGTAAACAAGGCAGAAAGGGCGTGTACAAGATCATGTCAGTGAGTTCGTGACTGCAGTCAATCGGCTTTGTTGAGCATTGGCCTGGCGTCGAGTCGAGCGTCTCTGAATCAACATACTAGGCCGAGACCATCTCATCTTGATCTGGTTTGCTGCTGCCTGCTGATTCCTGTCATGTAGCCCAGTGTTGTTGTATCTGAATAGCTTGAACAATACCAAGATGATTATGGAACCACTCAGACATGGATTTCACCAGTAGCCAGCAAATTAGCAGCAGCAGGTGATTTTTTCGATCCCACAAAAGACACGCTGAAGCTAAATCACATTAATTTGCACCGCGAATTCATGTTTCATTTTGCAGCACAATGTACGCGACACGGAAGAATCGCCATACAATGGTTATTCAAACTCATCCCAAACAAACGAGCTAAAAATATCCAAGGAACCCTGCAAATTTCGCAGCACAACGTATGTAGTAAACATTAATTTTGAAGCCTGCAAATTCATGTTTCATTTTGTAGTATGCAAGTAGCATGGAGCCACGCCCTAAATTCAAGGACACTCATGGCCTCTTGTTGCCAACACCAGTAGCAACCCGTTACCAGAATTAATCTACAACTGATGGTGTTTCAGGTCTCACCAAAAATCCAGGCAGGTTATTCAATCAATCATCCCGACAGAAGCAAAATCGTGTGCTCGACACCTCGCTCACTCAGCTCCGACGCGCAAACCCTCCTCCAGCGCTACTACTGAGCAGCTCCCATGGCGCCACCGCTCCGCCTCGCCATGAGCAGCTCCCATGGCGCCACCGCTCCGCCTCGCCATGCGAACGCACGCCTCGAACCTCTTGACCGCCTCAGCGCACTTGAGCGGGTCCTGCACGTTGCTCCTGTAGCACTCAGCGCAGCCAGCCCTCTCATCGGTGCAAGGAGAGGGGTTCTGGTAGGGCAGCTTGAACTCCTTGTCGTGCAGCTCCTTGGCTCTCTTGGTGAGCTCCTCGCGCATCGTTGCCTCCTTCTTCTGCAGCTTCTCCAGCACCTTCTCGCTCTCTGCCACAACGGCCATTCTGGTAGCTCTTGTGTATGAGTTGATTAATCATAAATTCTGGCCCTTGTCCGACGCTGCTTGTCCCAACTCCACGCCGGCCGGCCGGGGATGCTGTGGTGGTTACTGGGCGGGGACATGCGGCGTTCGCCGCCAGCCGGCCTAGCTGATGTGATGCAGGAAAAGGAAGCGGCTGTCTGTTCACAAAGACAGACATACAGGTTTTCTTATCCTTACGGTGGAAGAAAGAGCAGGCCAAAGGATGTCGTTGTGCTTGCACTGATGATCCATCATCTCCTTCAACGCTTCCTAGGTATACAAGCTAAAGGATATATGTAATGCAAATTTAATCCATCTACTTTAACTTGTTATTGGCTTGATTCAACTTTGACCTTTCTCTTGCTCTGATGTTTGCAATGCAAATTGAAGTCATCTTCTTTTCAACACTTGCCAGGTTCAGTAGAAGCTGGGATGTGTACTCACACTTGTGATGCAGTGATGGTATGCCAGCAGTTCTAGTACTCCCTCCGTTCCGAATTACTTGTCTTGGATTTGTCTAGATACGGATGTATCTAGCACTAAATCCTAAGTTGAAATCAAGACATCAACGGAGAAATCTGATGAAATACTGGCTTGTAATGCGGATCAAGATATCAAAGGATACTTGGAACGCGAATCTAACGAAATTTCCCAGGTGTAGTAGAAGAAACTTTTTCAACTATGGTTTTATCAGCTTGGATATTGATGGTACGCCGGCAGTGCTGGTTACTGGGGAGATGTCTAGGGCAATGCCCCGCCAAATCATCCATCTCGCAAGAGGTACTAAAGCTATAGCTTGCTTGAGGTACGCCGGCAACTAAAGCCCCGCCAAATCAAGAGGTACTAATGCCCCGCCAAATCAAGAGGTACGCCGGCAACTAAAGCTATTACTTGCCTGAGGAACTTTCAGGCACTCTGCAGTTTGGATCTTGTGATTTTCTTGGATGCTCTGC
Organism: Aegilops umbellulata; assembly: GCA_032464435.1. Taxonomy (NCBI): domain Eukaryota; kingdom Viridiplantae; phylum Streptophyta; class Magnoliopsida; order Poales; family Poaceae; genus Aegilops; species Aegilops umbellulata. Next base: position 12,088,878 of record CP136054.1, read on the forward strand.
TCTGCCACTATAACTGAACTGCTCTGCTCTCCAATACAATAGGCTGCTCTGCTCTGCTTGGGGAATGCTAGCTTGTGATTGCTTCTACTCCCTCCGTTCCAAATTACTCCTCATAGAAATGGATGTATCTAGAATTAAAATACATCTAGATACATTCATACCTGAGACAAGTAATTCGGAACGGAGGGAGTACAACTGAACTATGCTGCAGTCGTTCTCTCTGTAAAAATATAAAGGTCCGGGCGGCTCAATGCCTGCCTCGGCCAGCCCCCTCGTATATTTATATCCCAAGGTATGTACAGAGTTTGTTTACAACACAACCACATGGGTAGATATGGAAACTATCTATTAGGCAGCAACTTCACGTGTACTCCAAGTTGATCAGTAGGACGCGAAGCCGGCTGAGGATATGTCTCTAACATGCCCCCGCAGTCTGAACCGGGAGAGGACTCGACCTGAAGACTGGAACGAAATTCTTGAAAAAGCGTAGTAGGTAAGCCCTTCGTAAAAATATCCGCGAACTGAGAGGACGAGGGCACATGTAAAACGCGAACATCTCCAAGTGCTACCTTTTCCCGAACAAAGTGAATATCCAGCTCGATATGTTTAGTCCGGCGGTGCTGAACAGGGTTGGCAGATAAGTAGACGGCACTGACGTTGTCACAATAGACAATAGTAGCACTCGATATCGGTCGTCGAAGTTCCTGTAAGAGCTGCCGAACCCAACATGATTCGGAAACTGCCGCGGCCACCGCCCTGTACTCTGCCTCGGCACTAGAGCGTGATACTGTGGTCTGCCGTCGAGCAGACCAAGAAATAAGATTGTCCCCAAGGTACATGCAGAACCCGGACGTAGAGCGTCGTGTATCCGGGCAACCTGCCCAGTCGGCATCCGAGTAGGCAATGAGAGAGTGAGAGGAAGTGCGATGCAAGGAAAGCCCATGGTCGAGAGTGCCTTTAAGATATCTAAGAATACGTTTGATAAGGGAAAAATGAGGTTCACGTGGATCGTGCATATGAAGACAAACTTGTTGTACAGCGTAAGCAATGTCAGGGCGAGTAAGTGTAGCATACTGGAGTGCGCCAGCTAAGCTACGATATTGAGAGGGATCAGAAACGGGTGATCCATAGGTGGAAGAGAGCTTTGCTTTGGTGTCAATGGGAGTGGTGACTGGATGGCAATCGCGCATACCTGCACGATTCAAGATGTCAAGAATGTATTGGCGTTGAGATAGGTGGAGACCACGATATGTACGTGTGACAGAGATACCAAGGAAGTGATGAAGAGGGCCGAGATCTTTCATAGCGAATTCACGTGCCATGGCGCGGGTGATAGTAGCGAGAGTGGAGGGGGTAGAGGCAGTAAGAATGATATCATCCACATAAAGAAGAAGATAGGCCAAGTTGGTGCCTTGGTGAAAGATGAAAAGAGAGGCATCAGATTTGGATTCAACGAACCCAATGGATCGCGCAAAGGAGGCAAAGCGTTGAAACCAAGCACGTGGAGCTTGTTTGAGACCATATAGGGATTTAAGGAGACGACACACATGAGTAGGGTGACGTGGATCGACGAAGCCAGAGGGTTGTTGGCTATAAACAACTTCATCAAGATGACCATGGAGGAAGGCATTTTTAACATCCAGCTGATGGATTGGCCAGGATTGAGAGATAGCAAGAGAGAGGACAATGCGGATAGTTGCGGGTTTGACAACAGGGCTGAATGTTTCATCAAAATCAACACCCGGTTGTTGAGAAAAGCCACGAACTACCCAACGAGCTTTGTGACGAGCGAGAGAGCCATCGGCATGATATTTGTGGCGAAAAATCCATTTACCGCTCACAATGTTCGCACCGGGAGGAGCAGGGACAAGTGTCCATGTTTGATTGAGAGTGAGAGCATCAAATTCTTCTTGCATCGCGTGACGCCAGTTAGTATCACGCAAGGCTGTAAGATAGTTGTGTGGGATAGGAGAAGATGCAATAGCGGAAAGGTTAAGTCGGTCGATGGGTGGAGGAAGCCGACCAGTAGTAGAGCGGGTGCGATGTATAAGATTGGGCGGTGGAACGGGAGTAGGGGATGGTGAGTCGGGCGGTGTGGGCTGCATCGTGTGAGAGGAGGAGATACCCGAGGGTGGTGAGAGGAGCGTGTTGGCTGTTGGTGGTGGAGGAGATGTGCTGGATCGAGGAGGTGTCAATGGGGGGCTGGTGGGCGCATGCATAGTAGGCGTGTGCTTAGACGATGTAACAGGTGCATGCACAATGGGTTGAACAAGCGGAAGTATAGGTTCAGGTGGGTCAAAAATTTCAGTGCAACGTGGTGGAGAAGGAGTTGTGGCTGGTGCATAAGGAAAAGAGGATTCGTCAAAGACCACATGGCGAGAGATGATGATTCGTCGTGTGCTCAAATCAAGACAACGATAGCCTTTATGGCGTGTTGGATAACCAAGAAAGATACATTTGGTGGAGCGGGGGGATAGTTTGTTGGGAGAGGTAGATGTGGTGTTAGGGTAACAGAGACATCCAAAAACACGAAGGGAGTCGTACGGCGGTGAGGAGCCAAGGAGGCTTTCATATGGTGTGAGAATTTGGTAGAGGATGTTGGACGAATGTTTATAAGAAAGGTGGCAGTGTGGAGTGCTTCGGCCCAAAAAGATGGAGGGAGAGAGGCTTGAACAAGGAGGGTACGAATGACATTGTTGGTTGTGCGAATAGCTCGTTCGGCCTTGCCGTTTTGCTGAGATGTGTACGGGCAGGAGAAACGAAGAAGAATACCGTGGGAGGCGCAGAACGTGTCTATTTTAGTGTTGTCAAACTCACGTCCATTATCGCATTGGAAAGCTAGAATAGAGAGATCGAATTGAGTGCGAGCATAAGCATGAAAGGTGAGGAGAGTTGCATAGACATCAGATTTCTTGCGTAGTGGGAACGTCCAGAAATAATGAGTATAATCATCAACAACTATAAGGTAATAGACAAAGCCAGACATACTAGGAACTGGAGAGGTCCAAAGGTCACAGTGTAATAATGCAAAAGGTTTACTAGTAAAAGAAACAGATGGATAAAACGGCAATCTAACATGTCGCCCAAGTTGACAAGCATGACAAAGGGATGACACGCCATTATTGTAGGAGATATGTTGAGAACTTTGAAGACGCTTCATGGTGTGGTGACCGGGGTGTCCAAGTCGGCGATGCCAAAGGTCGAGGGTGGTGGTGATGACGTGTGCTTCGGCGGGTGTGGGACGGCATACGGTGTAGAGTGGGCCGGAGCTATTGCATCGAAGAATCTCGATCCTGGTGGGAAGTGCCTTCACAGAAAAACCCCAAGGGTCAAATTCTATCGAAACAAAATTATCTGTGGTAAGTTGACGAACAGAAAGTAGATTTTTGATGATGTGTGGAACGACAAGGATATTATTGAGATATAAAGGTTTGGAGAGAGAAGGTAATGTGTGTGTGCCGATGTGTGAGATGGGAAGAGAGGCACCATTACCAACAGTAACAGTGTGAGCAGAGGAGGGTTGATAGGAGGAGAGAATACCATGATCGGATGCCATATGGGATGATGCTCCAGAGTCCATGTACCACTCTTGATTTCCTGGTAGCTGCATATTTTGAAGGGCAGTGAGAAGAGCTGGATCAAGTTGATGTTGTTGCTGTTGTTGTGGACCTCCTGTATAGTTGCTGGATAGCGGTGGCATCATGGTGCAGTTGTTATTGTGTGCGTGGCCGTACGCAGTGTATGCCTGGAAGGGAGCAGGACTTGGGCGAGGGCCCAGAACGCCGGCGTTGGGAGCACGCCAGCGGGTCGGCCACGACATTGGAGGAGCTTGCTGCTGCTGTTGAGCCCGAGTTGGAAGTCCAGTCCATGGATTAAACATCCAGGGGGTGTCGCGGCCCCGTCCGCGGCCGCCACCACGACCACGGCGTCCGCCGGTTCCACCGCCACGGCCAGAGTTGGAGTAGGGCGCGGTGGGTTGCGGAGCGATGCGAGAGTCGCTGCCGTTGTAGCCGGTACCACGGCCAGAAGGAGGAGCTCGCTCCCCGCCGGCTTGACGGAGGATGCTGTTGCCGCTTGCCCATAGTGCCGTGGCAGCTGCGTTCTTGGCGTCTGTCTTCTTCTGCGTCTCTTCTAGGACGAGAGCGGAGCGTGTCTGTAGGAAGGATGGGAACGGCACCTGAAACGGCAAAAAAGATCGAAGATGGCTGAACTGTTCGTTGAGGCCGCGGAGCACCGTCAGGACAAGAGTCTCGTCGGAGATAGGTTGGCCGACGTCACTGAGAGCATCGGCAAGAGACTTGAGCTTGGCGCAATAGTCGTGGATGCATAGGTCTCCCTGCGGCGTGTTGCGGAACTCGGCATCAAGTGCTAGGGCACGGCTTTTCTTGTTGTCATGGAAGAGGTTGGCGATGGAGTCCCAGACTTGCCGCGCCGTGGAGCCGGGAGCCATGATGATGCCAAAGAGCTCGATGGAGATCGAGCCGTAGATCCAGGAGAGCACCGTGAAGTCGTCACGGCCCCAATCAGAGGTGGGCGAAGTGTCAGAGGGGGTGGCGGCGGCGTCGCCGACGACGTGGTTGGAGAGGCCATAGCGCCCGAGAGCGACGAGAAACAATTCACGCCACTTGGCATAGTTGGAGTCCTGAAGATCAAGAGTGATGGGGACGAACGTCTTGATGGAGGCAACGTAGGTGGAGGCTGCAGGAGCGGCGACGGCCTTGCCGCGTTCTTCAGCTTGGCGCTGAAGTTCTTCCTCGCGGGTCCGGATGATGGACTCACGGTTCTTGAGTTCCTCCTCAAGCTTCTTGAGATCATCGGCGGATTGTTGACTCATGGCGTTGAGAGCTGGGGAGTTGGATGGAGACGGCGGCGGCTGTGACTAGGGCAAAGAAGTAGACGACGGGGAGTAGTTTTTAGAGGTAGAGGATCGTATTGCTCGATACCATGTAAAAATATAAAGGTCCGGGCGGCTCAATGCCTGCCTCGGCCAGCCCCCTCGTATATTTATATCCCAAGGTATGTACAGAGTTTGTTTACAACACAACCACATGGGTAGATATGGAAACTATCTATTAGGCAGCAACTTCACGTGTACTCCAAGTTGATCAGTAGGACGCGAAGCCGGCTGAGGATATGTCTCTAACACTCTCGACTGCGAACGGTTGGGGCCTGCAGTGGACTGCTTGGTGCTGATTCGAGCACCGAATCAACATCCCAGGCCAAGTCGGTCTTATCTGGATTTGGTTCGCTGCTGCTGGTGTCTACAACAGGCAGGGTTCAGCAGTGCAGTTTAACTTCATGTTCACTGTAGCCCCAGTAGTTTTCCACATTCCTCTGAAGATGATTTTTTTATCCCAATCTGCTGATTTGTTGTGCCAAACAACTTGTACAAGGGTCCATATTCTACGACGATGCAAGGCTGTTTTATAAACCACTCTCAGACAGCGCGTACATCAGTAGCACTAGATGGTTTAATTTGTGATCCCACAAAAAGAAAAATGCTGCAGCTGAAGCTAAAAAAAATGCTGTTTACTGGGGAGGTGTGTTGAGAGAGCTTTTCACAGTGAAGATACCAGGTTTTTCCTTGTTTGAAATGAGGTGATAAGTTTGGGGTATTGTTGGTTTGGCGACGGAGGAAACCTTTTTACCAGGAAAGGAAACATGCATCAGAGTTTGTGGGACTACATCCCAATTAAGACTAGTTACCGATCATCCTGAGTTGAAAAATCAGGATATGAAATGACAAATCTGATGATCGTCTGTGGGTGGCTCCACAGAACATTCCTTCTTTTCTACGGTGCATCGAGTCTGTGTTGTTGTTGTTATGCAAGTATGTGGAGTTTCTGTACATAAATAATGCCAAAAAACTGTGCAAATTTTTCATGTTGCAGAATTTTAGATAGAGGGTTGATGTGGTTTATTTCTGAAAGGTAGAGGGGTGACCCACACTAAACTCACTGATCTTACTCAATAGTTTATTTTTGTCTTTCTTTGAGATGGGCACTAATTTCCATTAGGGACCAACCATACAATGATTGTTAGTGGCATCCAACGAACACACAACAAAATGACATGCCAGCTCTCATACAAGTTAAGTAACTGAGGAAGCTAAGCAGCTGACCAAAATGATTTTGAGGCTGCCTCAGGTAGTAACATTAAGCAGGGCCTGTTTTGGTCAGATGACTTGATGAGATCTATGGTGGATATTTTATTATGGCATCTATCTTGTTCAGATACTTGTAATGTGAATCAAACAGATTTTCCCAGGTTTAGTAGAAGAAACTTTTTGCAACTGCGGTTTTATCAGCTTGGATACTGATGGTACGCCGGCAACTAAAGCTATTACTTGCCTGAGGAACTTTCAGGCACTCTGCAGTTTGGATCTTGTGATTTTCTTGGATGCTCTGCTCTACCACTATAACTGAACTGCTCTGCTCTGCCATACAATAGGCTGCTCTGCTCTGCTTTGGGAATGCTGGCTTGTGATTGCTCCTACAACTGTACTATATCGATCGAGAATTGTTGGGGGGCATGCAGTGGACTTCCTGGCGTCGAGTCGAGCATCGCTGAATGAACATCCCAGGCCTAGTCTATCTCATCTGGATTTGGTTCGCTGCTGCTGGTCCTCTAGGTGTCCACTACAGGCAGGGATCAGCTGTTCGCTGTAGTGTTCCCCATTTCCTCTGAAGATGAATTCTTTTCACCAACCTGCTGACCTGTTACTAACAACTTTTACATTATGCAATCCAAAATAGGCTGTTTTATCAACCACTCTCAGATATAGTACATTGTACAAATAACCTCATCACGTACTCGAGGTTTAATCTGTCATCCCACAAAAAAAAAACATGTTGCAGCAAAATACTGGTTACTGGGGAGACATGTGTGGACAGAGCTAAGTTCTTCTCATAGTGAAGATTCAGGATTTTCCTTGTTTTCCACATGGTTACCTTGTTGACCGTTCTGCATCTCTATTTTCAAATGATGTCATATCAAGTTTGGAGTATTGTTGGTTAGGAGAGAGAGAGGTGAAAAACTAGTATCTAGCAATTTTTTAGGTTGCAGCAGAATTTACAGTGGTTGTTGTAGTTTATTTCTGAAAGATAGATGGGTGACCCACACTACACCCACTGCTATTAATCTGTAATTTTGTTTGTTATTCTTTGATGTGGGCACTAATTTGTACTGGGGACCAACCATACTATGATTGTCTAATGGAATCCTGCGCAGACACGACAAGATGCCATACCAGCTCTCATACAAAGAAGTTACCAAAGTGTTGCTTTTAGGTTGCCCCAAGTAACATTAAGCAGGGCCTATTTTGGTCAGATGAATTGTTAAGATCGCTGTAGGATATTTTATTTTGGTCATATCTTTCAATCTAATCATGAAGTGATGATACTAGCACTTCCTTCACAAAGTGCCATTTGAGGATTATTTTTGAACATTGCAATGAAAAGTTTTGCCATGTTTGAGGAATATAGGATCGAAACAATTTATGAGAATTATTTGGGAATTTTTAGACAGACATAAATATAGGTTGCCTTCACAATCTAGGGCAAATAGGGTTATTCCTTTAATAGAAAAGGAATATTCCCAATAAAAAGAATATTGGGATTTGAGCTAGGATGAAAATGACATGAGCTAGGGAGGGTTTTGAGGATGACAAGCCACTATGAAACCTAGGAATACATGATCTTCCCAAGTTTTTGGATCACAGAGCACGGAAAAACAAATCCAAACAATAACTCAAAGGAAATCAAAAGAAAAAGAAAAAGCGGTGAGATTCTTCAATAGGTGATGGATTAAGATCATATGTTTCTTCAACAAGCGGTAAATTAAGACCATGTATTTCTTCAATAGGAGGTAAATTCTTAACATCTTCAGCTTTAATACCTTTTTCTTTCATAGATTTCTTTGCCTCTTGCATATCTTCAGGACTGAGAAATAGAACACCTCTTTTCTTCGGAGTTGGTTTAGGAATAGGCTCAGGAGCTGGCTCAGGAAGTGTCCAACTATTTTCATTTGCCAACATATTATTAAATAGAATTTCAGCTTCATCTGGTGTTCTTTCCCTGAAAACAGAACCAGCACAACTATCCAGGTAATCTCTGGAAGCATCAGTTAGTCCATTATAAAAGATATCAAGTATTTCATTTTCTTAAGAGGATGACCAGACAAAGCATTAAGTAAGTTGAGAAGCCTCCCCCAAGCTTGTGGGAGACTCTCTTCTTTAATTTGCACAAAGTTGTATATTTCCCTCAAAGCAACTTGTTTTTTATGAGCAGGGTAATATTTAGCAGAGAAGTAATAAATCATATCCTGGGGACAACGCACACAACTAGGATCAAGAAAATTAAACCATATCTTAGCATCACCCTTTAAAGAGAACGGAAATATTTTAAGGATATAGAAGTAGCGAGATCTCTCATCATTAGTAAACAGGGTGGCTATATCATTTAATTTAGTAAGATGTGCCACAACAGTTTCAGATTCATAGCTATGAAAAGGATCAGATTCAACCAAACTAATTATATCAGGATCAACAGAGAATTCATAATCCTTATCGGTAACACAGATAGGTGAAGTAGCAAAAGCAGGGTCAGGTTTCATTCTATCATTAAGAGATTGCTTATTCCATTTAGCTAATAACCTCTTCAGTTCATATCTATCTTTGCAAGCTAAAATAGCTAAAGAAGCTTGTTTATCAAAAACATAGCCCTCAGGAATAACAGGCAAATCTTCATCATCAATTTCATCAATACAATCAGTTTCAATAATTTCTTTCTCTCTAGCCCTAGCAATTTGTTCATTAAGAAATTCACCAAGTAGCACAGAAGTATCAAGCATAGAAGTAGCTTCATCATAAGAATCATGCATAGCAGAAGTGGCATCATCAATAACATGCGACATATTAGAACGAACACTAGTAGAAAACAGGGCTATGGTCACGGGGCATTATTCACATTAGTCCCGGTTCAGTCTAGAACCGGGACTAATGTGAGCATTGGTCCCGGTTCGTGCGGCTAAGGCATTAGTCCCGGTTCACCTGAGCCCTTTAGTCCCGGTTTAAGACACGAACCGGGACTAAAGGGTGCGATGACCTTTAGTCCCGGTTCGTGCCTCAAACCGGGACTAAAGATTAGACCTTTAGTCCCGGTTTGAGGCACGAACCGGGACTAATGGGGTTGAGACCTTTAGTCCCGGTTCGTGCCACGAACCGGTACTAAAGGTCCCATTTTCAAACTCTACCCCCCCGTGTGGATCACCTTTTCAGTTTTAAAAAAAATAAAAGAAAATGATGGAAATGTCAAAAAAGAAAATAAAATAAGTTTCCCATGTGATATGTGGTCTAGTTGTTGGGAAAATTTACAAATGTGAATTTTGACTTTATTTGCAAAATCTCTCTGAAATTTGTAAAAATGGGCATAACTTTTGCATACTAACTCGGATGAAAAAGTTTTTTATATGAAAAATCATGTACTCGAAAAGTTACATCCGAATTTAACCGGGGGAACACCGTTAAACATTTTCAAAATCCCCAAAAACAAAACAGAAAAAAAGTTACAGGGCTTTTAAGATCTGGAGAGGCAAAAAAATTCAAAAAAATTCAAACTATGGTCAAACAATGGTCAAACTAATTATTCTAGAATATTAGTGTTACTAAATAATTATTTTAGTTATTTTGAATTTGGTCAAATCTGGTCAAACTATGGTCAAACTATGGTCAAACAATGGTCAAACTAATTATTCAAGAAATATTAGTGTTACTAACTAATTATTGTTTTTTAAAACAATAGTTTCAAACTCAAACAGTGAAATGTGTCACTTCATGCTCAAGCAAAATTCCTGAGGGTTAATAGGATTGACATCTTACTATTGTCAGGAAAACAACAAGTGCAGACTTGGAAATGAGGGAGAATAGAACCCGGAAGTTAAGCGTGCTCAGACTGGGGGAGTGGGAGGATGGGTGACCGTTCGGGAAGTTAGATGATTTGGAATGATGAGGGGTGATTAGAGATTAGAGGATAAATTGAGTAGCGATGAGGGGTGGTGATTAGAGATTAGAGGTTCAAATAATTCAGAAATTTGAAAATAAAAAAATATTCAAAAAAATTCAAAAAAAAATTCATAAAATTTTTTCATAAAATTTCCTTTAGTCCCGGTTGGTGTTACCAACCGGGACTAAAGGTGGAGCTCCACGTGGCCGCGCCCTTTAGTCCCGGTTCTGGATTGAACCGGGACTAAAGGGGAGACCGGGACTAAAACCGACCTTTTAGTCCCGGTTCAAAAACCGGGACTAAAGGGCCTTACCAACCGGGACTAAATCCCCTTTTTCTACTAGTGGAATATCAGAAGCAGGTTTAGGTGTTGCAAGCTTACTCAAAATAGAAGGTGAATCAAGTGCAGAGCTAGATGGCAGTTCCTTACCTCCCCTCGTAGTTGAGGGACAAATTGTTGTCTTAGCGTCTTTCAAGTTCTCCATAGTGACCAGCAGATATAAATACCAAGTAACTCAAAGAATAGAGCTATGCTCCCCGGCAACGGCGCCAGAAAATAGTCTTGATAACCCACAAGTATAGGGGATCGCAACAGTTTTCGAGGGTAGAGTATTCAACCCAAATTTATTGATTCGATACAAGGGGAGCCAAAGAATATTCTCAAGTATTAGTAGTTGAGTTGTCAATTCAACCACACCTGGATAACTTAGTATCTGCAGCAAAGTGTTTAGTAGCAAAGTAATATGGAAGTAACGGTAACAATAGCAAAAGTAATATTTTTGGCTTTTGTAGTGATTGTAACAGTAGCAACGGAAAATTAAATAAGCGAAGAACAATATGTAAAAAGCTCGTAGGCATTGGATCGGTGATGGAGAATATAGGGTGACACAGAACTAGCTCCAATTCATCAATGTAAGGTAGGCATGTATTCCGAATATAGTCATACATGCTTATGGAAAAGAACTTGCATGACATCTTTTGTCCTGCACTCCCGTGGCAGCGGGGTCCTAATGGAAACTAAGGGATATTAAGGCCTCCTTTTAATAGAGTACCGGAACAAAGCATTAGCACATAGTGAATACATGAACTCCTCAAACTATGGTCATCACCGGGAGTGGTTCTGATTATTGTCACTTCGGGGTTGCCGGATCATAACACATAGTAGGTGACTATAGACTTGCAAGATAGGATCAAGAACACACATATATTCATGAAAACATAATAGGTTCAGATCTGAAATCATGGCACTCGGGCCCTAGTGACAAGCATTAAGCATAGCAAAGTCATAGCAACATCAATCTCAGAACATAGTGGATACTAGGGATCAAACCCTAACAAAACTAACTCGATTACATGATAGATCTCATCAAACCCATCACCGTCCAGCAAGCCTATGATGGAATTACTCACGCACGACGGTGAGCATCATGAAATTGGTGATGGAGGATGGTTGATGATGACGACGGCGATGAATCCCCCTCTCCGGAGCCCCGAACGGACTCCAGATCAGCCCTCACGAGAGGTTTTAGGGCTTGGCGGCGGCTCCGTATCGTAAAACGCGATGATTTCTTCTCCTTGATTTTTTTCTCCCCGAAAGCAAATATATAGAGTTGGAGTTGGCGCCGGAGGAGCTCCAGGGGGCCCACGATGTAGGGGGCGCGCCCCCCACCCTCGTGGACAGGGTGTGGGCCCCCTGGTCTTCATCTTCTGAAAGGATTTTTTATTATTTCCAAATAGACGTTCCGTGAAGTTTCAGGTCATTCCGAGAACTTTTGTTTCTGCATATAAATAACACCATGGAAAGTCTGCTGAAAACAGCGTCAGTCCGGGTTAGTTCCATTCAAATCATGCAAGTTAGAGTCCAAAACAAGGGCAAAAGTGTTTGGAAAAGTAGATACGACGGAGACGTATCAGCCCGTAGATGGAGCCCCGACAACAGCAGGCACGACAGCAGCGGGAGTCCATAGATGGGGCCCCAACAGTAGCAGGGACGGGGATTGGCGAGGACGACGGCTGGATGTCAGGGGAGGGGGCGAGGACGGCGGCTCGCTCTTGGGATGGAGCTAGGGGGAGGGAGCGGCGTGCAAGGACAGGTGGATGTCGGCGTGGCTGTGCGAGCTCCGAGACGACGACTTGACGACGGGGTGGAGAGCGAGGACGGCGGCGGGATTGTGGATCGGGTACGAGGGTGGTGGCGGCAGGCAAGGTTAGGGTTGTGGAGTTGGGCTCGAGTTGGGGATATTTTGCATGGGGTGGAGGATATTTTGCAAGAACACCCGAAAATTTCCCCCTCGCGCCCAAATCGTACGCCACAAGCTTTGTATCGACATGTGTCCACCCACGCCGACACTTACTCCGTGTACATATACCCTACATACGCCGACACATTTTGAGTCGCTAAATATCTACATACACCGACGGAAAAACTGTCAAGGTCTATACATACGCCAACACATAACATGTTATTAGGTAATTGCTGATAGATACATTGATGCCTCGGGTTTGCTGACTCTTAGTGTGTCCATGGTGATGTACCTCTGCCGACACATGATCTGAAGACATAACATAAAAGCTAGGGTGACAGTTATTTTGTGAAGATTACTTGACCTTTGCCCACAAAAATGTGTCATGTAAGCTCTACCGTGGTGTAGTGCAAGATGAACATATGAACTTGCAAGCATGGCAATCAGATCGACATCCACACAACACCTGTATGAACATTGTCTAGATAAAACTTTATTTGTATTTTATTTCATAATTTAAACTAGTTTGTGCGGGTCACACATGACATTGCGTGACACTTTATTTGCCACCGCTACATTGACATATCCATCGACTAAGTAACGGTGATCCAACTATATATTACTAGAGATATTTTCTTTCACTAGGCACCAACTTGGGTGACAACGCCGAATGGCACACTAGTGGTGGTGCCGTACAACGGCACGTTGACACTGCACATCGTTGGCAGGGTACGGAGTGCAATGGAAGTCATCACCTCAAGTTGAGCTATTTGGTGTGGCTGCAACAAGGTACCCTGTGGTACCTGTTGTTGTTGAGGCCATTGACCCAGTTGTTGTTGTTGAGGTTGTTGGAAAGAACATTGTCCGACCTGCTTCTGTTGTTGTTGGGGTTGGGAGACACCTTGGACCGATTGTTGGGGTTGTTGTTGCTGAGGTTGGTTGAAACCCTGACCATGTTGTTGTTCTTGTAGGACGATCGAGTAGATGATGGCACGGATTGCATCATAGCGTGATTGTTCGGGGATTCGCGGCAGCTGCTGGCAACATTGTTGCTGCATCACATGGCAACTGCTCTGCCACAACATTTGCGACCTAGCAAGACTTTGTGGCATTGCCACAGGGCTGCATTGCTGCTGGAGGAATACCTTGCATGGGTTTAGCTGCAGCAAGATAGATGGATGAACATATGGTATTTGTTGTTGCGGTAGAACTTGTTGTTGGTGTTGCGAAAAAGGTGGTTGTTGCGGTAGAATTGGTTGTTGTTGTTGTTGTTGCGAAAATGGTGGTTGTTGCGGTAGAACCGGTTGTTGTTGCTGCTGAGAAAATGGTGGTTGTTGCTGTGAAAATGGTGGTTGTTGCGGTAGAACTGGTTGTTGTTGCTGCGGAAATGGTTGTTGTTGCTGCGAAAATGGTGGTTGTTGTTGCTGCGATAATGGTGGGTATTGTTGCTGTGAACATGGTGGTTGTTGTGGAAATGGTTGTGGTTGTTGCTGGATGGGTTGTTGTTGGTGGTACCATAATATTTGTTGTAGTGGTAATGGTTGTTGTTGCGATGGTTCCTCCAAGCCAGGGATGTGGCTAGTCTCCATTTGTGCAATGGCACTTGTCGCCGCAATGGCGAGGAGGGGAAAGATGAGGAAGGTCTTCATGGTGAATTGGTGTTAACTAGTGTTGCTTGGTTTTGATGCTTGTGCTTGTGATGATCATTATACTTCATGCCTATTTATAGTAGCCCGTGCACCATCTCTTTCCTTCTTTGCATCAACTTTAATAATTGTGTTTGGATGTTTCTGAAATGGATTTTTGGTACATTATGGTAGGTTGCACAAGCTATAAGCGTACTTTTGGATTGATCATCAAAGTTGCTTTTTAGTTGTGCATATGATCATACACAAAGTACATGATGTTTGAGGTAGATGACTTGCCTTATTCACTTTACATGTCATGCATTTATCAGGATAGTATCGCTTTTACACCCGATTTTGGAAAAGTTACATGATGTTTGCTATAGATGACTTGGCTTATTCACTTTACATGTCACACACTGATCAGGATATTATCACTTTTACACCCAATTTTGGAACCTTATATAGGGTGTCAGCCTTAAACAAGACAAGGCAAAACTTGTGTAGGACTAAGTTGCAATCATGTGTGGGTTGTTAAGATATGCTCTATTATTAAAGCCTTACATGTGGAGGGTTCTTCTAGACTCAATTGTTTTTTATAGAACTAACATTGTATTGTCCTTTAAGATGATAAGATAAACTGACACCTATAGAGCATGACATGACTCATCGAATTCCCTTTACATGTAAAGGATTGTAATTGCATACAAGTCACTAACATATATCCGGTCCTAACTCTAGACACATCATCATTAGTATGATCTTTGTGTTAAGGATTTTTATTTGATCATATCATTCTTTTGGCGGACTAAGTTTGCAATATTGTGTAAATATTTCACGGGGCCCACCTGGTCTCTTTTACTAAATCTTTGGGGCAGGAGGTTGATATTTATTTGAATTGTGTAGAACATTTACATAGGTAACCTATTGGAATTATTGTATGTTCGTTATACTATGACGACAACATATACAGTTTGGTTTACTGTGGTTCATGTTCAGGTGTGTAAGAATGAAGTTACGTATATCGAGGTACTTTATCAACCCAAAATGAAAAATGCCAAACATTTTAACATTTTTCATGAACAAACCTTTAGAACCTATTCGCGACTATCCACCTAGATCATGGACAACCAGCGTATTTCATTTGTAGGATTTTGACAAGGTCTTTGATTGTTTCCCACATAAAATGTTCTAGATTGTTTCATGGCAACTTGTTTGTGCCCGGCTATTTTCAAACTTCTTATCTAGGACATACTTATGTTTTTCTGTCATTAATCTATTAGCTGCTGAATGAGGAGGTCCTAAATGAAAAAGAAAACTATGTTAGGAGTATGGGCATCTCCACCACTTGTTTCAATAAAACCAGAGGATTTTATGATTATGAATTTGGTTCGAAATATGTTAATGATATGCGCACTCGATCTGAGCCATTATCTGATGAATTGAAAAGTGTTAAATGGCCCATGGATAAATCTATATTTGTTCACAAGTATCAGAAATCTGGAATGGTGACACTACATATTCAATTCAAATTTGAAAATACATCTGATCCCAGCTACGGAGGACGCCATGTGTCTCAAAGGAGTCTCCATCGCAACTCTGGCCGTCTGCAATTACACTAGATGGCAGGCTAGTCTGCCATCCATCGTGGGGATCCGCCGACAGGGCAGGTCAGAGTTCTCGCGGTTGCAACTAGCAGGTTATTCATCCAATCTTTGTCCGTCAGTTAGTGCTCGATCCTGGAGTAAATGGTACTCGTATGGATATATAGTAGCAGAGAGGAATTTCTTTGCCTAGTGTTCGATCTGATTGCTAGCTGGATTGGTGGAGAAATCGCTACTTCTTCGTGGTAGGGCAGCAGTGGACAATTAGTACAGACAAACCTGGCAAAAAATTCAGGTGTGTTGAGAAGTATATTAAGTGGAGATAGCACTAGATATAATGGCTGCCGGAGATAGTAGTAGATGTTATACTGCACACTGGCACAATATGAGGTCGTCATATTGTTCTGTACAAAGTCTGTCACTGAGATGTACATATATGAGTGACAGCCGTATATATATTTCTTGCAAAATCCATGCTTCCTTGCAGGTGCCCCCGAGACAGAGCCTGTTCCCTATTTGGTACAGTGAGTATTGAATCGAAACTCAAAATATGCATTTATCGATTTGTCAATCTCACATTATATGCATCCGATAGGAGAGGTTATCATCAGAGGTTGTGGAACAATCTGAAGGACACTTGTGGTTAAGCAGCAGCAGCAGCAACAGGTGAAGTGTTTCATGTCAGTCAGTTGGTAGTCAGACTGGCACTTGTTCAATTTGGATGATACAGTTTTTTATTCACTTTGGTAAATGCCAATGGACAATGTAGTCTTGTTTTTAGGTGCCATGTAGTCTTGTTTTGCTGTTATAGACTTGATAAATGCTATGAGCTATTTTTGGCAGCACCAGTGTCATTTCATTGTTGGTTTAGCAGGTGCTTTGGCTAAAAAAAGAAAAGAAAAATGTTACGCACGCCTAGGTTATGTCATGATTGTTATTGGCTTAGTCAAACTTTGACCTCTGTCTTCTTCAGATATCTGTATCAGTTCTGATGGTATCCCAGCAGTGCTGCTTAATGGGGAAGTGTATGCGGCATGTCGAATCATTCTTCCGCAAGAGGCCCCTAAAGCTTCAACTTGTTGAGAAACTGTCTGCACTTTGCAGCTTGGAACCTTGCGGCGGGATGCTGTGAATTTCTTGGATAGTGGGCTTCCCTGATGGCTGCTCTGCTAGTGCTAGCTTAGGGAATGGCTTCGACAACTCAACTGTACTGCAACGCTCTTGACAGAGAATTGTTGGGGCTTGTGGTGTAGGGCGACTGCTTGGCGTCGAGTTGTGCTGCAACGCTGAATCAAACCCTGGCCGACACAGTCGATCTTTGGGTTATATATATATATATATATATATATATATATATATATATATATATATATATATATATATATAAAAGAGGAAGTCCTCAGTTTGTGATCATACAGCAGAGGTGAATAGAGGGGTAGAGGGCCACGCAGTTTTTTTCGGGAAATGGAGGCGTACCCCTGGCCTCTGCATCATAATGATGCATGCAGCCATCTTATTAAAGAGTCTCGAAGTAGCACCAAGTCATAAAAGTATTATAGCTCGCAAGCGAAGCGAAACAAAGAAAATAAAGTAAATGCTCAAAATCACAACCGATAAGGCAAAGTAAAAGATAAGCTCCCTAGACTCATATCCTGTTATGCGACCGCCATTCGAACCGGTTGAATATAGCCCATGCTACCATCTCCCACTGATTGCACCCAGTAACCAAAGCCTCCCTGAAGTCCATAGGAGTGAGTAAGGACCACGTACGGATCAATGCGGTAGCTCTGAAGATGACCTGCAAGAAAGGTAAAATGTGTTGTCTGTTAAAAATCACATCATTCCTACAATTCCATATAGCCCATAAAAGCGCACATATTCCAATCCGAATACGAGACGCAGTAATATGCTCAACACTAGCTAACCACATTCCAAACAACAATTCAATGTCAACTAGAGGATTAATGTTAAAGGCTATATGGATCGTTCTCCAAAGCAATTTGGCGAGTGGGCACTCAAGGAATAGATGTTGTATTGTTTCATCATGATCACAAAAACAACAACGTCAACTACCTACCCATGGCCTCTTTATTAAGTTATCCTTGATGAGGATTACTTGCTTGTGGACGAACCACATAAATATTTTAATACGTAAGGGAACCTTAACCTTCAAAATATGTAATGATCTCGAGATTGGGCCAGAATTAATCAGATCCATGTAAAACGATTTCACCGTAAATGCCCCATTTCTAGCTAACTTCCCGTGCGTCGAATCAGGTTGGTCAGATAATTGAACATCTATCATCCTGCGGACCAAGTGCATCCAGGCAGTCCATTGCTCACTAACTAACACACGTCTAGACTGAATATTCAAGGGAGTCGTTTGAAATACTGTGCCTACGTAATCCTCCTTACGTTGCACGATATTATAAAGGGTGGGATATTGTACGGCTAGGGGCGTCTCTCCTAACCACGTATCCTCCTAAAACCTTGTTGATATCCCATTGCCAACCAAGAATTTTACCCTATGAAAGAACAAGTCCTTCGTTCTCATGCGTCCCTTCCAGAATGGCGAGTCAGTTGGTCTCACGGTAACCTGGGCGAGCGTTTTTGACTGTAAATACTTATTGCGTAGAATTTGTGCCCACATACCTTCCGACTCTGCCTCTAACTTGTAGAGCCATTTACTCATAAGACATTTATTCTTAATTTCCAAGTTCTCAATACCGAGACCCCCCGGTCCTTGGGTCGGCAAAGAATATCCCATTGGGCGAGAAGGTATTTCCTCTTGGCCTCATCAGACTGCCAGAAGAATCGAGATCTAAAGAAATCAAGTATCTTCCACACCCCTTTCGGTATCTCGAAGAACGATAGCAGGAACATCCACATACTAGTAAGTACCAAGTTAATTAGCACTAGCCGACCTCCATACGACATAAGCTTGCTCTTCCAGCAACTAAGCTTTTTTTCAAATTCGATCTTCGATGCACTTCCATTCTTTATTAGATAACTTATGGTGATGAATCGGTATGCCCAAATAACTGAATGGCAAAGAACCTAATTCACATCCGAATAGTTGTCTATATGTGTCTTGCTCTTCTTTGGCCTTTGAAAATTTATCTTTAATCCAGACAATTGTTCGAACAGACATAATATGAGTTTCATATTTCGCGCTTTTGCAATGTCATGTTCCATGAATAGGATAGTGTCGTCAGCGTACTGTAAAATGGAGATTTCCCCATCGACCAGATGAGGGACTAACCCCTCCACGTGACCTTTTTGCTTGGCCCTACCAATAAGAATGGTCAGCATATCGGTCAATATATTAAATAGGAGAGGAGACATGGAATCCCCTTGTCCCAATCCCTTGTGTGTATGAAAGTAATGACCGATATCATCGTTAACCTTGATTCTGACACTACCCTTCTAGACTTGAGAACCCACTTGGTTCTGCGAGGCCTCACTAAATCCTTTCATGTGCATTGCCTGCTGAAGGAAAGGCCATTTAACTTTATCATATGCCTTCTCAAAATCCACTTTAAAGATAACCCCTCCATCTAGCTTCTTCGAGTGAATTTCATGCAGTGTTTCATGTAGAACGACCACCCCTACAAGTATGTGTCGCTCTGGCATGAAAGTTGTCTGGCTCGGTTGTACCACTGAGTGAGCAACCTGGGTCAATATATTGGTACCAACTTTCGTAAAAATTTTGAAACTCACATTAAGAAGACATATTGGCCTGAATTGTTCGATCCAAACTGCCTCTTCTTTCTTTAGCAACAGTGTAATCATACTAAAGTTAAGATGGAACAGCTCTAAATGACCGTTAAAAAATCATGAAACATAGGCATAAGATCATCCTTAATAATATGCCAACATTTCCTATAGAATTCAGCTGAAAACCCATCTGGTCACGGTGCTTTATTCGGTTTCATTTGTGAGATTGCATCCAGAGTCTGTTTTCAGTAAACGGTGCAGATAGAATATCATTCTCCTCTGCTCGAAGCTGAGGGATATCTCCAATAAAAGATTCATTAAGGGACATGGTGCTTGCTTCTGGAGGCCAAAAAGTTGTTTGTAATAATTAGAGATATAAGCTTTCAGATTCTCATGCCCCACAATTGTCCCATCGTCCTATTCAAGCTGTATTATTTTCTTCTTCCTATGTTTACCATTCGCGATCATATGGAAGAATTGTGAATTGTCATCCCTTGGACAACCTTAAGCACTTTAGCCCGCAATGCCCACTTGAGCTCTTCTTCTCTAAGAAGGGCTCGTAAGCCTTGCTCAGCTTCGGACTTGGTGCTCTGCTCATCAACCGTAAGAAGGTTAACTTCAGCTTTTAAATCTAGCGCATCTATTAATTGGGTGAGTCGCTCTTTTTCTTGTATGTATATCCCACTCTCGTTTCTGGCTCAACCTTGCAAAACTGTCTCAAATGTCTAACTTTATTTTTGCCGTCTCTCAATACTTGTTCGTCCACTAACAGGGTTTGCCCATTCGCATGCAATGATCTCCAAGAAGTTTTCTTTCTTGAACCAACCTAGTTCGAATGAGAAAGCATTCTTGTTTGCAATATGTGTAGCCTCTCCCGTGTCTACTAGTAATGGTGTGTGGTCTGAGATCGCCCTCAATTTTGTCATGTTGCAGGTATCTGATTATTATTACTGATTTGTGGGAAACATTAGTATGGGATATAATTAGTCAAGCTTTTCCCGAGGGCAGTCATGCTAGAAGAATAGTAACAACTACACAGATCGAAGACGTTGCAGTAGCATGTTGTTGTTATCAGTCAGAGCATGTCTTTGAAATAAAACCTCTGGATGATGATCACTCAAAAAAGCTAACCTAAAATCTATTAACCTCAAATCTACTAACCTAAAATATAAAAAAAACTAACCTACAATCTAAATCAACTAATTAACCTAAATCAACTAACTAATTAACCTAAATCTCCTTTTTTGACTATGTACAGTAGGGTCAAACACCCCACTACTAACCTAAATCAACTAATTAACCTAAATCCACTAATTAACCTATATCAACTAATTAACCTAAAAACACCCCACTGCTAACCTAAATCAATCTAAATCAACTAATTAACCTAAATAAAAAACAACAAGAAAAAAAAGAAAGAAAATAAGAGAAGAAACCTCACCAGGGAGCGGAGCGGCGACGGGGGTTGGAGCGCCAGGCGGCGGGAGGCGGAGCGGCGACGGGCGGCGGCGCACCGGGCGGCCTGAGCGGCAGGGTGGCGAGGTGCCGGGGCGGCGGGCGGCCTGAGTGGCGGGGCGCTGGGGGGTCGGGGGCGGCGGGCACGGTGGCGACGCGGGTGAGGTGAGGGAGAAAGAGAGGGGGGAGGGATGGGGCACGGGGCCGACCTTTTATAGTTAGGTTGAATTTCTTTGCCGTCTGCTAGCAGACGGCAAGGAGCGTAGCTAGTGCGATGGGGCCGGGGGGAACGGTCATCGGGTTGGCTACACTCTTTGCCGTCTACTAGCGGACGGCAAAGCTTCCTGCTAGCTGACGGCAAAGAAAGTGACCGTTATGTGGTTCTCGTTAGTGGGCCACCCTCCCTCTTTGTCACGCTAGCAGGCGACAAAGCTTCTATGTCGTCCGCTAGCAGGCGGCAAAGAGCTTGCTAACGGCAAACATGATCTTTGTCGTCAGCTCTTTCTTTGCCGTCAGTTTTCTCTAAACTGATGGCAAAGACCTTCTTTGCCGTCAGCCAGCTGACCGCAAAGATCCTGATTCCAGTAGTGAATCTCTAACCAATGATAAGATAACAAGACTAGGCCTACTATCAATTTTCATAGTCAAATGTGTCCCTAGTCACATTACTCCAATCCAGCTATATTTATGCGTACTCATCACCAGTTGACCTTGTTTGAAATAAACCCAGTTATGTTTCCTTTTTGCAAGAAAGCACCGCATTTATATTAAATGACTTCCAACATCCTGGAAAACAGATCGTCGATGTGCCAGTGCATCGCAGGTGGCAACAATGAACTGGAAGAAATTGCGAAATTTAAGGTAGTTGTTAGCGGCAGGATCTAGTTTGAAGGTGGTGTAGGAATAGATGTTGGTTTTATGGACGGTAATGGGGCCTAGAGTTAGGAAAAAGGATGGAGAGGGTAAGAAGAGAGAGCACCAGCTACTGTATTGAGGGCGCCATGGTGCTGAGAAACTGGTGGGTGGTTTGCATCGGAAGGTTTCACACCCTCTGGTTCTGAAGAAGAAGAAAAATAATACCACAGGCCTGCAAAGTAAACTAACATATGGAATTAAGAAGCAATTTAACAGTACTTAGTGGGCAATCTCTGTGACAACCATCAAAATATTACTATGCTGTTAAGCAATTATTGCTGTGAATAAGCTCGGTACTAGTTGTACTAGTTGCATATTTTCTAATATGTGACGTTGGTAAGAAATTGCGTCCAGCAAAGTATAGCATCTTAATTATCATATTACCAAGACCTGAAGATATATGCAACCTTGAAGCAATAAGAGCTAGAGCCCTTGCCTATTTTTCTTAGAAATTGGATCAACGCTGTCGCGTACGGATTGATTTAGTAGTAATTCTTCTGTATTTTTTCATAGATATATAGGAATAGGGCAGTGTATATGTGGAGTGCACACAATCTTGTTTCACTTTTCTTTGCTGGAAGTAAGCCCTTTTAAGTACTTGGTCAGCAATCTCAAATCAATGATAAGATCGTAAGACTGGGCCTACTATATATTTTCAAAGTCAACTGCGCCACTAGTCAGATGTGTACTACAATACAGTTATATATTATCATGCTCAGCACGAGTTCACATTGTTTTAAAGCAACCCAGTCAAAAGTATGAGTGTTACTGTGTTAGTTCAAACATATTTGTAAACAACACTCGTTTATACGCTTTAGCTCTGATTTTATGCCATGAGTTAATACATTCATGAGTGGTTTTTTCTTCATGTAACCTGCACGGAGTGTTACTGAATATAACTGTTGGGGAACGTTGCAGAAAATTTAAAATTTTTCTACGGTTTCACCAAGATCCATCTATGAGTTCATCTAGCAACGAGTATTCAGATTAGATAGCATCTACATACCACTTTGTAGATCGCAACGGAAGCGTTCGAGTGAACGTGGATGAGGTAGTCGTACTCGCCGTGATCCAATTCACCGATGATCTAGTGCCGAACGGACGGCACCTCCGTGTTCAACACACGTACGGAAAGCGTGACGTCTCCTCCTTCTTGACCCAGCAAGGGGGAAGGAAAGGTTGATGAAGATCCAGCAGCACGACGGCGTGGTGGTGGATGCAGCAGAACTCCGGCAGGGCTTCGCTAAGCAACTACAGGAGGAGGAGGAGGTGTTGCAGGGAGGAGGGAGGCGCCAGGGCTTATGGGTGCGCTGCCCCCCTCCCCTCCCCCCCTTTATATAGGCCTCTTGGGGGGGGGGGCGCCGGCCCAGGGAGATCTAATCTCCCAAGGGGGCGGCGGCCAGGGAGGTTTCCCTCCCCCCCAAGCCATCTAGGAGGTGCCTTCCACCACTAGGACTCCTCCTAGATGGAACCCTAGGCGCATGGGCCCTTTGGGGCTGGTTCCCCTTGGCCCAAGCAGGCCAAGGCGCACCCCCTAAGGCCCATGTGGCCCACTGGGGCAGGTGGCCCCACCCGGTGGACCCCCGGGACCCCTCCGGTGGTCCCGGTACAATACCGATAACCCCGAAACTTGTCCCGATGGCCGAAACAGCACTTCCTATATATAATTCTTTACCTCCGGACCATTCCGAAACTCCTCGTGACGTCCGGGATCTCATCCGGGACTCCGAACAACATTCGGGTTACTGCACATACATATCTTCACAACCCTAGCGTCACCGAACCTTAAGTGTGTAGACCCTACGGGTTCGGGAGACATGTAGACATGACCGAGACGACTCTTGGGCAATAACCAACAGCGGGATCTGGATACCCATGTTGGCTCCCACATGCTCCACGATGATCTCATCGGATGAACCACGATGTCGAGGATTCAATTAATCCCGTATACGATTCCCTTTGTCAATCGGTATTTTACTTGCGCGAGATTCAATCGTCGGTATCCTAGTACCTCGTTCAATCTCGTTATCGGCAAGTCACTTTTCTCGTACCGTAATGCATGATCCCGTGATCAAACACTTTGATCACATTGAGCTCATTGTGATGATGCATTACCGAGAGGGCCCGGTGATACCTCTCCGTCAAGCGGAGTGACAAATCCCAGTCTCGATCCATGTCAACCCAACAGACACTTTCAGAGATACCCGTAGTATACCTTTATAGTCACCCAGTTACGTTGTGACGTTTGGCACACCCAAAGCACTCCTACGGTATCCGGGAGTTACACGATCTCATGGTCTAAGGAAAGGATACTTGACATTGGAAAACTCTAGCAAACGAACTATGCGATCTTATGCTATGTTTAGGATTGGGTCTTGTCCATCACATCATTCTCCTAATGATGTGATCCCATTATTGATGACATCCAATGTCCATAGTCAGGAAACCATGACTATCTGTCGATCAACGAGCTAGTCAACTAGAGGCTCACTAGGGACATATTGTTGTCTGTTATTCACACATGTATTACGATTTCCGGATAACACAATTATAGCACGAATAAAGACAATTATCATGAATAAGGAAATATAATAATAATGCTTTTATTATTGCCTCTAGGGCATATTTCCAACAATAACTTTATTATTTATTACATTTCTTAGGATGCTTTCTATCATGAAACTAGCGGTATTTCCTCCTCATTTGCGCGGCAAGATTTTCATTTGTCATTTTAAATTTGGAAACTATATTTTGGCATTTTAAATATTTCTTAACACTTCGTAAATATGTATTGTTGTAATTACCTAATTGTGTATGAGGAATTCATCAGCAAGGAGTGCCAAGAAATAGCCGTTTCCACACAAAAGGCTGAAATTTAAATGTTTTTATTAAAAGACATTCAGTTAAAACATATTATGTAAGAAGGCCTAAATTCATCCATACATACGCTTTAGGTATACTTGCAGGGTTAACAATTTTAAGCATGAATGTGTAGATTACCTATAAAATAGTTGGACAACTAAGTTTTGGAGAACTTATTGTGGAAGTACATAGTATGGTCGTCCCACGTTTATAGGAAGTGTGTAGTCGTTCTTGTCATTAAGGGAGTTTTCGGAGTCCCTCCGCTCCAGACTTAGCTCGCGGAGCTAGTGGAGCTGCAGGCTAAAATAGTGGAGTTGGAAAGTAGGTGCTCCGCAGATCCCGTAATTCCGTGGAGCCGGTGGAGAGCCGAACAGGGCCTGAGTAAGGGTACCCACTCGGAGCAGGATGCTTTATAATTGAGCTCGGATGATACTGCTGGCCCAAGTTAATGACAGAGAAACTACTGATTAAACAAGCTTATCTATGGGAGCACATCACCTTGTCGATGCTATGGAGGAACTTGAGGCCAAGACCACGATTAGTCA
The DNA here is from genome assembly GCA_032464435.1 of Aegilops umbellulata. Classification (NCBI taxonomy): domain Eukaryota; kingdom Viridiplantae; phylum Streptophyta; class Magnoliopsida; order Poales; family Poaceae; genus Aegilops; species Aegilops umbellulata. Next base: position 12,113,845 of record CP136054.1, read on the forward strand.
TCGCCTGATCAATATCTGTGAGGAACTTGAGCCGCTACCCGTACTTGGCGACAGACATGTTGCTCTCCTTAAGCATGCGGTACTTGCCGCTAGGACGGATGGTGTGTGTGGTGTTATTGTTGAGGAAGTACCGGCGGAGGCGATTCCATGCCGACAAGGCAGTGCCATCATAGGACATCACAAGTCTAGAAGACCATCGTCAATCATGGTGTAGATCCACAACATGATCCTGATGTCGGTACGCACCCACTCGGGGTCATCAATTTCAAGTTCAGATGTCTCATTAATGTGGTTGACTGCATCGGAGGTGGTGAGGACGAACCAGAAGAAATGCGCCATTTATGGTGGTTCTTGACACATGGGTTGAGTTTGAAGGTGAAGTAGGACTAGATGTTGGTATTATGGATGGCAATGGGGCATGAAGCTGGTAAGACTAGTCATAGTGGAGAGTAACTTACAATAGTAACATACACGCTATCCTAGATTATGTTACTACCTTCATAGTGGGTAGTAACATATGTTTAGTGTCATGCAAAGCTTCATTTATTAGTAATAGACTCATTTTGTCTTGGTATGTGAGTAACTAGCTAAGATACTCAATTTACCTCTCTCCTCATTAACTGATTGCCACGTAGGCAAATTTGCTGACTTGGACCTGATGTTACTCTTGAAGTTACTCCCACTGTGGCCAGTCTAAAAGGGATTGAGAGGTAAGAAGAGGGAGTAGAAGCAATAGTGGCGACGGGCACCATGGCATCGACAGAGAAACAGGGAGAGGTCTTGGGGGTTTGCGCCATAAGGGAGGTGGTGCTGGAATTGGTCTAGGTGTTTCTCACTGGTGCGTTACCAAGCTGAATTATGTAATCTGTATTGTTTGCCTGAAGGTTTACAATTGTCGATGTACACAATATATAGAATAGGTTCACAGAGAGAGGCCTAACTAACTTCAACATACGGGAGGCGAGCGCAGGTGCACGTATGGCGACAAGTGGATAGAGCTCATATCCTAATCTCCATGGGCTCTGGTACAACACGGTTGAGTTACAACAGTACATACATATGGCGCATACATGTTTAACAATATTGATTTGAATTCATGTACAAGGGGTAACAAATGGCAAAGATTAACAATACCATTAGACTGCCCGTAATAGGAGTATCACAGTATCATGCACGACAACTAAGCAATTTTGGTGAGGTGACATAGAATTAAAAGAAGAAAGAGAGAGTTCAGTATCATATGATGATACTGTACTGTAATAAATGATATGCTAATATGTGTCATGCATGACAATAAATAAGATAATATCTAAGATACTAATACATAATATTATGCATTATAGAGGTAATAGCATAGAATAGTATCATATGCATGATACAAACTTTTGATACTACTCATTACGGACAGCCTTAGCCACACAAATGTATGAGTCACTTTGCTATAAATTATCCTTCTGACGTCAACGTGCACGCATTATTGCAGTTCACTTGCGTACAGTTTTGGACCAAAATTATTGGTGCACAAGGTATATACTACATCAAAGTCAACCACAGTTAATTAAGTGATACGAATAAGTACTAGCTAGTTTTTTTTTCTTTTTTGCGAGGTGGAGTACTAGCTAGCAAGCTAGGGTCGTCCTTGTGTTGGCTCCCTATAAATAGCATCCTACTCCCTCATATGGACATGTACCAGTTAAGCAGCTAGCTAGCTCATCTTCATCGCATCTGTTCTTGCTCCATTCTCCACTAGAACCACCAAATTCATCAATTAATGGCTTCATCTCTGAAGGTGGCCACCATTGTCTCTGTTTGCGTCGTGCTCGTCCTCAACATGGGTCACCCGGCGGCAGCCACAGAATGCGAAGATTGCCTGGGCGCCTGTGTTGCAATTTGCATCGCCTACACTGAAACGACGTGCAGTGGCATCTGCACCGTCATAACTCCTGCATGCCAGGCATGTAAGGACGCGGCCTTAATTGAGTGCGGTGTAACATGCTATGGCGGTTGTACCCTCTTCTGCTAAACCGGCCGGTTGTGCCCTGTTGCTTGTTGTAAGCTAGGTGCATGTGTGTGTTCGTTGTTGCCATTATAAGTCAATGTAAATAAGCGAACTAATGCCGTTGTTGTGTGCATGTGGCGAAAGTTCCTTTGTTTTATTGTTCCCCCTCGTTTCAACCATCAGTAAATATACTTGTGTGCAAGTTGTGTATATTTTGTGCTTCTTCGTACATAGCATGTGTCTAACACGTTGTCATACTTAAACAATAGGGATATATAGCCTTATCAGGAGAACGCAGTCCCAAAGTATGTAGTTTCGCTTCCCTCATGGTAGGGTTTCAAATTTATCTCAGCGCCTCATGGCGGCTTAAAGATTGCATCTATTTCCCTCACAACTTGTCTTCTTGAAGCATAAAACTCCATCCTGAATTTTGTATGATTTTTCTTCTTCACAGGAAATACTTGTTTCCTTTGCAATCTTTGATCGTTCATGAATTATTCCAACTAGTTTCATGCAAGACTAGTTTAAGACCATGGACGGATTAATGTTAAGTGGTAGCTTATTATATTGATGCCAACTCCATTATATGAACCCCCTCTATTTCTAGATATGTCTTTGTAGAGATTTCAATATGGGACTACATACATAGCAAAATGAGTGAATCTACACTCTAAACCATGTCTATATATATCCGTATGTAGTCTATATTAAAATTCCTGAAAAGACCTATATTTAGGAATAGAGAGAGTAGAAAGGTTCACACCATGGGCCCGCAAAGTAAACCAATATATGGAATTAAGCATGCAATTTAGGAATTCTCCGTGTGTCGTCTCCGTGGTAGCCACCGTAATATTGCAAGCGCGATTTTCTAAGGCTAAGGAATCATTACTTTGAACAAGTTTCTCGGTGCTAGTTGCATGTAGTCTAATACATAGTGGCATTCATGAGGAATTGCGCCGATCAATGGACAACATCTCAGTTAGCATATTACTCCCTCGGTCTGAAAATACTTGTAAAACATAAACAAAAATAATTTGTAACTAAAAGTAAAATACATCTAGATACATTCATTTCAACTACAATATTACTGGACCGCTCATTGATATGGTCTAATCTAAGAAGAACTACTAGTATTACAAGTACTTATTTCGCAGCTACGCACGCCCTGCTTCATCGAGCAGGTTTACATTCGCGGGGTGGCTATTAAAATGAGCGGTCCTGATGCGCCCCAGTCGCAGTTGCTGATGTGCACGGGTCAGCCGCTACGTACCGTCTTGCGTGTAAAGAGTGACCACTGACACAGATCGGTCCAGGACGTCATTACTGTCTCCAATAAACGGCCGTCCGCTATATCCGCTATGCACGTGGGTCCGCCACCACCCAGACGGCCTAAATATAAGGATCTTAGAAAACCTATACAGCTGAAAATACCTTATGCAGCCCATTTCCCTAAGGAAACGAGCGCCCAGCGATTCCGAGAGCATGTGAGCTCGTCCGCGCTTGTGAATTTTCTGTCAGTTGTGCCACTAGTCAGATATGTATATACTAGAACACAATCGAATTGCAACTATATGTGTGTACGGTTCACCTTGTTTTGAAGCAACCCAGTCATCAGTATGATCGAGTGTTCACATGCTTATACATTTAGCTATGATTCTCTGTCAAAGAATTATTGCATTCACGAGTGCTCTTATTGCTTGTGTGTAATCCACCCGGTGTGTTAGTTGATGTAACTTCATCAAATATGCGTCTATAATTAAAGGGAGCACATATCCTTCAACTATAGGTCAGTTGATTTTTGTAGCCTACTGTTTATCTTGTTCCCCCGCCCTTCTCCTCTTCTTAGACTCGCCACCAATCGCCTGCCGCAGCCGGCGGTGCTTCCGCGTGTGACTCACTACCCTGCTCAAGCCGCCACCTCTGACATCCCCACCCCCTCCCCACCACACACACACAAGCCTGTCAAGCCCTTTTCCTCTTCTCCGTCGGTGATAGTGTCGCCAGTCACGTCGTCCCGATCACCTGCTCGGTGTTGCGATGTGTTGCTTTACTAAGTTATAGCAATTTCTGTCGTTACATATTTCAGTTTGTCAAAACATTTCATACATTTCTATGATTTTTTGCTGTCATAGAAATGAGAAAAGCAACAAGGACAGAAGACCGATGTCCCTTTGCAGGATTGCATGGAGGTAACAGAGATCCATTTTCTTGAAAACAGGGGACTCTCAGAACTTACACTAGTGCGTACTATGCCGTAAGAGCATCTACAATCGCCATTTGCAAATGTGACTCCCTATACATCCGTGGACGCTTCAGCGGACAGCGACGGGTCACCCATTATTTCTCCGTGTCCATAGTCGTCCCCCTCAAATCCGGCCCCTCAAATTCATGGTACCCATGCAATGTGATCAACGTTTAAGGTAGAAACATCCCGTGGATATGAGGAAGGAAGCGGTAGCCATCACCAAGTTTTCTACCAAATTTTAAACTGGCGAAGATTGATAGACAAGCCAATGTGGTGGCTCAAATAGCAAAGTTTAGTTTTGATCTGTAATAGTTTTCCGCTCTGCGTGGCGAATGTTGGAAGGAATGATTATATTGAACTATTTTAAGTTCTAGTATATGGGCAGGTAAGAAAAACAACTTGAGCATAGCACTAGCAAACACTAGGGGATAGCAAGTTTCATACAATCGGGACACACAATTCCCATCATCGCCTAGATACGATAAGCCTAATGATAGATAAATTCTTGGGCGAAGGTATCGGCGGCCGGAGGGGAGTCGTCGTCGTTGCTCGCCATGTCACTGGCATACAACAACAAGGAGGAGATGATCACGACTAGATGTCGGGCGGCACGGACCTGCTCCTCTACAAGTCAAGTGGCTTTTGCCCGGGCGGCCACCCTCTTGCAGCGGTGGTGCCGGGCATCCATTTCCACCGAGTTCATTGACGAGAGGATGACGTAGTAGAGAACTCCTTTGAGTCGGCCGGGGTGGAACTGCAGGACCCACAGCCGATGTGGGAGGAAACGGCTATCTAGCAGGACGACTACCTCTCACGGCGAGCTGCTCGCGCCTCTGATTCGTACGTCCTCCTCCGCGGGCTTGGCGGTGCGAGAACGAGCACCCAACGCCGGCTAGAAGGAGCAGGGCCAATAGTGGTAGGGGAGATCCATTGAGGGTGACAGATCTAGGCCAGTGAGGACAGGGGCAGGTCGGCGCGGTCGGCTGCATTGCCTCGCTGGGCTACTAGGGACATTGCAGAGCTCGAGCTCCCACCCCTGTCCATCCGCGATGGGCGAAGCGCAACACGAAAGGCGAGGTCCTCATTGTCCCAATCCGACTGTCACAAGGCGTCCCAGTCGATGGGACCCCCCTCGTTGCCAGATTCGCCGCCAAAATGGCAGCTAGAACCTGCCATAGTTGCCTGGAAAGGGGAAGCTACAAGGATGGGAGCGACCGGGAGTAGAGTGGGCCAAGAGTAAGCTATGTTTGCGCCCCGATGGGGATGGGGTGGTCCATCGTGTGCCGGTCTGACGTGGCGGCCGCGTCCGGTCCGCCCATATCCGCCCTAAATATGAGTTGCATTAATTCGGGGATGCTGGTCAGCCTGGCTGTTTGGGCAAATTATGTGGGATCCGGTTGCGTGGCCATTTGCAGCTCGAATAGCGACCAGCTGTCAGCATAGACTTTTGGGACGGTCTGAGCGCTCCCGTTGCACGTGCTCTAAGTCTGGGGCATGGGAAGCTTCGGCCGACTGGCCGATGTCTAGGCTGGGCTTGTGACTCTCAGCACAAAAGCCCCCAAAATCCCATGACACCTTATTTTTGGGATTTTATATGATAACTATGCATGATAATATCAATTAATCAGAAAATAATTTATTTATTACTTTTAAATACAAATATAACTGTTTTGTGCCCAAGGGAGGTGGGGTCAGACCCTGGCCTCGGCATTCTAATCCGGTTCTGGCAGGCCCGACCATTTTAATATATTTATTTATTTATTCCGTGACTAAGCCGTTTTAAGTACTTGGTCAGCAATCTCTAACCAATGATAAGATCACAAGACAAGGCCTAGTGGCCTACTATCTATTTTCATAGTCAACTGTGCCGCTAGTCAAACTACTCCAATCCAGTTATATTGATGCGTGCTCATCACCAGTTCACCATGTTTTAAAGCAACCTTCTTTTTTGCGGAAAAGTTCCGTCTTTCTATTAAAAGACTTCCAACATTCCGGAAAAAATATCGTTGATGTGGTTAAGAAGCAATTAAACAGTACTTCGTGGACAATCTCCATGACAACCGTCCAAATATTGCTACTAGTTTTCTAATGCAAAGGAGTTGTTGCTTTCAATAAGCTCGGTACTAGTTGCATTGTTGTCTAATAGTACTATGTGACGTTGGTAAGAAATTACGTCCAGCAAAGGATAACATCTTAACTAGCATTAAGAGCTAGAGACTTGCCTATTTTTTCCTAGAAACCGGGACAACACTGTCGCGTACGGATTGATTAAGTAGTAATTATTCTGTATTTCTTCATTGATATATAGGAATGGATCAGTGTATATGTGGAGTGCACACAATCCCTTGCTGGAACTAGGCCGTTTTCAGTACTTGGTCAGCAATATCAAACCAATGATAAGAACTCAAGACTGGGCATTCTCTATAACACTAAGCTCCCTAGATTTAATGAGCCTGCATTCAATTGAGGTATCCAATTAAAATTGGGTCATCTGATTTTGACCGAGCAAACCATTTCTCAAAGCTCCATGGTTCTATTCTTTTATACTATACACTATGTTTTCTAATTATTAAGGCCTCACAATTAATTGAGTTATTCAATTTAGAATCGGGTCATCCCATTTGGACCGGGTCAACAATTTCTCAAGCTCTCTCATTCAATTCTTTTTATTCACCATGTTCCAAAATTTTGAAGCTCTTCCATTCAATTGACGTATTCAATTTTGATTTGATTTATGAATTTGACTGGACCAACGATTTTTCAAGTCAATAAACAGCAACCGACCTATATTAACATATCAATCCCCCGCACCCTCCCACCACATACAGAAAAGAAGTGTCGCCATGTGATATTGTATAGCATCAATATGGTACATGCAACCATCGACACACAAATTTCCACACATAAATATAAGTTGGTTATCCAATAACATGGAATCACACCACGAAAGGCCCACCAAATCACAGCATTATAAATCAAAATAAAACACACTCTATCATCTCCCCCACCCGCCAAACTTAATTTTACATCAGCTATAATATATAGGGGGTATTAGTTTTTTAGTAAGACAAATTTCTTTAACTTTGACCAAGTTTAGAGCAAAAATATCGACATCCACAATATTAAACAAAAAATATGGTAATTCATTTCATGGTGAATCTGAAAATACCGGTTTTATATTATGGATTTTGATATACTTCTTTACATATTTGATCAAACTTATAAGGTTTGACTTTTTTCAAAAAAAATACACTGTATATTTTGAAACGACGTGATTGTTTAAAAATAACACGAACGGTGCAGCAAAGCACGCACAACCCTTCTAGTAGCATCTATTTTCAAAGCCAATTGTGCCGCTAGTCATATGTGTCCTACAATTCAGTTATATGTATCATGATCATCAATAGTTCACCTTGTTTTAAAGCAACCCAGACATTAGTATGAGTGTTAGTTCAAACATATTTGTCAATGTACACTTGTTTATGCATTTTAGCTATGATTTTCTGCCCGTGAATTAATGCACCGAGTGGTTTTTCTTTTATTTTCTTTTTTGCTCATGCAACTAGCAGGGAGTGTTAGTTAATATAACTTTATAAAATGCGAATATAATTGAATATTTCAGTTTTCCACAGGATTTTTTTTACATTTCTAAGGATACTCGCCATCATGCAAAATATATAGCGTTGTTGTCTGCTCTTTTCGGGGGCAATATTTTTATTGATAATTATATACTTTGAAAGCATATTTTGGTATTATTAAATATTTGTTTTTGCTTTGAAAATATATATTGCTATAGTCACCTATTTTTTTATGAGGAATTCGTCGGCAAGGAGTGCCAAGAAATAGTCGGTTGTACTAAAAGCTGAACTTTTAAATGTTTTTCATAAAAAAGAACATTCATTTCGAACATATTATTGAAGAATGCCTAAATTGATCCTATGCATGCAGTAAGAACACCTGTGGTGTTATATTTATTAAGTATGTAGATGTAGATTATAGGATAATTGGACAACTAAGTTTTTGGGAGAATTTACTATGGAAATACACAGTATGATCTTCATATGGTTATACGAAGTGTGTATAGCCCTTTTTACCTGTGAGTAAGGGTGCTCAGTCGAATCAGAATGCTTTACGGTCGAACGCGGGCTACCGATAGGAGTTGATGACTGGGAAATCTTCGATTAAACAAGGTGATACATGAGCACCCATAATCTTGTGGGTGTCATGGAGGGAACTAGAGGAAGAGATTCCGATCAAGTCGTGGCTTCATCAACTTCAGCAAGGGAGTCAGCAAGGAACTTGGATTATCATGCATACTCAGCGACCGACATGGTGCCATGCATGAGCATGCGGTACTTCCTGTTAAGATGAATGGCGTGGGTGGCATTTTTGTTGAGGAAGTAATGCTGACAAGATAGTGCCGTCGGAGGACATCGCAAGGTCCAGTAGACTACCGCCAGTCGTGGTGTAGATCCACCCGAAGATCCTGATGTCGGTAGGTCGCAACTCGGGATCGTCGATGTCAAGTTCAAACGTCATGTTAATGTGGTCGAGTACAACGCCACAATACAGGTGGAGAGGACGAACAACAAGAAATTTGAAATTTATGATAGTTGTTGGTAGGTGGGTCGGGTTTGAAAGGGATTTAAGAGTGGATGTTGGTATTATGCACAGCAATGGGGGGAGGCTGAAGTTTGAAAAAATAATTGGATGGGTAAGAAGAGAGAGTTGAAGCAGTGGTGATAATGGGCACCATGGCGCCGACAGAGAAACTAGAAGAGGTATGCGAGGTTTGCACCGAAAGGGGGGTGGCGCTAGAATTGGTATGGGTACGGTGTTGCTCAATAGCGAGCAGATGGCTCTGATTACAAAACTGAATTATATAATGCTTGCGTCAAGGTTTACAAGTGTTGATGTACAACACATCAGAGAATGAATAGAGAGAGTGCCCTAACTAACTGGAACATATGGAAAGGCGCGCACAGGTGCACGAGAGATCTTAGATCCTAACATCTAAGGACTATGGTACAACACGAGCTTTGCTACACCTACGGGGGCTTACGTGGGGAGGGGACCACGTAATGATTTGTCAATTTCTAATTGGTCATTAGTGGGGGCGTGAGGCCCATCCTGAAATTCGGTGGGGGGAGGGGGGTTGATTAGTTCAGAATGAAGTTAGTAGTTCTAGCATGTTTGGTAGTACGGGTAGGGGGGTTGATTAGTTCAGAATGAAGTTACGTAGGACATTACGTAGTTCTAGCATGTTTGGTAGTACGGGTACAACGGTACATACAGATGATGCATTGTTTTGACAATATTAAATTGAAATCATGTACTACGAGGTTTAGCAAATGGCAAAGACTAACAATACACAATCCGCGCAAACGTGCTGGTCACTTTGCTGTATATAATCCTTCTCATGTCAAAGTGCAAGCATTCAATCATTGGTGCACAAGGTATATACTATATTGAAATCAACAACAGTTAAATTAAACAGTACGGATCGCACTCAAAAAATATTTAAGCGATACAGAGCAGTAAATTAGCTACTTCTCTATTTTTTGCGAGGTGGAGATGGGGAGCTAGTACTGGGTAATCCTCACGTTGGCTGCCTATAAATAGCATCCTCCTCCATCATATGGGAATGCACCAGTTAAGCTGCTAGCTACCTCATCTCCATCCATCGCAGTTGTTCTTCATCAATCCTTCACTAGAACCACCCACCCAATTCATCAATGGCTTCATCTCTGAAGGTGGCCACTGCCATCGTCGTGGCCGTATGCGTCCTGCTTGTGTTGAACATGGGCCAGCCTGTGGCAGCCACAGAATGCAAAGATTGTCTCGCCGACTGTGTTGACGTTTGCGTCGACTACTCTGACACTGCATGCAGTGGCATCTGCACCGCCAAACCTCCTGCATGCCAGTCATGCAAGTACACGTCCTTCCTTACATGCGGTGGCACATGCTACGGCGCATGTGCCCACTTCTGCTAAAGCCTACAGTCGCTGTAAGCTGCCTGAGTGTGTTGGAATCTCTTTGTTGCTAAGCCATGTAAATAAGTGAACAAATGCTATTGCTCTATACATATGACAAATGTTCCTTCGTTCTTTTGTTGCTCTTCGTTTTATTGTTCCCCTTTGTTTCAACCATCAGTAAATATATATGTATGTGTGCAAGTCATGTATATATGCTTTGTGCTTCTTTCTATCATGTGTCTGACATGCTCATATTGTGCTTATATAATAGGGATAAATCCTTATCTTGAGAACACGGTTACAAAATACGTAGTTCAGCTCCCTCATGCTAGGGGTCTACCTTTTTCTCAGCGGCTCATCTGACGGCGTAGAGCTCGCATCTAATTTCTTCACAACTTATCTTCTTCTGGGCTAAAATTTCAGGTATCATGCACAATGAGAAAAATAGCGTGCCATGAAAAGATAGTGTGGCCCATAAAATATTCTATTAGTGTGTTATATCACGCTATAGTGTGCTATTAGCAACACAATGTAGACTGAGGTTTTTTGGCGAGGCATTGCTCTGAACACTACTGATCATGCAACACTGTGTCAATTACATGTAGAAGGTTTCACACCCTTTGGCTCAGAATAAGAAAAAATAAATACTGTAGGCCTGCAAAGTAAACCAATATATGTGGAACTAATTGAGCATGCAATTTAGGGATACTTTTTGGCACTCTCCGCGGCAGCCACAGATACATTGCTAGCTCATTTTCTAATGATCCAAAATCATTACTTTCGACGAGTTTCTCAGTGGGAGTTGCATGTAAGAAGTAACGTTCATGAGGAATTGTGTCTATCCAAGAATAACATCTTAATTAGCATATTACTAATTAAGACCTATAGATATAGACCATCTTTAAGCATTGTTAGGTGCTACAAATCCATCCATGATAGATCCTTCTTCCTTCCACTCTGCCTCCATGGATTTTGGCTTTGGCTTTGGGGCTGGTTCGTCTGAAATGCTCCTAAACTTACAGCTCTAACATATTTTTCTCAGAAACTGGACCAATGTTTTCACGTACTGATGAATTTAGCAATAGTTGTGCTGCATGTAGCTCATTGATATATAGGAATATGGTTGTGTATAAGTGGAGTACTTCGCTGATCCCAGCAAGTAAGTAACCATCTCTTACACGCGATAATAATTTCTTCTATAACAAGTAGTTTAATATCATTCACAAATTAATGTCAAATGGTAGTAGCTTATTCTATGAATGTAAAACTCCATTCACCAATCATTCACTATCATCACAAATCACAGAAGGTTCCACACCTTCTGGCTAGAAGAAGACGAACACTAATACTATATAATAGGTCTACAAAGTAAACCAATGTATGGAATCAAACATGCAATTTAGGAATACCTAGTGAGCAATCTCCGTGACAACCACCAAACTGTTGCTAGCAAGTTTTCTAATACCAAGGAATCATTACTTTGAGGGAGTCTTTCAATGCTAGCTGCATGTTATCTAACAAGTAGTGATGTTCATGCGAACCAACCTATGGTTGGATAGTTAGAGGGACTGTGGTATCCCCAGCCCGCCAGGGTTCAAATTCTGGTGCTCGCATTTATTCCTGAATTTATTGCGGGATTTCTGGCGATGAGCATTCAGTGGGAGGAGACATTCCCGTCGATGACGAGGCGCCTACGGTGACTTCGTAAATCTCAAGATGATATGCCGGTTCAGTCTTTCGGAGGTGCTCATAGGGGTAGGGTGTGCGTGTATGTGTTCATAGGGGTGAGTGTATGCGCGTGCATATGAGCACTTGTGTCTGTACTAATGTTCAAAAAAGAAAAATAGTGATGTTCATAAGGAATTGCGTCCATCAAAGGATGACATCTTAATTAGCATATGACTAACTAAGACCTACAGATGTATACCACGTTGAAGCATAATTGCTACAACAAATCCATGCATGATACTCCCTCTACTTCTAAATATAAGTCTTTTTAGAGATTTCAATGGAGACTACATACAAAAAAAATCAGTAAATCTACACTCTAAAATACTTTTATATACACCGTATGTAGTTCGTATTGAAATCTCTAAAAGGACTTATATTTAGGAATGGAGTGAGTAGATCATATTTCCTTCTGCTCTGCCTCTTCTCTATCACCCTTAGAAAAGCATTCATGGATTGGCTTTTCCTTAGAGGCCAGTTCATCGGAACAGTCCCTAAAGCTAGAGCCCGGCCTAGTTTATGGACGGTAATAAGCGAACGAATATCGTTCCATTATTGTGTGGGTACTATGGCAAATGTTCCTTCGTTTTCAATGTTTCCCTTCATTTCAACCATCATCTTTTTTTTTGACTATATTCAACCATCATCTTTCAATATACATGTGTGCAAGTGGCGTGTGCTTTGTGCTTCTTTGTATATATCCTGTGTTTTTTCCGACGTCATGTCGTCATACTTAACTATAGGGATACATGCATCTTTATCTGGACAACACTTGAAAATATATAGTTTCGATTCCCACACGCTAGGGTTTCACATCTCCATGGCGGTGAGTTGCAGCCTTGCTGAACGAGATTGGAAGGCGTCGTTGGAGCACAAATCTAGTCACGACATTTGACATGGAGCTCGCGCGGCGGCGCTCGAGGAGCAACGGACGCGGTGCTTAGGGGATCATTGACTGGGGTGTATTTCTTTCCAGGTGCATAGTGGGCCTCATGTTCGGCAACAGGACGTGAATTCGAGGGCCTAGCTAATGAAAATCACTAGTATATGCCCTTGACGTGAAATGCTTTTAGTTCCTTCGGTTTAAAAAAATCTAGGAAAGCACCGAAGCACAGCTCGGGCTAAATCAATACACTTCGCTGGACATTTCGACAAACTCTGAATTTTAATCACTGAAAATGAAGCATCAAAGGATAGAAACACAACTTGTGAATAAGTGCCACCAACTGGGTACTGATGCTGATGGCAAGGCATTAAAGGCCTAGTTTATGGACGGTAATGGGGCCTAGAGTTAGGAAAAAGGATTGAGAGAGTAAGAAGAGAGAGCACCAGCTACTGTATTGAGGGCACCCTGGTGCTCAGAAACTGGTGGGTGGTTTGCATCGGATCTGAAGAAGAAGAAAAATAATACCACCTGCCTGCAAATTAAACTAACATATGGAATTAAGAAGCAATTTAACAATACTCAGTGGGCAATCTCCGTGACAACCATCAAAATATTGCTGTGCTGTTAAGCAATTATTTCTTTGAATAAGCTCGGTACTAGTTATAATAGTTGCATGTGTGTCTAATATGTGACGTTGGTAAGAAATTGCGTCCAACAAAGTATAGCATCTTACTTATCATATTAATTACCAAGACCTGAAGATATATACAACTTTGAAGCCTTAAGAGCTAGAGCCCTTGCCTATTTTTTCTTAGAAATTGGACCAACGCTGTCGCGTACGGATTAATTTAGTAGTAGTTCTTGTCTATCTTTTCATTGATATATAGAAATAGGGCAGTGTATATATGGAGTGCCCACAATCTTGTTTCACTTTCCTTTGCTGGAAGTAAGCTTTTTTAAGTACTTGGTCAGCAATCTCAAATCAATGATAAGATCGTAAGACTGGGACTACTATATATTTTCAAAGTCAACTGTGCTGCGAGTCAGATGTGTACCACAATACGGTTATATATATCGTGCTCAGCACGAGTTCACCTTGTTTTAAAGCAACCCCATCAAAAGTATGAGTGTTACTGTGTTAGCTCAAACATATTTGTCAAAGAACACTCGTTTATACGCTTTAGCTCTGATTTTATGCCCATGAGTTAATATATTAATGAGTGGTTTTTTCTTCATGTAACTGGCACGGAGTGTTACTGAATATAACTTTATTATTTATTACATTTGTTAGGATGCTTTCTATCATGAAACTAGCGGTATTTCCTCCTCATTTGCGCGGCAAGATTTTCATTTGTCATTTTAAATTTGGAAACTATATTTTGGCATTTTAAATATTTCTTAACACTTGGTAAATATGTATTGTTGTAATTACCTAATTGTGTATGAGGAATTCATCAGCAAGGAGTGCCAAGAAATAGCCGTTTCCACACAAAAGGCTGAAATTTAAATGTTTTTATTAAAAGACATTCAGTTAAAACATATTATGTAAGAAGGCCTAAATTCATCCATACATACGCTTTAGGTATACTTGCAGGGTTAACAATTTTAAGCATGAATGTGTAGATTACCTATAAAATAGTTGGACAACTAAGTTTTGGAGAACTTATTGTGGAAGTACATAGTATGGTCGTCCCATGTTTATACGAAGTGTGTAGTCGTTCTTGTCATTAAGGGAGTTTTCGGAGTCCCTCCGCTCTAGACTTAGCTCACGGAGCTAGTGGAGCTGCGGGCTAAAATAGTGGAGTTGGAAAGTAGGTGCTCCGCAGATCCCGTAATTCCGTGGAGCCGGTGGAGAGCCGAACAGGGCCTGAGTAAGGGTACCCACTCGGAGCAGGATGCTTTATAGTTGAGCTCGGATGATACTGCTGGCCCAAGTTAATGACAGAGAAACTACTGATTAAACAAGCTTATCTATGGGAGCACATCACCTTGTCGATGCTATGGAGGAACTTGAGGCCAAGACCACGATTAGTCATCGCCTGATCAATATCTGCGAGGAACTTGAGCCGCTACCCGTACTTGGCGACAGACATGTTGCTCTCCTTAAGCATGCGGTACTTGCCGCCAGGACGGATGGTGTGTGTGCTGTTATTGTTGAGGAAGTACCGGCGGAGGCGATTCCGTGCCGACAAGGCAGTGCCGTCATAGGACATCACAAGTCTAGAAGACCATCGTCAATCATGGTGTAGATCCACAACATGATCCTCATGTCGGTACGCTGCCACTCGGGGTCATCAATTTCAAGTTCAGATGTCTCATTAATGTGGTTGAGTGCATCGGAGGTGGTGAGGACGAACCAGAAGAAATGCGCCATTTATGGTGGTTCTTGACACATGGGTTGAGTTTGAAGGTGAAGTAGGACTAGATGTTGGTATTATGGACGGCAATGGGGCATGAAGCTGGTAAGACTAGTCACAGTGGAGAGTAACTTACAATAGTAACATACACGCTATCCTAGATTATGTTACTACCTCCTTAGTGGGTAGTAACATATGTATAGTGTCATGCAGAGCTTCATTTATTAGTAATAGGCTCATTTTGTCTTGGTATGTGAGTAACTAGCTAAGTTACTCAATTTACCTCTCTCCTCATTAACTGATTGCCACGTAGGCAAATTTGCTGACTTGGACCCGATGTTACTCTTGAAGTTACTCCCACTGTGGCCAGTCTAAAAGGGATTGAGAGGTAAGAAGAGGGAGTAGAAGCTCTGCACGTCAAAGTGCACGCATTATTGCAGTTCACTTGCGTACAGTTTAGGACAAAAATTGTTGGTGCACAAGGTATATACTATATCAAAGTCAACCACAGTTAATTAAGTGATACGAATAAGTACTAGCTAGTTTTTTTTCTTTTTGCGAGGTGGAGTACTAGCTAGCAAGCTAGGGTCGTCCTTGTGTTGGCTCCCTATAAATAGCATCCTACTCCCTCATATGGACATGTACCAGTTAAGCAGCTAGCTAGCTCATCTTCATCGCATCTGTTCTTGCTCCATTCTCCACTAGAACCACCCAATTCATCAATTAATGGCTTCATCTCTGAAGGTGGCCACCATCGTCGCTGTTTGCGTCATGCTCGTCCTCAACATGGGTCACCCGGCGGCAGCCACAGAATGCGAAGATTGCCTGGGCGCCTGTGTTGCAATTTGCATCGCCTACACTGAAACGACGTGCAGTGGCATCTGCACCGTCATAACTCCTGCATGCCAGGCATGTAAGGACGCGGCCTTAATTGAGTGCGGTGTAACATGCTATGGCGGTTGTACCCTCTTCTGCTAAACCGGCCGGCTGTGCCCTGTTGCTCGTTGTAAGCTAGGTGCATGTGTGTGTTCGCTGTTGCCATTATAAGCCAATGTAAATAAGCGAACTAATGCCGTTGCTGTGTGCATGTGGCAAAAGTTCCTTTGTTTTATTGTTCCCCCTCGTTTCAACCATCAGTAAATATACTTGTGTGCAAGTTGTGTATATTTTGAGCTTCTTCGTACATAGCATGTGTCTAACACGTTGTCATACTTAAACAATAGGGATATATATCCTTATCAGGAGAACGCAGTTCCAAAGTATGTAGTTTCGCTTCCCTCATGAACGTTAGCATATTACTCCCTCGGTCTGAAAATACTTGTAAAACATAAACAAAAATAATTTGTAACTAAAAGTAAAATACATCTAGATACATTCATTTCAACTACAATATTACTGGACCGCTCATTGATATGGTCTAATCTAAGAAGAACTACTAGTATTACAAGTACTTATTTCGTAGCTACGCACGCCCTGCTTCATCGAGCAGGTTTACATTCGCGGGGTGGCTATTAAAATGAGCGGTCCTGATGCGCTCCAATCGCAGTTGTTGATGTGCACGGGTCAGCCGCTACGTAGCGTCTTGCGTGTAAAGAGTGACCACTGACACAGATCGGTCCAGGACGTCATCACTATCTCCAGTAAACGGCCGTCCGCTATATCCGCTATGCACGTGGGTCCGCCACCACCCAGACGTCTAAATATAAGGATCTTAGAAAACCTATACAGCTGAAAATACCTGATGCAGCCCATTTCCCTAAGGAAACGAGCGCCCAGCGATTCCGAGAGCATGTGAGCTCGTCCGCGCTTGTGAATTTTCTGTCAGTTGTGCCACTAGTCAGATATGTATATACTAGAACACAATCGAATTGCAACTATATGTGTGTACGGTTCACCTTGTTTTAAAGCAACCCAGTCATCAGTATGATCGAGTGTTCACATGCTTATACATTTAGCTATGATTCTCTGTCAAAGAATTATTGCATCCACGAGTGCTCTTATTGCTTGTGTGTAATCCACCCGGTGTGTTAGTTGATGTAACTTCATCAAATATGCGTCTATAATTAAAGGGAGCACATATCCTTCAACTATGGGTCAGTTGATTTTTGTAGCCTACTGTTTATCTTGTTCCCCCGCCCTTCTCCTCTTCTTAGACTCGCCACCAATCGCCTGCCGCAGCCGGCGGTGCTTCCGCGTGTGCCTCACTATCCTGCTCAAGCCGCCAACTCTGACATCCCCACCCCCTCCCCACCACACACACACAAGCCTGTCAAGCCCTTTTCCTCTTCTCCGTCGGTGATAGTGTCGCCAGTCACGTCGTCCCGGTCACCTGCTCGGTGTTGCGATGTGTTGCTTTACTAAGTTATAGCAATTTCTGTCGTTACATATTTCAGTTTGTCAAAACATTTCATACATTTCTATGATTTTTTGCTGTCATAGAAATGAGAAAAGCAACAAGGACAGAAGACCGATGTCCCTTTGCAGGATTGCATGGAGGTAACAGAGATCCATTTTCTTGAAAACAGGGGACTCTCAGAACTTACACTAGTGCGTACTATGCCGTAAGAGCATCTACAATCGCCATTTGCAAATGTGACTCCCTATACATCCGTGGACGCTTCAGCGGACAGCGACGGGTCACCCATTATTTCTCCGTGTCCATAGTCGTCCCCCTCAATTCCGGCCCCTCAAATTCATGGTACCCATGCAATGTGATCAACGTTTAAGGTAGAAACATCCCGTGGATATGAGGAAGGAAGCGGTAGCCATCACCAAGTTTCTACCAAATTTTAAACTGGTGAAGATTGATAGACAAGCCAATGTGGTGGCTCAAATTGAACTATTTTAAGTTTTAGTATATGGGCAGGTAAGAAAAACAACTTGAGCATAGCACTAGCAAACACTAGGGGATAGCAAGTTTCATACAATCGGACACACAATTCCCATCATCGCCTAGATACGATAAGCCTAATGATAGATAAATTCTTCGGCGAAGGTATCGGCGGCCGGAGGGGAGTCGTCGTCATTGCTCGCCATGCCACTGTCATACAACAACAAGGAGGAGATGATCACGACCAGATGTCGGGCGGCACAGACCTGCTCCTCTACAAGTCAAGTGGCTTTTGCCCGGGCGGCCACCCTCTTGCAGCGGTGGTGCCGGGCATCCGTTTCCACCGAGTTCATTGACGAGAGGATGACGTAGTAGAGAACTCCTTTGAGTCGGCCGGGGTGGAACTGCAGGACCCACAGCCGATGTGGGAGGAACCGGCTATCTAGCAGGACGACTACCTCTCACGGCGAGCTGCTCATGCCTCCGATTCGTAGGTCCTCCTCCGCGGGCTTGGCGGTGCGAGAACGAGCACCCAACGCCGGCTGGAAGGAGCAGGGCCAATAGTGGTAGGGGAGGGCCGTTGAGGGTGACAGATCTAGACTAGCGAGGACAGGGGCAGGTCGGCGCGGTCGGCTGCATTGCCTCGCTGGGATACCAGGGACATTGCAGAGCTCGAGCTCCCACCCCTGTCCATCCGCGATTGGTGAAGCGCGACGCGAAAGGCGAGGTCCTCATTGTCCCAATCCGACTGCAGCAAGGTGTCCCAGTCGATGGGATCCGCCTCGTTGCCAGATTCGCCGCCAAAATGTCTGCCAGAACCAGCCATGGTTGCCGGGAAAGGGGAAGCTGCAAGGATGGCAGCGAACGGGAGTAGAGTGGAAGAGGAGCAGAGAGGCCAAGAGTAAAGCTATGTTTGCATCCCGGTGGGGATGGGGTGGTCCATCGTGCGCCGGTCTGACGTGGCGGCCGCGTCCGGTCCGCCCATATCCGCCCCAAATATGAGTTGCATTTGGGGCTGCTGGTCAGCCCGGCTGCTTGGGCAAATTATGTGGGATCCGGTTGCGTGGCCATTTGCAGCTCGAACAGCGACCGGACTGTCCGCATAGACGTTTGGGACAGTCTGAGCGCTCCCGTTGCACGTGCTCTAAGTCTGGGCATGGGAAGCTTTGCCCGACTGGCCGATGTCTAGGATGGGCTTGTAACTCTCAGCACAAAAGCCCCCAAAATCCCATGACACCTTATTTTTGGGATTTTATATGATAACTATGCATGATACTCCATCAATTAATCACAAAATAATTTATTTATTGATTTTAAATACAAATATAACTGTTTTGTGCCCAACCATTTTCATCCGGTTATGGCAGGCCCAACCATTTTAATATATTTATTTATTTATTCCGTGACTAAGACGTTTCAAGTATTTGGTCAGCAATCTCTAACCAATGATAAGATCGCAAGACAAGGCCTAGTATCTATTTTCATAGTCAACTGTGCCGCTAGTCATACTACTCCAATCCAGTTATATTGATGCGTGCTAATCACCAGTTCACCATGTTTTAAAGCAACCGAGTTATCTTTCTGTTTTGCGAGAAAGCTCCGTCTTTTTTTTTTGGAACAAAAATCATTATTTAAATAGAGTTATTACACTCAAGTTGACATAGAGTCTCAACTTCCTCGGGCGCACAACGCAACCAGACAGTTGTTTTAGGGAGAGAGCGTCCCATGCGAGCTAGTACATGACTTGCTTTGTTCTGGGCACGTCCTACGAGCTTTATTTCATGTGTTCTAGAGCTCAGTAATTGCTTAATGTCATTCACCATAGCAGCAGCCGGGGATCTATCAGGAGCTTGGGAAGTAATCATGTGTGCTGCCGTCATGCAGTCCGTCTCGATCAACAGCCGGTCTGTGCTCCTATCCAGTGCGATAGACACCCCTTCCATGATAGCTGCAATCTCAGCTTCAAGCCCACTTGCACAGCGAGGGATGAAACGACATGAGGCAAAGATGATGGCCCCTGTACAGTCTCGAAGAATCATGCCAGCTCCACCTGTACTCTCCTCCTCCAACCATGACCCATCAGTGTTAAGTTTCGCCGAGCCCAATGGCGGTGGTGTCCATCGCTCAGGGGGTTTGTCTCGTAAAAGCATTCCATGTGATTTTTGCTTTCTGTCCCGTCCAACATAGGAGATCACCGTCTTCCCTTTCTCCATATCAGCACTCGGGTGCTGCCGTATGTGCAATAATGTATCGATGTAGCCACAAAGGAATCGGCAGGACGCATCAACCGACGGTGCTGGTTTACCATGGTACACCTCATTCCGAACGTACCAGTTTCGCCATAGCGTCATGATGATAGGAAGCCGAACTGCATCCTGACAGCCATCAAGCAAATGAATGATCCATTCTTTGCCTGTGTTGGCGATAGTGTCCACCTTAGGCATTCTCCATATGCCGGCCATAGCCTTCCATAGTCGCTGCGCCAAAGGGCATCTGCATAGGGCATGAAACGAGTCCTCGCATTCCATACCGCAAAGAGCACATGTATCAGAAACCTCAAGTTTTCTTTTCCGTTTGTTTTCAAGGGTGGCCAAAGAATTCGCCGCGACTCGCCAGGCAAAAACGCGTACCTTTGGGGGAGCAGGGCACCCCCACACTGCCTTCCAGACGGCACGGGTGCCGTTCGGTGCCCTGCTCGTGGCGCACGCGGTGGTGCGAGTATGGTCCTCCAACGCTAGCTTGTAGGCGCTGCGGACACTGAAAACACCTCTCCTGTCGGGTGCCCAAGAGAGGACGTCCTCCAATCGACGCGGGCTGGCTTTGATCGCCAAGATGCATTGGACATCCGGGGCCAAGAAGTGTTGTTGCAGAAGATCCGTGCGCCACCGGCCATTTATGTCCAGGAGTTCAGACACCCGCCTAAGCCGGCATGTGCCCCTTGGTGTGATCGGCCGGTACGAAGCTGGCCGTGGTAGCCAAGGGTCCCGCCATATGCGGATGTGCTCGCCATTCCCCACCCGCCAGATGAGCCCTTTTTTCAGGAGCTCCAGGCCATGTTGTATGGCATGCCATGTCGGAGATGCGTTCCCTGAAAAAACAGTGTCCTCAAGGGAACCATTAGGGTAGTATTTTGCTTTTAGCACTTGGGAGCATAGCGAGACTGGGTTGATAAGTAGACGCCAAGCTTGCCTCGCTAGGAGGGCTTGGTTGAATAATCGGAAGTCACGGAAGCCCAATCCACCCTTTCCTTTTGGCTCAATAATTTTATCCCATGCCAACCAGTGAGTTTTCCTCTGTCCTTCCTTTGATCCCCACCAGAAGTTCCTCACAAGTTGCGTGAGATCATCACAAACAGAGCAAGGTAATTTAAACACCCCCATCATATAGGTAGGTATAGCTTGTAGGACAGATTTTACCAAAGTTTCCTTCCCTGCCTGGGACAAAGTGTCTCCCCAAAGCATGATCCACTTAGTCAGACTAGCCTGCAACATCTGAAATTTCCCTTTGTTCATGCGACCATCTGGTGTGGGTAATCCGAGATATTTACCTTCAAAATCTGCAGTTTGAACTTGCAACACTTGTTTGACCTCGGACTGTGCCACCGCAGGACAATTATCACCAAACTGGATGGAACACTTTTGTGGGTTTATAAGTTGGCCCGTAGCCCGAGCGTATCTATGCATAACGTCCTTCACATAATTGGCCTGCTCAACATTAGCTTTGAAGAACAGTAGGGTATCATCAGCAAACAACAAGTGAGATATCCCCGGCGCTCTGCTGCAAATCTTGACCGGTTGGACAGCCTGTGATTCCACTCCCTGTCTCAGCAGTGCAGATAAACCATCAGCCACAAATAGAAATAAGAAAGGCGATAGGGGGTCACCTTGCCTAAGCCCTCGCGTCGGTGCAAACGAATCCAAGATGGCTCCATTGAATTTAACGGAATATCTCACAGTGGTGACACATGACATTATCCATTGTACCCACTGGTGAGAGAAGCCCAACTTGATCATCGCTTGCTCCAAGAACCCCCAATCCACCCTGTCATATGCCTTTGAAAGGTCCAGTTTGTACGCACAAAAACTATTTTCAGGGTTTTTCTCATGCTGAATAAAGTGCAGGCACTCAAAGGCTAGGAGCGCATTATCAGTAATCAGGCGCCCGGGGACAAAGGCACTTTGGTATGGTGATATGATCTCATCAAGCACGGGACGCAGTCTGTTTACTAAACACTTAGCAACAATTTTGTAAATGACATTACAGAGGCTTATAGGCCTGAAGTCAGTGAGGTGAACTGGGTCGTCGACCTTTGGAATTAGAACAATTACTGTATCATTTACTCCTTGAGGCATGTTACTTGTTCGGAAAAACTCTCTGACAGCCATTACAATTTCCTCCTTCATCACTGCCCAGTTTTTCTGAAAAAACCTTGCTGGAAATCCATCCTTCCCCGGGGCTTTCAGTGGCCCCATTTGAAACAAGCTGTCAGATATTTCTTTTTCTGTGAACTCAGCACATAAACGATTATTCATTTCTTGTGACACTTTCTCTTCAAATAAAGACAAAAGCGGCTGCGGGTCAAGACTGTCATCACGAGTAAACAAGTTTTCAAAAAAAGAAGTGGCCATACCCCCCATTACCTTACTGTCACCATGGCTGCAGCCCGCTGCATCAATCAGGCGTTTGACCTTGTTCCTGCGTGCACGCCATTTGGCTCGGTTCAGAAAAAACTTGGTATTCCGGTCACCATTTCTTAGCCAATCAATACGGCTCCGTTGCATCCACAACATCTCTTCACGATATAAAAGTTCCTGCATATGATCAGAGACCTCTCGGATTTCATTACGGTCAGCATTCATATTCATCAATTCTTCCAACCGGCATCTACAACGTTCAAGCTCCTGTGTGATGTTACCAAATTTCTTTTTGCCCCAGGCATGCAGCTCAACCATGAGCTTTGTTAGTCCTGCCCGTACATCACCTAAACTGAATTTACGGCCAGCTTGCTCCCAGACTGCCGCAACTTTCTCAGGTAATGTAGGATCACGTTCCCAAAATGCCTCATACCTACGGAATTTGCATCGGATGTCAGGGGTATCTTCCTTTATACATTCCAGCATAAGCGGTGTATGATCAGAGCACGGTGATACATTGTGCACCACCCGCGCTTCAGAAAAGATGTCACGCCACTTGTTGTCCGCCACTGCACGATCAAGCCTTACACGCACATTTTTCCTCCCATGTTGTTTATTATCATATGTAAACGGTAAGCCAGAGAAACCAAGATCAACAAGCTCACAGACCTCCAGCATATCACGGAATGCCAACATCTGCCCTTCATTGCGTGGTGTAAGCGAGAAATGTTCAAACGACCACATAGCTTCGTTGAAGTCACCTATAACACACCATGGCAAATCAGATGATTGTTTCAGAGTTCTCATTTGTGTCCACATGCGGTGTCTATTTTCCACACGTGGTTCCCCATACACACAAGTCAGCCGCCACAGAGGGTCATGCTCGGAGAGTCGCACATGCACATCAATATATCTTTCACTAGCAGATTGAACTTCCACATGCAGACTTTCGCACCAAAAGAGGGCCAGCCCTCCACTCAAACCATCACTGCTAACTCCAGAAAAACCTCTTAATCCTAACCTACCACACAGACGTCTAACTTTTTCCGAACTCTGTCTAGTCTCACACAAGAAAACTAACTTTGATTTTGTAGCTTTTACCATGCCAACAAGTTCGCGAACTGTCGGTTTGTTGGCCATCCACCGACAGTTCCAGCTTATACAATTCATTGCTCCTGACGGGGCGTCTCTTGCGACCCCGTCAGTTTACCGGCGGCCCCTGAGCCGGTTGCCTCCATGTTGTTCGATCCCATCTCCTCCGTCACCATAGGTACCACATCTGCATCGCTTGTACCCTTGAGCTTTGGCTTCTTCGGCGTCCCCTCGACCCTCCTGTCTTCCTTGTTCGCATTGGTGTGCAGCACCATGGCCGTGCCCTGTGTATCCTTCCACTCCGTAACTGAAAGATCAGGAGCTTTCCTTTTGTCATGTGCTCCTGGATTTATCTGCATGCCCAGGCATACATCATATGCATCATCGGCCACCTCCGTGGTCTTTTCTTCTACCTGCGTAGCAAAGACGATCGCCGGGGCATTAGGGCTCGCCGCTGGCATGGCCGCAGTTTCCTCCTTAGAAGGCTTCAGGCGGGCGGCGGCCGCTATGGGAGCCCCTTTTTCGCCCCCACCAACTTCCGGGTCCACCTTGGCATTCTCTAGCACGCTAGCAGACGGCAGCGCGGGCGATGTCATCGCGGCCAGGCTTGTCTGAAGGGGAGATCGTCGACTGGTAGAACGACCTCGATCAGGTGGCTCTCGGGATTTGACGTGGATTGCAGCAGCGGGCCTCCATCCCTTTAGGTATGGGCAGGACGGGGCCTCCAACTCCAAGTGCTTGACGGAGGGGTTGGGGTTCGTAGCTCCATCAGACTCCTTTCTCCGTATGAAAGATGCAGTCTCAATCTTTGTCTCTCCAATCTGATGAGTAACTAGTCCGCCACGAGCACGCAGCCCCGGCAGAGAACAGGCGGACATGGCCGCAGCAGGTCCATAGCCCTCCCCTAGGGAGGACATGGAAACGGCGCCGGCGGCCTCGAGGGCCGATCCGGCGAATGGTGGCGGCGGCGCCAGGGTTGTCGCCCCAGAATCTCCGTCTTTATATTAAAAGGCATCCAACATTCCAGAAAACATATCGTTGATGCGGTTAAGAAGCAATTTAACAATACTTAGTGGGCAATCTCCTTGACAACCATCGAAATATTGCTAGCTAGTTTTCTAATGCAAAAGGATTTATTGCTTACAATAAGCTCATTACTAATTGCATTGTTGTCTTTTTTAGGGACTGGTTGCATTGTTGTCTAATATCTGACGTTGGTAAGAAATTGCGTCCAGCAAAGAATTTTTTTAGAAAAGGAGGATGACCCCGGCCTCTGCATCTAGGAGATGCATACGGTCACTTTATTGATTATTTTCGAGGACCTTACAAAGTATTACAACAATGTGCCTAAATCCACCATCTTGGCAACATATGCCGCTACTCCTATCCAATATGATGAAGGAGTGCTAGCTGGGCCACTACCCAAACCACTCACCTAAGCCTAACATCAAAAGTCGGAAGCCGAAACTTATTCGGAAGCCACAGACGAGCCACATACCGGGTCTGGGGCACAATCCGGTCAGACGCACTCGTGTGCCATCGCAGGCATCTTCCACAGGTCTTCAGATCATATTGAGGCTTCTACCATGTCTGGCCACTCCGCCATCGACGTCACCATGACGCCAGACAGCAACCTCCTCCTGCGCGAGCCCATCTCCGCGCATCGGACGCCGAGTCTCCACAGCGCCATGCCATCGATCTCCGCCGCTAACAATGTGTGAGATGAAGCACCGCTCCACCATCCCTCCAGCCAGCACTTGCTCCAAAACGATGCCCCCAGAAGTGAAAGTGATAGAACGCCATCATCATTCGATCTGGAAGACCCAGATCTGAGGTTTCCCCCTGAGCACCCCGAGCCTGATGGCGCAGACTGCCGACGATGCCTCGACCATCGGCAGTAGCTCCACCAGACGAGCGTCGCCTACGTCGCCGCAGCCTCCAGGATGAAGCTGACCAGAATGCATGTGTCGACACCGAACCGCCGCTTGAGCAGCCCCCGAGCAACGCCTTCAGGAAGGAACATGCCACCGTGGTGTCGTCGTCGCTTGGAACAGGGGGGTCTGAGGTTTTCACCTGAGCTCCTGGGAGGGGTGGAAGGAAGGAGGTCCTCTCCGAAGCCTCCAACGAGGGAAGCAACACCCAAAGGCACTGCCATCGGAGTGGCCGCCACGCCGGCCAAGAGATTCCCCCGGAACCCTTCCAGCCACCGTGGGAGTAAAAAAAAATTTAATTTTTTTTCAAAACTACTAATGGCGCACCGTGGGAGTGGAACTAGTAATGGCGCACCATGCCACGGTGCGCCATTAGTAACTTGGCCCAAACATTCGCCCGAATGCACACCCCCCCCCTTGGACCGCCTTTTCAGTTCCAAAAAAAATAAAAGAAAATGATAGAAATGTCAAATAATAAAAGAAAATGAGATTCTCATGTGATATGTGGTCTACTTGTTAGCAAAATTTACAAACATGAATTTTCGACTTTTTTGCAAAATCTCTCAAGAATTTGTAAAAATGGGCATAACTTTTGCGCACGAACTCGGATGAAAAAGTTTTTTATATGAAAAATCATCTACTCGAAAAGTTACATCCGAATTTAACAGACCCCGTTAAACATTTTCAAAATCCTCAAAAACCTAACAGAAAAAAAGATACGGGGCTTTTAAGATCTGGATAGGCAAAAAAAATTCAAAAAAATTCAAACTTACTAATGGAGCACCTTCAAAATTACAAATAAGTCAAAAAAATAAAAAAAAGTTACTAATGGCGCACCTGCCCATGATGCGCCATTAGTATATTCCCGCCTTCAAAATTCAAAATAAATCAAAAAAATAAAAAAAAAGGTACTAATGGCGCACCTGCCCATGGTGCGCCATTAGTATCTTCCCGCCTTCAAAATTCAAAATAAATCAAAAAAATAAAAAAAAAGTTAGTAATGGCGCACCTGCCCGCGGTGCGCCATTACTATGCCGTATATATTTCTCCTCCTTACCTCTTCACTCTTCTCCTCCACTCCACCTCTCCTCCACTCCATCTCCTCCTCTCCTCCACTCCATCTTCCCTTCTCTCCTCTCCGGTGAGCTCCTCCTCCCTCCTCTCCGGTGAGCTCCTCCTCCCTCCTCTCCGGTGAGCTCCTCCTCCCTCCCTCCTCTCCGGTGAGCTCCTCCTCCCTCCTCTCCTCCCATCCCCTCATGGTTTCTCCTTCCTCCTCTCTGATGTTCCAGTGAACTCCTCTCCGGCGACCTCCTCCTCCTCCTCTCCGGCGAAGTAGGCGAGCGCCTCTCCGGTGACCTCCTCCTCCTCCTCTCCGGCGAACTCCTCTCCGGCAAAAGAACACGGCAAAAGAACGTACAAGATCCAAAAACAGGAACAAAATTTGAAATAATATCGTGCCAAAAAACAAGCAAAAAAACGAGCAAAAAATGGGCAAAAAATTCACGATCCAGATCCAAATTCAAAATTCAAAAATAGCAATGGCGCACGGTGGGGGTTAGACGGTGCGCCACTACTATTTTCCCGCCTTCAAAATTCAAAATACTAATGGCGCACCAGTGGCCTATACTAATGGCGCACCAGTGGTGCGCCATTAGTAAAAAATACTAATGGCGTGATACTAATGTCGCACCCTTAGTGCGTCATTAGTAGGCAAAACCGGTGCGCCATTAGTAGGCCTTTTCCTAGTAGTGAAAGGATAACATCTTAATTAGCACTAAGAACTAGAGCCTTGCCTATTTTTTCCTACAAATTGGGACAATGATGTCCCGTGTGGATTAATTTAGTAGTAATTATTCTGTATCTTTTTCATTGATATATAGGAATGGATCAGTGTATATGTGGAGTGCACACAATCCCTTGCTGGAACTAAGCCGTTTTAAGTACCTGGTCAACAATATCAAACTAATGATAAGAACTCAAGACTGTGTAGTATCTATTTCAAAGCCAATTGCGCCGCTCATCCTCATCAGTAGTTCACCTTGTTTTAAAGCAACCCAGTCGTCAGTATGCAGTGGCGGAGACAGGGGGGCTGGGGGGGGGGGGGGCGAGCAGGGGCCTGGCCCTCCCTCCGATTCTTTTTTCTTTGCGCCTAAGACCGGGCTCGCATACCAAGAAAAAGATATTTAGGTTAAATCTGGACCAAACTGCCCCAGGTTTGCCATAGATAAAAAACTGAGTAATTATGATATGCATGCAACCCATTGACACAGCAGGGTTTACGCCATAATTCCCGTGCGCAGTAGTCTCTCTGCATGCGCTTCTCTCTCCCCTCTCTCTGCATGCACACAAAGGAATTAATTAACTCAGGTATGCATGCGAACCATGGGAAGCGGGGACGAGGATCCTCTGCCGTTTGGCAGGATGCCGTTCCACAACTGACAGGTGATGAGGAAACAGGCCCACATGGCAGTGCCACAATGGCAGGTGCCGTACGTCAGGGGAGCCGCTTCCGGGAAGCAGATGTTGCGGGGATTTTTGGAAACTGCGGCCACAAACGGGGATCGCGCAGACTAAATGGAAAAAAAATCCAAAAAAGTTATGCGCAGACTATTATGGATCGGAGAAAAGTAGATATTCTGCACGTATATACATACTCGGCCCCCCATCTCAACGCTAATTATTAGAGAAAGGGAAAAAGGCCCAAGTGAAGCCCACTAGCGGCCAGGTTGGCGATTGCAATCTCTCCTGGTTTGGGCGTTGCGTTCCCGCTTCCCATGAAGCTCACAACTTAGCGAGGCATGCTTTATCTCTCGGTGATGGCCGCTGTGTCTGGTTAGGCCATCCCAGGAACCTACCTTCCGTCCCTGTAAACATTGTGACGAATTAATAAAGCTTCGTGACGTTGCCTTAAAAAAACGCAGAAAGTAGTACTTTGTCTAAAAAACGCAGAAAGTAGTACTAATTGATCAGATTTTGCCGTCGCGCCGTACTGATCAGATCTACTCCCTCTGTTCCAAAATAGATGAATCAACTTTGTATAAAGTTAATACAAAGTTGAGTCATCTATTTTGGAATGAAGGGAGTACTAGTAATTAGTTATGCGCCCTCGCCCGCTCGGCCGCCTCTACTGTCCATCATGCCTCGCTGCTCCCAATCCTAGTCATATGGCGACGGCGCGACGCAGGCTTCTTCACTTGTCAAACCTTCCGGATCCAACCAACAGAAACTAGCCAGGACCCAAGGTTTAACACTTCAATTCATCTTGTATCACTGTTGAACTTATACGTCCATTTTTGAAACAGTTGAGCAATGAATTCCTTTTAACCACGCAAAAATAAAAGAACTTATACATCCATTTTTGTTGTTTAATTGTTTTGGTTGTGTGATTTGTGATGCTATGATTTGATTAATAATTCCTATATTGTCCTAAAAATTATCGTGATCGTGACGCAAATTATTTTGTATGAGTTTTCCTATCTGTGATTGGAAATTTTCCTATGTCGAACTTATCCTATATAGCTAACTGCAAGATTGCAATTCAGCAGATATGAAGAGAAAAGCGCTGCCAAACACCGTTAAGATTAATTCATTTTTAAGTCGGTTGCTTCAACTTCTCGAGCTACTGAAATTGTTAATGAGGCTAATGTGCAAGTTACAAATCCCAGTCCAATTGACACTCATGATCAGGATATGCTGGACATGGCAAATGTTGCTGAACAAGCAAAAACATGTAAAATTAGGGATGTCACTAGACAATCAAGATGAAGCTCGATATTTCTATATACTTGAGGGACCATATAAGCCAAGAAGTTCCCCAAACACTCTAAATGTTAATTTATATTTTAAGCACCACCAAATGGGAGATGACTTACTTCGGTATTGCATGATCATATATGTTGAAGGAAATTTAGCGGGTAAGTTCTTTTTCCAATGAATTTTTTTTTCATCTTATTGGCAGTTGTAGAGGTTAAATTTAAACTCATACAACCGTATCCATGTATTGTAGCATGCGGGGCATATTACTGTATGATAATAGTTATATTTTTGGTTTATAAAAAAGTTATGAACTGGACTTGGCCCCCCCCTATTTCAAAATCCTGGCTCCGCCCCTGAGTGTTAGTTCAAACATATCTGTCAATGTACACACGTTTACACATTTTAGCTATGATTTTCTGCCCACGAATTAATGCACCGAGTGGTTTTTTCTTTTTCTTTTTTCTTTTTTGCTCGCGCAACTAGTGGGGAGTGTTAGTGAACATAACTTTATAAAATACGAATATAACTGAATATTTCAGATTTCCACATGATTTTTTATTACATTTCTAAGGATACTTGCTATCATGCAAACTGGCATTGTTATCCGCTCATTTCGGTGGCTATAGTTTTATTCTTAATTATATATTTTCGAAAGTATGGTGTTATTAAATATTTATTTTTGCTTTGAAAATATATATTGCTGTAGTCACCTAGTTTTGTATGAGGAATTCATCAGCAAGGAGAGCCAAGAAATAGTCACTTATACTAAAAGCTGAACTTTAAATGTTTTTTATTAAAGACATTAAATTCATTCATATTATTTAATAATGCCTAAATTGATCCTATGCATGCAGTAGGAACACCTGCGGTGTTATATTTAGTAAGTATGTAGGTGTAGATAATAAGATAATTGGACAACTAAGTTTCTTTTCTTTTCTTTTTTGCGGGTGGAAAACTAAGTTTTCGGGAGAACTTACTCTGGAAGTACATAATATGATCTTCATAAGGTTATACGAAGTGTGTAAGTATAGCCCTTTTTACTGGTGAGTAAGGGTGCTCAGTCGGACCATAATGCTTTATGGTCGAACCTGGACTACCGGCCGAGTTGATGATTGAGAAATTTTCTATTAAACAAGGTGATACATGAGCGCCCCATAATCTTGTCGGTGTCATGGAGGGAACTGGAGGATGAGATTCCGGTATGTCATGTCCTCATCAACTTCGGCAAGGGAGTCAGCGAGGAACTTGGACTGTCATGCGTACTCAGCGACCGATATGGAGCCCTGCATGAGCATGCGGTACTTCCTGTTAAGATGAATGGCATGGGTGGCATTGTTGTTGAGGAAGTACTGGTGGAGGCGAGTCCATGCTGACAAGACAGTGCCATCGGAGGACATTGCAAGGTCCAGAAGGCTAACGCCGATCGTGGCATAGATCCACCCGAAGATCCTGATGTCGGTACGTCGCAACTTGGGATCATCGACGTCAAGTTCAAACATCCTGTTAATGTGGTTGGGTACAACGCCACAATGCAGGTGGAGAGGACGAACAACAAGAAATTTGAAATTTATGATAGTTGTTGGTGGATGGGTCGGGTTTGAAAGGGATGTAAGAGTGGATGTTGGTATTATGCACGGCAATGGGGGCCTGAAGTTTGAAAAATTAATTGGATGGGTAAGAAGAGAGAGTTGAAGCAGTGATGATAATGCGCACCATGGCGCCGACAGAGAAACTAGAAGAGGTATGCAAGGTTTGCACCCAAAGGGAGGTGGCGCTGGAATTGGTATGGGTGTTGCTCAATAGCGAGCAGATGGCTCTGATTACAAAGCTGTATTATATAATGCTTACGTCAAGGTTTACAAGTGTTGATGTATAACACATCAGAGAATGAATAGAGAGAGTGCTCTAACTAACTGGAACATACGAAAAGGCGCGCATAGGTGCACGAGTGATCTTAGATCCTAACCTCTAAGGACTATGGTACAACACGAGCTTTGCTACACCTACGGGGGCTTACGTGGGGAGGGGGGTACGTAATGATTTGTCATTTTCTAATTGGTCATTAGTGGGGCGTGGGGCCCATTCTGAAATTCAGGGGGGTTTGATTAGTTCAGATTACAGAATGAAGTTACGTAGGATACATAAGATCCATTACGTAGTTCTAGCATGTTTGGTAGTACGGGTAGTACGGGTACAACGGTACATACAGATGATGCAATCTTTAACAATATTAAATTGAAATAATGCACTACGACGGTTAGCAAATGGCAAAGACTAACAATACACAAACCGCGCAAACGTATGCATCAATTTGCTGTGAATAATCTTTCTCGGGTCAACGTGCAAGCATTCAATCATTGGTGCACAAGGTATATACTATATTGAAGTCAACAACAGTTAAATTAAACAATACGGATCACACTCAAAAAATATTTAAACGATACAGCTCAGTAAATTAGCTAGTTATCTTTTCTTTTCTTTTTTCTTTTTGCGAGGTGGAGATAGAGTACTAGCTAGCTTGCTAGTACTGGGTGGACCTCACCTTGGCTGCCTATAAATAGCATCCTGCTCCATCATATTGGAATGCACCAGTTAAGTAGCTAGCTAGCTCATCTCCATCCATCGCAGCTGTTCTTCATCAATCCTTCACTAGAACCACCCACCCAATTCATCAATGGCTTCATCTCTGAAGGTGGCCACTGCCGTTGCCGTGGCCGTATGCTTCCTGCTTGTGCTGAACATGGGCCAGCATGTGGCAGCCACGGAATGCAAAGATTGTCTCGCCGACTGTGTTGACGTTTGCGTCGACTACTCTGACACTGCGTGCAGCGGCATCTGCACCGCCAAACCTCTTGCATGTCAGTCATGCAAGTACACGTCCTTCCTTACGTGCGGTGGCACATGCTACGGCGCCTGTGCCCACTTCTGCTGAAGCCTACAGTGCCTGTAAGCTGCCTGTGTGTGCTGGTACCTCGTTGTTGCTAAGCCATGTAAATAAGTGAACAGATGCTATTGCTCTGTGCATATGGCAAATGTTCCTTCGTTCTATTGTTCCTCTTTGTTTTATCGTTCCCCTTTGTTTGAACCATCAGTAAATATGCATGTATGTGTGCAAGTGATGTATATATGCTTTGTGCTTCTTTCTATCATGTGTCTGACGTGCTCATGCTGGGGTGGGTATCAGGTGATGATAGCACCTATTACATGCTCTCATGCTAAAAAACTTAAACATTGAAGAATCTCGTCGACTAGATGAACTAGGACGTGCGTCATGATATTGAAGAAGGATGGTGGGAACACCAGCTCGAAACTGACAAGACATTGTGCCACATCACTCCTTAGCTTTGGTATGATTTCTAGATCGATCACCTTCTGAGAGATTGCATTGAGGAATGCACATAGCTTCACAATGGCTAATCAGATGTTTTCCGGTAGAAGCCCCCTCAATGCAACCGGAAGCAGTTGCGTCATAATCACGTGGTAGTCATGAGACTTTAGGTTCTGTAACTTTTTCTCTGGCATATTTATTATTCCCTTTATATTCGACGAGAAGCCAGTCGGGACCTTCATACTGAGCAGGCATTCAAAGAAGGTTTCCTTCTCTTCTTTCGTAAGAGCGTAGCTGGCATGACCTTCATACTGCTTTGGAGGCATGCCGTCTTTTTCGTGCAAATGTTGCAGGTCCTCCCGTGTCTCAGGTGTATCTTTTGTCTTCCCATACACACCCAAGAAGCCTAGCAGGTTCACGCAAAGGTTCTTCGTCACGTGCATCATGTCGATTGAAGAGCAGACCTCTAGGTCTTTCCAGTAGGGCAGGTCCCAAAATATAGATTTCTTCTTCCACGTGGGTGCGTGTCCCTCAGCGTCATTGGGAACAGCTAGTCCGCCGTGACCCTTTCCAAAGACTACGTGTAAATCATTGACCATAGCAAGTACGTGATCACGGGTACGCATGGCGGGCTTCTTCCGGTGATCTGCCTCGCCTTTGAAATGCTTGTCTTTCTTTCGACATTGATTGTTGGTCGGAAGAAATCGACGATGGCCCAGGTACACATTCTTCCTACATTTGTCCAGGTATATACTTTCAGTGTCATCTAAACAGTGCGTGCATGCGCGGTATCCCTTGTTTGTCTGTCCTGAAAGGTTACTGAGAGCAGGCCAATCGTTGATGGTTACAAACAGCAACGCGTGCAGGTTAAATTCCTCCTGTTTGTGCTCATCCCACGTACGTACACCATTTTCATTCCACAGCTGTAAAAGTTCTTCAACTAATGGCCTTAGGTACACATCAATGTCGTTGCCAGGTTGCTTAGGGCCTTGGATGAGAACTGGCATCATAATGAACTTTCGCTTCATGCACATCCAAGGAGGAAGGTTATACATACATAGAGTCACGGGCCAGGTGTTATGATTGCTGCTCTGCTCCCGGAAAGGATTAATGTCATCCGCGCTTAAACCAAACCAAACCATACGTTTTGGGGAGAACTTACTCTTGAAATACACAGTATGATCTTCATATGGTTATATGAAGTGTGTATAGCCCTTTTTACCGGTGAGTAAGGGTGCTCAGTCGAATCAGAATGCTTTATGGTCAAACCCGGGCTACCGATAGGAGTTGATGCTCAGAAATCTTCGAATCAACAAGTTGATTCATGAGCACCCATAATCTTGTCGGTGTCATGGAGGGAACTGGAGGAAGAGATTCCGATCAGTCGTGGCTTTCACCAACTTCAGCAAGGTAGTCAACACGGAACTTGGACCATCATGCATCCTCAACGACCGACATGGTGCTCTGCATGAGCATGCGGTACTTCCTGTTAAGGTAAATGGCGTGGGTGGCATTGTTGTTGAGGAAGTACTGGTGGAGGCGAGTCCATGCTGACAGGACAGTGCCGTCAGAGAACATCGCAAGGTCCAAAAGACTACCGCCGATCATGGTGTAGATCCACCAGAAGATCCTGATGTCGGTAGGTCGCAACTCGAGATTATCGACGTCAAGTTCAAACATCCTGTTAATGTGGTCGAGTATAATGCCACAATGTAGTGGAGAGGATGAACAACAAGAAATTTATGATAGTTGTTGGTGGGTGGGTCGGGTTTGAAAGGGATGTAAGAGTGGATGTTGGTATTATGCATGGCAATGGGGGCCTGAAGTTTGAAAAAATAATTGGATGGGTAAGAACAGAGAGTTGAAGCAGTGGTGATAATGGTCACCATGGCGCAGATAGAGAAATTAGAAGAGGTATGCAAGGTTTGCACCCAAAGGGAGGTGGCACTGAAATTGGTATAGGTGTTGCTCAATGGCGAGCAGATGGCTCTGATTACAAAGCAGAATTATATAATGCTTGCGTCAAGTTTTACAAGTGTTGACCTAGAACACATCAGAGAATGAATAGAGAGAGTGCCCTAACTAACTGGAACGTACGGAAATGGGGGCACAAGTGCACGAGAGATCTT
Organism: Aegilops umbellulata; assembly: GCA_032464435.1. Classification (NCBI taxonomy): domain Eukaryota; kingdom Viridiplantae; phylum Streptophyta; class Magnoliopsida; order Poales; family Poaceae; genus Aegilops; species Aegilops umbellulata. The sequence goes on from CP136054.1 coordinate 12,148,735, forward strand.
AGATCCTAACCTCTAAGGACTATGGTACAACACGAGCTTTGCTACACTGAGGGGGCATACGTGGGGAGGGGGTTACGTATTGATTTGTCAATTTCTAATTGGTCATTAGTGGGGGCGTGGGGCCCATCCTAAAATTGGTGGGGGGGGGTTGATTAGTTCAGAATGAAGTTACGTAGGATACATAAGATGCATTACGTAGTTCTAGCATGTTTGGTAGTACAGGTACAACGGTACATACAGATGATGCATTGTTTAACAATATTAAACTGAAATCATGTACTATGATGGTTAGCAAATGGCAAAGACTAACAATACACAAACCGTGCAAATCGTATGGGTCACTTTGATGTATATAATCCTTCTCATGTCAAAGTGCAAGCATTCAGTCATTGGTGCACAAGGTATATATGATATTGAAGTCAACAGCAATTAAATTAAACAATACAGATCGCACTTAAAAAATATTTAAGCAATACAGATCAGTAAATTAGCTAGTACTGGGTGGACCTCACCTTGGCTGCCTATAAATAGCATCCTGCTCCATCATACTGGAATGCACCAGTTAAGCAGCTAGCTAGCTCATCTCCACCCATCGCATCTGTTCTTCCTCAATCCTCCACTAGTACAACCACCCACCCAATTCATCAATGGCTTCATCTCTGCAGGTAGCGGCTGCCATCGCCGTGGCCGCTTGCGTCGTGCTTGTGCTGAACATGGGCCAGCCTGTGGCAGCCACAGAATGCAAAGAGTGTCTCGCCGACTGTGTTGACGTTTGCGTCGACTACTCTGACACTGCGTGCAGCGGCATCTGCACTGCCAAACCTCCTGCATGCCTGTCATGCAAGTACACGTCCTTCCTTACGTGCGGTGGCACATGCTACGGCGCCTGTGCCCACTTCTGCTAAAGCCTACAGTGCCTGTAAGCTGCCTGTGTGTGTTGGTACCTCGTTGTTGCTAAGCCATGTAAATAAGTGAACAAATGCTATTGCTCTGTGCATATGGCAAATGTTCCTTCGTTCTATTGTTCCTCTTCATTTTATCGTTCCCCTTTGTTTGAACCATCAGTAAATATGCATGTATGTGTGCAAGTCATGTATATATGCTTTGTGCTTCTTTCTATCATGTGTCCGACGTGCTCATGCTGGGGTGGATATCAGGTGATTCCACCTATTACATGCTCCCATGCTAAAAAAATTAAAAAGTCACATTAGATGTTTAAAAAAAATTGAAAACAGTTATGGATGTTCACAAGACATACATTTATAGCCCCTAAAAATTCAGATCAAAATTCGAAATATACATTGAGAAACAAAAAAAACAAATCTGTATGTGAATAGTGCCATTCCTGACACTGTTCATGTTTGGTCTTCTTTTACACTATTCATTCTAGATTTGTCATTTTTTGTTTCTCAATAGGTATTTCAAATTTGGGTCTGATTTTTTATGGGTCGTAGACATATGTCTTGTGAACATCCACAAAGTTTTTCAGAATTTTTTTAAACATCTAAATGTGATTTTTGAAAAGTGATATCATGGTAGCATATAAAGGGTGGTATCACCTGATATTTTTCGGCTCATACGGTCCTTATAAAATGGGGATAAATCCTTATCTCAAGAACACAGTTACAAAATACGTAGTTCAGCTCCCTCATTCTAGGGGTTTGCCTCTCTCTCAACGGCTGATCGGACTGCGTAGAGCTCGCATCTAATTTCTTCACAACTTATCTTCTTCTGGGCTGAAACTTCAGGTACCCTGCAAAATGAAAAAAATAGCATGCTATGACAAAATAGTGTGGCCCTTAAAATATGCCATTAATGTGCTATAGCGTGCCATTAGCAAGACATTGTACGCTAAGATTTTAGCGAGGCATTGCTCAGGACACTATAGCGTGCTATTAGCAACGCTATTTTTTCGCTCATCATGCATCACCATGTCAATTACATGTAGAAAGTTTCACACCCTTTGCCACGAAATAAGAAAAATAAGTACCGTAGGACTGCAAAGAAAACCAATATATATGGAACTAATTGAGTATGCAATTTAGGGATACTTTATGGCACTCTCCGTGGCAGCCACCGATATATTGCTAGCTCATTTTCTAATGATCAAGAATCATTACTTTGAATGAGTTTCTCAATGGGAGTTGCATGTAATTAGTAACATTTGTTAGGAATTGTGTTCATCCAAGAATAACATCTTAATTAGCATATTACTAATTAAGACCTGAAGATATATACCACCTGTAAGAATTTATAGCTAGCATAAAACCATCCATGATATATCCTTCTTCCTTCCACTCCGCCATCATGGATTGGATTTGGCTTTGGCTTTGGGGCTGGTTCATTTGAAATGCTCCAACACATAGAGCTCCGACCTATTTTCCTAAGAAATTGGACCACTGTTTTGGTACTGATGAATTTAGGAATAGTTGTGTTGCATTTTGTTCATTGATATATAGGGATAGGGCAGTGTATAAGTGGAGTACTTCGCTGATGCCAGAAAGTTAGTAACCATCTCTTACACGCGTTAACAAGTTCTTCTACAATAAGTAGTTTGATATCATTCAGAAATTAATGTCAAGTGGTAGTAGCTTCTTCTATTAATGTCAACTCCATTCACGATCGTGACAAATCACAGAAGGTTCCACACCTTCTGGCTTGAAGAAGAGGAACACTAATACTACAATATAATAGGCCTGCAAAGTAAACCAATGTATGGAATCAAGCATGCAATTTAGGAATACCTAGTGAGCAATCTCCGTGACAACCACCAAACTGTTGCTACTACCTCCTTTCCGGTTTATAAGGCTTGCACGCATATCTAGGTTGACAAATAGACCAGCGTAACACAAGTGGCGGTGGCAGCCGGTCCCGCGGTGGAATTGATGACTGAGAAATCGTCGACTAAACAAGGTGGTGTAGATCCGCACGAGGATCCACATGTCGGTACGTCGCAACTCGGGATCTTCGATTTCAAGTTCAAACATCTTGTCAATGTGGTCGAGTACAATGCCAGAACGCAGGTGGAGAGGATGAACAACAAGAAATCTGACATTTATGATAGTTGTTGGTGGGTGTGTCAAAGTTTGAAAGGGATGTAAGAGTGGATGTTGGTATTACGCAAGGCAATGGGGGCCTGAAGTTTGAAAAATTAATTGGGAAGGTAAGAAGAGAGTTGAAGCAGTGGTGATGATGGGCACCATGGCGCCGACAGAGAAACTAGGAGAGGTCTGCAAGGTTTGCGCCAAAAGGGAGGTGGCGCTGAAATTGGTCTGGGTGTCTCTCAATGGCGAGCAGATGGCTCTAATTACAAAGCTGGATTATATAATGCTTGCATCAAGATTTACAAGTGTCGATGTATAACACATCAGAGAATGAATAGAGAGAGAGCCTTAACTAACAACACACAGAAAGGTGCGCACAGGTGCACAAGAGATCTTAGATCCTAACCTCCAAGGACTATGGTACAACACGGGATTTTCTACACCTACGGGGGCTTACGTGGGGAGAGGGTTATGTAATGATTTGTCAGTTTCTAAGTGGTCATTAGTGGGGGCATGGGGCCCATCCTGAAATTCAAGGGGGTTTGATTAGTTCAGATTTCAGAATGAAGTTGCGTAGGATACATAAGATGCATTACGTAGTTCTAGCATGTTTGGTAGTACGGGTAGTACGGGTACAACGGTACATACAGATGATGCAATCTTTAACAATATTAAATTGAAATAATGCACTACGACGGTTAGCAAATGGCAAAGACTAACAATACACAAATCGCACAAACGTATGCCTCACTTTGCTGTGAAAAATCTTTCTCGGGTCAACGTGCAAGCATTCAATCATTGGAGCACAAGGTATATACTATATTGAAGTCAACAACAGTTAAATTAAACAATACGGATCGCACTCAAAAAATATTTAAACGATACAGCTCAGTAAATTAGCGGGTGTAGCTGAGCCCGTGCTCAGATGTAGATTTTCCAGTTCGAGTGCGGCGAATCTGCACCCAGGCTCAGCTGCACCCGCGCTCACGGAAAAAATCAAAACAAATACTAGAAAAATTCAAAAAAATTCCAATCTTTTTTTGTGGTAGATAATTTGATGCGTGAGGTTCGCTCCAAAGTGCAACTCATTTGGACATTTGAGGTGCTCTGGACAAAAAAGACAAAATCGGGGTCTGTAAAACAGTTTACTGTTCAGGAAGTGCCCAGAACTGCTCAGAAGTCCAAACAAGTTGTAATTTGGAGCGGACCTCACGCATCAAATTATCTACCACATAAAAAAAATTGGAATTTTTAATTTTTTTAATTTTTTTAGTTTTTTTTTTTATTTTTTTTCTGAGCGGGTGCAGCTGAGCCCGTGCTTAGATGCAGATTTTCCAGTTCTCTTTTCTTTTCTTCTTTTTTTGCGAGGTGGAGATAGAGTACTAGCTAGCTTGCTAGTACTGGGTGGACCTCACCTTGGCTGCATATAAATAGCATCCTGCTCCATCATATGGGAATGCACCAGTTAAGCAGCAAGCTATCTCATCTCCATCCATCGCATCTGTTCTTCCTCAATCCTCCACTAGAACCACCCACCCAATTCATCAATGGCTTCTTCTCTGAAGGTGGCTGCTGCCATCGCCGTGGGCGTTTGGGTCGTGCTTGTGCTGAACATGGGCCAGCCTGTGGCAGCCACAGAATGTAAAGATTGTCTCGCCGACTGCGTTGACGTTTGCGTCGACTACTCTGACACTGCATGCAGCGGCATCTGCACCGCCAACCCTCCTGCATGCCAGTCATGCAAGTACACGTCCTTCCTTACGTGCGGTGGCACATGCTACGGCTCCTGTGCCCATTTCTGCTAAAGCCTACAATGGTTGTAAGCTGCCTGTGTGTGCTGGTACCTCGTTGTTGCTACGCCATGTAATTAAGTGAACAAATGCTATTGCTCTGTGCATATGGCAAATGTTCCTTCGTTTTATTGTTCCCCTTTGTTTCAACCATCAGTAAATATGCATGTATGTGTGCAAGTCATGTATATATGCTTTGTGCTTCTCAATGCGAGTTCCATGTAATTAGTAACATACGTGAGGAATTGTGTTGATCCAAGAATAACATCTTAATTAGCATATTACTAATTAAGACCTAAAGATATATACCACCTTTAAGAATTTATAGCTTGCATAAAACCATCCATGATATATCCTTCTTCCTTCCACTCCGCCATCATGGATTGGACTTGGCTTTGGCTTTGGGGCTGGTTCATTTGAAATGCTCCAACACATAGAGCTCCGACCTATTTTCCTAAGAAATTGGACCACTGTTTTGGTACTGATGAATTTAGGAATAGTTGTGCTGCATTTTGTTCATTGATATATAGTGACAGGGCAGTGTATAAGTGGAGTACTTCGCTGATGCGAGCAAGTTAGTAACCATCTCTTACACACATTAACAATTTCTTCTACAACAAGTAGTTTGATATCATTCACAAATTAATGTCAAGTGGTAGTAGCTTCTTCTATTAATGTCAACTCCATTCACCAAGCATTCACGATCCTGACAAATCACAGAAGGTTCCACCCCTTCTGGCTAGAAGAAGAGGAACCAAGCAAAGTAAACCAATGTATGGAATCAAGCATGCAATTTAGGAATACCTAGTGAGCAATCTTCGTGACAACCACCAAACTATTGCTACTACCTCCTTTCCGGTTTATGAGGCTTGCACGTATATCTAGGTTGACAAATAGACCAGTGTAACACAAGTCGATGGCGGCAGCCGGTCCCGCGGTGGAATTGATGACTGAGAAATCGTCGACTAAACAAGGTGATACATGAGCGCCCATAATCTTGTCGGTGTCATGGAGGGAACTAGAGGAAGAGATTCTGATCAGTCGTGGCCTCATCAACTTCAGCAAGGGAGTCAGCGAGGAACTTGGACTGTCATGTATACTCAGCGACCGACATGGTGCCCTGCATGAGCATGCGGTACTTCATGTTAAGATGAAAGACATGGGTGGCATTGTTGTTGAGGAAGTACTGGTGGAGGCGAGTTCATGCTGACAAGACAGTGCCGTCGGAGGACATTGCAAGGTCCAAAAGACTACCGACGATCGTGGTGTAGATCCGCCCGAAGATCTAGATGTCGGTACGTCGCAACTCGGGTTATTATTAGTTATTACTAGTTTCCACATATTTCTAGTGTCAATTTTTTTTACACATATTTCTCCCTAGCTCATAAAATTAGTCATTTTTCAAAATTCTATTGAAAAGTCCGCTTTTTTAATTGGTATCTTTACTCTTATTACTGATCATTAGTTTGTCAAATTGGTGATTGGTTAACTGAACTCACAGCGTGTTTGGTTGGGGTAATTATAATTAAGGAATAGAAATTGGAAGGGGTATAACACTTTTAATCCATTGTTTGGTTCGGGGTATTGGAAATTGAAAAGTATTAGGCATGAGTAATTAGACTCCTGCTCCCACCGCTTTATTAATAGGGGAGAAGGTGAGAGTCAGAAGGAAATTGTTTTATCAAATTAATTTTAACCCTTCATCATGACTTATATTATCTTCTTTATGTTCTCAATTATCAATATAACATTTATAAACAAGAGAATGGTATCACATATCTTTTCCTCTTCCGCACATGAATCATCCACCGCTAGCTACTTCCCCTGTGGGGAGAAAGGGGAAAAAATCTGCATCTCAATGACAGTTGGGCCCTATGTTGTATAGTAATTATGTCGGACGGGATATGCTGATTTAGATTTAGCTGCCGGAGTTTCCAGCCTTTATAACTTTTGGCGATCTACCCTTTTAGCGATTATAGAGATCCAAATTTTAGCAATTGTGCTATGGATGATCTCATAATCTCCTAATGTTTCCTTCATTAACTTCTTTTCTTTTAGAGTATGTCTAGACATATCATAGCTTTAGAGTACGTATAATTTTAAGTACAAGAAGACTATCACTCGGTACGAACAACGAGTGTAGCACGTCACACCCGGGCAAGTCCACTGACAGACACCTACAACCAACCAAATTACGAAACAAAAGAGCATCTCCTAACTGAGAACAACACCACGTGTTAACCAATGTCGAGCACCTCCGAAGACCACCAACTTTCACTAGACTTTGCCTGTCGATGCACCATTCGCCCTGTATGCCTGAGAGGAAGTGGAAAGTGGATGGCAGGACCTTATCATAACCAAGGAAGACACCGTCTTGGACACACCGGCGATGGGTGCACGTATCACTGCCGGGGATAGGATAGGACCACGGTGATCGCCGGAGGAGAGCAACAAGAAACCAAGTCGTGTCTTCAAACCCAATGCTCCCAAAAGAGGAGCAGTTCAAACTGTATGTAGAAAATAGTTTATTTAGCCGTGGTCGACTATATTTGCCACGGGCTCAAAGCCCACCACCCCAATGTACCAACTCAGTAGCCCTCCTATGCAGCGACAAGCGCGCACCGCCACGCTCGGCTGACGTGCTGGTGGCAGCGACAGTCATCTAGCGATGTGGTACTATTATTATCCCTCCGTTACCTCTAGCTCGATGAGGTGAACATCCTATTACTACGTGTAGCCAATGCTTCTTTTCTTCTCGGCTCAAAAGGAAAAAAATGCTTTTCCTCTCTCCTACTAGCTACTCCCTCTATAAAAAAAATAAGAGCATTTTAGATCGCTACTTTAGTGATCTAAACGCTCTTATATTTTTTTTTACAAAGGGAGTACCAGCCAAGCCAAAGCTTCTCTTTTCTATTTTCCTTTTTTGAGCAATCGGCACAAGTTCCTCTTCGGACGCCTATTTGTATATTAGAGATAGATACAGATCGACGGCGGTGAAACCTGCAGATTTAATAATCGGGAACTCTAAAATATGTGTGTCCAGAGCTTACTGTAGCTAGGTTGTGTGTAGTTAAAGCATCTCCCATATATCGTCCTGGCCCGCGAAATAACTACCATTTTACGAGATTGGAATGGAAAATCGTCTCAAACAAGCCCCATACAACGGCCCGTCTTGTAAAAGTTTTTTGTGGGGAACCGTATATTTCTACCCGCATCCTGCATATCTTTAGTTTTTCCTTCCTTGTTTTGCAGTTTCCTCTATCCCTCGGATGACTTGGCGGGATTGAAATTTCAGCGCCAACCACTCCCGCCGCGCCACACGATTTCAGTCAAATAAGGCTGGTTGTAATGAGGAGTATCATATACTAGTATCATGCATATGATACTAGTGTATGATACTACCTCCCTAATGCATAGTATCATATATTAGTATCATGTAATACTCTATTTATTGCCATGCATGACACAAAGTAGCATAGCATTTAATATGATACGGTATCATGATATGATACTACACTCTCTCTTTCTTCATTTAATGCTATGACACATCATTAAAATTGCTTAGTTGGCATGCATGATACTAGCTATGATACTATCATTACGACCAGCCTAAAAGAGAAGCGGTGGCCAGCTAGAGGGGTGTGACCTTGGACGCCGGGATAGACGGAGAAAAAGACATTAGCTCTGGACTTTTTATTGAAGATGAAACTAAGAGATAACTCATTGTACACACGTTTTTATTATCATCTCTTAATTAAATTATACGGGAGCCGTAAAAGATGAAATTGTATTTTCAATCATTGTATATGCTTTTAGTAGTAGGTTTTTGGCTAATAGTGGTAAATTATGTGGCATGCACATGCGGAACCATAATGAAGGCGTCCTCACGTGCTACGTGGATGGACATGCATAGCCCTACCACGTGCTACTGTTTAAGTTGAGCTCATGCCGGTGTGCCCATCAGGCCATGTGACTTCCAACTTGTTTATTCATCCTCGTCGGAAGCAACCGCGCGGCAAGAAGTGAGTGAGAAGACCACCGAGATCTGCGTCTGCCGGCCAGGAGAGAGAGCGCCGATGGCCGCCGTCGCCCCCGCGCCGGAGGACCGCGTGGCCGCTGATGCCGCCAAGCTCGTCGCCGCCCACGTGGAAGACGACGAGCAGCGAGGGGGCTGCTGCTGCTGCGGTGCCGCGCCTTCGTCTCTGGCGAGGCGAGCCACGTCGTGGTGCCGCCGGAGGCTCGTCGGACCGACCGAGCCGGCGTCCAAGCGGGTGCTCGTGGCGGTGGCTGCCGGCACGGAGCCGCTGGAGGCGGCCGCCGCGGCCGACATCCTGAACCGCGCCGGCGCAATGGTCACCATCGCCACCGTATCCGAGGGCCTCGTCGTGGAGGCCGGCCATGGGGTCAGGTTCGCCGCCGACGCCAGAGTCGCCGACCTCGAAGCAGAGCAATTCGACCTCATCGTCCTGCCGGTACGTGCGCCCTCTCCACACCCAGTCAAACTAGAGTGTCAGTGTCAGTGTCCCATCATCATCATCATCATCATCAGTTCATCACCACCTTCGTGTTGCTGCCTGCTGGTCGTAGGGAGGAATGGCGGGGTCAGCCAACCTCAGGGACTGCAAGCAGCTGGAGAAGATGGTGAGGAAGCACGCGCAGTCGGGCCGCCTGTGCGGCGCCATCGGCGCGTCGCCGGCGGTGGCGCTGGCCCGATGGGGCGTGCTCAAGGGCTTCACGGCGACCTGCCATCCGGCCCTGCTGGGACGGTTGGGCGACAACGACGGGGTGCTCGCCGTGGATGACAGGGTGGTGACCGACAGGAACGTGGTGACCAGCCAGGGCGTCGGGACGGCGATCGAGTTCGCGCTCGCCTTGGTGGAGCAGCTCTACGGAGAACTCAAGGCACACGAGGTCGCCGGACCTTTGGTACGTACGGCCTAGCTAGTGTATACAACAACTATTACTACTTCAGTTCAATCTTCTTACATGATGTTATTATCAATATTAATTTGTGCAATTTTCTTACATATGCAATTACTAGTATATGCGCCCCGAGCAAGGAGTCAAGTATAGCATCCAAGAGTACAACCAGATCCAATGGAAGTGCACCGGCACACCTCGGGTTCTTGTGCCGGTTGCCGACGGCTCGGAGGAGATGGAGGCTCTCAACCTGATCGATGTCCTGCGCAGGGCAGGCGCACGCGTCACGGTCGCGTCGGTCGAGGACACGCCACGCATTGTGACCCGCCATTACAAGCTCAATCTAATCGCCGATGTGATGCTAGAAAAAGAGGCTGCTGATATGGAGTTCGACCTCATCGTCATGCCGGTAAGTTGGAATTGAGTCGAGCATTTCTTTCTTTTTTGAGAAAATAAAGGTAAACCCATGGCCCCTCATCATCAATGGTGCTATTGGGACTACTTGAGTGACATTGTTGTTTGTTGTATCTTGTATGTGTATATGTATGCATTATAGGGTGGTCTTCCTGGTGCTCTCAAGTTCACTAGTTGCGAGAAACTTGTGGGCATGCTGAAGAAACAGGCAGGATCTGGTAGACCCTACGGCGCAATATGCGCTTCCCCTGCTTACGTCCTCGAGCCCCACGGTTTACTCAAGGTATTTAGCCCTTTTATGCAAGTTTGATGCTTCTGACTTATGTTTTCCGTCTTTCCTTTCTTTTTTACAAAAGATTATGTAATATGGTGATAGGGCAACTTCTGTCATCGTTGTAGGGTAAGAAAGCGACATCATTTCCACCCATGGCGCACCTGCTTACAGACCAGAGCGCGTGTGAATACAGGGTCGTCGTTGACGGCAACCTTATCACAAGCAGAGCACCGGGGACTGCCACAGAGTTTGCCCTAGCAATCGTTGAGAAGCTATTTGGTGAGGAGAAAGCGGTCTCAATAGCCAAGGAGTTGGTTTTTATGTGATGATGTGCATCTATGAGGCGGGCAATGCCCATTATCCATGGCTACTATGGGGCTCTATCAAGGCCGGTCACTCATACATTGTGTATAAGCTCTATGTACACATATTCCACAATGGTGTCGGATATGTCTTGTGAATGTCAGTTTCAAGATCTTTGATAGTAAGGTTGATACTAGCGCTGGCTCACACGTTGTAGAAGGTGTGGCCATGTTTTGTGAACCTTCCATGAGCTTCATACGAAGAAATTCGGCAAATCTATCTGTAAATTAGATTTTGAGAAGTCATAAGACAAAGTGAGGTTGGCCTAGTACTACCAAGTGTTGGTATCCGGAACCTCGAGCTGGGACTTAGCCGTTAGCCGCCAACTTGTTTTTAGAGGATGTTCTGTTAGGCACTGTACCTCCAAGGGGGAGTTGTCCGGTACTACGTACCGAGCAACATATGTTGTATGAGGCGGTGAAGAGCAAGTTGTTGTCCAAGCATTCTTCTCCGGTAGCACCGAGGTATTTCCATTTATCCTAGTGGTGTTTTTTGACATGATGCGACCACAAGGTGCCATGCCCACTTTGGTGAAAGAGAGCTTTCCCATTTGACCGTTCAAACCATTGAACTAGTCCTGTAATACCAAGTGTGAAGTTTGGTCTGATCAATCACGTTAGTTCCTATGCCTAATGGTTAGATTTATATAAGTAGGAATCCGTTACAGCATGGGTGGTGAAGTTTTAGAAGGCTCATAAGCCAATGTTGTCATGTTGTGTTCTACCTTCTCCTTTGCGAGCAACATTATAGCTGAAGGGCAATTATTTTTCTCAATTTGCAAGGAGCATTAAAGCAAAATGAATCACTTCTTGCTTTTTGCAAATTCAGGGTGATCCTTAATGTGGAAAAATAAAAGGAAATGTCTCCCCCAAGATAACCAGACTTCCCCACTTGGTTCATCATATATACTCGAGGTAACATTGTTAGTTGCAGGTAGATATTCAAATTAAAGCAACATCCAGAGGACCAGTGACCATCAACGGTGGCCGAGAAGAGTGTTGCGGTGTCATCGATGAACCTTCAACGACGGTGGACATTTGGCAACGCCAAGGTGGGCTGGGAGGCGGATGTCAGCCAGGAGAATATGTGACGGTGGTCGGCGGAGAATCTCCAGTGGCGGCATACTTTTTGAGCAAAATGTTGTCACTTGCTTTATAAGTGAGGTAAGAAAATGCCGCCTCTCTATCTTTTTAACCGAAGCCCATCACGAGGGCGTCGGCGAGCCATCGGCTCCGCTCGCACGCTTCTTACTCAGCTATAGGTAATTATTGAGGATTTTTACCTTTTACCGGAACAAATAAATTAACATGTTTTTTCAGGTAAGGGAATTATTCTTATCTCCTTAGTAGAATTTTTTTAGGCAATTTTTCTAGTAGAATGGAATTAGCATCATGGCAAAGGAAAACGGACATCGGTGGGCCGGGCCTTACAAACGGGCCGGGTCAGCGAAGATGGGCCTCCAAGCTTCCAGAGCACCTGGTCTACTTTCTCCTCCACGGTAGCAAAATCGTCATCGCCATATAGGTTTCTCTCAAGCTCTGCACCCCGCCGCCTCCGGAAGCTTCTAGAACCCTCTCCCCTCTTCCCCGCCTCCGGCTCCCATGGCCGACGCCGCCGACGCCCTCTCAGGTACGCACGCCGACCTCTCCTCTCCTTCGTAAGCAAAGATCTCCCACCATCTCCCGCCCAATCTCAATCTGGTCCGTCCGCCGCTGCAGCTCGGAGCAAGGTGCAGGCTTTCCTGGAGGCCGCGTGCTCCGGCGACCTCGAGGCCCTCCGGAGTACGTCCCCCGCTCCCTCCTCGGTTACTCCGGCGCCAGCGAACTATTCTGCGCCGCCCGGCACGGCTTGCTCACCTGCTAAGCTTTGGTTTGGTTGTTGTTGGTGGTGGTGCAGAGTTCGGGTCCGCGCTCGACGAGGAGGGGAAGGGCGCGGCCGCGGTGGCCGCCGGCGTGCGGGACGCCAACAAGCGCACGGCGCTGCACTTCGCGGCCCGGGAGGGCCAGACCGAGGTCTGTAAATTCCTCGTCGAGCAGCTCCGCCTCCCCGTCGACCCCAAGGACGACGATGGTAATGGCTCCCTCACTCCCCAACCCCATGCCATGATGCAGGGATGCTTCCCTGCGATTTTTACTATTCTGATTCATAATGTGTGTGTGCAATTCAGTCAATGCTTGGTATGGTGGTGATGCATATTATATCTGACTCAATTGTGCAGGTGAAACTCCACTCATCCACGCAGCCCGGCAGGGCCGCCTGGAGACCCTGGAGTACCTGCTTGACCGCGGGGCCGATCCTTCCGTCGCGTCTAACATGGGAGCCACGGCACTGCATCATGCTGCAGGGATAGGTAACGGTGGTGCTCCGTGCGGTGTCGATTACCGACTCCTGGCGCTGGTGGATCTGTCCTTGTTCTTTATGTTGAAGCGCAGAGAATATCTGAAGCAACGTGTGGCGTTGATTTTTCCTGTTACAGGACACATGGAGATTATGAAGATTTTGCTTGGTAAGGGAGTCGATGTTGAATCCGAAAGCGAGTCCGGCACTCCCCTTGTTTGGGCTGCTGGTCATGGACAGCTAGACGCGGTCAAGCTTCTGCTTGAACACAATGCTAAGGTAGTTGCTGGTCCGTGCGTTCTCTCCACCAATTTGTTAATCTGAGTTTTCAGTTATTCATCCAGTGCCAAGGTTCAGTGCAATACTCCTGACTATGCGGTGATTTTAGTTATTAATTAAATAAAGCGGCAACTGTCTTTAACCATGTTATAGGGGATAGGCCTGTTACTGTAACATGCTGCCATGTCATTCTCCAGCATCTTGAATAAGATTTGGACAACATTTACTCCTAAATTTATAACTGCGAGCAGCAAAACCTGCAGCATGAATAATTTACTGAGGTTTTGTGTATGAATTCAATTTAGTTAGGTGGGCTTTCAGCAACTTTTGTACTCAAACTAGTTCTTACAAACCTTGCTTTTGCAGCCGGACACTGAAACTGCTGATGGCATAACTTCGCTGTTGTCTGCTGTTGCTGCTGGTTCCCTCCCATGCTTGGAGGTTCTAATCCAGGTACATGATTGGACGAGTAAAGGATTTGTTTGATTTGGTCCATTTTCGTCACATAGATGTCATTGTTTATTTTTGGTTACTGGATGCTCTGTTTTCCCTGTTAGACAATGTTGTTTGTGCCTTGGGAATTTGGCAAACATGCACATGAATTGGAAATAAGTATAATATTTCTTTATTACTGCAATGCAAGTGGTAATGTGTATACAAGCGTACAAGGTCGAAGGAAAAGATTCAAATGTTTATTCTCGGTTTATTGTTGCCATTTTACTTCTGTTTCTGCATTGATATAGTAATACACAACATTGTTTTATATATTTGTTTAATAACTAACTTAATAATGTGCAACATAGGCAGGTGCAAACCCAAATGTCACTGCTGGTGGAGCAACCCCATTGCATATTGCTGCAGATAGTGGAAATCTTGAAATGATCAAATGTTTGCTTCAAGCTGGAGGTGACCCAAATACCTCTGACGATGTAAGTCACCATGTCTGAGTACTTCATGTAACTTGCCAAGTGTGGTGATGCTATAATTTATTTTATTCATAATAGTACCCATTGTGTGTGATCATGGTGACTCTGCATTCATTTTAGCTAGACCGTCCAATTGCCTTTGACTGTCTTATTTATGCAAACCAAAAGTGTGGAAAATAATAATATTCCATTTCCAAACTTATTCTTCCTTGGTAGTAGTTATTTAAAGCAACATTGCCTAAACATTGCCTAAGCAACATGGTGAATCTAACTGTTGATTACGTTTTCCTTCTTTCTTTCCTGCAGGATGGATTTAAGCCAATAGAGGTTGCTGCTTTAAGGGATAACCTTGAAGTCGTTGAACATCTTTTACCATTGACATCTCCAATCCCAGGTGTCTCGAATTGGACTGTTGATGGAATAGTAAAATACGCATCATCTAAAATGGAAGAGGAAAAGGTGCCACTTGAATCTAATCTTGATTTTTTTATATCCTCGTATGTTCATGAAACCTCTTTACTTTGCAAATTCTGTCAACTTTGACATCTGTATTCATTCTACAGGCGCAAGAAAATGAGTCAACCAGTTTACAGAGACGACAACCCGTTGAGGTGAGCCATTATCATATATGCTTTTTTTAATAAAAGTCAAGGAATCTATCTATTTTAATAATAGTCGACTTGAAAAATTCAACTGTTGATTTTCACTGCACAAGTTTTACATCGCCTAAACAAATGCCATGCAGGTGTCACCTGAGGCGAAAAAGAGATCATTGGAAGCCAAATCGAGAGGTGATGATGCATTCAGAAGAAAAGACTTCCTAGTAGCAGTGGATGCATATACACAGGTAAGAATCGTTTTTCTTCTTGAAAGCAGTTGTGTGGGACAAAAAGAAATCTAGAAGACTAGAAATTAGTTGTAATTTCACATGACATATGGGTATGGATGCAATCCCAAGCCAGCCAGCTTTCATTTATCAAGTGCTGTAAGTTTAGTAGATTATACTACATTGAGAGTCATCACAACAGAACGGAACTGCATTTCAGGCCATTGAATTCGACCCGAATGACCCCGCACTGCTTTCGAACAGAAGCCTTTGTTGGCTGCGGGCAGGGCAAGGTGAGCGTGCCTTGGAGGACGCTAGAGCATGCCGAGCACTGAAGCCAGACTGGGCAAAAGCTTGCTTCAGGGAAGGCGCAGCGCTGCGCCTGCTGCAGGTTTGTCACTTTCAGAGACGTGCAGTAACCGTACATTTATTCCTTGCCGCCCCTGTTTCTTTTTCTCTTTGTATGGCTACATATGCATTCCTGATGACTCAAGACTACACTTGTTGTGTTGTGGCTACACCGACAGAGGTTCGAGGAAGCCGCGAATGCATTCTACGAGGGGGTGCAGCTTGAGCCAGAGAACAAAGAGCTCGTGAAGGCATTCAGGTAGTAAAGAAGAGAGGAAAAAACTCGTACCAGTCGAAAGTGAGAGAGGAACTTCTATGCTCTGCTTTTGTTTTACTCATTCGTGTTTGTCGGTCGTGACAACAGGGAGGCTGTTGAGGACGGGAGGAAGTTCCACTCGGCAAACAAGCCAACAACAAACGGAGCAAAGTCAGAATGAGAGGATGGCGACGACGAACTGAACAAAGCCGTGCTAGTTACTTGCTTGTATGAGTATCTCCGTGGAATTGCACCGGAGATCCGTTTTACTTTGTCAACTGGAAGCGGCGATGTTTGTGAACTCTATTAGAAACCTCATTGCGTTGTGTGACTCAGTTACGCATTCTATGGTATGAGTACTGTCTTAGTTAGTGTAGGACATACAAATGGCCTGTGAACTTGTGGTGGATTATCCTTTGACATTGCCAGCATACATTCTCTTTAATCGTTTCTTTGCTGCTTCTTCCAAGTTTCATCTACTCTGGAAAAAAGTTATAGAATTTGTTACTCCATCCGTTCTGAAATTTTGGTGATGTTCTCCGATGACGTGCAATATTGATATGACAGTAAATAAGGAAGAAATATATACTCCCTCCGTTTGTAATACGTTTTGGACGGCTGACATTGAACTATTTTTGGATGCTGTCTGAATGACTTAGAAAAGTGAATAGATGTATAGTCATCATGAAATATTTTACATTAGTATTTTTGTTTGACCAGATCTCATTAAATATTTTATTTAGGATTGCAATAGCGGGGAACTGTTGCTAGATAGCATTCCTGTTTATTTATGGGGGTAGACCCTCTTTTGAAATTGACCAAGAAATTGTCATTTTTAAAAGAAAATGGTAATTACATATTTTAAGAGCGACATACATTGTATAGAGGCTGTGTCAATTAAATCGGATTGGAGGGAGTACAATTTTACTCCATGCAAAAAAAGAAAAGAAGAAAGAGTACAGTTTTACTTTTAGAAATGTGCAACTGAGCATGACCCAAAGCTGTGCTTACTCTCTCGTGTGCAACTTCTCTTACATTATGTATGACTTTTTAGTGAAACACCTATTTGCCATGTGGATGCAATGACAAGCACACCACAATTAGAGATTGCACAAGCTTAGCCGCCACCCATCCCACCATCCTAGCGGGTTGATTGCGTATGCGTTTCTCGCCTCCGGACTCGAGTGGTCGGTTCCGACGCCGAGGGAATGTTCACGCTCGTGGAGAGTTACGGTCTAGTTTGTGAGGTTTGGGGGTCCTCTTGTCATTCATTTGGGTGATGCAGGTGACAACGCAATGGGATTAGTACCTCCACCCTCATCCTCTCGGCGGTGATGGTAGCTTTGGTGGCGTCCGCATATAGGGGCACATGGTTGGTTCCTTCAAATATGATCCACCGAGCTATGTGTGGGGTGATGGAGATGTTGGGGTACACCAATTGTGGCGGTTCCATCTTGGTTGGCGGCGGCGGTCTCGTCAATAAGACCTCATGTCAGCCCGTTTAGCGTCGATTGTGGGGTCGGGTCTCCTCATCCGGCCTTCACCTTCTTCTTCAAGTTGACGGTGCAAAGCGTCGAGCTAGGGGGGAGCGAGCCATCGGATTTGGACCTGCTTGTAATTTATACTTCATCGGGGTCGCTCTTGTAATTTTATTTTATATTTCTATCATGAGTATATTTATTTCTAGTTATTACTACTACTAAAAAGGAAAATTCCTTTTTTTTAGCTTATAGAGGAGGTTTTCTTGGTCGGTAGTATTCAGCGTGGGTCCGTTTGCTGCTCCTCCTCCTGTCCGTCCGTCCGTCCGCCCGCCCGCCCAGAAGCCTCTCGTCGCCCCTCTCCACCGGAGCACCGGCGAGCAGCCGCCCCCCCTCCCCCTCCTCCCGGTAAGAAAGCTTCAGCTTTGCTTGGATCGCGCTTCGTTTTATCGCTCACGTACGACCTTCCGCCGTGAAGAACCGAGCCGAGCCGGATCGAATCCGGTCCGGCCGGCCAGCCCGGATCTCCCCCGTCCGTCCGAGGCCGGCCTCGCCCCCCGCCGGCAGCGCGCGTAGGCACTACTAGGTAGGCAGGGCCGCCATGGCGCTCCATCGGGCGGGCGCCCATGTGTTCCGCCACGGGATTCTAGGGATTTGGGGATCGATCAGGGAGCCAAATTTGGGGATTACTTCCGCCCCCGTCCCTGGAGCCTCAGGGATGATGCAGATAAATCGATGATGCCTCAGGAAGAGGCCAGGCAGATTGCCCAAATTACTCCATCATGCTACATTGCACGCTTGTTTGCTGGATCGTTGATGTCCAACAGCTTCGTCTTGGTCTCTGCTCTGCTCTGGCCAATGTCTCTGTCTCCGTCTGGCTATTTACTACGTAGCTTGGAGTTGTCATCAATTTATTTATGCGCTTTATCTTTTATTTTACACACAATGCTGTAGCGAGATGGCTTAAATTTGCTATGTTCAGACGCGTGCTTGTCTGTTTCTGCAGACCTATGTACATAAGCAGAGCCCAGATTGCTCATCCGACTGTATTAGATAGGACTTGATGTTTGTTTATCAGTAATAAACTCTGTAGAGGTGCAATGACAAATAAATTTTTCACCCTTGTACACATAGAAACCAAATTATCCACCTGGTTATATTCGCTATGTCATGTTTGTTCATCTGTAAAAATCTGTGTAGAGCTCCGTGGATAAATAATGCATCTAAATAGTGTTAACAACTGTTGTGCAAACAAGTCTCACCTGGGAAGGAATTATAGGAAGATTTGTTGGTCTGTTTGATTAACGATATTACTCCATATGTTGAGAGAATCGTTAAGAAAATACCCAACTAAAATATGAGGATTTGCACCTCCCCAACAGTTTGTGCCATGGCTGGATAGGCAGGCCGTCTTCAATCCTTAGATACAGAGCCCTTCCACGCAATTACAGGGGCATGGGCAACAAAGTCAACAACAGAAAGAGAGACATATTCTCCACTGTTGGCCAAATCTGGTATCCTTTCTCCTCAGGCATGAGTGTCATCGAGCTGCCATTAAAATTCCTGTGTGTGGGGTACCTTTAACGGGATACATTGCTGTGGAAACTCATCCAGATCCTTCTTCACCTCCAATCCATTTATCCATTCAGTCTGTTGCTGAGGGTTCTGTTTGCTGCCTTTCCCTTCCACGGTGTACTATAATACTACGAGCAGTCGGTTCCTACCCCTGAACCAGTATGGGCTAGTATTTGCTTCTGTAATAGCAGCCAGTAGAACAGCTGCTTCTTTAATGTTGCAGAACATCCAGTTTCTATTTCTTACTTTGTACATGTTCGCTTATGTCTTTATGATATAGAAGGTTGAAAAATAAAATGGTGATCCTGCTAATAGATCCCTGACCTTTTAACTGAAAAGTACTCTGCAACTGTGGATGCCCTCATGTTGTCAATGTAGAATTCAGTTTAGAGCCCAGATATTTGTTTTGTTATGTTGTTTAACATGCTTTCATGAGGTCTTCAATATTCGAACTGGTTGTGCGATTTTGTTGTTAAGAGGAATTTTACAAAGATATGCTAGTCCGTTTGATTAAAGAAAGAATGTTACCCCCATAATTTGAGTGGGATTATTTGGAAAATACTTGAATAAAATATGACTTAATCAGATGCACCTCAACATTTTGTGATCTGTCCAGCTAGGTAGGTTGAACCCTTACCCAAAATTACCAGAGGGGCTCGCCAAGAAAATTTCTTTTGAAGTTTGTCCAGATCTTTCTTCATCTCCAATCCATTCATCCATCCAGTTTATTATTACTGATGGAACTCCAGATCTACATTCATCTCCAATTAAAAATCCATCCACCCCTCAATAAGTATGGGCTAGTATTTGCTTTCTGTTAGAGCAGCTAGGAGCAGGAGCTCTGCTGTTTCTTGAATGTTGCAAAACATCAGTTTTTTTTTTACTTTGTACATGTTTCTTTATTCTTTATTACTCCCTCCGTCCCATAATATAAGAACGTTTTTGACACTAAAACGTTCTTATATTATGGGACAGAGGTAGTAGGATATATGAAAGATTGACAAATGAAATGGTGACCATGCTAATAGATCCTTGACCTTTTAACTGGAAAGTATTCTACAACTGTGGATGGCATGCCCTCATGTTGCTAATGTAATATTCAGTGTAGAGCCCAGATATTCATTCTGTTATTTAACAGGCATCCATGAGGCCTTCAATTTTTGAACTGGAAGAAAGCTTGCGTGTTCAAGATTTGTGCGATTATGTTGTTAATGCACACCATTCACTCAGTATAGGGCGCAGCAATTCATTCTGTTTAACATGCTTGAGAGCTTTGTTTGCTTGAATTAACCTCCTTAAATCTTGCTGTAAATCCCTGACTTTTGATTGTGATGCTGTTTCAGGATTCTTGTCTGCCATGGGTGACTACACAATCCGGATAAGCACCAGCTTGATCGAGCAGCTCGCGCGCGATGACGAGAAGCAGGTGAAAAGGAGGACCAGGAAACCCAGGCCGAAGAAGGTCGTGGAGCAACCAGAGGAGCCTCAGGACAATGGCAGGGAACTTCCAACTGAACCCAAGAGCAGCCCTGCTCCTGTTTTGCCTTTTCCGCCACCCATGTACCTGCCAGTGACCCCCGCTCCTGCGCCACCGTCTCCTGCAATCCAGGAGGTGGAAGCCATACGCACGGTGGTGGCGGAGAGCGAGAAGGTGCTGGAGAAGCTGCAGAAGAAGGAGGCGACGATGCGCGAGGAGCTCACCAAGAGGGCCAAGGAGCTGCACGACAAGGAGTTCAAGCTGCCCTACCAGAACCCCGCGCCGTGCACCGACGAGAGGGCCGGCTGCGCCGAGTGCTACAGGAGCAACGTGCAGGACCCGCTCAAGTGCGCCGAGGCGGTTAAGAGGTTCGAGGCGTGCGTCCGCATGGCGAGGCGGGGCGGTGGCGCCATGGGAGCTGCTCAGTAGTAGCGCTGGGGGAGGGCAGTGGGTCGGAGCTGAGTGAGCGAGGTGTCGAGCACACGATTTTGCTTCTGTCGGGATTGATTGATCGAATAACCTGCCTGGATTTTTGTTTGGTGAGACCTGAAACACCATCAGTTGTAGATTAATTCTGGTAACGGGTTGCTACCGGTGTTGGCAACAAGAGGCCATGAGTGTCCTTGAATTTGGGGCGTGGCTCCATGCTACTTGCATCCTACAAAATGAAACATGAATTTGCAGGGTTCAAAATTAATGTTTACTACATGCATTCTGCTGCAAAATTTGCGGGGTTCCTTGGATTTTAGTCCGTTTGTTTGGGATGAGTTTGAATAACCGTTGTATGTTGATTCTCCCATGTCGCATACATTGTGCTGCAAAATGAAACATGAATTAATGTGATTTAGCTTCAGCTGCAGCATGCTTTTTGCGGGATAAAAAAAAATTAATCACCTGCTGCTGCTGCTTTGCTGGTTACTGGTAAAATCCATGTCTGAGTGGTTGATAAAAAATTATGGAACCTTGTATATGTTGTTAGGCATAAATGTTGGGGTAAAAAACAATCATATTGGTACACTGCCCAGTCTTTTGGTGTACAAATTAAAGATTGTATGGTGCAAGAAGCTATTCAGATACAACAACACTGGGCTACATGACAGGAATGGTGTACAGCAGCAAACCAGATCAAGATGAGATGGTCTCAGCCTAGGATGTTGATTCAGAGATGCTCGACTCGAGGCCAAGCAGCAGCAGCCCTACACTGCAGGCCCCGACCGAGAGCAGACTGCGGCACAGTACAGTTGTAGAAGCAATCACAGGCCATTCCCCTAGCAGAGCAGAACAGAGCAGAGCAAGAATCAGGGATCAGGCCTGTCATTGAATAGAAGCTTAATGACCTTCAGCTTCAGCTCCGGCAGGCCTGCCTCCGCTCACGGACTAGCCTCGGTATTTCCTTCCATGTCTTCGGTTTAAATGGTTTGAATTCCGTTACTGCACATACCACAAGTGATGTCAGAAAAAAAAACTTGTACAAACTAATGTGTTATATCAAATAATGGAGAAGAAACTTTTGCAAACGTGTTGACCATTATGTACAAGGGATGGAATGGATGACTGCATCTGTTTGTTAAATGTGGCAAAGACAGAAGGACGTGCAGCAAGCATACCTTTATAGCAGGCATCTAGTACTTTGTCCTCGATGCTGCCCAGTTGATGCTGCAGGCATCTAGGGAGCTTCTTTATAGCAGGGCAGCCTCTAATTTCAAGATACAAGAGAAAACTGTATGCTTGCGGCTCATTCGGCAGGGATGCCAGGGTACTGCATCTTCGAAGATCAAGGACTTCCAGCGATGGGGGGTGCTCTCCCGACAGAAACTCCAGCGATGTCAGCCCACTGTTGCCAATAATATCCAGTCTCTTGAGGGGTGCAGGCAGACGGAGAGGCCCACCCAACATGCCAGCACAGTCCCATATTGTTAGATATTCGAGATGGGGAGGAAGCTTCTGGTTTCTGGAGCCCACCCGGCTGGCATGATAGGACTTGAATACTACTGCAGTCACCAATCCGTATGGTCTTTAAGGACAAAGGCAGATTTAGAACCGCTTGTAAGCTTCCACATCCAAGTAAAGTTAGATATTCTAGGCATGGACAAAAGTGATTCATGGGTGAGGATGGCAACTCTGATACAGCTGCAGGCATGATTGCCTCACTGCTAGAAGATACTTGGACTAACTCTGCCATGCCCTGCTGCTTGCCGAATATGGACTCAAGCTTAATGCACCCATCAATATCCATTTTCTTGAGAGATGCCGGGACGTTGAACATCTCTACTAAACTTGGGCAGTTTTCTAAATAAAGAGACTCCAGAACTCTCAGGTGCTGACTCCTTTCGGACGCCAATGGCTCAAGAGGAGCTTGTGCATATCCAGTCAGATTTCCACAGTTTGTAATCAGTAATGTCCTCAAGGATACCATGCTTTGGAACACATTCTCTGGCCAGTGGACGAGCACATCGCATCTACAAATTTCCAACTTTTCAAGGTGTACAAAATACTCACACGGCTCTAATGCACCCGATCCAAAGAACAAGTTGCAGCATCTTAGCTCCATAGCTGTAAGAGGGGATTTCTGGTTCCATTTCTCCTTGCTGTCCACCGGTACAATTGAAGTGCACTCAACCTCTGATGTTGTTTCTGTGTTTTCTAGCTTCAGTATCAGATTGGTCAATGAGGGCAAATATCTATCTACAAAATCGGAGATCTCTTGCTTTCCATGTTTAATTTCCAAGACACTGACTTTTGGTGCTTCGGGTAAATCTATCATCTTTGGGCATTCCTGAATAAATAGTTTCTCAAGACGAGGAAACAATGTCCCTTCGACCACATCCCATCTCTGAAAGCTCTTCAAGTCTTCCATTTTGAGCACCTTGAGGGCAGGAAAGGCTGAACGTACCAATCTATAACCACCTTCACTACATGGTTCTTGAAGCAATGGCGCTTCAGGTAAATCTATCAGCTTCGGGCAGTCCTTGACGGATAGTTTCTCAAGCTGAGGAAACAATATCTGTTCTCCTTGAGTCTCTTTGACTGCACCCCATCTCTGAAAGTTCTCCAAGGTTTTCATTTTGAGCACCTTTAGGGCAGGAAACGCTGAGCGTACAAATGTATAACCGCCTTCACCACAAGGTCCTTGCAGTAATGCTGCTTCAGGTAATGCTATGAACTTTCCACAATTACTAATAAACAACTTCTCAAGCACAGGAAATATTGTATGTTCTTCTTGCCTCTCATCTATTTCCCACCATCTCTCAAAACTCAACAAATGTTCTAGCATAAGCACCTTCAGTTTTGGAAAAGTGAAGATTGAACTGCATCTGAACAAAACTCGCAATCTTTTACAATTAAAAAGATGGATCTCAACCATGTTTTGCAGCATACCCATGCACTCTCCTCCATAGGAATATATCTTCAGAACCTGCAGCCCACCATGAGGTTCAAAATTGTCGAGCACCTTGCTGTCGCCAACCTCAGTCCATCTTAATGTCAGTTCACTGAGATCCTTCTTGTTTCCAAGATTCGCCACTTTTGCCTCTGCTTCTTTAACATTCTCTACCTGGCGTAGCTCTACATGACCACCAAGGTTTAAATGCTGCAGCTCTATAACATCACTGCAATCAGGGCCAGGAACTCCTGCTACAAATACTGTGAGTGTCTGCAGCTTAGTGAGATTTTCAAGTCCTGGAGGCATGCTCTTCAAGTTCCGACATCCATGAGTGTAGAGGTGACGGAGGGAAGTCATATACTTCATTTGCATTGGTAGTCGATCAAGATAATAACAGTAGGAAAGGTCCAGCACTTGCAGGTTATATAGAATACTTATATCTTCAGGAAGTGCTTTGATATAACTTTCTGAGAGATCAAGGTACCTCAGGTGATGCAGATACTTTGGTTTGAGTAGAAATGATTCTGTTTCCAGACAGAGCTTCAAGGCATGCAAAGAGCTATATTTTGATAGATGCTTCAATGAGCTTCGAATAGGATTATCGCATATCAGTGTTTGAATGGCAGGGGATTTTTTCTCCAGAGCATCATTCAAAATACCTTCTGTTTCTTCACATGACAAGAACAAATGCCGAGCAGTATCCGAAAGCCACTCGATTTGACTTGGTTCCTTAATTGCAATGACACATTCCTTTCCCATAACAGACATTGCTATATCATGCATAAGATCATGAATTTTACATGTTCTGGAATAATACCCGCTAGAGTCCTTACTTTCCTCTAGGTCCAGAAAGAATGACCTTGAGACCAGCTCATTGAAAATATGTTTTCCAAAGGTTTCAAGACTATCTTCCTCCTGTTCTGGGATAAAGCCATTTGCGATCCATAGTTGGATAAGCTTCTCCACATTAATCTTGTAATCCTTGGGGAATATGGCACAGAAAGCAAAGCACTGCTTCATGTGTGCTGGCAAATCGTTGTAGCTAAGCTTGAGTATTGGCAAAATTCCAGTTTCCTCAGTGCAAATACTGCTTCTAGATGATACAGCCTTCCATTCTTCCACGCTGGTCTTGGTACGAAGTACAGATCCCAGTGCAGTTGCAGCTAGAGGAGAGCCACGGCATCTCTCCACAATCTCATCAACCATCTTGAGTAGCTTGGGAGGCTTTTTATTCTCTGAACTAAATGCTCTGTCTAAAATAATTTCCTTTATGAAGTTATCCTTCAAAGCATTGAGATTGTAGGTTCTGTCTGTGCCCATAATTCCAGCAACTTGTTTATCACGGGTTGTTGTCAACACTGCACTACCCATGCCACCATGTTGAAGACAGACCTTTAGCCTTTCCCACTTATGGACCTCTCTGTTCCAGACATCATCCAATACAAGGAGATACCTCTGCCCGCTGACCAGTTTTTGAAGTCTATCCAGTGGTGGTTTGTCTGTATCATCATTTTTCTTGGGGGATGCTTCAACTATACTCTTAGCCATAGAATTTACATCGAAGTTATCAGAGACGCAGACCCAGAGCTGCAACTGAAAATGCTTCTGAATTTTAGGCTCGTTGTATATGAGTTGCGCTAATGTGGTCTTGCCAAGGCCCCCCATTCCAACAATGGGAACCACTGCAAGATCTGCATTGCTAGCTTCACCAAGTAGTATGTCAACAATATTATTCTTATCTTCATGTCTGGATCTGCTGGCAATTTCTTGCGGGTCGATGATGACATAATCTGTCTGTCTCCACTCCTTGGACACTGGTGTCTGTCTCAACTGATTGGACACGAACAATGTTTGCCTCAACCCAAAGTCATGCATCTCTGCAATGAGGACATTGATATCCTCCAGAATCCTGCAAAGCTTGCTACCCATTCTCTGACGGAACACAACACGGTTGTGAGTAGGGAAGAGTTTTATCACATCAAATCCGAGCTTTTTGTAGTGTCCATTCTTCCTGGCTTCACGGCGAAGTGCTTCGTATTTGAATTCATCAAAGACTTCATTTGCCTCATAGGCTACTCTCTTGAGCTCCTGGAGCCAGGCTTTCGCCCCTTCTCTGTTGGCCGTCGCCTGCTCCTCGGCGTCAGTGATGACGTCCAGGATGATAGGAAGTCTGCGTTTCAGAATCATGTGCTGCTTCTCCATTCCCTCCATCACATTGTACTGGTCGAGGAGATAGCTGGACGCCTTGTCCCTGAGCATGGCGACCAGTGGCCGGAGCGCCATGGTGACCACCAGCTCCGCCATTGGAACTCCCGGAAGAAACTCCTCCAACACAGGTGCACTGCAGAAATTAATGAAGAAGAGAGTGGTGTGAGCAAGACATTTATATTTAGAGCTTGAGATCTGTTGTTGAACAATGACAAGTCAAAATCCAATCTTGCTGCCATAGTTACCTTCACGAGCTCGCCCCTGATCTGCACCCAGGACCAGAAACGCAGCAGCAGCGAGGAAGACGAGGCACGGAAGCAGGAGGCGACTCCGATGAAGTTATGACTGTAGGCAGGTTTTACTCTGATGAATGGGAGTTGGGAGATTTTTGTGAGATGGTGAAACTTTTGGATGGGTGGGAGTAGGGTTCGGGGGAGCAGGAGCCAGCTTGATGGGGATTTTTGTAGGAGACGCGCTGTGGCTGTGGCTTGTGAATTGTGAAAATGGAAGCCAGCGTGGTGGCCTGTGCTATGATACTCTTGCAGGCCAGGCCAGCAGATGATCATTATTTGGCTGGCCGGTGTCCCTCTACAAAACGAGTTAGTGCATCACCTAACTATCTAGATAGCTGGCGCTTGAGAGTTAACTCACTGGACCCTAATGAATGACAAGATAATGATGAGAAATCCTCCCCAAAAAATGTGCATTTAGCTCTTCTTTAGTGGAAGAGCTTGTGCTATGTAGCAATTAGGAAACTTACGTTGGGATGGCGACTGAGTGAACATTTGTGGGCCTACCCAAGTAATCGTAGAAATAAGCTGGGAGCCATTAGCCCAAGACCAGCAGACCCAATTAAAGAGCCAAACTGTCAAGTGTCATATTTTTGTACACAAATCCCCCATCCCCGGAGTTCAAATGAGCTTTGCAAAGAAGATCGGCTTATAACTAGCTAAAAAGATTCAGGTGGAGGGCTTCGCCCTCCCCCGGTGACCTTCAAATAATAATAATAATAATAATAATAATAATTGAAGTTCTACTATTGTCCTAAGTCAAACTTTTTTAGGTTTCATCAAGTCTGTAGGAAAATATATCAATATCTAGGATCATAAAAGATTTTTTTTTCGATAAAGGGTGTTCTTTACTAACCCATAAACAGTTAGCATAATCTTTTCAATGGGAAATGGTATAGAAGAGCAGTAATACAAGTGTTTAGTGTAGACTGGAGAAGAGAATGGTGCGAGCAAGAGGTGCTTGCTTGTGACTTGTGAGGAAAATGGGAGGCAACGTGGTGGCATGTGCAGGGAGGAGGATCACCATTATTTGTGCAGTACAGAAGTAGCTGCTTGTTTAGAGTTAAGTCATTCAGCAGTGTTTGCAGGCAGCATCCTGTAGCACGGGTGCCCACACTCTTGTTGTAACCTCACCCCAGATTTACTTCCCAACAGGACCAAAGCATGCAGTGGCCCTGGCATAGGACAATGATTGTACCTCAGTTTCTAGAAACATAATGTAAAACACAAACCAGAATAGTTATCAATTCATCTTGGTGGATGTTGCCCCATTTGTTATCTTAAACCTAAGCCACTCTTGAATATCCATCACCAAACTATCTAGCTAGCTAGCTGGCGCTTGAGAGTTAACTCACTGGGGTCTTGGCACATGTGGCCTGCCAAGTGTGAAAAAGAAAGACTTTGTGGTCTTGCAGCAGCACCACTTGTACTGCAAAGCTGAGGGTACTGCTCCGTGTGTGTCACAGGTGCCAAACACTGCTCCTACTGACACGACCATGCAATGCAAGACCCCACACACCACATGTAATAAATCTTGATGTGAAGCCATGGAGAGCTGGCTACAAGTTGAAGTGCAGCAATGCATGTGAGGCGAAACTTCAAGTGTGAAAAGGCAAGACTTGGGTCTTGGCTGTGCTGTGCAGAACCACTTGTGCTGCAAAGCTGACGCGCCATGTCGCGGCCGAATTCACTGTTTTGACCCTTTCTGAAAACTTTAGCACGATCTGAATCTAGTTTGAAAAAATTTCGTGATCTAACCCTTTTCATACCGCCATCATCCTTGGCGGTAGGGTACCACAGCCTACTGCCGGGGGCGGCGGCGGTAAGACTTGACAGTGCCGTTCATGGTTGAAAGTACATCGAAGGTATAAATTACGTGTGACGCCCTCTACTATTGAACCTTTGTGATGGAAAGTTGGCTAGCATATGTGAGTTTTGTTTGGCAGGAACTTGAGTTCGAATCTTCATAGGGCCATATTTTTTGTTTATTTTTATTTTGTCCAATAAAAAGTAAAAAAATTGTCCAATTAATCTGAGGATATGGATTATTGATTAAATTTTTTTTAAAATTATTTGTAACTGCTTTATAAAATTCCCGTAAATATATAAACAAATATGATAATATCAGTGAACTTTGGTAATGTCGTGCTGATCATGCATGTTAGTGGAGCTGTAGATTGTGTGGCCTTGGAGTGGAGGCTGCTATATGGACGGATATTCAAGACAGTTATCATTCTTGCCGAGCAGAGCAATGCATATCTTGCTGTTGACTGCTGCACTCTGTCACACACATACAAGTGAGTGCTTATTACCCCAAATAACTCTTCTTTGACTTGCATTTATAGATATTCTCCAAAACATGGTCACCACTTGATATGAAAATCAAACTGCATAATGGTTAATATAAGAATGAAATTGTATCTTCAGTCAAATCCAATGCCACCAGAAATTCTGAACCATTTAATCTAAAACAGCTCCTAACTAGATTACAGTGTTGAACCTAGTGCAAATTAAAATGAATGATTTGTAATAGATGATGTTCCTATATTAAGTTATTATCTCAGGTTCTTTGCAAATACACACATTTTTTGCCCAGTTAACTATGGTATGCTATTACACTCCCCTCAACCAAAGAGTTGCATGATGAACGAGGTTTGTATTTGCTTTAATTATCAGAATTATTGACAGCCATAGATGGTGCCATACATAACATCATATTTCTTTTTCCATTTCTTGGCATCTGTTAGCTTATTGATACCTATGATGTGACTAAAGCTAGGTCTGGTTACTAAAGCAAATCAAATGCAACAGAAAAATGATCATCCCCAATTTCTGTTTGCAAGTTCAACTATTGGGCATAAAAGATAATCTTACCGATGAGCTTTATATCATCGT
The DNA here is from genome assembly GCA_032464435.1 of Aegilops umbellulata. Lineage (NCBI taxonomy): Eukaryota > Viridiplantae > Streptophyta > Magnoliopsida > Poales > Poaceae > Aegilops > Aegilops umbellulata. The sequence goes on from CP136054.1 coordinate 12,177,817, forward strand.
GCTATTTTCATCATTATAACTAGTCGGGAGATATGACATTATATTGACTTCACTTTCCTTCTAGACGCTCTTTTAGTTCTATCTTGATATATGTACAGTATCATCTTACGCGAATTATGCTAATCATATGAACGTCATTTTGCAATTTGTCATTAGGTATCTGGCCAAGGTGTTCGGAAGATATGGTGGTGCAGATGGATTTCTCTTCCTGCAATACCACATGATTCTTAACTACTGGAACCTTCCGCAAGCCGACAAGGAAAAACTCTGGATAAATAAAAAATATATTTTTTACCAATAATGCAGTTACGAATAAGTAAAAAAATGTTTTAACCAAAAATCCATATCCTAAGATTAATTGGAAAAATTATTTATTTATTACTAGGTAAAATAAAAATAAACAAAAAATATGGCCTTATGAAGGCTTGAACCCAAGACTGATCAAAGCTACCACACACGCGCTAGCCAACTTTCCAGCAGAGAGATTCAGTTTCACAAGGCGTCGCGCGTTATTTATACCCTCGCTACCCTACCGCCATAGACTATGGCGGTAGGTTATTTTCAACATCGGATGACCGTGACGACACCGTTAAGTGCTACCGCCGTAGTACTTGGCGGTAGGCTGTGTTACCCTACCGCCAAGAACGATGGCGGTAGAAAAAGGGTCAGATCACGAATTTTTTTCAAAGTAGGGTCAAATCGTGTTAAAGTTTTCAAAAAGGGTCAAAACAGTGAATTCGGCCCCATGTCGCATCTTGTAGCTCATACAGCCTACACTACACAAGTGGGGTGGGGTGGGGTGGGGTGGGGTACTGCTCCGTGTGTGTCACGGGTGCCAAACACTGCTCCCACTGACACGACCATGCAATGCAAGACCCCACATGTCCTTGATTAATGTTTCATACAGCATTCTGATCCAACAGCATCTGCGTACCAGCAATGGATTATATATTTAGCTTAAGTGGCAAGTGTTCCGCAAAATGACATGAGAACGAGAATTGACATGATCAGTGGCACATAAACATCTACTCCATCCGTTCCTAAATATTTGTCTTTCTATAGATTTCAACAAGTAACTACCTACATACGGAGCAAAATGAGTGAATCTACACTTTAAAATATGTCTATTAGTCCATTTGAAATCTCTAAAAGGACAAATATTTAGGAACAGAGGAAGTATATGCCTTGTGAAATGAGAGGGCGGCGGCGGTGCCTAGGGTTGGAGGCCCCCGAGTGATGCCGCCGGGTGAAACCCGCGTGGCAGACGGCGGCGGCGGGGGGACTCCCTCTCCCGCCTCCCCTTCTTCCGCGGGCGGCGGATCTAGGCGGCAGGCGGCGGTGTCCTACGGCGGCAGGCCTCGGCGAGTGGTGGCGGGGCGCGGGGCACGCGGCGGCGAGCCTTGGCAGGCAGTGGCGGCTGCGCGCGGGGCTGACTCCAGGGCGGCGGCGCGGGTTTGGATCCATCGCGGATCTGACCTGTGGGCGCGGCCTCGGCCTCCCCTACTCGGCCGGCGGGTCTCGATGGGGGGCTTCTCCGTGCTGAGATCTGCCAAGCGGGATCATCCAGATCCCGACAAGGACGGCGGCGACCCGTGCACGAGAGATGGAGGTCTTCGATCAGATCTGGGTGAAAACCTGCTATTGGCTATTGCCAAGGCCGGCGATGGCGACGCTGTCTGCGCCGTTCCCTTCCTGAAGGCATCATCGTGGAGATGTTCAAGGCCACTCTCTGCTATCTCCGGGGGAAACCCTAGATCAGTAGATCGGATGACGGCGGGTCTCTGGTGTCGTTTTCCCCCATGGGGGCGTCATTCTTGGAGGTGCACACGGGCTCAAGGGACTAGAGGACGGCGACTTTGGTGGAGCGGTGCTTCATCTTTCCCATTGAAGGTGGCGGATCTCGGCGGCGTGGGGCTGTTGAGACTCGGCGTCTGATGCGCGGAGATGGACTCGCGCAGGAGGAGGTTGCTGTCTGGCGTCATGGTGACGTCGATGGCTGAGTGGCCAGACAAGGTAGAAGCCTCAATATGACCTGAAGACGGACTTGTGGAAGATGGCGGCGATGACACACGAGTGTGTCTGACCGGATTGTGTCCCAGACCCGGTATGTGGCTCTGCTGGGGCTTCCGAATATGTTTCGGCTTCCGGCTTTTGATGTTAGGCTTAGGTGAGTGGTTTGGGTAATGACCCAGCTAGCACCCCTTCATCATTTTAAATAGGAGTAGCGGCATGTGTTGCTAAGATGGTGGATTCAGGCACATTGTTGTAATACTTTGTAAGGTCCTCGAGAATAATCAATAAAATGGCCGTATGCATCTCCCAGATGCAGAGGCCGGGGGTCATCCTCCTTTTCTAAAAAAATGCCTTGTGAAATACAAAAACTTTCTTTTGTGATAGTAAAATTTATCGATACACAAAAACAGTTAGCGTGGCACCTCAGAATGGGCAACCTCTGAAAATACAGGCTAGATGGCTTCAGAGTTATGTCAATCGGCCACATGTCAGCAACAGTGTTTTTATTGTGTCCATAAACTTTTTAAGAGGCCCGATGAAGAAGATTATACTATATCCATCATCTTTTAATTATGATACTCCGTGTGGTACTATTGGGTTATCGTGTCGAAAGGCACATGCAGCCCAACTTGTGCTGCCAAGCTGACACGCCATGATACAGCCTACTGCTGCCTACACAAGCGCAGTGCCAAACACTGCTCCCACCCATAATTCAACTCCAACAGAGTCAACAACATGCATTCCGGTTGATGCACAACGTTTCATTGTATTTAGTGGCAAGTTAGTTAGCAAGGACTGAAACTGCAGGCTGACTGGTTGGCATCACAGGAATATTACACTATAACCACTAGCGCAGGCCCAATATGTAGAGATGGCAAAATGACTAGAACAAAAGCCAAAGTGATTTTCATCAAATGTAAAAAAAAAAGGACTAGAATAACTACCAACTCATCTTGGCAGAGGTCATCTCTCTTTCTGAATATTATCTTGGATGCTCCCCATTCGCCGTCTTAAATATGGATGACTCTTGAGGTGCAACACCAGTAAGGAGAAGCGTAGGTGCTATGGTGAACATATTTGCTGAAATGAGTTTATCAGAATAAGTCAATTAAAGGAACTACTAGACAGACAGTACAAAAAAGCAACCAAGACAAGTTATATATGATCCTTGTTTTTCTAGCATTGGAGAACAGTAAAACAATGAGTAAGTTAATGATCTGAGATGATAAAATGTGTCGTCTTGAGTCACACAATTTAGATTATTTTCTAGTAGCTATGACCATGAGAAATTTTTTGCCGTCTATAGGACCAGCTTTTGCGCACACACAAATATCCATTGAAATGCATGAAAGCATCATTTAGTTGCACAATTAACTAAAATGGAACTATCATGCTTGACGAACAGCATGATGCAGAAGGTGTTAACTAATAAGAATATTGGTCAGAAATAACAAAGGCCTAGTTGCGCTCTAGCCCTTCAAAATGAAACAGGAGAAATAACCAGTTTGATTGCTGGATAAGAATCAGGAAGAACAAAAATGAACTGGGGCGCGTAAAAATTTTTTTTGCCTTAGAGATGCAGCACTAGAAGATTGGCAGTAGAAGATTGCTGAATTTACAGCGAACTGAAAGAAATATCTCTGTATATTTATTTATGAGAATAAAAGGCAGGCTATCCTAAATCGTACAGGTACAAACTGCCAGAAGGCACAACCTTTTTTAGAAGTCCCCAAGCATTGGCAGTTATACCGAAAAGACCATCTTTGTCAGGATGGAACTTTTATAGGTAACTAATAATACTGTGATGTTATGATGAAAACTGAGAACAAGCCATTAGCTAAAATCAACAAAGGTAACTTTCTGTAACAACAAAGTTGCTCGAGAAATGAAGCTAACATTTGTAGAATTCCATTTTCCAGTGAGAAGATAACAAGTCCTAACGCCGGCTACTGCATCCATGATCCTGAATACCAATTTACCTGTGCAAGAAAAATGGATGGAACAAAGCCAATCCCTTAATCTTGTCCAGTTGCAAGAGCTAGATACGGAGTACCTGGTGCAAGTCCATAGTTTACCAATTTGAGCAACCAGTCCAATTAAGAAATGATTTGAATAACCTAAAACACACATCATAAATTAGTCAAGATCTAACCTCTCTCCGACGCAAGTGTGTATTGAGAATATATAGAGACGAGTGTTCGAAATAATAAGTGACCAATGAGTAGGCACCGAACCTGTAAGCAGAGTTATGCTGTTTATTGTTGCCTCGTATGCAACTCATTATTGTAAAGGAGATGTGGTCATGTATACAATGGTATGGTATATACGTGTTAGCTCTAAGCACGTAACTTATCTATATAGACATGAACCACAAAAAGGATCGAGTGAAATGTACGAAAGCATTGAGCATCATTTGGTTGCACAATTATATAGACTGGATCAACTGAACAGCGGGTTGAATATGGAAAGGGCATGATTCAACCCAAAGCGGAAAGATGCTAATTAGCAGTAATTACCATGGCGTATTTCGTCAACAACACCCTGGTAGATGACAAGCAACCACTACGTTTGCAGTATGAGATATGCCATTTCAGAACAGACCACGGGGGATTTGTAACATGGAGCATGAAAAGAAGACCTCTCCCTGGGTTGTGGGTTCGAATCTGCAGAATTCAACAGACTAGACTAGGGTACAAATTCCCCAGGCTCTCACACAGTCACACTCCTTGTCCACAACAAACGAGCATCTCGAACCACTCTACTTCACCTCGCTCGTTGTTAGGAGAGGGTGGAGATTTGGGGGCAGGGGAGGGAAGGGGAGTACCTTGAGCGGCGGAGGCAGAGGGCGAGGCTGATTTTGCAGCACAGGATGAAGCGGGAGTCGCCGCCGAGCTAGTCCTCCTGATGCCGGTGGCCGCCACGGCCATGAACCGACGGAGGGAGGTGGCGGCGGCGGCGGCGAAGGGGTCCGGCTGGCCGTGCAGAGGGGTGGTGGCGCTGCCGGAGAGAGATGCCAAACGACGGTATGGGCCGGCCTGGGCTGGGCTTATGATTCGGGAGCATCAGAAAATAAATCCCATGTTGAATTTGCGAAATCACTAGTTAAAGAGCAGATTCTTGAAAAAAAAAACTAGTTAAAGAGCACCCTTTGTAAAAGGTCACCCACACCTTCTCAAGTTGCGACAAGTGACACACTGCGCCATTTGACGCAACCTGGAGGTTTTTTTTTTACAAATTCGTTTATTTAAAATAATTTATCTCTTAAGCCATGAGTCCAAATCTTGAACTGTTTTCATTGTTGGATTTCTCTTGTCGAGGTCTTCAAGAATAGATCCCATGTTGATAGGTTTTCACGAATATTTTTTTCATTAAAAATTTAGACAAAAAGACCGATCGAAAGTATGTTTTTTTCCTTTCCAAAAAAGATATGACTATGCTTCTCGTGGAAGCAAATCTGCGCCTGTCACAAAAGAAGAAAAAACATGGGTTTTTTTCGTCTCCGAGAGGCACGAGGCAAATTCGTGCCTCTCACAGAAGAAGAAAAAACATGATCTTTTTTCGTCTTCGGGAGGCACGAGGCAAATTCGTGCCTCTTACAAAAATAAATTTGTGCGGAAGCAAATTCGTGCCTTGCATGGAAGAAAAGAAAAAAACATATTTTTTCCTATTTTTGAGAGGAATGACTATGACTCTTGCGGAAGGACAACGGTGCCTCTTACAGAAGCAAATTCGTGCCTCTCGCAGAAGGAATATAAATATTTGTTTTTTGTTTTGAAAAGGCATGACACGGAAGCAAATCCGTGCATCTCTGAAAGCAAAACCGTGCATCTCACGGTTTTTTTTTAACTTCCAAAACCTAAAATAGACCGAAGGAAAACCAAAAGGCTGAAAGAAAAAACAAAAACCATCTAAAAAGTCCAAAACGTGTACGAAATAAACCAAATAATAAAAATTAGAGGGAACGTGCAGAGCGCGACATGTGGAGGCATCTCAAAGCGCGTCAACTGGTGCGCTTTCAACACACCCCTATGCCCATTTGTTAGTATTATTTTTTAGATCGGCGAGCGTTCGGGCATGGGCCTGGGTCGGCCATTGAATCATGTCAACGATTCTGTTTTTGGGAACCTTCTAGGAGGTTTCTGAAACTTTTTTTCTCAGTTTTATTTCTTTTTTCCTATTTCTTCTTTTCTTCTCTCTCTTTTTCTTTTTTTCCTTTTCTCAAGTGTTATTTTCATCTTTTTTCGTTTATTCTATCTCCTTTTTATTTTTCCTTTTCTTTGTATTTTCATTTCAAAATTTTGCAAACGTTCAAAATGTTTCAAATTTCGTTTGCATTTAAGAAAATGTTCTATATTTTAGAAAATTGTTCGTGCTCTGCAAAAAATGTTCTAAGTTCAAACAATGCTCAAGTTTCAAACAAAATGTTTATGTGTTCACAAAATGTTCGGGTTTTCCAAGTTGTTCGAAATTTTGAAAACTATTCTCCATATTAAAATTGGTTATTAAATTTGAAAAAATATTGTGCTTTTAAAAAACTTTCTTTAGAAAATTTATTCTAGCTTTCAAAGTTTGTTAACAAGTTAAAAAATGGTCAAAATATGTCATGATTTTTTTGCTTTTGCAAAATAATGATCATATTTAAAAAAAATTTGAAGTTAACAAAGATGTTCGTGTTTTGTAAAAAATGCTCAAAGTTTTCAAAAAATACCCAGTTTTCAAAATTTTGTTCATGTATTTCATAAAATGTTAGCTATTCTCAGGAATTTCAAAACGATTCTCCATTTAGAAATTTGTACTTAAAATTTTATAAGTGTTCATCCTTCCAAAAATTGTTCTGTCAAAAATTTGTTTTTGTTTCCAGATTTTATTGAAAATTTCAAAAATGTTCAGGTATTTCAAAATGAGTTCACTATTTCAGAAAATTTCAAATTTTGTTCATAAGTTTAAAGAATTGTGTGTGATTTTTTCAAGAAGATTTAAGTTTGGTAGTTCCAGAGTTCTTTTAGTTTCGTGCTGCATATCTGCCGCAAGAGCACTCTGGTCGTATTGACATTCCTCGAACGCACAACATCGCGTCTTCGTAGGTTCGGATAACAGGAATCGTGAACCATTGCGGAGCGATTTTTTACACTCGCTCCGCTGCGCACTGCAATGGGTCGGCCCAAGTACACTGCCCCCTGTGCGGTTGGCCGACTAATTGCCGCAAAGAGCGGCATATAGGATGCTCCTGCGATTTGGGTTTGGGATTCAGAAAAGAAAGAATGGGACTCGGTAGAGGGCCCTGCTGGCTGGTGCTCTAAGAGCAACTCTAGTAGACCCCGCATCCGTCCTCGACCCGTAAAATAACCGCCAAAATGCGGGTACGGGCCGGAAAACAGACACGTCCATTTTGCAGCATGCTTTTATATTGATATTTATTGCATTATGGGCTGTTATTACACATTATGTCACAATACTTATGCCTATTCTCTCTTATTTTACAAGGTTTACATAAAGAGGGAGAATGCCGGCAGCTGGGATTCTGGGCTAGAAAATGAGCAAATATTAGAGACCTATTCTGCACAGCTCCAAAAGTCCTGAAACTTCACGGAAGATGTTTTCCAAATATATAAAAAATACTCAGCGGAAGAAACTCACCAGGGGGCACACCCTGCCCACGAGGGTGGGGGCGCGCCCTACCCTCTAGGGCGCGCCCCCTACCTCGTGGGTCCCCTGGTGGCCATCCGGTGGCCATCTTCTGCTATATGGAGTCTTTCGATGGGAAAAAAATCATAAGCCATCTTCTCGGACGAAACTCCGTCGCCACGATGCGGAACCTTGACGGAACCAATCTAGGGCTCTGGCGGAGCTGTTCTGCCGGGGAAACTTCCCTCCCGGAGAGGGAAATCATCGTCATCATCATCACCAACGCTCCTCTCATCGGGAGAGGGCAATCTCCATCAACATCTTCATCAGCGCCATCTCATCTCAAAACCCTAGTTCATTTCTTGTATCTAATCCTTGTCTCCAAGTCCGGAATTGGTGCTAGTAGGTTGCTAGTAGTGTTAATTACTCCTTGTATTTGATGCTAGTTGGTTTAATTGGTGGAAGATCATATGTTCAGATCCTATATGCATATTAATACCCCTCTGATTATGAACATGTTTATGCTTTGTGAGTAGTTACTTTTATTCCTGCGGACATGGGAGAAGTCTTGCTATTAGTAGTCATGTGAATTTGGTATTCGTTCGATATTTTGATGAGATGTATGTTGTCTCTTCTCTAGTGGTGTTATGTGAACGTCGACTACATGACACGTCACCATTGTTTGGGCCTAGAGGAAGACATTGGGAAGTAATAATTAGATGATGGGTTTCTAGAGTGACAGAAGCTTAAACCCTAGTTTATGCGTTGTTTCGTACTGATTTGGATCCATATGTTTCATGCTATGGTTAGGTTTACCTTAATACTTTTTTTATAGTTGCGGAGGCTTGCAATAGAGATTAATCATAAGTGGGATGCTTTTCCAAGTAAGGGAAGCACCCAAGCACTGGTCCACCCACATACCAAATTATCAAAGTACCGAACGCGAATCATATGAGCGTGATGAAAACTAGCTTGACGATATTCCCATGTGTCCTCGGGAATGCTTTACATCATATAAGAGTTTGTCCAGGCTTGTCCTTTGCTACAAAAGGATTGGGCCACCTTGCTGCACTTTATTACTTTTGTTACTTGTTGCTCGTTACAAATTATATTATCAGAAAACTATCTGTTACCACTTATTTCAGTACTTGCAGAGAATACCTTACTGGAAACTGTTGGAGAACGTAGTAATTTCAAAAAAATTCCTACGCACACGCAAGATCATGGTGATGCGTAGCAACGAGGGGGAGAGTCTGATCTACGTACCCTTGTAGATCGCAACGGAAGCGTTGACACAACGTAGAGGAAGTAGTCGTACGTCTTCTTCCCGATCCGACCGATCCAAGCACTGTTACTCCGGCACCTCCGAGTTCTTAGCACACGTACAGCTCGATGACGATCCCCGGGCTCCGATCCAGCAAAGCTTCGGGGAGGAGTTCCGTCAGCACGACGGCGTGGTGACGATCTTGATGTACTACCGACGCAGGGCTTCGCCTAAGCACTACAACGGTATTATCGAGGTGGAATATGGTGGCAGGGGGCACCACACACGGCTAAGGAACGATCTCAATGATCAACTTGTGTGTCTAGAGGTGCCCCCTGCCCCCGTATATAAAGGATCCAAGGGGGAGGGGCTGGCCGGCCAAGAGGAGGGCGCAGGAGGAGTCCTACTCCTACCGGGAGTAGGACTCCCCCCCCAAATCCTATTCCAAGTAGGATTCCCAAGGGGGAAAGAGAGAGAGGTGGCCGGCCACCTCTCCTAGTCCTAATAGGACTAGGGGAGGGGGGGAGGCGCGCAGCCCATCATGGCAGCCCCTTTCACCTTTCCACTAAAGCCCAATAAGGCCCATATGGCTCCCGGGGGGTTCCGGTAACCTCCCGGTACTCCGGTAAAATCCCGATTTCACCCGGAACACTTCCGATATCCAAATATAGCCTTCCAATATATCAATCTTTATGTCTCGACCATTTCGAGACTCCCCATCATGTCCGTGATCACATCCGGGACTCCGAACTACCTTCGGTACATCAAAATGCATAAACTCATAATAACTGTCATCGTAACGTTAAGCGTGCGGACCCTACGGTTCGAGAACAATGTAGACATGACCGAGACACGTCTCCGGTCAATAACCAATAGCGGGACCTGGATGCCCATATTGGCTCCTACATATTCTATGAAGATCTTTATCGGTCAGACCGCATAACAACATACGTTGTTCCCTTTGTCATCGGTATGTTACTTGCCCGAGATTTGATCGTCGGTATCCAATACCTAGTTCAATCTCGTTAATGGCAAGTCTCTTTACTCGTTCCGTAATACATCATCCCGCAACTAACTCATTGGTTGCATTGCTTGCAAGGCTTAAGTGATGTGTATTACCGAGAAGGCCCAGAGATACCTCTCCGACAATCGGAGTGACAAATCCTATTCTCGAAATACGCCAACCCAACATCTACCATTGGAGACACTTGTAGAGCTCCTTTATAATCACCCAGTTACGTTGTGACGTTTGGTAGCACACAAAGTGTTCCTCCGGCAAACGGGAGTTGCATAATCTCATAGTCATAGGAACATGTATAAGTCATGAAGAAAGCAATAGCAACATACTAAACGATCGGGTGCTAAGCTAATGGAATGGGTCATGTCAATCAGATCATTCAACTAATGATGTGACCTCGTTAATCAAATAACAACTCTTTGTTCATGGTTAGGAAACTTAACCATCTTTGATTAACGAGCTAGTCTAGTAGAGGCATACTAGTGACACTATGTTTGTCTATGTATTCATGTTTCCGGTTAATACAATTCTAGCATGAATAATAAACATTTATCATGATATAAGGAAATAAATAATAACTTTATTATTGCCTCTAGGGCATATTTCCTTCAGTCTCCCACTTGCACTAGAGTCAATAATCTAGATCACATCACCATGTGATTAACATCGATAGTTCACATCATCATGTGATTAACACCCACAGTTCACATCGCCATGCGACCAACACCCAAAGGGTTTACTAGATTCAGTAATCTAGTTCACATCGCCATGTGATTAACACCCAAAGAGTACTAAGGTGTGATCATGTTTTGCTTGTGAGAGAAAATTAGTCAACGGGCCTGCCAAATTCAGATCCGTATGTATTTTGCAAAATTCTATGTCTACAATGCTCTGCACGGAGCTACTCTAGCTAATTGCTTCCACTTTCAATATGTATCCAGATTGAGACTTAGAATCATCAGGATCAGTGTCAAAAACTTACATCGACGTAACCCTTTACGACGAACCTTTTTGTCGCGTCCATAATCGAGAAACATATCCTTATTTCACTAAGGATAATTCTGACCGCTGTCCAATGATCTACTCCTAGATCACTATTGTACTCCCTTGCCAAATCAGTGTAGGGTATACAATAGATCTGGTATACAGCATGACATACTTTATAGAACCTATGGCCAAGGCATAGGGAATGACTTTCATTCTCTTTCTATCTTCTGCCGTGGTCGGGCTTTGAGTCTTACTCAACTTCACACCTTGTAATACAGGCAAGAACTCTTTCTTTGACTGCTCCATTTTGAACTACTTCAAAATCTTGTTAAGGTATGTACTCATTGAAAAAACTTATCAAACATCTTGATCTATCTCTATAGATCTTTGAAGCTCAATATGTAAGCAGCTTCACCGAAGTCTTTCTTTGAAAAACTCCTTTCAAATACTCCTTTATGCTTTATAGAATAATTTTACATTATTTCCGATCAACAATATGTCATTCACATATACTTATCAGAAATGCTGTAGTTCTCCCACTCACTTTCTTGTAAATACAGCCTTCACCACAAGTCTGTATAAAACTATATGCTTTGATTAACTCATCAAAGTGTATATTCCAACTCCGAGATGCTTGCACCAGTCCACAGATGGATCGCTGGAGTTTGCACATTTTGTTAGCACCTTTCGGATTGACAAAACCTTCTAGTTGCATCATATACAACTCTTCTTTAATAAATCCATTAAGGAATGTAGTTTTGTTTATCCATTTGCCAGATTTCATAAAATGCGGCAATTACTAACATGATTCGGATAGACTCAAGCATAGATACGAGTGAGAAACTCTCATCGTAGTCAACACCTTGTACTTGTCGAAAACCTTTTGCGACAATTCTAGCTTTGTAGATAGTAACACTACTATCAGCGTCCGTCTTCCTCTTGAAGATCCATTTATTCTCCATTGCTTGCCGATCATCAGGCAAGTCAACCAAAGTCCATACTTTGTTCTCATACATGGATCATATCTTAGATCTCATGGCCTCAAACCATTTCGCGGAATCTGGGCTCATCATCGCTTCCTCATAGTTCGCAAGTTCGTCATGGTCTAGTAACATGACTTCCAGAACAGGATTACCGTACAACTCTGGTGCGGATCCCACTCTGGTTTACCTACGAGATTCAGTAGTAACTTGATCTGAAGTTACATGATCATCATCATTAGCTTCCTCACTAATTGGTGTAGTAGTCACAAGAACAGTTTTTGTGATGAACTACTTTCCAATAAGGGAGAAGGTACAATTACCTTATCAAGTTTTCTACTTTCCTCCCACTTACTTCTTTCGAGAGAAACTCTTTCTCTGGAAAGGATCCATTCTTAGCAACGAATGTCTTGCCTTCGGATCTGTGATAGAAGGTGTACCCAACAGTTTTCTTTGGGTATCCTATGAAGACATATTTCTCCAATTTGGTTTTGAGCTTATCAGGATGAAACCTTTTCATATAAGCATCACAATCCCAAACTTTAAGAAACGACAACTTTGGTTTCTTGCCAAACCACAGTTCAGATTGTGTCGTCTCAACGGACTTAGATGGTGCCCTTTTAAACGTGAATGCAGCTGTCTTTAATGCATAACCCCAAAACGATAGTGGTAAACCGGTAAGAAACATCATAGATTGCACTATATCCAATAAAGTACGGTTATGATGTTCGGACACACCATAATGCTGTAGTGTTCCAGGTGGCATGAATTTGTGAAACTATTTCACATTGTTTTTAACTGAAGGCAAACTCTTAACTCAAATACTCTTCTCTACGATCAAATCGTAGAAACCTTATTTTCTTGTTACGATGATTTTTCACTTCACTCTGAAATTCTTTGAACTTTTCAAATGTTTCAGACTTATGTTTCATCAAGTAGATATACTCATATCTGCTCAAATCATCTGTGAAGATCAGAAAATAATGATACCTGTCGCGAGCCTCAATATTCATCGGACCACATACATCAGTATGTATGATTTCCAGCAAATCTGTTGCTTGCTTCATTGTTCCGGAGAACGGCGTTTTAGTCATCTTTCCCATAAGGCATGGTTCGCAAGCATCAAGTGATTCATAATCAAGTGATTCCAAAAGCCCATCAGCATGGAGTTTCTTCATGTGCTTTACACCAATATGACCTAAACGGCAGTGCCACAAATAAATTGCACTATCATTATTAACTTTGCATCTTTTGGTTTCAATATTACGAATATGTGTATCACTACGATCGAGATCCAATGAACTTGTTTCATTGGGTGTATGACCATCGAAGGTTTTATTCATGTAAACAGAACAACAATTATTCTCTGACTTTAATGAATAATCGTATTGCAATAAATATGATCAAATCATATTCGTGCTCGACGCAAAAACCAAATAACATTTATTTAGGTTCAACACTAATTCCGAAAGTATAGGGGAGTGTGCGATGATGATCATATCAATCTTGGAACTACTTCCAACACACATCGTCACTTCACCCTTAACTAGTCTCTGTTTATTCTGCAACTTCTGTTTCGAGTTACTACTCTTAGCAACTGATCCAGTATCAAATACTGAGGGGTTGCTATAAACACTTGTAAAGTACACATCAATAACACGTATATCAAATATACTTTTGTTCACTTTGCCATCCTTCTTATCCGCAGAATACTTGGGGCAGTTCCGCTTCCAGTGACCAGTCCCTTTGCAGTAGAAGCACTTAGTCTCAGGCTTAGGACCAGACTTGGGCTTCTTCACTTGAGCAGCAACTTGCTTGCCGTTCTTCTTGAAGTTCCCCTTCTTCCTTTTGCCCTTTTCTTGAAACTAGTGGTCTTGTCTACCATCAACACTTGATGTTTTTTTCTTGATTTCTACCTTCGTCGATTTTAACATCATGAAGAGCTTGGGAATCGTTTCCGTTATCCCTTGCATACTATAGTTCATCACGAAGTTCTACTAACTTGGTGATGGTGACTAGAGAATTCTGTCAATCACTATCTTATCTGGAAGATTAACTCCCACTTGATTCAAGTGATTGTAGTACCTAGACAATCTGAGTACATGCTCACTAGTTGAGCGATTCTCCTCCATCTTTTAGCTATAGAACTTGTTGGAGACTTCATATCTCTCAACTCGGGTATTTGCTTGAAATATTAACTTCAACTCCTGGAACATCTCATATGGTCCATGACGTTCAAAACGTCTTTGAAGTCCCGATTCTAAGCCATTAAGCATGGTGCACTAAACTATGAAGTAGTCATCATATTGAGCTAGCCAAACGTTCATAACGTCTGCATCTGCTCCTGCAATAGGTCTGTCACCTAGCGGTGCATCAAGGACATAATTCTTCTGTGCAGCAATGAGGATAAACCTCAGATCACGGATCCAATCCGCATCATTGCTACTAACATCTTTCAACATAATTTTCTCTAGGAACATATCAAAATAAATACAGGGAAGCAACAACGCGAGCTATTGATCTATAACATAATTTGCAAAATACTACCAGGACTAAGTTCATGATAAATTTAAGTTCAATTTAATCATATTACTTAAGAACTCCCACTTAGATGGACATCCCTCTAATCCTCTAAGTGATCACGTGATCCAAATCAACTAAACCATAACCGATCATCATGTGAGATGGAGTAGTTTTCAATGGTGAACATCGTTATGTTGATCATATCTACTATATGATTCACGCTCGACCTTTCGGTCTCCGTGTTCCGAGGCCATATCTGCATATGCTAGACTCGTCAAGTTTAACCTGAGTATTCTGCGTGTGCAAAAACTGGCTTGCACCCGTTGTAGATGGACGTAGAGCTTATCACACCCGATCATCACGTGGTGTCTGGGCACGACGAACTTTGGCAACGGTGCATACTCAGGGAGAACACTTCTTGATAATTTAGTGAGAGATCATCTTATAATGCTACCGTCAATCAAAGCAAGATAAGATGCATAAAAAGATAAACATCACATGCAATCAATATAAGTGATATGATATGGCCATCATCATCTTGTGCTTGTGATCTCCATCTCCGAAGCACCGTCATGATCACCATCGTCACCGGCGCGACACCTTGATCTCCGTCGTAGCATCGTTGTCGTCTCGTCAATCTTATGCTTCCACGACTATCGCTACCGCTTAGTGATAAAGTAAAGCATTACAACACGATTGCATTGCATACAATAAAGCGACAACCATATGGCTCCTGCCAGTTGCCGATAACTCGGTTACAAAACATGATCATCTCATACAATAAAATTTAGCATCATGTCTTGACCATATCACATCACAACATGCCCTGCAAAAACAAGTTAGACGTCCTCTACTTTGTTGTTGCATGTTTTACGTGGCTGCTACGGGCTTAAGCAAAAACCAATCTCACCTACGCATCAAAACCACAACGATAGTTTGTCAAATAGACTCCGTTTTAACCTTCGCAAGGACTGGGCGTAGCCACTCTCGGTTCAACTAAAGTTGGAGAGACAGTCGCCCGCAAGCCACCTGTGTGCAAAGCACGTCGGGGGAACCGGTCTCGCGTAAGTGTACGCGTAAGGTTGGTCCGGGTCGTCTCGTCCAAAAATACCGCCGAACCAAAGTATGACATGCTGGTAGGCAGTATGACTTGTATCGCCCACAACTCACTTGTGTTCTACTCGTGCAAATAACATCAAACCATAAAACCTAGGCTCGGATGCCACTGTTGGAGAACGTAGTAATTTCAAAAAAATTCCTACGCACACGCAAGATCATGGTGATGCATAGCAACGAGGGGGAGAGTCTGATCTACGTACCCTTGTAGATCGCAACGGAAGCGTTGACACAAGAGGAGGGCGCAGGAGGAGTCCTACTCCTACCCCCCCCAATCCTATTCCAAGTAGGATTCCCAAGGGGGAAAGAGAGAGAGGTGGCCGGCCACCTCTCCTAGTCCTAATAGGACTAGGGGAGGGGGGGGGAGGCACGCAACCCATCATGGCAGCCCCTTTCACCTTTCCACTAAAGCCCAATAAGGCCCATATGGCTCTCGGGGGGTTCCGGTAACCTCCCAGTACTCCGGTAAAATCCCGATTTCACCCGGAACACTTCCGATATCCAAATATAGCCTTTCAATATATCAATCTTTATGTCTCGAGCATTTCGAGACTCCTCGTCATGTCCGTGATCACATCCGGGACTCCGAACTACCTTCGGTACATCAAAATGCATAAACTCATAATAACTATCATCCTAACATTAAGCGTGCGGACCCTACGGTTCGAGAACAATGTAGACATGACCGAGACACGTCTCCGGTCAATAACCAATAGCGGGACCTGGATGCCCATATTGGCTCCTACATATTCTATGAAGATCTTTATCGGTCAGACCGCATAACAACATACGTTGTTCCCTTTGTCATCGGTATGTTACTTGCCCGAGATTTGATCGTCGGTATCCAATACCTAGTTCAATCTCGTTAATGGCAAGTCTCTTTACTCGTTCCGTAATACATCATCCCGCAACTAACTCATTGGTTGCATTGCTTGCAAGGCTTAAGTGATGTGTATTACCGAGAAGGCCCAGAGATACCTCTCCGACAATCGGAGTGACAAATCCTATTCTCGAAATACGCCAACCCAACATCTACCATTGGAGACACTTGTAGAGCTCCTTTATAATCACCCAGTTACGTTGTGACGTTTGGTAGCACACAAAGTGTTCCTCCGGCAAACGGGAGTTGCATAATCTCATAGTCATAGGAACATGTATAAGTCATGAAGAAAGCAATAGCAACATACTAAACGATCGGGTGCTAAGCTAATGGAATGGGTCATGTCAATCAGATCATTCAACTAATGATGTGACCTCGTTAATCAAATAACAACTCTTTGTTCATGGTTAGGAAACTTAACCATCTTTGATTAACGAGCTAGTCTAGTAGAGGCATACTAGTGACACTATGTTTGTCTATGTATTGACACATGTATTATGTTTCCGGTTAATACAATTCTATCATGAATAATAAACATTTATCATGATATAAGGAAATAAATAATAACTTTATTATTGCCTCTAGGGCATATTTCCTTCAGAAACCGCTTATCATTTCCTTCTGCTCCTCGTTGGGTTCAACACTCTTACTTATCGAAAGGACTACGATAGATCCCCTATACTTGTGGGTCATCAAGACTCTTTTCTGGCGCCGTTGCCGGGGAGTGAAGCGCCTTTGGTAGGTGGAATTTGGTAAGGAAAAATTTATATAGTGTGCTGAAATTTATTATCACTTGTCACTATGGAAAGTAATCCTCTGAGGGCCTTGTTCGGGGTATCTTCACCCCGACCAGTAGAGCAAAGAGTTGCTCCTCAACCTACTGAACCTACTGAAAATGAATATGAAAAATGAAAATGCTTGCTTTGATATTCCTGCGGGTATGATAGAAAAACTGCTAGCTAATCCTTTTTTTGGAGATGGAACAAAACATCCTGATGAACATCTGATATATGTGGATGAAGTTTGTGGATTATTTAAGCTTGCAGGTGTACCCGGAGATGTTGTTAAGAAAAAGGTCTTCCCTTTATTTTCGAGGGGAGAAGCATCGACATGGTATAGGCTATGTGATGATATGAGGTCTTGGAATTACAAATAATTGAAATTGAAATTTCATCGCAAGTTTTGTCCACTACACCACAAACCCCTCTATAGCTACGCATGTGCTCCAACGAAATAACCATGTGTTGCTGATTGAAGCCCCACTTCCCACGATTATCTTTTCCACAACCAGTTCCCTACGGATAAGTGCATAGATTAAGTAACTTCCCCTTAAACTCGTCCTGAGATCATCCCTCACCGCTATTAAGACGCCGCCGCCGCTGCCGCCAGATCACACCACGCCGCCGCTGCCGCCCCCATATCACACCACGCAGTCGTTCATTTCTTCCTACAAGCCCCGATCCGAATTCTGTCGGTTCCCATATCACACGACGACGACGACGACGCCGCCACCATATCACACCACGCCGCCGCTGTCGTGCAGCCATTCATGAGTCCGGGCAAACCCGTTTTGGATTCCCTTGGATCCCCTCCGTCCTCCACACTTGGGCCGCCTCAAGCCCGGCGACGCCGATGCGGTGGTTTTTGCCATCACTCCGCACTGACCAGGGATGAACGCCCCTGCATCGCCGACCACGGATGGACACCATGCTTCTTCCACATCTCCAGAGCAGCCGCCATTTTCTTCGGTTATTTAGGTGTTTCAATCTCTCGTACTACTTTCAATTTCTTGATTTATTTGATCTGTTCTTTCTTCGTTGAATCTCTGCCCGCGTCGGCCGTTCCTCAACTACAACCACTCTTTCTAGGGTACGATGCCATAGGTTCCAGTCAACCCCCACCTCGCCTGTATGCGTCCCCCTCAATGAAGGTAACTGATCCCTTTTCCCAAAGTAAACTGCCTGTACCCCCGATTTCTACAACATTATTGACACTTCGGTGCTCCTAGATGTTTTTGCAAATTCGAGCATCCCCTTTAGCTCATGCGTGAATTAATTAATTTTGGATTGACGAGTATGTCCATCTATATTGACTCCAGTAAATTCATAAATATTAGTACTGCCATGGTTACTTTTTGGCTAGTGTTCCTCTAATTAGTCCTCTAGAGTACAAATTTATACGCAAACCTGGATGATTGTTTTTTATGTCAACTGTATGCAACATTTGGGCCTGATTAGGGGTGTAGCTAAGTGTTTTTAAGCAAATCGGGAGGAGAGGACCCTACCTTTATATTAACATTAAATAGAGTCAGGCTCCGGGCAGAGCTTGTGTTACATGCAGCCCATTCAACTGTTGTGCACAAGCAGAAACAATGGGAAGTCAGGTACAGAAAACATGATACAAATAATGGAAAAAAGGAGAACTAGGACTGAACTAGCTTGCCAATCTCCTTATCCATTTCTGATTGAACTAAGCTCTTTCTTTTTTTTTCTGAACGCCCAGATTTTCACCAGCTCCGCACATTGATATACAACGGTTTCTGTAGGGACTCTAATGTTGTCTAACACTGTTCGGTTCCGAGCCGGCCAAATAGTCTATACAATAGCAATAATCACCATATCCCACGGCTCTTTGTTTATGTTGAGGAAGCTGCTTCCTGAAGTTGCAGAAGATGTCGATCAGATCTGAAATTCCCCTAAACTGTTTATGTTGAGGAAGTAGCTGAATTGTTGTTTGGTCATAGAAACAAGGGTGATTGTGCAACATCAGTTTATTTCTTTGGCAAAAGCATTCCTGGTCCATGAGGCAGTAAGATTTTTAATTTCCCTACTCTCACAATGCTGCACGATTTGTGTTCATGTCTTCCCATGAAGTTGCCTGTTTCCTCCCATGAGGATAAGTTGCAGGTGCAGGCAGCTAAGAGGTGTTCGCTTCTTCCCAAAGATGACATTCCCATCTTAACAATCTAGATTTTGTTCGCTCTTCATCATGCATCTTTACATTGAAGTGGTGCGGCATTCTAGCAGCAGCGTGTCGTGGTTGGGCACGGCAACGGCTGTTCACGCCTGCAGCATGTCCTCTCTGTCCATCACGTTACATATTTCTACAATGCACGTATTGACCACATCTTTGGAGCAATATCTCTATTGGATCGACTTTACTTTATGACTCTGTAAATTATATATTATCAACCATGTTATGTTGTCCTTAAATATTTAGAATCTGTAGTCCATAATCTAAAAGAACAGAGCTAGCAAAAGTTAATTTTCCCTTAGATTTGCAGAATACTTTACCATGACCTTGGATGCTTAGACTGCAGCGGCAGCGGCAATATTCAGGACAGGTAATGAATGGATACACCAATTACTCTATTATGGTGTCCGTACATATCTCTTTAACCATAAAAACTGCACATCTTGTATTGTAATTGAAACTTATGATATTTGGTACCAAACTAACACAATGCATGCACATGTTGACAGTGAATGACTAATGATCAGGCCATCTTCTTAGTTTGTTGTCAGTTCTATTTTGTGCAATAATAATACAGTGCACATTGTATCAGGTCATTCATTTGATATACAACGTGAAAAATTGCTGATGATTTAGAACATGCCACTTAATATATGCAACATGATCAATTGTTGCATGGCCATCAACCTTTGTATGCCGCTCCTCTAAATTTTCCTGCCTTATTAACTTGATTATGTCTACCTTAAGTTACTGATCTCATTTCCTTGTTGTTGTAGATCGCCAAGATAAATTCATGATGCATGGCTTGGATGCTGATTGCAAGGCCGTGAATGGGCTACTACTAGATAGTTTCACATTATATTTTAGAATGTTATTCTTCAGGTCAATGTTTCAAACAATAGGTTTTAGAATGTCGGAGGCGTTAATTGCAAGGTTGAGAATTAGCCTACTACTAGATTGTTTCACATCTTGTAATCTTTGGATTGTGCTCAATGTAATGCAACGGAATCAATTTAATATATGAGACCTTTGGGTTTATTATATTGTGGTCTTATGCACTGTCGATATTGACCTAACAATGTTCATGCTATGCTGCAATGCTTCAGCGTTGTAATGAACATTTAAGTCCATTTGATATCCAATAGTGGAGGGTAGCCACCAACGCATATGAAGTGTTGTTAGGCTTTAAGTTGGTGTGTTGCTATCTTACAACACTTATTCGTGTCGTTTACCAATGCAAGAGATACAATGCATGCACACACTGTTTGTAACCCAACCGGGACTAAAAGTAGGGGCCTTTAGACCCGGTTGAAGCTAGAACCGGGACTGATACCTTGTTTTCTACTAGTGTAGACTGCAGTTGGATAAATAGAGAGAAGCAAATCTGGAAACATGTCACATTCACTTTGGCATCCTAAGAGAGTGGAGTATATATAGGATTTCTATACATATCTTATCTTTGTTAGCTCTTTTTTAGGAAATAAATAAATAAACTCTGAGTATGGGATATGTCCTGTGCAAGCCACTCAAGAACTGTTTATCATGTCTTTTGAGTCATGTGACCATCCTAATTGAATGCTTCGTTTATATATATTTCCTTGCCAAACACAAATTGATGGGAAATACTATGTTTTGTCGAAGTCAACTCACATGGAAAGAATGGCGACAGGTTTGAATGAGTCTGCCGTTGAAGCATGCTATTCTTCTTCTGCTCATACGTACCATCACTCCAAGTCCATTGCATCATGAAAGATGTGTGAAATGTGGGAACCGACTCATTTTAGCTATGTTATCAGCTCCCTTTGAGAACAGCAGGTCGCCCGCGTGATAGGTATTAAGAAAGGTATGCCAAAGTTGTTTATCATTTCATTATCATGTGAGGACCAGTAATTTGATACAAGCAAAAGCATTCCTTTTAGTCATGTGACTAGACTGCAGAATCATATTATATGACCATTCTACTTGCATGTTTAGTTTTGGGGGAAAGCAAACAGTTAGCGTGGGGTATGTGTTGATAAAGCAATCAAGAACTGTTTATCATGTCTCTTAATCATGTTACTGGACTACAGAATCATGTGTTACTATCCAACATGTGTGCTTAGTTTATGATCCTTTGCCTTGCCAGGACCAAAGTGAAGGCTATTTTGTTTGGTTGAAGGAAACTTGATCGATTAAAAAAATGGCGAGAAGTTTCTGAATGAATAAGTAGTCGAATGGCCATCGCATATGGAAATGGGTTAGTCTTGTATAATCCACCATAACCAGTTCCATCCAGTAGATGAATTTACAAGCACGTTATGCTAGTTTTATTTGTAATTAATTAGCATCACTTGACTAGGAAGTAATAACAGAGAGTCCTCCCAAGTACATTTGCATCATGACCACCAAATTCTCGAATTGCTTTATCAACCCATGTGCTAATTAAGGTAGGAAACGCACAAGCATGGGCATGCTGAAATGACACTACTAGGCATACATGGCACACCATGTAACAAGATTTAGAATAAATATTC
Source organism: Aegilops umbellulata (assembly GCA_032464435.1). NCBI lineage: Eukaryota > Viridiplantae > Streptophyta > Magnoliopsida > Poales > Poaceae > Aegilops > Aegilops umbellulata. Next base: position 12,199,709 of record CP136054.1, read on the forward strand.
TGAGTCAAAGAAAAAGTTAATATTTAATAAACTCATACTCAAGCATGCGAGTGCAGAGACAAGTCATATAGCCTGTATACATGGGCATATGGCTTGGATTAGTCTACTGTAAGAGTAAGAGCATACGTATGAAATTAGCACACGCATCAGGCAGAAAGGTTAAAGAGCTAATCAGGTCAGCAAGCAACCACACTACCAGATACTGTTGACTATAAACTGTATCGACATGCATGTAATTTAATCTACTTTAGAAAAAGTTGCTATTTCCACAGAGTACATAACTGGATGGTATGCTGACAACAGAGCAGCAGGGTTTCAGATTAATTAACTGAACGATAATTAGTTGTTAGTACAGGCATAGTAGAGAAAAAGAGCTCTCCTCTCAGGTGGCGAAATATGGCTGTCAGCTACATTGCAAGAGTCAGATTGTCGATGATTCTGAACCCACATTGAATCGTGAAGCTTCCACCCCTGTAAATTGTTGCAAAAAATTATTTACTGCAGCAAAGGAAACTAAAATATGGACCCAAGCAATTTTTGTTCCCGACGTAAAGTATAACTCATTGAAACCAAAAAAAAGAATTAAGAAAGAGTACCTGAGGTGTTGGGAGCAGCTGCAGGGAAGTTGACTGTAGTAAGAAATACATTAACCATAGTCAAACACGAGCATTAAGTGTTGTAAATTTATATGGTAAAGATTAAAGAAGGATAATCATTTTTTCAGATAATGCATCAAGGAGGACAATAGTTTGAAGAACTATAAGTAACATGCCACTAAGAAATCACTAATCGGCTTTGAAATTTGCAAGCATTTTGCTCGGTGAAGCTATACATATATAATCACATTCTTACCATGATCTTTTGTTTTCCTCCAATATTTCAAACAGATTGACAGAAATGGAATGGAGCATAAAATAATTTAAAAACTTCTCATATAACAGTCACTTTTGCATCCTAGCTAAGGCAAGTCAGGTGATCGAGTATATATAGGCTTGACTTATATATACTGCAGTCTTTGTTAGGATCTTTTTACATCCATGTAAGCATGTGACATGTGTTAACTGTTAATCATGCATTCAGGAGCTGTTATCATTTCTTTAACATGTGAGCACACAACAAAATTGTGTGACACAGTAGAGCTACTTGCATACAAGTGAAAATATGGTTTAATGGGGAAAAAGATACTATGAATAGCTTTGTAGTTGAGTGGCGACAACTGCATGACAAAGAGTAGACAAAGTTCAATGTAATAATGACCCATTCAGGTCTTACAATAGACATGCAAATGCTAAATAGGTGTAGCAAAAGCATAAGATATCAATGTCAAAAAATAAAGAAGCATAAGAATAATACGCAAATGCATGGCTCTTGGAATGTGTCTTGTGCCCAACATTCAGGCCACTGATGCATTATCAGAACGAAACAGTCAGTTATAGCTGCAAATCTCAAACAACAACACCATTCCACTTTTGAAACAGCTCAAATCTATGACAGCAAAGCAAGACTGATTGCTCTGCATCTTCAGTTTCTTTCTAGCACCGGCCAAACCTTTCTCTTCCAGTGACATCAGTAGCAATGAGGCAGCAACAGAGAAAGCACACATGGGCGTAGGATTGGGATTAGCCTACTGTAAGATAGTAAGAGGAGCAACGACTGAAGCCGGAATTGTGAATGTCTTGTTCTGGTGATTACCGAAACCAAATGGCCTGAATTCACCTTGCCAAAAGTAAACAAAGGACACAATCACATAGACCGAAATATGCCAGAGCTATGTATAGCTCAAATGTTTGCCATACCAGAAATCAATGCATCATCAGGGTCAGTGCTCCAGCTGCCCACTAGAGACCGTAATAAAGAAGGAAATATCATCATGATACTCTTGCCGCATCATTTCAAAATAAAGAAGGAAAAATCACACACTTCTTTTAATTAGATGTCTGTCATCGGCCGCTGCTCTACAGGCACAACCTTACCATGTCCCCATGCCTCCTATCATCGCTGCCGTCACTTCCACTAGTAGAAAACAGGGCTTTGGTCCAGGTCGGGTCGGGCCATTAGTCCCGGTTCAATCCAGAACCGGGACCAATGCCCCCATTGGTCCCGGTTCGTGAGCCCAGGGGGTCGGCCGGGCCACGTGGGCCATTGGTCCCGGTTCATCTAGACCTTTTGGTCCTGGTTGGTGGGATGAACCGGGACCAATGGGCCTCGCTCCTGGCCCACAACCATTGGTCCCGGTTCGTGCCTCAAACCTGGACTAAAGAATAGACCTTTAGTCCCAGTTTGAGGCACGGACCGGGACTAATGGGGTTGAGACCTTTAGTCCGGGTTCTTGCCACGAACCGGTACTAAAGGTCCCATTTTCAAACTCTACCCCCCCGGATCGCCTTTTCAGTTTTAAAAAAAAAATAAAAGAAAATGATGGAAATGTCAAAAAAATAAAATAAAATAAGTTTCCCATGTGATATGTGGTCTAGTTGTTGGGAAAATTCGCAAATGGGAATTTTGACTTTATTTGCAAAATCTCTCTGAAATTTGTAAAAATGGGCATAACTTTTGCATACTAACTCGGATGAAAAAGTTTTTTATATGAAAAATCATCTACTCGAAAAGTTACCTCCGAATTTAACGGGGGAACCCCGTTAAACATTTTCAAAATCCTAAAAAATCTAACAGAAAAAAGTTACGGGGCTTTTAAGATCTAGAGTGAAAAAAATCGAAAAAAATTTCAAACAGTGGGCAAACTGTGGTCAAACTAATTTTTCTAGAATATTAGTGTTACTAATAATTATTTCTGTTATTTCAATTTTGGTCAAATCTGGTCAAACTATGGTCAAACAATGGTCAAACTAATTATTCAAGAAATATTAGTGTTACTAAATAATTATTGTTTTTTAAAACAATAGTTTCAAAATAAAACTATGAAATGTGTCACTTCATGCTCAAGCAAAATTCCTGAAGGTTAATAGGATTGACATCTTAGTATTGTCAGGAAAACAACAAGTGCAGACTTGGAGCGAGGGAGAATAGAACCCGGAAGTTAAGCGTGCTCAGGCTGGGGGAGTGGGAGGATGGGTGACCGTTCGGGAAGTTAGATGATTTGGAATGATGAGGGGTGATTAGAGGATAAATTGAGAAGTGATGAGGGGTGGTGATTACAGACTAGAAGTTAAAATGATTTAGAAATTTGAAAATAAAAAAAAATTCAAAAAAAAATTCAAATTTTTTTTTCAAAAAAAAATCATAAAATTTCCTTATATCGACTCGCCGTTTCAACCTCAAACACTAAAGCAGAGCTACTGAGACCAGATGGGTTTTGAATAAATAGAAACACTTCTTCGAAAAAAATATTATAAGAACAGTGATGGGACCATAAAAAATAACCTGCAGCTCGATAGATTAATTAGCAAGCATTGCGACATCAAACACACAAAGCACTCGGCCCGAGCGGCATTCAACCGGGACAAATAATCTCAGACATAGAACATCCAAACCATGCATGAATATCATAGGACAGCATTCCATCTTAACAGCATACCAAACTCAGACTACAATAATGACATAAACATCATGTGGACAACACCCTAATCACAGCTACCGATCAGTTTAAGATGATCCTAGCACCGTCTAATGTTGATTGCACTGTAGGAGTATTCTCCAGAGAGCGACAAAGGTCACCGTGGCTCCCAATTTGCGCAGCAGGCGCATATCCTGTAAAACGGTAATGACTTCGAGTGGACTAAGCAAGACACTACATTGCCGGTGTTTTCTCACTTCTTTTAACTTCACCTCCTTGGCTCTCACATTTTCGTTTTCCTCTAATATTTCAGATGGACTAAAGCTAAACACAGAAGAAAATCTGGAATCACGTCTCGCTCACTTTAACACTGATCCTTTGGCATGGTATATATAAGACGTCTATACATCTCTAGTCTTTGTTAACTGTTCTTATGAAACAAACCTGTTGTAATCATGTGATATGTGTTGACAAGCCCATTCAGGAATTGTTTACCATGACATGTTTAGCATGTAAGTAAACTGCAGACTGATGTGACCTTTCTACATGCATGTTTAGTCACAGCAGAGAAACAGGGCTTTGAGGTGCCCATGGTCACCGCCGGCAGCTACCCATGGCGACGGCAACAGGGACTTTGTGGAGCATTACAAACAGTACTACAGAAACAGAGCGTTTCATCCACTTTGTCGAACCAATCAACTCATGTGTCATGACATGCTAGTTGGCTAAACACTATGCACATGTAGTTTAGTCCACTTTACAGAAGTTGCAGACTACGGATGTGGATGCTAATTAAGCTACCAACAGAGCAGCTGCTAGCTAGCCTGAGGATAATTAACTGAACACAAACAGGTTACGGTCTGACGTTAACTAGCAGCTAGCTAGTACAGGCATTTTATTTTTACGAATAGGCTAGTACATGCATTGCAGAGAAACAGGGCTCTCAAGCGGCGATGGTCACCTGCAATATATACAGCGGTCGTCTCCGGCAGCAGCTTCCAACTTTGTGCCTGATGAAGCTCGGAAGCGAACAGCTAGTACTGACAGTAGTATAGTATAAAAGCAGAGGACTCACTGACTAACATTGCCGGCCACGAATAAGCCTTTCCTAATAGTAAGCAGCTAGCATTGCCAGTGGCATACCATCTCTGACGACTGCCGTGCTGAATGGCAAGTCCCATTTTAAATCAGTTGCCTGAACAAGTTCAAGTGCCTGAGCAAGATATGCAGAGGATATATTTAATTACCGTGGCAAGGCTCTGGACTCTGGAGACGCAAAGGGGGTCACTGTTTGGTAGCTTGGAGTCAGGTTTGTCGATCAACCAATGGAGTCCGGTGGATCAACTGAGGTCCATACTGACAAATGGACAAAGGAACAGATAAGGGGAAACCTCACTTGATCATGCGACATATATACTAGCGAGTAGCTAGCTCTCTCTCTCTCTCTCTCTCTCTCTCTCTCTCTCTCTCTCTCTCTCTCTCTCTCTCTCTCTCTCTCTCTCTCTTGGTACAATCTAGCGGAGGAAAACTACAACCAGCGGCTGCACACTACTAGTGTAATGCACACACACTATAGACTAGAGATGGAGTACTACTTGAGCTGAGCACACACGGTGGTACTAGGAGGAGCTGAAAATGCCTTGTATTGAAGTGAACTGGCGTGCTTACAACCGATGGGATTCATCTCCTTTTATAGGCCCCTAGTCAGCCTAGGTCAAGCTAAGTTAACTCCCTGAAGACTACTAGAAAACTACTATGAACATGCATATCACCTACGTGACTACTAGCATGAACATGCAAAGCACATTCCAAGAAGCTGCTGCGTACTTGCATGCTTACGCTGGTCTACTTCCAGTCAACTTACTTACCACCTAAGATTTGTTGCCTTGGAGACAGGGGAGAGGCCCACAATCTCCCTCTCAACCCTGTCGAACAGGTTGGATGTTGACGATCCCGACCTTGTCACGCAGCTTCTGGAACCGGTCGCGACCAAATGCGTTCGTCGGGATGTCCGTCTTCTCGGGCTTTGTGTAGTCCGTACGCTCTGCTCGTGCTTTGCATGCACTGCGTATCGCGTGTGTGCCGTAGCTGCCCTTACAAGTTCGCGTGTAGTGCTAGTTTAAATGCAAGTCCCAAAAATGGAGCTAGATGAAGATCATTCCGGCCATGATTTTGTTGCACTACATTGGAAGCATCATATCCCACGCTTTGTCACCCAAATAATGTAGCAGAATTGCCAGTCCTGCAAAATATTGTGCAAGCATTAGATATGATGATAAACCATCATACTGTAAGTAGGCAGTAGGAAAGGATAGCCACTAACCTTTGGAACTATCCGCTCCCGAGATTGGCCACATACAACCGCCGGCGTTGGGATCTAGAATTCAGAAAAGCTTTTCGACGTAAGTATCTATGGGAACAATAGTTGGAACCACCGAAACTGATCTCTTGTCAATATCACGAGCTAATATAGATTTACAGTAAGTAAATGTTACCATGATATTTTTATTTTCCTCCACTATTTCAGATGATTTTAAACTGGATAAAGAGATAAACAAAGTTGTATTCATATCCCACTCACTTAATTCGGTGACCTAGGGCAGAAGGTATATATAGGACTCCCATGCACTTCTTGTTTATGAAACGGAGTGCACTACAAGATCATGTGATAGGTGTGTGCAAGCCATTCAGGAAACATTTATCACATCATTTGTACCACGTGAGTACACTACAAAATCATGCATGTGACCATTTGACTTGCATGTTTAGTCATCCATTTCTTTCCTAGTGAACATCTCTTACATAATACCAGTACTTACTAGTGAATAGCCATTACTTCTTGATAAATGCAAAACACTCCCAAGCGGCCACATAAAGAAAGTGTACAATATCTAGGACTATCTACAACGACCGTCCGCATAATAGAAACATTTCGAGTAATATCTAGGATGAATGTATTGGAATATAACAATCTGCATTCTTTGCCTTGTTGAACAAAGACACCAAGGCAAAAATTCAGCAGAGCAGGAACACACATGCTCCAGCTCTGCTGAAGTGGATAAATAGCTACCAACAGAGTAGGATGAGCTTCAGGTCAATTAGTTGAAGAAACAAGGGTACAGTCTGACATTAACTACTCCCTCCGTTCCAAAATAGATGACTCAACTTTGTACTAACTTAGTGGTTGTAATCAGCTTAAATTAGAGGAACTTTGATTTCTACCTTCTTCAGATTCAAACGTCGTAGGTGATTATGTAGAAGCAAGCAATGAGGAACAATTAATTTGGCCCACAAAAGGAGGGGTTCTTCTCACTCTGAAAGAAATTTTTGAAACAAGAAATACATAGCAAGACATGTTAGTGTAGAACAGACATAAAAAACAACTTGGTGCTATTTCTTTCTCTTTATGACACAGACTTTCAGATTGACGATTAATAAGATCAACCTCATTCTCCCAGCAGAGTATTCGAATGGAACCACTTTTTCGGCTAGTATTTTTTTATTACCACGACACTTCCTCTTAGATTGGACTACTTATCATTGCAAGGCTGTTAGGTTTGACTCAAGAAACATTTTATTCAGCTAGGAAGTTGTTCTTTCACTGCTGATGAGACTGCTTTTAGCTTCAGGTCCACTCAGTGATCATACTAAAACAAGCGAAGAAAAAACAGAGTAGGTGGTAGCTCGAACCAACAGGTTACAGTCTTAATGTAACTAGTTGCAGATACTTTGTATCAGGTGTGTGCTCTTACAACTTCACGTCTAGTTCTAGTGTTAAGGCAAATTAGGAAAAAAGGAGCTACAAGATGACCATCGAGACTTGATTTAGTTGCACTACATAGACAGCATTGCATCCCATGCTTTGTCATCTAAATAATATCTCTGAGTTGCGGGTCCTGCAAAATATTGTGCAAGCTTTAGATACAATGGCAAACCAACTGTAAGTAGGCAATGGAAAAGGATAGTCCTTCAGCTTTGGAACTCTGCCTCAAGATTGACTACTTCCTAACGTCGACGATGGGATCTGGAATTTAGAAAAAGGAAACACCGTCAACACTCTATTTTCAGTATCACGAGCCAATACAGATTTACAGTCAGTAAATGTTACCATGGTATTTTGGTTTTCCTCCAATATTTCAAATGATCCGAAGGTGGATAAAGAGACTAATAAATTAGTATTCATATTACACCCACTTTTTTTTCGGGAACATATACCCCACTCACTTTATTTGATATCTCTTGTTATCAAAACAGAGTGCACTAAAGAATCATGCGATAGTTGTGAGCAAACCACCTAGAAAACATTTATCACATCATATGTATCACATGAGTACACTATAGAATCATGTGACCATTTGACTTGCATATTTAGCATTTGATCTCTCTGGTTGGAAAAGAACACAGCCAATGTTCTTTAGTGCACTCTGAACATTTGACTTGCGTATTTCGTGATGAAACTTTGCAAGCATTAAAAACCTTTGTCAATGTTTGCCAAAATAATTGGAATGTTTTGAATTATTTTTCTTTTGTTTTCAGAGTTTACTGCTCATATCGAGCTCATATGAGCTGGAGCTAAGGACATTTAGTGGTTGTTCTTATACAAGCGATGTGTGATTGGTTTTTAGAAAACATGGTTTAGTAAGAATTTTAGAAAACCAAGTTTTCTTAACCTTTTCTGTTAATAATAGGCTTTTAGAAAAACAAGTTTGGGTTCGAGCAGTCTGAAACACCGCCGTCTCCATGAAGCGTGCCGAGAACCTGAACCCGGCCGCCAAATCCATGCCATCCACAATCATTGGTCGGTTCACAACTCTCCATAGGAACCCAACTGTGCTACAAGTATCGATCAGGCTAGAACTTTCAGGGCTGTTAACCTTGATTGAAACGTCACTGTGCTCCACGACCTAGAGAGTGAGGCGGCCAGACGGCCAGCACCATACCGTCGGGGAGGACCACGAGGTCGCCAGCAGACGCCACCACTGCCGTGTGTCGCCCGCATCCGTGGTGCATCGCCGTCACCGTCGCCGCTAGCTGCTGCTGTCCGTCACTGTCGCCGTCCGCTATCCTCCGGGCTCATGACGTTGTATAGTTGAATCCGTCCTGTACGCAGGCCCTACTTCGACAACCAATTGGACTGCTTCTTTTGTTTCCTTCTCCTCCTAAGTTTAGTCGCCTTAAGATCGAGGGACAAGTCATTGTTCGCCAGAAAAAGATTCCAAAACCGACACAAGTCCTAGTTGGAGCCGAATTCATCTACCCCTATCAGCGCGTACGTCGTACACATATAAACATACAAGATCAAGCACGTCCGTCCATATAGGAAAACCAATCGATCGAGTCCCGGCCACAGCGATCGACATTGACACACAGCGTTTTTCACGCCACCAACACCGCCGGCCATCGCGTGCCATGGACAGGCAGAGCGCAGCAACACCATCGTCCTTGGAAGAATCCTTTGCCGACATCGACAGGTCTATGGCAAAACTATATGCCGACGTCGCCACAGCTACCAAACACGTCTGCGTGCAGAAGGGCAGACGGGAATGCGTGGACAAGGTGGACACGTGGGCTGCTGCGTGCTCCGGGCTGGACAAGATCGAATCCTTGGCGTGCACCACCGCGCAGGCCGCGCTGCTCAACTGCCTAACCGACGATCCATCCGCGACTTTGAGGAATCGGCTGGCCTCATTATTTACATATTAGCACGCTATGCCTAGCTATAGCTAGTTTCATTATGGATGTCATCTTAGAGATAAATTTCTTTAAGATTCATGTTTTTTGTTTCGAGTGGTGTTGTCTTTGTACTTGTCTACTCCGGTAGACCATAGAATAATTGTTTAGACTTTTTTTACTATATGAAATATGGAAAACCCTATAGCTCAATCCGCGGATGTTTGTGTGTGCGTTTACCTTTGTAGCTGTTAGATTTGATTTGGATCGAAGCAATCTTTATCCCAGTATAGTTGTTGCAACACACCCCTTGCTTTAGTTAGCCTCACCGAAACAAATGGTCTGTTGCAGACTGAGCACTCGCGACCAGCAGCCAAGCCAAGCCCTCTTGCCTGTAGATCGTCATCGCGAGTCCATCCATGCCGGATCTCCGCCGCCAAACGCCTCCCGGCGACCGGATCCGGCGAGATCCGCCACTCGGCCGTGGAGCACCAACAACCTCACCACCGTTCCGGCACCACTCGCGCTAGCAGAAGCCACATCACCATGCCGTACTTCCATGTCCGCCCCAAGTTTCTGCAACAACAACATTGTTGTGGAACAGCGGCATCGAAAGATGACTGTGTTAGTGCGCGATGCGGCAGGAGATGTTGTTGCAATTTTTGCAAAAAGGTCTTGTTACAGAAAACTAGAAGCAGCGGGAGATGTGTTTGCAATTTTTTCAACAAGGGTCTTGTTACAGATAATTAGAGAAGAAAAGGTTTTGTAACAGGGGACTTGTTGCAGGAAATTAGAGAAGAGTGGATTCACAACAAATGTCGTGTTGCAAGATAATTAGATATCCATGATTTTTGTTTCCTTTTCTACTCCGGTAGACCATAGAATAATTATTTAGATTTTTTATATGAAATATACGTATACTAGGAACCTGTGAGAATTTCTTCCCACCGTGTATTTTTTAAATGACGAGTAGACTATAGGAAGAAGCTAAATTCCTACTGCTTGACCCAAAAAAAATGTCTACAGTGATTATTTCTTGTTCGTGATTCATCCATACATCACTGGTGGAAAAAATGCCTTTGGTCGCGGTTCGCAACTGCCATTAGTCGCGGTTGCGCAACCGCGACCAAACAGGCGGGACTAAAGGCTCCCCCCTTTAGTCGCGGTTGCTTAAGAACCGCGACTAAAGGCCCGTCCACGTGGGCGCCAGGTGGCCGTCGGGGCGGAGGACTTTTAGTCGCGGTTCTTCTGGCCAACCGCGACTAAAGACCGCCGCAGGTTTAGGGTTTTAGCCCCCCCCCTAAACCTGCCCCCCCTAAACCTGTTTTCTGTTTAATTTATATTGTTTTATTTCTTTTATGCTTTATTTTAATTTTGAAGGAGTTTCACATATTCTACGCTACTACATACATGCATATGATTGTACAATTTCAAACAAATTTGAAATTAGAACCAAAAAGAATTCAAGAGGAATATACAGTATATATTAAATATCATCGGATGACCATATACAATTTTGAACAAGTTTCCATACATAATTTAAGGCATATAAAGTTCTACGTCCTCGTAATGGTGTTCTCCTTTAGGATGGAGGACTTCCCTCCTGAACCATCCAGCTAGTTCCTCTTGAAGTGGTCGGAAGCGAGCTTCTGGACTAAGCATCATCCGGAGGTTATTCCTCTGAGCATTGGTATCAATCGGAACCCGCTCAGAGGTGTATCTCCGGATCATCTCACAGACATAGTATCCACATAGATTGGTCCCCGCTGGCTGAATATCCCCAGCATTCTTAGCCTTTGACTTTTTGAATTCTAGCTCTTTTTTGAATTCACCGACCTTTGTATCTACGAACCGTCTCCAAACCCTACGAGGCAAAGAAAATTAAATGAACAAGAGAGTTATTAGTTACTTGATATTAGGAAATGAACGAAATAGGCCGATCGATATAGAGCGCAAATGAATGAAAATAATTACTTCTGCATCATTTTTCTCAGGTCGCCCCAAAGCTTTGGATCCATATTCAGAGAGTCGTGGACGAGACATTCTGAGGTGTCAACTTTAATTACTAGCAGAATCAAGTGAAACCTGCGGACACGATACATGCACAGTACGTCATGCATAACTCATCGATTAGCCGGCCACATACCATGCATAGAGTAAACAAAAGAGAATGTGCTCAAGACAGAAACACTCACCCAAAATGGTAAGGAAATAGAATATCACTTTTGAGTTCCTGCTTTGTAAGAAACTGCCACAGGTCTGCCTCCATGTCGTCGGGGTGATGCCGCAACACATATCCATTAACGATGTGTGGGGTCAATGAACCCAACATCATGGATGTTCCTTACTCTGCATTCCTTAATCTTCATTCTGCATGTATAATAGCGGACACAACAATATAGTTAGGACATATATATAGTGCAGGCAATATGAACGAGATGGGGTAGAAATAAATCACTTACAGAACGTAGCAACTGATGATAGATTTGTCGAGCTCGCGCAGATTGAAAAGCTGGAACAATTCACTCAGATGAATTTGTACATAGTAATGTTTGAAGTGATGCTCATGTCTAACTTCCGCATAAATATATTCGTTGGCGTTTTTATTTTTTATGTAACCCTTGTACCATTTCAGCAGACCTTTCATTTGTGGAGGTAGATCCTGTTCCTGCGCAGGCTCGACGAGAGGCCCATTCTTCACATATGTAATTACTACCTCCTTCACTGGCGCCTCATCAAGGCCTAACAGTTCACGAAGAGTAATACCTAAGTTGGCCGCTTGTTCTCTGGCACTCGTTGCAGTCAATCCAAGTGCTGCCGCAGCTGCTATGATATCGGGGTCATCCGGACCGGCGGCTTTCACTATAAGCGGGGCAATTGATTGTTTACTTTGTTCCCCGAGCTGGGCAACTCGTTTACTTTGTTCCGGATCGGGGTCATCCGCCCGCCCTTTCTTCTCCTTCAACATGAGTGCCTGCCTACGAAGTTCACGTGCATAGTCCTCAGGCAGATTCTTCGCGGCTTGGGACGGTGTGCTCAAAAATGACTTAGCCCACTTCTTTTGCTCATCAGAAAATACTGGCTAGGGCTCGGGCTCTCTTTTCTTCTTGCAGTCCGCCTTCCATTTCTCAAGATCAGCAGCCGCGGCCGCGGCAGTTTCCTCGGCACTACGTTCCCAAGGCCTTGTGGGGAGAGGCTTCAGTGATGGCTCCGGTACCTTTGTGGTCTTAGGTACATAAGGGTCCGGGTTAATAATCCAGGACTGCTTCTGCTTCTTTGCCGGAGGTGGATTGGGGGGCGGCGTCTGATCACCCGCCGGACGAGGACTGGGGGGCGGCGTCTGATCACCCGCCGGACGTTGTGGACTGGGAGGCGTCGGCTGACGTGACGGAGGTGTATGTGAACCGCCACCACCACCACCACCGCCGCCGCCGCCACCGCCACCACCACCACCGTAGGGGGGTGGACTTGTTGTCCTTGGCGCCTCGCCTGGAAACTTGATAAACTTCTTTTGCCATAGAATGAAATGGCGCTTGACATCTCCAAGTCTTTTCTCCCCTTCAGGTGTAGCAATGTCAATCTCCAGGTCCTCAAACCCTTGGACTATGTCCTCCACCGTGACACGAGCATAGCCATCTTGAATGGGGTTGTTGTGGTGGAGTGCTCCAGGTAAACATGGTAAAGCACTGCCGATGGCTACCTTCATGGACATGTTCCCGATAGGATAATACAGACGGCATTCTTTCCTCTCCTTTATATCGTCCACGGGGTAGCGAGGAGGCTCCGGTGCAGTAATTTCGACCACCAGAGGCTCCGGTGCAGTAATTTCGATCGTCGGTGCATCTGCACCAGCCGGTGGGGCCTCCGTGGAAGCCACGCTGCTTCTCCGCTGCTGGCTATCGAGATCCGCTGGATGATCTTCATGCTGCGCCCAAGCTGCATCTCTTTCGGCTACTAGTACACTCACGGTTTTCTTCATCACATCCATTTCCGATGCCAACCGCGCCACAACATCTGCTTCCCGATCCATCTTTCTCTTACGGCTTCTGTAACCGTACGGGTCATCGTTCTGGGGGAACCCTATTTTCCACGGAATGTGCCCCATGCCTCGTACACGTCCTCCGTGTTCAGGATTCCCGAGGGCTTTTGTCAGTGCGTCGTTCTCTCTGTTGAACTTGATCTTCCCCTCTTGAGCATCCCTCATTGCGTCAATAAGGGCTTGGGTGGGTTTCATTATTTTGCCCTGGTAAACACACTCCCCTGTCTCCGGGTTCAGCGTTCCCCCATGCCCGTACCACCAGCTTTTGGCCCTTGGGTCCCATCCCTCCGTACCTGGACGGATTCCTCGCGCCCTCAGCTCATTCTCCATCTTCGCCAACCTAGGCTGCCAAAGGTGATACCCTCCTGGCCCCATAATATGATTGTACTCCTTCTTAGCCGCATTTTCCTTATTTTTTTTCGATATTTGAATGAACTGCTCCGATTTCTTTTGCTTCACAAATTCTGGCCAATCATGTTTCAGTTTCTCATATTGTCCTTTGAAATCCGGAGTCTTGTTCTGCTTGACAAAGTCATGGTTTAGATTTTGCTTGAATTTCCGGAATGCGTTGGCCATCTTATGAAGAGCGAACTGTTTGACTAGCCTCCTCGTCTCCTTGTTTTCCTCAATCTTGTTACCCTCCTCATCGAATTTGTTGTATTCCGGAGGTAGAACGAAATGTTCCATAAGCTTCTTGAAGCAATCTTTTTTTGTTCTCTTATCGACAAAAGTGAAACCAGCAATTCGTGCCTTCTTTGGCTCATTCCACTCTTGGACGGTGATCGAGACGTTGTCTCTAACAACGGCTCCGCATTGGCTGACAAACTTGATGGCGTTCTTGCGGGGCTCCAGCGGCCTGCCGGTTGCACCGTCGACAACCTCGATGGTGCATGTTTCCCCTTGTTTCATCGTCTTGGTTGCGCCATGCTTTGACGACGTACTCGATTGTTTCGACGATCCGGCCGAGGGCTAAAATAAGAAAGAGAGTCGCGCCCGTTAGTACACACATATTTATTCAAATCAGTTAGTTTGTATCACCAGAGGCTCAATGTATATATATACCTCGGCGCCGGAGGTGGTTGCTACTTCCATTTGAAGATCGTCGTTTATCGACGTTTGTTCGGCATCATCTTGCTGACGGCGCCCTTCATCTTCACCGTCAAGGTTCAGATAAGAAGAGACATCATCTTCTTCTTGTCCGGTCGGCACATATTGAATATCGCCGTTTATGATGCCGAACATATGTGCTTCACCGTCCGGATCATAGTTGTCCATAATCGGGTCAGCTCTATCGTCCGCCATTATGTCAGTCCTGAAAACATGTAGTAAAAACAAATTAATTAAGTGAAGAAGGGGGGCGGTGGCGGTGGCGGTGGCGAAAGGGCGGTGGCAAAAGGAGGGGGCGAGGAAGGGGTGGGAGAGGGTGTCGCGGTAGAGCGCGAGACGGGGCGGCAGACGACGGCGCCACGGAGAGGGAGGCGAGGACAACACACATGTATAACCCTCGCCATTTGGTTAATTATCAAATTTTACGGTTTTTTGTTAATTATCAAGTTTTAAGTTACTTATTTTCTTCTTCCTTTTTCCTTTCTTCTTCTTTCTTTCTTCTTCTTCCTTTCTTCTTCTTTCTTTCTTCTTTCCTTTCTTCTTTCTTTCTTCTTCTTCCTTTTCTTCTTATTCCTTTCTATTCTTTCTTTCTTCTTCTTTCCTTTTTCTTTTTTCTTTCTTTCTTCTTCTTCCTTTCTTCTTCCTTTCTTTTTTTTTTCTTCTTCCTTTTCCTTTCTTCTTTCTTTTGGTTTTCATTTGGTTTTTATTTGGTTTTCATTTTTTTTTCTTCCTTTTTCTTTCTTGTTTTTTCTTCTTCATTTTTCTTTCTTCTTTCTTTCTTCTTTCTTTTTTTCTTCTTCCTTTTTCTTCTTTCTTTTTTCTTCTTCCTTTGTTTTTCTTCTTCCTTTCTTTTTTCTTCTTTCTTTTTCTTTCTTGTTTTTTTTCTTCTTCCTTTTTCTTTCTTCTTCCTTTGTTTTTCTTCTGTTTTTTTGTTTCCTTTTGTTTTTTCTTCTGTTTAATTTGTTTTTTTTTGTGTTTTCCTTTTTCCTTTTTTCCTTTTTCTTCTTCTTCCTTTTCCCTTTTTCTTTCTTCTTCTTCTTCCTTTTTCTTCTTCTGATCTTCTTCTGCCGGCGGAGGACGGCAGGGCCAGCGGGCGGCGGGCGGCGCGCGGAGGACGGCAGGCAGGGCCAGCGGGCGGCGGGCGGCGGGCGGCGCGCGAAGGACACGGCAGGCAGGGCCAGCGGGCGGCGGGCGCGGCGGGCGGCGGGCGGCAGGGCGTCGGGCGGCGGGCAAGGGCGCAGGGCACGGGCGGCGCTCACTGGGGACGGGGGGCGGCGGCGCGTAGGGCTTCGGCGTCGGGGCAGGGCTTCGGCGTCGGCGTCGGCGTCGATCGGCGTCGGGGCAGCGCTTCGGCGTCGAGAGAGAGGAGAATGGGAAGTGGCAAAACTGCCAAGTGCAATATTTATAGACGCAGCTTTAGTCGCGGTTGGTGTGGCGGACCGCGACTAAAGCTAGCCTTAGTCGCGGTCCGCCACACCAACCGCGACTAAAGGTCTGTGCTGGCACTGGCGCGGTGCGGTGGGATGTTTAGTCCCACCTCGCTAGCCGAGAGGCTTCGACAGTGGTTTATAAGCGCGGCTGCGCTGACCACTTCGAGCTCCTCTCAAATGCAGGCTTACGGGCCTATTCTGTTACTACTAGCCTGTGGGCCTACTGGGCCTTCCTGCGGGCCTGAATCCTGGCCCAATAATGGGTTTCTAGTCGTATTCAGGCCGTGGTGGCCCAGTAGGTGGCATACTTTTTATTTTTTGCCTGTTTTTTGTTTTCATTTTTGCTTTATTTATTTTGTTTTGTTTCTACTTACAACAAAAAACTTATTTATTTTATTTTATTTTGTTTCTAATTACTTAATTATTTTACTTTATGATAATTATTTTTGCTATTAAAGTTTCTAATTACTTATTTATTTATGTTATTAAAATCTTAAAAATACAATTATATATAAAAAAAATCAGAAAATAAAACTAATTCATTTTAAATTCTTGTTTTTCTTCTATTTTTTTCTTCCTTTTTTCTTCTATTTTTTTCTTCTGTTTTTTTCTTCCTTTTTCTTGTTTTTCTTCTTTTTTTCTTCCTTTCTTTCTTTTTCCTTTTTTCTTCTGTTTTTCTTCTGTTTGTTTTTTCTTATGTTTTTCTTCTGTTTGTTTTTTCTTCTGTTTTTCCTTTTTTCTTCTGTTTGTTTTTTTCTTCTGTTTTTCCTTTTTTCTTCTGTTTTTTTCCTTTTTCCTTCTTTCTTCTTCTTCCTTTTTCCTTTTAAAATCAGAAAAATAAAACTAATTCATTTTAAAATCTTAAAAATACAATTATATATCAAAAAAATCAGAAAAATAAAACTAATCCCTTGAAGGTTTGACAAAAGGTTTGATACATCATTCAGTTCATCGACCAAATACAAAGTTTGGTACAATAAATTATTACACATCAATTCTTCCCTTGTGTCCCTGCTTGCTTACGATTGTGCCGTATCCATGGAGCATCCTCATCATTTAACTTAATGCTTGGGTCGGTGTTCACTTTGAAGGGCGGAATTTCACCAAACATATTATAATCTTCTGACATGTCTGTCTTGTCCTCCACTCCCACGATGTTTCTTTTCCCTGAAAGAACAATGTGGCGCTTTGGATCATCGCATGATGTACTGATCGTTTTCTTATCTTTCCGTTTCCTCGGTTTGCTACTCATGTCCTTCACATAGAAAACCTGAGCGACATCTTTCGCTAGGACGAATGGTTCGTCAAGGTAACCAAGATTGTTGAAATCCACCATTGTCATTCCGTATTGCTGGTCCACCTTTACCCCACCTCCTGTTAGCTTGAACCATTTGCACCGGAACAAAGGGACCTTAAAGGAGGGTCCATAGTCAAGTTCCCATATCTCCTCTATGTAACCATAATATGTGACCTTTTGCCCATTCTCGGTTGCTGCATCAAAGCGGACACCACTGTTTTGGTTGGTGCTCTTTTTATCTTGGGCGATCGTGTAAAATGTATTCCCATTTATCTCGTACCCTTGGAAAGTCGTTATAGTCGAAGATGGTGTCTTGGCCAACATGTATAGCTGATCTACAACATCATTGTCATTCATTAAATGTTTTCTCAACCAACTGCCGAAAGTCTCCATGTGGGCCTTCCTAATCCAGGATTCAGGCTTCCCCGGGTTGTCCGAGCGTAAAATATTCTTGTGTTTCTCAAAGTACGGAGCCACCAAGCTGGAATTGGTCAGTACAGTGTGGTGTGCTTCAGTCAGAGAATGGCCGTCCATACATATCGTTGATTTCCTTCCGATCGTGCCTTTTCCACTTAGTCTCCCCTCGTGCCGCGATCGAGGAAGTCCAATCGGCTTAAGGTCAGGAACAAAGTCAACACAAAACTCAATTACCTCCTCATTTCCATAGCCCTTGGCGATGCTTCCTTCTGGCCTAGCACGGTTACGAACATATTTCTTTAATACTCCCATGAACCTCTCGAAGGGGAACATATTGTGTAGAAATACAGGACCGAGAATGAAAATCTCTTCGACTAGGTGAACCAGGAGGTGCGTCATAATATTGAAGAAGGATGGCGGGAACACCAACTCGAAACTGACAAGACATTGGACCACATCGTTCTGTAACCGTGGTAGATCTTCTGGATTGATTACCTTCTGAGAGATTGCATTGAGGAATGCACATAGCTTCACAATGGCTACTCGAACATTTTCCGGCAGGAGCCCCCTCAAAGCAATCGGAAGCAATTGCGTCATAATCACGTGGCAGTCGTGAGACTTCAGGTTTTGGAACTTTTTCTCCGCCATGTTTATTATTCCCTTTATATTGGACGAGAATCCAGACGGGACCTTCATACTGCTCAGGCATTCAAAAAAGATGACCTTCTCTTCTTTGGTCAGAGCGTAGCTGGCACGACCTTGAAACCATTCCGGATGCCGGTCATCAGGGTCTTTCAAACGTTGCTGGTCCTGCCGTGCTTCCTTTGTATCATTTGTCTTCCCATACACGCCCAAGAAGCTTAGGAGGTTCACGCAAATATTCTTCGTAACGTGCATCACGTCGATTGCAGAGCGGACTTCTAGGACTTTCCAATATTCTAGCTCCCAGAATATAGATTTCTTCTTCCACATGGCTGCGTGCCCGTCAGCTCCCTTCAGAACTGATTGTCCGCCAGGACCCTTTCCAAAGATGACTTTCAAATCCTTGACCATATCAAATACCTCAGCACCAGTGCGTTCTGCAGGCTTCGGCCGGTGATCTGCCTTGTCGTTGTAATGTTTGCCTTTCTTTCTTACTGGATGAATTTTCGGAAGAAATCGACGATGCCCAAGGTACACGTTCTTCTTACAATTTGGCAAATGTACACTTTCAGTCTCATGTAAGCAGTGCGTGCATGCATTGTATCCTTTATTTGACAGTCCCGAAAGGTTACTAAGAGCAGGCCAATCGTTGATGGTTACGAAAAGCAACGCTCGTAGGTCAAATTCCTCTTGTTTGTGCTCATCCCACACACGGACACCAGGTCTGCCCCACAGCTGTAAAAGTTCATCAACTAATGGCCTTAGGTACACATCGATGTCGTTGCCGGGTTGCTTAGGACCTTGGATGAGCACTGGCATCATAATGAACTTCCGCCTCATGCACAACCAAGGAGGAAGGTTGTAGATGCATAGAGTCACGGGCCAGGTGCTATGGCTGGAGCTCTGCTCGCCGAAAGGATTCATGCCATCTGTACTTAGACCAAATCTTATGTTCCTTGCGTCAGCTGCAAAATCTTTGAACTCTCTGTCGATCTTTCTCCATTGCGTTCCATCTGCGGTGTGTCTCAACTCCCCGTCCGACTTACGGTCCTCTTTGTGCCATCGCAACAACTTGGCATGCTCTTTGTTCCTGAACAGACGTTTCAACCGTGGTATTATAGGAGCATACCACATCACCTTGGCGGGAACCCTCTTCCTGGGTTTCTCGCCCTCAACATCGTCACCAGGGTCATCGCCTCTGATCTTATAACGCAATGCAGTGCATACCGGGCATTCATTCAAATTCTTGTATTCACCGCGGTAGAGGATGCAGTCGTTGATGCATGCATGTATCTTCAGAACCTCTAAACCTAGAGGGCAGACAACCTTCTTTGCTTCGTACGTACTGGCGGGCAACTCGTTATTCTTTGGAAACATATTCTTCAACATTTTCAGCAAGTTTTCAAATGCCGAGTCAGCTACACCTGCCTGTGCCTTCCATTTCAGCAAATCCAGTGTGCAGCCCAGCTTTTTCAGACCATCATCGCATCCGGGGTACAACGACTTTCTGTGATCCTCTAACATGCGATCCAAATTCTCCCTCTCCTTTTCAGTTTCGCAGCGTCTCCGTGCATCAGCAATGGTCCGACCAAGATCATCAACGGTCTCATCACGTGCCTCTTCTTCACCTTCACCTTCCCCTTCACCTTCCCCTTCACCTTCAGCATCCTCCATGAAAGTATCACCGAAATCAGCAAGATAGCTTTCATCGATGAAATCATCCCCTTCTTCATCTTCTTCCATTATAACCCCTCTTTTTCCATGCTTGGTCCAACAATTATAGCTTGGCATGAAACCGTGCCGAAGCAGGTGCAGGTGAACTTCTCTTGAGGAAGAGTAACCCTTCTGATTCTTACAGTCAACACATGGACAGATAACAAAACCCTTCTGCTTGTTCGCATTAGCCACTACGAGGAAATCTTTCAAACCCGTAGTGAACTCGCGGGAGAGTCGGTTACCGTACATCCATTGCCGATTCATCTGCATTATTATAATATAAAATATATAATTAACCATCATGCATTTGTTAAACTAACTAGCTATAAACAATAGAAATTAAACAATGAACAACACACATGCATATTTTATCAATGACACACATGCATGAAAGGTTCAAGTTGCTAACCGCGATCGAGGAGGAAAAAAATGAATGAGGAACCTCAAGTGTGGCTCTTGGGGCATTTCATCAAACACCTTGTGTGCATAAGAGGAACCAAAAGCAAACCTACACCCCCTTGTGAAGCTTGTGAAGAGAAGTGGCACCAAATGGCTAAGTGAGTGCGCTGAACTGGTATATATAGGGGAGGAGCTTTAGTCGCGGTTGGCCTGGCCAACCGCGACTAAAGGCCTTTGGGCACCTTTAGTCGCGGTTGGCCTGGCCAACCGCGACTAAAGCCCCTCACGTGCACCAGCTGGCCACCGAGCGCCCTGGGCGCAGGCATTTGGTCGCGGTTCGTCTGCCGAACCGGGACTAAATGCTTCATTAGTCGCGGTTCCTGCAGTTCCGCGACTTATGGGGCTGGACGGAAGCCTCTTTTTCTACCAGTGCATGTTACCCACAAGATATTAGTGCGCTCAAGCCTGCTAGACTAGTCTAGTGTTCTGAGCTTGGCCGAGGAGAAGAACCAGATAAGCCGGCAGCCGGAGGTCAATAATTTCGCTGAGTTGTCGGTCCTGCAAAATATTATACAAGCCTTAGATATGAATGGCAAACCATGAAACTGTAAGTAGGCAATGGGAAAGGACAATTGTTAGGTACATAGTTTTGGTAGTAGGAGGACCCCTCTCCCATCCCTCTTACTCGCCCGCGACCGCTTCCCGCTCCTCTCCCAGCGAACTCCCCCTCTTCTCTCCCTCCCCGCTACTGTCGCCGGCGCTCGCCGTGTGCCTGGCCTGGGCGATACTCACTAGTAGAAAACAGGGGTTTCGTTCGGGTCTGGCCAGCCCATTAGTTCTGGTTTAGCACGAACCGGGACCCATGTGGTGCATTAATCCCGGTTCGTGAGCCCAGGGGGCCGGCCGGGGCCTCATGGGCATTGGGCCCGGTTCGTTTCGACCCATTTGTCCCGGTTCTAGGCACGGACCGGGACCAATGGGCCTCGCTCTTGGCCCACAGCCATTGGTCCCAATTCGTGGCTCGAACCGGGACAGAAAGGGGAGCTTTAGTCCTGGTTCCAGTCACGAACCGGGACAAATGAGTTGCCTATATGTACCCCATCGCCGCAGCAGAGCACTCCACAGTGCTCTGTTTTTGCTGGCCGGCGAGGGGGAGGGCATTGGGTGCTCTAGCTCACCTCCTATGCACATGAGGTGTGCGATGAAATGTCTGAGCCACACTAGTTAAGCTTTCTCCTCTCGAAGCTCGACCTCCGAGCTCCATTTTTCCCGAGATTTGTCTAGGTTTATATTAGCGGTCTGTCACGCCCCGTCCCCGTCTTCACCGCCGTCGATCGCCCGCGCCGATCTCGTCGCCGGCACCACCGTGGTGAGCCTCTTGTTCTTATCTTCTTTCTGAAAGAATTTTTTTACTTTACATAGATACTTGTCTAATTTTCTTACTTTTGACACACATAATTATATATAATGCACGCAGATGAACCGGCAATGGATGTACGGTGACAGACACACCTCCGAGTACATTAAGGGCGTGCATGATTTTCTTGAAGTGGCTGAGGCAAACAAGCAGAATGGTTTTATGTGTTGTCCATGCCCTAAATGTGGGAATACAAAGTCTTACTCTGACCGGAAAATCCTTCACACCCACCTGCTTTACAAGGGTTTCATGCCACACTATAATGTTTGGACGAGACACAGAGAAATAGGGGTTATGATGGAAGACGGTGAAGAAGAAGAGGACGATGACAACTATGTGCCCCCTGAATACGCTGATGCTGCAACGGGTGGAGCTGCTGAAGATCAAGAGGAAACAGATGATGTGCCTGATGATGCTGCAACGGGGGAAGCTACTGAAGATCAAGAGGAACCAGACGATGTGCCCGATGATGATTATCTCCGTCGGGTTATTGTCGATGCAAGGACGCAATGCGAAAGTCAAAAGGAGAAGCTGAAGTTTGATCGCATGTTAGAGGATCACAAAAAAGGGTTGTACCCCAATTGCAAAGATGGCAACACAAAGCTCGATACCGTACTGGAATTGCTACAGTGGAAGGCAGAGAATGTTGTGCCTGACAAAGGATTTGAGAAGCTAATGAAAATCTTGAAGAAGAAGCTTCCAAAGGATAACGAATTGCCCGACAGTACGTACGCAGCAAAGAAGGTCGTATGCCCCCTAGGATTGGAGGTGCAGAAGATACATGCATGCCCTAATGACTGCATCCTCTACCGCGGTGCGTACAAGGATTTGAACGCATGCCCGGTATGTGGTGCAGTGCGGTATAAGATCAGACGAGATGACCCTGGTGATGTTGACGGTGAGCCCCGCAGGAAGAGGGTTCCTGCGAAGGTGATGTGGTATGCTCCTATAATACCACGGTTGAAACGACTGTTCAGAAACAAAGAGTATGCCAAGTTGATGCGATGGCACAGTGAGGACTGTAAGAAAGACGGGAAGTTGAGAGCACCCGCTGATGGGTCGCAGTGGACAAAAATCAAGAGAAAGTACTGGGCTGAGTTTGCAGGTGACCCAAGGAACGTATGATTTGCTTTAAGTGCGGATGGTATTAATCCTTTCGGGGAGCAGAGCAGCAATCACAGCACCTGGCCCGTGACTCTATGTATGTATAACCTTCCTCCTTGGATGTGCATGAAGCGAAAATTCATTATGATGCCAAGTAATGTATTAGCGCGCTATGCCTAGTAATAGATAGTTTCATTATAGATGTCGTCTTAGAGATAAATTACTTTCAGATTCATGTTTTTTTTGTTTCCAGTGTAGTTGTCTTTGTACTCATCTACTCTGGTAGACCATAGAATTGGAAAACGCTATCGCTCAACCGGCGGATGTTTGCGTGTGCGTCCACCTTTTCCGTAGCCGTCGGATTTAATTGGGATCGAACTGACTCAAAAGCAATCTTTATCCTAGTACAGTTCTTGCAACCCACCCCTTGTTTCAGTTGGCCTCACCTAAACAAATGGTCTGTTGCAGACCGAGCACTCGCGACCAGCAGCCAAGCCGAGCGCTCTTGCCTGTAGATCGTCATCGCAAGCGCATCCATGTTGGATCTCTGCCGCCAAACGCCTCCCGGTGACTGGATCCGGCGAGATCCACCACACGGGCATGGAGCACCAACAACCTCACCGTCGTTCTGGCACCACCAGTGCTAGTAGCAGCCACATCACCACGCTGTACTTCCATGTCCACTCCAAGTTTCTGCAACAATAACGTTGTTGTGGAACAGTCGCATCAAAAGATGACTGTGTTAGTGCGCGATGCGGCCGGAGATGTTGTTGCACTTTTTACAACCAGGGTCTTGTTACAGAAAATTAGACGCAGCAGAAGACTTGTTGCAGAAAATTAGAGAAGAAGAGGTTTTGCAGCAGGGGACTTGTTGCAGGAAATTAGAGAAAAATGGGTTTTGTAATAAATGTCTTGTTGCAGGAAATTAGAGAAGAGAAGGTTTCGCAACAAGTGTATTGTTGCAAGTAGTTAGAGAAAAGGCTTGAGTCACAGAATCGAACGGCTCCCGGCCGACGGCCCCATGAAATATACGTACTAGGAGCCTGTAGCAATTTCTCTCCACCACCTATTTTCTAAAATAATGAGTATTACAGCTAAAGCTCAATTCCTACTGCTTGACCCCCAAAAATCGTCTACACTGATTATTTCTTGTTCAAGTGCATCACCCGTCCACATCCTCCTTCCGCCACAAGGAGCAACCGGACCTATGCTGCAGGGCAACTCCACCTAGCTGAGTCATCCACGCTGCCGCCCGGCATCGTTACCTAATTAACTAGAAGATACCCCGCGCGTTGCGGTCGGAATTTGTAGAATGGAACTATAATGTGCACGGAAAATTTTAAGCAGAAGCAATCTCTAAAAGATAATATCATTATAGAAAATATTTAGGTTCAAGATCAGAAACGTTAGGACCTCAAAATACATGACTTATTATTTTCTACTGACCACACAAAACTTATTATAGTTTTCCATTTTTGTGAGTAGAAACTACCAACTACCTAAGCATAACCATATGTCCATATAATTCATGGAATGCACAAATCAGATGCTAAAGTTCTTTCATAGCAGCAATGTTTCAGTTCACCAACTATGAGGATCTAAGGTACAATCATAGTGATGCTCCACGGTGTAGTAATGCAAGATTGTTCTGTAATGTGGGTAACTTCTGCAATACTATGTTACTTGTCATTATCATAACTAATGTAGTGCTTTAATAGAGCTATCAAGAGAGGCAAAAATATTTACATTAATCCTGTGACAATGTCTAAAGGCATATTAAAGTGCTCAGACAGATTTTGGCATTGAACCAATGGTGTCACTCAAAATGAATATTGTTGTTTTGAAGAAAAATATCAAACTTATATAACATGGATTACGCCTAACACTTGTAGGTGCACAAATGACTGAAGGTGCTCCAGTGTAGAAACATCCGGCAAAACAACATTCTATGGACAAAAATGAATCCAGTAAGAGTGCATAACAACATATCATACAAAAGGGTTAGTGTATGGTGACCTTTTTCAGTTACCTCGTTGGAAAGAAAGTATAGTTACCAATCCAACACTGCTAGTTCCTTGCTGCAAGTCAATTAGGAAGTTATAAAGATAATCCCCTTATTAATCCGCGGAAGTATTTAAGGAACCAAAATTAAATTCTGGCATGCATCCAATATACTGGAATAAGAAAATTGCTACGCTTTCCTTTGCATGCAAATACATGAACATGTGAGCAAAAAGGTAAGAAAACCTAGCCCTATTTCAGTGAAGCATAAAATCAGTACACGTAATATTGGGTTGTATGCTAACATTGACTGGGGCACTCACGCTCAGGGTCGCCCACCGAGAGTAGGCGTAGCCGGCGCCGGCGTCCCAGTCGTGCAGGCCGTAGTGCGAGACCACGTACCGGTTCGTGAGCACCACCATGAGGGCGCCTTTCTTGGGAGCGCACTGGACGCGAGCTAGCAGACCTCAAGCTGCCGAGGGAGTAGTGCTCATCTAAAAAAGTTAGTAGTTAAATTCCTGGGCCTAAAAAAATCTACAGGAACTCAAAAGACTTTGTAGGTGATTGGCGAAAAACCCTCCACCCCACGTCACCACCCGAGATACCGGCGGTGCGCCTCATGCTTAGATCCGTGGCCACAGCCTTGGCTGGTGGATCGACGCCGGGTCTGAGGCACAGGCACTCGTTGGTGCTGGCCGTCCAACTCGGTTGCGGGGGGCAGCAAGGTTGGGTTGGGTGGTGCCTATGCCGCAAGTCTCCTCGGTGGAGGCCGAAACAAATCAAAATATATTTCATACATCAATTACAAACTAACTAATACTGCATGGTGCGCTACTGTGGATTGTCATCAACGGGGACGAGAAGTTCAAGGCGCAATATGTCGCCATCAAGGTGCTTTGAGGGGAGGAAGCCGTCGAGGACCGTTGTGAGGGAGAGAAGCCGCGGCCGCGGGGAAGACCAACTCCAAGAAAGAGGACAAGCGCGATGCGGCGTCGATTGCCTTACATGCCACTTTGGAAGGCATGATGACCAAGAAGGACACAAGGGAGGAGAAGCGCCAGCAAGACAAAGAATAGCAAATGAAGGCCTTCATGGAGATCTAAAGGAGGAGGCTTGAGCTCAATGCGGAGAAGCAAGCGAAGAAGCTCGTGATGGAGGGAAAGAAGCAAAGGAAGATGCTCAAGATCTAGGCCACCAATGCCAAGACCAAGGCAAAAGAAGTGGCTCTCGCTAGCATAATAATGGGGGTGAAGATCATGAAGGTGGACTTGAGCATGGTGTCCCTGAGAAAGATGCCTTGGTTTGAGAACATGCAGGCCGACATGATCAAATTCGATGACGAGTGATCTATGGCGAAGAGCGCCATCTTTTTTTGTATGTCGGCAAGTGTGCTGGCATGACCACGACCGAGATGGTGTGGCTGAACTCCCGCCTTGTTTTGTGTGAGGGCCACTGGCAAGTGCGCGAGCATCAACTATGTGCTGTTTTTTTAGACTAGCATGTATGTTGGCCGCTGGCATGGCGTCGGCATGAACTCTGGCTGATGGCATGGCGGTTGGCACAATCTAGAGCCGCGGACCTTTTTCAGAATCAACTGCAGATGAGATTTGAGTTTGCCGTTGGGCGCATGACCGACCCAAATGCAAAAGGGGGCGGACGAGCCGACCCAAACTGACAAAAGACAGACAAAGCGCGCGTCCGTTTAGTTCGGCGTGTTAGAATTGCCCTTAGGGTGCGGACGAGAGCAGCAGAACATTGATGCAGGTGGGCCATGGCAAGGGCCTCGCTGAGGAGAGATGCTAGACATGGAGAAGTTTTTACAGACTTCACGGACGAAGTCCTGAACACACTGCTTAACAGAGCCTCGACATGTTCTATATATGTTATTCGCAAAGTGTTTTTTACCGGAGCCGGGAACTACCGGTGATCTTAGCACCAATGAGGTGCTGCCACATCTAGAGTTGTGGGACCATGTGTATGTGTATATGGAAGTATTCATTGTAAAATATCTCTTGTATTTCTGATTTAAGTCTAATCAATGTCACAACGATGCAGTATCTTTTAACAGGAACGGCACGCACGCATGCATGCAGAATCTCTCCTCTCTCTCTCGCACATAAATCCATCCATTTTATTTTTGTTTAAAATTTTAGATGTACAATATTATCTCTCACACTAATTTTCTATAATTGAAATATTATTATATATTCAAATTCCTGAACATGTGATCTGTAGAACAAGACCAATTTTGAATATATTTAAACTAGTTTAAGTTTTTCTCCATTCCAACTCTCTCTCTCTCCTGACAAAGCTGCATGGCATGCATGTATTTGGTAGATGTGTCAGTGTATGCCAGTTGTATTTAGAAAATATAAAAGGTGTAGTATATACTCTCACAGAGTGCACGAATCTTGACGAAACTAGGCGGATGGCGGATGGTGTGCCGGTACCTCCCGCCACCGGTAAAATTACTTATTCGATATGTTATTGTATATTAGATTTAAAGGAGAGCCAATGTTTTCTTTGGATCCCCTGCAAAAAAAAAGTTTTCTTTGGATATCTGTTCGGCCGATAGGAACGATCTTACCGTAAGTCGTTGGAACGTGCTTGGACTGGACCAAGTCAATCAAGAAACAAGAGGATCGGTTAGACCCACCTAGGGCAAGACATAAGGGCGATGGAGGTACTGGCGCCGCCGAGTCAAGGCGGCCGCCGCCCATGGCAGGACCTCCCATCAGAGCTATTGGGCCTCGTGCTCCAGCGGATGCCGTCCCACGCTGACCGCGTCCGCCTGCGCGCCGTCTGCCACCCATGGCGTGCCGGCGCGTGCCTGCAGGCTCCTCTACCCGCCCTGCTCCCTTGGCTCGCTCTTCGAGACGGCTCCTTCCTCAGCCTCCCCGATGGCGAGGTCCACCGCCGCGTCCTCCTCCCGGATGATGATGTCACTCATCGTGTCTCCACAGGCAGCACACTCTTCCTTGTCCACAGCGACGACGGGTGCTCGCTGATGAACCCACTCTCTCGGAAGACGATGGCCCCTTAGAGCATCAACCTCAAATGTCAGTCTACTCGGCCGGGCGTCCTGGTTGATAACGATAACATCCGCAAGGTGGTGGTGATGTCTGACCACGCCCTCGCCGTCCGGGCAAGATCCCGACCCAACGTCACCATCTCTATCTGCCGGCCCCAATCGACGAACATGGAATGGCGGTGGAGACCCCCTCAAGATACTTATTATTCTGTCTGCGACATCGCGCTCTTCCAAGACAAGCTCTACGTCCTCACCGCAATGTTTGGGAGTGTGTACCCTCTACGTCTTTACGCCATGGACATTGTCGGCAACAACCATGTTAGCGTCCAATGCATGCTCACCATGCCGAAAGATGACGTGGATGACTGGAACGTTGCCGGCCTTCACCACCACCTGGTTGCGTCCGACGATCGGTTGTTGATGGTGAAACAAAAGACGGAGCTCTTCACCGTGCTCCCAGGCCCGCTGGTCGTGCGGACTTAGTTCGAGGTCTTCGAGGCAGCGGACTTGGGCAGCGGCCGAGGATGCTGGAGAAACGTCAATACAGAGGATGCGGACGGGCTCTCTTTCTTAGTGAAGGCTGCTCCGAGTCCCTTCCAGCGGGTGACAACCCAAACGCGAGCTCGACAGGATTGTATCTACTTTCTGAACGAACGGAACAATTTCGATGCAAGGACCAGGGCCCTCTGCTCTGACCTATACGACATGAGAGATGGAACTGTCTCGCCCTTGCCGTTTCAGACATTGGTGGCACGTGAAGGTCCATTTACTGGAACTTGGTTTTTCCCTGCTGATACATGAGTTAAGATACATGAGGCATATATGTTTTTCCTCGACATATGAACGTGAAGGTCCATTGGTGGCACTTACACGTTTCTAGCAAGGTAGCTAGAGGCATATTGGTGCTAATATATATACAAACATTAAAGGGATTAAGCTAGCGCTCAGGCCGTGTGTTCGCAAGCTTGGGTGTGTGCTCTCTCTTAGGACGACACTTGTTTTTGGTTTTCTACTTCGTTCATTTTCGGTTTTTGTAGCCGGTCTTTTGTTTTGGGCCGGTCTGGTTGGTTTACGGTTCGCTTTTGTGTGTTTGCGGACATGATTTCTAGCGTTGATATGTCTTCTATTGGTTCTGAGTTGTTTCACTTGGCTTATTGCCATGTATTATCGTTGGTTGAGCCGAAACAGCAACAACAATTCTCACGCCCCAAACCCAGCCATATCTCTTCTCATCCCAACACAGGCCCTCCTCAGGTGTCGCCTGACCGCTTACTGTGCCGCCGTCACAGCCCCCTCACCCACTTCCTCACAGCCCCGGATCAGAGAATTCTTTTTCTTTTGTTGTATCAGGATCGCACGGTGCTTGAGAAACAAAAAAAGTAGTACTACTTTGATGCTTCTCTGTAACTGAGAAAGTAACTGCTCTTCTACCCCCAATGTTGCTCTGCATTGAGAGCATCATTTGTTCTTCAGGAAGGATGACCCCCGGCCTCCACATCATGTGATGCATACTGCCATATATTCGGATCATCACATCTCATGCTTTGTCTCTAAGTTGCCTGTCCTGCAAATTATTGTGCAAGCTTTAGATATGATGGCAAAACATTGAAACTGCAAGTATAGGCAATGGGAAAGAACATAACCTGTCGAACAATCTGCTCTTGAGAAAGCGAAGCTTACACGACCGCCAATGGGATATGGAATTCAGAGAAGTTGTTCAAAGTGAGTATCTAAGAGAACAGTCATTGGAATCACTGGCCAGACACTCTATTTTCAGTATCACGAGTCAATACAGATTTACACGAAGTAAATGTTACCGTGATATTTTTGCTTTCCTCCAATATTCCATATAATTTGAAGATGGATACAGAGATAAGCAAATTAGTATTCATATTCCACTCACTTTATTCACTTCCCAGGGCAGAAGGTATATATAGGACTTCCATATATCTATATTCTTAGTTAGCTCTTGTCATGAAAACAAAATAGTGTTAGCATGCGATAGGTGTGAGCAAGCCATTCAGGAAATATTTGTCATGTCATTTTTGTGAGTACACTGCAGAATCATGTGACCATTTGAGTTGCATGTTCAGTTTTCGATCTCAGGAACTAAGTGAACAGAAACATTGTGCTTGGCTGCAGGAGAACTCACACTAAAAAAGCTGCGAGAAGTGCATAAAGCTGTGAGTAGTTGAATGACAATTGCATCTGCAAAACAGTTAGTCTTGAATGACCCGGAGTTGAGCCACCAACTTTCAAGAAGTAGAGCTTAACATAAATTTTCTGTCAACTAGTTGTGGTCATGCATGAGTGTCACCACTTGATCGGCAAGGACGAAGAGAGTAGTCCAAGTCCGTTGAATCATGAAAAACATGTAAAATCAAAAGTGCTCACATTTATCTAAGTTTTAAGCTCCCATCAAATGGCATTCACTTGAAGAAGATCCACACCAATTGTGAACAGATAGTCATTTTCTTATCTTTATTCATTGCCGCCTGCCTGTTCTTGAAAGTAGCGAGCAGTCTTAAAACTCTGATTGCATAAGGATAGCAAATACATTTACTTATTGTGTTAACAATAATAAAAAACAGTGCACATGAGTCCCACAAAATCCATGTTCACTTACAAACTTACGAAATTAACTCTCTATTCGTGGTGACAGCTGCGCATGCCCCCAATTTTTATCTCTCATTATTTTGGTAAATTATTTTGGACCATCAAAAGTAACTCTCTAAATAAAATATGTATCTCAAATGATTAAGATTGCATCCCAAGATTCAGCTGGATGTAGAACTCGCCAAAACTAAAAATAAGATCCCCTGTTTTGGATGCCCTGCAGGGGTGAATCACCACATTCGGATTGCAGGGCCATATGATTCACAACTAATGTACGGCTGCACCCGTAGCGTTTACCTGGGTAATTCCAAGTTAATTTCAAGTCCTACATTGTAATTAAAGAACTACTGCTCCTTGGTGCTTCACCCCCTATTTGGAATCCAAAAACACCTACCAAAAGCGAAATTCTGCTTACAGTTCAAATTCGGTTCTTCAAAACTCCTTCCTGATCAGAGGTGTATGACCAACCTCTTGTAATTCTGTCTGGAAAGTACTCAGATCCAAATGGATGACTGTAACCTACAAATACAAATTAATTTTGCATCATTGCTTCACTTCACAGATTATAATAACAAGAAAAAGGAAGATGGTAAGTGTGTGGCATGAATGTTCCAACCTCATCTACACTAGAATCCACTCGGTCGATCCTTCTAGCTAGATGCCATTTCATAACCTGAATATATGTATTTTTCTTGTAACACAGAGAAAAGAAGATGGATTCTGCTGTAGCGCACTTGGAAGCACAACAGTCCAGGCATAGTTCTAGTGAAATGGGTCCAAGGGCAAAAGACTTACATGGACACTGACTGAAACTACATTAATACGGCTGTCAACTACACTGCAAGCGTCAGATTGTAGATGATTCTGAACCCATATTGAATCCTGAAGTTCCCAACCCTGTAAATTGTTGCAAAAAATCATTTAATGCAGTAGAGGAAACTAAAATATGGACCCAGTTAATTTCTGTTCCCTACATACAGTATAACTCATTGAAACCAAAAACGCATTGAGAGTACCTGAGGTGGTGAGAGCAGCTGCAGGGAAGTTGATTGTAGTAAGAAAAACATTGACCATGGTCAAACACAACCATTGAAGTGTTGTAAATTCATATGGTAAAGATTAAAGAAGGAATTTTTTTCTTCAGATAATGCAACTAGGAGGTTTGAAGAACTATAAGTAAAATGCCACTAAGAAATCACTAATTGGCTTTGAAATTTACAATCATTTTGTTTTGTGAGGCTATACATATATAATCACATTGTTACCATGATCTTTTGTTTTTCTCCAATATTTCAAACAAATTGACAGAAATGGGTGGGTGTTGGGCTCAGCCGGAACCAGCTAGCGGTTGCGGTCGACGAGAACATAACATAAATTTGAAACCTCCGATATAACACTCACTTTTGCATCCTAGCTAAGGCAAGTCAGGTGATCGAGTACATACATGTCTAGCTTATATATAGATACTACAGTCTTTGTTGGGATCATTTTACATCCAAGTAAGCATGTGACATATGTTAACTGTTAATCATGCATTCAGGAGCCGTTATCATTTCTTTGACATGTGAGTACACAACAAAACTGCATGACATACTAGAGCTACTTGCATACAAGTGACCATATGGTTTAATGGAAAATGAATGGCTTTGTAGTTGGGAAACGACAACTGCATGACGAAGAGTAGGCCCAGTCCAATATAATAATGACCCATTCAGGTCTTACAATAGACAGACAAATGCTAAATAGGTGTACCAAGACGTGTAAGATATTATTAATGTCAAAAAATCAAGAAGCATAAGACACTGGAAAAGTATACTAGTACTCTATGCAAATGCATGGCTCTTGGGATGTATCTTGTATCCAACATTCAGGCCACTGCTGTATCATTATTCAGAATGAAACAAAGTCAGGTCTATCTGTAGCTCTAAAACAACAGCAACATCGTCCCACTTCTGAAAGAGCTCAGACCTATCAGAGCGAATCAACAACATCTTCAGTTTTTTCCTGGCCTTCACAAGCCAAACCTTTCTCTTCCAGCAAAACCGAAAAACAATTTCCTTCTCCTAATCACAAGGGCGGGGATAACCAACCTCTTGCGAAAGCACTTGCACACCACACTATTTACATCATGTCCACACGAAAGCAGCATAGTTAGAGAACTAATCAGATTAGCAAGCGACTACAAGCTGATGTTGACTAGAAACAGTATCCACATGCATATAATTTGATCTACTCTACACAAGTGGATGCTAATTAAGCTACCAACAGAGCAGTGGGAGCTTGAGGTTAATTAATAGAAGAAACAAGGATATAGCCTGACATTAACGAGCTGCCAACATCCCAGGGCGGCGGCGACGGTGAGTTTGTCGAGCATTACAAACAATGCTATAGAAGCGGAGCACTGACTTGCTACATGAGCCTGCAAAGATATTAAACCCTACAGAAATCCTTGATAAAAAGCCGTTTACCCCTGCTTAATTTCTGTATGCAAACCATAAACTGAAGCACCGAGGCCTGAATTTGCCTCGCCAGAAACTATAAATCTCAATCACACCGTCAGTTCTACTGCTACATTACCCAGATTGAAACATAGTCAGTTCTGAACAGCAACATTTCATTCCTAAAACAGCTCATGAAATAGACCGCCATTCGATTCAAATCTACAACAACCAAGCAAAACTCACCTCACCAGCCAAGCCTTTCTTTTCCAGCGACAACGAGAAACACTTCCCTTCCATGGGCGCAGCGGCCTCCATCTCCTACTTGCTGTATTTCTGTATGCAGACCATCAACAGAAGCCTGAATTCGCCAGGCCACAAGTAATCAAACTAAAAATCCCAATCGCACTGTCAGTTCTACAGTTCTACTGCTGCATTACTAAAAATGAAACAAAAGTCAGTTCTAAACAAGAAGATTTCATTGCTAAAACAGCTCATGAAAGAGACCACCCTCCAATTCAAGTCTACAACAGCCAGGCAAAACTCACCTCACCACACCCATAAGGCTTTTCTTCTGCGGCCAAACATTTTGCCAAAGCAAAAGCGAAAAAGTATTCATCTCAGGTTGGCGATTGGCAAAGATCTAGACAACGAGTCTATCCACAGTTCAGCTGTGTACATATGAGAGGCAGAATAAGTAAGGTTCAGCCTCCCTGGACGCACGTGCTCTCGTAACATATCACTCTGCTTCATTGGTAGCAGGGTCTCCTCCGACACGTGGTAGCCCACTAGCTTCTCAGCTATGTCGCAGGCCAAGGAAAGCAGGGGATACTCCTTGGCCCTTCTTCCTATCATAGAATTCCAACTCGCACTGCGCCCACAAGCTTCACCTTCCGTGTCTTGTCGAACAATGCAGTACAGAACTCATAGTTGAACACCACGGCTCCATCCATTCACAGCTTCAGCTTCTCCCTGTAATTGCTACCATGCTCCTTTTGTTTTTCTCTAATATTTCAGATCTTCTTGCAGGCTGGAAAAAGGGGCACCCAAGTTTGAACTCATATCAGGCTTGCTTTGAAATCCTAAAGGCAGCGGTATATATAGCATTCTATACACCACTAGTTTTTGTACTCTTAGGGAGAGAAAAAAATTGTGAGCATGGAATATGTGTTGAGCAGACCATCCAGCAACTGCTTATCATGTGTGTTTTATGATGTGATGATTAGGCTGCATGATCATATATATGACCATTCTGTTTTGCATTCTTAGTTTACGAGTTCTTGCGTACAACAAAGCAAAGAATTTCACTTTATTTTTTGTCCCTTTTTTCCCAAGTGCATTGTTGTTTGTTGATGTTTATCTTCGAATCATTCATGGCAGCATGTTGTCCAGACTCTTCAACTTTTAACTCACTTGTGTGCTGCGTTGTTTGACTGCTGGGTGCAAATAGTAGTATGGTCGAGCTATTGATATGGTGGGCAAATGTGCAATTCCAAAGACCATAGAAAATAAGAAGAAACTAAAGTTTAAAATCCCATTTTATATCCCAAATCACAGTTTCCAGCAATAAATGAACAAGGAGATAGATTGGCACTAAGACCAATTAAAGGATGGAACGAAGAAAAATATGCCGGTAAACTGCATGTTAAGCATGAATATTATATATAACAGCCAAGCAAAACACTCACAAGCGAGAGCGTACATAGCTGGTCACTGTTCTACGTCTAATTCAGTTCCTTTCATCGACTCATCACCAGCCAAAAAGCTTTCCTTCATATATAAATGTCAGATAATCATCACCTTTACCAATATTACAACCAAACAACAACCAGTTCCTGCTTCAGAGCAGAGTAAAGCCTAAAATGTACTCTCTCTCTGTTCCTAAATATAAGCCATATATATATATCCGTATGTAGCCCGCATTGAAATCTCTAAAAAGTCTTATATTTAGAAATGGAGGAAGTATTATAATTCTGGGGCCTCAGAAAAATATAGTGCCAGCTCCACTCCAGTACCACTGAGTAAAGGAGGCTGTAACGAAACACACCGGTAAATCGAAGTGCATATTACCTTCCGGTTCCTGCATTAGCATATCCTCCCTGGTAAGGAGCCACCAAGTTATTCAGATACAACGCTGGGCTACAGCCAACATGACTGAACTGAAGACTAAACTACTGCTGACCATCGTTGTACACAGCCACCCACAGGACCAGCACAAAACAAAACCCAGATCAGATCATCTCGGCCTGGGATGTGATTCAGCGATGCTGCTCGACTCGACACCGACCAGTCGCCCTACACTGTGCTGCATGCCCGACAGTTCCCGATGGAGAGTGACTCTACAGTACAGCACAGACGTAGAAGCAATCAACAGACAGCATTCATTCCCTTAGCAGTCTAGAAGAGCAGAGCAGAGCAGCCATCAGGGATCAGGCCTATCTATTATCCAAGAAAACCACAACACCCTTCTGCTTTTCTTCATGCGAGTACACTGCGTAATACTTCCCCCGTTTCTTTTTAGTCTGCATATAAGGTTTGGTCAAAGTCAAGCTTTGTAAAGTTTGACTAACTTTATATTAAAAAATATAAACATTGATAATATGAAATCAACATTATCAGATGCACCACGAAATGTATTTTCATACTATATAGTTTTAATATTGTAGATGTTCATATTTTTTTATATAAATTTGGTCAAACTTTGTGTAGTTTGACTTTGACCAAATCTTATATGCGGAGGAAAAAAAACGGAAAAATCCTTATAGATGAACTCAAATGAGTGGCGGGTGCTGCTTAGCACCCGCCACATCTATTTTGGTAAATTAGCAGTGGCGGGTCATCTCGTTTGTAGTTAATAAGGTCTATCAGCTTCTTCATGCACCAACTTCGGCTCATTGGACTGCTGCCCAATGCATATTGAGATATGTAAGAAACACTTTGAGTTTTGGACTGACTTTTAGTAAGTCATCATCTACTATTGTCAGTATCTTTTCTGACTCTGATTGGGCAGGGTGCCTAGATGACAGAAAGTGAACTGGTGGATTTGTTATTTTCTTTGGCCCTAATTTAATCTGCTGGTGTGCAAAGAAACAAGCTACAGTCTTAAGGTCAAGTACTGAAGCAGAGTACAAGGCACTTGCAAATGCAACCACAGAAATTATCTGGATTAAGTCCATGTTGAAGGAACTTGGAATATGTCGTACACAAACTCCATATCTTTGGTATGATAATCTTGGTGCTACATATTTGTCTGCAAATCCCGTCTTCCATGCAAGAACCAAACATATTGAAATTGGCTATCATTTTGTGCGAGAAAGGGTTGCTAGTAAGGAGCTGAAAATTCGCTTTGTTTCCTCAAAGATCAAGTTGTAGATGGCTTTACGAAAGCTTTGTCCACAAGACCGTTTGAAGAAGTCAAGCGTAATCTGAATTCGTGAAGTTCAGATTAAGGGAGGATGTTAAACAGCTTGTATCTCCAGTCTACATACGTGACTATCACGTTAGGAGACACGACCATATGTTACACGATGGTAGTTAGAGGTAGCGTTAGGATTCTGACCTCTCTCTTTTTTTTTCGCGAATACGCAAAAGTGCGTATCATTCATTGATAGGTAGGAGAGTATGGGGGGGGGGGGGGGGGTACAGCACGAGCCTTGTACGCTAGAGGCAAGACATGGAGCCGCAGAGCATTAGTGACGGGGTGCTCAGCCCGTTACACGAGAGGCCCTATGCTATCAAATCGCATAGACCACGCGCGCCTGCCCGGGCCCAGGTGCGGGCTTCTTCCTGGATCGATGAGAAGAGTCTCGATGTGGAGGGGGACTCGCCGTCGAAGATGCAGCTGTTGCGATGGCGCCAAATAGACCATGCCGTGAGCACCACCAGCGTGGCTAGGCCCTTGCGTTGGCCGGTAGGGGAGTTCCTGATAGTGGCCGAGCACCATGGAAGGAAGTCGTCATGGGCAGAAAGGGGGGGAGAAGTAGCACGAGCCCAAGCAAGGACGTCGTGCCAAATTTGACGGGAGAAGGGGCATCCAATGATGATGTGCTGCATGGTCTCCTCGGCCTGGTCACACAGGGCATAATGATCATTGTGCGGCAGGCCATGACGATCGAGTCGAGCAGACGTCCAGCAGCGGTCGAGGTCAGCGAGCCAAGTGAATATCTTGACGCGGAGGGGAGCCCAACATCTCCATGTAAGTCGCCAGAAAGGTGCATGAGTGGATCCGGAGTAGAGGGCGCGGTAGCAGGATCTGGATGAGTATTTGGCATTGGCAGTCCATCGCCAGAGGAGGCGGTCCGGGCGGGAGGATAGGGTGGTGAACCGGAGCAATCTCCAGAGGCGGACGTAATGATCAAGGCGGTGGGGTTAAGAGCGCCGCGTAGATCAGCGATCCAGCGACGGTCCTGAAGGGCATCGGCGACGGTGCGCTTACGCAGGCGCCGTGGAACCAGGGGGAGCAGGGACGGAGCTAGATCCGAGACGGTGCGACCGTTAAGCCAGTGGTCGGTCCAAAAGAGGCATGTTTGGCCATCGCCAACATCCCAGGAAGTGGAAGCCCTGAAGATGGCAGAGACGTCATGGTCGCTCGAGAGGTGGAGATGCGCCCAAGGCTTGGAGGGATCCGTGCGCTGGAGCCAAAGCCACCGGACCCGCAGGGCGATGCCCTGGCGGTGGAGGTCCTGAATGCCCAGCCCGCCGAGCTCGAGTGGGCGACAGACACGTTGCCAGTTGACGGGACCGTGGCCACTGCGGGTTTCCTTTCTGCCGTACCACAGGAACTCGCGGAGGGTGCGGTTGATCTGCTTGAGAATAGGCGGGCAGATGGCGATGGCCACCATGATGTGGGACGGGATCGCGCAAAGGACATGGCGAACCAGAGCGAGGCGTTTGCCGCGGGAGAGAAGGGCAGCGCGCCAGGTGGGTAACTTCCTCGCGAGCCTCTCCACGATAGGCTGCCGGGAGGAGGCGGAGGGTTTCCGTACTGACAGTGGGATGCCCAGGTAGGTGATAGGAAACTCGAGGACATCACATGCGAGTTCGGCGTTGATGCACGCGAGCTCTAAATCACCGCAGCAGATGGGCGTGGCCGAGCATTTAGCGAAGTTGGTGCGGAGCCCGGATGCCACGCCAGAGACACGCAGCAGCTCATGGATGACACGCAGGTCGCGGCTGGAAGGGTGGCAAAATATGACCACGTCGTCGGCGAAGAGGGAAATGCTCGAGGCGGCGTGACGGGTGGTGAGGCGCTGAAGTAGGCCGCGCTGATGGGCGTGAAGCAACAGAGAGTTGAGGACATCGATGGCCTTGGTGAAAAGCATGGGAGATATCGGATCGCCCTGACGCAAGCCGCAGGCGAGGGCGATCGGGGGGCCGGGGGAGCCGTTGATAACGACCCGCGTGCTCGCGGTGGAGAGAAGAATGGCGATCCATTCGATCCAGCGGCGTCCGAAGCCCAGATGCC
This sequence comes from Aegilops umbellulata, assembly GCA_032464435.1. Taxonomy (NCBI): domain Eukaryota; kingdom Viridiplantae; phylum Streptophyta; class Magnoliopsida; order Poales; family Poaceae; genus Aegilops; species Aegilops umbellulata. The sequence goes on from CP136054.1 coordinate 12,238,011, forward strand.
GGAGGACGTCGATGAGGAAGGGCCAAGAAAGCGAGTCAAACGCGCGTGCGATGTCAAGCTTGAGGAGGACGCGGGGTAGTCGAAGATTATGCAGTTGGCGAGCGGTCTGCTGGACCAACATGAAGTTGTCGTGCACGCAGCGCCCAGCGATGTATGCGCTCTGGTTCGTGGACACGTGCTGTCCTAGCCGTGGGGCGAGCCGGAGGGAGAGGACCTTGGCAATGAGCTTGGCCACAAGGTGGAGCAGACTGATGGGGCGGTACTCCGAGAGGGCGGCGACGTCTTGCTTCATGGGCAAGAGGGTGATAAGGGCTTCGTTGAGGCGCTGTAAGCTACGCCCCGTTCATGGAGTAGAACTTGTCAAAGACAGCGCAGATGTCGGCCTTGATGATGTCCCAGCATGCCACAAGAAATTCAGAAGTGAAGCCGTCGGGGCCTGGAGCCTTGCCGTGGGGAAGCGCGCGAGCAGCTCGTAGAATCTCTTCCTCAGAGAAAGGAAGCTCGAGGTCAGTGAGGTCGAACGATCGATCGTCGATCTGATCAAGATCAAGGGCGAATTTGCGAGGCGAGGAGGAACCGAAGAGCGAGGAGAAATGATCAAAGGCAGCCTCGGCCATGCCCTGCTCGTCCTGGACTGTTGTGTTGTTGACCCGTAGGGAGCGAATGACGTGCTTTTGGCGTCGTCGGTGAGCGGCATGGATTTTTAGGAATGCAGTGTTCGTCTCGCCCTCTTTGAGCCAGGAAAGACGCACGCGCTCGCGAGCAATGGATCTTTCGAGCGAAGCAAGCACTGGTGGAAAAAGGGCCTTTGGTCGCGGTTCGCAACTGCCATTAGTCGCGGTTGCGCAACCGCGACCAAACAGGCGGGACTAAAGCCCCCCCCTTTAGTCGCGGTTGCTTAAGAACCGCGACTAAAGGCCCGTCCACGTGGGCGCCAGGTGGCCGTCGGGGCGGAGGACCTTTAGTCGCGGTTCTTCCGGCCAACAGCGACTAAAGGCCGCCGCAGGTTTAGGGTTTTAGCCCCCCCCCTAAACCTGCCCCCCCTAAACCTGTTTTCTGTTTAATTTGTATTGTTTTATTTCTTTTATGCTTTATTTTAATTTTGAAGGAGTTTCACATATTCTACGCTACTACATACATGCATATGAATGTACAATTTCAAACAAATTTGAAATTAGAACCAAAAAGAATTCAAGAGGAATATACAGTATATATTAAATATCATCGGATGACCATATACAATTTTGAACAAGTTTCCATACATAATTTAATGCATATAAAGTTCTACGTCCTTGTAATGGTGTTCTCCTTTAGGATGGAGGACTTCCCTCCTGAACCATCCAGCTAGTTCCTCTTGAAGTGGTCGGAAGCGAGCTTCTGGACTAAGCATCATCCGGAGGTTATTCCTCTGAGCATTGGTATCACTCGGAACCCGCTCAGAGGTGTATCTCCGGATCATCTCACAGACATAGTATCCACATAGATTGGTCCCCGCTGGCTGAATATCCCCACCATTCTTAGCCTTTGACTTTTTGAATTCTAGCTCTTTTTTGAATTCACCGACCTTTGTATCTACGAACCGTCTCCAAACCCTACGAGGCAAAGAAAATTAAATGAACAAGAGAGTTATTAGTTACTTGATATTAGGAAATGAACGAAATAGGCCGATCGATATAGAGCGCAAATGAATGAAAATAATTACTTCTGCAGCATTCTTCTCATGCCGCCCAAAAGCTTTGGATCCATATTCAGAGAGTCGTGGACGAGACATTCTGAGGTGTCAACTTTAATTACTAGCAGAATCCAGTGGAACCTGCGGACACGATACATGCACAGTACGTCATGCATAACTCATCGATTAGCCGGCCACATACCATGCATAGAGTAAACAAAAGAGAATGTGCTCAAGACAGAAACACTCACCCAAAATGGTAAGGAAATAGAATATCACTTTTGAGTTCCTGCTTTGTAAGAAACTGCCACAGGTCTGCCTCCATGTCGGCGGGGTGATGCTGCAACACATATCCATTAACGATGTGTGGGTCAATGAACCCAACATCATGGATGTTCCTTACTCTGCATTCCTTAATCTTCATTCTGCATGTATAATAGCGGACACAACACTATAGTTAGGACATATATATAGTGCAGGCAATATGAACGAGATGGGGTAGAAATAAATCACTTACAGAAAGCTCGCGCAGATTGAAAAGCTGGAACAATTCACTCAGATGAATTTGTACATAGTAATGTTTGAAGTGATGCTCATATCTAACTTCCGCATAAATATATTCTTTGGCGTTTTTATTTTTTATGTAACCCTTGTACCATTTCAGCAAACCTTTCATTTGTGGAGGTAGATCCTCTTCCTGAGCAGGCTCGACGAGAGGCCCATTCTTCACATATGTAATTACTACCTCCTTCACTGGCGCCTCATCAAGGCCTAACAGTTCACGAAGAGTAATACCTAAGTTGGCCGCTTGTTCTCTGGCACTCGTTACAGTCAATCCATATGCTGCCGCAGCTGCTATGATATCGGGGTCATCCGGACCGGCGGCTTTCACTATAAGCGGGGCAATCGATTGTTTACTTTGTTCCCCGAGCTGGGCAACTCGTTTCCCGCTTTTTTTACTTTCTAATTCCGTTTTCTCGGCCTCCTCCAAGGCTTTGTTCTCCTGGTTCTCCGCCCGCTCTTTCTTCTCCTTCAACATGAGTGCCTGCCTACGAAGTTCACGTGCATAGTCGTCAGGCAGATTCTTCGCGGCTTGGGACGGTGTGCTCAAAAATGACTTAGCCCACTTCTTTTGCTCATCAGAAAATACTGACTTGGGCTCGGGCTCTCTTTTCTTCTTGCAGTCCGCCTTCCATTTCTCAAGATCAGCAGCCGCGGCCGCGGCAGTTTCCTCGGCACTACGTTCCCAAGGCCTTGTGGGGAGAGGCTTCAGTGATGGCTCCGGTACCTTTGTGGTCTTAGGTACATAAGGGTCCGGGTTAATAATCCAGGACTGCTTCTGCTTCTTTGCCGGAGGTGGATTGGGGGGCGGCGTCTGATCACCCGCCGGACGAGGACTGGGGGGCGGCGTTTGATCACCCGCCGGACGTTGTGGACTGGGAGGCGTCGGCTGACGTGACGGAGGTGTAGGTGAACCGCCACCACCACCACCATCACCACCGCCGCCACCGCCACCACCACCACCACCGTAGGGGGGTGGACTTGTTGTCCTTGGCGCCTCGCCTGGAAACTTGATAAACTTCTTTTGCCATAGAATGAAATGGCGCTTGACATTTCCAAGTCTTTTCTCCCCTTCAGGTGTAGCAATGTCAATCTCCAGGTCCTCAAACCCTTGGACTATGTCCTCCACCGTGACACGAGCATAGCCATCTTGAATGGGGTTGTTGTGGTGGAGTGCTCCAGGTAAACATGGTAAAGCACTGCCGATGGCTACCTTCATGGACATGTTCCCGATAGGATAATACAGATGACATTCTTTCATCTCCTTTATATCGTCCACGGGGTAGCGAGGAGGCTCCGGTGCAGTAACTTAGACCACCAGAGGCTCCGGTGCAGTAATTTCGATTGTCGGTGCATCTGCACCAGCCGGTGGGGCCTCCGTGGAAGCCACGCTGCTCCTCCGCTGCTGGCTTCCGAGATCCGCTGGATGATCTTCATGCTGCGCCCAAGCTGCATCTCTTTCGGCTACTAGTACACTCACGGTTTTCTTCATCACATCCATTTCCGATGCCAACCGCGCCACAACATCTGCTTCCCGATCCATCTTTCTCTTACGGCTTCTGTAACCGTACGGGTCATCGTTCTGGGGGAACCCTATTTTCCACGGAATGTGCCCCATGCCTCGTACACGTCCTCCGTGTTCAGGATTCCCGAGGGCTTTTGTCAGTGCGTCGTTCTCTCTGTTGAACTTGATCTTCCCCTCTTGAGCATCCCTCATTGCGTCAATAAGGGCTTGGGTGGGTTTAATTATTTTGCCCTGGTAAACACACTCCCCTGTCTCCGGGTTCAGCGTTCCCCCATGCCCGTACCACCAGCTTTTGGCCCTTGGGTCCCATCCCTCCGTACCTGGACGGATTCCTCGCGCCCTCAGCTCGTTCTCCATCTTCTCCAACCTAGGCTGCCAAAGGCGATACCCTCCTGGCCCCATAATATGATTGTACTCCTTCTTAGCCGCATTTTCCTTATTTTTTTCGATATTTGAATGAACTGCTCCGATTTCTTTTGCTTCACAAATTCTGGCCAATCATGTTTCAGTTTCTCATATTGTCCTTTGAAATCCGGAGTCTTGTTCTGCTTGACAAAGTCATGGGCTAGATTTTGCTTGAATTTCCGGAATGCGTCAGCCATCTTATGAAGAGCGAACTGTTTGACTAGCCTCCTCCTCTCCTTGTTTTCCTCAATCTTGTTACCCTCCTCATCGAATTTGTTGTATTCTGGAGGTAGAACGAAATGTTCCATAAGCTTCTTGAAGCAATCTTTTTTTGTTCTCTTATCGACAAAAGTGAAACCACCAATTCGTGCCTTCTTTGGCTCATTCCACTCCTGGACGGTGATCGAGACGTTGCCTCTAACAACGGCTCCGCATTGGCTGACAAACTTGGTGGCGTTCTTGCGGGGCTCCAGCGGCCTGCCGGTTGCACTGTCGACAACCTCGATGGTGCATGTTTCTCCTTGTTTCATCGTCTTGATTGCGCCACGCTTTGACGACGTACTCGATTGTTTCGACGATCCGGCCGAGGGCTAAAATAAGAAAGAGAGTCGCGCACGTTAGTACACACATATTTATTCAAATCAGTTAGTTTGTATCACCAGAGGCTCAATGTATATATATATACCTCGGCGCCGGAGGTGGTTGCTACTTCCATTTGAAGATCGTCGTTTATCGACGTTTGTTCGGCATCATCTTGCTGACGGCGCCCTTCATCTTCACCGTCAAGGTTCAGATAAGAAGAGATATCATCTTCTTCTTGTCCGGTCGGCACATATAGAATATCGCCGTTTATGATGCCGAACATATGTGCTTCACCGTCCGGATCATAGTTGTCCATAATCGGGTCAGCTCTATCGTCCGCCATTATGTCAGTCCTGAAAACATGTAGTAAAAACAAATTAATTAAGTGAAGAAGGGGGGCGGTGGCGGTGGCGGTGGCGAAAGGGCGGTGGCAAAAGGAGGGGGCGAGGAAGGGGTGGGAGAGGGTGTCGCGGTAGAGCGCGAGACGGGGCGGCAGACGACGGCGTCACGGAGAGGGAGGCGAGGACAACACACATGTATAACCCTCGCCATTTGGTTAATTATCAAATTTTACGGTTTTTTGTTAATTATCAAGTTTTAAGTTACTTTTTTTCTTCTTCCTTTTTCTTTCTTCTTTCTTTTGGTTTTCATTTGGTTTTCATTTTTTTCTTCTTCCTTTTTCTTTCTTGTTTTTTCTTCTTCCTTTTTCTTTCTTCTTTCTTTCTTCTTTCTTTCTTCTTTCTTTTTTTCTTCTTCCTTTTTCTTCTTTCTTTTTTTCTTCTTCCTTTCTTTTTCTTCTTCCTTTTTCTTTCTTCTTTTTTTCTTCTTCCTTTTTCTTTCTTCTTTCTTTCTTCTTTCTTCTTTTCTTCTTCCTTTTTTCTTCTTCCTTTTTTTTCTTCTTCCTTTTTTTTCTTCTTTCTTTTGGTTTTGTTTTGTTTTCATTTTTTTCTTCTTCCTTTTTCTTTCTTCTTTTTTTCTTCTTCCTTTTTCTTTCTTCTTTCTTTCTTCTTTCTTTTTTTCTTCTTCCTTTTTTTCTTCTTCCTTTTATCTTCTTCCTTTTTTTCTTCTTCCTTTTTTTCTTGTTTCTTTTGGTTTTGTTTTGTTTTCTTTTTTTTTCTTCTTCCTTTTTCTTTCTTCTTGTTTTTTTCTTGTTTCCTTTTTGGCAGGGGCGGCGGGCAGGGGCGGGCAGCGGGCGGCGCGCGGGCGGCGGCGGCGGCATGGGGGCGGCGGGCGGCCGTCGGCGGGCAAGGGCAGGGCAGGGCAGGGGCGGCGGCGGCGCGCTAGGGCAGGGCACGGGCGGCGGCGGCGCTCACTCGGGGCGGAGGCGGCGGCGCTCACTGGGGGCAGGGCGTCGGCGTTGGGGCAGGGCGTCGGCGTCGGCGTCGATCGGCGTCGGGGTAGGGCTTCGGCGTCGATCGGCGTCGGGGCAGGGCTTCGTCGTCGAGAGAAGAATCTGCTAAGTGCAGTATATATAGACAGACCTTTAGTCGCGGTTGGTGTGGCGGACCGCGACTAAAGGTACCCTTTAGTCGCGGTTGGCCACACCAACCGCGACTAAAGGGTAGCTTTAGTCGCGGTCCGCCACACCAACCGCGACTAAAGGGTTTTGGCGCCGCTTTCGTTCCCGCGCAGAAAGAGCCTTTAGTCGCGGTTGGGGAGGCGGACCGCGACTAAAGCTACCCTTTAGTCGCGGTCCGCCTCCCCAACCGCGACTAAAGGGTCTGTGCTGGAACTGGCGCGGTGCGGTGGGATGTTTAGTCCCACCTCGCTAGCCGAGAGGCTTCGACAGTGGTTTATAAGCGCGGCTGCGCTCACCACTTCGAGCTCCTCTCAAATGCAGGCTTACGGGCCTATTCTGTTACTATGAGCCTGTGGGACTGGGCCTTCTGCCGGCCTGAATCCTGGCCGAATAATGGGTTTCTAGTCGTATTCAGGCCGTGGTGGCCCAGTAGGTGGCATATTTTTTATTTTTTGCCTGTTTTTTGTTTTCATTTTTGCTTTATTTATTTTGTTTTGTTTCTACTTACAACAAAAAACTTATTTATTTTATTTTATTTTGTTTCTAATTACTTATTTATTTTACTTTATGATAATTATTTTTGCTATTAAAGTTTCTAATTACTTATTTATTTATGTTATTAAAATCTTAAAAATACAATTATATATCAAAAAAATCAGAAAATAAAACTAATTCATTTTAAATTCTTGTTTTTCTTGTGTTTTTTCTTCCTTTTTTCTTCTATTTTTTTCTTCTGTTTGTTTCTTCCTTTTTCTTGTTTTTCTTCTTTTTTTTTCTTCCTTTCTTCCTTTTTCCTTTTTTCTTCTGTTTTTCTTCTGTTTGTTTTTTTTATGTTTTTCTTCTGTTTGTTTTTTCTTCTGTTTTTCCTTTTTTCTTCTGTTTTTCCTTTTTTCTTCTGTTTTTTTTCCTTTTTCCTTCTTTCTTCTTCTTCCTTTTTCCTTTTAAAATCAGAAAAATAAAACTAATTCATTTTTAAATCTTAAAAATACAATTATATACCAAAAAAATCAGAAAAATAAAACTAATCCATTGAAGGTTTGACAAAAGGTTTGATACATCATTCAGTTCATCGACCAAATACAAAGTTTGGTACAATAAATTATTACACATCAATTCTTCCCTTGTGTCCCTGCTTGCTTACGATTGTGCCGTATCCATGGAGCATCCTCATCATTTAACTTAATGCTTGGGTCGGTGTTCACTTTGAAGGGCGGAATTTCAGCAAACATATTATAATCTTCTGACATGTCTGTCTTGTCCTCCACTCCCACGATGTTTCTTTTCCCTGAAAGAACAATGTGGCGCTTTGGATCATCGCATGATGTACTGATCGTTTTCTTATCTTTCCGTTTCCTCGGTTTGCTACTCATGTCCTTCACATAGAAAACCTGAGCGACATCTTTCGCTAGGACGAATGGTTCGTCAAGGTAACCAAGATTGTTGAAATCCACCATTGTCATTCCGTATTGCTGGTCCACCTTTACCCCACTTCCTGTTAGCTTGAACCATTTGCACCGGAACAAAGGGACCTTAAAGGAGGGTCCATAGTCAAGTTCCCATATCTCCTCTATGTAACCATAATATGTGACCTTTTGCCCATTCTCGGTTGCTGCATCAAAGCGGACACCACTGTTTTGGTTGGTGCTCTTTTTATCTTGGGCGATCGTGTAAAATGTATTCCCATTTATCTCGTACCCTTGGAAAGTCGTTATAGTCGAAGATGGTGTCTTGGCCAACATGTACAGCTGATCTACAACATCATTGTCATTCATTAAATGTTTTCTCAACCAACTGCCGAAAGTCTCCATGTGGGCCTTCCTAATCCAGGATTCAGGCTTCCCCGGGTTGTCCGAGCGTAAAATATTCTTGTGTTTCTCAAAGTACGGAGCCACCAAGCTGGAATTGGTCAGTACAGTGTGGTGTGCTTCAGTCAGAGAATGGCCGTCCATACATATCGTTGATTTCCTTCCGATCGTGCCTTTTCCACTTAGTCTCCCCTCGTGCCGCGATCGAGGAAGGCCAATCGGCTTAAGGTCAGGAACAAAGTCAACACAAAACTCAATTACCTCCTCATTTCCATAGCCCTTGGCGATGCTTCCTTCTGGCCTAGCACGGTTACGAACATATTTCTTTAATACTCCCATGAACCTCTCGAAGGGGAACATATTGTGTAGAAATACAAGACCGAGAATGAAAATCTCCCTTCGACTAGGTGAACCAGGAGGTGCGTCATAATATTGAAGAAGGATGGCGGGAACACCAACTCGAAACTGACAAGACATTGGATCACATCGTTCTGTAACCGTGGTAGAACTTCTGGATTGATTACCTTCTGAGAGATTGCATTGAGGAATGCACATAGCTTCACAATGGCTACTCGAACATTTTCCGGCAGGAGCCCCCTCAAAGCAATCGGAAGCAATTGCGTCATAATCACGTGGCAGTCGTGAGACTTCAGGTTTTGGAACTTTTTCTCCGCCATGTTTATTATTCCCTTTATATTGGACGAGAATCCAGACGGGACCTTCATACTGCTCAGGCATTCAAAAAAGATGACCTTCTCTTCTTTGGTCAGAGCGTAGCTGGCACGACCTTGAAACCATTCCGGATGCCGGTCATCAGGGTCTTTCAAACGTTGCTGGTCCTGCCGTGCTTCCTTTGTATCATTTGTCTTCCCATACACGCCCAAGAAGCTTAGGAGGTTCACGCAAATATTCTTCGTAACGTGCATCACGTCGATTGCAGAGCGGACTTCTAGGACTTTCCAATATTCTAGCTCCCAGAATATAGATTTCTTCTTCCACATGGCTGCGTGCCCGTCAGCTCCCTTCGGAACTGATTGTCCGCCAGGACCCTTTCCAAAGATGACTTTCAAATCCTTGACCATATCAAATACCTCAGCACCAGTGCGTTCTGCAGGCTTCGGCCGGTGATCTGCCTTGCCGTTGTAATGCTTGCCTTTCTTTCTTACTGGATGAATTTTCGGAAGAAATCGACGATGCCCAAGGTACAGGTTCTTCTTACAATTTGGCAAATGTACACTTTCAGTCTCATGTAAGCAGTGCGTGCATGCATTGTATCCTTTATTTGACAGTCCCGAAAGGTTACTAAGAGCAGGCCAATCGTTGATGGTTACGAAAAGCAACGCTCGTAGGTCAAATTCCTCTTCTTTGTGCTCATCCCACACACGGACACCAGGTCTGCCCCACAGCTGTAAAAGTTCATCAACTAATGGCCTTAGGTACACATCGATGTCGTTGCCGGGTTGCTTCGGACCTTGGATGAGCACTGGCATCATAATGAACTTCCGCTTCATGCACAACCAAGGAGGAAGGTTGTAGATGCATAGAGTCACGGGCCAGGTGCTATGGCTGGAGCTTTGCTCGCCAAAAGGATTCATGCCATCTGTACTTAGACCAAATCTTATGTTCCTTGCGTCAGCTGCAAAATCTTTGAACTCTCTGTCGATCTTTCTCCATTGCGTTCCATCTGCGGTGTGTCTCAACTCCCCGTCCGACTTATGGTCCTCTTTGTGCCATCGCAACAACTTGGCATGCTCTTTGTTCCTGAACAGACGTTTCAACCGTGGTATTATAGGAGCATACCACATCACCTTGGCGGGAACCCTCTTCCTGGGTTTCTCGCCCTCAACATCGTCACCAGGGTCATCGCCTCTGATCTTATAACGCAATGCAGTGCATACCGGGCATTCATTCAAATTCTCGTATTCACCGCGGTAGAGGATGCAGTCGTTGATGCATGCATGTATCTTCAGAACCTCTAAACCTAGAGGGCAGACAACCTTCTTTGCTTCGTACGTACTGGCGGGCAACTCGTTATTCTTTGGAAACATATTCTTCAACATTTTCAGCAAGTTTTCAAATGCCGAGTCAGCTACACCTGCCTGTGCCTTCCATTTCAGCAAATCCAGTGTGCAGCCCAGCTTTTTCAGACCATCATCGCATCCGGGGTACAACGACTTTCTGTGATCCTCTAACATGCGATCCAAATTCTCCCTCTCCTTTTCAGTTTCGCAGCGTCTCCGTGCATCAGCAATGGTCCGACCAAGATCATCAACGGTCTCATCACGTGCCTCTTCTTCACCTTCACCTTCCCCTTCACCTTCCCCTTCACCTTCAGCATCCTCCATGAAAGTATCACCGAAATCAGCAAGATAGCTTTCATCGATGAAATCATCCCCTTCTTCATCTTCTTCCATTATAACCCCTCTTTTCTTCATGCTTGGTCCAACAATTATAGCTTGGCGTGAAACCGTGCCGAAGCAGGTGCAGGTGAACTTTTCTTGAGGAAGAGTAACCCTTCTGATTCTTACAGTCAACACATGGACAGATAACAAAACCCTTCTGCTTGTTCGCATTAGCCACTACGAGGAAATCTTTCAAACCTGTAGTGAACTCGCGGGAGAGTCGGTTACCGTACATCCATTGCCGATTCATCTGCATTATTATAATATAAAATATATAATTAACCATCATGCATTTGTTAAACTAACTAGCTATAAACAATAGAAATTAAACAATGAACAACACACATGCATATTTTATCAATGACACACATGCATGAAAGGTTCAAGTTGCTAACCGCGATCGAGGAGGAAAAAAATAAATGAGGAACCTCAAGTGTGGCTCTTGGGGCATTTCATCAAACACCTTGTCTGCATAAGAGGAACCAAAAGCAAACCTACACCCCCTTGTGAAGCTTGTGAAGAGAAGTGGCACCAAATGGCTAAGTGAGTGCGCTGAACTGGTATATATAGGGGAGGAGCTTTAGTCGCGGTTGGCCTGGCCAACCGCGACTAAAGGCCTTTGGGCACCTTTAGTCGCGGTTGGCCTGACCAACCGCGACTAAAGCCCCTCACGTGCACCAGCTGGCCACCGAGCGCCCTGGGCCCAGGCCTTTGGTCGCGGTTCGTCTGCCGAACCGCGACTAAAGACTTCATTAGTCGCGGTTCCTACAGTTCCGCGACTAATGGAGCTGGACGGAAGCCTCTTTTTCTATCAGTGAAGCCCAAGGTAGATGCGCTTGAGGTTGTAACGGAGCCAGGATTCGGACTGGGTTAGAGGGCGGAAGTCCTGCGCCGCATCGAGCCGGGCCGTGAGCTCGCGAGCGATCATGAGCTGGAGAGCGACGTGGCCGGTGGTGCGCATGCCCCAACTCTGGAGGCTCGCTTGCTATTACCTTCCCGTGTAACTCCCTTCTATCGATCTATTCCTGTAACCTCATGAGAGGATCTCTCTCCCTTGATCTATCAATATACACGCAGGCAGGCTCTCATTCGAGAGCTGAGACGCTTCATCATTGTTTTACAACTTTCTGTAGAAACATAGCTACTAGAGAAATGAAGCTAGAATGTGTAGAATACATTTTCCGCTGGAAAAGATAACAAATCATTTTTCAAACTCGCCACTGGCTACTGGTGTTCATCATTCCAAAACCTTCGCTATCAAGTTGCCTGTGCAAACACACTGCAAGGAATAAATTCAAGTGAATTTGTCCGTAATTAGGTTAGGGGGTCAATAGCTCCTGTGTGACGTTTTTCATGGGAATTGGCCGCAGTGCGACGTTTTTCGACAGAATGGCTCTCGTGCGACATTTTTGAGCGACTAAATAGCCCAGACACGACATGGCCCTTAAGCTGAACTAATGCCCTCATTAGCTGTTATGGGCTGGACCCACAACTTATCCACGTAAGCGCCGGGCCCACTACTTGTCCAGTAAGAGCGGGACCCACAACTTATCCACGTAAGCGCCGGACCCACCACTTGTTCAGTGAGCACGGGACCCACCTCTTGGCAGCTAGAAGAGACGACCGCCCGTGCCCGTCCGCCCGCCGCCGCCCATTGCTTCCCCTTTCCCCATTCTTCCTCTTCTCCGGCGACCTAGTGCAGATGTCCACCTCCTCCGCCACGCACTTCAAATGGCGTCAATATGGTCCAGTGCCGCTCACAAGGTGCCCTGAGTGCCCACGCCCAGAGCCTCTGAAACGGTGGGTCAGTAGGACTGATGAGAATGGAAATCTTGGACGGGAATTTGTGAAGTGCTTGAGCAAAACAATGGCAGGAAGGGATGGCAAGGTTAGATCTCAGTTCTTAGCCCGTTCTTTCACTGCCGTTTGCTTTGATTTCTCCATATTTTGTTTTTTCCCCTCAAATTTGGAATTTAGGGTTCATGTTGTTGTTTTCAGATCGTGAAGAAATGCACCCATTTCGAGTGGATGGATGACTATGTTGAGAGGATTCAGTTCGAGGGCTACATTGATTCGAGCGGGGCCGCAACCTGGGAGCTCAATTTGGGCGGGATGCCGCAGATGGAGAATGGGGGGGGGGGGGGGGGGAGCTCGGACAGAGGGGCGGGCAGAGTCGTGCCGATGGCGAGGTTTGCGCGAAATGTTGAACTGCACTTGGAGTCTGAACTGACCGAGGAACTGAAGAAGATCAAAAAAAATCAAATGGAGATGATCGATTTGCAGAAGCAAGCAAATATCATGGCAGGGGGGTTCTATTGTTGTGTCATTGCTCTGTTTTTGTTTTACTTGTTGTTCATCCGTCATTAGAGGGGGCATTTAGGTCTGTTAGAACAGAGGATGCGATCAGTGCGCCATGGCAAGTTCATGTAACTGAATCGAAGCAGAAATATTCAGTGTTCATGCTCTGTTCTTATTCTTCAGTTAACAGAGTGCGCACCTCCCAAATTCAGTTTGGACCCAATTCAGTTTCTAGTAAAAAAAGCTTGCTACCGAATAGATGTTGGGCCGTGAGAAAATAACCAGGCCCAAATAGAGACAAGCCCACCCGCGTAGGGGCACCAGCCCAGTTTTATAGCATAGAGGCACCCATGTTTAGAAAAAATGATTCGACTCAAACCTCAAAATAAAAAATGTTGCTTCGGCAAATAAACCATTAACAAACATACACTTCTTTACTTGTTTTTTCTGTAGCCAAATTTCTCTATGGAATAATTGTTGGGTCGTATGTATTGTAATTTTTTTTGTTTTTCTTTACGTATTTTTTGCTTGTCCACTATTGTTTTGTGATTGCTTTTATGCATGTGCCCCTACGTCAAATACGTCCAAGAAAAATGTTCCTGTTTTGCTCTGAAAATATTGGTTAGAGGTAAAATCCAAACCAATATTTTTAGGAGCCCAGAAATATTTCTTTTGGGCATTTGAGTTAATCCAATAATTATTTGTATGAACTAAATTAGTTGCATGTCCATGGTTGCACAAATATTTGCACCCTACACCTACTAGCTAGGGTGACCCTATTAGCCAGGGCCAAGATATGATTTTTTTGCAAATATTTACACCAAGCTATCGTGTACGATGGTAGGGTCCCGTGTTGTTTCGGCTAAAACAAAAGGTTGGTGCTAGTTAGCAGTCTAACTTGCAATCTTTGTGAACCGAAAAAGTTGCAAATGCAATGGAGAAACTTTAGGCCCGAAGAAACATTAATAGATAGCACGATAGCATTAAGTCTATTACATATAGTTCATAAAACATGAAAGTAAAATAATTAAAAGACACGGGCACACACGCCCGAACCAACACAAACACAAACTAGAGCCCCAAACTAGATAGATAACCCATAGATAGAAGACTCGCCCCTTGAACAACTCCTTGGCCCCTCCTCCTTGCCACTCCTTGGCCCCTCCTCCTTGGGCCCCTCACTCGTCGTCCTCCGGCATCTGGTAGGGGAGGGTGTGCATGTCGTTGGGGTGAGGGAAGATGTGGTGGAAGTTGGTGAAGATGTTGTAGGTCGTGAACGCGATAAACTCGCATCCACACCAGAACACCTCCCCGAGGAGGTGGTGAGCGTCGTAGGGGTTGGTGAAGGTGACGTAGAGGCCGATGACGAAGCCGTTGGGGCCGGTGTTGCCATCGTACTACTCGTGGAGGTGGAACATGGGCGGAGTGCCCGGAGGGAGGTGGCGGTAGCCGGCTTGGAGGAAGAAGCGAGCCAACTCCCTAGGGCCCCTCCACCTAGAGATGGCCCACACCCTCAGGCTGTTCTCGACGACGACTCCGGCCGGGTACTGCCTCTCCGGCACGGTGCGAGGGCGACGGTAGGTAGGGCCGTTGAACTGCATGGTGGCTCGAGTGGTGGATTTCACTCGAAAAGAAGAAGGGGAGGAGGCTTGAGAGATGAGTGTGAGAGGATGAGGAAATGATGCCCTTTTATAGCCCCGTTGCAACCGTGGTCAATGTGTACACGGTGTCCCTTGTAGATCGTTTTCTCTTCTCCGTTCGCACTGGCATAAGTAAATGCGGGCATTAATTCAAAAAACGGCGGCCAGAGCATCCAAAGAGGCACGGGCGCATCGTGTCGTTCACTAGCATCGGCGGTGACGCCGCGTGGGAAACAGCCCCGTTCATCCGCGCGTGACACTGAAAAAGGAGCTGCAACACCGACGCGTCCGTCTCGTTCAAACATGCATTTGTTAAAATAGCTTAGATGCGATGTACCTATACCTGCGCCCCTGCCGTGCTCTGCGTCGATGCGTGCATGCAAGCCTGCATGCAAATGGCTAGGTGTTCACGAGCAAAGAATAGCTAGGCTGCGACGTTGCATGGCATGCATGGGACAGCGATGGCCCACATGTCATTGACCCTCTCGCATGCAGCCCACCCCCCTCTCGACGGCCGTGCGCACGCACGCCAGGCTTTGCCGGGCCCGATCCGCTCGGCCCAACGGTCACTTAGATGCTCCCCCGCTCAACGTTATCTGTTCGTCTGAGAGAAAAAACGATGGCCAATCAGATTGGAGCACACGGATCGCCCCCGCGGAACCCTTCTAGAAGTCCTATCCGACGGCCGCAGTTTGGCGTTAGGGTTAGATGGACGGTGGACGTTTGGCGCTAGGTTTACATGGGGTTTTGAGGCAGTCAACGGGGTTTTGAAAGGTTTGACCAGACATTCAAATGTGTATAACTAATTCAAAAAAAATCTAAAAAATGAAAAACCTGCGCATATAGCCTTTTTATGTTACATAGTTATGATATAAAATGATAAACTTGATCTAATGATCTTTGCATGAAAAAACCTTCACAAATTGGACTATCTCGACTGAGGTTGCATAGAGTTCAAAGGAGTGAGAAGAGGGTTTGAGGTTTTGAAAATGCAAAAAAATCAAAAAACATCACCTTAGCTTCATTTTAGAGTGACTAAGGAGGATCTGAAGTTATTTTTGCATTTAAAAATTTTAAACTTGTTTTGTTGCCGACTTTGTATTAAAGGGTGTTTTTTCAAAAATAAATTAAATAATATGAATACTTATTTAAAAAAAGGTGAGACTTCGTATTGATCCTATATAGGTATAATATAAGCTAAGAAAATCTTTTTTGGGTGATTTTGAGAAGATCGAAAAAAACTTGCTTAGAAATGGGGCCGTTTTCCCTTACTTTGGAGCCTGTTTGTACAACATTTTCAGTGACTATGAGTTGGACTTCACAAAAAGGGTTGGATTTATGAACTAAAGTGCATAGTAGTACATAAAACGATGCAACATCACAGAACAAACAAATGAACTCAAAAAATATTGGAGATAGGTTCAAATTTGAATGTCGGTTCAAATTTGAATGTCGGTTCAAATTTGAATTTTATTCAAGTCAAATCAACATCATAGCACATAAGTTTTCACATGAAAGAACATAAGTTTTCACATCAAATGACAACAAACTTAAGTTTCCACATCAAATTTGAATGATTTCGACTCTATTTCTTTTGCTTCTTTCTACCACTCAATTTCTTCTGCTTTTTTCCACCGTTTGGTTCCACGCCGCATAGTTTGTTGATGCTGATGCTCTTGCTTTTTGGCCCCTTGCAAACTTCACTAGGCCCCCTCAACTTTTTCACCTGACCATGTCCCACTTCTTCAGTTTGCACTTCTTCAGTTTGCACTTCTGCAGATTGAGTAGATGGCACAAATTGTTCAACTACTTCAGTTTGCAACTCAACACTTGGCAGCACAACCTCCAAACATGGCAACACAGTTGTCAAAGCAGATTCGCATGGCAGCACAACAGTTGCTTCATCTGCAACAGTTTCAGATTGCCCTAGCGTCTGCAAAACAGATTCAGTTAGCTCATGTTCAGCAGTAACGGTTTCAGTTAGCTCCATATCTTTGTCACCAAACATTATCTGCTTAGTGCTCTTCCTTCTATAGCCATTGAGTCTTGCTTTTTTCACTGGCCAGCATTGTTCAACAACAAGAGGTGGGGCTTTTTCTGCACGCTTCCTCCTAAAAAATAAAGCATTTGACTTGGTTAGATAGTAGAACAAGTAGCAAAATCAAAAACTTGCAAAAATAGTAACATGAACATACTTTGGCCTCTGAGGAGTGTAGATGCACTTGGATGAACCAATTCTGTGCCCAAGTACCTCACACAACTTGCACCTATTTTTGTTACCTTTTTGAGCCCTTTTGGGCTTATCATTCTTTTCCTTTTCCTTTTTCCCCTTCTTACTACAACCACCTTTCTCAAACCAAGCTTTGAATCTGCTCTGTTTAGGCCTCCCAGCCTTTATTCTAGTGACAGGGGGACACAAGGTAAATTCTATTTCCACCTCAGGCCACTGAGATTGGTCAGTCAGTGCTGGAATTGGACTTGCATATGCAGCTTTGAATTTTTGTACTGAATAATACTCATGCAAATATGGGTGCATATTTAACCTGGGTTTAGATGCCAAAAAAAGTATGGCATGCTCACATGGTTTTCCAGTGTGTTGCCACTCTTGGCAAGTGCACTCATGCAACTCAGTATTTACCACATGCCTCTTGCCACTCTTTGTATCTCTAACTCCAGCACCCCACAAGGAAGATTTCTCAACAGATAGATGTGAAAGATTTCTACTCCTGTTGACCACCTATTGTACCACTGCTGGAAGCTTGTCCCCTTCCAAAATATTAGCAATTTTTCCTCTCAACTCCCACAAACGCATGATCATGATCCTTATTTGGTCCACCATGTCATGCACAGGCAAGTCTTTCAAATCCTTCACTTTGTTGTTAAAACTTTCTGCCAAGTTGTTATTGATATGATCGCATTTTATGGCAGTATTAAAACCTGATCTATACCAGAACAGAGAATGGTGGGTGTTCAACCATGAAGCAAATTCATTATCACTACATGATGCTAATATCTTACCAAGGTGATAGGAATGTGTCTGTCTGGTGTACGATCTTGCTGCTGACCACATGCGCCCAAATTCATCTCCTCTGATTTTTTTATCAGATTCATCCACATATGTCTAAAGCACTCCCTCTGCTCAGCATGGGGGAAAACATTTTTTACTGCATTTTCCAATCCTTTACATGCATCTGTGTGGATGACCAAAGGAGAAACTGGCCCTATGCATCTTTTCAGTTGCATCATGAACCATATCCATGATGCCTCTGTCTCTGATTGAAACATTCCTATTGCAATTGGGAACATCGAGTTGTGTCCATCTAGAGCATTGCATGCAGCCAACTGACCATTCCACTTTCCAGTAAAAAAAGATGAGTCTATGCTTAAATATGGACGACAACCTGCTTTGAATCCATCTATGCAAGGCTTCAAGCACATAAAAAACTTGCTGAATAAAACCTTGCCATCCTCTGTTACCTCTGTATCTATCTCCACCACACTCCCAAGTGACCTCTTCTCCACCTCTGCTTTAAAACTATACAACATCCTAAATGTATTTGCCCAGTCACCATACAATGATTTCATGGCCCTTTGTTTTGCTTTCCACACTGTGGTATATTGCAGCTGGATGGGGTACAGCTTCTCCAAGTCAACTTTAAGCCTCTTTGCAGTAGTGTTTAGAGTCTTGGCTAAAATAGGAGTAATCTTCTCTGTAACCCAAAGCTGTGATGGCATCTTTGAAACTCTCTGTGAAGTGGTCATACATGTATGCTGGTGTGGTATTTGATTTACCCTTACTGTACTTCCATCAGGTTTTAGTCTGGCAGACAAGTACCATTTGCAAGGACTGCCACCACCATCATAACCTTTGCACCGAGCATAAAATTTCTTTCGATCAGTCCACATAGTCTTTGCATCAAACTCTTTTTTCACTGCATAGGTCCTGAAAGACATCCTAAACTCCTTCATGCTTGGCCACAACTTTCCCACCTCAATAACTGGGTTCTCTTTGTCATACAAACAAACCAGCTCATTATCATCTGCATCATCCACATCATCTGCAGCCTCTCTCATCAGCTGTTCTTCATCCTCATTTGCATTTCTAGGGCCTGTGTTACCTTCAGCAGGCAAAGAACTGTCATCCTTCTCCTTATCTTTGTCATCAACTTGAATGCCAAACATTTCAGCCATATCAATGTCAGATATTGGTGTAATGATCAAATCTGTTTTTTCATTCAACTCTACTACATTCCAGTCAACAACAATATTCCTAGCACCATGGGTTCCCTCCTCTCCATCTGCATCAATCCCTGTATCTTCAGCTACTACAGTCGGTTCAGTCAACAATGCCAACATCTTCTTTTGTGAAACCCATTCATTATCTTCCATCTGTGCAGCCCTCTTTGATTGCACATAACCAACTGTGGAATGAGTTTGCAGATCAATTAGCTCTGCATAAAGTGTTACTTGTTTGCTTGCCCACCCTTCTTGCTGATCAATTTCAGCAACCATGGATTCTCCATCTTCAATTCTCACATATTCACCATTATAGTTATCGAAACGTTGCAGAGATACCTCTTGTTCTGGACCCCAAACAATACTCTCCCCAATTCTCTCCACCAAATTGCCCACGGCCTTCTCCTTCATGCTCTCCAATTCCTGGGGATCAACATCTGCAAATTCGACATCCAACCTCACGGTGGTATCTCTATCAATGTCTTGGACACTGCCATCACTGAGCTTGGCTTTACAGGGAAAAAACTCCACTATAATTGCGAATGTGGTGGCAGAACTTGAACCTCCCCTGTTTTGTCAATGGCAGGCAGCGGCGGCAGTCACTACCAAATCGAGTTCGGTTCTAAATCGCCAAGAAAAGAGGGTGGCATTACCGATTTGAAGCACTGTCTCCTCGCTCCATCTCATCCAGCCCTCGCTCCATCTCCTATCCAATCGAGATTCTAAAAACGCCAAGAAACAGGGGCAGCATGAGGCCACAAGTTTGGGAAAATTCAGTGGAATGGGAGTAGTGTTTGGAAAATACTCACTCGCAATAGCCACTGCAGAGATAGACGCTCCACCACCGGGCCGCGGAGAAGAAACAACCCCCGGATCCAACGGAGCCCGATTCTAAATCGCCAACAAACAGAGGGCAGCATGAGGCCACAGATCCCCCAAAATTCTGGGGAGTGGGACTAGGGTTTCGGGCTCACCTCGCAATAGCTCTGCCGCTGCCGAGAAATGCGCTCCACCACCGCGGAGAAGAAACCGCTGCCGGAGAAGATGCTTACGACGGCGCCGCTCGCTCAGTCCAGCACGGGCGAGTCGAGCACGGTCACACAGTCCCAGGCCGAGTCGTGGACGGTTGACTCTTGTCTACGTGGCCGTAGGTGGACCCCACTAGTCAGAGCACATAACCCCCAGTGTCCTAACCAAACCTCAGCCTAACTAACAGCCAACTAGCCGCGTAAATGGTGTGTCGCGTGGGAGCTATTTTTTCCAATGTAGATGTCGCATGAGAGCTATTACAGCCAACAACGTCGCATGAGAGACAGTTCGCATCAACGACGTCGCATGGGAGCTATTTGCCCGTAATTAGGTTGTGTTGTTAAGTCGTACATGTGGTTAACTCAGTTTTATTCGGTAGGTCCGACGATGGTTTCCACGTGTTTCTCAATTTATCAAGTTATGGCCATTGAGCTGAGATTAACTAGACCAAGCACTCGATGAAACTGCATATTTCTTCAGACAGTAATGTTGCCTGATTACTAGAGCATGGGAAGCCTAATGAACCAACCATTCTGGAAAAGAGAGAGAAGAGGTTTGGCTTTCGGGAGAAGACATACTAGGTCTTGGGACAGTTGGGAGCTGAGAAGGATACATCTCGCGCATAGTAAATAGGAGGACCAGCTGAGAGGTTAGCAATAGTTGCCGCTTGTGTTTGCGAATGCTAACAACCACTGGCGCTAGACTTGACTTGGCTACGTAGAGATGCTGCTCGATTCGTTTTAGACTGGAGTAGTATGTGAATGAACCTGATTCGTTTGCGAATGAACCTGGGTGGATGGAAGCTGACCTCGTGGCAGTGCGCTTGCTTCCAGCGGGCGTTCGGCCGTTCCGGCCGGAAAGCAGTGCAGCTCCAAGGCGACGATGCGTCTTCACCCTTGCCCGCCGTACCGCCAGCTCTGAGCTCAGATCTCGGAGGAGGCCTTCTTGTCAGACCATGCATCTGCGATGAGGGTGGATAAGGGTGGGAACGAGCGATCTCCCCCAAAAAATTCTCGCTCCTCTCACTCGCCGCCGCGTGTGGCCAACAGCGCGCAACAACCTATGCCGGCGGCTGGGGATCTGTCCCGTGGGGAACAGCCGGAGAGGCCAATCGTCTATTTTCTTTTCCAAAAGTAATCTGATAAAAACGTATCCAAACGCTGAGATTAACCAAACTCAAATTTATCACATTGCAATTTTCAGAAAACAATTTTACACACCAAGTCTGATAGCATATACACACCAATTTGATAAAAACGTGGGGAACCGGTTATTGCCGAATCAAAGGATCTTGTGGCAAGTGGCAAAACATATCTCACAGCAGGTGGAGCTTAGGACCGCGGCGTCGTTGACTCGCTGTCCGGTGGCACATACACAGGCTCCCGCTTCACAAAGAGAATGGTGTGACGAATGAACTCGTACCACTAAAGAGCGAGATGGTCGGAGTGGTTGGAGGCAAGAAGATACATGCATTTGTTTTCCCCCAATATTTTAGATGGCTTGAGATGGATACTAGAGAGGGAGCAGGTCTGAATTCATATCACAATCATATGGATATCACAAGACCGTGGAGTATATATAGGACTCCTATACATCTCTTGTCTTTCTTTTGTCTTTGATAGCTCTTTTTAGGAAGAAAATGAAAATAAAGAGTGAGCATGGGATATGTGTTGAGCAAGTCATTCAAAAAGTGTTTATTTTATCATGTGACTGGACTACATAATTATGTGACCATCCTGCTTGCATCTTTAGGTCAGCATCCAATGACACGGTAGAAGAACTTAGTATACATGGTACTCTGATAAGTACCATCACTCCAAGTGCGCCGCATCATGAAAGTCACGTGAAATATGAGAACCGGTTCATTTGAGCTATCTTTTCAGGTCCCAGTGATCATCATATCATCCGTGTGATGGTATTAACTATTAAGCAATATAATTCGGAGCTGATTAACATTTCTTTATTATGCAAGTACACTGCATAATATAAGGCCTAATAAATTTATACAGGTGAGAAAAAAAATCTTAGGTTTCGGCATTACTTGATTCTTCAGCACACTTCTCAGTTTCATCTAGAAAAGGCCAAGATCGACGGACTAACTTTCCACATGCAAAACTGGCCAGGGTAGGTGACGGATTTAGAGAGAGAGAGAGAGAGAGAGAGAGAGAGAGAGAGAGAGAGAGAGAGAGAGAGAGAGCTGAGAAGGTGAAGACCGTTGAGAAAGAGATCCCATTAGAATGTCGGCGCTTTTTATTGACTCATAATGTAACATCGAGGGATATAATCATAATGAGCATACACCCCGCCTCGATGCACATCGATGCACACAGCCAACACACAGGCAAAAGGCAGAGTCATAAAAGACCGAAACTATGCCTAGGCGAAGGGATAAATAAAAAGAAAAACATAAGAGAGGAAACAACGGTTGGTGATATACAACAGTGACCATCGGCACCAATCATATATTGACAACACAAGTACTACTAGTAAGGTTCTTCAAAAGTGACACCTCCAGGAAGGGAATGACATGCAAGCGCCGCCGTCGCCGGATCCAACCACCGAAGGCCAGATCATGGGTTTTCACCCTGTCAGATGGAAGCGTTCCTACTCTCCGTAGAGAGCCGCGTGGGTTTATATTGATTGAGGGCCAGAAGAGCCCTTGCCGTGGCGTACAAGGTTTACCCGATCGCTAGGATATGGGTTCGGTACAATGAGATAGAGACCAAGGTTGTTACAGGAGAGAGAGAGAGGATAAACAGATGAGATTACAATCTATCTCTAATTCTAACACCCTCCCTTAATCTCAACTATCCTACATTGAGATTCTTCTTGAATTCCTCGAATGGCTTGACTGGCAAGGCTTTGGTGAATCCATCTGCAACTTGGTATTTGGAGGGAATGAATCGTATGTCCAACTTCTTCTCTGCAACCCTTTCTCTTACAAAATGAAAGTCAATTTCTATATGCTTGGTCCTACCATGAAATACTGGGTTTGCAGAAAGATATGTGGCTCCTAGATTATCACACCACAAACATGACACACGATGCTGTTTAATTCCCAGTTCATTGAGCAACGATTCAACCCAAATGATTTCAGCAGTAGCATTAGCTAGTGAATTGTATTCAGCTTCAGTACTTGACCTGGATACTGTGGCTTGTTTCCTAGCACTCTGGGATGAGCACAGACAGGAGGAATTTAACCTAAAGGCGTTGCTGTTCGTGACCGTCAACGATTGGCCCGCTCTCAGTAACCTTTCAGGACAGACAAACACAGGATACCACACATGCACGCACTGTTTAGATGACACTGAAAGTATATACCTAGACAAATGCAGGAAGAATGTATACGTGGGCCATCTCGATTTCTTCCGACCAACCATCAATGTCGAAAGAAAGGCAAGCATTTCAAATGCGAGGCAGATCACCGGAAGAAGCCTGCCATGCGTACCGGTGATCACGTACTTGCTATGGTCAATGATTTACACGTAATGTTTGGAAAGGGTCCCGGCGCACTAGCTGTTTCAAATGACGCTGAGGGACACGCACCCATGTGGAAGAAGAAATCTATATTTTGGGACCTACCCTACTGGAAAGACGTGATGAAAAGAACCTTTGCACGTGACGAAGAACCTTTGCGTGAACCTTCTAGGCTTCTTGGGCGTGTATGAAAAGACAAAAGATACACCTGAGGCACGGGAGGACCTGCAACGTTTGCACGAAAAAGACGGCATGCCTCCGAAGCAGTATGAAGGTCCTGCCAGCTACGCTCTTACGAAAGAAGAGAAAGAAATCTTGTTTGAATGCCTACTCAGTATGAAGGTCCCGACTGGGTTCTCGTCGAATATAAAGGGAATAATAAATATGCCAGAGAAAAAGTTCCAAAACTTAAAGTCTCATGACTGCCACGTGATTATGACGCAACTGCTTCCGGTTGCATTGAGGGGGCTTCTACCGGAAAACGTCCGATTAGCCATTGTGAAGCTATGTGCATTCCTCAATGCAATCTCTCAGAAGGTGATCGATCCAGAAATCATACCAAGGCTAAGGAGTGATGCGGCCCAATGTCTTGTCCGTTTCGAGCTGGTGTTCCCACCATCCTTCTTCAATATCATGACGCACGTCCTAGTTCATCTAGTCGACGAGATTGTCATTCTGGGTCCCGTATTTCTACACAATATGTTCCCCTTTGAGAGGTTCATGGGAGTCCTAAAGAAATATGTCCATAACCGCGCTAGGCCAGAAGGAAGCATCTGCATGGGCCATCAAACAGACGATGTCATCGGGTTTTGTGTTGACTTCATTCCTGGCCTTAAGAAGATAGGTCTCCCTAAATCGCGGTATGAGGGGAGACTGACTGGAAAAGGCACACTTGGAAGGGACTCAATAATATCCAGGGACGGATATTCTTGGTCTCAAGCACACTACACAGTTCTACAGACCTCTACCTTGGTGACCCCGTATGTCAATGAACACAAGACCAGTCCGCACTCCAAACACCCGGAGAAGTGCGACGGCTGGATTACATGTGAACACATCAGGACTTTCAGCAGTTGGTTGGAAACACTTCTCATAGGTGACAACACTGTTTGTGATGAGTTATACTTGTTGTACAGGGGACCATCTTTGACTGTATTGATTTACAAAGGATACGAGATAAATGGGAATACATTTTACACGATTGACCAAGATCAAAAGAGCACCAACCAAAACAGCGGTGTCCGCTTTGATGCAACAACCGAGAGGGGAAAGGACACATATTATGGTTACATAGTGGACATATGGGAACTTGACTACGGACATGATTTTAAGGTCCCTTTGTTTAAGTGCAAATGGGTCAATCTGTCAGGAGGTGGGGTACAGGTAGACCCACAATACGGAATGACAACAGTGGATCTGAAAAATCTTGGGTACACTGACTAACCATTCGTCCTAGCCAATGATGTGGCACAGGTTATCTATGTGAAGGACATGTCTACCAGACCGAGAAAAAGAAAAGATAAGGAAGCGAATACATCATACGATGAGCCAAAGCGCCACATAGTTCTTTCAGGAAAAAGGGATGTCCTGGGAGTAGAGGGCAAGACAGACATGTCTGAAGATTATGGAAAGTTTCATGAAATTCCTCCCTTCAAAGTCAAGGCTGACCCAAGCATCCTGATAAACGATGAAAATTATCCATGGTTACGGCTCAATAAGCAAATGACACAAGCGAAGAAAAGTGAAGACTTTCCCCCGCAACTATTATGATGATACCATGCCAACTTTGTAACAGACGAGTATGATACCATTGTCCGTTTTGTGCATGCACATGCTATGCCAACTTTTTCCGAGTTCATTTGAAAACTATGAATTTAGGTCGAATTTTCTCTATAGGTGTATCTATATTCATTTTTTAGTAAAGTGAATCACAAACTTGTGATTCACACAAATTTCAAAGAATTCAAAATTTCCTACAACTAATGGCACCAACAGAAAGTTTATAATTTTCCTAAAACTAATGGCACTAACAGAAAGCTTATAATTTTGCTGACCTAAAAGCAAAAAGAATTAAAAAATAAAGCAAAAAACAAAAGAAAATAAATAATGCAGAAAACAAAAAAATAGAAATAAAATAAAAATAGCAACAATAAGTATTTTGTTGTAAGTAGAAACAAAACAAAATAAATAAAGCAACAAAAAAACAAAAAAAAGTGTTTTTCAAATATGAAAACTAATGGCACTAACAGAAAGTTTATAATTTTTCTAAAACTAAAAGCAAAAAGAATTAAAAAATAAAGCAAAAAACAAAAGAAATTAAATAATGCAGAAAACAAAACAAAAAAACTGGAAAAAATAGCAACAATATGTATTTTGTTGTAAGTAGAAACAAAATAAAATAAAAGATCAGACGCGATGACCCTGGTGATGTTGACGGTGAGCGGCCCAGGAAGAGGGTTCCTACCAAGGTGATGAGGTATGCTCCTATAATACCACGGTTGAAATGTCTGTTCAGAAACAAAGAGCATGCCAAGATGATGCGATGGCACAAAGAGAACCGTAAGAAAGACGGGAAGTTGAGAGCACCCGCTGACGGGTCGCAGTGGAGAAAAATCAAGAGAAAGTTGGGGGACTTTGCAGGTGACACAAGGAACATATGGTTTGGTTTAAGCGCGGATAGCATTAATCCTTTTGGGGGCAGAGCAGCAATCATAGCACCTGTCCCGTGACTCTATGTATCTATAAACTTCCTCCTTGGCTGTGCATGGAGCGGAATTTCATTATGATGCCAGTTCTCATCGAAGGCCCTAAGCAACCCGGCAATGACATTGATGTGTACCTAAGGCCATTAGTTGAAGAACTTCTACAGCTGTGAAATTGAAAAGGTGTACGCGTGTGGGATGAGCAAGACCAGCATGAATTTGACCTACATGCATTGCTGTTTGTAACCATCAATGATTGGCCTGCTCTCAGTAATCTTTCAGGACAGACAAACAAGGGATACCACGCATGCACGCACTGTTTAGATGACACCGCCAATATATATCTAGACAAATGCAGGAATAATGTGTACCTGGGGCATCGTCGATTTCTTCCGACCAACCATCAATGTCGAAAGAAAGGCAAGCATTTCAAATGCGAGGCAGATCACCGAAAGAATCCCGCAGTCCGTACCGGTGATCACATACTTGCTATGGTCAATGATTTACAAGTAATCTTTGGAAAGGGTCCCGGCAGACTATCTGTTCCGAATGACGCTGAGGGACACGCACCCCTGTGGAAGAAGAAATCTATATTTTGGGACCTACCCTACTGGAAAGACCTAGAGGCCCACTCTCGAATCGACGTGATGCAAGTGACGAAGAATCTTTGTGGGAACATGCAAGGCCTCTTGGGCGTGTATGGAAGACAAAAGATACACCGGAGGCACGGGAGGACCAGCAACTGTTGGGGAACACAGTAATTTCAAAAAAATTCCTATGATCGCACAAGATCTATCTAGGAGATGCATAGCAACGAGCGGGGAGAGTGTGTCCACTTACCCTCGTAGACCGAAAGCGGAAGCGTTTAGTAACGCGGTTGATGTAGTCGAATGTCTTTGCGATCCAACCGATCCAAGCACCGAACGTACGGCACATCCGCGTTCAGCTCGATGACGTCCCTCGAGCTCTTGATCCAATTGAGGCCGAGGGAGAGTTTCGTCAGCACGACGGCGCGGTGACGGTGATGATGAAGTTATCGGCGCAGGGCTTCGCCTAAGCACTACGAAGATATGACCGAGGTGTGTAACTGTGGAAGGGGGCACCGCACACGGCTAAGACAAATCTTGAGTGCCTTTGGGGTGCTCCCCTCCCCCATCTATAAAGGAGGGAGGGAGGAGGCGTCCAACCTAGGGGGTGTGCCAAGCATAGGGAGTCCTACTAGGAGTCCCAAGTCCTAGTAGGATTCCCTTTCCTATTCGGAGTAGGAGAGAAGGAAAGAGAGGGAGAGGGAGAAGGAAAGGGGGGCCGTGCCCCCACCCCTTGACCAATTCATTTTGGGCAGGGGGGAGGCGCGCTCCATCTCTTGGCCCTTCTCCCATCTCCTCATTAAAGCCCAGTAAGGCCCATTACTTCTCCCGGTGAATTCCCGTAACTCCCCGCTACTCCGAAAAATACCCGAATCACTCGGAACCTTTCCGATGTCCAAATATAGCCTTCTAATATATGAATCTTTACCTCTCGGCCATTTAGAGACTCCTCGTCATGTTCATGTTCTCATCCGGAACTTTGAATAAACTTCGCTACATCAAATCACATAACTCATAATACAAATCGTCATAGAACGTTAAGCGTGCGGACCCTACGGGTTCGAGAACTATGTAGACATGACCGAGACGCCTCTACGGTCAATAACCAATAGCAGAACCTGGATGCTCATATTGGCTCCTACATATTCTACGAAGATCTTTATCGGTCAAACCACATAGCAACATACTTTGTTACCTTTGTCATCAGTATGTTACTTGGCCGAGATTCGATCATCGGTATCTTCATACTTAGTTCAATCTCGTTACCGGCAAGTCTCTTTACTCATTCCGTAATGCATCATCTCACAACTAACTCATTAGGACCAAGTGGTGTGCCATCTGTAAGTGACAATTTTTCTGAAGAAGATAGTGGTGTAGGACATGGTGTACAATTATTCATGCCCACTCTATTAAGCAAGTCAGCAACATATTTTTCTTGCGTTAAGACCAATGTACCATCAACTTTCTTAACTTCCATGCCCAAAAAGAAGTGAAGGTCACCTAAATCTTTGAGAGCAAAATCTGGGCTTAAATCTTTTAATAGAGCAGAGGTTGCCTAGTCTGAGGAGCTGGTTACTATAATATCATCCGCATACATGAACATAAAAATAGTGATGCCTGACATGTTGTAGATGTATCATAGAGAGCTTTTTTAAGTCTGCAAACATGATGTGGAGCTTGAGGATATTCAGAACCAGGAGGTTGTTTCATATAGACTTCCTCTTCCAGAACGCCATGTCGAAACACGTTCTTAATGCCTAGCTTCCGTAAGCTCCAACCACGAGAGATTGAAATAGCCAACACAAGACGTATAGTAGCTGCTTTGACAATAGGACGAAAAGTTTCCTCATAGTCAATACCATAACGTTGTTTGAAAACTTTTGCAACCAGGCGGGCTTTATACCTATCAATCGGACCATCTGACTTTTTCTTGATGCGATAGACCCACTTGCAATCAATCAAGTTCTTGTTAGAACCAGGGGGTACAAGGTGCCAAGTTTTGTTATGCATAAGTGCCTGATATTCTTTTCACATAGCATGACGCCAATTTTTATCATGAGTTTCATCAGAAAGATTATGTGGTTCTCCTGTAACAGTAAGCATTCCATGCCTAAGAGTACCATCGGTAAAAATTCTTGGTTAGCGTATACCTTTTTGTAGACGGGTGCGAGCAGCAATAGGAAGATCATGTGTAGCAACAAGAGGTGTTGCAGGGCTCGGTGGCGCAGAAGATCCTGATGGGCTGCTATTGTCAGCCTCCGAATCAGATCCGCTTGGAGCAAGGGATCCGGGTGTAGCAATGTGACCACCACGTGATGCAGAAGATGCGGGGGAAGGAGAACCCTGAGGTGTCCTGCCTGATGACATGGAGACGCTTGATTCGCGCGCAGAAGAACGGATAGGCGAGCAGGACGCGGTCGGCCCATTGGATGTCGGGTGACGCGAGGTGGCACTGCTGGACACATCAGTTTGCTGTAAGGACAATGTTTTCTCCTGATCCGAGACAAAATCTTGAGCAGAATCAGCATGGGGATCGTTGGAAGGCTGAAAAATGCAAGATGCACCCAACTCTTGGTCAATTTCTGAGTGTGCTTGATTATTTCTTGTATTTTATTCACTGGTTTCTTCTGTATTTGTATCAGCGGATGCCTCAGACATCGTATGTTGGAGATATGCCCTAGAAGCAATCATGTATGATGATATTTCCTATGTGTTTATCAATAAAGATAGTCCTTGGACATTATCAATGATGTGTATCAGCATGTACGTGACTTGTTTGTGAGACTATGCATTGTACGATAACTGTTCTGAAAGGTCCCTAGTCGAAAGGGTTGTGTGGACGCGCAGCCAACTAGACTAGCATATCACACGGTTGATGGGTTGGTCTCACTAGCCATGAACCATTGGATGCTAACCGGATAATATGGGCTTGGAAAGGTCTGGTCGGGTTTGATATAGTCGGATCCGAGTTGAGATAAGGTCCGAGTCGGACATACCCAACTATGAGACGTAGCTATATGTCATCTGTGAGTCTCTAGTACAACATACGTTCTATGTCTTAAGACCTGAGCTGGCACACGTACTCGGGATGGTGACAGACTTGCTTTGGGTTGACCAAACGCTACTCCGTGACTGGGTAGTTACAAAGGTAGGTTTCAGGCTTGTCCAGACCCATGCTGCGAGACATGGTCGAGCAAGATGGGATTTGCCCCTCCGACCAGGAGAGATATACTCTGGGCCCCTCGTGTGATCCGACCAGGATAAGCATGGCCATGCGACAAGGATTATGAGATAATCCAGATAGTGGTCGGCATCACTGGAACGAGAAAGAGGTCGGGCTAGCACAAGGATGACAGACTCGCCTTGAGCTCGACAACATATATCGTGTGGTAAAAGGAATGGATGTGTGATGTACAGGTTCGCCTAACCAGCTTCATAGTCTGCTTGGTGTTCGGCATGCCTTGCTAGAGGCCGCTACCAACTGTGCGGTTCGGAGGTGATCCGAACTACGACCAAGCCGGCTTGAACCTAAGGGGTCGCGCGCTTAAGGGAAGGAACCTACGAGGTCCGATCGGGGGACACTGGTCGGATGTGATCCGAGTTGTATCCAGATTGTGGACGAGTAGACTTATGGGCTTTAGGGTCCGTGCGAGGCCCAAGTGTTGAGCCTGCGACGGACGCCTATATAAAGTGGAGGTGCCGCACACTCATGAGATTGATCGCTTCTGCGCTGTCACTAGGGTTTGCATTTGTTGCGAATAGACACCTCCGCTCGCCGCGGGTTGTGTGATCGGACCTAGCAGTCCGTCGCACGACGTTCCTCATGCACGTGCAGATACCGTTAGAGGCGGCGCACTTGCGCCGCTCCGGCGAACCTGTACGTGGGAACCGACGACCAGCTGCTCGAGGGAGATCGGACGAGGAGGAGACAATCCACACAGACGCGCTGCCCCAACTCTTCTTCCGCTGCACGGCACTGCGCGTCTAGTGGTAACGAACTATGATCCATATCCCGTAGCATGTTCTTGGTTGTTCTGCGCGTAGGAAAATTTTAATTTGCAGTCGACGCACCCTACCGTAGAACCCAACATCGTACCCGTGGATGGTTAGCAACAATAGGAACAACAAACATGTGGTCATTATCAGTGTTCACCCCCTCATTATCGGATGAACTATTATGTGGTAATAAAAGGATTTCTTCACGAAGACGAGAACCAGCATTAGGATTTAGAAGAGCAAAGGGAAAAACATAATCATCAAACACAACATCACATGAGATGCAGACACGACCGCTGGATATATCAAGGCATTTGACCCCTATATGTCGAGGACTATAGCCTAAGAAAACACATCGCTTGGAGTGAAACGAGAGTTTCCGTTTGTTATAAGGGCGAAGGTTTGGCCAACATGCACACCCATACACACGAAGAGATTCATAGTTGGGTTTGACATGGAGTAGTACTTCCGTAGGACTCATGTGATTTAGTACCTTGGTAGGCAGCATATTAATGAGATATGTGGCGGTGGGAAAGGCTACATCCCAAAATTTAAGAGGCATGCATGCATGAGAAAGTAAGGCAAGGCTAACCTCAACAATGTGTCGATGTTTACGTTCAGCTAAACCATTTTGTTGATGGGCGTGAGGACAAAACACATGATGTGTAATGCCAACTTTCTAGAAGAAGACATTGAGTTTTTCATATTCACCACCACAATCAGTTTGCATGGTAATTATATTGCGACCAAATTTCCGTTCAAAAAGTTGTTGGAAATTAAGAAAGACCTGATAAACATCAGAACACTTCTTAAACAAATATACCCAAGTAAATTTGCTAAAATCATCAATAAATCTCACATAATAGAAGTGTTTTCCAACTGACGCTGGAGCAGGACCCCACACATCAGAGAATATTTGTTCCAAGGGAACAATAGACACACTAGTAGAGATGGGATAGGGAAACTGATGGCTTTTAGCTTGCTGACATGGATCACATACATAAGGATTTATTTGTGGATCATAAGGGAGGATATTCTTCCGAAGCACTTGTTGAACAATAAAAGAGGATGTATGCCATAGACGATTATGACATATGGATGAAGTGGGTTTGATGGCGATGAAGGCACACTTGGGAGACCTCGTGAAGAAGGGCATAATCGGGTAGAGACCACCATGGCAAGGGCCTTTAAACAGTGTGTCCTTCGTGACCTGATCCTTGATCAAAAAGAAGAAAGGATGAATTTCAAGAAATATATTGTTGTCCAAGGCAAGTTGATGAGCAGATAAAAGATTTTTGGATGCACTAGGAACATGCAAAATATTATTAAGAGAAAGAGAATTATGAGGGGTGGGCAAAGTAGAATGACCAACATGTGTTATTGCCATACCATTTCCATTTGCCACATTGAGTTCGTTACAGCTTGTATTCAGAGCCAAAGTTCGCTAGAAATTTTTTCCCCTCTGTCGTTGGTTGTAGATCGGTAACACCCACCGCGCCGGTGCGAGCTGCTCCGGCAAGCCGCGCAAAATCCATCGCGGGGTTCGATCTCGTCCAGCACTGGGCAGCGGCTCCCCAGAAGGCTTCGCTAGCAACGCGGCAGGTGCTAGCCACCATGGACGAGGGCAACAACAACATCACCAAGTTGTTGGAGTCGTTCCTCTCCAAGGTGGATGAGCAGAAGGCGGCGCAGGATAAACAGATCGAGATGCAGGCCGCCTTCAATGTGCAGATAACGCAGGAGGTGCGCGGCCTAGCCCGATAGATCGATCAATTGAAACGTCTT
Source organism: Aegilops umbellulata (assembly GCA_032464435.1). Lineage (NCBI taxonomy): Eukaryota > Viridiplantae > Streptophyta > Magnoliopsida > Poales > Poaceae > Aegilops > Aegilops umbellulata. The sequence continues at coordinate 12,270,232 of CP136054.1, forward strand.
GAACCCCCCTCCTCCTGTTTCTCACCTATATCCTACTGTATCTCACCCCCTTGCTGCTGTTTCTCACCTCAAATCCCCTCCTCTTGTATCTCAATTCTCAAATTGGTACTGATCCGATTGTTCATCCCATCATTGTGTTGGGGTCATGACAGTTTAGTTCGTTACACTCTGTAGCGTGGCAACACATTGTGCTGGGCCCACACCCCCAAACAGCACATATTTTTGCTTGGGCCATGGTTGAATGAACACCCCAAAATCTGAAGAAGGGAAGCACGCACGAAGGTGCCTGGATGTGCTTCCTTCCTCGCTTTCATAATCTAACGGGAGAAGCTCCTCAGATGCATCACCAATTGTTTCCCACTTGCAGTTGCTTCCCCTCCTGTACTATTTTTTTCGATAAAGGACATTTCATTGAATAGATATATCGAGGTGATACAATCGCATTGAAAGAAAGCCCGGCCTCTGCATAGCTAGATGCACAAAGCCAAAAAGTCGAGAGTGCCCTAAGAATAAAAATAGTTAGGTACAAAGCGAAGCAAAAAAAACATGCCGAGGCTAAGGTGCGGTAGATCCTATCCGTAGATCGCACCGCCATCCATCGGGTGGAAAACCTCCCTGGCCGAACACTCCAGCCGTGTAGACGCCATCATAAAAAGGTCCCTGTCCTCCGGCCTTTGCAGGATAGACCAAGTACGAAGCCATCGTGTACAGACATGAATAACCTGCATAGGAGATGAGACACATTTATATTAAAGATCACATCATTCCTGGTAAGCCACAGTGCCCAGCATAAGGCCGCCGCTCCCACGAGAATATGTGCAAAAAATTGTTTATCAATACCCCGCAACCAGTTGCCGAACATATTCCATGCACTACGTGGTGGGTATTAATTAGAAGCTACTTGAACTATGGCCCAAACTGCCCAAGCAAATTTGCACTCAAAGAATAAGTGTCTAATAGTCTCGTCATGTTGGCAAAAAACTCATGTCTTAGAACCATGCCAGTTTCGTCGTGCTAGATTATCTCTAGTTAGGATGACTCCTCTATGTAAAAATCAGAGGAAAATCTTCACTCTTAGAGGAATTTTGAGCTTCCACAATTTCCTGTTATCAACAGGAACATCACAATGATCCATTGCATCATACATGGATTTGACCGAAAATTTGCCATTCTGATGCAAGTTCCATCGAAAGACGTCCAGCTCACCTGACAGTTGAATGTCCTCCAGACGAGTGAGTAATTCATTCCATGCTGCCAGGCTAGGGCCAATAAGGTCCCTACGGAAAGAAATATCAGGGTTTTGTTGTCCTAAAACTTGTTGGATCGTGACAAATTTATGTCTGACAATCATGTACAAGATCAGATATTGCACCATTAGTGGGTTGTTCCCTAGCCAGGTGTCTTCCTAGAATCGAACCTGAGCACCATCCCTAACCGAGAAGGTCCCAAATTGGAAAAATAATTCCTTGGCCTTCATCACGCCACTCCAAAAATGCGAATCCTCGGGTTTCCAATGAACTTGAGAAATGGCATTGGATCCCACATACTTGTTGCGAATGATTTCCTGCCATACCCCATTCTCAGAGAGTAGTTTGTAAACCCACTTGCTGAGAAGAGCAATATTTTTATCTCAAGGTCTTGAATTCCCAGCCCCCCTTAACTTTTAGGTCTGCATAATACGCTCCACATAGCCGGTCGATATTTCTCAGCCCCTCCTGTACTATAGGACGTGCAGGGGGGATTCGAGACCATGGATCAAGAGGATTAGAAGCGAGCGAACGTCGGAAAATTGCGAGGATGAAGAATCGAATCCGCGGAAGAAGACATGATCTGTACCTCGTTGTGCCAGGAAGGCCTGGCTGGATGCCGGTCATGGATGGCCTGCCGCGCCCGACGAGGAGTAGAGATCACCGAAAAAGGGTTTCCCCCCGCTTTGTATTCCAAAGCAACCAACACCGATACATAGACAATACTGGGGCAAGCAGCACAACAAGCCCAAAAGAAAAAAAGAGAGAAAACAACGGCAGCTCGACAAAGCGAGGATGACTCGCCACCGCAGCGCCCTCCGGAGTCGACCCACCATGATACAAGGCTCCGATCCGCCGCGTACCAAGCAGCACCTCATTGAAGGAATGCGACGCCCACGACGCTGCTGCCCGGATGAGTCCTAGGGTTTCCCCCGACATGCGGAGGGGAGTGGGGGATGGATACCACCTATACCCTCCAGGAAGGACTGACGGCACCCGCAGCCGTCACCGCATCGGAGCCAGAAGATTCGGCAAGGATTTCTCCCGTACTCCATACCACACCGCCCAACCGGACCGGAGCCAGCCAGGCAAATCTCCGCCCACCAACATGCGCCAACACGGTCGCGACACCACCCACGCCCCCTCACTGAGATCACCACCACGAGGCCAAGAGGACTAGGAGAGAAGCGCCGGGCGACAGGAGCAGCAGCACCGGAGCCGCACGGGAGGGAACCACCTACACCGCCATCGTGCGGGAGGCCCGTGCCTCTGGCATCATCGAGGTCGCCGTCCAGACACAGCGGCAGGGCATACTAGGCCACCCCTGGCCCGGCCAGGCCCGAATCGGGCCTGCGATGCCCCGCCGCCACGCTGCAGCAGGGCAGCAGCAGCGTCGCCAGCACCCCACCGCCCATCGCCGTTCCGCCGCCTCCCGGAAGTCGCGCTGCAGACCCGCCTCGCCGTTGGCTCGTCCAGACCCAGATGGGCCCCAAAGGGCCCACATCTGCGCCGAGCGAGCGCTGCCAAGCCGCAACGCCGCCGTCCAGCTGATCTCCCACGTCGCGCCAGGAAGCCCCAGCGCCACGCCATACCGTCGCCGCCGAGGAACACCCCCCGGAGTAGCTCCGCCCCGCGCCGAAGAGCATCCGAGAGGGGAAAGACCAGGGGGGCACTGCCGCCAGCTTCACCTGGGCCAGGCCTAGCGGCGGGCGCCAGCGACGGCGGCGGGGAAGGAGGGGAGACGGGGGCTGGGGGAAGAGGGGCTGGGGGGCGGCCGGTCGCCCGCCGGTGCGACCCAGTCACGCGAGAGGGAAGATTTTCCCAAGGAGTATAGATTTGGGGGAGAAGGGAGGGGAATGGTCAATCATCCTCCGCGGTGGCCATGGTTGTGCTGAGATGTGGGACTGGGGCTTGGAGGACGCAGAGGGTGACGGGAAGGCTAACGCTGCCGCCATGGATGGATGGTGAGCAGCACTAGGCGATCCGGCCGGCGAGGAAGACAAACTATGGGAGACGCATATCGGCAAGTTGGGTGGGCTGGGCTTGGGCTTGGGCTTGTAATTCGGCTATCTCAGGAAATCGAACCTAGTTTAACAAATTCTGAGCTTGGGCCTGTAAAACCGTTACCCACTTATTTGTACATACTTTGAACTTAATAAATATAGTTGTTTGTGTCGTCCAATGCAGAGGCCAGGGGGAAACACTCCCTTTTGAGGAAAAAGAATAACATTTTCATAAGTAGGTTGTACATTTTATCTAGTACAAACTGGACAAATCTCACATCACTATGAACAAATTTAGAAATAATTGAAACAATTTTTTATTGACATAGGATAATATTTTTAAAATATACTCCCTCCGTTCCTAAACAAAGTCTTTGTAGTGATTCCAATATAGACTACATATGGAGCAAAATGGATGAATCTACAGTCCAAAATATGGTTATATACATCCATATGTAGTCCGTATTGAAAAATATAAAAAGACTTATATTTAGGAAAGGAGGTAGTATATATTATTGGTATCAAAGTGATTTCCTATACTATTATTAAACTTTAGAAACAAAAAAATATAATCCAGCCACAAAATGTGGCAATATAGGAGCTCTGCTTAGGCTTGCTCACTTCATTCCATTTTCTTAAAAATAGCAAGAATAGAACAAACCGTATTTTGGTCCCGCAGGGTTTCTGGCTCTAACTCTGGCAGGTTTTTTAGTAAGTTGTTCGGTATATCTTAGCAACAGTGAAGGTACGTTGTTTAGTTAGTGGTGCTCATATTTTATTCTTCTTGTGCTAATGAATTTCTCCCTCCACAATATGGCGACGAATCATGTCTTGTACAAGGTATATATGTTCCCGGCCAAATGACCCTCAACAACTGTAGGATCTCATCTTCTTGCTCTGCTCCTGTAACCTCTCAAGTCAGATGCATCATAACATGATATCAGCAGGTTATTGAATGCATTAGGGTTTCCATATTCATGACTCAACGTACGTACTGGGGAACGGGTTCGTCGTGGGGGTGACCTAGTACCTAACCCCTGCAAGGAAGCATATTGTTTTTTAGGAATATGGAGCATTAACATACTCGTACATATACAGAAAGAATGTAACAGAAACCCTCAGAATAACAAGGAATGACAATGACGGTTATCAGTAACAAGGAATAACAAGTAATGATCATTAATAAGGTGTGACCGATTATTTTCTTGAACCAGTGAAGTAATTACATGCAGGGGCGGATCCAGGATTTGACCATAAGGGGAGCGAAGAAGACAAACGAACCTATAATTATTTTTTCTGACAATGGCCATACAAAGAAACACCATTTGTATTTAGCAATTAGAGAATATGTTAGTTTTTCTCTTTAGTTTAAATGTGCATTTTAAGCCAAAAACACATAGAACAAAGTCGATAATCGTATATGGTGTGCTTTTGGTTCTATCTTGTTGTGTAGTCATGCCAGAATATTTCATCGGTAGTTTGTATGCCAACTAATTTCATATTTAAGCTCTCATGTATGCAAACAAGTATATTGATTTCTAATCGGCCTGACATACAAACCCTAATGATAGAATGAGTGCTTGATGAATTTATAATACCTTTTTTAGAGAATAAAACAAGAAATTGTAACCCTAATTAGTTTCATCAAAAGAAGATGTTTCTGGTCTTCTCGAGCCAGATGTGGATTAGTTCAGCACAATATAATCTGCGAAGGAATCAAGGATACTCATCGCAGGATTATTGTGTCATCAAGACAGCGCTGAACCGTCATGCAGATGTGAGATGTCCTCGTCGAACATCCCTAGGCGGCTACGCGCAGGGTGCGTGCGTGCGTTCGCTGCCGCCGAAACGACCAATGAAGGATGGGATCTAGATCGATGAAGGATAACCTGGATCGATCGTGGTCTCGTCGGCTTTCAGAACCACCTGGCTGTTTTTTCCCTACTATATTGTGGGCTGACCAACAAATGATGGGTTTTAACTTGCAGAGTTCCCGCGCTTCAAGACTTGGTCGCACTGTTAGGGGGGCCAATTAGTCCAGCATCCACTTGACGTAGATCACACTGCTACTAACGTACGACACATCCGTTGAGGCGGGAGGGGGGGTGGCCCCCGCTCGTCCCCCGGTAGCTCCGCCGCTGATTACATGCAAGATTTGTGACAATATTGTTCCCAACATGTCATACCACACTACTACTGAATTGCCCATAAAGAAAATAGAATATGTTATATGGTAATCAAGGAAACATGATTCTGCAGTTTAGCAATGCACAATTCAAACAACCTTTATGGTCTTCACATATATTTAAGATAAGAGCTGAATTAAATGTACAATAGAGTACAATACATTTCATACACACAACAACAAACGTGGAGCATATGAATATAGTATCATATATGCTTTACATCCACGTGTTATTTCGGATGCAAAACAACGCCGAATCCATGACATAACTCATCACATAGTTACAAGACAATGTTTTGTGCATCAAAGCGGTTTAAATGTCAAAGTATTGGACGAAGCCACCAGTTGCAATGCTCTGCATAGAATGGAAACAACAAGTGCAATATTTAGCATGTCATGTGTTGACAAAGCTATAATAATAATAATAATAATAATAATAATAATAATAATAATAATAATAATAATAATAATAATAATAATAATAGTAATAATAGTAATAGTAATAATAATAATAATAATAATAATAATAATAATAATTGAAATGTTAAAGATTCTCTCAAGTATGTCAAGGAGCAAGTACAAAACACACTTACAGCTGCTGGGATGAAGGCAGTAATATTAAGTTCTCTATAGCTCTCCACGTTGGGAGTCCCTTTGACTATTGCAAACTGGATGGTACCTTGTGCCATCGCTAGTTCATTGGTCCCGCCAACAATTGCCCAAACTCCATTTGGAGGAGTCATCCCCATCACTTGAAATGTTGAACGAGTAAACCTATTTCATGAATCACTTGGAAGTTAAACAATCGGTTGCACTCAACATTTTACTAATTGCATCTGAGTTGAGTCAAATTAGAACTGTAATCAGTGTTAAAATATGATAAGTAACATAGATATTACCAAGTGAGTTAAAACAAATATATTACATACCTTCCCTGTTGGAATATCATACTGAAATGGGAGAAATCTCCAGCGTTGACTTGGTCAGCCTGGACATGGGTTCCTTTGGCACGACCAATAATTTTGGCGTCCGGTGCAGGTGCATCAAGTAGAGTATAATCAAAAGCAACCGTCCTACCAAACTCTATAGGGGGAGTAGACTTAAACACAACTTCTTGGTTGTGGGTTGGTCCGGACACCACCTGGTGCAAGTACAACTGCATTTTTATCTCACTTTCACAACGAGTGGGACATGCAAAGAAAGGATTGGCCATGGAAAGTATCAGAATGGAGACAAGGAGGGAGGGTAGGGTAAGTCTAGGATCAGCCATGGCTAGGATTGTTCGCTCCCAAAGAGAAGACAACTATACTTGAATCTGTGTTTCTTTTGTGTGGATTCAGAGCCATGTCTCGAGTAGGGGTGGTATTTATAGTGTCCAGAAGCCAAGACCCGCATGGAGGCTCGTCAAATTCTTGTACTATTGTTTTGGTTGCTTGTCCTTTGGAGGCAGGAGGGGATGTACTATTTCGATAATGTTGTTTTGGACCGTATGCATGTGGGCCATATAGAGAGGAATAATGTGCCAGTAGTAGCAGCTGCATTTATTTGTTTTTTGCGGAAGTTATCATGTGAATATGCCAGAAAGTTTGACAATGTCAGACTTTAAAAATAAAATTATCCAACTATTTGACAGACCATAAAGCTAGGAGAGTTCATTGTTTGAGCATGCAGCACCTTATCTCGACCATCAAGTTCCCCGTCAAGGTCACCCACAAAAAAAAAAGTTCCCCGTCAAGGTCTGTGCTACTTCTATGTACAAATTTCTCTTTTTTGTTTCTCTCAAACAAGAATACGTATGAACTTGGGACTTTGTAGGTCAACTTTACTCTATGCAGAAAATGGTTCAGAATTGGTGTAACATAAATTTAACAAATAGTATAATTTAGAATAAGATCCGGACCGTTGTTAAATCCTAGGAGCGATCATCTAAGATAATATAATGGTACTTAGGACATATTATACTGTTTAAATAAAATAGTGTGTCTAGGACAGGGGCGGAGCTAGAGCAGGAAGATTATGGGGGGGGGGGGGGCAAAGAGAAAATAAAATTTCTAGGGAGGACAAAATCTCTATTTTTCCAATCTAAAATTCTCTATAAGAAAATTTCTTCATTGAATTTGCCCAGGCTGGGGGGGGGGGGGGGCATGGCACCTGCAGGGATGCACGTACCTCCGCCAGTCATCTAGGAGCTATTCCAACCCCATGGATGCATGTGAAGACCAGCAACTATATGGTCTAGCTTATCCTGTTAAGGCAAACCCATATATTACTACAACAGAGTTCTATCTGTTGGACTTCGCCCATGGATTGATCACATGAAAGTATAACGAACACGCTCGCACAAAAACTTAAAGCCAAGGGCACATGGTGCACACCTATTTTTTTCTCAACTCATCGTACAACCTTACGCAACTGCCTGTGCACATATTATGCATGACCAACACAAACCTACTTGTACAACAATTCTAATACAACCCTGACACATGCTGCTGCTAACCCACGTATAAAACAAAGCACTACTACGAGCCGGACTCAAATTAGTACCACGTATGGCATACCTAGCAATGCCAACTCCTAATTAACTAGCACTAACTCAACTACTTACTCAAGATTATGCTAACACTATCATCTAGAAAGATTCTATATTATTTGGAGTACAACCTATCATCAATACCGCCAAATATACTATAAATGATCAAAGATGGGGACAAGGTCTGTCTTAGAAGAATGGCAAGAGTAGTTTGATTCACAAATACAAGTAAAGACTATAGGCTTAGTCATTTTATTCCTTTTTTTTACTTGCCTTGCAAGAAGCATATATTTTTTCAACTTTTCTTTTGTTGTATCTGATTGATTATCTAGAGCATGAACGCATTCACATGACGGATCTACTTACAATAATTTTCACCCTATGGAGCGCAAAAGTAGTGAAATTGCTGAACGCTTGGTAACAACACAATTATCTCATGTATGATAAAGGATTCCGGGGCAATAGTTGATTAAAGATGGTGGAGAAGTTTCAACATTATCATGCATGTTGTCATCATAGTGCTATTTGTCTAGTGAATGAAGGGGTGGGAGGTCCTGGTAACGGCTTATGTCTATAGTTTGTTTTGTCAAGTTCACCCAAAATAACATCCCATTGGGCACAAACTAGCTAAGTTGCAATCACTACAAACAAGCTATATTCAGTTTACATATATTCATATATTTAAAAAAAATGTTTTCATTTCTTTGTGTAGTACAACTTCAAAGATTTGAGAAGTTAGATCAATCTATAATTTTTTTATATATGTTGGTTGTGAAATTTTGGATATTACTTTATTATGAACTATGTGACAATGTAATGAAATGATAAGATGACTATCTGTTTGAGATACGAAGAGTTTATATTTCATTCAGTATGGAGATCATTTGAAGTTATTTGGTGGACAAACTTTGCAAACTTATAAAACATTTGCTCATAGCCAATGCCACGAAGTTTCATTTTTTCTATATTTTTTGATTTTACTGTTCATTGCATGGTTGCACCGAACTTGGTTGCAGCCACTGCTTTACCAAATAACAATATATGCAGTTTTACAGCAGGAACTGACTGAAAATGCTAAAAATATAAAATATTCTAGATAGTTTAGTACACGAATTTAATTGGTATTGTTAACTATATCTGCCAGTTTTGTGCCAGACAGTCCACCAAGGTGTGGGAGATTTCTCATGTGGTTTTACGAATGTCTCCAATAATATGAGTATTAGCTCCAGTTTGCTGAAGTCAAAAGGAAAAAAATACATCTGTACAAAATCCACCTGTAAGACTCTCAAATGTATTGGTGGTAAGCTAAATGTCGTAGGCATTTTTCCTTCTCAGTGTCTCCCTGTACATGAAAGGCTTATCTTCGACTAAGAATGTTAGCATGCACTGCTCACCAGCAAACCTAAATTTATTTGCGGTAGAACATGCATATACGCCATTGGCATGTGGAGCAGCATGACATATTATACTATCCTAAAGATATGAACCATTTGTTCAATGCTAGAAGGGTTATATAGTATGTTCATATAATATATCTAAGATATTTCAAAGCAAACTATAAGAAAAAATTGCATATGAATCCGTACTATTTTTTATATTTAAAAATACCTTCATATTTGTATGTACAAAATAATATACCAAAAATAGTACATACTACCTAAAAAATAGGATATATACTACATATTACACGCACATATTTTCGGTTTTGACAGATACTACGTACACCATATTACAATGTTTACAAAGAATAATGTGTCTAGGAGTTATTCCACCCCCAGTTGAGCCAATCATATTCTTACCAAGGAACCATATCATTTAGAGCCAGTTCTTTTGGCAGCTTAAAAAAAATAAGCCGTCTCCTCCCCAGCTTATCCCATAAGTCGCCTCTCTTATTTATTGGGGCTTCTAAATTATGGGTAACTAATTTAGAAATCTCAACAAATATGAGGAGCGGCTTTTTTTTTAAGCTGTGGAGAGGCAGCTTATTTTTTAAGCCGCCCAAAAGAACTGGCTCTTAGAAAGATTCAATATCAATTGGAGTACAACCTACTTTGAAGTTTCAATACTGTCAAATGTCATGTCAATAGTAAAAGATGGAAACATGTTTGTCTTAAAAGAATGGTAGGATACCAAGACCATAGGCTTAGTCATACTAATACTTTTGTTTGACTTGCTTTGCAAGAAGCATAGTTTTGCAGTTTTGTCCTGGCATACGTGCTTGATTATCTAGAGCATATACTCCCATGAAGGATCCACTTGCCATAATTGTCATTGAAGTTCCTTAATGTGAGGCCAGTTGCTCAAATTTCTTATACTAATAATGTTCACATGAGTATACACAGAAAATGGATCGGGTAGACTGATACTACGTACGACATACTAACAAAATGGTGGGTCATTAGGTTCTAAAAAATGTTTTGGATATATATAATCTACAGCATGGTGCCTTTTTTATTTGACGCTCATAAATGTGTCTTCCAGGCATGTATTGTATTTATTTTTTCTAGACAATATAATTAAGAATACAGATTTGCAAGTTGCAGAGTACAAAACAACCCTAAGAAACCACATTTATTATTAAATCCTTGTTGCAATTACATCAACCGCTACATTTTTTTGTTGATCACACATAATTAAGTTTCCTGAAGAAGTACCTATATTCAGTTTATAATATAAACCAGACAAAGTTTTTCAAAGCAAGGTGGTTTGAAAGAAAGAAAATGATCAAGCTCCAGCAGCCTTTGTGGATAAGTTACTAAACTATTCGGCGAACTATTTGAGACGGCACATGACAGAGTATTATGAATATTTGTTAAGGGAATCTTGCTATTATATTGAAATTCCACATATACACAGCAACCCCAAGGATTATGTAGATGATTATTCTAATCAGCCTTGTCAAAGTCTAGTACTAGAAGCATCTAACCGGTGGCGTTCATGGTACGTAGAGTAAGTGGTTAGACCATCACCCTCATTTTCTGACTAGGTTTGAGGTACACAGAAATCTTGTGCAAATATATAACCTGGAAACAGTTTACAAACTGGAATTATATATATCATGTGTTTGTACAACATTCTGACTATTTTGGTCCAAGCCTCCATGTCACTAACGCGTGGCCTATGTGACCTAAGGCCAACTCTAACCAATCCCCTATAAAATAGAGGATGACCATGATCAATTGCACCAATGATCCATATGTCCGTGAGAGCAAAGCAGAGAGAAAAAAAACATTGGCAGGCATTAGGTGGAGGCCACGTACAATGTTCAGGTGAAGGTGCAGGTGCAGCAGTCAGAACTAAATACAATAGGTGCATTCAGGTGAAGCAGTTTTGGCATAAAATGTTTTGGCATAGTTTTGCATTAGGTGCGGCAGTCAGAACTAAGGCCAGCAAGTCTATGCTCAGCAACTATGCCAAACTTCTATGTTCTTACGATAGGCGCATATAGTTTAGAAAAATTATGTACCAATTGGAGTACCACTTGCTTTGAACACAACCAAATATAATATCAATAGTAAGATGGTGACAAGGAATCCCATAAAAGAATGGTGGGATTAGGACTAGTTTGTTTCTAAAGTATATGTGAAGACCGGAGGTTTAGTCATTTTATTCCTTTTGTTTGACGCGCCTTCCAAGAAGCGTAAGGGTTTAATTTATGCTTGTGTTTTGTTATATCTGGTTGTCTGTCTCTAGAATATATTTTTTTAGATTTTTTCTCTAGCGTATATTCACATGAAGGGGGCACTTGCTATATTTTCTCCTCATGCAAGCTGCGTTGCTACCGTTTCATATACTAATATTCACACTATGAAGAACAAATACCGAAATTCCAGATTGTTTGGCAGTAACGAAGTTATCCTCATCCAATTGGCCGACGACGTGGAGCTTGTAGATCCGCATTCACCCGTAGGTCATGCGATTCATGACGGGGAGAACTTGCACCAGTCATGCATGCATGTTATCATTAGTTCCGTCAGTCTAGTGAATGCAGTGGTGGCCTGGTGGGCGTAGTAGCACCATTAGTAAAAGCTACTCCATTTGTTCCTAAATACAAGCCTTTTTAGAGATTTTGATGTGGACTATATAATATGTAGTCCGTATTGAAATATCTAAAAGGACTTATATTTAGAACCAATTACGCAAAACATACATGTTCTTACGACAGAACCATATCATTTAGAAATATTTAACTAGAGTACACATTGCTTTGATACTGCAAAATATATTATCAATAACGAAAGATGAGGACAAGGACTTCCTTATAAAAATGGTCAGAGTAAGTTCGTTTCTAAAATATATGTTAAGATGAGAGGCTTAGTCATTTTATTCCTTTGTCTGACGTGGCTTACAAGAAGCGTATAGTTGTGTACTTCTGTAATGGAAAGGAAAATCTATCCCGTGGAATATAATCTTGATGAGAGCTAGAACGTCGTGCTTGTCCTTGTGGTTGTCAGGAATTATTTTCGACTGCTCGTGCAAAACGTTCAGTGAGCAGCTCGGCAAAAGCAGCAAGGTCAAGCCCTATGCCCGTGGCATCACCAGGCTGTTGGAACTGCATTAGCTCCTTTTTATGTCAATCAAGTATTAATTAGCAACATTCAGCGGGGTTGATACGTGAGAAACATTAGGGGTACTCACAATGGGTAACTGTGCCTTGCTGGTTATCACATGATAATGCTTGCTATTCCCTCCGGTCTAATTTATTCGGCGTCCTACTTTTGCCCGTACTTGGTCAGAATTTTTTAAGTTTAACCAAATCTATAGAAAAATACATCTCCATGTACAACGCAAAATTAGGTTTGTTAGATTAATCTTGTATAATCTATACTTTATATCATAGATCTTCGCATATTTTTGCATATATTTATCAAACTTAAAGCAGTTCGACATAGGAAAAACCTAGATAATTAATTCAGAATGGAGAGTATGAATCACAATTCTCTAGTAAATGGGGAAAAATAAAGACCTTTTTCCATTAAGAAAAGAAGCATAGATTGTCCTAGATAAGGCAATAAGTCAATCGAAGTTGTCTTAATCTTAGGACCTCTATTGATCCCATCTCTATTTCGGTTAGGACGAGAAGGTTGCCCTCGAACCTCCTAACATCAACTCATCCAGGTAATTTCGTTGGAGCCAAATCCCAGCGTAGGACACTGACTTTCATGTATTATCAAATTGTTTGCACGACCTCCATCGCTGTGCATAGTAGCATGTAACCCAGAGCTAGGAGACAACTGCTACACAGAGCTAACGTATAATACATTATCACCCGCAAAAAAAAAGTATAGTACATTATCCATAAGACATCCATAAGACCTGAACCGCTAGCTAGAAGGGTTGATCATCTAGGACAAAACATATTGTAGCTCGAACCTGCTATGGTGTTTAAATAGTACAGTGTGTCTAGGAGTTGTTGGAACTCCATGCATGCATGCAAGGACATCAAGTATATGCTCTAGCTTATCCCATTATGCCAAACCTATATATCATCATGACAGAACCATATTATTTTAAAAGATTCTATACTAATTGGAGTGCCACTTGCTTTGGATACCGCCAAATATAATGCCAATAAAAACAGTTGGCGACGCGGACTCCATAAAAGAATGGTTGAAGTAGTTCGTTTCTAAAATATATGTACGTGAAGACTAGAGGCTTAGTCATTTTATTCCTTTTATTTGACGTGGCTTGCAAGAAGTGCAAAGGGTTATACTTACGGTTTTTTTATATCTGATTGATTGTCTCTAGCATATATTCACTTGAAGGGGGCACTTGTAATAATTTCATTGAAATTTCTTCATGTGAGTTGCGTTGCTACCATTTCATATACTAATGTACGCTCAGGTCTGATCATTCATGATGGTGAAGCACTTGCACCAGTTGTGCATGTTATCATTAGTGTTAACTGTCTAGTGAATGTAGTGGTGGGTGTAGCGCCAACCCTAAAAGCTAAAACAGGTAAGGGTTCTATGCGTATGATGCCAAACACAGGTCCTGGTAGCTTCTTCTCTCAATTGGTTCTGCTACACTAGTAGAAAACAAGGCTTTGGTGCAGGCCTGAAAAGCCCATTAATCCCGGTTCACTCACGAACCGGGACCAATGGGTGCATCGGTCCGATTCGTGAGGCCAGGGTGCCGGCCGGGCCTCGTGGGCCATTGGTCCCGGTTCGTCTGACCCCACTGGTCCCGGTTTCAGACACGAACCGGGACCAATGGGCCTCGCTCCTGGCCCACCACCTTTAGTCCCGGTTGGTGGCTGGAACCGGAACCAAATGGGGTTCTTTAGTCCTGATTCTAGCCACAAACCAGGATTAAAGAGAGGCCTATATATATACCCCATGCCCGCGAGCAGAGCAGTGCACTGCTCTATTTTTTGGCCGGACGTGGGAGAGCTTTATGGTGCTCTAGCTCACCTCCTATGCACATGAGGTATTCGATGAAATACCCGAGCCACACTTAAGCTTTCTCCTCTTGAAGCTCCTTGTCCAAGCTCCATTTTCCTCAAGATTAGTCTAGGTTTGGCGGTCCATCATGTCTCGTCCCCGTCCTCACTGCCGTTGATCCGATCTCGTCGCCGGCACCACCGTGGTGAGCCTTTTGTTCTTATGTTATTCATGATGCTCTGTAATGGTTTTTGACACACTTAATTATATATAATGCACGCAGATGAACCGACAATGGATGTACGGTAACAGACGCACCTCCGAGTACATTAAGGGTGTGCATAATTTTGTCGAAGTGGCTGAGGCAAACAAGCAGAATTATTTTATGTGTTGTCCATGCCCTATATGAGGGAATACGAAGTCTTACTCTGACGGGAAAATCCTTCACACCCACCTGCTTTATAAGGGTTTCATGCCATACTATAATGTTTGGACCAAGCGCGGTGAAAGAGGGGTTATTATGGAAGACCACGAAGAAGAAGAGGATGATGACAACTATGTGCCTCCTGAATATGGTGATGCTGCCACGGGGGAAGCTGGAGACAAGAGGAACCAGACGATGTGCCTGATGATGATCGTCGCCGGGTCATTGTTGATGCAAAGAGACAATGTGAAAGTGAAAAGGAGAAGTTGAAGTTCGATCGCATGTTAGAGGATCACAAATAAGGGTTGTACCCCAATTGAGAAGATGGTAACACAAAGCTCGGTACCACACTGGAATTGATGTAGTGGAAGGCAGAGAATGCTGTATCTGACAAAGGATTTGAGAAGCTACTGAAAATATTGAAGAAGAAGCTTCCAAAGGATAACGAATTGCCCGACAGTACGTACGGAGCAAAGAAGGTTGTATGCCCTCTAGGATTGGAGGTGTAGAAGATACATGCATGCCCTAATGACTACATCCTCTAACACGGTGCGTACAAGGATTTGAATGCATGCCCAGTATGCAGTGCATTTATGGTATAAGATTAGACGAGATGACCCTGGTGATGTTGACGGTGAGCGGCCCAGGAAGAGGGTTCCTACCAAGGTGATGTGGTATGCTCCTATAATACCACGGTTGAAACGTCTGTTCAGAAACAAAGAGCATGCCAAGATGATGCGATGGCACAAAGTGAACCGTAAGAAAGACGGGAAGTTGAGAGCACCCGTTGACGGGTCGCAGTGGAGAAAAATCTAGAGAAAGTGGGGGGACTTTGCAGGTGACGCAAGGAACATATGGTTTGGTTTAAGTGCGGATAGCATTAATCCTTTTGGGGAGCAAAGCAGCAATCATAGCACCTGGCCCGTGACTCTATGTATCTATAACCTTCCTAGTTGGCTGTGCATGAAGCGGAAGTTCATTATGATGCCAGTTCTCATCGAAGGCCCTAAGCAACCCGATAATGACATTGATGTGACCTAAGGCCATTAGTTGAAGAACTTCTACAGCTGTGAAATTGAAAAGGTGTACGCGTGTGGGATGAGCAAGACCATCATGAATTTGACCTACATGCATGGCTATTTGTAACCATCAATGATTGGCCTACTCTCAGTAACCTTTCAGGACAGACAAACAAGGGATACCACGCATGCACACACTGTTTAGATGACACCGACAATATATATCTAGACAAATGTAGGAAGAATGTGTACCTGGGGCATCGTCGATTTCTTCCGACCAACAATCAATGTCGAAAGAAAGGCAAGCATTTCAAATGTGAGGCAGATCACCGAAAGAAGCCCGCCGTCCGTATCGGTGATCACATACTTGCTATGGTCAATGATTTACAAGTAATCTTTGGAAAGGGTCCCGGCAGACTATCTGTTCCGAATGACGCTGAGGGACGCGCACCCATGTGGAAGAAGAAATCTATATTTTGGGACCGACCCTACTGGAAAGACCTAGAGGCCCACTCTCGAACCGATGTGATGCAAGTGACGAAGAATCTTTGTGTGAACCTGCAAGGCCTCTTGGGCGTGTATGGGAAGACAAAAGATACACCGGAGGCACGGGAGGACCAGCAACTGTTGGGGAACACAGTAATTTTAAAAAAATTCCGACGATCGCGCAAGATCTATCTAGGAGATGCATAGCAACGAGCGGGGAGAGAGTGTGTCCACTTACCCTCGTAGACCGAAAGCGGAAGCGTTTAGTAACGCGGTTGATGTAGTCGAACGTCTTCGCGATCCAACCGATCCAAGCACCGAACGTACGGCACATCCGCGTTTAGCTCGATGACGTCCCTCGAGCTCTTGATCCAATTGAGGTCGAGGGAGAGTTTCGTCAGTACGATGGCGTGGTGACGGTGATGATGAAGTTACCGGCGCAGGGCTTCGCCTAAGCACTAAGATGATATGACCGAGGTGTGTAACTGTGGAAGGGGGCACCGCACATGGCTAAGACAAATCTTGAGTGCCTTTGGGGTGCTCCCCTCCCCCATCTATAAAGGAGGGAGGGAGGAGGCGGCCGGCCTAGGGGGTGTGCCAAGCATAGGGAGTCCTACTAGGAGTCCCAAATCCTAGTAGGATTCCCTTTCCTATTCGGAGTAGGAGAGAAGGAAAGAGAGGGAGAGGGAGAAGGAAAGGGGGGCCGCGCCCGCACCCCTTGACCAATTCATTTTGGGCAGGGGGGAAGCGCGCGCCATCTCTTGGCCTTCTCCCCTCTCCTCATTAAATCCCAGTAAGGCTCATTACTTCTCCCGGTGAATTCCCGTAACTCCCCGGTACTCCGAAAAATACCCGAATCACTCGGAACCTTTTTGATGTCCGAATATAGCCTTCCAATATATGAATCTTTACCTCTCGGCCATTTAGAGACTCCTCGTCATGTCCGTGTTCTCATCCGGAACTCCGAATAAACTTCGCTACATCAAATCACATAACTCATAATACAAATCGTCATCGAACGTTAAGCGTGCGGACCCTATGGGTTCGAGAACTATGTAGACATGAACGAGACGCCTCTTCGGTCAATAACCAATAGCGGAACCTGGATGCTCATATTGGCTCCTACATACTCTACGAAGATCGTTATCAGTCAAACCGCATAACAACATACTTTGTTCCATTTGTCATCGGTATGTTACTTGGCCGAGATTCGATCATCGGTATCTTCATACCTAGTTCAATCTCGTTACCGGCAAGTCTCTTTACTCATTCCGTAATGCATCATCTCACAACTAACTCATTAGGACCAAGAAGTGTGCCATCTGTAAGTGACAATTTTTCTAAAGAAGATAGTGGTGTAGGACATGGTGTACAATTATTCATGCCCACTCTATTAAGCAAGTCAGCAACATATTTTTCTTGCGTTAAGACCAATGTACCATCAACTTTCTTAACTTCCATGCCCAAAAAGAAGTGAAGGTCACCTAAATCTTTGAGAGCAAAATCTTGGCTTAAATCTTTTAATAGAGAAGAGATTGCCTAGTCTGAGGAGCTGGTCACTATAATATCATCCACATATATAACATAAAAATATTGATGCCTGACATGTTGTAGATGTATCTGCTTTGGATGATTTAAAGCCAAGAGTGTGAAGTTTAGAGCTAAGCCAAGAGTACCATGCAAGAGGACCTAAGCCAAGAGTACCATGCACGAGCTAAGCCAAGAGTGTGAAGTTTAGAGCTAAGTCTGCAAACATGATGTGGAGCTCGAGGATCTTCAGAACCAGGAGTTGTTTCATATAGACTTCCTCTACCAGAACGCCATGTCGAAACGCGTTCTTAACGCCTAGCTTTCGTAAGCTCCAACCACGAGAGATTGAAATAGCCAACACAAGACGTATAGTAGCTGCTTTGACAATAGGACGAAAAGTTTCCTCATAGTCAATACCATAACGTTGTTTGTAAACTTTTGCAACCAGGCGGGCTTTATACCTGTCAATCGTACCATCTGACTTTTTCTTGATGCGGTAGACCCATTTGCAATCAATCAAGTTCTTGTTAGAACCAGGGGGTACAAGGTGCCAAGTTTTGTTATGCATAAGTGCCTGATATTCTTCTTACATAGCATGACGCCAATTTTTATCATGAGTTTCATCAGAAAGATTATGTGGTTCTCCTGTAACAGTAAGCATTCCATGCCTAAGAGTACCATTGGTAAAAATTCTTGGTTAGCGTATACCTTTTTGTAGACGGGTGCGAGCAGCAATAGGAAGATCTTGTGTAGCAACAAGAGGTGTTGCAGGGCTCGGTGGCGCAGAAGATCCTGATGGGCTGCTGTTGTCAGCCTCCGAATCAGATCCGCTTGGAGCAAGGGATCCGGGTGTAGCAGTGTGACCACCACGTGATGCAGAAGATGCGGGGGAGGGACAACCCCGAGGTGTCCTGCCTGATGGCATGGAGACGCTTGATTCGCGCGCAGAGGAAGGCATAGGCGAGCGGGACGCGGTCGGCCCATTGGATGTCCGGTGAGGCGAGGTGGCACTGCTGGACACATCAGTTTGCTGTAAGGACAATGTTTTCTCCTGATCCGAGACAAAATATTGAGCAGAATTAGCATGGGGATCGTTGGAAGGCTGAAAAATGCTAGATGCACCCAACTCTTGGTCAATTTCTGAGTGTGCTTGATTATTTCTTGTATTTTCTTCACTGGTTTCTTCTGTATTTGTATCAGCGGATGCCTCAAACGTCGTATGTTGGAGATATGCCCTAGAGGCAATCATGTATGATGATATCTCCTATGTGTTTATCAATAAAGATAGTCCTTGGACATTATCAATGATGTGTATCAGCAAGTACGTGACTTGTTTGTGAGACTATGCATTGTATGATAACGGTTTTAAAAGGTCCCTAGTCGAAAGGGTTGTGTGGACGCGCAGCCAACTAGACTAGCATATCACACGGTTGATGAGTTGGTCTCACTAACCATGAAGCATTGGATGCTAACCAGATAATATGGGCTTGGAGAGGTCTGGTCGGATTCGATATAGTCGAATCCGAGTTGAGATAAGGTCCGAGCCGGACAGACCCAACTATGAGACGTAGCTATATGTCATCTTTGAGTCTCTAGTACAACATACGTTCTATGTCCTAAGACCGGAGCTGGCACACGTACTCGGGATGGTGACATACTTGCTTTGGGCTGACCAAACGCTATTCCGTGACTGGGTAGTTACAAAGGTAGGTTTCAGGCTTGTCCAGACCCATGCTGCGAGACATGGTCGAGCAAGATGGGTTTGCCCCTCCGACCAGGAGAGATATACTCTGGGCCCCTCGTGTGATCCGACCAAGATAAGCATGGCCATGCGACAAGGATTATGAGATAATCCAGATAGTGTCGGCATCACTGGAACGAGAAAGAGGTCGGGCTAGCACAAGGATGACAGACTCGCCTTGAGCTCGACAACATATATCGTGTGGTAAAAGGAATGGATGTGTGATGTACAGGTTCGCCTAACCAGCTTCATAGTCTGCTTGGTGTTCGGCATGCCTTGCTAGAGGCCGCTACCAACTGTGCGGTTCGGAGGTGATCCGAACTGCGACCAAGCCGGCATGAACCTAAGGGGTCGCGCGCTTAAGGGAAGGAACCTACGAGGTCCGATCGGGGGACACTGGTCGGATGTGATCCGGGTTGTATCCGGATTGTGGCCGAGTAGACTTATGGGCTCTAGGGTCCGTGCGAGGCCCAAGTGTTGAGCCTGCGACGGACGACTATATAAACTGGAAGTGCCGCACACTCATGAGATTGATCGCTTCGGCGCTGTCACTAGGGTTTGCATGTGTCGCGAATAGACACCTCCGCTCGCCGCCGGTTGTGTGATCGGACCTAGCAGTCCACCGCACGACGTTCCTCCTACACGTGCGGATACCGTTATAGAGGCGGTGCACTTCCGCCGCTCCGGCGAACCTGTACGTGGGAACCGACGACCAGCTGCCCGAGGGAGATCGGACGAGGAGGAGACGATCCACGCAGACGCGCTGCCCCAACTCTTCTTCCGTTGCACGGCACTGCGCGTCTAGTGGTAACAAACTGCGATCCATATCCCGTAGCATGCTCTTGGTTGTTCTGCGCGTAGGAAAATTTTAATTTGCAGTCGACGCACCCTACCGTAGAACCCAACATCGTAACCCGTGGATGGTTAGCAACAACAGGAACAACAAACATGTGGTCATTATCAGTGTTCACCCCCTCATTATCGGATGAACTGTTATGTGGTAATAAAAGGATTTCTTCACGAAGACGAGAACCAGCATTAGGATTTAGAAGAGCAAAGGGAAAAACATAATCATCAAACACAACATCACATGAGATGCAGACACGACCGCTGGATATATCAAGGCATTTGACCCCTATATGTCGAGGACTATAGCCTAAGAAAACACATCGCTTGGAGTGAAACGAGAGTTTCCGTTTGTTATAAGGGCGAAGGTTTGGCCAACATGCACACCCAAACACACGAAGAGATTCATAGTTGGGTTTGACATGGAGTAGTACTTCCGTAGGACTCATGTGATTTAGTACCTTGGTAGGCAGCAAATTAATGAGATACGTGGCGGTGGGAAAGGCTACATCCCAAAATTTAAGAGGCATGCATGCATGAGAAAGTACGGCAAGGCCAACCTCAACAATGTGTCGATGTTTACGTTCAGCTGAACCATTTTGTTGATGAGCGTGAGGACAAAACACATGATGTGTAATGCCAACTTTCTAGAAGAAGACATTGAGTTTTTCATATTCACCGCCACAATCAGTTTGCATGGTAATTATATTGCGACCAAATTTCTGTTCAACAAGTTGTTGGAAATTAAGAAAGACATGATAAACATCAGAACACTTCTTAAACAAATATACCCAAGTAAATTTGCTAAAATCATCAATAAAGCTCACATAATAGAAGTGTTTTCCAACTGACGCTGGAGCAGGACCCCATACATCAGAGAATATTTGTTCCAAGGGAACAATAGAAACACTAGTAGAGATGGGATAGGGAAACTGATGGTTTTTAGCTTGCTGACATGGATCACATACATAAGGATTTATTTGTGGATCATAAGGGAGGATATTCTTCCGAAGCACTTGTTGAACAATAAAAGAGGATGTATGCCATAGACGATTATGACATATATATGTATGAAGTGGGTTTGCTGGCGATGAAGGCACACTTGGGAGACCTCGTGAAGAAGGGCATAATCGGGTAGAGACCACCATGGCAAGGGCCTTTAAACAGTGTGTCCTTCATGACCTGATCCTTGATCAAAAAGAAGAAAGGATGAATTTCAAGGAATATATTGTTGTCCAGGGCAAGTTGATGAGCAGATAAAAGATTTTTGGATGCACTAGGAACATGCAAAATATTATTAAGGGAAAGAGAATTATGAGGGGTGGGCAAAGTAGAATGACCAACATGTGTTATTGCCATACCATTTTCATTTGCCACATGGACTTGATCACGTCCATTATAATTTTCCCGAGTGGTTAATTTGTGTAATTCTCCGGTGATGTGATTTGTTGCTCCTGTAGCAACATACCAGTTTGTACCCACTCCATAAGATGCAAGATGCGCACCCTTGTCATCCGAGTGAGAGTCATCATCATCACCATTGTCAGAATACCTCCACCAACAATCACGTGTTGGGTGCCCATATTTTTTGCATATTTGACATGTAATATCCTGGCGAGGAGCAGATATGCGGCCACGGCCACAACCACGACCACCTCTCTGTGGATTACGGCCGCGTCTTGGATGTGTCTGCTGCGGAAGACCAAGGTATTTCCCATATCCACCATGAGAGTTTTGCCGATAATTATTATTGAAGGAACGTCCTCGTGTAGCAGCATTAGCGGAAGACTGAGAACTACCAACGGTTTGATCTGATTTGTCAAGCATTTGCTGCCTGTAATCATATGCCGTAAGCTGTGCACAAACATCAGCAGGAGTTGTGGTAGGAACAACGTTAATAGAGGCAAGAACAGAGTTATATTCTCGATCAAGACCACCAAGTATATACTCCTTCAGTTCAGCATCATCAATAGCCGACCAGCTGCAGCAAGTTCTGAAGCAAAACTTTTCATGAAAGCAATATATTTATCTGTAGGCATATCACGCTTCTTTGTATTCACAAGTTTTCCACGCAACATATTGATGCGTGCCTTGGATTGTGAGGAAAACGAGGCTTCAATTGCAGCCCAGATTTCAGCAGTATGTTCTAACCCAAAAAATTGAGCAAGAACATCCTTACTTATTGATTTTGTGAGATAGCTCACAACTTGTTGATCCCTCTCAATCCAGGCTTCGTAGGCCGGATTCGACACAGTGGTCCTCGTGCTGTCAGCCTCAACCTCCAGCGTTTTTGCAGGTGCTGAATCAGAACCATCAAGTAGCCCCATGACCCGAGCACCGCGAAATGGCAGGAAGAACCTGCATCTTCCAGTAGATGTGATTTTCCCGAGAGAGTTTCTCCGAGGGAGGACATCCCAGAAGCGCCGCCAGAGATGGTGTTGAAGAGGAGGTTGCCATGGGGAAGGAGGGAGGGAATCGATCGATGATCCTGACCAGCGATCAATTTTTTTGTGAGTTTGGCTAGATCAGATCGCTAGACATTGGAAGAGGTGGATCTGATTCCATGTGGAATTACAGGAAACGGGATACCTTCTCAGGTCCCGGTTGCATGTTAATATAGATGGGAAGAGCCCCCATCGTGGCGTTACAGAGGAGACCGATCGTTGGTGTACTACACCATACGAAAGGTTTAGAAACGTACACACGGCTCAGTTACAAGAAGTCCAACAAGTTTCTCAACCACATTAAAAGTATCTGAATCTTAAGATGATAAAGGTCAAAGTTCAACCAAAGCGAGCAACAATCATGGCATAGCATAGTAGTAGTACTACATTATCTGCAGCGCAAAGAATGCATTGCTTTCGAGGTGGTTCCCGCCCTGTTTACTCCTGCATGGCTTTCTGGCGTTCCCTGGCCTTCTGAGCATCCCGCCTCCGCTCACGGACTAGTCTAGGAATTTGGATATTCGGTATTAATTACGACTCTTTGCTTTGGTTAAGACTCACCTAGATGGTTATGTTTGTTCTTACGACTAACAACTGAATTAATTTTAATCTCCCCATGAACCTTTTGCTCTGGAGGATCTAGAAGAACAAGTTGACAGAAGATGACTTGAAAGGTGGTAATATTAGTATATGATTAACAACTAACAACTGTATCCATATTGACGATCAAGTACTTTGCCTCCTTGAAAGGGGGTGGTATTAGTATTTAAGCTATTTTTGCCACTATTACCTACATATCCAGATGTCAGTGGATTTGGCCACTAATGCATGGAAGAGTGTTTCTGTCATATTTGAATACCTAAACTTTATTATTTTCCTGAAGCTATTTTTACAACTTATGTTTATGATTTTTCATAAATCATTTGTGTACCTTTACTTGATATATGCAGAACTAGGAATTGCAATATATCTAATTGTGTTGCGAAATTGTAGCTGTGAATTTTTTTACCATTGTCGTGTAGGAACAACACACGAGAGAGAGAGAGAGAGAGAGAGAGAGAGAGAGAGAGAGAGAAAGACAGAGAGAGAGAGAGAGAGAGAGAGAGAGAGAGGGAGAGAGAGAGAGGTACGCAAAACAAGCTCGGTTTGTATGTATTGAAGAACAAAGAGGCAAGTCTCATCAAGTTCTTAATACATCGTTTTACTTTCAAGCAAGTACATGTAGACAGTAGCAAAAGGCACACATAACGAAAAGGAAAACACATAGTACACAAGATCGCGACAAGGAAAAGCCTTCTCGATCTGCTTATTAAGTGTTGCAATGCTGGAAACGAAAGCAAGGCATCAACCGGGGAAAGAAGATTCTTATGCAAGTTAACACATGCATTGTGCTAAATTGGGCACGCGTAAACGCCAAGTGCATTGACAGACCCCCCAGCACGTGCATAGAATCCCCCAATGTTGTTACCATCTGGAACCTGGCTGCTAAAAGGGGTGCCATTTGCTTTTCCAAAAGGCCCATATGTTGTAACGCTGCTGACCAAGGTAAGTGATGTAACAACTGTCTCTCCTCCAACTGTACCGGTTGTTCCAAGAAGTTGCTTTATAAACTCGGAAGGAGCAAGAGTGATCTAGAGTGGAGAGGATGTATAGGTGTGAGAATGTGAGATTTAAGTTATACTGCAGAAAACAATGTAGAAACTAAAGTGGAATATCAAAAAGAACTCACCGTCGCAGTAAGTGCACCATCACCACCCCATGGTCCGGCAGTTTTCTTCTGACCAGCTTGGTCAGTATAGGTAAACATAACTGAATTAATCACATCTCCACATCTAATTGTCACATTTTGAAGAGAACGAGGCAGCTCCGTGATGTCAAAGGATGTTCCTCCATCCCCACCCCAAGGTCCCATCTTTGTGACTGGGGTCTGGGTATAAGTGATCAAGCGATACCATATAAGGTGAGATGCTATTTTTATACCATATAAGAGGACTTAATGTAGTAGGAAAATAGTTAGTGGTAAACGTATCTCACCACTTTGGGGATGCAGAGACAGAAAGCACTGATACGAAGCTCCCAAGTACGCCCGGGAGTAGGTGGTACAGTTTGGATTACTTTGGCGACCACAACACCTTGGGCATATGCAAACTCTCCACTCCCACCTACAATTGCCCATTCACTATTGTTTCCTACAAAGTCTCCAAGAACCTTAAGGCTGGACCCCTTAAACCTAATAAGTGAATTCAAAATCACGAAATTTTAGTACAAAATATATATAGCTGCAGTCTAATTAATTGAGACGCTAACAGCTCTAAAAGGTGGGAAACCAACCTGGTATCAGTGAACAATACATTGTGACAGAATAACCAGTTCTCGTCACCTTTGCCCGCACCCATGTGCATGCCACGAGCACGTGCGACAAGGTTTGCATCAGCAGCCGGACCATCACGTATGGTCCAGTCGTTTGCAACGGTGTGACCAAATCCCAAAAGCTGACCTGATGGATTGGCAACAGTGACTTGGTTGGCGTTGGTAACACCCGGACCATCAAATATCTGGTTCATGTATAAGTGGAAGAGATGCTCTTTCTGCTTAATGTCTTGGCAAACACCACTCTGGTAGTAGGAAGGGTTCGTAGCGGCCATGGCTATCGGGTGTGTGGGGAGCTTTAGCTAAGCAAGCTAACTGGTGTTTGGTGTGTTTGGGTGAGGAAATGAACAGAGTGAAGGTGGCAATTTATAGCTGGTTCCCGTGTGTCTGTTGAGCCACTAGATGCTGAGTCAGATCCAGTTAAAATATGTTCTTCTCAAAAGCCAAAAAACAGTTAAGACCTCCTAATTGAAGATAAATTCATGGGAGCTTAAGATACGAGCTTTATTTAAACTTTGTCCTTTTGGTCCAAATAATACAATCTTTGTGAATGACTTGATCTCGTTTGTCATATTGTAAGTTTGGTACTTAGTATTTATATCTAGGGCGTCGATTTGTCATGGCTTAACATGCATGCATGTGGTGTGGCAGACTCATACAAATCATTGCCCTATTTTATATCTCGAATTCGACTACACACCAGGACCTATATCTTGGATGCCACTACACCGGAATGACCATATGAGATGTGGTAGTGCACCCATTCCAGCATCGAATAGCCAGTGCTATAGATGTCAGTGCTGAGTCTCTAAGCTTTTCCCTTGAAGCCTCTGAGCTTCAAAGTTCCATTGAGGCAGCAAGGACATTTCAAGCTAGTTGCAGCTGTTTTTTTAGAACAGCCATAGTGTCTAGTACATACAGCTGTAATGTCTACTGATTTTTTTGAACAGCCATTGTGTCTACTATGTACAATCACTATTTGTGGGAACTGGCACGGGCACCGACACTTTGTTTTTTGCATCCCGGCAGCCATCACAGGCTGATCAACCCTGCCACAAATTAGTCAGCATCTCGATCGGTGGCATAATCAGTTACAGTTTGCACCAATGATCGGCAGCTAGAATTCGGAAATCCTACTATGGCATTCGGAAATCACTAAGGCAATGCCATGATCAATTGCACCAATGATCCATATCTCCGTGAGAGCAAAGCAGAGAAAAACAAACAATGGCAGGCTTTAGGTGGAGGCCATAGCCATTCAGGTGAATGTGCAGCAGTCAGAACTAAGGCCAGCAAGTCTATGCTCTGGCTTATCCAATTACGCCAAACATCTATGTTCCTACGAGATACGCATATCGTTTTGAAAAATTATATATCAATTGGAGTACCACATGCTTTGAACACAGCCAGATATATTGTCAATAAAAATATGGGTACAAGGAATCCCATAAAAGAATGGTCGGAGTAGGAGTAGTTTGTTTCTAAAGTGCATGAGAAGACCGGTGGCTTAGTCATTTTATTCCTTTTGTTTGATGCGCCTTCTAAGAAACGTAAAGGTTTATGCTTGTGTTTTGATATATCTGGTTGATTGTCTCTAGCATATATTTTTTTGAATTTTTCTCTAGCATATATTCACATGAAGGCATATGAATTAGCATGAAAGATCATACAGTGGCTATGAAAACAATCATACAATCAAAATAATTAATTTGACATACTGTACAACTTTAACATGTACTACAAGACAACAGTTGAGAGAGTTTAGTAGACAATGATCTGTAATTCATACACTCGTTAGTCGGATGGAGAATTGATGATCAAGACAGCGCTGACCTCCAGCTGCTGCAGTTTCTTTCTTGACGTTGCCAGTCGCGTCTGGATAACGGCAGCGCCGTTCCTTGTGTAGGCATTCTTCTCGAACTCCTAGCATGGCTGAGCAGTTTCTCGCCTCGTGACAAAGACGTCGCACTTTGATCTAGTCTGTGATCCCTAGAACTTGTTCGAAGGGAAGGAGGCGGCACGACGGCAACGCAATCATCGGCCTAATCCAATCATACATTAATCACGGGAAGGGTGGTTTGTTTTAGCAAACATGGGAAGGGTAGTTTTTTTTAGGCAAGTAAGGGTAGTTAACACTAGGACTTAGGACTAGCAGCGGGCCATGATTGGGCTTTACAATGGGATTTCTCTATTGTCTCTATTTTCGTTTGAGTTGGAGGGGGCCAAGTACTTAACTTAGGGAGTATAGATGGACAACCGTTTGCAGATGAGTAAAGGACAAAAAATTTGCTCATATCTTAACTTAGCGAGACCGTCAATTTCATTGAGAAGCTTGTTGGAGGCATAAATATAGTGCATATTGGTTTTCTTATTCACCCTGGGGTCGGGACCGACTATTTACATGTTGCCTCAAAAACAATTGCAGCTAGTCGGTCTTGTGAGAGCCCTTGGTTTGGAAATGGACAACTGGGTCATCATCTTCTTCCTCCAATCATTATACTTCCCATGAATTGTTTACATTCCCGCGCCCACATACACATGCCAAGCCTCAGACTTGCCTCCACTTCCAACGCTGGTGCCAGCCGCATTGCCGCCGGTTCCGGTTTGCTCCCAGCTCAGCCTCACTGGTACCCCTGTTTGCGGCCAAACACAATGTCAATAACAAAAGGTGGTGACAAGGACTTCCTTATAAAAACGGTCAGAGTAAGTTCATTTCTAAAATATATGTGAAGACGAGAGGCTTAGTCATTTTATTCCTTTGTTTGACGTGCCTTGCAAGAAACTGTAATGGAAAGGAAAATCTATTCCGTAGAATAGAATATTTGATTAGAGCTAGCATGACGTGCTTGTCCTTGTGGTTGTCAGGGACTACTCGTGCAAAATGTTCAGTGAGCAGCTCAGCAAAAGCAGCAAGGTCAAGGCTTCTCTAGAGCATTTTGGCTTGTAATGGAACACATGGAACGGTGCTACAGAACATCCGGCCGGGCTGACACGTGAAAAAATTTAGGGGTACTCACAATGGGTAACTGTGCCTTCCTGGTTATCACATGGTAATACTTGCTATTCCCTCCGGTCTAAATTAATCGGCCACCTAGTTTTGCCCTAGCTTGGTCGGACTTTAAGTTTAACAAAATTTATTGAAAAATATATCAGCATGTAAGACAAAAATTAGTTCTTTTAGATTAATCTTGTACAATCTTTATTTGATATCGTAGATCTTAGCATATTTTTGCATATATTTATCAAACTTAAAGCAGTTTGACATAGGACAAACCTAGATAATTAATTCAGAATGGAGAGTATGACCCACAATTCTCTAGTACATGGGGTAAGTAAAGAGCCTTTCTTTGTTAATAAAAGAAGGATAGCTTGTTGTAGATAAGGCAATAAGTCAATCGAAGTTGTCTTAATTATAGAACCTCTATTGATCCTATCTCTATTTCGGTTAGGACGAGAAGGTTGTCCTCCAACCTCCTACCATCAACTCATCCAGACTATTTTGTTGGAGCCAAAGCCCAGCGCAGGACAATGACTTTCATGTCTCATCAGATTGTTTGCAGGACCTCCATCGGTGTCTGTAATGTAGCATGTAACCCAGAGCTAGGAGACAACGTATAATACATTATCCATAAGACCAGAACCGCTAGAAGGCTTGATCATCTATGACAAAAAATATTGTAGCTCGGACCTGCTATGGTGCTTAAATAATACAGTGTGTCTAGAAGTTGTTGGAACTCCATGCATGAATGCCAAGGCCAGCATGTATATGCTCTGGCTTATCCCATTATGCCAAACCTATATATTATTATGACAGAACCACATATCATTTAGAAAGATTCTATATTATCTGGAGTGCCACATGCTTTGAATACCGCCAAATATAGTGTCAATATAAAAGGAGATGGGGACACGGACTGCCTTTCCCTTAAAAGAATGGTTGAAGTAGTTCGTTTGTGAAGTATATGTGAGAAGACCAGAGCCTTAGTCATTTTATTCCTTTTTTTAAGCGCCTTGCAAGAAGTGTAGTGGGTTATAACTTATACTTCTGTTTTTTTCTTTTTTATATCTGATATCTTGTCTCCAACATATATTCACATGAACCGGCACCATTAGTACTAGTCAGGCATTTGTCATTAGTTCCATATATCTAGTGAATGTAGGGTGTAGCACCATTAGTAAAAGCTAGAACTAATAAGGCCACGCTCGTTGACGTTCATCGGTACTAAAGGGGGGGTGAATCTTTAGTACCGATTGGAGCCACCAACCGGTACTAAAGGTGATGGCCTTTAGTACTGGTTGGTGGCTCCAACCGGTACTAAAAGCCCCCCCCCCCCTTTAGTACCGGTTGGAGCCACCAACCGGTACTAAAGTTGGTGCGCTGCCACCCGCAGTGCACAATGTTTAGTCCCACCTCGCTAGTTAAGAGGTGCTCGCACCGGTTTATAAGCCCCGTCGCGGCTACCGTGTCGAGCTCCTCTCTAAGCAGGCCTTTGTGGACCTATTGCAAGTCTTCTGCCCAGTGAGGCCTACTGGGCCGTACGGGCCTGCATCCTGGCCCAACTAGAGATTGGGTTTCTAGTCGTATGCAGGCCGTGCCCAGTGGGCGGGCTGTTTTTGCTTTATTTCAAAAATAAAAATAAAAAATCCTTACCAACCGGGACTAAAGGCCCCCCAGACCACGGCGCGCCTCGTGCCACGTGGTGGGCCTTTGGTCCCGGTTCGTGTTGAACCAGGACTAAAGGGGGGGACCTTTAGTCCCCACTCTTTAGTGCCGGTTCCAGAACCGGTACTAAAGGTCCTTACGAACCGGTACTAAAAGTCGTTTTTCTACTAGTGAAAGCCATGAATTTTTCATTGGAGTAGTTGAATTCACAAATAAGAACACAAGTCTAGTCATTCTATTCCCTTTGTTTGACAGGCCTTACAAGAAACATTTAGTTTTGTTTTTGTTGCATCAAATATAATACCAGTGCGTATACTCAAATAAATGAGCTTGTTGACATGTATGATTTTCAATTAAATTTGTTTATGTGAGTTGTGTTGCTACCATATCCCTTATACAACTGTTCACACTATGTATGACAAAATGCTAAATGGCTATTTGCTTGGCAATGGTGCTGTTATTATTACATCAGAGAAATGACCAATAGGATGGAGCTCTGACATCTATTAGGATGACCTGGCCTTCCTTAAAGGAACAGAAGAGTAGTTCAATCGCAACGTATATGTGAAGACCATGGGCTTAGTCATTTAATTCCTCTTGTTTGACTGACCTTGCATGAAACACAATAGTTTAATAAATGATCCACTTGCTATGATTTTGATTTAAATTTCTCCATCTAAGTCGAGCCTCATGGCTACTCAGTCAGATGGCTCAGTCATGTTGCCGCATAGACGAGAAAAAGCACGTGTGCAAGTTATGGACACAGTGTGAGGCCAACTAAGCCACACTTTTCTCACTTATATAAGATGTAGATCATACGTATAAAGTATAAGATCCAGTACACTCAATCAAACATTACATTAAAGGTTGAACAACGGAAACATGGATAATCAGCTCATACAGTGTAATCCATTATTATTTTATATAAAATAAAACAGGGGAATCTTCACACTCACAACACTGATAGACATCAATATGCTCACTATTTTTATAGATATTATTAATTTCCCATGAGTAGTGCTTTTTTTCGGGCAGTTGATCCCATCATGCGCCCTTGACCTGTACAAAAATGGGAGAAATTTGGTTAAGGATATTTCTCTAGTCTTAGAAAATATATATGTAGAAAATTGTCCATTCACTAGATCTTTAGTTTAAGTTAATCTAAACTAACTAGTAGGATTGAGTCAAGTCTATTCATTAGATCGTCAAGGTAATTCACTATAAATAATTATGTAAATACCATAAATAGTTGGTACATAACGTTATATATACACCATACCATACTGACACACATTTGAAGTGTAAAAATATTCAATTGATATATGGTGTTGTAAATATCTATAATGTTTCTTGGAACTTACAACTAGTGCACTCGGGGGCGTGTAGAATGCGCGAATATTCAGTTCCCGAATACTCTCAATGCCAGCAGACTCCTGGAGTATTTTGTATTTGATAGTACCATGTGCCATAGTAAGTTCTCCAGTTCCACCGATAATGGCCCATTCCCCCACGGGATTAAAAATCCCCATCACCTGAAGAGTCGATCCCTTGAAGCTAGTTCACAAAAAAAAATCAGAAGTCTCAAAGAAGTTACACAATTCTATGCTGTCTAACAAAATAAAAACTCTGTGATCAAATATACTACGATAATGCCTTCAACATAAGCACTAGATAAGAATAACGGTCATGGAATTATTTATTGTTCTATGCAAGTACACAAGGTTTTACCTTCCCTCCACAAACGCGAGGTTGAAAGAGTTGTAATAGCCAACACTTGGTTGATCAGCCATGACATGAATGCCTTGTGCATGACCAACGACTTTTGCTTTGAAATCTGGGGCATCAACTATGGCCCAGTTATTAACAGCAGTGATACCAAACAAACTCTCACCGGGTTTTGTTGGTATGATTGTCTTTTGATTGGCGTTTGATCCTACGACTTGGTGCAAGTACAATACCAAGTTTAGCTCCTTTTCACACGGCAGGAAACACTGAGTAAGGTATGTTTGGGGAAGAGGAGTGGCCATTTCAAGACACTAGGCTTCAAGCGGATGGGTGTGGTGACTACCTATCCAGAAGAGAAAGTAATATTTGTGTGATTCTCTGGCTTTCTGTGTGCTATGGGATGCAGAGCTGGTCCGTATTTATAGTATGGAAGCAGTAGGTCGAGTAAAAAGATATATGTGCAGTCCATACAATTAGTCAGTTTATTCCTTTTATTTGAGTAGCCTTGGAATAAGCATAGTCTTATTTTTGTATATCTTACGGATTATCCGGAGTGTATCTTTTTTTTTTTTGCGGGTGATCCAGAGTGTAATTTCACATATACATGATCCACTTGCTAAAAATTTCATTTTATGTCCGTCATGCAATGCACATTGTTACCTTTTCTGTTACCTTTTCTGCCTTAACTTTTCATTTCATGATGTACAAAATACTAAACTGTCTGATCCCCAGGGCTTTGGTACATTGCCCCCTACATGAGATTTCTTGTAATCCCATGTGGAGAGGGTCATGTACCAACTGTCAATACTGGTTTTCTTATCGTACACCATGGGGTCAGTAGGGGAAGCTAAAGATTGCAAGAATTTTCCCTTCCTTAGCTTCTCTATTCACATTTCCAGGCTTAGCTTCGGCTTCTCTTAGCACACTTTGCTCACACTTCTCTACAGTACCATCCCCTAACTATATTATCCATAAGACCTGAACAGCTGTTCAATCCTGGAAGGGGTGATCATCTAAGACAGAATATATGGTGGTTCGGACCTGTTACATATTTTATGCAATACGGCCAGTTTGCTTAGGTGTTATTCCAACCCCATGCATGCATGTGAAGGCCAGCAAGTATATGCTCTTACAACCAAATCAATTCTATATTAACTGGAGTAAAACTTGCCTTGGATAACGCCAAATATACTGTCAATAATAGAGATGGGGACAAGGACCCTCTTAAAAGAATGGACGGAGTTGTTTGCTTCCAAAGTATATATGAGAAGACTAGAAGCTTAGTCATTCTATTCCTTTTCTTTGACTAGCCTTGGAAGCTGCATATAATTTTGCATCTTTTTTATGATCTGATTGATTATGTAGGGCATATACTCACATAAAGAAGCCAATGCTATAATTTTCAATGCAGTTTCTTTGTGTCTGTTCCGTTGCTAGCATTTCTTGTCCTAATGATGTTCACACAATGAAGTACAAAATACTGAAACTCCTGAACTCCTGCTAGCTTGGCAGCAGACTATGGCAGAGGATTGGCCGAGAGGATGGAGCGTGCATTTTCCCTTCCATACCATCTTTCCAGTAGAATGGGTAATGGTTTTTTCCATGGAAAACATAGGTTCTGATAACTGCCTATCTCAATGGTTTGCTATGTCACATTCACCCAAAATAACTTCCCACTAGGCAGAACACACAATAAAACCAAGGTTAAGCTACAATCACATTCGGAATTTTCCTTGCATGCTATTACGATGCCCATGTGATTCCACAGAATAATCAAAAGGTGTTAAGAGACAATGATCAGATCTTTTTCGCCAAATTGAAAAGCATTTTTGAATATGATTCAAGAATTTCTCCCGACAATTTGCTCTGGCAGAAGACATGTGTGTTCATGAATTTATACATCATTTAGTAGCCTAATAAACAGAAAGGCAAATTATGCCTGTGAATTCAAATCTTGGCGAGAGCTTACCATTATGTGCTTGCCTGGGGTTCTACTGGACGGCTCTTGAAAAACACCTAGTCATTTTTTACAAAGCAGCAAAAGAAGATCATTACTTCTCTTTGACTAGCCTCGGAAGAAGCATAGTCTTATTTTGCATATACTATAGATTATCCGGTGTTTATATCTAAATAGATGGCCCACTTGCTAAATTTTCCATTTTTATGTCCTTCGTGCCTTGTGCGTTGCTACCTTTTTTGCCACAAACTTTTCACATCAGGAAGTAGAAAATATTAAATCATGTAATTCCCATGACTTGGTCCATTGGCCCCATGTGCTCAAAGAACATAATATCATATCATGTGATCCTGATAGAGAGCCAGCTCTATCAATACAGAGCTATCGTTAATATATTATCCATAAGACCTGAACCGCTAGAAGGTGTGATCATCTAGTAAAAAAAATATATGGTAGCTCAGACCAATTAAAATGTTTAAATAATACAGTATCTCTAGGAGTTGCTCCAACTCTATGCATACAAGCGAAGGCCAGCAAGTATATGCTCTAGCTTATCCCATTATGCCAAACCTATATGTTCTTACGACAGAACCATATCGCTTAGAAAACTTCTATATCAATTGGAGTACTACTTGCTTTGAACACTGCCAAAAATAATTTCAATAATAAAAGAAGCGAATAAGGAATCCCTTAAAAAAATGGTTGGAAGTAGGAGTAGTTTGTTTCTAAAATATATGTGAAGACCAGCGGCTTAGTCATTTTATTCCTTTTGTTTGACGTGACTTGCATGAGGTGTAAAACTTTATACTTCTGTTTTTTTATTTCTGATTGATTTTCTCTAGCATATATTCACATGAAGGGGCCACTTGTTTCTTCATGTGAGTTGTATTGCTACCATTTCATATACTAATGTTCACAGTATGAAGAGCATATACTAACATTCTATATTGCTTGGCAACAACGAAGTTATCCTCATGCAAGGTCGATCATTGGCCAGGGTGGATCCTGTAGATCGGCATTCACACTTAGGGCGGCTGATTCACGGTGGCGGAGAACTTGCACCTGTCGTGCATGTTATCATTAGTGCCAACTGTCTAGTGAATGTAGCAGTGGGTGTAGCACCAAAACTAAAAGCTAGAATGGATAAGGGTTTCGTGCATTCGACACCAAACAGAGGATCCTGATAACTTCTTCCCTCGATGATGGGTTGTTCTGTAGCATTCACCCAAAATAACATCCCACAATGCATCCCACAACACAGAATAAAACAAGGATCAATGACAATAATTGGAATTTTACTTACATACTAGTAGGGGTGTCGGTGCGCTGCTATGGAAATACAGAAAGGTGTTAAGATTATCCACACCATGGCGCTTTTTGTATTCCATTGCCTTAATTTTGTCTTCAAGGCATGTGTTGCATCTATTTTTTACAGACAATACAATGGAGAAGGGTTTGGAAGTTGCTGAGGATGATCTATGTAGCTATATGATATCCAAAATAGCACTTCATGGTTTGGTGATGTGTCTCTTTCAAAGACTGATGGGCCTGGTCATATTTGAAGAAGACAAAGACAAATAAAATCTTGGTCTTATTCCTATATATAGTTTGAAATAGTCAAATAAAATACAAGGAAAAGTTACTTTGTCCATCCATCTCTATGTCCTTCGTAGTGGAACTTCGGTTCTCATTAGTCCCACGCATCGGCCAACGGTGGACACATATGCTGGTATGTGAGGAACTGAATCAGGTAACCCTAGGTTTCATGGGCGTTAAATAACTAAAAATGCCGCTCATCTCGGCTCCTAGTGCACATCTCCTCTCCCTTGCCACCCATGCCACCACCATGGCATCGCCCACCCTTGTCATCAACATTCCTCACCCTCGTCCCAGATTTGCCGTGCATGCTCGAAAACGACAGTGACAACAAAATCTCGTCTCATCTCCATTGCACTGGTCGGAGTAGTTCGTTTCTAAAATATGTGTGAAGATGAGAGGCTTAGTAATTTTATTACTTTTGTTTGACGTGGCTTGCACGAAGCGTATAGTTGTGCACTTCTCTAATGGAAAGGAAAAACTATCTTGTGGAATAGAATCTTGATTAGAGCTAACACGATGTGCTTGTCCTTCTGGTTGTCAGGGATTATCTTGGACTACTCATGCAAAATGTTCGATCCGCAGCTCGGAAAAAGCAACAAGGTCCAAGGCTACGCCCGCACCTCCCGCTGATGACACCTCTAGAGCGTCGGGACTGCATGATCTCATGTATTTCTAATGTGCTGCCCTCGTTATCAAATGATAATATTTGATACTCATCCGGTTTAAATTAATTGGCATCCTGGTTTTTCCCTTGGTAAGACCAAATTTATAGAAAAATATCTCTGCATGTACAACACAAAATTAGTTCTCATAGATTAATCTTGTACGATCTATATTGGAGATCGTAGACCTTAGCATATTTTTGCATATATTTATCAAACATAGAGAAGTTTGACTATTACAAAGATTCCCTCCGGTTTGACCGAAGTTGGACTTTCCAGATAAGTCCGGAAACTCAGTAGAGAAGAAAGTGATGACGGTGAAGCCGGTCACATTCCAGAATGGGATCTTGGGGTATATAACTTTTTTTCGCGTATGTCCCTTTGCGCCGTAACCATGAACAATCTTCATTATTTAACAGGATGCTTGGGTCAGTGTTCACTATGAAGGGAAGGAGGGCAAATTCTCGCAAAGTCCTATGTGCGGATGAAGCTGAACCGGCAAGTCTCGTGGCTGCAACAACGACTTGATGAAGAGCATCTGGATCTGGTAGATACATCGTGTTAAAATTGCTTTTTTATTTGCTGAGATTGATTCACTTTGGACAAGCCATCGTGTAATGTACCTTCTAACCATGTATATAAGCTGCTGTCACACCCCTAAGTTCAATCTCTAATGGATTAGGTATGCATTATTGTACTCATTCAAGTATATGCTGGTTGTACATGCATGTGTGCTATCAGTCAGAGCCATGTCAATGGAAGGGGCGCTGCTTATCTGGCAATGCAGCAGCCGCCTCTCAGGCGGCGCCCCACGGGGCCCCCAACCACTAGTCTTATACTCCATTGCTTCTTCAATGAAAATGACGTGCATACTCTCTTTCGGTTCCTGCACCAGCATGCATTGCATGCCCTCCCTCGTAAGCAAGCCAACAAATTATTCAGATATCTACAACACTGCAAACTGCTTCTGACCCAATTGACCAGCAGAAAACCAAATCCAGTGATGCTCATCCTGACGCCAAGCCGTCGCCCTACACTGCACGCTCTAACAATTCTCCATCGAGGGCGACTGCAGTATAGTACAGTAGAGTTCAGTCCAGTTGTAGAAGCAATGATAAGCCAGCATTCTCCTTGAACTCTATCAGAGCAGAGCAGCCATCAGGGAGGCCTATCTATTATCCAATAAACACACACAAACATCCTTCCCCATGTCTCCAAACTACTCCCTTCGTCCCATAACATAAGAGTGTTTTTTACATTAGGAGTACATTCTTGTGTGGGGTGTAGTTGTCATGCCGTTCTGCGTGGGGGGTTATGTAAAACTCTAAACTCTATTCTCTTCTTATTTAATAGATGAGGCAAATTTTATGCCTCCGTTTCGAAAAAAAAAACCACTCCCTCCGTCCCATAATATAAGAGTGTTTTTTACATTAGGAGTACATTCTTGCGGAAAGATGATTTTACATGTCGGCAACACCCCACCAGTCACCAGTAACCAGCACTGCCGGCGAACAGTCAGTACTGAAACAGATAAAATCACAGGTCTAGAAGTTTCGTAACTAGAAGCATAGCAGAAGATAGCTCACAACTGCGAAATGTGAGTGCATATACCCCTCAACTTGTGCTAAACCTGGCAGAAGCTCAGGCTCAGGGAGATGGATTAATTCACATTACATATATGTCAGAATCTGAAGAAGATATAAATCAAAGTTGAGCAGATCTGATAACGAGCATCAAGGATTGTTGAAACGGAAAATGTAAACATAAACAATTATTTGAAACGGAAAAAATGTTAATCATGTAAATTTGCCCGTCTCCGCGAGACCAATTTGTGGTTCCGAACAACGAGCTCGCTCAATGCAGAAGCCATGGCGGTGGTTTAGGCGCTAGACGAGGAGGTAGTGTCGAGGTGTTTCCCTGGTAACAAGACCAACCATGGTGATTCTCTAGGCAATGGAGGAGGCATAGTCAACGGATCCCGCCAAGCAGTTCAAGTGGGCGGCGTTCAGGTCCCTTACCACCATTTTCCTTTGCGTCGGTGGAGGTGGTAAGGGTGTTACCGACATCAAGAAGCAGATCGATGTTGATTGTGATTTCAGGCGAGGAGCTGGAGCTGCAGCGGGTGAAGAAGAAGCCCATGATGGTAGCTGCTTCTGGTTAGTGGCCGCGAAGGATTGCGAATAGGCTGATGCTGGAGAGGATTGCCCGTCGGATATCTCAGGCATATTTCTATCTGCTAAATATTTGCATTCTGCTTCACATAATAGTGATGGTAGAAATGCTTTGGGTTGGAATAAAATTCAATTTAAACTTAAAAAGAAACAATAGAAATAAACACGTCCTGCTACATGATTCTGGAGTTTGTGATTGGGAAATTCGTCTTCTGTTTGTTAACCATGTATAAAAATATGTTTACCATGTGTAAAGCATTTTTTGTGGCGCTTATTCTTTTTACGCTCACAACGCACATTTTTTATACATCAAGAACATTTTTGCTTAAATTATTTTATATACAGAATTAACTGTTTAAAAAATATGCTCTCTACTTTTATTTAATGTACATAGTACATTTTTTGTGCAAATGATCAACATTTTTATATACATGTTTAACAATTTTAAAACATATTTAGTTTTTTGATAAGAACAATGTTGGGATACCGCTTATCAGGAACTTATCGGTCGACCCATGATAAGGGGTAAATCGGCCAGTTTATTGGTATATCGGCTGATTTATCAGCCAATTTATCTTATCGGGCAGACACCGGTAAGCGATAAATAGACTGATTTACCGGAATGTCGGAAGATATCTTAAACAGCAAAAAAGACAAAGAAAACCCCCTAAAATTGAAAAAAAAATGCAATCAACTGAAAAATTAAAAATAAAAATAAAAAAAGAAAGAAAATCACCTAAAAAAGAATAGAAAATAGGGAAAACCAAGGGAAAAAAAAGAAAACAATGACAAACGGAAGATACACAAAAAATGAAAAAAAGGATGATTAAAAAAATAAAAACAACTGAAAACTAAGAAAGAAACAAAAACACATGAAAGAAAACAAACAAGAATAATAAAAAATCCAATGGAGAAAAAATGAAAACTGATGGAAAATAAATAAACAGGCAAGACAGGCGAAGGAAAAAAACGGCCTTCCCAGTTGCTACGCGAGAGATCTATTTGTTCAGGCCTAGGAAGCTACGAAACTCAAGTGAAGCGCGTTAAGGCACACGAGAGTTCTTTGTCAGCGCATTAAGCAAGGCATGACTATGTATCACGTTATGCGAGACGGAGTGTGCAATCGCTTTGACGAAAAGGCAGGGCCACTGCTTTTCATTGCGTATAGACGGAAAAAAATGTTACAAAGCAAGATTACAGAGAGGGAAGGGGGAAGAACAACACATCACATTAGTCTGGCTCTAGAGGTCTCTCTACTATTGCCAAGACACGTCGCCGTCCAGCATCAACCCAGTCCTGGGCCTCTAACTGAATTTTTTCGAACAGCCTTGCAGAGGTACACGACGTGTTCCTGAAAATTCTTTCGTTTCTCTCCTTCCATAGCATCCACCATACGAGGGCCATGACCGATCTCC
The DNA here is from genome assembly GCA_032464435.1 of Aegilops umbellulata. Lineage (NCBI taxonomy): Eukaryota > Viridiplantae > Streptophyta > Magnoliopsida > Poales > Poaceae > Aegilops > Aegilops umbellulata. The sequence goes on from CP136054.1 coordinate 12,309,632, forward strand.
ACGACTTTGTCGTCTCCTTGTTCATACCCTGAGAAGAGCGTTGCCACCAGTCTATCATGTCTTCATTGCCATTGATATTTAGGCTCTGGGGGAGGCCCAGCTTCCTGATTGCTAAGTGCCAAATCTCCTTGGCGTAGGGGCAAACTGAAAGGAGGTGGGAGGCACTTTCAGGAGCTTGCAAGCACAAGGAGCAGGTGGGATTATGTGGCCAGCCTCTCTTAGCTAGGTTATCAGCGGTTAAACACTTTCCTTGAGCCGCGAGCCACACAAAAAATTGACATTTTGGCGGCGCGTCCGAGCTCCAAGCAAGTTTGGCGAAGAGCGGCTTGATCTGTGCCGACAGCATGGCAGCAGAAGCAGAAGCAGCCGAGAAAGTACCATTAGCTGTCCATCGCCAGGTCAAGGAGTCAGGCTGGTCCGGGATGAGGTGGGTGTGCTGCACAACATTCCATAGGCTTGAGAACTGGTCGATGGAGGCAGCCGAGAGGTTGGCTTTGAAGTGTCTCATCCATTTGTCACCCATTACAGCAGCCTTGACGCTTATAGTTTTGAGAGTGCATTGCTTGAACAAATCTGGGAATTTTGTGCAGAAGCTTTCCCTATTATGCCAAGGGTCGGTCCAGAACTGAGTTAGGCCCCCATCTCCAATGGAGAAATCCACCGAACCCTCAAATAAAGAACGAACACATCTGTCCACAGGGAGCGACAGGCCAATCCAAGGTTTTGAAGTGTCCATCCAGGAGAGCCATAGCCATCTACATCTCATCGCGACACTTTTTTGATTCAAACATGGGATACCAAGGCCACCCAGTTTTTTTGGGAGACAGACCTGCTTCCAATTCACCAAGCATTTTCCTCCAGTTGCAAAATCCTTGTTTGCCCACAAGAAACCACGACAACACTTATCAAATTTCTTGACAGCCCAACTAGGCGGGTCAATGGCCATGATCTGAAATAATGGAAGTGCATAAAGCACCGAGGTGACAAGAGCGAGCCTCCCAGCCGTGGGCAAGTTGAGCTTGTTCCACCCGGAAGTGTTGCGGTGGAGTTTATCAAAAACCGGCTGGTAATGCACTCTTTGCAGGCGAGAATAGCTAAGAGGCATACCCAAGTACGTGACGGGAAATTCCTTGATCGGGCAGCGCAAGAGTGCAGCAAGCACCAGGAGATTGATGTCATCACAACGAATGTGGCAGAAGCTGCTCTTGAGAAAGTTTGTACTTAGGCCGCTTGCGTTGTCAAAGGCATCTAGAATAGCTTTGGCCGCAGTGATCTCATGGGTAGTTGGCCTGACAAACATCATCACATCGTCTGCATATAATGAGATTCTGAGGTTAGGTATGCAGCGGCCAAAAGGGGCCAGCACGCCATCTTGCACCGTTGTACGCACCATTGCATCAAGTAAGTCCATGACAAGGACGAAAAGCAGCGGTGAAAGTGGGTCACCCTGCCTAAGGCCCTTGCGATGGAAAATTTTCTCAGAAAGCTCGCCATTGACAAGAACCCGAGTGGAAGAAGAAGCAAGCATCGCAACAATCCAGTTTCTCCACTTTTGTCCAAAACCTTTCGCGGTGGGGACCTCAATCAGGAACTCCCATGAGACACTATCAAACGCCTTTTCAATATCCAGTTTCAGCATCACGGAAGGGATTTTCTTCAGGTATAGCGATCTGACCATTCCTTTAACAAAGACAAACTTGTCATGGATTGCTCTGCCCTTGATGAATGCACTCTGCGAAGGGAGCACCAGGTCTTTCATCATTGGTTGCAATCTTCTTGCAAGGACCTTCATGATAATCTTCGCAAAGAAGGAGAGCAGACTAATAGGCCTATAGTCTTTAGCCTCTTCCGCATCTGCTCCCTTGGCGATGAGAATGATGATTGCATTGTTAAGACTAGCAAGGTTTCGGACGTTGCAACACTCAAAAGCCTTGATCGCCAGCATGACATCCCCTTTTACAATGTCCCAACACTTTTGGAAGAACAGTGCCGTGAATCCATCAGGCCCAGGGGCTTTTCTTGGGTTTAGGTCCATAATTGCAGCCTTAACTTCCTGCTCAGTGAAGGGGCACTCCAGACCTGAGAGATCTTTTTGGTTTATGCCCAATTCAGTGAAATTCAGACAGCAACCTCTCTGTTTCTTAGTTCCAAGGACCGAGGAGAAATGCTCCCAAATAGCTTGCAACTTTTCATCCTGGCCAGTCACCATCGTACCATTATGCTTAATACTAAGGATAAGATTCTTACGCCGTCTCGCGGAAGCCTTTGCATGAAAAAATTCAGTGCTCGCGTCACCGTCTTTCAACCAGTCAATTCTAGCCCTTTTCCGCCAGTGAGCTCGCTGGATCGCTGCAATGCCCAGAAGATTCATTTTCAGGGATGTCCGAAGGCGACGCTCGCTGCTAGTGAGATCTCTTCCGTCCATAGCCACATCCAACTTTCCAATGAGCTCACTAGAGATGGCTGCTCTGAGCTTAAGATCGCCAAGGTGGGAGGAACTCCACTTCTTCAGAGCCCTAGCAGTGTTGGTGAGCTTGCAATGCAACACAAGGTATGGATCGGAGCATCCGGTTGGCTTTGCCCAGCAATCATTCACCACCTGTTGAAAGCCCTCGAATCCAGTCAAGTAGTTATCAAATCTGAAATGTCTTGGGGGTGTGAAGGTGGCATTAGTGGAGAGTAGCAGGGGACAGTGGTCTGAAATGTCAGTCGACAGGGAAGCAAGAATGCAGTTTGGGTGAACAGCCATCCAATCATCATTGTATAGTACTCTGTCAAGTTTCACTTTGGTTGCATTTTGCTGCTCATTCGTCCAGGTATATTTTCTTCCGTGCAAGTACAAATCTCTAAGCTCAAGCTCATTGATGAATCTCCTGAAAGTAGCCATCATTCTCCTATTCAAGTTCAAATTACTTTTATCAGCAGCATCAACAATCAAGTTAAAATCCCCAGCAAAAATACACGGCAAATCAGAGGAGCAAAGAGGTCTCAAATCTTCAAGGAATTTCAGCTTGTCTGAGTCAGATTGTGGTCCATAGACAGTCACAACTCTGAATTTTATCCCAGTCAATTTCCAACAACAATCAACAGCTAAAAAGGAGCGGTGGCATTCCTGCAAGTCAACATCAACCAGGGCTGGATCCCAAGCCATGATGATGCCCCCTCTGGTTCCCGATGCAGGCGAGTACAGAAATTCAGAACAACTAGAACCACAAACTTGCTTTACCAACAGTTGATCGACATGAGCTAATTTTGACTCTTGCAAACAGATAATCGCCGGTTTGTGCTTGGAAACAACATCACGGACCACCCCACGGCGAGCTGGGCAGTTTAGGCCTCTAACATTCCAAACTAGGATACTTGTACTAATCATGACAATAAATCGACATAGACTGCAACTAGCATGGCAATTCAGACACGGCGACCCTTCCTCCCCTTTTTAACAGTAGCCGCTTTCGACAGTGCCGTGAGCGCCTGAATCTGCGGCTCAGACAGTGGCTTCTTGAAGGTCAGCTTATACCTTTCGAGAGCGATCTCCTCTTCTTCTTCACCCGGCTCCGCGATGGCGAGGCCCCTCTTCCCGACAATGATCCTTCAGGCCATCCGCAGAGAGACATTTCCTCCTCCAGTGATTGCATCCTTGCGGTGCTGGAGCCTGGAGCTTCTTCTGGTAGCAGTCGCCGGGGGGCGACGACTCTGCTTGAGTTTGGAGGGAGGCGGGGATGGTGGTCTGGCGAGGAGCGGCGCCGAGATCGGCGATGTTAGGCGGCAGAGCAGGTCCTGGATGGGGTGCGGCGGCGTCGTGATCTGGCGAGGCGACTCACAACTTTCCAAGCCGTCGGGGGCCTGCACTGTGTCCAGCCCAGCGAAACTGGAGGCGGGCGCGTTGGGCTCGGCCTGCGGGGCGAGGCCCAAGGAGCCGAGCACAATCGCCGGGGCGCTCGACTGGCCGACCGCGTCCAGGTCAGCAGCATGCAATGTTGACTGGTCGATAGGTCCATCTCCATCCAGCCGTAGGTGCCACAGAGAGACGCCAGAGCCAGCCGGCAAGGAGGCCCTCTCAGGGGCAAGACGCAGGCTGCTCTCCAAGTTTTCAGGGGCATCGGGTTGGGCGTCAATCATCAGAAGGGCAATGTGGTGGCCCTCCTCAACCTCTTGCCTGGCGGGAGCCGACACGTCCAGGGCCTGCAGAGCACGCCGAGTGTCGTGGATTTGTCACGGCAGATGTCCTAGCAAAAGGATTTAGTCGTGGAGCCATCGCAACGGGTTAACTTGAAGGGGTTAAAGCGGATGCCAGGACACAGAATTATACTAGTTCGGCCCCTTCGATGAAGGTAAAAGCCTACGTCTAGTTGTGATGGGATTGATGTGTTTCGAGGGCCAGGGAGCGATAAGCTTCGCCTAAACCTCGAGTTGTTGTTTTTCTCTCCTTAAACCGCCGTCGGGTCGTCCCCTTATATACACGGGTGACGCCCGTCAGTCTACAAAGTCCCAACCTCCGGTTCATAAACGTGCCCGGGTTGGTCTCTCTATTCCTAACTTACAATGCAAGTTTACCTCAGGCCGGTTTACGGCCGTAAACCTCTAAACCGATTATAGGCCTTGGGCACTTCTATTTCTCCTTGGGCTTTAACATCTTGGGTCCATTGACGGAGCTAACCCGGGCCCTGTAGGCCGGTTTACCCCAAATAGCAATATCCCCAACATTAGGCCCCAGATTGATTTGAACAGGTTCATGTCAATCCTTAATAAGAATTTCTGTCTTCAAATGTCTTCCAGTAACTGTTAAACCGCCGTTTCTTCGTCTCCTCTTGCTGCGGTAAACCGATATGACGTCAGCGCAAAGTTACCGCCTCTTTTTGCTAATCCGCAATAATCAGGGCGACGGCTGGGCTCCCGAAATCACCGGCCCCTGGATTCGCGCGCCTGGCACGCGCGCCGCGCCTTATAAATAGGACTTGAAGGCCATCTTCCTTTCCTCCCTTTCATCCCCTTCTTCGTCTTCCTCGCGACCCAGACCTCGGAGCTCCGCCGCCACCGTTAGCTACTGCATCAACTCCGGCCGCTGCATCAACCTGACCGGACCAGAGTACCGCGGCGACCCTCCACATCCGTTTGGATCCCGGTAAGGCTCCTGTTCTTCTTGCTTTAGATCTGTTCTAGGGTTCATCATCCTGCCACTGTTCCTTGTTCATCTCCATAGCAACTTTTGCGAACAGATTATGATACTTATATTGTGATTTGTAGTCACTCTCAGTATTCGCCATAAATCTCCACTCATCTCCTTAGATCCCACTCATTTCCCTGCTTGTCGAACTTATGCTGTTCTGCTGTGAGCCAAACCTCATATTTTTACTTCTTTTTTGCCCTAGCTGTAGATCCATTGTTTTGAAAGAATCCGTACGGGATCTGTTTCTGCTTTCATATTCACAACTGTTAGATCTGGTCGGTTTAACTTTTAGCAGAGCGAACAACCCAAACCATATATCCATTAGTCCCCTCAATGAACCGCCAGATGATATCATTGTAGATAACTTCATTCTATATAAGAGCATCTTCGGTTTACAATCACACCTGTTCTCAAACCGGAATACCTTTGTCTTGTAGATTTCCTTATGGCAAAACAGGTGTACGAATGCAACTGGGTTCCCTCTCGCATCACCGAGACCCAATTAAACAACTTAGTTCTGACTGGCGCCTTGAGTAGCAAAAATGCCATCCATTGGAGGGTTCCAGGGGATGAATGTCCTCCTACCCCACAGGAAGGAGAAGTGGTGGTGTTTGCGGATCACCTGGCCCGGGGTTTTAATCCACCCGGTTCAAAATTTTATCGGGACGTCCTGGCTAATTTTAAGTTGCGCCCACTTGGTCCAAACTCAGTCACGAATATCTGCCATTTTCAAGTGCTTTGTGAGGTGTACTTCCAGGAGGAACCTACTGTAGAGCTGTTCCGAGACTGTTTTCATTTGAACCGACGTACTGAATTCACCGACGGCCCTAATATGGAACTGGGTGGTATGGCGATTCAAAAGAGGAAAGAAGTGACTTATCCTCACGCCAAGTTGCATAGTCATCCGCAAGAATGGAATCACACTTGGTTCTATTGCAAGGATACTTCCCCTGCTGAAGAAAATCTTCTGCCTGGCTTCCGTCCAGAGAGACTTAGCAATACACACCCCTTCCCCCCAAGGCTAACCGCCAAAGAGAGGAGTAAGTATGCCCCTCAGCTGTCCAAGCTCAGAGCCTTCATGGCTAACGGTTTAACGGGAGTAGATCTTGCCCGTTGCTGGATTTCATGGAGCATCCTGCCCCTTAGCATCCGCCCCGGTTTAATGTGCAAATACACGGGTCGGGTGAATGATCCTTTGAGGCACTGCAACATTCAGCTGACGGAAGACGAAGTTACTGAAGCTGTGAAAAAGATGCTGAATGAACCGGAATATGTTTGCGCCCGAACCGGCCTGCTTCCCTTTTGTGCTACAAATAAACCACCTGCTGTAAGCATCTCACCCCTGTTTGTTATAGAATTTATGATCTCCTTATATGTATACTGTTAACTCCAGTCCTTTCTGAAACAGGGAGATGACCCGTTTTGGAGCAAGAAGCTTCAAGAGCCAACAGAAAAGGTAACCCGACCCAAAACAAGGGTGAAGAAGCCTGCTCAGAAGAAAAGGAACACCGCTTCCTCTACCCCGGATTTTGATGAGGATGATGTGGGTAATCCGGACCTTGAAGTAGACCTCGATTCAGTTGGCTTACTTTTTATACGTCTTATTGATGATGATATTTGTCAGGACGACGCTGAAGCGAGTAATGCTGAAGGCCCAGAGGTAACTATTCTTTCTTCTGATACAGTTCCTTTGCCTTTGAAAACACCTCGCCAAGCAAACCGGAAAGTTAAATTTTCTCATCCTCTTGCTTACTTGGATCCCAAATTTCTTGTGAAGACCCAGCAACATGAATCTCGTCGCACCACCCGGCATAGTGGCCAGGTAGTTACCTCCGCCGGTTTACCGAACAGCCCGGTTCGGAAACGCCGCTCAGAGGTCTGCGATTTATGCGCTAGCTTTCCTCCTAAAGCAGGTTTAACTCGTCAGCCTCTTAATCCATCTGACTCCGATTATCAGGTCACTTCCCATTCATCTTCTGGTGAATCTTCAGCCACTCAACTGCCACCGCTAAAGACCGTTATTGGGTAAGTTGGACCGATCACAACATATTTCCATATGGGTTTCTTACTCCATTTTACACCGTTTTTTCAATCTTTGGGTTTCTCCCAGGGCTAAACCTAGACCGAGCAAGAAGGCTCGTCTGGATAATCCGGCCGAAGGAACTGCCGCTCCTGAACCGGAGAAAACTCCTGGTGCTGATGCTCTAGTTCGTGAAGACATTCAGAATTACCTACCTCCACAAGATGACGCCTATGCTGAAGAAAGGCCTACCAATCCTGCCAGCCATACCGATCAGCCTGCCAGTCCTGTTCGGGTTGAGGAATCCATCCACCCTTCTGGAACTGTTGATAAACCGACCGTGCCAATGCGGAGCAGCGATTCCAAAGATGATGATGTTGTGATTACCGGCATTGGTCGCTCTGAACCGGGGAACTCTGCTACTTTAGAAAAGCATACTGCTAAGGAAGAGATCTCGGCCATAAAGGGCAAATGGGACGTTGATTCCTCAACGTATGCCGCTTTAAGCGCCCAAGATCTTTATTCTGGGTACCTGAACCGACTGTACACCAGTCGCGATTATGAAGCTGGCATGATCAGGATGATGAAAGAAAAACTTGAGGTAACTCTCTTGTGCTTCATTCTATTGCAACTTAGCTTCTCAATTTCTTCCAATCCGGGATGGTAATCCGAATCGTGCTGCCTTGACAACCAAGGTCCGTTTTGACAAAAAATAGGGCTTCCACATAGGTCGTAACCAGAAAACATCATCAAATAACCATTAGCCCCCAAGTGCCAAGTTTAAATGCTTGTATTAATCTTGGGACTTTTGTAATGTAAAACCTGCGTTAAGATCAAGTACGCATTAGCCCCCAAGTATCGAGCACATAACTTGCTTGTGTGGTTGATACTTCCAAACCGTGCAATATTTTCTGAACACTGCTGATGACCTGCTGCAGGGGGATCTGAAGACCAAAGAGAAACAAGTCTCGGACCTTCAGGAAATCCTAAAAACCCAGCAGGCTGAAACTGCAAAAGCGAAGGAAGAATTGACCAATGCCTTAACCGTTATGGAACAGCTGAAAGAAAACCGCAAAAAGGAACAAGCTGATTGGGCTACTGAAAAGGCTCTTTTGATGAAAAGGGCTGAAAATGCCGAAGCTGCTCTCAAACCGGTGGTTGATGAGTTATCCACCGTAAAGCGACAAATACATTCCATGACCTCTGCCGTCTTTGGTAAATTTCTTTCGATGCCCTTCTTCCAATTTGCACTTTGTCTGCTATATCCTATGTCCGGTTTGTAATCCATTTTGAAACACTGCAGGCACACGTATTGGACACTTGGGTTCTCATGTGCGGATGAAACTCAAAGCTGCCTATACTTTGATTGAACAGTTGTACACCGGAGCACAGAGAGCTATCACCACTGCATCGCATAACAACCCTGCACCGTCTCTGATTCAAGACACGTTAAAAAGGTTATCCATGCTTCCAGCCCGGATTGAAGAGTTAAAAAGATCAGCTGCTCGAACCGGAGCCATCACTGCCCTGATCCGGGCCAAAGCGTGGGTACCAGATTTTGATCCTGTCGAAGCGGCCCAAGGATACCCCAGCTTGAAAGAAGACGGTTCAGATTTCGGCGAAAATGACTTGAGGGCAATAAACCGGGCGGTGCGCCCCCTAGCTTGTCAATTGGCTGAAGAAGCAGATCTGACACATTATCAGGCCCAATATGATAACCAGAACAAGCGAGTAGCTGCCCCGGTCCCTGAAGCGGAAAACTTTATTCCTCCAATCCGTAAGCATACCTACGCCCCTGACATTGAACCGTCTTTGCTGATTCATGAAGAAGCTGTCTTTCAAGCGCTAATGGGAATCGACTGGACCACTGCTGATTTCCTCCATGTGCCTACTATAGCTCCCGCTGGGGCGAGGGGTGGAATGAATCCGATCACGGCTTTGCGAATATGCTTCTTGTTGAGCCAACGCGGTCCTAAGGAGCTCCTTGACCCGACGTGTCTCTACATCCTGCGGTGAATCGCCTTCAATCGGAATGGCTTCCAACCGAGCTGCCGCCGCGACGAGGTTATCCATCGGGTTGGAATAATGGCCCGACGGTGTTGGCATGGCCTGTGGTGTACCAGTGTTGTGACGAGGCAGGTTTATTATCCGGTGCTGAACCGGGGCGCCAACGGTCGCCTCCGCACGGTTTACCCCCGGGGTGTTGAAGAGATTTCGGGCATCGAGGGCTGCGGGCAATCGAGATCGGAATTTCCTCTTCAGGACTTCCTGAGACGCATTCTGGTCCATCATGAGCCTGTAAGCCTGTGCGTCTAAAGCGGCGCGCTCCGCCGTCATCCTGGCCTCTTCTGCTGCCAGCTCCGCTTTAGCTTGAGTGATTTGTTCTCTCACGTTGGCAATCTCGGCATTGTGAACCTCCTGATCCACCGGGTTGGCTTCCGCCATGAGCGCTGCCAGTGCATCAAACAGATCTGACAATACTTGGGCTGGTGAATCCGCAGGGCCTCCTGCCCGCGCAGCTGTTGCCGCCGCCGATTCGGAGATCACTGTTGCCGCAGTTGATGAATGTGGCGGCGCCTGTGTTCCAGCCATGAAGATCCCAACTCGATAGGGCAGATCAGAGGGGTCCGGAATACTGTCACCATCGGAGCTGCCCTCAATCCGATCATCTTGCAGCTGGTATAGAGACTCGGTTTCCCCGGTTGACGTTTCATCGCCGGAGTAGATGGCGGTTTCGCCACCGGATTCAGATCCTTCCTCATAACTTCCTCCGTGGATGACTCCCACGAAGGCGCGCTTCCTGGTCGGTTTAGCCAGGGTCGATCTCGTGCACTGAGCTGTCTCGACGAGGTCGGTGCAGATGCCCAGCTCAGGGCCCGGTTCACCAATCTTGCCGATGTAAACATGGATGCCGCCAAAGGGGACCCGGTACCCGTACTCGATCGAGCCGGCGTCGGGGCCCCAGCCTGTGCTGTCGATGTAGAGTTTTCCGCGACGACTTTTGGTCATCCGGCCCACAGCGTAACCCTCGAGTCCTTCAAAGCGGCCCTCCAAGAACTTGAAACCATCTCGCGATAGCCCCACGGTGGGCGCCAACTGTCGTGGATTTGTCACGGCAGATGTCCTAGCAAAAGGACTTAGTCGTGGAGCCATCGCAACGGGTTAACTTGAAGGGGTTAAAGCGGACGCAAGGACACAGAATTATACTAGTTCGGCCCCTTTGATGAAGGTAAAAGCCTACGTCTAGTTGTGATGGGATTGATGTGTTTCAAGGGCCAGGGAGCGATAAGCTTCGCCTAAACCTCGAGTTGTTGTTTTTCTCTCCTTAAACCGCTGTCGGGTCGTCCCCTTATATACACGGGTGACGCCCGTCGGTCTACAAAGTCCCAACCTCCGGTTCATAAACGTGCCCGGGTTGGTCTCTCTATTCCTAACTTACAATGCAAGTTTACCTCAGGCCGGTTTACGGCCGTAAACCTCTAAACCGATTATAGGCCTTGGAACCTTCTATTTCTCCTTGGGCTTTAACATCTTGGGTCCATTGACGGAGCTAACCCGGGCCCTGTAGGCCGGTTTACCCCAAATAGCAATATCCCCAACACCGAGGCTCGACGACAAGCGAAGTCAGGCGGTGTGGTGATGACGCAGCATCAGGGACGGCGCCGTCAGAGACGTCGTTAACATGCAGATCACCAACCGGCACGTCGTCCATGCACGGGGCTCCCGCAGCAACAGCGCTGCAAGGGCAAGCATCAGCCTCCGTCAGGTCGGAAGCAGCCGGTGCAGCCAGGTCCACATCGGCAGGCGCGGCATGGCCCGCCTCGGCGAGCGTGACCTGGCCAGCAGCGTCAGGCACGGCAAGGACAGAGGCGCCCTGGGGCCCACAGTTAGTGGAGGTGCGGTTGCGGAAACGGCCGCCACCATTCTGATGCCCATGGGCCCGGCCGCGGTCCGAGAGGGGCATGGACTGAGACTCGAGGAAGCGGCGGTAGTCGTCGTCGGCGAAGCCGCGAGCCCAAGGCATTGGGTGCTCCTCAGGCGGCGGCCCGTCGTCATGGTCGTCAGGTTCGCCACGCGGCCCACGCCGCCAGGGGGTGGCCGCCGGCCTAGCCGGGTAGAACGCAACGGAGTCGACATGGACGAGGACCCTGTGGTGGAGCAGCCGCGGGATGTGGTCGGTGCACGCGCATGTCTCGCCATCTACACCATCTTCAGCGAAACCAATCGGCATGGAGACGTGCGCCAGGGGGTTGGAGCAGGCCTTGCGCTCACCGTGCACGGTCATGGTGGCGACGGTGGGCACCTCTTCGAGGTCCTCGACCCAGGCAGTGGCCACAAAGTAGGAGAGATCCTCCTTGTCCAGCGTCTCGGTAGCTACCCGGTAGATCAAGCACTCAGGCAGCATCTGCTGAACCCGGTTAATCGACCAGGCTTGAGGCGGCAGGTCCTCCAGCAACAGCCGCACGCTGTAGCGGTTGACGTGCGAGGATGCGAAGGAGAGGCCAGTCCAGCGACGAACAAGGATGGGGACGCCATGGAAGTGGAGCATGTTCTTGGCGGCGACTGCGGCGTACCAGCGGTTGTCGGTGAAGCGTACCAAGAAACCGTCGTGGTAAAGCGACACCTGGAAGGCACTCGGCGGCACGTCCGGGAACTCCGAGGTGATGCTGTCGGCGATGTTCCCAGGCAGCAGAGTGGGCCGCGTGCCGGCGACGATGAGCACCAGCGCGGAACCCCGCAGCTGAGCCTCCTCTGCTTCCATCTCGTCGTCAGGCTCGATGAGGCAGTTTGTTCGCTTTCCCCGGCTCGCCGCAGGCGCCAGAAAGTCGTAGGTGGCCATGGTCAGTGCCGGCGCTGATGGAGAAGCAGCAGCGGGCGCGGCCAGAGCCACGTTAGTGGTCAGAGGAGGGAAACAGAGGCGCGAGCGGACCGGAGCGTGAGTAGACACCGGGTGGTCGGGGGGGAAGATAAGCTTGGAGTGCACCGGAGGCAATGGCGGGCGATGCGAAGGCGGCGGCGCACCGTCTAGCGTGGAGAGGGGCACACGGGGCAGGTGCTTACGACGGCAGAAACGCGCCGTGTGGTGCTCACGAAGATAGTGGAGGCAGCGGGTTGGGTTGCGGCAAACGGCTACCTTGTGCTTGTTGTTGAGGCAACGGAAGCAGCGTCCGTGAACGTCCTGCTTATAGTCCGAGCCACCATTGAAGTTAGCCGCAGAGGAGCGTTGGCTAGCCATGAATGCCGCCTCCTGAGAAGGAAGCTTGCGCCCATGCCCGCTACCCCTCCTACTGACAACTTGCCAGCCATGGGCAGCGCCAGTCCCGCCGCGACCCGCGTCCGCCTCCTTTGGGGTCTGCGGTGGTCTGGCAGACGGTGCAGGTACCACCACCATAGAAAGCAGCCTTGGCCGCGGAGGAGGTGGCGGCAAGGTCGCCGTAGGGGCGGCAGGTGGCGTCCTAGCCACGTCCGCGAAGGTGGCACGCGCAAGGATCCGAGGCGGGGAGAGCGGAGAGCCATCAATGTCGGAGGCAGGCGCAGTGAAGGAGACACATCCAGCGGATACAGCAGATCCGGGGGAGTAACTCGTCCCGCCCACCTCGAAGCAAGGACGCAGTGGGGAGGCTGTGGCTGCCATAGCCGGAGCGCACTATGGCAGGGGGTCGCCGGTGGACGCCGGTGCCTGGGAGGCACAAGCACGGCGTGGGGAAGTACGTGTGCAATCGCTTTGGCGTCCCTATACAGGTTCCAGGTTAGTTTGTCCTTTTTATGTATTTCTCCTTTCTTTTGTTCTTATTTTTAAAAATGTTGTAAATAAATATATACTAAAATTTATTAAGAATATAAAAATGTTGAATGTGAATGTACGAAATGTGTTAGCTTAATTCAACAAATATTGGTAGCGTATAAAACAATTGTGACATTTAACAGATATTCACACGGTTCAAAAAAAGTATGCAACTTCATAACCATGTATTTCCTAAATGTTAAACGTCTATAAAAAACTCTTCTTTAGTTACGCAAAAAATGTAGAATCGTGTATGAAAAAAGTAGACATCAATAACATATATTTGAATATGTTACTTTTGCATTTCAAAAATGTTAAACATGCCTAAAATATGTTCTTGATGCCTAAAAATGTTGCGATGAGGATGGCTGTCATCTCGCACCCGCCGACTGCTGGAACAGCTAGCGTCACTGAGCTTGGGGAACCCCTTGTAGGGACCAAAGCAGACAACCTTGACGTTGCTGGCCTCCGTCGGCGTATCAACAAAGCGTGACACTTTCACCGTCGGACCAAATCAGAGATGGATTAGGTGGGGAGAGGATACGTGTATTTGTTTTCCTCCAATATTTTAGATAGACCGAAGCTTGATATATGTGTTGGACAGAGACATTTCACAAATGTTTGTCATGTGTTTTTAATCATGTGACTAGATTAGAGAATCATGTGACCACCCTACTTGCATATTGAAGGTAAATATTGTGTTATGTTGTAGTGAATTCACAAAAAAAATATTATGTTGAAGCAGTAGTGAATTCACATTAAGAAGAGAATGGTGATATGTTTCTGAATGATGTAAATTAGCCTGTACGCCACTGCTAGCTAAGTCAGGTGGTGCCAGCTGCCACTTCCCCTTCCAGCTGCTTCAATCAGGATAACATTGACTCCACACATGTCAAAAAGGATCAAACATATTTTTCAGACAATTATTGCTGACAAACAAATTGATAAGATGACTAATTTAGATTTTCTAAAAGCAATATTAATCTAGTCTGGTCACGGCTATGCAAACAGCTTCAGTAAACATGTGCAAATTATTTAGCCAATGTACAGGCATGCATAAGAGCGCATTCTGTAACTAGGCATGCATGGCACAACATGTGACAGGGTCTAAAATATATATTTCTTGGTTAAAAGAAAAACATGTAATAACTGAACTCGCACTTAAGAATTAATCAACATGTTGATGCCACCGAAGCATGCATGCCTCCCGGATGCTGAAACACTACTCACTGACTATAAAAGCAGAGGACTCCAGCGTTGCGCTTGCGCATCTCCACAGGGTAGCAGCACAGGAAGCAGAGAACAAGTACACAACCATCTTCTTGAAAATTACATCTGCTTCCTAGGAAAACATGCACCGTGACAGGGGAGCCAAACCGCAGGAACAAATTAAGATCTGCTACACTCCCCCTGAAGGCAATCACAACATCCACCACACAAGCTGACCACTTGCTAGCACCAGATCAGCCGAAAACGTCATCTCGCACGTACGCCTTCTCCTTTCCCCGCCCGGTAACTGAACAACTTCAGTTTTGTCAGACTAGTTCACCTGCCTGGTGTCCAGCGCTTCCGTTTCGACAGTCACACTGTCGTCCACATCCGTCAGTGTGACACGGAGTTCAAATTTTGGCATGTGTATCCTAACATACCTACGGCTGTCAAACACGAGAGTGAAAACTAGAGTAGAAACAACTCATCTTCAAGTGCTGCTTTCTCCCTTCTCTCTTCATGTCCAACCCACCATCGACAACTCGTGCACCATCGAGGCTGCAAAAGGTTTCTGCAGCTCCCAATTTTATTACTATGAGGATAGCTCCTGCTAAACGGGAGGCCGACTTTTGATAGTGGGCTACCAAAACAAGACATTGCTGGTGGCTATCAGCTCATTTTTCCTTCACCCCCTTGACACTCACATTTTTGTTTTTCTTGAATATTGTAGATAGACTAAAGCTAAACCCACAAACAACTCTGAATTCATAGCACACCCACTTTGACATCCCAAGGCATGGTTATATATAACACTTCGACACATCTCTCGTCCTTGTGAGCTCTTCTTATATGAAACAAATATATTGTGAGCATGTGATTTATCATTCAGGAATCGTTTGTCAAAGACATTTTTAGCATGTGACCATTCTACTTGCATGTTGAGTTCCACATCTGTTGCCAGTGACATATGGTATGTGGTTGAAGGGAACTCACAGTTCAAAAGTACAGTGAAGTTACTAAATGCGTGAGTGGTGGAACGAAAAAAACATTTGCAAACACTAATCTTGAATGATCCGAAGTAACCAACCTTCCTGTAGTGCCATTTGATATTTGGGTAGACTCAAAAATAGGCTTCCGAATTGTGTTCATTCAACAGAACTTGTATTGATTTTGTATATGAGCGGTGTTCCAGATCATCCAAACAAACCATCTTTCCTCTAAAAAAATCTACAGCTCACATAATATGCATAAGCCAGTACCAATGTCGAGTGAAGCACACCAACCTAGGGCCCATTTGGAACGCAGAAATTTCACAAGTTGTCTGCGTGCATTTCACATGAAACATCGAGTTGGTACAGAAAATTTTCCAGTGCTTCACAGACATTACTATACAGCCTTTATCAGATCAACACCAGAATAACTCTCACGGGCATTTTTGTTTTTGGAGAAATACACAGAATACTGATTGATCTTAAATAATGTAGGAAGTAATTAGATAGCTCTGACTTAATACCTTTGTTGCCTGATTAGAAAAAATAGTGTTCTTTCCAAAAGAAGCCGAAACTGCTAGAATGCAAAATATAATGAGAAGCCTGGAGGCTGGATATTTGAACAAATAAGCCAGTGGGCATTTGAACTGTCTTCGTGTGCCCAGAACACATCTTTTTCCATCTGTTAGTCTTAGAACCTGAATGGCAGCCCTCCACTCCTCACTTCTCAACTCTCAACACGATGTAGATGTGGAGTGTCACTTTGGCAACTCGAAGAAAATAGCCTGCGGGCTGCTGCACGCCGCTCCGAGGAAAGCGCGAAAAGCTAACTTGTTCGGTGCCACTCGGCCGCTCCAAGAGCAGAGCGGCGGAGCGGAAGGCTACCGAACAGGGTCTTAATAACATCTTCACAGCGCTACACACCCAGACATTAAAAACTCTTAATGAGGTCATAATTAGGAGGAGGCTTGTTTTATTACCTGCAAGTAAATGCTTAAATGGAACGATTAAAATTATTATATTTATATTGCCACTAAAAGATGGCTATTCTACCAACGTGAAACATCAATACAGACTGAGTGAAAACTAAAGGAGTAAAAGTGACTACTCTTCAACCTCCCGTGTTGCTTTCTCCTTTCTCCGTGTATCACTCACTATCGACACTCCTACAACATGAAAGATATGAAGCCATCTGAGATGAGGGAGATGCAGGCAAAGTAAAGTGCAGACCCTAGCAGATTTGATTAGCTGAGGACCAGAGTGGCCATTGCTAGCTTCAGACTTGGCACATGACTGGAAAATCTACGAAATTTAAGCAGTATGTGCCGACAGCATGGTAGGTCTTCTCTGAGAGCTACCAAGGTCGCTGTGGCTCCCAATTCCAGTAATGTCAGTACTCTCGCCGTCGAATGTGAGGGTGTCTTCTGTAGATGGACAAAGCAAGACACGACATTGTCAGTGGTTTTCAGATGCTCGTCCCTTCACCTCTTTGACACTCACATTATAGTTTTCCTCCAATATCTTAGATGGACTGCAGCTAAAGAGTGAAGCAAATTTGAATTCGAATCACACACCTACTTTTGGCATCCTATGATCCAAAGGCAGGGCTATATATAAGGCTTCGGCGCATCTCTAGTATTTGTTAGGTATTCCTATGAAACAAACATATTGTAATTAATCATTGGATATGTGTGTTGAAAGGGCCATTCAGGAATCGTTTATCAAAACAGTTTTGTCATGCGAGTAGACTGCAGAACGATGTGACCATTCTACATGCATGTTTACTTTTCTTTCTCCTGCCAAAATCAAGGTGTAGGGAGGTACATTGTGTTTGGTTGGATCTCATTCAAAAGAATGGAGAGAAGTTCCAAAATGCGTGGTTTGTGGAATGGAATATGCATCTGCAAACTGGTTAATCTGAATGATAACAAGCCATCACGTAGTAGAAGAACTTAACATGCTTGTTATGTCAGTTCCAGACATACTTACCATCACTTTGACTAGCAACAGAATTCCACATGTCCATTGCATCATGAAAGAATTGCACGCAATGGAAATTGTTACATTTTAGCTGAGATTTCAGCTCCCTTGAAAGATCAGTATATCATACGAAAGAAACCTAGAGGAAAGCATTGCAGAAAATAGGAAATTACGACTGTTCTAGTGCAATGATCCACATCAGGGTATGAATAAATAGTCTGGCAAGGAGCTAACGGTCTTAGCATCAGGGAAAAAGAAAGGCATCTACTCCAATTTAATAAAAAGAGCTGTTGACACACGAACACGTCACGTGTACCCTCGACGCCGGGGGTGATGCACCGCAGCTCATGCCGAAGGAGACCCGACCGACAGCGCGATACGCAAGACAGTCGGCGGGCGCTTTTGTAGACCCGAAGCCCCGCTTGCCCGGGAGGGACCCCGTCAGGGCTTGCGGCGGCTATGGGCTGCTGCAGGTCGATTCGCTCGCCCCTAGAGCCTCGTGGATCCGCAACTCTCCAGCATGAAGAACTAGCGAAGAACGAGAAGAAAGATACAAGGGAGAGATAAAAGGTAGATGAACACGAAAAAGTAGTAGATTGATTTGTTCGATTGGGTGTTGTTTCAATCGACCGTCACCCCCAATATATATAAGAGGCGGCTGGACTTCCCGTACAAGCAAAGGATTTATTTAGGCTTTCCTTACAAGAAAATTACATCAATTCACGTCCAAAACCCTAGTCAAATTCGGACTGGTTTTCGATCAGAGATCATCTTGATGGTCAAATCGCACTCGCAACACAGGCTATCTCCTCGCGCTACCCGTCAGACATGTGTCTGGTGGGGCGCGCCACATCTCGCCTCGTGACAGGGCTGCACTCCGAATGCTCTAACTTTTGCATACGAACTCGGATTTGAACGATTTTTATATCAAAATCGATCGTTTCGACGAGACGAACAACTTTTATGTTGAACATTGTTTGATTAGAGGCCATCTTGGGAGAGTTTTTGGCTGTTTCCGAAATCTGCAGCAGAAAGTGTCCGGCCATCTACTGTAGCAGCATCTTGCAGCAGCCATAACTTTTGCATACGAATTTGGATTGGGACGATCTTTATATCAAATCGATCGTTTCGACGAGACTAACAACTTTCATGTTGGACGTTTTTCCATCCGAGATCATATGAATAACCTTTTGAGCCCATCTTCAACTTCTCGTCCGATTGACTATCACAGCCTTCAACCCGGCAAGTTTTCCATCCGAGTAAGCTTTCCACACCAACAATGTTTCTACCCGGCAAGCTTTCACACCGGCAAGGTTTCACTCCGGCAAGGTTTGTACTCCGGCAAGGGTTTCACTCCGGCAAGGTTTTCACTCCGGTAAGGGTTTCACTCCGCCAAGGTTTGAACTCCGGCAAGGGTTTCACTCCGGCAAGGGTTTCCATTCAGCCGGCAAAGGCCAAATACTTTCTCACTCAGGGCCGGCTCGTGAAATGTTGCCTCTAACTTTTGCATACGAACCCGGATTCTTAACCATGCCAAAATCTGGTGTCAACACATGCCCCCCTGTTTTTCGGCAAAGCTTGTGTGCCGAAAAATAACTTGTATCAAGTTTGTTCTAAGGACGATGTCAACACTCCATCGGCCATTTATATGTTCTTAGGACGATAAGTATATATCGGCCATGTCTTGTGTGAACTTTCTGATGCAAACTTGGGTGAAACCTTTTCAGCTTTGTTAACAATCCGGTGATAAAGTTCCATAGATATGTATCTCAATGTCATCCTCTGAACCATATTGTTCACCCTTCTGCTAGGATTTTGTAGATACTAAACAATAAACTTTCTCCAATCCTTACTTTCGCCTGCATAAAATTTTTATTAGTGGCCGAAGCGGTGGGCTTCGGTTCAGCCTTACCTATGTTGACAAGACCTAGCATCGGCTATTGATAGAAATGCAATACACCATGGTTAACATAGTAGCCGAATGCTTGTTGTGCCAACTCTTTCGAATTGTCATATCTGGATATATCAACAATTTTAAAGCAACCCAATATAAACTATAAGTGATTTGTCAAAACATTGATAACTTTTCATTGTCGTACTACTCATAACAAATCACCGAAAGCCTCAATATGTATAGCACCTATAGCAAGGAAAAGCTCCAATCCGAATAACAATGCATATTCGGCTTTGATCATTTGTGCATAAATATTTTAAGCGGCATGAGGTTTCACAAAATAGCACCATAAGGAGATATATAAACAATACCAACACCTTGGCCATTGCTACAAACTAAACCATCAAAATATAATCTCCACGGTACTAATGAGACAAGGTTTGTATCAATGTCATGCTTGTCATCAATCCGATGTTCAACAATAAAATCAACTATGATTTGGCCTCTTATAGATCTCAAAGATGCATAAGCCAAATCATATCCAAACAAAGTATAAGCCCACCAACCAATTCTACAGCTATGAATTGGTCTATGCAGCATATATTCAATGACATCGGTCATGATGTCTCAACTCCATTCAATCATAATATAGGCATACATATAAATTTTCATGAGCACGTACCTTGTCTCGCTCTCCAATCAAACTAAGGACGATGTTAGAATACTACACTGGCCATGTATTGACATACTCTTAGGACGATAGATAAATATCAGCCATTACCATGTAAACTTCATTCAAAGTACATATAGCCGAAATAAACAAATGAAATGACAACTCAAGTATTTCGGCCCTTTGGATCAGCAACAAACTTGTGGCTAATCAAATGTATAGTGACTTGGTAATACCCTTTCATGACGTAAGAAATTATATTGCATCCATGGATTAAAATAGGCCCATTGAGGGTTACCAATCATACCTGATGACGAATTTCATGGCATAGGCGTTACTGGCATACTTGAAGAATATGGATAATGTGTAGACCAAAGATGTTGAAACCTTCGGCTTGGTCCTTCATAGTTTTTACTCTTTTCCTTCTTCACTTTTGCCGCACTTCTTGTAATGGAGGCTTGCACATAATTATTATTTTGAGCACTTCCTTTGAGAACCCATGCCATGTTCCTTTCTTCAAGTTCTTGTGCACTAAGTTTGTGTAATTTCCTCTTTTGCCAATACGATAAGCCGAGTGGGCATCTCGGCTGTGATTCTATTTTGACCAATGTCAATTCCTTTTTGGCCTTGTACATTCTCAACTTCTTTTCTTCAGATTTGGCACTTTGACTCTCAATAATTGGTTGCTTCGTCTTATTGCCTTTTGTAGCCAATGTCAACACTTTAATTGGCTCTTTATTATTTGAGATCAAATCTGAAGTAGCACACTTACGACCATCTCTTTTCACGCGGTAGACTTGCTTGACCACCTCTTTTTTCATCCATGGTGTCCGGACCGATTCCTTATAATTGAAACGGTCTTTAACATGTGACTGTTCAAATGTTGATCTTCTCGGAGCTGCATAATATTGGTGAGATGGTTTAAAATAAGATGGAGAATGTGCCCTTGTGTCATACATGTCCCATGATGGATATGGATCTATATGAGCATAGGGAGGCATCCACGGCATTGGCATTGGCGGCCCAAAATAAGGATATGAATATGTTGCATTAAAATTCTCACTTTGCCAATACCGATCCTCATATTTACGCTTTGGGGGTGATCTTGGTTTCTTTGCATGATTGGGCCGATAAGCATTCTTCTCATCACTCTTCTTTTGATATTTATCCAATAGTTCAGCAAAGGTTATTTTTGATCTCTTACACTTGCGCTTATTTCGGCCTTTGTTTCCTTTTGGTTTGCTTTCATCGATCATTGGATTTGCTTGCTGCCCTCCAGCCCTTGGCGTCTCCATTGTAGCTTCGATGGAATTCTCACCCTCAAGATTATGTTCATCATGCTCTTCAACAACTTCTTTACTTGAAAGCTTGATCCGATCACCTGCAGTTTTTACCTTCTCTTTAAATGAATCGGCTTGAAGTAGCCGATGCAAAAACTTTTTGCCATCGGGACCAATCGGAATAGACTGGTCATCTCTTGGTGTCTCAACAAATTTCAATCGTCCTTTATCAATGGACGAATCATGCAACTTACAATACATTCGTCCCTGGACAGATGGCTCAACATGGTGATCAAGAATTCTAATATAATTATTCCTCAACAACAAATCAAAGATTTGATCACACATGTTTGAATTAAAGGTAAACCTTTTATTTTCTAGCCGATCTTGATGTGAGAACGGCTTTGGAATTAAGCAAACGAATGGTTCAGATTTTGCACCACACCATTCGGCTATGCATTGTGTTTTGCACTCTATTTCCGATGTCTTTGGGTAAGATATTATAGTAGCATCGGTTTTCTCAATATAATTTAACCTTGGCTTTAAATTTCTAAAACGAAAATAGTTAGAACATACATGTCTCAATTGATACCAAGTGCAAGCCAAGTATGAAATAAGAAAAGCTACCCAAATAGATATGAACTTTAGATAAAGCAACGGGGAAAGCTTTGGCTGTAATAATAAGTCACTATCGGTCTTTATAAATGGCGTAATGGGTTGACCGATATGCTCAATAACAACTTTATTGCTAGCAAGTAAATTACCCTTCTTCATTGGTCTTTCAAAATTACTTATGAGGATTTTTCTAATAGATGCATCAACAATAAAGTCCTGACCAAATCTGAAAATAGGTAAATTACTTGCTAAACATACCTCTTCAAATATGTTGGGAGAGCACGATGGTGGTGTGACTTGAACAATATCTTGCTCCACCTTTGGATGGCTCCCCAACGCCTCTTCATCATCTTTTTCTTGATTCCGTGCATCATTACATTGAAGATTTTTGTCGGCCAAACTTTGTTCGGCTACTTTTTCTTGTCCTTGAAGTTCATCAATTTCTCTGGCACGAAACTCATAGGGCAGGAAGTAGGTTCCATTAACTTTAGAAAAATCAAGTATGGTCGCTTTGCTATGCTTGCCATGCCCTTTCTCAATAATGCTTGCCTCTTTGGATTTGATGGATTCGGAATGATTCGGCTTTCTCAACCGAAGCACTTTCAAGTTCCAAATCATCCTTCTTTTCATTGATACTACCAATTGGCAATGCTTCTTTTATCTGAGCCAAGTCTTTTTCTATTTGTTTCTGGCGGCAAGCGGCAAAGTTGGCTTTAAACTTTTTCTCAATTTCAGCCCACTCCGGATACGATTGCCCCCCCAATGCTTTTAGATTCTTTCGGCAATGACACACGGGTGTTGCCAAAATTTTGCAATTGTGTAGGGGCTGTATAATATGATGTAGCATTAGGTGAAGGCATATGCATTGTTGTAAAACCATATTTTTGCTCGCCAATTTTATCAATTGGCAAAGATTCATCTTCTTGCAAAACTCTAGTTTTTATTGCAGCATAATCAGGAAACAACCCCTTTTCATATTGTTCAAGGCAAAGAGCACTAATCCTCTTGTTTTGTGCCAAGCTCTTTTTTAATGCAGCCACAACCGCTTCTGGAAGGGATTGCTCCGCAACGCTTTCAGATTCTTTCGGCAATGATTCTTGAGTGTTGCCGAAATTCTTGAATTGCGTAGAGTATGCATTATATGCTACAGTATTTGATGACGGCACATGTGTTCCTGTAAAATTTTCACTTATTCGGCTGTGACCATGAAGATGCGGGGCCGAATTATGAAGATCTACAGTTGCATACGGTGCTGAAAAATTACTAACATGAGGTGTAGCATATGATGGTTGAGAGTAACTGGCCGAATATCTAGTAGTAGAATGGCCAATTCTCCCATCCATTGGCAAGGTTGGATTCACATATTGTAAATCAGTTGCCGATGAATAAAAAGGTGAAACACTTTCTTGTATGCTATTGGAAATTTTAACATGAGGTGTTTCAAATTGATTAACCAAACCCATCATGTTGTTCATCGGCATATGGATTTGTGGGGTTGCCGATGCATGAGAGTTTGGATACATATGTTGTACGTTGCTAAAATCATAAGAATTTGAAGCATGAAAATTGTTTTGCATCGGCCCTTGCACATAATTAGATGCATGATTGATAAAACTAGGGCTAGCCGATACATTATGCTCATTAGGAGATCCAGCAACAACATATGAATTATTTGCATCTACAAAGGGGAATTCGGTATTCATATTACCTTTGTAGATTTCAGCAACTTGATGACGATCTCTTCGTAGTAAGAACGGGCCAAAGACCGTTCGAAGCTTCATCCCCAGCGGAGTCGCCAAAAAGTGTGTTGACACACGAACACGTCACCGTGTACCCTCGACGCCGAGGGTGATGCACCGGAGCTCACGTCGAAGGAGACCCGACCGACAGCGCGATACGCAAGACAGTCGGCGGGCACTTTTGTAGACCCGAAGCCCCGCTTGCCCGGGAGGACCCCGTCAGGGCTTGCGGCGGCTATGGGCTGCTCCAGGTCGATTCGCTCGCCCCTAGAGCCTCGTGGATCCGCAGCTCTCCAGCATGAAGAACTAGCGAAGAACGAGAAGAAAGATACAAGGGAGAGATAAAAAGTAGATGAACACGAAAAAGTAGTAGATGTGTTTGTTCGATTGTGTGTTGTTTCAATCGGCCGTCACCCCCAATATATATAAGAGGCGGCTGGACTTCCCTTACAAGCAAAGAATTTATTTAGGCTTTCCTTACAAGAAAATTACATCAATTCACGTCCAAAACCCTAGTCAAATTCGGACTGGTTTTATCCGAACTTTCCAAAACTGTTCGGTTTAAACTGGCTGCACCTTGCGGGTCCTTTTTGTGGTGGTAAACGATCTCGGATGAAAACAAGCCCAAAAGCAATCTTGACTGTTTCGACTAGACGAACAACTTTCATGTTGAAGTGTTTTCGATCAGAGATCATTTTGATGGTCAAATCGCACTCGCAACACAGGCTATCTCCTCGCGCTACCCGTCAGACATGTGTCTGGTGGGGCGCGCCACATCTCGCCTCGTGACAGGGCTGCACTCCGAATGCTCTAACTTCTGCATACGAACTCAGATTTGAACGATTTTTATATCAAAATCGATCGTTTCGACGAGACGAACAACTTTCATGTTGAATGTTGTTTGATTAGAGGCCATCTTGGGAGAGTTTTTGGCTGTTTTACAAAATCTGGAGCAGAAAGTGTCCGGCCATCTACTGTAGCAGCATCTTGTAGCGGCCATAACTTTTGCATACGAGTTTGGATTGGGACGATTTTTATATCAAAATCGATCGATTCGACGAGACGAACAACTTTCATGTTGTACGTTTTTTCATCCGAGATCATCTGAATAACCTTTTGAGCCCATCTTCAACTTCTTGTCCGATTGACTATCACAGCCTCCAACCCGGCAAGTTTTCCATCCGAGTAAGCTTTCCACACCAACAATGTTTCTACCCGGCAAGCTTTCACACCGGCAAGGTTTCACTCCGGCAATGTTTGTACTCCGGCAAGGGTTTCACTCCGGCAAGGTTTTCACTCCGGCATGGTTTGTACTCCGGCAAGGGTTTCACTCCGGCAAGGTTTGTACTCCGGCAAGGGTTTCACTCCGGCAAGGGTTTCCATTCAGCCGGCAAAGGCCAAATACTTTCTCACTCAGGGCCGGCTCGTGAAGTGTTGCCTCTAACTTTTGCATACGAACCCGGATTCTTAACCATGCCAAAATCTGGTGTCAACAAGAGCACACTAGTTTCGGCTGAACAAATCCACATCCTTAGAGTTCTTAATAAAAACGATTTGCGTTTATCCAATAAAGCCATCTCTCTTCTCTACAAGAGGTTACAGCTCACATAATATGCATGACCCAGTACCACCTTCAGCTTCTCATTTGCAAATTTAGGACCCATTTGGACCACAGAAATTTTACAATATGTTTGGCGCATTTCACAAGTAACCATTGATTTGGTACAGAAAGAATTACTGTTTTATTGCCATCACTGTTAGGCAATCCGAATATGTCAGTATATTCGGTTATACCCTGCCATGTTCAGAGCTTGATATCTTGCATGTAATCAGGCCATTATGGTTAGGATTTGTACAGATTGTTTCCCTGTATATCTTGTAATTGTCTATATATATGAGATAGCAGGAAACCACCGATTGTGTGGTCAATCATTCTCTTCCTCTAATTCTATCATGGTATCAGCCAAGCGATTCGCTTCCGCCCCTCTCCACTACCACCGCCGCCCCAGGCTCCCACGCCGCCCCTCTTCTCCTGCCTCCGCCGCCGCAACCATGTCTGGCG
Organism: Aegilops umbellulata; assembly: GCA_032464435.1. Taxonomy (NCBI): domain Eukaryota; kingdom Viridiplantae; phylum Streptophyta; class Magnoliopsida; order Poales; family Poaceae; genus Aegilops; species Aegilops umbellulata. Next base: position 12,335,045 of record CP136054.1, read on the forward strand.
CCGGCGATCTTCCTCATCCCCACGCCGCCCTGTGGGCTCAGGCCACTGCCATCCAAAACGTCAAGAGCCTGATCCCCGTCACCCTCGACCTCAAGGCCTCAAACTTCACCAAGTGGCGTCGCTTCCTCGACATCGCCGTCAGCCAATACGCCCTCGCGGATCACCTCGACGGGGCGCCTCCTCCGGTCGACGAGGAATGGCAGCGGATGGACTCCACCGTCCTTCGTTGGCTGTGTAGAAGTGCATGCTCTAGCCAATGCAACCAAAAGACCGATCTAATGGAAGAGACTAGGCAGCACATTATACGTCAACACTCCCCCTCACGTGTGGCTCCCTCAGGCCTCAACGTGGACCGAAAGTGGGCTGCAATTTTAATTACGCCAGTCGGGTCTTGAACTCAAGACCTCTTGGCTCTGATATCATGTAGAAGTGCACGCTCTAGCCAATGCAACCAAAAGACCGATCTGATGAAAGAGACTAGGCAGCACATTATACGTCAACAGGCTGTACAGCTCCGTCGCTCCCGACATCTCCGACATGGTCATGGCGGCGGGCTCAACGGCCTCCGCCGTCCTCGGCGCCATCACCGCCCTCTTCCGCGACAACCAGCAAGCCCGCGCTGGCTATCTTGGTCAGAAGTTCCGCAACATCGAGCAGCTGGACAAGAGCGTCACCGCCTATTGCCTTGAGCAGAAGACGGTCGCCGACGCCCTCGCCGACGTCAACGCCCCCGTCTCTGACAACGCCTTGGTGTGGAACACCGTCAAGGGCCTCAACGACCACTACAAGGACATCGGCAACCTCACTCCCCTCCTCACGCCGTTTCCTACCTTTCTCCAATTTCGCAACATGCTTCTTCTCCAGGAGCTTAAGCCGTCGAACACGAGCTCGTCTTCGCCCTCGGCCTTCTACACCGCTCCCCCTGCTCGGGGGCTTCGCGGCGGCCCTGCTCTCTCGTCGCACAATACCCATCTCTCGGTTCTATTTTTGGGGTTGGGGGGGGGGGGGGTCATCTAGTAAGGATTAAGGACCGATAACAGATGACCACATTAACCAGGATGATAACATATGCCATGAATCCTCCCCCCCCCCCCAACAAACGACAGACACATGGAAGCTTTAGGGTAATTAGACTGCACTATACGCCTTGCAAGATAGAGATGTCAGCGCCCGATTGCTCCATCATGCAGTATGGGAACCTGCGGTGGGTGATGCCGGGGGGACCTGCTCATCGCCCACGTCGTGGAAGAGCACGACAGCAACATCTTTGACCTTCGTGTCCGCTGGGCCGATGGACTCGTACCGCTGAGGACAAACATTGGGTGGTGGATTAGGCGGGAGAGGATACATGTATATTTGTTTTCCTCCAATATTTCAGTCTGCAGCTAGATAAAGAGAGAAGCAAATCTGGAAACATATGGCATTCACTTTCACACCTTAAGACAGTGGACTATATATACTCCTTTCAGGAAATAAATAAATAAATTGTGAGCATGGGATATGTCTCGACCAAGCCAATCTAGAACTGTTTATCATGTCTTTTGAGTCATGTGACCATCCTAATTGCATGTTTTGTTTATGATTCCTTGCCAAACCCAAATTGTTGGAAAAATACTATGTTTGGTTGAGGTCAATTCACATGAAAAGAATGGCAACAAGTTGGAATGAGTCTCCTATTGAAGGGCAATTGCATTTGCAAACAAATTTGTCCTGAATTATCTACAGTAGTAACCAACTTATACAAGAGTAAGAGAACTTGATATGCCCACACTCGTCGGCGTGAGTTCATCACTCCAAGAGTACAAGAGTATATCAAGAACTTATATAAGTTGTCTTGAATTATATACAGTAACCAACTTATACAAGAGTACAAGAGTATAAGTTGGACAGATTTGCAAAGCTGTCCGGCGCATTTCTGACCTTACAGAATGCCCCGTAAGCTTCATATACTGAACAGTGCGAGTAAGGTCCCGTTTGAATAGTGCCAAGCTCACTAGTTTATTGAAGCTAAAATAAAAGTGATAGGAAGAAAGCAGACTCCACATCGTCAGCCTGCTCTTTTGGTTCCTGCATCTTGGGTCCTCCTTTGTAAGTAGCCAGCAAGTTATTCAGATATCAGACCGTCTCTGGGCTACAGACAAAACCGAAGACTAAACTGCTGCTGATCCACCCAAAGGACAAGCAGCAAACCAAGTACAGATCAGGTAGATCGTCTTGGCTGGCCTGGGATGTGATTCAGCGATGGTCGAGTCAACAGCAAGCAGTCACAGTGCACAGCAGGCCACGACAATTCGCCACTGAGAGCGACGGCGGTGCAGAAGCAATCACAGACAGCAAAGTTTATCAACAAGTTGAATCTTTATTACCTCGTGCTAAAGGATGATTCGGTGTGCCGCAGCCATCTGCTCAGAAACCCCAACATCTATCTACCCAGTAACCAGCATTGCCACAGTACATCAAAGTTCATCAGCAAGTTGAAGGCCAATCAATGTCTTGTCAACCAAATAATGCCGCTGAAACTAGATAGATACATAGGCAGCTCGCAAGCGTGAGCACACATCCCAGCTCTTACTAAACCTGGACAAATCACTTGTTTGTACAGACAAACAGTATGGAAAGAGGTAAAAAAAAAGGAATCACATTTCAAATAGCACGTTTTCTGAACACGTTAAAAAGGTCAACAGTAAATGTCTTCTAAACTAAATAAAAGATGCTGAAACATACAGTTTGCAGCAGAGCAGAGCAATTCAACTATCGATGTTGATAAGTTTCTCAACTGCACATACCTGCTGCTGATACCTGCTGCTGCTACTTGACCATCTTACATACGAATGAGAAATGCCTCTCTCTCATACAGACGATCAAACTGCTGCTTAACCTGGCAAGTATCTGAATCTTGAACAAGATAAAGGTCAAAGTTTAACGGAATAGATAACAATCATGACATAAATTGGTACAATTTCTGAATAAAAAAAATAAAAAAAACTACCATGCCCTTTGTACTTTGTTTCTTCCCCGTGTTTCCTCGCTTGACTAGGCAAGGCTCGACATCCAAGCAATCAGCCCTACACAGCAGGCCCCGACAGTTGTCGACCAAGAGCGACTGCGACACAGTTCAGTTGTAGAAGCAAGCGCAGGCCATTCCCCTAGCAGAGTAGAGCAGAGCAACAACAGGGATCAGGCCTATCATCCAAGAAAATCCACAACATCTAGACTGCCTGGAAAGTTTCTGAGACAAGTTACAGCTTTAGTTCCCCTTGCAAAAACGATCGTTTGGCATGCCGCCACCTCCATCTCCCCAGTAACGAGCACTGCCACAGTACCCAAGCTGATAAAGCCACATCTGAAAAAGTTTCTTAAACAAGCTAAAGGCCAGTGTCCTCTCAGTTAACTAATAACAAAGCAAAAACAAGTAGATAGATAGCTAGCTCACAGACACACATGTGAGTATATTATCCTAGCTTCGACTTAATTTGGGGAAATTCGTTTGATTCGTGTATGGGTATGCGGCTCCGACAATCTGCACCCCTTTATCAAGTGGATATGAGTAGCGACAGATGTTACCAAGATGGTGGCTTCTGACTTGTTGATGTATTACTTGTAAGGTCTTGATGAATAATTAATAAAATGACTGCATCCATCGCCGAGATGCAGAGGCGAGGGGTCATCCTCCTTTTTGAAAAAATAATCATGAGTAGACTACACAATGATACCATTCTACTTGGATGTTTAGTTTCCAATATCTTTCAAGGGAAATGTCATACGTGGTTGAACGGAACTCACAATTGAAGAATGGAGAGCAGTTTCTAAATGAGTAAGTGGTTTAATGGTAAATTCAGTTGCAAACAGGTTAAACTTGCATGATCCAAAGTGACTGGCCTTCATGTAGTACAACTTAATATTTATGTATGTTATGTTAGTTCGGTCATACTTAATATGTATGGGTCGTTCCATTTCTTAAACATGAGCCCGAGATGCTCATTTGCCCACTTAATACCCATTTGGAGCATGGAAATTCCCACACTACGTTTGCATGCATTTGACATTGAACTATCCACTTGGTACATTAAAGTATCTAGTATTTCATCGCCATTACTATACAAAACATTACTCAAATCAAGACCAGAATATCTCACAGAAAAGAAAAGAAGAAGGCAAAGAAAATACAGGACAATGGTGTTCTTTTCACCAGAAGTACTATTTGACCTTCAAGAATGCAGGAACCAATAAAATAAGCTCTGACTACTTTTGTTGCCAGAATAAGCTTTAAAATTTATCAATCTTCGTTTATTTATGAGAGAAATTTCCAAATTAGTCATAAACAATCATGGAAGTTCAGAGAACACCAGGGGTAATAAAATTACAACAAGGTCCATGGACCACCTAGAGATGACTACAAACACTCGAGCTAATGGAAGTAGCTTTACCATCATTACCCCTCCCTCACTGTAGCCAGGCAAAACTTATTTTAATAGACAGACAGTCAAGAAGTCATCATGCTAAGAGCCTAATGGACTAGTGCACCGGAGCAGCAACCATTGCCAATGAAGATCGTCGTAGATCGGAAAGATCAAACCTGTAAACACACGAACGAAAACAGACGAAAGCTGGATCAAAATAGAAATAGATCCATCGAAAACAAGCACCGAATAAAACCCGCGAGATCAGATGGAGTCACACCTCCACATGCACTTCGGTTACGCTATACGCAGAATCGCCACCGCCACACAACCCCAACCAAGAAGTTGAACCTGAAAAAGACGAGATCGGGGTCCCTGTCGCCGGCTGGTGGGGCGAGGTCCTCCATACCTCCATGGCCCAAAACGGGACGGACCGGCGGCGGTGCCGCCGCCATCCATCTGGGAGAAAATTATGTACGCTACGTACGTACCAACACCACAGAGACAATTTGTCAACCTATGCATCTTTTTGGGTTTCCCTTCTTTCTTTTATTCAAGTGTTGTAACAAACTCACCCTAAGCGCACCACGATCCACGCATTATGCTGCAGCCCTAATTACAATGGATCGAGATGTTTGATGTCCGACTCGTTTTTGACCGTACAGAATGTCCCATAAGTTTCATAGTGAAAAATGTCAGTAAGGTTCCCCAGATTGACTCGTTTTAGCTTCAATAAATGCTGCTACTTTATTGAAGCTAAAACAGAACTGACAGGAACAAAGCGCGCAGATTTAAAATCCGGCAGATGGTGCAGGGGAGTGCGGGCCAATCTGGGGACAGATGGTGTGTAACACATGCCGGCTGCATCACGGAGATTGGATGACCTCTCTGAGATATTGAAGCTGCTGCATTGCCGTTAAGTGTGGTGCCACAACATGCTTGCCCCGAAACTGCTCTATGCACGATGCAAGTGCACGATTCATGGACGACATATCAATCCAGCGGCCAGCGACTTATTTAACCATACGTACGTCCGGCCAGATTGGCCTATCGTCTGTGCATCGTCCCATGTTTGTCGTGTGTATAGCAGTCCTCGAGCAAGAGTGAGAGATGGATTAGGTCGGAGAGGATACGTGTATTTGTTTTCCTCCAATATTCTAGGTAGACTGGGCCAGTTCTATTGACTGATTAACCATAAGCCACCTCCTCCTCTGCTTTTCTCATAAGCTGCCTCTCTTAGTCACTGGGGCTTTTTAATTATTTATTGGATAACGGATGTAGAAGTGTCAATAGATTTTAGATGACGGCTAATTTTTTAAGCTGCGGGGAGACAACTTATTTTTTAAGAAGGCCAATAGAACTATCCATGAAGCTTGATAAAGAGCGAAGCAAATATGAATTCACATAACACCCACCAGGACGTCCTAAGACGGTGGAGTATATATAGGACTTCCATGCATCTCATGGCTTTGTTAGTTTGTGTGCATGGTATGTGTGTTGAGTGAGACATTTAAGAACTGTTTATCATGTCCTTTTAATCATGTGACCTTCCTACTTGCATGTTTAGTTTGTGTTCAAGGGAAATATTGTGTTATGTTGAAGTGAACTCACATTAAATTGAGAGAATGCTGAGTTGTTTGAATGAGAACATATTTGAATGGAAATTGCATTTGCAAATAGGTTGGTATTGAATTATAAAAAATAACCAACTTCCAAGTAGTAGTAGTAGAACTTGATATGCATGTTATTCTAGGTCTGCTCAAATGTACCATCACTCCAAGTCTATTGCATCATGTAAGATGTGCGAAATTAATGTGGGAACCAATTCAGTTTAGCTATGTTTTCAACTCCCTTTTGAGAACAGCATGTCATTCGCATGATAGGTATTAAGAAAGGTATGTCAAAGCTATTCATCATTTCTTTATCACGTGAGGACCAGTAATTTGATACAGGCGAAAACATTATTTTTAGTCATGTGACTAGACTGTAGAATCATATTAAATGACCTTTTTCTACTTGCATGTTTAGTTCTGGGGGAAAACAAGCAGTGAGCATGGGGTATGTGTTGATAAAGCAATTCAAGAACTGTTTATCATGTCTTTTAATCATGTAACTGGACTACAGAATCATGTGTTGCCATCCTAGTTGTGTGATAGTTTATGATCCCTCGCTAGAAACAAAGTGAAGACAAATATTGTGTTTGGTTGAAGGGAACCTGGTCAATTAAAGAATGGCCAGAAGTTTCTGAACGAGCGAGTAGTCGAACATCTATCACATATGAAAATGGGTTAGTCTTGTATGATCCACCATAAATAATTCCAAGTAGTAGAAGAATCTATATGCATATTGTGCTAGTTTTATTCGTTATTAAGTACCATCACTTGACTCGGAAGTAATAACCGAGAGTACCATGGCCACGAAATTCTTGAATTGCTTTATCAACCCATGTGCTAATTAACGTAGCAAATGCACAAGCATGGGCATGCTGAAATAGTACTACTAGGATTGTGTGTGAGAAGAGACTCCGGATTCTTCGTCTATGATGAACTGGAGTCGAGCAAGTGCAGTGCCCAACCTAACGTATGGTATGGCTCATCGTCTTGCAAAATATATGCACCTGGGCTAGGCGACTGTATTGACTCACCACACAGTCCTCAGTGTAACCGCGACTTCAACTTTTCTGAATACAGTAACCGATTTGAATATACGAGACATCGACAATGACCGTTGATGTATTTTACTCTATTTCTTTTGGTCGACGAGGTCGTGGACATTCCAATAGAAGACCCAAAAAGGATCTACAATTCATGGACGAAACAAGAGAGTGCCAGGAACAAACGTGACCCTTTTTATGAGAATAGGAAAAGAAAAAGGAAGCGACATGAGGTGTAACAAGACAGGGAAGCTGTGATTAAGCCATGATCTGAGCTCAGCCCTTAGAGCGCAGTGCTCACGCTAAACACACGAAGAAGGAACAAACATAACAAAGTACTCACGCTAAACACACCATGATCCACATTGTGTGTGCCATCGGACATAGTACTATAAATCGAGATGTTTGACTTTGAACTTCATCCGCAACCTGAACCAACATATTAAACTCGACACTACCGAACGTCTCATTAAGGTTCAGATTGAATAATACTGAGCTCACAGATTAATTTAATGAAGCCAACTAAATGAACATTGAAACGGAGCGAAATAGCCTTTTTTCACAAGATCGTGAAAGTGGAGGCCGGGGTGAGGATGGTCGACCCCTTGGAGGGATCAAGCAGACCGCATTGGCGCTGCTGGCCTCCATCGGGATATCAGCAAAGTCTGATACTTCCACTGACGCTACCCACAAACTAGGATTTTGGTGGCCTGTCTTTGTGCTCCACTCATCCAGAGACGTGTTAGAATAAATCCGAGGCACTACGTCGATCATCCGAGGACCAAGCAATCACACGAGCACGACACCGAGATTTGTTAACGAGGTTCACCGATATGGCAACATCCCCGGGGCGTGACTACGGGCGCTCCTCCCCGTGACACCGTCACAATACCGCACCCGGCTATCCGGGCGCCGGCACACGCCGCCGGCTCCCCCTTGCGCACCTGTGCTATTATGTTGGCATAGGTTACATCGTGTGTCTAGCCCCGCTATATATGAGAGGCCTAGGATACAAGTGTCCTATTAGGATACGACTCCACATCCTACGTAAACACAATACAACTCATAGTCCAACTATAACCTACCTTGTACACTATATTCGACACAACTCTAACAAACTCCACCTTGGCGAATATTCTCCACCAGCTTGAATTCGTCAATGTGTCAAACTTCCATGTACATTGGACTTGAGCTTATCCCATGAGTATCGCTGCTACTCCAAAGACTCCATATGACTCCACCTGCAACTTGTAGTCCCTTCTTTTCTTGACCAGAGTCAACACTCGAACGAAATTAAGTTCCACATTACTCTAGTTTGCGCTCCCAACTTCCAGAGTATCAGTCCAACGTCATCACACACTGATCACTGACCTGCGTGAAATTGAACAACTCACATATTGGGTGTCACACATAAGAGTTACCTGAACTCAATATCACCGCTCCTTTCTTGACCGTCTGTCTGAACTTGAAGGAATTTCACCGTTGCTTGTAGTCATCCCGAGTCAAATTCGCAGTTCTCTCACCACATGTATGACCACCAGAGCCCTGGCCCGTCTTCATGTCCCGTGCGTGCCGCACGCCTCGCCGCTATTACTGCGTCGAGCCTCCGCTGTCCCGGTCGAGTCTCAAGGGTCGCGAAACCACACCACTCAACCCCCACTGCATAGTACCACCGATCATCACAGACCGATGACGAGTTTCACACTTCTATCAGACCACTGGGCTCCAGTCCGAACTACGTGTCCCTCGCTTTTCCCGCTGAATAGGCTTCGATTCTCTGGATCCTTACACCGTAGCCCCTCAATCCAGCTCCGCCTTCAACATGACTCCATGGTAGATGATCAGTCCACCCTCGCGCCCCGTCGACTTCAAGATCCCATGCGTACACCATCTTGAATCAACCCGGCGCCATAGTCTTGTCGAAGTCACACAAGCCTCGGGCCTGCGACACGTGTTTCCACGCCCAGAAGTCGGTCACCATCAACAGCACGCTCCTATGTCGTCGTCGCCGATCCCACCACCGTCTTCTGTACCAATCGACTCACGTCGATCCGTCAGACTGCCTAGTCCGACCCAGCCAAACTCATTCGACTGTATGACACACTCGAGGCTTCCAATCATCTTCCGCGAATTCTCATCCATCACCTGATAATTCCATCTTAGCTGACATGACTTCCCGCAACGCCTTCAAGCATCCCTGTTGTGCCAACAAATCTTTAACCTTTGCCTGTCATAACCCAAGGTTTCCAGTTCTGTGAACTTCTCCACCTCAAACCCGGTACCTGTTGGCGCCATAGTTCTTTGTACGGCTGACCCTGTGAAAAATTATCCCAGCTTTACACGTGATGCCCAAGTACACAAACAGAACCGAACGTGGTATGCTTCCGTGTACTAGTTGCAATTCAACCAGGCCTTCACGTGACGTGCTCTTGGCAAATCTAGAAACATATGTCATTCACTTCCACACCCTAAGAGAGTGGACTATATATACTCCTTTTAGGAAATAAATAAATAAACTGTGAGCATGGGATATATCTTGTGCAAGCCACTCAAGAACTGTTTATCACGTCTTTTGAGTCATGTGACCATCCTAATTGCATGTTTCGTTTATGATTCCTTGCCAAACACAAATTGATGGGAAATAATATGTTTTGCTAAAGCCAAATCGCATGAGAAGAATGTCAACACGTTCGAATGAGTCTGCTGTTGAAGGGAAATTGCATTTGCAAATAAATTTGTCCTGAATTGTCCACACTAACCAACTCATAAGAGTAGAAGAACTTGATATGCATGTTATTCTAGTTATGATCATACGTACCATCACTCCAAGTTCATTGCATTACGAAAGATGTGTGAAATGTGGGAACCGACTCATTTTAGCTATGTTTTCAGCTCCCGTTTGAGAACAGAGTATCATCCACGTGATAAGTATCAAGAAAGGTTTGTCAAAGTTGTTTATCATATACGTATGCTCTTGCTCTTACAGTAGACTAATTAAGGTAGCAAATGCACAAGCATGAGCATGCTGAAATGGGACTACTAGGCATATATGGCACCACATGTCAAAGAAAAATTAAATATTCAATAAACTCGTACTCAAGCATGTCTGTGCAGAGACAGGTCATATAGCCTGTACACATGGGAATATGGCTGGGATTAGCCTACAGTAAGAGCACGAGCACACGCATTAGGCAGCTTCCACCGACAGCTAATCAGGTTAGCAAGCAACCATTACTAGATACTGTTGACTAGAAACTGTATCGACATGCATGTAATTTAATCTACTTTAGAAAAAGTTGCTGCTTCCACAGACACTACAACAAGACACCACCTATAGCAACGCTCTTTTCCGTATCTAAAAGTCCATATATGCGTTGCAAGTGTCTTCACCAACGGTTTGGGATGCGTAGCCTTATCCAGTGTTGCTAGCGCGTAATGCAACGCTTATACTACCGTTGGTAAAAGGGACCGTTGCAAGAGTACAACACATAAACCTGACTTTTACAACACCTATATATGTTGGTGCTTGACGTATAAGAATCCAAATCTCATTGCTGGCACCAGAGAATTTGCAACGCTTTAGGTGCTGGTACATATATAATGCGAATTACTATTATTATTGCTATTATTATTATTGTATATACATTATTATTGCTAGAATTCAATTAATGCTCCACATAATTGTGATAATTATGTATGTCAAGTGAGGAAAAAATAGAGAATATACTCACAAGGAAGAAATCATATATTGGATAAAACTGTTGGATTACAATAGTGGATATTACAAGAGGAACATCATCCAAATGTGATGCAGAATCTAAATATTTTTTTAACATCGAAACTTAAACTGAAAGCATACATCAACATCACTAAAACTTAACTGAGGAACATCATCCAACAGGAACAATATCCCTAAAACTTAATTAAAACTGGAAGCATCCATCATCAGCATCATGAACTGGAACATCATCATCATTAGTGCAGTATACTTGCCACGCACCCATATAATCATCCATATATCTTTTGAATCTACAAAGAAAATAACAAAATGAACTGTTAACACAGAAGCATTGACATGATCAAAGTAGTGATAGAGGCAGGATATTAGGCACATACGAAGATTGAAGGCCAATGCAATCTTTATTTTTTCTGCATTACCAAGAGTTATTGCAGTTTTTGTGACTCCCTACAAAATTTTCAGTTTTCAAGTATCAACATGCACTGGTCAAAATTCATTTGTAATTTCAGCCATCAAGTTTAAATTTAGGCACAATTTACAAGTGCAGCAAGAGCAACGTCCCTGTTATGATTATGAAATGATACCAGTATGTGATAGTTGTCATTGATGGATGATGACTAATCCAGAAGCCACAATATACGACACAGCCTGCAGGACAGCATGGGTCAATAAAATTATATGGACAGTAGCCTAAATGCTGATGTGCATTCAAGAGCAATGTGAGTGATAGTACCACTTCTCTTCTCTTCTCCAGTTAGTTAGCAAACGGAACCAAAACGGTTGTAGTCATCCAAAACTAAACCAAAACATTTAGCTCTAGTTTGTTTCAGTCATCCAACAGGAAACAGAAAAACCTACAGGTGCTCACCACGCTTTGGAAGTTGGAACAAACCTGTAGCCCCCAAAACTGAAACGAATTTACACCAGCCCAGAAATCCATTGTTAATTCTGTACACCTACAGTCAAACTGTTTTGTGTGAACCAACAGTTCTATTTATTGCTAAATAAATCCAGTGAAACCAACAACCCCAAATCCTATAAATTTGCATGGACAGCAGCATAGAACCTAGCACGGCTCAATGGTCGTGGGCACAGAGCATTAGCACGATCGGGGGCGGGAGACATTATACCTTCGATGGCATCATCCATGACTTGCTCTACGAACTCAGACTTGCTCCATGGCGTCCCCCTACATCGAGTTGGTGCGTGCAGCTGGAAAGCCAAGGGGAAAAGGTTACAGGTGTCTTGTGCATCTCTAGAACAGCGCAACACAAGTAAAGCTTCATGAAGTTCCATTCCTACTTAATAAAAGAAGAGCAAGCTATATATTCCTACTGTTCTATGTGTCCTAAGTTATTATTTACATCTAGCTTAATGAAACAAGAATTCAATATTGAGGAATTCAACTAGCATCATTGTGGTTCAAGTTCCAAACTGCCTCGTAGCACTAGGGGTTAGTCCTGCAGTGCAATCGAAGCATCAATTAACACTTTAGCAGCACAACAAAATCAAACTAACCTCAAGCAGAACGCACTTGAGCCCAAACAGTGACAAATCCTAACACCAGCAGAACAACAATGGTTCCTGTTTGGGCACTAGCCCAAACATACTGCACTTGTGATCCCAAGACCATCATCCTAGCGAAAAAACCTACAATACAAAAAAAAATGCATATTAGCAAAGAATATTTGACGATGGATAACATATCATGCATGTGTATGTATATACACATTCCAAAAAGAAGAAAAGAGTCATAACATTATGCATTTGTGATCCCAGGACCATCATCCAAGCGGAAAAAACTACAGTGTAAAAAAATCACATTACGATAGGACTCAAGGTAGGCAAATCAATTGTAAATACGGACTTCACAACGACCAAGTGTTAACCGCCACTACCTACTGTTTCTTGTCCATCAACCTACTTAAGTAGTACTACATCACATCATGATGCTGTTAACCGAAGCAACTCTAACAGTCTGCTGACTAGGTACGCTGCATGTTCACTAATGATTACAGATATGGAAGTCAACTTTGCATGCCACAGGATACAGGTATGGGAGAAGCTAACATGCTGCACAAAGGGAAAATTTCAGAGTCAGTAACTTCACATGGCAACACAACACACAAAATGGAAGAGCCTACACCAAATAGTCAGTTCTGCATCTCAGACTCTCAGCAACTTGAACGCAACTCTAGATACCTGCAGAACAACTGATGCCATCTCAGTCAAACAAAGTTGCAATACTCTCTCACAAAAAAACCAAAACTTTGTATAAACATTAACCTCAATCAACCACTGTTAATTATACAGAAAAATCCAGAGAATAACTAGACAAAAGTAACATCGCAAACAGAGAACAACAATACAAGAACAGCTAGCAGTAGCCCCACACTTTACTGAAGGCTTTTACCATATGCTTGAAGTCATGCTTTCCATAGGACTTTGCTTTGTAAAATGTAAAGCTGGATATTTTTTTACTATAAAGTAGAAAATTTTCATGTACAATGAAATAATTCTGGGTCATCAATGAGTTTGTTTTCAGTGGCATTATAGAACTGTAAGTGAAGATTGCTTCTAGATTTTTCATAGACATCTCAAGCAAGGCAAACAGATCATCCCAGGAAACAAACAGTCATGAACGTCAATTTTTGTGTGATACACACATCACATCAGTTCAATCTTCTTATGCTAAAACCATAACTGAAACTAAGCAGCTTTAATATTATGCAGGTGCGCTTGAATAGATCCGAGGTTAGATATAGGGGGAGAGAGAGGGGATGAAGGCAGGGGAGGGGTGCACTCACCGGACGAGCGGAGGACAGACGACATAGACACCGGCCTCGCAGACGACGCCCGAAACCCTAGCCAGGGGGTGGTCCCGTGTGAGCTCGTTGTCGCCAGCGCCGCATCTGGCCGTACGGGAGGGCGCCGCGGTGCGATGGGGCCTTGGGCTGTGCTTCGTGGTGGCAGGATTCGCCGGCCGTCGCCTCAATAAGCCGGCGCAGGTGGCGCAGCGACGAGCTACGTGAAGAGAGAGATGGGACAGGAGAGGGATGGGTGGGTGGGTCATGCGGCGGATCCGGCGGACTCCGAAGCCGCGAGGTGGGAGGAGGGGAGGGGGATGGCCGGCGGCAAGGTGGGTCGGAGGAGGGAGACGATGCGGTGGTTGGCGGCGTAGAGATGAGGGGAATCGGGGACTCTGTTTCTAGCTCGTCTCTCTCTCATTGCCTCTGTTTATTTTTTTTCTCTCTTCTTTCCCATTTTTTTCATATATATTGTACTACCACAATATGGTCAGTAGTAGTAAACCTACAGCGCATGTGCTGCAACGCCTATATCCGTATCTCTTTGTGTATTTTACAACATATGGTCAAAATGTTGTAGAATTTGTGTTGCTTTATAAGGGGTATTCTTGTAGTGAGAGTACATAACATGATGGTACGCTGCCAACAGAGCAGGAGGGTTTCAGATCAATTAACTAAACGATAATTAGTTGTTAGTACAGGCATAGCAGAGAAAAAGAGCTCTCCTCCCGGGTGGCGATATGCAGTGGTCTTCTCCGGTGACAGCTTCCACCGGCAAAGGCGACTTTGTGCCTGACTTTGTATTACTAATCAGTAGGCAGCTCATTTGAATTTCATTAAAAGTGCTGTGGCTGTCGACAGAGTTGGGAAGAAGTACCCATCTCGGTTTTTGGTGATAGACTAAGCAATCAACTGGAAAAATTTAAATCTCCTTTTATGCTTTTCAATACTCCTGTGTGCATTTGTTCTGTAGTCATGACTAATTGATCAATCTTACACACTGAGCATCGACCCCTTTGGTCGTTGCTTCTTGATCAGTGCAAGTGCAAATTACACTAGAGGTCTGCTCTTGGAATGTAAACAGTTGTGTACTCTGACCACCATGGCCACAGCTGCATAACAATGTCAGGATCTCAACATTATAGACTGTAAATGCAAGTCTCTTTGAGTGCAGTGCTACTGTAAATGCAAGTCTGGAAAGAGGAGCTGCTTGAAGAGCAATGCAGAGTTGATTTAATTGCACTACATTCAGAGCATCACATCCCATGCTTTGTTGCCGAAACAATGCCTCTGAGTGTCCAGCCCTGCAAAGTATCGTGCAAGCTTTTCATATGATGGCAGAACATCAAACTATAAGTGGGAAGTGGGAAAGGACAGCCGTTAACCTGAATCCACATTCTGCTGTCACATTGAGACAACTTTAGAGATAATCGATGGGATCTGAAATTTAGAATAGCTTTTTGAGGTGAGTATATAAAGTAGTTGGAAGCACGGACCACTCTTTATTTTCAATATGCCAAGTGAATACAAATTTGCCATAAGTAAATATACCATGGTATTTTTGTTTTCCTCCAATATTTTAGATGATTTGAATCTGGATAAGGAGATATAAATTACTCCCTCCGTCCCATAATGGAAAAAAAGATTGTGAGCATGGAATATGTGAGTATACGCAAGCCATTCAAGAAATATTACTCATTGGCCTTTAGTACCGATTGGAGCCACCAACCGGTACTAAAGTCCCATCCTATATATATGGCACTTACAAAAAGTTCAGTTTTATCGACCACCATTTCTTCTTCAAATGCTTCGCGCGACATCGCCGCTGCCGCCGCGCCGTCGCCCATCGCGCGCAGCCCTTGCCGCCCCCGGCGCGCGCCGTCGCCCCCGCCGCTCGTCGTCGCCGTCTCGCGCCACCGCCCCCGTCGTCGTGCCGTCCCCGTCGTCGCCGTCCCCGCCGTCCCCATCGTCGCCCCTGGCCCGCCGTCCGTCGTCGCGTTGCGCGCCCTCGTCACGTCGCCGTCTTGCGCCGCCGCCCGTACGCCGCTGCCCCCCGCTCGTGTACACACACACACACACATTTTTTTTACTTATTTTCTGTTTTCTGTTGTTTAGATGAATGTTAGATGAATTACGTAGATAAGAATGTGTTAGAATGTTAATGTTAGATGAATTATATGAAAAGATGTTAAATATTAATGTAAATTTTAGATTAATTAGCTAGATATTAATTAGGTATATATATGAGATTTGAACTAGTTGAATTAATATAACTAGTTTATTTTTAGTATGAAAATTAATAAAACAAGTTTATTTTTAGTATGAAAATTTAGGTATATGAGATTATTTGAACTAGTTGAATTAATATAACTAGTTTATTTTTAGTAAATGCGGAGTTGAACTAGTTGAATTAGTAGAACTAGCTTATTTTTAGTAAGAAAATTTAGGTATATGAGATTTGATGATCTAATTAAAATATTACTATATATAGCTACTTTATATATTTTAGTAAGAAAATTAATAGAACTAGTTTATTTTTAATAGATTCTTAGTTGAATTAGTTGAATTAATAGAACTAGTTTATTTTTAGTAAGAAAATTTAGATATCTGAGATTTGATGATCTAATTAATAGGAAATGTCGTCTGACACGAAAAAGATTTCATTAAGTGCGAATACTGTGAAAACCAGCGCGGCCTGTGCAACAGAAATTTCCTTGTTGATGATAGGCGCTTCAGCATCAAGCTGGATGAGACCTTCGAAGTGGATACAGTAAGTCCTAACGACAAGTTTTTTTTTTTGTAATTAAGCATGACTTATATATGCTTCATTTGCTTCAACTTACAATTTTAAATTTTCACTATTCTACTAGTGCATCCCCTGCCATGTAAGAATTTTTGTCTTGGATAAGATAGGTTTCAGTGCTATGGAAACTATGGAGGTAAAAAGAGTTTACCTGAAGACCGAGCATGGTTATACTTTCAACGTCAAATTATACAATGCAGACACGTACACCTATTTTGAATGCAAAACTTGGCAGCACTATGCATGGCTTATGCATTTGAGTCTGATATGGTTATCACCTTTGATATTCGTCCGGAAAATGATATTGAAGGTAATAGAGACATCTGGGTCGATGTGCAGACGCCTCCAGTTCTACCATTATGTGAGTTTCTCAACCATATTTATGTCTTTGATATTGTTTATTCAAAAATAGTTGACAACTAATTTCTATTGACAGCTTATTTCCATTCAAGCAAACATGTCCGGCGCTTGGTAGACATGACCTACTACTGTCCTGGAGCTGAAGTAAATTGCGAGGAGATAAGTCATTATGTTTCATGGCTTGAGGATCTTCATACTGTTAAGACAAATTTTCTTCCTGCACTTAGAAATGTTAGTACTCAAAACGTGCGACCAATAGTGATCGTATTGAACTACGGTCACATCTATTTACGAAAGATGGTAAGATTTTTACTATTTGTCCTTAGTGCATCTTTTGCATATATTATTTTTTGCTAAACTTTCATTGCTAACTATATTAATTACTATACGATGTTCTTCAACAGGGACTCCCGATGACAGTTGTGCCTCAGTGGATCGAGACTAAAGGTCACATGTCAATGGTTAGCTTACGGCCAAGATATCCTACATTGCACATGAGTGCATTCAGGATTTCTAAAAGCGATGAATGCTTAATAGTGAAAGATTGGAGAAAATTGTTAACGATCCCAGCAGAGAAGTACTAGAGGGCAGCAATGAGAAGCGCAGCCCACGATTAGGAGACAGGTTCATCTGCATGCTCTAGTATGATGAATCAGGAGAGCTATACATGTTCTATGCCATTTTACCTGAGAGAGAGAGAGCAGCAGGAGTGATTTAGCTAGTTCATGCTCTTAGTACTTTTGTCCTCTCATGTCCGTGTTCTTCGTCCTGAACTTAATCTCAAAGGGTGATTTACTTTTGTGGTGTTATGAGCGCTTATAATATCATGACCATGTTGAACTCGATGATATCTTTGCTTCTGGTATAAGTGAATGTTTTTCCTTTAAGCTAGTGTTGGTGGTGATTAGATAGCGGTAATGACTATGATGATTAAACAGTGGTAATGACGATTATGATGATTTTTAGCTAGCTAGTTTACTGTTGTTGATGATATATATGATGCAAGAGGTTTTATATTAATATGATGATGATGATGATGATGAGTTATTATATCATTTATGAAAGAAACCCAGATTAGTTTCAGCTGGATGGATCCTAGCTAAGTGATCAAGTATATGCCATATCCATATTATACTTGATCACCTATAATAGCTAGGATCCACATGCATCCAGTCCAAACTAATCAGCGGTACTTTCACCTAATGATTTAACAACTAAAATAATCACTAAATTAAATTGAAAACACAAAATTAAAAGAAAAATAAAAATAATACCAAAACACCCCCAAACATTTAGTAACGGTTGGTGTTACCAACCGATACTAATGTCCTGCACGCACCCGGGCCTGGCACGTGCCACGTGGTGGCACTTTAGCGCCGGTTCGTGATGAACCGGTACTAAGGGGGGGGACCTTTAGTCCCCACTCTTTAGTGCCGGTTGAGGAACTGGCACTAAAGGTCCTTACAAACCGGCGCTAAAGCCCGGTTCTGCACTAGTGTTTAGAGATAATCGATGGGATCTGAAATTTAGTAGTTGGAAGCATGGACCACTCTCTATTTTCAATATGACAAGTCAATACTGATTTGCCATAAGTAAATATACCATGGTATCTTTGTTTTCCTCCAATATTTTAGATGATTTGAAGTTGGATAAGGAGATATAAATTAGTATTCATGTCACACTCACTTAATTCGGTATCATAGGGAAGAAGCTATATATAAGAGTTCCATACATCTCTGGTCTTTCTTAGCTGTTCTTATGGAAACAAAAATTGTGAGCATGGGATATGTGTGAGCAAGCCATTCAAGAAATATTACTCATATCATTTTTACCACATGCGTATACTAGAGAATCGTGTGACCATTTTACTTGTATGTTTTGTTCAGATCTCTTGCGGAGGTGCAAAGTGAGCAGCAATATTGTGCTTGGTTGGAACAGAACTAGGAATAAAAGAACTGCAGGAATTTCATGAATGAGTGAGTAGTTGAACAACAACAGTATTTGGAAATAGGTGGGGGTTTCCTTCCTTTTCGATTTTTCTACAAACGGGTTAGTGTTGAATGATTTGAAGTCACAAACTTTCAACAAGCAGAACTTAATATGCATTTTATGCCAACTGGTTGTGGTCATACATGCATGTCGATTGCATCATGAGTAAGTTTTACGCTCCCTTACTGATCAGCATATAATAGCAATGAAACCTACACCGGAACGTTGGAGAAAGTGGGACACAAAATGACAATTATTTTTAGTAGTATATGACTTTTCTCATCTAGAAAAATAGTCATTTTCTTCTTTTTATTATTTCTAGCCTGATCTTGAGAGGAGCAAGCAATCTTAAAATCATGATTGCATAAGGACATAATGGAAATTTACTACATTTGTTTCATGAGTAAAATAAGCAGTGCACAATTTCCATTTCACTTACAAACTTAATATCATCTTGACAATGTTACACTGCTGGTACTTGTCAAAGTTCAAAATGGAAACAAGAAGTAACACGCTCACAACCACCGAGTACTCAGGATCACATAGCATATTGCTAAATCATTATTCATATCAGGACAAAAATCTTCTAGAAACATGCTACAACTTGTCACTACCACTAGCAAAAGCTTTCAGTCGTCCATCTGTTGCAGCAAACATCATGACTGCAGCCAATCGATACACAAGAATGCAGCCTATTGCTAACAGTGCAATTAGAGACTTAGAGTGCTTAATAAAGTTATAAATAGGTGGACACATTATTGATTATCAATGGATCTGAGTATATTTAGTTTTGTTGCGTCTGAAACTTATCTATTCTACCAAAATGAAAGTGTGACTTCAGTAATCGAGATTGGCATCGTAATAAGCATAAAAAAACTTATTTACATACATACAATTGTAAATTGGTTGGGATGAAACTCTAAAATCACTTGGACGACAAATACACAGAGATGACCAAAAAACTCGTCAAAGTCCACCATAAGAACTCACCAAACAGACTACAGCCTGTAGGTCCATATAATTCGAGTCAAATTTAAAGTTGCACACATGCAGGCTCACCTGGCCAATTCGAGGTTAATTTCAGTCCTGGCGAAGTACTTTTCTTTGTGCTTTGGCCAGGACAGCGGGTGAACACAACGTGATCGGGATGACCATGGTAGCCTGCTGGCGACCTTCACGGCGGGAAGATGCCGCGTGATCAAGATGGCCATGAACGTAAGCTGGGCGGCCAACACAAATACACAATGGTGGGGGCGAGGCGAGATGGGGATGAGCAGGGTGGTGTGGGACCTCAATGACCAGATGGCTTGGGATGGACATGAGCAGCGGAGAGGCGCATGGCGGCGACCAAGATCTTTTTGGTGCTTGCTGTGGGCTGCATTCGGCTTTTTTCTCTGCTGGTGTTTCCATGGGAAACGTATGACGTAGGAAGGGGAGGCGAAGGAAGCGAAGCGAAAGATTTACTATGTTCTTTTTGTTTTCCTCTAATATTTCAAACAGATTGATAGAAACAGAATAGAGCACAAAATAAATTTGAAACCCCTCATGTGACACTCACTTTTGCGTCCTAGCTAAGGCAACTCAGGTGATCGAGCACATATATATACTGCAGTCTTTGTTAGGATATGTTTACATTCAGGTAAGCACGTAAAAGGTGTGAACGGTTAAGCATGCATTTAGGAGCTGTTATCATTTTCTTATCATGTGAGTACACAACAAAATTGTGTGACATGGTAGAGCTACTTGGATACGAGTGAGCGAGCACATGGTTTAATGGAAAAAATATCGTGAATAACTTTGTAGTTTGGTGATGACAAGTGCATGACGAAGAGTAGACCCAGTCCAACATAATAATGCATTACCCACACAGGTCTTACAATAGACAGGCAAATGCTAAATAGATGTATCAAGAAGCGTAAGATATTAACGTCAAAATATAAAGTGTCTGAAGGAAATATGCCCTAGAGGCAATAATAAAGTTATTATTTATTTCCTTATTTCATGATAAATGTTTATTATTCATGCTAGAATTGTATTAACCGGGAACATGATACATGTGTGAATACATAGACAAAAAGAGTGTCACTAGTATGCCTCTACTTGACTAGCTCATTGATCAAAGATGGTTATGTTTCCTAACCATAGACATGAGTTGTCATTTGATTAACGGGATCACATCATTAGGAGAATGATGTGATTGACTTGACCCATTCTGTTAACTTAGCACTTGATCGTTTATTATGTTGCTATTGCTTTCTTCAGGACTTATACATGTTCCTATGACTATGAGATTATGCAACTCCCGTTTACCGGAGGAACACTTTGTGTGCTACCAAAAATCGCAACGTAACTGGGTGATTATAAAGGTGCTCTACAGGCGTCTCCAAAGGTACATGTTGGGTTGGCGTATTTTGAGATTAGGATTTGTCACTCCGATTGTCGGAGAGGTATCTCTGGGCCCTCTCGGTAATGCACATCACATAAGCCTTGCAAGCATTGCAACTAATGAGTTAGTTGTGAGATGATGTATTACGAAACGAGTAAAGAGACTTGCCGATAACGAGATTGAACTAGGTATTAAGATACCGACGATCGAATCTCGGGCAAGTAACATACCGATGACAAAGGGAACAACGTATGTTGTTATGCGTTCTGACCGATAAAGATCTTCGTAGAATATGTGGGAGCCAATATGAGCATCCAGGTTCCGCTATTGGTTAATGACCGGAGACATGTCTCGGTCATGTCTCCATTGTCCTCGAACCCGTAGGGTCCGCACGCTTAACGTTACGATGACAGTTTCATTATGAGTTTATATGTTTTATTGTACCGAAGGTTGTTCGGAGTCCCGGATGTGATCACGGACATGACGAGAAGTCTCGAAATGGTCGAGACATAAAGATTGATATATTGGACGACTATATTCGGACACCAGAAGTGTTCCGGGTGATTTAGGAGAAAACCAGAGTGCCGGAGGGTTACCGGAACCCCCCGGGAAAAGTAATGGGCCTTATGGGCCTTAGTGGAGAGAGAGAGGGGCGGCCAGGGTGGGCCGCGCGCCCCCTCCCCCTCTGTTCCGAATTGGACTAGGAGAGGGGGGCGTTGCCCCCCTTTCCTTCTCCCTCTTCTCCTTCCTTTCCCCCTCCTAGTAGGAGTAAAAAAGAGGGGAGTCCTACTCCTACTAGGAGGAGGAGGACTCCTCCTGGCGCGCCCTGCAAGGGCCGGCCGGCCTCCCCCCTTGCTCCTTTATATACGGGGGCACCTCTAGACACAACAATTGATCCTTGAGATCTCTTAGCCGTGTGCGGTGCCCCCCTCCACCATAATCCTCGATAATATTGTAGCAGTGTTTAGGCGAAGCCCTGCGACGGTAGCACATCAAGATCGTCACCACGCCGTCGTGCTGACGGAACTCTTCCCCGACACTTTGCTGGATCAGAGTCCGGGGATCGTCATCGAGCTGAACGTGTGCTAGAACTCGGAGGTGCCGTAGTTTCGGTGCTTGATCGGTCGGGCCGTGAAGACGTACGACTACATCAACCGCGTTGTTATAACGCTTCCGCTTTCGGTCTACGAGGGTACGTGGACAACACTCTCCCTCTCGTTGCTATGCATCACCATGATCTTTCGTATGCGTAGGATTTTTTTTGAAATTACTACGTTCCCCAACAAGATATTGGAAAAGTATACTAGTATAGTATGCAAATGCATGGCTCTTGGGATGTATCTTGTGCCCAACATTCAGGCCACTGCTGCATTATTCAGAATGAGACAAAGTCAGTTCTACATCTTCAGTTTCTTCCTCGCCTTCACCAGCCAAACCTTTCTCTTCCCGTGACACACATAAAAAAATGTTCCTTCTACTGCACACGGGTGGGGAAAATCAACCTATTGTCAAAGCACATGCACACCCCACTAGAATCAGCTAATTTGCCATCTGCCAGCTCTTTGCCGTCTGCTAGCTGACGGCAAAGAAGCTCTTTGCCATTAGCTACCCAAAAGCAGACGACAAAGAAACGGCAGACGGCAAAGAAGATCTTTGCCGTCCGCCAGCTCTTTGCCGTCTGCCAGCAAACGGCAAAGAATCTTTGCCGTCCACTTACAGACGGCAAAGAGAGAGGTGGCCCCCATCCCCCGCCCGTTTGGAAAAAAACTAACGGCCCACCTCTTTGCCGTCTGCCAGCAGACGGCAAAGAGGCAAAAGGGCCGACGGCAAAGAGAGGCGGACGGCAAAGAAGACACTACCTAACGGCCCGTTACTCTCTGTTCTCTCCTCGCCGACGCGCCCCGCCACCACTTCCCACCCCACCGCCGCCGCCACCGCCCGCCGCGCGCCGCCGCCCGGTCGCCCCACCACCCGCCGCCCCATCGGCCCCTCGCCCCGTCGCCACTGCCGCCCGGCGCCGTCGCCCCCGCCGCCCCGTCGCCCCACCGCCCAGGCCCCCCGTCGCCCCACCGCCCAGGCCCCCCGTCGCCCCCCCGCCCCGGCCACCCGCCGCCCCACCGCCCCGTCACCCCCCGCCCCGGCGCCCCGGCCCCCCGCCGCCCCGACGCCCCGCCGCCCCGCGCCCCACCGCCCCGGGCCCGGCCTCCCGCCGCCCCAGGCCGCCCCCGCGCCTCGGCCAGCTCCTCCATCGGGGGCCTCCTCCACCGCCCCGTCCCCCTCCTCCACCGGCCCTGCCCCAGGTGAGCCCCCCACCTTTTTTCTGTTTTTTTTCTATTTTTTTCCTTTTTAGTTTTAGTTTAGATTTAGTTTTAGTTTTAGTTTTAGGTTTAGTTTTAGTTTAGTTTTAGGTTTAGATTTAGTTTTTTCCTTTTTTTTCTGTTTGATTAGTTTTAGGTTTATGTTTAGTTTAGATTTAGTTTTAGTTTTAGTTTTAGTTTTAGTTTTAGGTGTAGTTTTAGGTTTAGTTTAGTTTGAGGAAAGAAGAAGAAGAAGAGAAAAAGAGGAGAGGAGGTGAAGAAGAAGAGGAAAAAGGAAAGGAAGAAGAAGAAGAGGAGGAGGAGAAGAAAAAAGAAGAAGAGGAAGAAGAAGAAGAAAAAAGAGGAGAGGAGGAGAAGAAGAAGAGGAAAAAGGAAAGGAGGAAGAAGAAGAAGAAAAAAGAGGAGAGGAGGAGAAGAAGAAGAGGAAAAAGGAAAGGAGGAGGAAGAAGAAGAAGAAGAAGAAGAAGAAGAAGAAGAAGAATAAGAAGAAGAAGAAGAAGAAGAAGAAGAAGAAGAAGAAGAAGAAGAAGAAGAAGAAGAAGAAGGAAAAAAGGAAGAAAAGGAAAAAGAGGAAGAAGAAGAAAAGGAAAAAAAACCGACCCGACACGGTACCCTGACCCCGACCCGGCACCCCGACACGACACCCCGACCCCGAGACCCCGACCCCGAGACCCCGACCCCGACCCCGAGACCCCGACCCCGACACCCCGACTCCGACCCCGACACCCCGACTCCGACCCCGATCCCGACACCCCGACCCCGATACCCCAACCCCGACACCGACACCCCGACCCCCCAATCCTGACCCGACACCCCGACCCCGACCCCGACACCCCGACCCCGACCCGACACGGTACCCAGACCCTGACCCGGCACCCCGACACGACACCCCGACCCCGACCCCGAGACCCCGACCTCGACACCCCGACCCCGACCCCGACCCCGACCTCGACACCCCGACCCCGACCTCATATATTTGTGAATTATTAGTTAGGTCATATATTTTTCGATTTTGTTATGAAAAACATCATATATAATTGTGTTGATCGTGTAGTTTTAAATGTGCAGTTGTTTCATCGCTGCGAGGTTTGGTGTTCGACGACCTCGCCGTGCGTTTGACGAGCTCTGCCCCTTCGTTCGTGGGTGAGCACAAATGACAAGTCCTCCTCCCCCATTAATTATGTGATCTATTCCGGTGAAACTTGATAGGTAGCTATATATGTGTCTTGAATCATCAGTATGCGTAACCAATATGTGTCTCCCGTTCAAAAGCGTCATAGTTATAAATATGCATGCATTTGCATATTTATAACCTTGATTCTTTCGAATTGTCCAACGCTATCCATGGACAGCCCGAGTATGTGTAGATTGGGTTCATTTTCCCATATGCTTTGCTCCGGATCCGACGCATAAATTTCGTCAGTGCCTCCCCTGTTGTTCTCCGGGTACACTTCCTCTCTGTTTATTGCAGAGACGTGTATCAGGAGAACAGCGGGGAGGTGCTGCCGAAATTTTGCGTCGGATCCAGAGCATAGCATGGGAAAATGAACCCAATATACACATACACGGGTGGGATTAGGACCTATCATTACCTATTAGAGTGTAGGTTGCATGGACGTAATAAAATTGACAAAGTAGATCAACTGATGAATATATACATGGTGAATTACATATATAATTGTTGTGCGTCCAGTAGCTCTGAAAGTCAAGATGAGTGACCGTGCTTGGATGTATACCGGTCACACTGGTCAGAACAAATGGAGCGCTGAATGGTTCACAAAAACTAAGGGGTTTGTGCAAGCCGCATTTGCAAATGGCCAAAAGAAAACCTGGTGCCCCTGTTTCCGGTGCGGCAATTGGGAAAAGAAGACAGGGGCTGAAATGGGCAAACACCTGCAGAAGAGTGGTTTTATGCCCGATTATACGGTGTGGACATTTCATGGTGAGTCTGCCCAACGTGACCGAGCTGAGGTGGACCGTCGTCGCACCGACGAGCATGGTACCGGGATGGAAAACATGGTGCAAGGCTATGATGATGCTCGGGATTCGGACGAGGAGATGGAGGAATCTGCAAAGGCCTTCAATGAAATGTTGGAGTCTTCGAAACGTCCGCTACACGAGCACACTGAGCTTTGTCAGTTGGATGCCATCTCACAAGTAATGGCTCTGAAGGCTCAGTTCAACTTGGGCAGAGAATGCTATGACGCAATTATGACAGTATTTGGACGCTTTCTACCCAAAGGCCATGTAATGCCTGCAAACCTGTACCAGTCGGACAAAATCCTCCGTGCACTGAAGATGCCCTATGAGAAGATACATGCCTGTGAGAAAGGATGTGCCTTATTTAGGCTTGGCTATGCGGACTTGAACTATTGTCCCATTTGCAAGTCTTCCAGGTATATTGTGGTAGACAACGGTATGGGTGAGAAGACACAGACCAAAATCCCCGTTAGTGTTCTTCGGTATATGCCAATCGTACCAAGACTTCAACGTCTTTTCATGGTCGAAGAGACGGCCAGACAGATGACATGGCACAAAACAGGCAAAAGAACCGAACTAGATGCAGATGGGAATCTGATGATGGTACACACATCGGATGGTGTTGCGTGGAAAAAGTTTGATGAATTACATGCTGACAAAGCGGCAGATCCGAGGCATCCTCGAGTCGGCATCAACACGGATGGGTTCAGTGTGTTTGGTATGACGGCAGCCCAATACAGTTGTTGGCCCGTATTTGTCTTTCCACTCAATCTCCCCCGGACAGATTATGCAAAGAAAGAACATTTTCCTGACGTTGATAATTCCAGGACCCAACTATCCGGGCAAAAATATGAATGTGTACATGCAGCCGCTTAAGGACGAATTGCAAGAAGCCTGGGATATTGGGTTCAAGACATACGACGCCTTTAGAAAACGGAACTTCATAATGCGTGTCTGGTACATGTACTCGACGCATGACTTGCCGGCGTATGCGCTATTCGTTGGCTGGTGTGTGCATGGAAGGTTCCCGTTCCCCACATGCAAGGGAGCTCTTGAGTTTCGTTGGCTTCAGGCCGGTCGCAAGTTTTCTTGCTTCGACATGCATAGACAGTTCCTGGATCCTCGCCATAAGTTCAGGAAAGACAAGAAGAACTTCATCAGGGGTAGAGTTGTCAAAAACTCTGCACCACCTGCATTGACAGGCCAACAGACCCTGGATCAGTTAAACGCTCTCGAGCCAGATCCACAACGTCCAGGGTACTTCAAGGGGTATAATACTAAGCACGCGTGGACTCACAAAACATGCTTATGGGATCTGCCTTACTTCAAAGACCTCCTTTGCCCACACAACATCGACGTGATGCACACTGAGAAGAATATCGCTGAGGCACTTTTTGGTACATTGTTCGGCATAGATGGGAAGTCAAAGGATAATACTAAGGCTAGAGTCGATCTGGAGGCGCTATGTGATAGGCCGTTACAAAACATGAAAGAACCGAAAGGAAAGCAGAACTGGACGAAGCCAAAGGCATGGCTCAATCTTGGAAGGCCAACTCTGAGGGAAATTCTCTTGTGGGTGCAACAACAGTTGATGTTCCCCGATGGGTATGCAGCGAATCTAAAGAGGGGAGCGAATCTTGATAAACTGAAGATATTTGCTCTCAAGAGTCATGATTGGCACATATGGATTGAGCGGGTAATGCCGGTGATGTTGCGTGGCTTCATCCCTGAGGATGAATGGCTAGTACTGGCAGAACTCAGCTATTTCTTCCGTGTTCTTTGTGCAAAAGAACTATCGCCTGGCGTGCTAGAAGAAACGGAAGAGTTGGCGCCGGAGTTGATCTGCAAGTTAGAGAAGATCTTTCCACCGGGCTTCTTTAATCCAATGCAGCATTTGATTTTGCATCTCCCGACCGAGGCAAGATTGGGGGGGGGGCGTGCAAAATCGTTGGTGCTACCCAACTGAGAGGATGCAGAAGACGCTTCGAGAAAAATGTAAAAATAAACGTAGAATTGAAGCATCGATGGCTGAGGCATTCATCATAGAGGAGGCGGCAAACTTTGTAACAGCGCACTACGAAGCCAAAAATCGTCATTTGCATAATCCGAATCCTCGGTACAATGCTAACGAGCCTAAAAAAGGTGGATCCAACCTCAGCCTATTCAAAGGGAATCTCGCACCAGCTAGTGTTTCACATCCAGTATCTTTGGATAACGAAGAATGGCGGACCATTTCATTGTATGTCTTCAACAACCTGATAGAAGTGCGGCCCTACATCGAGTAAGTTCTCGGTACATTGTTTCGCAACTTCTATTTCCTTTGAACTACTGTTATTCCTGGATATGTCATACAGTCGATACGTCACCATATTCTCGTATGGAGCGGAGATCCAAAAGGATTCCGTCGAAGAGTATGAGCTTCTCGCAAAGCAAGGAGGTGGCTATCCTGGTTTCATCTCTTGGTTCAAACAAACGGTAATTTCTATTAGACAATTTCATTTCATTCGCTAATTTGTGCATAATGAAACAATCCTTTCATATTAAACTTGTAGGCTAATTCAGAGTCTATGGACGCCGAATTGAGACAAGTCGCTAATGGTTTTGACTATAAGGTCCGTTCATTTGACAAGTGCGACATCAACGGGTATCGCTTTCTTACCTATGGCAAAGAGCTATCTATGGCCGACCGAAAGTCAACAAATTGTTGTGTATCTGCTATCGGCGAAGGAGGTACCGAGTATTATGGGAGAGTTGAAGCAATTTATGAACTTCTGTTCTATGGTGAAAATCCACCGCATGTCGTAGTCTTCAAATGTTATTGGTTTCAGCCGAAGGAGACTAGAAGGACTCATGAACATGTAGGGCTAGTTGAAATCAACCAAAGCACTCATTTAGATGTTCCTGATGTCTATATTATGGCTCAACAGGCGACCCAAGTATTCTATCTACTGTGGGCCTGCCAAACTAATCCAAATCTGAAAGGTTGGGATGTCGTTTATGAAGTGCCGCCACGTGCTAGACTTTCTCCCCCAAAGGAAGAAGATTATGAACCTCACATTAACCCAGACACATATGAAGGAGAATTCTTCCAAGAGACACGTCTTTCCAAAAAGCGTTTCAAGAACCGCTATACTTCACCCCAAAACATTGAAGTAGACAGCGACAATGAATCCGACATCACCCCAGAGGAGGAACAAGAAGAGCCGGAACAAGAAGAGGTTACTGCTGCGGATGACCTGTCAATGCTTGACCGATTACGTCAAGGTGGCCTTGCACATGTTGATGCCAATGAACCCTATGAGCCCGTCATTGATTATAGTGATGATGATGATTATGCATTTATTGATGATTCTGATCGAGATTATTAGTAGTGTTAGGTATTACATTTTTTTATGTTGTACTTGATGACGATACACTTAAGTGATACACATATTATTATTCATGTCGGTCTTTTTTTATGTTGTACTAATTTCGTTTACTGTTTGTCATGGCAGGTGTTGAAAGATGGTGGGCGCTGGTCGGGAGCATGGTCTGAGGTCTTCCATTCCAGACGCACCTCTCCGCCGAGCGTTGCTGGACAGTATGGCCACACCGCCGGGCCCTTCTTTGTCGACCGCGGTGCCCAGCAGGGGACGAGGTAGGAAGAGAGGAGGTGGGGCACGTGGTCGTGGGAGAGGAGGTAGGGTGACTGCTACGGCGCCTTCCTCGCCGCCACCCCCAGCCGTTTCACCCGAGCACGTGACTGCTAGGGTGGACTCGTCCGAGGAGGAGGCTACACGGACTCCGGTCCACGAGCCTCCGGTCCACGGGTCTTGGGCCCACGAGCCTCGGGTCGACTGGCCTTCGGCCCCCGAGAGTTCGGCCCACGTGACCCCGGAGGAGCACACGTCCGGATGGGGTACCTGGCCGGATCAGCCCGAGGAGCCGAGTGGCCATGCTGATGATGGCGGGGAGCCGACTGATCTTGAGGAGGAGGGGGGCACCGTCTACCAGCGTGGTGCTACACGGCTCCCGTCCGTGCCGGTGACCCGCGAGCAGAGGTGGTTGATTTTCCCTGATGGGGAGAGGTACGTAAGTGCATTTAATATTTTTGTACCTTGTGCATTCACGTTTTTTCAAATAACTAATGCGTTGGCCTTGTCATGCTGCGGGGGTTGGGACCACCATCATAGTGTCCGCCGGCCCAACTCCGTCCTTGGAGTTCTTTGCCGGCAAAACTTCCCGGGGTTTGTCACGTTGCCTGGTGAGGGTCGGCTTCCAGAGCTCGGATTGAGCTGGGAGCACTACGTGGCTGCCCCGGCCCCGCCAGATGAGATTATCGATGGTGTCGTGTGCGACACGAGGGCAGACATGGTGATCAGAAAGTTCTGGGTAATTTCTCCTTTACACATTTAAAAATCTTCAACTAGCTAGTTATTAATTGTACTAATCAATATTGTCTCATTTGATTGCAGACATTCTACAGGTGTGAGGAGGGATACGAGGAGGACGCGGCACATGTTATCGAGAACGTCTGCAAGCGCCTACTCTAGAACTTACGGCACGAGGCTCGGGTGTAGGCTGTTCGAGACTACTACGCCTTGCGTGGTATCAAGAAGACCAAGCCGGCGTGCCGCGATAAGTTCCTGAGTAAGGAGCAGTACATGAAGGTAATTCTTAAGGCCTTCTCTACTTAAGTTCCTTCATTTAGTAATTCTTAGCCGTAGCGCTCAAGTTTCTATTTGCTAACTTAGGCGCCTCCGAGATGGTGTGCGGATCGGATGGATTGTTGGGAGGTGTTGGTCGATGAGTGGTGCTCACAACGATGGCTAGCCCTCCACAAGGAGGCCAAGGACAAACGTGCCCAAATGGAAGGTGTGCCACACCATCAAGGCAGCTCCAACTTATATCAGTTCGGGCGCAACTGGGTATGTGGTTTGCTTCATGATTCATGCAATTCATTCATCATGCTAGCTTGAGCCCTTTAATTACTAATTTTCATTGTTTCTCTCTTTCAGGCACGCTACAATAAGGCGGATAAGGTGCGAGAGGTGTACGACCTGTATGCCATGGCCCACGCTGCCTCTTTCAAGAAAGTCAAGGCTTTCTCTCAGTCTGACCTCGATGATGCAATCAACTTCACCAACATCTCCTCCCACAACAAGCTCGTGAGATATAGAGATGAGGGGAAGGCGAGGAAAGGGGAGGACTTTAACCCGAGCCAAGGTCCCATTGATCCAGAGCTGTTGATGATATCTGGTGGCGGGAGGTCCCATGGCTCCATAGCCATTGGAGATGGACTTATCTGTTGTCCTAGCACTCTCCCGGAGATCAAGGCGCGTCAGTCGAGCTCCGCTCCTGAGATAAGGCCTCGTGAACGGCCAGTGCAACTCGCCATCAAGGTTAGTGATACGTACTCAGTTATCTTTCTCCATTACATTGTGTGCGCTTCCATCAATGATTACAAATGGTCATGTGAGTGGTGTTGCAGGCTGCTATACAGAGTGAGAGAGATAGAACAGAGAAACTTCTGGCGGAGGCGGCGGAGAGGCAGCGGGAGTTGGAGGAGAGGACGGCAAAGATGATGGAGGAGGAGAGGGCACGGAATGACATGCAGGCAAGGGCCATGTACGAGCTCCTTGTGGTAAGTTTCTTCTGCAGATTAGCCAAAACATTCATGTAGTGTTTGTCTCATTACTAACTAGTATGACTGAGTCGTCAAAACCAAATGTGCAGTCTGTGTGTGAGAAGACAGGTCAGACCGCTCCGTCGATGCCAGTGATTGCTCCTGGGACCACGGTGAGTTTTATTTGAATGGACATTACTTGTTAGTCTTAACATTTGAGTGTCATCATGCTAACAAGACATTGGAAATGATCTTTGGTGCAGCGTAACTCCAGACAAGCATCGCACGATCCTTCTCCAGCTACCGACACGAGCCACCCCGCTCCTACACCTCCTGGATCTTGGTAAGTTTATCTAGTGTTTTGCTTAACACATGCATAAAGACCTAGATTTAGTTTTATTTCCTCCAATGCTTAGCATAATGACCTAGACTTAGCTTCTTCTCCTCCAAAATGACTTAATAAGCTTACTGACCTCCAAAACCATCCATTTTACCTAATTTAGCTCTAAAACGATATGTACTTAGCTTACTTATGTCAAAAATTGCATAATTAGCTTAGTTAGCTCATAGACGATCCATTTTACCTAAGTTAGCTATAAAATGACCCATTTTACCTAGGTTAGCTTATAAATGATCCAGTTCATCCAAGTTAGCTAAAAAATGACCCATTTTACCTAGATTAGCTCCTAAATGATCCATTTTACCTACGTTAGCTTTAAAATGACCCATTTCACCTAGGTTAACTCCAAAATGACCAATCTTACCTAGGTTATCTCATAAACGATCCATTTCAACTAATTTAGCTCATAAACGATCCATTTCACCTAGGTTACCTAAAAACGATCAATTTCACCTAGGTTACCTAAAAAACGATCCATTTCACCTAAGTTAACTAAAAAACGATCCATTTCACCTTAGTTACCTGAAAAACGATCCATTTGACCTTAGTTAGCTCATAAACGACCCATTTCAACTAAGTTAGGTCATAAATGATCCATTTCACCTTAGCTAGCTCATAAACGACCCATTTCAACTTAGTTAGCTCATATATGATCCATTTCACGTAAGTTAGCTCATAAATGACATACTCTTCTTGTTCTAGTCTTCTTCTTGTTCTACTCTTCTTGTTCTAGTCTTCTTCTTGTTCTACTCTTCTTCTTGTTCTACTCTTCTTGTTCTTTCTTATTTTTCATTTTGCAGATTTCATTCACTTGACGAAAGCTTGCATAGATGGAGTGCTCCTTATCCCTTTCTCTGTTTTTTTTGTATCGTTGAACTATATGCATGTATCGTTGGATGAAACTATTGTAATATATATGGTTGGATGCCTCTATGTTGAACTTGTTATGTATGATGGAACTATGCATGTAATATAAATGGTTGGATGATGAAGTTATGTGTTGGATATCTTATATGTTTGCTCTATAATGGCCTTTTGAAATATATCTATATATGTCATATATATTTGTGATGAAAATTATTGAATTTAATAAAAAACAGATAAAAGAGCCAATATGCAGGCTCTTTGCCATCTGCCACCGATGGCAAAGGGCTCTTTGCCGTCCGCCGCGGACGGCAAAGAAGACACGTGGCATCCAGCTGTGCTTCCTGGGAGCTGACCCATTTGGCCAGTTTGCCTACAGTGGCAGACGGCAAAGACTTTGCCATCAGTGGCAGACGGCAAAGAACCTGCCATGCAGTGACGTGTAGATGACATCATACGGCGGACGGCAAAGACAGTGGCGGACGGCAAAGGCCTGCCGTTAGCCACTTAACGGACTGACAGCGCAATTATTGCCGTCTGCCGCGCTCTCTTTGCTGTCTGTGGCGGACGACAAAGACTTTGCCATCAGCGGCAGACGGCAAAGTAGCTGTTTACCGCAGCCTACGTTGCCGGAGCCTTTTGCCGTCCGCGGCTGACGGCAAAGGCCTTTGCCGTCCGCCGTTCATGCCTTTGCATTCCGCCGTGGCAGACGGCAAAGTAGCTGATTCCTGTAGTGCCCCTCCATGGTTAATTAAACAAAAGCAGCATGGTTAGAGAACTAATCAGATTAGCAAGCAACTACAAGCTACTGTTGACCAGAAACAGACAAACAGTATCCACATGCATGCATGTATTCAGTTCTACTCTACAGAAACGGATGCTAAGCTGCCGACAGAGCAGGAGGCACTTAAGGTTAGTTAATCGAAGAAACAAGGATACAACCTTACATTAATTTGTTGCAGAGCTGCTAGTACAGGCATAGCAGAGAGTCAAGGCTCTCGGGTGGCAATGGTCTCGGGCAGGAGCCTCCGACATCCTACAGCGACAGCGACGGAGAGTTTATGGATCATTGTAAACAATACTATAGAAGCAGAGCGCTGACTGACTACATGGCCTGCATAGATAACAAACGCTAAAAAAAATCCTTGAGAGGAAGCTGTTTACCCCTGTTTAATTTCTTTAGGCAATCCATAAACGGAAGCGGTTTACCTAGGACTGAATTCAACTGGCCAGAAGTAATCAAACTGTCACTAAGTTCTACTGCTGCATCACTCAGACTGAACCAAAAGTCGGTTCCAAGAAAACAATTCCATTGCTAAAACAGCTCATGGACGAGACCACCATTCAGTTCAAATCTATGACAGCCCAAAGCAAAGCTATATTGTCCAACTATATTGTTGTACATCTTTAGTTTCTCATCTAGCCACCAAACCTTTCTCATCTTTGTGCAGCCAAAAAATTGGCGACTATGACTGAATGGTGGATATCCTGGGTGAAGTCATGATTAACGGTAATATTTTATATTGTACAATATTCTTGCATTCCAAAAACATATGCATCTGATATGTACAACTAACCATCTTTTGTGGTCAGGCATCCCTCTCTTCAATGTTTCCAACAAATAATGAAGTAGATGCACCAACAAAATCATTGTACAATGATTATCACAGTAAGGTGGCATTGTGGCCACACATCCCCTCTTCAACATTTTCAACAATCAAAGAAGTAGATGCAACAACGCAATCATTCTACAATGATGATCACGGTAAGGTTATCAATTTGATATACTCCCTCCGTTCCAGAATATAAGGTGTATCAACTGCATGACGGCACCTTCAGCAAGGTGACGGCGCGAATGCCGCTCCGCTGCCGCCAAGCCCAAAACTGGATAAGGTTTTCACCCGGGTATGAGAAGGGAGGGAGCGGGGATTGAACCTCGATGGCGCCTCCGAGAAGGGGAACGGCACCAGCAGGCGTCGTCGCCGTTGTGACCGGCAAGCCGGCCAAAGATTTCTCTCGGACTGATCTCGCACCTCCAGTGTCCCCACCTTCCATGGATCTGGCAACCAGTGACCGCCACAGACGACATCCAGTGGGGAAAAGGCGAAGGAAGGGGGAGGAAGGACCTCCAGATCTGACTCGCGGCCAGGGGCATCAGGCCACCGGCTGCGACCTACGCCCGACGCCTCCACCGCTCGCCGCCCGCACAACCAATGGGGAGGAGGAGCACCAGCAAGCGCAGCTTGCCTGAGGCCGGCGCCTCGACTTCCGAAGCCCTCCGCGAGAAGACGAAGTAGCAAGGCCTCGCCGTCGCCTTCCTTGGCAGTCGCGCAGCCTTCGCCGGGAACCCCTCTGGCGGTGGCGAGGAGTGGGAGGGAGGCTGAGGGGGTTCGGCGGCTAGGGTTGGGTCGCCGCCCGCGTCGCCCCGAGCGGAGCGAAGCGGGGGGCGGGGGAAAACTCTTTTTCTGTTCATTTACATATGTCCACAGGTGTGGACAACAGCACAAGAAGCAGAGAGCATGTTAATCAGCACGTTCTTTTTGTTACTCAGCCATCTAACAGCATGGTTAGAGAACTAATCAGAGATTAGCAAGCAAATATTAGCTACTGTTGACTAGAAAAAGTATCCACATGCATATAATTTGATATACTCTACGAAAGTGGATACTAATTAAGCTACCAACGGAGCAAGAGGCGCTTCATTTTAATTAATTGAAGAAACAAGGATACAGTCTGTCATTTACTAGCTGCTAGTACATGCATTGCAGATATCCAGGCTCACAGATGGCCATCTCCGGCGGCAGCTTCCCACGGCGATGGCGAGGGCAATGGCGATAGCAATGGTTAATTTGTGGAGCATTACAAACAGTAGTAGTATAGTACCAGAGCCCTCCCTGATTGTAGGAGGCTCCAAAGATAGCACACACTAAAAAAATCCTTGACAAGAAGCCATTTACCCCTGCTTTAATTTCTGTATGCAAACCATCAACTGAAGCCAGCATTCATCTGTCCACAAGTAATCAAACCATAAACCTCAATCACATCGTCAGTAAGTTCCGCAGCTGCATTACTTAAAGAGTGAAACAAATAAATTCAGTTCTATCTACAGCTCTGAAACAACCAACACCAATCCATTATTACTAAAACAGCTCATGAAAGAGATCGCCATTAAGCTCAATATTTACAACAGAAAAGCATCAAAACGCTCCCAACAACCACATACAGAGGTGGTCATTCTTATACATCTTCAGTTTCTTCCTCATCTATATAACAAAGCTTTCCTTCTGTGAGCTCCATCTCCATTGAAATTTACCAAAGTGAACATAACTAGCTACCTACCATGCGAGACATAGCATGTCATTGTTCAGTTTCATCCTCACCCCATGACCATCTCCTGATCATACGGGGCAACCTTTTTGGCAAACCAGATGCACACTAGTCCATTATCATTTGTCTACCAGAGTGACCATCAGCATCTTATATATGTTGCCATGTGTGAACAACAGCAGAAGCAGAGAACATGTTAACCAGTCCTAGTACCAGTTTGTGCTTCAGAGCAAAACAAGCACATTGCTTGGGTCAGGTGTATGTTGCCAAACTGCAGGAACCAATTACTACGTGCTGCACTTCCCTAGGAATCAATCATACTAGAGCAATAGACGCGCCTTGCCGCGCGGTTTTTCTGTCGAGTGTGCATTGTTTTTCTTGGAGTGGTATGATTGGTTGGTTCGCTTGGGCTTTATTTGAGTGGTGCTAGGCCCAGGACGCAGCCCATAGCCCTGCAATTCACCACGGACGCGTTTGGTTACGTGCATTAGGTTCAGCCAGGCCCGCGCGGGAAGGATTTGCTCCGTTTGGTTGCTCGCATTCACTGTTGGGTCTGCATAGCACGAATTTTAAAGCACATCTGGGTCTGCATCCCTGGGAACGCTCGATTTGGCCGTTTTCGTCGGCCAGGCCCGAGTGATGCAAGCGAGCGCACTTGGGTGGCTCGATGGATGCAGCCTCGTTCCTTCTCATGCATAGCTGTAGGTGAGTTTGCACGTGGTCTGTTGATTTAACTCCTTACCTTGTTCACTTACCCTTCTAATCTACATAACGGTGCATCAAATCAAGATAAGCTCTAAATGGAAAAGATGCATATCGATGTTATCGTTGCATTTCTGCAATCGGTTCAAAGTTTCGTCTATCGTGAATATTCAATTTCGTGTTCATGTTTGGAGCTGCATTGAATGAATATTTCCAAATTTGTCGCCCACTGCTGCGCCGCCAATGGGATCGCTCGCCCACGACTCCGTGCTTGTTGTGTTGGACGCGGCGCCGTGACCGCCACCCACCTCTATCGCCGAGGCACCTCTAGTGTAACACTGTGTGTTATGTGTAGTTGCTAACTCTTAATTAATCATATCCAGTGCATACAACCAAACAACGTGCACTCGTATGAGCACAGACAATGCGAGCAACCAGACACAACGCGTAGAGGTGTTGCTACGATGCAGGGAAAGGGTATGCAGGCAACCAATCAACATGCAGATGTTGGTTTTTTGCTTGCATACGCTCAACCAGACCCAACTAGGACAAGTATGCAAAGTGGCAAAAAACGATGCAGGTAACCAAACGCGCCCCAGGAGCCTCCCTCTCCAGGGAGCTTAGAGTTTTAGGAGTAGCTACTAGTACAGGCTTCCCTCAGAAAAAAGAGAACAGTAGTCTTCCCTCAGAAAAAAGAGAACAGTAGTACAGGCAGAGCAGAGAGAAACCGGAATCCTGGGTGAAGGTCATTACTAACACCACGATGATTTGAACCCAGGTAATAAGAGAAGCCAAGAAATATGAACCTAGGATAGGCCTTTCAAGAATAAGATAGTGCCACTACTTGGAATAGAATACCAGTACAAGTTTGGATGATACCAAGGCAACAGATACAGTGTCAAATATGTTTCAGACACTGATTGGTGACATGATTAACTTCGAAATTGCCAAGGTAATACAATAGTATTAATCAAGCATGGTCACCATTACGCTAACAGTTTCAATAAACAACATGTGCTAAGCTAAACCAGCCAATTAATGCACAGGCAAGCATGCTGAAATAGTAGTACCAGTCATACATATGGCACAACATTGCAACAAGGTCTAAACTGAACATTCTGGGCAAAAGAAAAATAAATGATCGTAACTAAATTTGTATGTGCGAATTAAACGATATTACTTCCACCCAGTCATGCATGCACACGCATATTAACTGATATTATTTCCACCCAGTCATACAGAGACAAAGTCCCATAGCTTACACTCGCATGCACAGAAGTCTAATGAAGCCAACAGAGCAGAAGTTGCTTGTTTGAGGTTACAGTCTAACGTAAACTAGTATAGCTACTAGAACAGGCATACGTGGCAGAGAAACGGGAATTTTGGCTGTAAAGGAACATACTGGTAAATCAACTGAAGCGGCACGAAAAGTAATCAAAGGACACAAAAAAATACTAATACTAGTTAACATCCATTGCTTCTTCATCGGTGCATACTGTGCAACCTTAGCATGCTCTTTCGGTTCCAGATCCAGGAACAGGAACACTGGGCTACAGCGAACATGAAGTCTGAACTTGCTGACCCCTGTTGTACACACCCAAAGGACCTGCAGAAAACCCAATACACAGCAGACCGTCTCGGCCTGGGATGTGATTTAGTGATGCTCGATTCGATGAGAAGCAGTCACCCAACAATTCTGGGTCAAGAGCGAATGCGGTACAGTACAGTTCAGCTATAGAAGAAATCACAGGGCATTCATTCCCCTAGCACTCGAGCGGAGCAGATAAAATCACAGTTTATCTTTACAAAACGGAAAACCACAGTTTATAAAGTTTCACAACAAGGTGAAGGCCAATGATTTGTCAACCAAGTAACCACACCTGGGATACTAGATACATAGATAGATAGCTCATAAGTATTAGTGTATATATATACACTACTCCTACTAAACCTGGGAACACGTTAAAGGAGATGCATTATTTTTTATTTCACATCACAAGTATCTAATCTCAACAAGATAAAGGTCCAAGTTCAACTAAGCTAGCCAAAAACAATCATGGCATAACCTAGCCTAGCAGTACATTATTTGAAGCAAACATAATCCATGCCCTTTCCATGCAGTTGTCGTCCTGTTTTCCACGGTTAGCTGGGCTACGCGATTCTCCTATATATATGAACCACAGGAGATTCTCGCTAGAGAAAAGAAAAGGAAGGCTGAATAACCTTCAGTTGCGGCAGGCCTGCCTCCGCTCACGAACAAGTCTTGGTATTTCCTTCCATGTCTCCGGTTTAAGTGCCGTCACTGTAAATATCACACAAACGATGTCAGAACAAACTAGTGTAACATGAAAATACATACCATATTGACATTAAAAAGAATCGACAACAAACTTGTAGACACCATATACCATATTGACATTAAAAAAAATATCACTAGTGATGGATGACTGCACTTGTTGATTAAATGTTGCAAAGGTGCAGCGTACCTTTATAACGGGCATCTAGGTATTCGTTGCGAATGCTGCCCACATGCTGCTGCAGGTATCTAGGCATCTTCTTTATAGCAGGGCATCCTTCTATTTTAAGCTCTAGGAGAGACCCGTATACTTGCGGCTCATTCGGCAGGGATGCCAGGGTACTGCAGCTAGAAAGACCAAGGGCTTCCAACGATGGGGGCTGCTCTGCTGACAGAGATTCCAGCGATGTCAACCAACTGTTCTCATGAATGACCAGTACCTGGAGGGACGAGGGCAGATGGATAATCTCCCCCAACATGCCATCACAGGAGTATATTTGTAGCAATTCCAGGCAAGGAGGAAGGGAATGCTCTCTTGCTGCTGATGATGCCTCTGACAAATTTATTGAAGTGGTTTCTTTTGGTTTTCGAAGCCCATTCAGCTGACATGTTAGGACTTGAATGCTACTGCAGCTATAAATCTCTATGATCTTCAAGGACGGTGGAAGATTTAGAACCGCTGGTAAACTTCCACATCTAGATAGAGTTAAACGTTCTAGGCATGGACAAAAGTGATTCATGGGTGAGGATGATGACTCTGATACAGTTGTGGGCACGATTGCCTCACCACAAGAAGACCCTTTAACTGACTCTGACATGCCCTGCTGCTTACCGAATATGAACTCAAGCTTAATGCACGATGAAATATGCATTTCCTTGAGAGATGCCGGAACGTTGAACATCTCTACCAAACTTGCACAGCCTTCTAACTTAAGAACCTCCAGACCTAGCAGGTGTTGACTCCTTTCGGATGCTGATGGCCCAAGAGGAGCCGGTGCGTACCCAGTCGGATTCTTGCACTTCTTTATCGCCAATCTTCTCAAGGATACCAAGCTTTGGAATGCTCTCTCTGGCCAGTGGACAAGCACATTACACCTATCGATTTCCAAATCTTTGAGATGCACAAAATAGTCCCATGGTTCTATTGCACCTGATTCAAAGAACATGTTGCAGCATCCTAACTCCAGAACTGTAATAGAGGATTCCTGGTCCCATTTCTCCTTGCTTTCCACCGGTACAATTAGAATGCACTCAGACTCCGATGTCATTTCTGTGTATTCCATCTTCAATATCAGTTTGGTCAATGAAGACACATATCTGTCTACCCGGTGGAACATCTCTTGCTTGCCATCTTCAATTTCCAACACACTGAGTTTTGGTGCTTCGGGTAAGTCTATCACCTTTGGACATTTCTGGATCGATAGTTTCTCAAGTTGAGGAAACAATATATGTTCACCTTGGGTCCCTTCATCAGCATCCCATCTCTGGAAGCTCTTCAAGTCCTCCAAGTTGAGTATTTTCAATGCAGGAAATACCAAACTACAATGCCCAGCACATGGTTCTTGAAGCAATGGTGCTCCAGGTAATGATATCAGCTTTCCACAATGACGAATAAACAACTGCTCAAGCAGAGGAAATATTATCTGTTCTTCTCGCCTCTCATTTATTTCCCACCATCTCTCAAAATTCAGCAGATTATCAAGCGTAAGCTGCTTCAGTTTTGGTAAAGTGAAGTATGTACCACACCTGAACAAAAATTGTAGTCTTTCACAATGAAAAAGACGGATGTCAACCATGTTTTGTAATATACCCATGCCCTTCCCTCCGTAAGAATATATCCACAGAACCTGCAGCCAATCATGAGGTTCGAAATTGTTAAGCACCTTGCTGTCACAGACAGTAGTCCATCTTAATGTCAGTTTTCTGAGATCCTTCATTTTTCCAAGGTTTGCCACTTTTGCCTCTGCTTCTATAACATTCTCTATCTGACTTAGCTCTAGCTGACCACCGAGGTTCAAATATTGCAGCTCTGCAACATCACTGCAATCAGATCCATTTACCGCTGCTACAAAAAATGTAAGTGTCTGCAGCTTAGTGAGTTTTCCGAGTTCTGGAGGCATGCTCTTCAACGACTGACATCCATGAGTGTAGAGGTGACGGAGGGAAGTCATATACTTCATTTGCATTGGAAGTCTTTCGAGACAATAGCAGTTGGAAAGGTCCAACGTTTGTAGGTTATATAGAATACTTATATCTTCAGGGAGTGCTTTGATATGACTTCCGGAGAGATCGAGGTACCTCAGGTGATGCAAATACTTTGATTTCAGTAGAAATGATTTTGTGTCCATACGAAGCTTCAAGGCACGCAGAGAGCTATATTGATGCAAGGAGCTTCTAATAAAACTATCACATAGCAGAGTTTGGATATCATTCAAAATACCTCCTGTTACTTCATATGATGATGACAAAAATAAATGCCGAGTAGTATCTGGAAGCCACTCAGTTTGACTTGATTCAGTAGTTGCAACAACACATTCCTTTTCCATAACATACATTGCAATATCATGCATAAGATCATGGATTTTACATGTAATTGAATAAGTCCCCCATAAGTTTTCACTTTCCTCTATGTCCAGAAAGAATGACCGTGATGCAAGCTCATCAAAAATATGTTTTCCGGTGGTTTCAAGTCTATCTTCCTTGTGTTCCGGGATAAAGCCATTTGCGATCCACAGTTGGATCAACTTCACCACATCAATCTTGTAATCCTTGGGAAATACAGCACAGAAAGCAAAGCATTGCTTCATGTGTGATGGCAAGTCATTGTAGCTGAGTTTTAGTATTGGCAAAATTCCAGTTTCCTCGGTGCAAATGTTGCTTCTGGATGAAACAACTTTCCATTCATCCATGTTGGTCTTGGTACGAAGTACAGAACCTAGTGCCGTTGCAGCTAATGGAGAGCCAGAACATCTCTTCACAATCTCATCAACCATCTCCACTAGTTCAACAGGCTTTTCTTTTTTTGAGTTGAATGCTCTGGCCTCAATAATTTCTTTTATGAAGCAATCCTCCAAAGCATTGAGATTGTAGGCTGCTCTATCTGCACCCATAATTTCAGCAACTCGTTTATCACGAGTTGTTGTCAACACTGTACTACCGCTGCTACCACGTTGAAGACAAACCTTCAGCCTTTCCCACTTATGGAACTCTTTGTTGTTCCAGATATCATCCAATACAAGGAGATACCTCTGCCCGTTGACCAATTTCTGAACTCTTTCCAGTGGTGGTTTGTCAGTATCATCATATTTCTTGGGAGATGCTTCAACTATACTCTTGGCTAGGGAGTTCATATCAAAGGTATCAGATACACAGACCCAAAGCAGCAACTGGAAATGCTTCTGAATTGTAGGATCATTGTATATGAGTTGAGCTGTGGTTGGTACTTGAACCCAAAGACCTGCATCTCTGCTATGAGGACCTCGACGGCTTGCAGAATCAAACAAAGCTTGCGACCCATTTTATAACGGAACGCAACACGGTTGTGAGTAGGGAAGAGTTTTATTACATCAAAGCCGAGCTTTATGTAGTGGCCATTCTTCTTGGCTTGACGGCGAAGTGCTTCGTACTTGAATTCGTCGAAGACTTCATTTGCCTCATAGGCCACTGTCTTGAGCTCCTGAAGCCAGGCTTTGGCACCTTCTCTATGTGCCATGGCCTGATTCTCGACGTCGGTGATGACGTCAAGGATGGCTGGAAGCTTGCGTTTGAGAATCTTGTGCTGCTCCTCCATTCCCTCCATCACCTTGTACTGGTCCAGGAGGTAGCTGGACACCTTGTCCTTCAGCATGGACACCAGTGGCCCGATCGCCATGGTGACCACCAGCTCTGCCATTGGAACACTCGAAGGAAACACAGGGAAACACAGGTGAAGTGCAGAACTGGGAAGAGAATGTTATGAGCAAGACGTGTATAATGCTTGAGGTCTACAATATACTGAAGGAAATATGCCCTAGAGGCAATAATAAAGTTATTATTTATTTCCTTACATATCATGATGAATGTTTATTATTCATGCTAGAATTGTATTAACCGGAAACATAA
The DNA here is from genome assembly GCA_032464435.1 of Aegilops umbellulata. Lineage (NCBI taxonomy): Eukaryota > Viridiplantae > Streptophyta > Magnoliopsida > Poales > Poaceae > Aegilops > Aegilops umbellulata. The sequence continues at coordinate 12,377,775 of CP136054.1, forward strand.
TACATGTATGGATATATAGACAAACAGAGTGTCACTAGTATGCCTCTACTTGACTAGCTTGTTAATCAAAGATGGTTAAGTTTCCTAACCATAGACAAAGGAGTTGTCATTTGATTAACAAGGTCACATCATTAGTTGAATGATCTGATTGACATGACCCATTCCAATAGCTTAGCACCCGATCGTTTAGTATGTTGCTATTGCTTTTGTTCATGACTTATACATGTTCCTTTAACTATGAGATTATGCAACTCCCGTTTATCGTAGGAACACTTTGTGTGCTACCAAACGTCACAACGTAACTGGGTGATTATAAAGGTGCTCTACAGGTGTCTCCGAAAGTATTTGTTTGGTTGGCGTATTTCGAGATTAGGATTTGTCACTCTGAATGTCGGAGAGGTATCTCAGGGCCTTCTCGGTAATGCACATCACATAAGCCTTGCAAGCATTGCAACCAATGAGTTGGTTGCGGGATGATGTATTACGAAACGAGTAAAGAGACTTGCCGGTAACGAGATTGAACTAGGTATTGGATACCGACGATCGAATCTCGGGCAAGTAACATACCGATGGACAAAGGGAACAACGTATGTTGTTATGCGGTCTGACCGATAAAGATCTTCGTAGAATATGTAGGAGCCAATATGGGCATCCAGGTCCCGCTATTGGTTATTGACCGGAGACGTGTCTCGGTCATGTCTACATTGTTCTCGAACCGTAGGGTCCGCACGCTTAAGGTTACGATGACAGTTATTATGAGTTTATGCATTTTGATGTACCGAAGGAGTTCGGAGTCCCGGATGTGATCACGGACATGATGAGGAGTCTCAGAATGGTCGAGACATAAAGATTGATATATTGGACAGCTATGTTCGGACATCGGAATGGTTCCGAGAGGTTTCGGATATTACCGGAGTGCCGGAGGGGTTACCGGAACCCCCCGGGGGAAGCATGGGCCTTATTGGGCCACGAGGGGAGAGAGAGAGGGCCGCGCCAGGAGGTGGCGCACGCCACCCCCATGGGCAGTCCGAATTGGACAAGGAGGGGGGGCGCGGCCCCCCTTTCCCTCTCCCTCTCCCTCTCTTTCCTTCCCCCTTCCTCCTTCCTAGTTGGACTAGGAAAGGGGAGTCCTACTCCTACTAGGAGGAGGACTTCCCCCTCCCTTGGCGCGCCTCTCTAGGCCGGCCGGCCTCCCCCTTGCTCCTTTATATACGGGGGCAGGGGGGCACCCCAAAGACACACAAGTTGATCTTCGTGATCGTTCCTTAGCCGTGTGCGGTGCCCCCCTCCACCATATTCCACCTCGGTCATATTGTAGCGGTGCTTAGGCGAAGCCCTGCGACAGTAGAACATCAAGATCGTCACCATGCCGTCGTGCTGACGGAACTCCTCCCTGACGCTTTGCTGGATCGGAGCCCGGGGATCGTCATCGAGCTGAACGTGTGCCAAGAACTCGGAGGTGCCGGAGTAACGGTGCTTGGATCGGTCGGATCGTGAAGACGTACGACTACATCAACCGCGTTGTTATAACGCTTCCGCTTTCGGTCTACGAGGGTACGTAGACAACACTCTCCCCTCTCGTTGCTATGCATCACCATGATCTTGCGTGTGCGTAGGATTTTTTTTGAAATTACTACGTTTCCCAACAGTGGCATCCAAGCCTAGGTTTTTATGGTTTGATGTTTGGCACGAGTAGAACACAAGTGAGTTGTGGACGATACAAGTCATACTGCCTACCAGCATGTCATACTTTGGTTCGGCGGTATTGTTGGATGAAGCGGTCCGGACCGACATTACGCGTACGCTTACGCGAGACTGGTTCTACCGTCGTGCTTAGCACACAGGTGGCTGGCGGGTGTCAGTTTCTCCAACTTTAGTTGAACCAAGTATGGCTACGCCCGGTCCTTGAGAAGGTTAAAACGGAGTCTATTTGACGAAGTATCGTTGTGGTTTTGATGCGTACGTGAGATTGGTTCTTGTTTCAGCCCGTAGCAGCCACGTAAAATTTGCAACAAACAAAGTAGAGGACGTCTAACTTGTTTTTGCAGGGCATGTTGTGATGTGATATGGTCAAGACATGATGCTATATTTTATTGTATGAGATGATCATGTTTTGTAACCGAGTTATCGGCAACCGGCAGGAGCCGTATGGTTGTCGCTTTATTGTATGCAATGCAATCGCCCTGTAATGCTTTACTTTATCACTAAGCGGTAGCGATAGTCGTAGAAGCATAAGATTGGCGAGACGACAACGATGCTACGATGGAGATCAAGGTGTCGCGCCGGTGACGATGGTGATCATGACGGTGCTGCGGAGATGGAGATCACAAGCACAAGATGATGATGGCCATATCATATCACTTATATTGATTACATGTGATGTTTATCTTTTTATGCATCTTATCTTGCTTTGATTGACGGTAGCATTATAAGATGATCTCTCACTAAATTATCATAGTAATAGTGTTCTCCCTGAGTATGCACCGTTGCGAAAGTTCTTCGTGCTGAGACACCACGTGATGATCGGCTGTGATAGGCTCTACGTTCAAATACAACGGGTGCAAAACAGTTGCACACGCGGAATACTCAGGTTTAACTTGACGAGCCTAGCATATAACAGATATGGCCTCGGAACAAGGAGACCGAAAGGTCGAGCGTGAATCATATAGTAGATATGATCAATATAGTGATGTTTACCATTGAAACTACTCCATCTCACGTGATGATCGGACATGGTTTAGTTGATTTGGATCACGTGATCACTTAGAAGATTAGAGAGATGTCTATCTAAGTGGGAGTTCTTAAGTAATATGATTAATTGAACTTAAATTTATCATGAACTTAGTCCCTGATAGTATCTTGCTTGTTTATGTTGATTGTAGATAGATGGCTCGTGCTGTTGTTCCGTTGAATTTTAATGCGTTCCTTGAGAAAGCAAAGTTGAAAGATGATGGTAGCAATTACACGGACTGGGTCCGTAACTTGAGGATTATCCTCATTGCTGCACAGAAGAATTATGTCCTGGATGCACCGCTAGGTGCCAGGCCTGCTGCTAGAGCAACACCAGATGTTATGAACGTCTGGCAGAGCAAAGCTGACGACTACTCGATAGTTCAGTGTGCCATGCTTTACGGCTTAGAACCGGGACTTCAACGACGGTTTGAGAACCATGGAGCATAAGAGATGTTCCAGGAGTTGAAGTTGATATTCAAACAGAATGCCCGGATTGAGAGATATGAGGTCTCCAATAAGTTCTATAGCTGCAAGATGGAAGAGAATGGGTCTGTCAGTGAGCACATACTCAGAATGTCTGGGTATTACAATCACTTGAGTCAACTGGGAGTTAATCTTCCGGATGATTGTGTCATTGACAGAATTCTTCAATCACTGCCACCAAGCTACAAAGGCTTCGTGATGAACTATAATATGCAAGGGATAGATAAGACTATGCCCGAGCTCTTCGCAATGCTAAAGGCTGCGGAGGTAGAAATCAAGAAGGAGCATCAAGTGTTGATGGTCAATAAGACTACTAGTTTCAAGAAGAAGGGCAAAGGGAAGAAGAAGGGGAACTTCAAGAAGAACAGCAAACAAGTTGCTGCTCAAGAGAAGAAACCCAAGTCTCGACCTAAGCCTGAAACTGAGTGCTTCTACTGCAAGTAGACTGGTCACTGGAAGCGGAACTGCCCCAAGTATTTGGCGGATAAGAAGGATGGCAAGGTGAACAAAGGTATATGTGATATACATGTTATTGATGTGTACCTTACTAATGCTCGCAGTAGCACCTGGGTATTTGATACTGGTTCTGTTGCTAATATTTGCAACTCGAAACAGGGACTACGGATTAAGCGAAGATTGGTTAAGGACGAGGTGACGATGCGCGTGGGAAATGGTTCCAAAGTCGATGTGATCGCGGTCGGCACGCTACCTCTACATCTACCTTCGGGATTAGTATTAGACCTAAATAATTGTTATTTGGTGCCAGCGTTGAGCATGAACATTATATCTGGATCTTGTTTGATGCGAGACGGTTATTCATTTAAATCAGAGAATAATGGTTGTTCTATTTATATGAGTAATATCTTTTATGGTCATGCACCCTTGAAGAGTGGTCTATTTTTGATGAATCTCGATAGTAGTGATACACATATTCATAGTGTTGAACCAAAAGATGCAGAGTTGATAATGATAGTGCAACTTATTTGTGGCACTGCCGTTTAGGTCATATCGGTATAAAGCGCATGAAGAAACTCCATACTGATGGACTTTTGGAGCCACTTGATTATGAATCACTTGGCACTTGCGAATCTTGCCTCATGGGCAAGATGACCAAAACACCGTTCTCCGGTACTATGGAGAGAGCAACAGATTTTTTGGAGATCATACATACAGATGTATGTGGTCCGATGAATATTGAGGCTCGTGGCGGATATCGTTATTTTCTCACCTTCACAGATGATTTAAGCAGATATGGGTATATCTATTTAATGAAACACAAGTCTGAAACATTTGAGAAGTTCAAAGAATTTCAGAGTGAAGTTGAAAATCATCGTAACAAGAAAATAAAGTTTCTACGATCTGATCGTGGAGGAGAATATTTGAGTTACGAGTTTGGTCTACATTTGAAACAATGCGGAATAGTTTCGCAACTCACGCCACCCGGAACACCATAGCGCAATGGTGTGTCCGAACGTCGTAATCGCACTTTACTAGATATGGTGCGATCTATGATGTATCTTACAAGATTTACCGCTATCATTTTGGGGTTATGCTCTAGAGACGGCCGCATTCACGTTAAATAGGACACCGTCAAAATCCGTTGAGACGACGCCTTATGAACTATGGTTTAGCAAGAAACCAAAGTTGTCATTTCTTAAAGTTTGGGGCTGCGATGCTTATGTGAAAAAGCTTCAACCTGATAAGCTTGAACCCAAATCGGAAAAATGTGTCTTCATAGGATATCCAAAAGAAACTGTTGGATACTGTTGGAAATATGCCCTAGAGGCAATAATAAAAGCATTATTATTATATTTCCTTATTCATGATAATTGTCTTTATTCGTGCTATAATTGTGTTATCCGGAAATCGTAACACATGTGTGAATAACAGACAACAAACATGTCCCTAGTGAGCCTCTAGTTGACTAGCTCGTTGATCGACAGATAGTCACGGTTTCCTGACTATGGACATTGGATGTCATCGATAACGGGATCACATCATTAGAAGAATGATGTGATGGACAAGACCCAATCCTAAACATAGCATAAGATCGCTTAGTTCGTTTGCTAGAGTTTTCCAATGTCAAGTATCCTTTCCTTGGACCATGAGATCGTGTAACTCCCGGATACCGTAGGAGTGCTTTGGGTGTGCCAAACGTCACAACGTAACTGGGTGACTATAAAGGTATACTACGGGTATCTCTGAAAGTGTCTGTTGGGTTGACATGGATCGAGACTCGGATTTGTCACTCCGCTTGACGGAGAGGTATCACCGGGCCCTCTCGGTAATGCATCATCATAATGAGCTCAATGTGATCAAAGTGTTTGATCACGGGATCATGCATTACGGAACGAGAAAAGTTACTTGCCGGTAACGAGATTGAACGAGGTATTGGGATACCGACGATCGAATCTCGGGCAAGTAAAATACCGATTGACAAAGGGAATCGTATACGGGATTAATTGAATCCTCGACATCATGGTTCATCCGATGAGATCATCGTGGAGCATGTGGGAGCCAACATGGGTATCCAGATCCCGCTGTTGGTTATTGCCCGAGAGCCGTCTCGGTCATGTCTGCATGTCTCCCGAACCCGTAGGGTCTACACACTTAAGGTTCGGTGACGCTAGGGTTGTGAAGATATGTATATGCAGTAACCCGAATGTTGTTCAGAGTCCCGGATGAGACCCCGGACGTCACGAGGAGTTCCGGAATGGTCCGGAGGTAAAGAATTATATATAGGAAGTGCTATTTCGGCCATCGGGACAAGTTTCGGTGTTATCGGTATTGTACCGGGACCACCGGAGGGGTCCCGGGGGTCCACCAGGTGGGGCCACCTGCCCCGGTGGGCCACATGGGCCTTAGGGGGTGCGCCTTGGCCTGCATGGGCCAAGGGGAACCAGCCCCAAAGGGGCCCATGCGCCTAGGGTTCCAAAAGGGAGGAGTCCTAGTGGTGGAAGGCACCTCCTAGATGGCTTGGGGGGAGGGAAACCTCCCTGGCCGCCGCCCCCCCTGGGAGATCAGATCTCCCAGGGCCGGCGCCCCCCAGAGGCCTATATAAAGGGGGAGGGGAGGGGGGCTGCGCACCCTATGCCCTGGCGCCTCCCTCTCCCTCTCCAACACATCCTCCTCCTCCGTAAGAGCTCGGCGAAGCCCTGTCGGAGTACTGCGACTCCACCATCACCACGCCGTCGTGCTGCTGCTGGAGTCTTCTTCCCCAACCTCTCCTTTGCCTTGCTGGATCAAGAAGAAGGAGACGTTACGCTGACCGTACGTGTGTTGAACGCGGAGGTGTCGTGCTTTCGGTGCTAGGATCTCCGGTGATTTGGATCACGGTGTGTACGACTACTTCATCCCCGTTCGTTGAACGCTTCCGCTCGCGATCTACAAAGTGGTATGTAGATGCAATCTCTCTCTCCCATGACTCGTTGCTAGATGAACTCATAGATGGATCTTGGTGAAACCGTAAGAAAAATTTTAATTTTCTGCAACGTTCCCCAACAGTGGCATCATGACCTAGGTCTATGCGTAGTTCTCTATTGCACGAGTAGAACACAATTTGTTGTGGGCGTAGATGTTGTCAACTCTTTTTGCCGCTACTAGTCTTATCTTGGTTCAGCGGTATTGTGGGATGAAGCGGCCCGGACCAACCTTACACGTACACTTACGTGAGACCGGTTCCACCGACTAACATGCACTAGTTGCATAAGGTGGCTGGCGGGTGTCTGTCTCTCCCACTTTAGTTGGAGCGGATTCGATGAAAAGGGTCCTTATGAAGGGTAAATAGAAGTTGACAAATCACGTTGTGGTTTTCACATAGGTAAGAAAACGTTCTTGCTAGAACCCTAATTCAGCCACGTAAAACTTGCAACAACAATTAGAGGACGTCTAACTTGTTTTTGCAGCAAGTGCTTTGTGATATGATATGGCCAAAGTTGTGATGAATGATGAATGATCTATATGTGATGTATGAGATGTTCATGCTATTGTAATAGGAATCACGACTTGCATGTCGATGAGTATGACAACCGGCAGGAGCCATAGGAGTTGTCTTTATTTTTTGTATGACCTGCGTGTCATTGAGAAACGCCATGTAAATTACTTTACTTTATTGCTAAACGTGTTAGTCATAGTAGTAGAAGTAATAGTTGGCGAGCAACTTCATGGAGACACGATGATGAAGATCATGATGATGAAGATCATGGTGTCAAGCCGGTGACAAGATGATCATGGAGCCCCAAGATGGAGATCGAAGGAGCTATGTGATATTGGCCATATCATGTCACGTTCATTATTTGATTGCATGTGATGTTTATCATGTTTTGCATCTTGTTTACTTAGAACGACGGTAGTAAATAAGATGATCCCTCATAATAATTTCAAGAAAGTGTTCCCCCTAACTGTGCACCGTTGCGACACTTCGTTGTTTCGAAGCACCACGTGATGATCGGGTGTGATAGATTCTAACGTTCACATACAACGGGTGTAAGACAGATTTACACGCGCGAAACACTTAGGTTGACTTGACGAGCCTAGCATGTACAGACATGGCCTCGGAACACAGAAGACCGAAAGGTCGAGCATGAGTCGTATAGAAGATACGATCAACATGAAGATATTCACCGATGTTGACTAGTCCGTCTCACGTGATGATCGGACACGGCCTAGTTGACTCGGATCATGTAATACTTAGATGACTAGAAGAGGGATGTCTATCTAAGTGGGAGTTCATTAAATAATTTGATTAAATGAACTTTATTATCATGAACTTAGTCTAAATATTTACAATATGTCTTGTAGATCAAATGGCCAACGTAGTCCTCAACTTCAACGCGTTCCTAGAGAAAACCAAGCTGAAAGACGATGGTAGAAACTATACGGACTGGGTCCGGAACCTGAGGATCATCCTCATAGCTGCCAAGAAAGATTATGTCCTACGAGCACCGCTGGCTGACGCACCTATTCTCCCTGCAGAACAAGACGTTATGAACGCTTGGCAGTCACGCTGTGATGATTACTCCCTCGTTCAGTGCGGCATGCTTTACAGCTTAGAGCCGGTGCTCCAAAAGTGTTTTGAGAGACATGGAGCATATGAGATGTTCGAAGAGCTGAAAATGGTTTTCCAAGCTCATGCCCGGGTCGAGAGATATGAAGTCTCTGATAAATTCTTTAGCCGTAAGATGGAGGAAAATGGCTCTGTCAGTCAACACATACTCAAAATGTCTGGGTTGCACAACCGCTTGACTCAACTGGAAGTTAATCTCCCGGATGAAGCGGTCATTGACAGAATCCTCCAGTCGCTTCCACCTAGCTACAAGAGCTTTGTGATGAACTACAATATGCAGGGGATGGTAAAGACCATTCCTGAGGTATATGCTATGCTGAAATCAGCAGAGGTAGAAATCAAGAAAGAGCATCAAGTGTTGATGGTGAATAAAACCACTAAGTTCAAGAAGGGAAAGGGTAAAAAGAACTTCAAGAAGGACGGCAAGGAAGTTGCCGCGCCCGGTAAGCAAGTTGCCGGGAAGAAGCCAAAGAATGGACCCAAGCCCGAGACTGAGTGTTTTTATTGCAAGGGAAGTGGTCACTGGAAGCGGAACTGCCCCAAATACTTAGCGGACAAGAAGGCCGGCAAAACCAAAGGTATATGTGATATACATGTAATTGATGTGTACCTTACCAGTACTCGTAATAGCTCTTGGGTATTTGATACCGGTGCAGTTGCTCACATTTGTAACTCAAAGCAGGAGCTGCGGAATAAACGGAGACTGGCGAAGGACGAGGTGACGATGCGAGTCGGGAATGGTTCCAAGGTCGATGTGATCGCCGTCGGCACGCTGCCTCTACATTTACCTACGGGATTAGTTTTAAACCTCAATAATTGTTATTTAGTGCCAAGTTTGAGCATGAACATTGTATCTGGATCTCGTTTAATTCGAGATGGCTACTCATTTAAATCCGAGAATAATGGTTGTTCTATTTATATGAGAGATATGTTTTATGGTCATGCTCCGATGGTTAATGGTTTATTCTTAATGAATCTCGTACGTGATGATACACATATTCATAGTGTGAATACCAAAAGAGTTAAAGTTGATAACAATAGTCCCACATATTTGTGGCACTGCCGCCTTGGTCACATAGGTGTCAAACGCATGAAGAAGCTCCATGCAGATGGACTTTTAGAGTCTCTTGATTATGAATCATTTGACACATGCGAACCATGCCTCATGGGTAAAATGACCAAGACTCCGTTCTTAGGAACAATGGAGCGAGCAACCAACTTATTGGAGATCATACATACCGATGTGTGCGGTCCAATGAGGGTTGAGGCTCGCGGTGGCTATCGTTATGTTCTCACCCTCACTGATGACTTGAGTAGATATGGGTATATCTACTTAATGAAACACAAGTCTGAGACCGTTGAAAAGTTCAAGGAATTTCAGAGTGAGGTTGAAAATCAACGTGAAAGAAAGATCAAGTTTCTACGATCAGATCGTGGAGGAGAATACTTGAGTCACGAATTTGGCACACACTTAAGAAAATGTGGAATAGTTTCACAACTCACGCCGCCTGGAACACCTCAGCATAATGGTATGTCCGAACGTCGTAATCGCACTCTATTAGATATGGTGCGATCTATGATGTCTCTTACCGACTTACCGCTATCTTTTTGGGGCTATGCTTTAGAGACTGCCGCATTCACTTTAAATAGGGCTCCGTCGAAATCCGTTGAGACGACACCGTATGAATTATAGTTTGGGAAGAAACCTAAGCTGTCGTTTCTAAAAGTTTGGGGATGCGATGCTTATGTCAAGAAACTTCAACCTGAAAAGCTCGAACCCAAGTCGGAAAAATGCGTCTTCATAGGATACCCTAAAGAAACTGTTGGGTATACCTTCTACCTCAGATCCGAAGGCAAGATCTTTGTTGCCAAGAATGGATCCTTTCTAGAGAAAGAGTTTGTATCGAAAGAAGTAAGTGGGAGGAAAGTAGAACTTGATGAAGTGTTACCTCTTGAACCGGAAAATGGCGAAACTCAAGAAAACGTTTCTGAGGTGCCTGCACCGACTAGAGAGGAAATTAATGATGATGATCAAGATGCTTCTAATCAAGCTCCTACTGAAATTTGAAGGTCCACAAGGACACGTTCCGCACCAGAGTGGTACGGCAACCCTGTCTTGGAAATCATGTTGTTAGACAACGGTGAACCTTCGAACTATGAGGAAGCAATGGCGGGCCCGGATTCCGACAAATGGCTGGAAGCCATGAAATCCGAGATAGGATCCATGTATGAAAACGAAGTACGGACTTTGACTGACTTGCCCGTTGAGCGGCGAGCCATAGAAAATAAATGGATCTTTAAGAAGAAGACAGACGCGGATGGTAATGTGACCATCTATAAAGCTCGGCTTGTCGCTAAGGGTTATCGACAAGTTCAAGGGGTTGACTACGATGAGACTTTCTCACCGGTAGCGAAGCTGAAGTCCGTCCGAATCATGTTAGCAATTGCCGCATTCTATGATTATGAAATATGGCAAATGGACGTCAAAACGGCATTCCTTAATGGTTTCCTTAAGGAAGAATTGTATATGATGCAGCCGGAAGGTTTTGTCGATCCTGAGCATGCTGACAAGGTGTGCAAGCTCCAACGCTCGATTTATGGGCTGGTGCAAGCATCTCGGAGTTGGAACATTCGCTTTGATGAGATGATCAAAGCGTTTGGGTTTACGCAGACTTATGGAGAAGCCTGCGTTTACAAGAAAGTGAGTGGGAGCTCTGTAGCATTTCTCATATTATATGTAGACGACATAATTTTAATGGGAAATGATATAGAACTCTTGGATAGCATTAAGGCCTATTTGAATAAAAGTTTTTCAATGAAGGACCTTGGAGAAGCTGCTTATATATTAGGCATCAAGATCTATAGAGATAGATCGAGACACCTCATAGGTCTTTCACAAAGCACATACCTTGATAAAATATTGAATAAGTTCAATATGGATCAATCTAAGAAAGGGTTCTTACCTGTGTTACAAGGTGTGAAATTGAGCTCAGCTCAATGTCCGACCACGGCAAAAGATATAGAACAGATGAGTGTCATCCCCTATGCCTCAGCCATAGGTTCTATTATGTATGCCATGCTGTGTACCAGACCTGATGTAAACCTTGCCGTAAGTTTGGTAGGAAGGTACCAAAGTAATCCCGGCAAGGAACACTGGACAGCGGTCAAGAATATCCTGAAGTACCTGAAAAGGACTAAGGAAATGTTTCTCGTTTATGGAGGTGACGAAGAGCTCGTCGTAAAAGGTTACGTCGATGCTAGCTTCGACACAGATCTGGATGACTCTAAGTCACAAACCGGATACGTGTATATTTTGAACGGTGGGGCAGTAAGCTGGTGCAGTTGCAAGCAAAGCGTCGTGGCGGGATCTACATGTGAAGTGGAGTACATGGCAGCCTTGGAGGCAGCACATGAAGCAATTTGGGTGAAGGAGTTCATCACCGACCTCGGAGTCATACCCAATGCGTCGGGGCCAATCAAGCTCTTCTGTGACAACACTGGAGCTATTGCACTTGCAAAGGAGCCCAGGTTTCACAAGAAGACCAGGCACATCAAGCGTCGCTTCAACTCCATTCGTGAAAATGTTCAAGATGGAGACATAGAGATTTGTAAAGTGCACACGGATCTGAATGTCGCAGATCCGTTGACTAAACCTCTCCCTAAGGCAAAACATGATCAGCACCAGAACTCTATGGATGTTCGATTCATCACAATGTAACTAGATTATTGACTCTAGTGCAAGTGGGAGACTATTGGAAATATGCCCTAGAGGCAATAATAAAAGCATTATTATTATATTTCCTTATTCATGATAATTGTATTTATTCGTGCTATAATTGTGTTATCCGGAAATCGTAATACATGTGTGAATAACAGACAACAAACATGTCCCTAGTGAGCCTCTAGTTGACTAGCTCGTTGATCGACAGATAGTCACGGTTTCCTGACTATGGACATTGGATGTCATCGATAACTGGATCACATCATTAGGAGAATGATGTGATGGACAAGACCCAATCCTAAACATAGCATAAGATCGCTTAGTTCGTTTGCTAGAGTTTTCCAATGTCAAGTATCCTTTCCTTGGACCATGAGATCGTGTAACTCCCGGATACCGTAGGAGTGCTTTGGGTGTGCCAAACGTCACAACGTAACTGGGTGACTATAAAGGTATACTACGGGTATCTCTAAAAGTGTCTGTTGGGTTGACATGGATCGAGACTGGGGTTTGTCACTCCGCTTGACGGAGAGGTATCACCGGGCCCTCTCGGTAATGCATCATCATAATGAGCTCAATGTGATCAAAGTGTTTGATCACGGGATCATGCATTACGGAACGAGAAAAGTGACTTGCCGGTAACAAGATTGAACGAGGTATTGGGATACCGACGATCGAATCTCGGGCAAGTAAAATACCGATTGACAAAGGGAATCGTATACGGGATTAATTGAATCCTCGACATTGTGGTTCATCCGATGAGATCATCGTGGAGCATGTGGGAGCCAACATGGGTATCCAGATCCCGCTGTTGGTTATTGCCCGAGAGCCATCTCGGTCATGTCTGCATGTCTCCCGAACCCGTAGGGTCTACACACTTAAGGTTCGGTGACGCTAGGGTTGTGAAGATATGTATATGCAGTAACCCTAATGTTGTTCGGAGTCCCGGATGAGATCCCGGACGTCACGAGGAGTTCCGAAATGGTCCAAAGGTAAAGAATTATATATAGGAAGTGCTATTTCGGCCATCGGGACAAGTTTCGGTGTTATCGGTATTGTACCGGGACCACCGGAGGGGTCCCGGGGGTCCACCAGGTGGGGCCACCTGCCCCGGTGGGCCACATGGGCCTTAGGGGGTGCGCCTTGGCCTGCATGGGCCAAGGGGAACCAGCCCCAAAGGGGCCCATGCGCCTAGGGTTCCAAAAGGGAGGAGTCCTAGTGGTGGAAGGCACCTCCTAGATGGCTTGGGGGGAGGGAAACCTCCCTGGCCGCCGCCCCCCCTGGGAGATCAGATCTCCCAGGGCCGGCGCCCCCCCAGAGGTCTATATAAAGGGGGGGGGAAGGGAGGGCTGCGCACCCTATGCCCTGGCGCCTCCCTCTCCCTCTCCAACACATCCTCCTCCTCCGTAGGAGCTCGGCGAAGCCTTGTCGGAGTACTGCGACTCCACCATCACCACGCCGTCGTGCTGCTGCTGGAGTCTTCTTCCCCAACCTCTCCTTTGCCTTGCTGGATCAAGAAGAAGGAGACGTTACGCTGACCGTACGTGTGTTGAACGCGGAGGTGCCGTGCTTTCGGTGCTAGGATCTCCGGTGATTTGGATCACGGTGTGTACGACTACTTCATCCCCGTTCGTTGAACGCTTCCGCTCACGATCTACAAAGTGGTATGTAGATGCAATCTCTCTCTCCCATGACTCGTTGCTAGATGAACTCATAGATGGATCTTGGTGAAACCGTAAGAAAAATTTTAATTTTCTACAACGTTCCCCAACAGATACACCTTCTATCACAGATCCGAAGGCAAGACTTTTGTTGCTAAATTCGGAGTCTTTCTAGAAAAGGAGTTTCTCTCGAAAGAAGTGAGTGGGAGGAAAGTAGAACTTGATGAGGTAACTGTACCTGCTCCCTTATTGGAAAGTAGTACATCGCAGAAATCTGTTTCTGTAGCACCTACACCAATTAGTGAGGAAGATAATGATATTGATCATGAAACTTCAGATCAAGTTACTACAGAATCTCGTAGATCAACCAGAGTAAGATCCGCACCAGAGTGGTACGGCAATCCCATTCTGGAGATCATGCTACTAGATCATGATGAACCTACGAACTATGAAGAAGCGATGGTGAGCCCAGATTCCGCAAAATGGCTGGAAGCCATGAAATCTAAGATGGGATCCATGTATGAAAACAAAGTGTGGACTTTGGTTGACTTGCCCGAGGGTCGGCAAGCAATAGAAAACAAGTGGATCTTTAAGAAGAAGACTGACGCCGACGGTAATGTTACTGTCTACAAAGCTCGACTTGTCGCAAAGGGGTTTCGACAAGTTCAAGGGATTGACTACGATGAGACCTTCTCACCCGTAGCGATGCTTAAGTCTGTCTGAATCATGTTAGCAATTGCCGCATTTTATGATTATGAAATTTGGCAAATGGATGTAAAGACTGCATTCCTGAATGGGTTTGAAGAAGAGTTGTATATGATGCAACCAGAAGGTTTTATCGATCCAAAGGGGGCTAACAAAGTATGCAAGCTCCAGCGATCCATTTATGGACTGGTGCAAGCATCTCGGAGTTGGAATAAACGTTTTGATAGTGTGATCAAAGCATTGGGGTTTGTACAGACTTTTGGAGAAGCCTGTATTTACAAGAAAGTGAGTGGGAGCTCTGTAGCATTTCTGATATCATATGTAGATGACATATTACTGATTGGGAATGATATAGAATTTCTGGATAGCATAAAGGGATATTTGAATAAGAGTTTTTCAATGAAAGACCTCGGTGAAGCTGCTTACATATTGGGCATTAAGATCTATAGAGATAGATCAAGACGCTTAATTGGACTTTCACAAAGCACATACCTTGACAAGATTTTGAAGAAGTTCAAAATGGATCAAGCGAAGAAAGGGTTCTTGCCTGTATTGCAAGGTGTGAAGTTGAGTCAGACTCAATGCCCGACCACTGTAGAAGATAGAGAGAAGATGAAAGATGTTCCCTATGCTTCAGCCATAGGCTCTATCATGTATGCAATGCTGTGTACCAGACCTGATGTGTGCCTTGCTATAAGTTTAGCAGGGAGGTACCAAAGTAATCCAGGAGTGGATCACTGGACAGCGGTCAAGAATATCCTGAAGTACCTGAAAAGGACTAAGGAAATGTTTCTCGTGTATGGAGGTGACAAAGAGCTCATCGTAAAGGGTTACGTTGATGCAAGCTTTGACACTGATCCGGACGATTTGAAATCGCAAACCGGATACGTATTTACATTAAACGGTGGAGCTGTCAGTTGGTGTAGTTCTAAACAAAGCGTCGTGGCGGGATCTACATGTGAAGCGGAATACATAGCTGCTTCGGAAGCAGCAAATGAAGGAGTCTGGATGAAGGAGTTCATATCCGATCTAGGTGTCATACCTAGTGCATCGGGTCCGATGAAAATCTTTTGTGACAATACTGGAGCAATAGCCTTGGCGAAGGAATCCAGATTTCACAAGAGAACAAAGCACATCAAGAGACGCTTCAATTCCATCCGGGACTTGGTCCAGGTGGGAGACATAGAGATTTGCAAGATACATACGGATCTGAATGTAGCAGACCCGTTGACTAAGCCTCTTCCACGGGCAAAACATGATCAGCACCAAGACTCCATGGGTGTTAGAATCATTACTGTGTAATCTAGATTATTGACTCTAGTGCAAGTGGGAGACTGAAGGAAATATGCCCTAGAGGCAATAATAAAGTTATTATTTATTTCCTTACATATCATGATGAATGTTTATTATTCATGCTAGAATTGTATTAACCAGAAACATAATACATGTGTGGATATATAGACAAACAGAGTGTCACTAGTATGCCTCTACTTGACTAGCTTGTTAATCAAAGATGGTTAAGTTTCCTAACCATAGACAAAGGAGTTGTCATTTGATTAACAAGGTCACATCATTAGTTGAATGATCTGATTGACATGACCCATTCCAATAGCTTAGCACCCGATCGTTTAGTATGTTGCTATTGCTTTTGTTCATGACTTATACATGTTCCTTTAACTATGAGATTATGCAACTCCCGTTTATCGTAGGAACACTTTGTGTGCTACCAAACGTCACAACGTAACTGGGTGATTATAAAGGTGCTCTACAGGTGTCTCCGAAAGTATTTGTTTGGTTGGCGTATTTCGAGATTAGGATTTGTCACTCTGAATGTCGGAGAGGTATCTCAGGGCCTTCTCGGTAATGCACATCACATAAGCCTTGCAAGCATTGCAACCAATGAGTTGGTTGCGGGATGATGTATTACGAAACGAGTAAAGAGACTTCCCGGTAACGAGATTGAACTAGGTATTGGATAGCGACGATCGAATCTCGGGCAAGTAACATGCCGATGGACAAAGGGAACAACGTATGTTGTTATGCGGTCTGACCGATAAAGATCTTCGTAGAATATGTAGGAGCCAATATGGGCATCCAGGTCCCGCTATTGGTTATTGACCGGAGACGTGTCTCGGTCATGTCTACATTGTTCTCGAACCGTAGGGTCGGCACGCTTAAGGTTACGATGACAGTTATTATGAGTTTATGCATTTTGATGTACCAAAGGAGTTCGGAGTCCCGGATGTGATCACGGACATGACGAGGAGTCTCAGAATGGTCGAGACATAAAGATTGATATATTGGACAGCTATGTTCGGACATCGGAATGGTTCCGAGAGGTTTCGGATATTACCGGAGTGCCGGAGGGGTTACCGGAACCCCCCGGGGGAAGCATGGGCCTTATTGGGCCACGAGGGGAGAGAGAGGGCCGCGCCAGGAGGTGGCGCCCCCCCCCCCATGGGCAGTCCGAATTGGACAAGGAGGGGGGGCGCGGCCCCCCTTTCCCTCTCCCTCTCCCTCTCTTTCCTTCCCCCTTCCTCCTTCCTAGTTGGACTAGGAAAGGGGAGTCCTACTCCTACTAGGAGGAGGACTTCCCCCTCCCTTGGCGCGCCTCTCTAGGCCGGCCGGCCTCCCCCTTGCTCCTTTATATACGGGGGCAGGGGCACCCCAAAGACACACAAGTTGATCTTTGTGATCGTTTCTTAGCCGTGTGCGGTGCCCCCCTCCACCATATTCCACCTCGGTCATATTGTAGCGGTGCTTAGGCGAAGCCCTGCGACAGTAGAACATCAAGATCGTCACCACACCGTCGTGCTGACGGAACTCCTCCCTGACGCTTTGCTGGATCGGAGCCCGGGGATCGTCATCGAGCTGAACGTGTGCCAAGAACTCGGAGGTGCCGGAGTAACGGTGCTTGGATCGGTCGGATCGTGAAGACGTACGACTACATCAACCGCGTTGTTATAACGCTTCCGCTTTCGGTCTACGAGGGTACGTAGACAACACTCTCCCCTCTCGTTGCTATGCATCACCATGATCTTGCTTGTGCGTAGGAAATTTTTTGAAATTACTACGTTTCCCAACATATACAATGGTTGTAGACAGCTTGTGACTGAACACCAATTCAAATTAAACAATTACCTCTACTGACTAGCATGTGATAGCACACCTACTACACAACTACAAAATATAGTTATCTCCAGTACCTGCCGTCCAGGGAGACCAGAACATTAGTTTTCTTGATTAGTTGAATCATTGAAGGCATTACATACTCATCTCCGAAGCAAGTGGTTTTTTTTTCTTGTACTTTTTTTTGGAATGATACCTCTGATTATGATTGAGTACAGGATTGATCTCAGAATGATCATATCGGCTAGCAGAGGATTATCTTTTGTTCATATAGGCACATATGACACATAATTCACTAATGTGATAAATCGCAACTTGACAACCATACACCTAGAGAGAGGCATGCTTGCTTTCCTTATGCTGAGACTGATGCAAGTTGTGGTTAGACACTCCTAAGTTTTTATGATAAAATACAGAATTTTAACCAGTTCACGCATCAAACAAATGTAGAAACTGCTTACAATAGATGAGATCAGCCAGCCATACACAATGCCAAAATAAACAAGGTGGTCGATACTGATGACACAGGTTTTAAATTAATCAAATGGCTAAACTGAGGCACTGACAGACATATGGGATAATGTACACTTCAATTACAAAATGTCCGCTTGCAGGTAGGAAAACAGCATATGTCAGTAGATCCAGAATATTGCAAGTGGAGCATTATATTGTGTATTTATGTCAGTAAATCCAACGTAGTTTTCAAAAGAGACGTTCCATTGGCCGTGACCTTACCAAATGGTACGAAATTTCTTTCCAATTACAAAAGGTCCCAGGAATAGAAATTAAACAATTACCTCCACTTACTAGACGTGTGATGGCACACCTACCGGGCAACAGCAACATATACTTATCTCGAGTACCTGTCGCCAATGGACGACTGCAATATTGGTTTTTGTGGATTCACTGAATCTTGAGTTTTGAATGCATCACCCCTGCTGAAGAGAGAAGACCCAGAAGCAAGTGGTTATTTTCTTGTCCCTTTCTAATGACTCTTCTAATTATCGATCTCAGAAATGATCATGATGATTATGTCTTGTTCATATGGACATATGTAATACTTAGTATACTGATATCATAACACAACTTGACCATCTTCCGTTATTTGATAATGACAGAGAGGTGTATGAGCATGCCGTCAAATTTGATAAGTCAATATGTTCTGTTGCTGCGAGAGAGTGAAACCCCGCATAAGGGGCCATATGAAAAAGTTCATATCATCTAAACGAGGTCAGGTTAACTAATTAAAATCATAACGAGCCTAACTTTCTAACTGTACAGTGAAGCAAAAAATTAAAGACTAAGAGGGAGAAGCATGCTAACCTTACGCTGAGACCAATGCAAGTTGTAAATTGTAATTACTAGCAACGCTCCTCAGTTCTTAGCACTGAATAACCCTAGAATTTTAACTTGTTGACGCATCAAGAAAATATAGGACAGTTGCAGTAAGCTCTAATGACCGAGGTTATATGCAGCATCTTTTTAACTTTAACTGAAACGGCACAGAAGAGGCCTACTAATACAGTAGTATATTAACACGAAAGTTGCATACCTAGACCGCCAATTAATTCATCATACAGATGTGGACTGCCAATTTACAAGATGAACTATGTGGCGTCTTTCGGGCTCATTCCACCGGTAGTTGGTATGAATTTTCTTTCCAAATACTACAAAAAGTTGCAGGAATGCAAATTAAACAATTAACTCCATTGACTAGACGTGTGACAGCACACCTACTGCGCAACTACAACATATATTTATCTCAAGTGCCTGCCGCCCAGGGAGACCAGAACAATGGTATTCTGGGATGCATCACATACTTATCTCCAAAGCAAGTCGTCATTTTCTTGTCTTTTTCTTTGGAATGATACCTCTAATTATGATTGAGTACAGGATTGATCCCAGAAGGATCATAGTCTGCTGTCAGAGGATTACCTTTTGTTCAAATAGGCGGATGCGATTTGTGGTTAGTACAGTCCTCGGTTTTTTAGGATCAAACATAGAATTTTAATCTGTTGGCAGACCAAACAAGCATGAAACGGTTAGCAATAGCCCCGATGAGATTATATGCAGCATCAATCAGAAAGCAAAAGCCCTCATGAGATCAGCCATCCATACACAGTGCAAAAATAAACAAGGTGGTTGGTATTGGCGATGCAGGTTTCCTATTGGCGATGCAGGTAGGAAAACACAGAATATTGCAAGTGGAGCACTATATTGTGTATTTTTGGCAGTACATCCAATGCAGTTTCTCAGAAGGGACGTTCCATTGGCGTGACCTTACCAAATGGTACGAATTTTTCTTCCCAATTACAAATACAACAGGTCCCAGGAATACAAATTAAACAATTACCACTGACAAGACGTGTGATAGCATACCTACCGGGCAACAGCAACATATACTTACCTCGAGTACCTGCCGCCAATGGAGGACTGCCATAATGGTTTTTGTCGATTCACTGAATCTGGAATACATCACCCCTGCTGAAGGAGAGAAGACCCGGAAGCAGGTGGTTATTTTCTTGTCCTTTTTAATGACACTTGTAATTATTGATCTCAGAAATCATCATGATGATTATCTCTTGTACATGTATACATATGTAATACTTAATATACCGATGTCCTAAATCACAATTTGAAAATCTGCCGTTATTTGATGATTACAGATAAGTGTTTGAGTATGCCGCCCAATTTGATAAGTTCAATATATATGTTCCGTTGCTAAGAGAGAGTGAAATCCCGCATAAGGGACCATACGCAAAATTTCATATCAGCTAAACGAGCTCAGGTTAACTAATTAAAATCAGAAGGAGCCTAACTTTCCAAATGTACTGAGACTGATCACTGATGTAAGTTGTATTTACTAGTTACAGTCATTGGTTCTTAGCGCCAATAAATAACCCTGGAGTTTTAATCTATTGACGCATCAAAGAAACGTGGACTGTTAGCAATAAGCTCCGCTGGGATTATAGTATGCAGCATCTTTTTAACTGAAAGAGCACAGAAGATGCCTACTAATAATGTATATTAACAGCAGAGTTGCAATACCTAGATCCGCAGTTATTTCTTCATAAACATGGATTGCCGATTTACAAGATGAACTATCTGGTGTCCTTGGTAATCGTTCCACATGTAGTTGGCCTCTCCAATCGCTCCATCTCACCTCGCTCTTTTTCTTTAGGAATTATTAGGAGATTTTTCATGATATGATAATGTACTAAAAATGTGCAAGGGAAAAAGGGGATCAGAATAGAGTGGAGATTTGGGGGCAGGAAGTCGAACGAATGAGTACCTTGAGGCGCGGATGGTGAAGGGGAGGCTGATGTCGCAGGAGCTCGTCGCTCTGCTGCTGCCGGTGGTCGCCGGCGCCATAGACGAACGGCGAGCGGCGGTGGTGGGAGTTATTAGAGTCGCTGGACCGGCGCCAGGAGACGCAGCACGTAGGGTTCCGGCCGGCCTAGGAGGGGGGTGAGGGTGGCGGTGGTGATCCGGCCGGGCTTCCTCGTCGTCTCCACTCGGCGGCGAAGAGGAAATGGGAGGGGAGAGAGATGCAGAATCGGCAGAGTGTAGGTGGGCTGGGCTTGTGCTCCAGGGGCCATGCAGAATCGGCAGTATGTAGTTGGGCTGGGCTTAGCGCCACTGAATAGAGCCCAGTTGAAATCTGCAGAACCTTTGCCCCCGGTTTCTCTCTCTCGAAAAAAGGAAACAAAAAACATGTTGTAGATTGTCAAAATATATGTGGTGCTGTAAACAGGCTTGGGGATTCCCCTCCTAACAGGCTAGTCTTTTGGGGGGATCAGCCTCAAGGCCTCTCATAAGTCGGTGTTGCTCTCCGGTCGGGTCTGGTGACGCAGGTGGGTCGGAAACGCTGGTGTTAGCAAACCCCGGATCGCGTAACAAAGAGATCACCATTCATACAGTATTGTTCAAGACATTGACACAGGCTTGGGGATTCCCCTCGCCGTGCTCCACTCTTTGCGTAGTAAACAAGCCAAGAATTCCTCGTCATGAGGTTCTGGAATACCTGAGTGTGGACTGTAGAACCAACAAATCAGGACTTGAATACTTGAGCAGCCTGGCACAGGGGGTAAGAAGAAATATAAAAAAATGTGACAATCAAATGGAATCTGATAGCAGAGACAAGCCACAATAATCCATCTTGCAAAAGCAAGATAAGGATAGAAAAAATCAAGGCTTCAGATTGAATCAACAGAGCAAACAGTGTAGGGGAGAGTCAAGAGTGGAGCAGAATTATGAATGGTACGACAGATTGCAGTTACGCCACTGCAAAGAACTGAGCAGATCTCAAGTGGACCGTGTGTGGGTCAAGATCATTACTAACAGTACACTATGAAAAGCAGATGACTGACTAACTACATGAGGCTGTAAAGAAACATAAAAACACCATAACTTGATCCCCTCAAATAAAAAAGCTATTTTTTCTTCTAGAAACTTTTGATCGATTCACTATGCCCCCTATGCCCAATTCTATCTACTTGAATAGTTAGTTTCCGATTACCAACCAAAAAAAGGCAAAGTAAGGAGTAATAGTGTGTTTGGTTGGAGTGATCTTGCATTGAAAGAATAGTGAAGAGTTCCTGAACCAATGGTTACTTGAGCAGTAACAACATTTGCAAAAAGAAAAAGGTTCATCGTATGGTTTCATTTCACCAACTCTCGAGTAGTAGAAGAACTTCATTTACATGACATGTTAGTTTCATTCATGTGTATGATCACTCGACTACGGAATAAGGCCATAGAGTAGTCCATTGGCATCATAATAAATGCTTTTATAAAGATCATCACAACTCCGTGAAATTGGAATTGACTAACCTGAGCTAAGCCTGCAACTCGTCGTTTCAGATCAGCATGTCGTGGCAAAGAAACTCAGACAAGAGCAATTGAGAAATGGAGACATGTACAGGTAAATTACTAATAGTTAATGAACTTTTCCCTAGAAAATTCAAACCACTTGTGGTGGAAAATAAGAGTTCCAGCGAGGCTCTGAAGCAAAGTTGCTGGATTGAACAAGTTCCTGCTCTTGCACTGGTCGCAGTAAATAGGGTCTGACAATATCTCATGAATAATTTTTATTTGCTTTGATGCTTCTCTGTTCTACCCATAGTGTTGCCCTCTGCTTTCTCAGTCCATATCCATCAAGACTTTCTACAATTCTCGCTCCGTGCAACATTGATGCCAATTCTGAGAGAATCTCTGTCAGCAACAAGGGAAAAAAAGTGGTAGTGGCTGCAAAGTGTCGTTGGTAGATAATTTCACATTGGTTTCTTTATCAACAGAAGAGTTTGCGTCAGGACAAGACAAATGCATGCACGAATGACCTATTTGGTGAGCTAAATTACATCGAACCATGCATATACATATGGATTTTTCATTGGAAAGAATCACTTTTTTCATCCCATTATATCCATCGTTACTGATTTACATCTCCTTCATTTGTCTCCACATTTTTGCCATCATGCTATACCTAACCCAGCTAATTCCTTATCAATGAAAGACAATTCGACAGTTGATATAGTTGCCCTACATTGGGAGCATCATATCACATGCTTTGTCACCCAAATAATGTCGCCGAGTTGATGGTCCTGCAAAATATTGTAAAAAGCCTTAGATATGATGGCAAGCCATAAAACTGTAAGTAGGCACTGGGAAAGGACAGTTGTTAACCTCTCAAACAATCCGTTGCGGGTATCAAACGGCTACGGTTATGGACCGTCAGGTCTGCAATTCAGAAAAGCTTTTCGAAGTGAGTGTCTAGGAGGACAGTAGTTGGAACCATCGACAACACTCTATTTTCTAGCATAAGTCAACACAGATTTACAGCCAGTAAATGTTACCATGGTATTTTTGTTTTTCTCCAATATTTCATACGATTTGAAGTTGGATAAAAAGATAAATAAATTAGTATTCATATCCCACTCACTTATTTGATATCCGAGGGCAGAAGGTATATATTGGACTTCTATACATCTCTAGTCTTGGTTAGCTCTTCCTATGAAAACAAAACAGTGTGACCATAGGATATATAGGTATGAGCAAGCCATTCAGCAGATATTTATCATGTCATTTTGAACACGTGAGTACACTACAGAATCATGTGACCATTTGAGTTGGATGGGGAACAAACTGAATGAAAACATTGTGCTTCGCTGGAGGAGAACTCACACTAAAAGAACTGTGAGAAGTACGTAAATGTGTGAGTAGTTGAATGACAATTGCATTATTTTTTTTGAAAAGTGGGGTCACCCCGACCTCTGCATCAGAACGATGCATACGGCCAAATAATCAACTTTCAATGATCCGAAGTCGAGTCATCAACTTTCAAGAAGTAGAGCTTAACATAAATTTTATGTCAGCTAGTTGTGGTCACTCATGAGCGTCATCACTTGATCGGCCAGGAAGAAGAGAGTAGTTCAGGTCCACTGAATCATGAAAATGTGTGAAGTCAAAATTGGTCACATTTATCTATGTTTTAAGTGCCCATCAAAAGACATTTTCTTATTTCATTCGTTGCTGCATGCCCATTGTTGAAAGAGCCAAAGAGTCTTAAGCTCCCTTGTTAACAAATATAAGAAGTATGGAGCACTCACACTCGGACTCATATATGTACATCTCAACGACAGGTGTTGTCAACTATTACCTCCATCCCAAATTACTTCTAGATGCATTCGTATCTAGACAAATCTAATGGCCAGTTCTTTTGCTGTCTTAAAGAATAAGCCGGAATAAGCTGTCCCCTACTCAGCTTATTCTAGAAGCCAAACCAAATTTATTTATTTAGAAGGTTCTAGAAGCCCAACCAAATTTAATTATTTAGAAGCCTATTAATTAAGACTTGACTAGTAGGCTTCTATAATAAGCTAGGTAGGGGCAGCTTATTCAAGAAGCCCAATAAAGGCATCAAAAGAATTAGCCCTTAAGTCAAGTAATTCAGGATGGAGGGAGTAGCATACAGAACAGCAGGATGACCATGTGCACATGGTTTAGTATCTAGCACTATCTACAATGGTCATCAGTATACCGGAATGACTAGGAATGTATTCAGATTAAACAGTATACGCCCTTGCTGAAGGACACCAAGGTCAGGGAGGCAATAGATCTAGATAACAAATCTATCCACAGTTCAGCTGAGTATGAGAGGCACAATAATAAGGTTCAGCCTCAACACACGAGCTGGTAAAGACTAATACTTGATAATTCTCATCAGACAAACTTATTTGTTAACTCTCAGCGGGAATCCCAGGGTTATTTCTGCAGCTGCCAAAGGGATACCAATCCACTGCCGTGCTAAATGTTCAGTTCAAGTTCCTTTTTGATATATCTGTGTACACTGCACACACGGATACATGATCCGCTATACCCTCCTGTGAAATAAAGACTCGTTGTTTCAAACAGCTAAAGGTCAATGGCTCAAATCCAGACTCGTTTGGGAGGAAATCAGACCCTATGGTTACTGATATCAACCCACTGCAATGCTGAGTGTTCAGCCCCAGTTTAAATTAGCCTGGTCTGTACACCATTGCTGGCTTGCTGGTGGCTGCCACTTCCCCTTCCTGCATCAATCAGGGCAAGATTGATTCCACACATGTCAAAAGGATCAAATATATTTTCAGACATTTGAGTGGCGACAAACTAATTGATAAGATGAGTAATTTCGATATTTTTTCAAAGCAATGTTAATCTAGTATGGCCATGGTTACGCAACAGCTTCAGTAAACAACATGTGCAGAGCTAGACAATGCACAGCTGTAATAGAACTACTTACTAGGCATGCTTGTTTTTGCGAATGCTAACAACCACTGGTTACTCATCCAACAACCGGACCAAGATCTCTAACCAGTAGTATGGCCATGGTTACGTAACAGCTTCAGACATAACTAGTATGTGAATGGATGTGATTGAAGGTAAGCAAGGGTTGTTGTCGCCGCTCTTACTCGCTCACAGCAACGGGTCGTTAGTAGATGTATGTACTGGGCCTGATATCTTACTTGACTTGACTTCATTTCTGTGGATGTGCAGAGACAGCTGCCATGCCACTGAAGCGTGACAGGGCGCGCTCAGCAAGTGAGCGGTTGGTTGGTCAGCTACCCGAGCTAGGTCATGGTGGAGCAACGAACCTTGTTGGAATAAACGTAAACAGCCTGGCGGGCAGGCGGGTGGGTGGAAGCTGACCTCATGGCAGTGCGTCGGTGGTGGACTGTTTCAGCCAGCGAGCAGAGCAGCTCGAAGGCAACGATGCGTCTTCACCCTTGCCCATCGTACCGCCTCCGCGAGGACCTTGGAGGAGACCTTGTTGTCTAGACCATCTGCGGTGGAAGTGAGAAGGAAGTTCAGAAGAGAACGCCAGAGAGGATGAGGGCGGGAACGAGCGAGCTCCCAAAAAATTCTCGTGTGGCCGACAGCGCGGCAGCGGAGAGGGCTGGGGATCTGTCGCATGGGGAACAGCCGGTGAGGCCAATCGTCTACTTTTTTCCGAATCCGAAAGTAATTTCAATAAAAACTTACCCTAACACTGAGATTAACCAACCTCAAGTTTATCACATTGCAATTTTCGGAAAAACAATTTGACAAAGAACCAGTTATTGCTGCATCGACGCATTGTGTGGTAACACGTGTCCCACAGCGTATGCGTCTTCCTCCTTTAAACATTTTGCACACAAGTCTTTGTGCTCCTCGTCGACGGCCAAGGTGCGGAAGGTCATGACCATGACCTCAACTCCACCTAAGATGCCGACCATGATGCCCATGAGCAACAGGTGGAGCTTAGGAATGCGACACCATTATCTCGTTGCCCGGTGACGTGTACGCAGGTTCCCGCTTCACAAAGAACGTGGCCAATGGACTCGTACCACCAAAGAGCGAGCTGGCCGGAGGTGTTAGATGCGAGAAGATACATGCATTTGTTTTCCTCCAATATTTTAGATGAATTGAGATGGATGGAGGTGGAGCAAATCTGAACTCATATCACACTCATATGGACATCCGAAGTCCGTGGAGTATATATAGGACTCCTATACATCTCTTGTCCTTGATAGCTCTTTTTAGGAAGAAAACAAAATAAATTATGAGCATGGGATATGTGTTGAGCAAGTCATTCAAAAAAATGCTTATTTTATCATGTGACTGGACTACAGAATCATGTGATCATCGTGCTTGCATGTTTAGGTTAGCGTGCAATGACACGGTAGAAGAACTGAGTATACATGGTACTCTCATATAGTCATATGTACCATCACTCCAAGTGCGCCGCATCATGAAAGTCACATGAAACACGAGCAGTGGTTCATTGTAGCTATCTTTTCAGGACCCTGTGAAGAACATCATATCATCCATGTGATGGTATTAACTATTAAGCAATGTATTTCGGAGCTGATTAACATTTCTTTATTATGCAAGTACACTGCATAATATAAGGCCTGATAAATTTATACAAGTGAGAAAAAAAATCTTGGGCTTTCGTATTAGTTGGTTCTTCAGCATCTCTCAGGTTCATTCTACAAAAGGATACCGAGATTGACCGGACTAACTTTACACATGCAAAACAGGCCATGGTAGGTGAGAGAGAAAGAGGGGGGGGGGGGGGGTGGGAGACGGTTGAGAAAAAAAGGTAAAAAGAAGAATGAAAGGACATGTCAATTCTTACATGGAGCAGCCTGAATACGCCACACTTATACAAACTGATTACATGCATAAACAGAGCGGTCTGAATATGCCACCTTTCCTCCGCGAAAATGGACGTGTCAGCACGGCAAAAAGACAAATCAAGATCACCATTGCAAGTGCAAGAATACACATTTACACGAGTTCACATATAATTATAAGTTAAATCCAAGTCGTAGCTAGCACATGTCATATGTGGTGAGCAATCTAAAAAATGTATGGTGTAGCTGAACTTATGTTCGGCCAGGGCAATAAAGGTTGTTCGGAGGGTCTATTGAAAAAGGATGGTACGAGCATTCGTTGGCCAAAAAGAGTGGGTTTGTTCAGAGCGTTCATATGTGTTATATCAATCTATTGATACATGAGCAAGTAAGCCAGTGGGTGTGTGAACCGTCTTTATGTGACCAGACGTTGAGAGTTGATAACCTTAACCTTGTCTTCTCCAGTTGTAGATACTAGCATCTCCTTGTAATTCTGATGGTTCAGTAACGATAGAGCTTCCTTCCTCGCCTACTTACCATAACCACATTTATCAATGTCTTTTTTTTTACAAAGAAATCGAAACTGTAAGTATTCAGTTAGTACCTCATGTAGAATAACTCAGGGAAAGCCAATGCAAAGAGGAGATAAACTAAAGTACCTGATGAGTGCATTTACGAAATATATTATGTGTAGTGCCAAAGTAAATATGTGATACTACTGATCAAATGGATGCCATGTCAGTTAGAAAACCACTTTTCTGCCTATTGCACAACCTATGGATGTTTGTGGGCAATGAACGTCCAATTTTCAGGTTCATGACTTCATGGACCTACGTGTACCCAACTTGCAGATATAGAGACGTAGAGTGCAATTTAATCTTATGTTTATATAGGCAATACAAATTGAAACAATCCCGAGGGATGGAATCATGATAGCCTGCCAATAAACTAAAGTGGTGGCTAAATTACTTCAGTCAGCTGATCAGCTTTATATTCATTATTAATTTATTACAACCATCTTTGAGGCTAACTAACGCCACAAAATTTGAACCCAAGGAAAAGAAAATCCAAGAAATACGAACCTGGGATAGGCCTTTCAAGATAGGACCAACACTTGGAGTAGAAAACAAGTACAGTACATGTTGATACCAAGGCAACATATCCAGAGAAAACATGCCCCTGTATGGAAATCTCTCCAAATTTCAGCAGAGTATAAGATGCAAAATAATGTTCAGCCTCAGCAAAAATGATCCTATATATATATATATTTTTTTTTAAACCGGGCATTACCCCTTTCCATTACTTTAACATAACGGAAATACAGCAGTCCAAAGAAAAGGAAAAAAGGGGAAGCGAGTCCAACGCATCGCCGGAAAACCCACTGTGAGCACTCGCCATCGAGATTACTCACCGTGGGGCGAAAACCCGACGACACCTACACACAGTATCTAGCATCCAAGGCCTAAAGCCCCAAAAGACCACAAGACATAAAGCTCGCACTCAGCAGAGCAACAAAGTTCAAACCCACGTAAGGGGAAGCAACACAGAACTACTTTATGGGCCATGTAGCAGCATCTCCAGCAGATCAGCACGCCGCCTCATCTTGGTTCGCCGCGCAGATTCTCATCATCATTGACGCGTTTTCTTTCAGCATCTTTGCCCCGCCCCTCATGGCAGCCGCTTCATCTTGCTTCATCAGTCCTGCCCAGTAGCACATTAAAGCACAAGCAGAGAAAACACATTCAAACGGGTTTGTAAGCGGTTTAAATTCAAAGGTAGCTCTATTACGACAGGACCAGATTGCCCAGCAAACAGCAGCAATCCCTGCAGTATAGAATTTCTCCCCACCAGGGAAGAACACATAGCACCATGCATAAGCTTGCCAAATGTTGTCGGGGCACAAGGGGGTGCCAAACATGCATGCCACCGTCCTCCAAGTCACCCTGGCAACAGGGCATGTAAAGAACAAGTGTTGGGCAGTTTCTCGCCCAACACAAAAGGAACATTTAGGATTCCCTTTCCAACCTCGATGTTTCATCACTTCTCTTGTCAAGACAGCGCCCTGAAACAGCTGCCACAAGAATATTTGAATCTTCAAAGGTATTCTAGCATTCCAGATCCATCTAAAATCACACCCAGCAATGTTCCTCTCCAAGAAAGAGTAAACTGATTTAGTAGTAAAGGAGGATTTTCCTCCTAGGCCCCATCTAACCACATCAGACGCCTCTGAAATACAAGCTTCTCTAGCCATATCACTCACTTTCATCCATTGATCACTGAGTTCATTACTCAATCTCCTTCTAAAGGAGGAGGAGGGATCAGCATTTAAGCACTGAGCCACTGTGCACTCAGGAAAATTACAGATTGAGAATAAGCAAGGAAATTGTTCCGCCAGGGGTGTTTTGTTCCCAATGGGATCAATCCACAATCTAGCAACATCCCCAGATTGTATAATCACTCTTCTCCCGGCCATATAAAGATATTTCACTTTCATAATGGCCTTCCAGCATGGAGAATCATTGTTTTTCATCTTAATACTAGCTACTGTGGCCCTCTTAAAATACTTAGCTTTCACAATATCTTGCCAAAGGCCAGATTTAGTTTCTAGTTTCCACCACCATTTAGTAAGTAAGCTGAGGTTCTGTTTGTGTAAATCTTTTAATCCTATATATATATATATATATATATATATATATATAGACAGTATCGTACAGAGTTAGTAGATGTAATTAAATCTCACGAGACAAACATATAGTTGCTAATTCGTAGGCATACCCAACGACTACCTGTGTGACTAAATGCTGAATGTTCAACTTAAACCCACTCCCCCTTGCTCGCACGAAAACATGCCACACATGCGGAAAAAAAGGATAAGATGTATTTCAGGCACTAATTGATGACAGATTAATTAATAACATGATTATCTTTGAAATTAGCAAGGTAACAGTATTAATCAAGCCTGGTCATCTTGCTTCAAAAAAAAAGCCTGATCAGTGTTAAGAAAAAGGCTTTCGCCCGGCTATATAGATATAGCAACCGCCCGATACAACAAAGAGTCCAATGCTGGGGCAAACAGCACAAGCATGCCCAAAAGAAACAAAAGAGAAAGAAGAGAGAAAATAATGTTAACAGCGTTGGATCGACGAAAACGATGATAATCCAAGACCGTTGCGCCCACCGGAGATGTACCACCTCGCTCCAGGCACCTCGAATCTCCGCATGCCAAGCAGCACCTTCAGGAAGGAACACGACGACAATGACGCTGCTGCCCGGACAGGTCCTAGGGTTTCCCCCGGTACGCGTAGGGGCGTGGGGAAGGGGAAGACCCGACGACCTTCAGGAAGGAACGATGGCGCCCACGGGCGTCACCGCGTCGGTGCCGGCAAGTCGGGACGGACTTCTCCCATCCGCCAAACACCCACAACCCCGAACTGTCACACGCGCTCCACCAGACAAGCCACCCACAAACATGCGCCACCACGGTCTTGCCATCATCACCGCCGCCTCACCATGGTCATCGAAGCGTGACCGACGAGGGCGAGAGGGAGCAGTCGGGAACGAGGAGCGGTAGTGACAGCAGCCGCGCCGGAGGGGACAACCTCCACCACCATCGGCGGTCACCGACCGGACGCGGCAAGGGGAGCGTACCAGGCCCTCGAGGTCCGGCTGAGCCCAAAAGGGGCTCGTGAAACACCCATCGCCGAGCTGCAGTAGACGTGCCACCGTCTCCACAACCCCCCGCACGAGCCGCGCCACCACCGCCCTCGCCGGAGCCGCCGCAGGCGAGACCAAGTCAGGCCCGCGCAGACCCAGATGGGGCCCAAAAGGGCCCAGATCTGGGCTGGGACAGCGCCGCCACCATCCACCGCGCCGGCCCACTGCCAAGTGGCCGCACCGCCGCCTCTAGCCCACCTGGAGCAGCCGCTGCTGCCGGAACCACCGTCGACCGAGGGGCACCGCCGCGGGACGCCACCACCCGAGCCATGGCACCGCGCGGGGGGAGGGAAGGCCGCCGCCGCCGCCAACACCACGCGGGCAGGGCCCGGCGGTGCAGGCCGGTGGCGGCGGGAGGAGGGAAAGGGGAGGGGGAGGCGCGGGGGGAGCCGGTCGTCAGCCTGGTCAGGGTTACGCTAATAGTTTCAATAAACAACATGTGCTAAGCTAAACCAGCCAATGCACAAGCATGAGCGTGCTGAAATAGTAGCACCAGGCATACATATGGCACATCATTGTAACAAGATTTAAAATGTATATTATTGGGTAAAAGAAAAACAAATATTAACCTAAAAAATCTTACATATTGTTTACAGAGTAAGTGATACTAACTAAATTTGCACGTATGATCAAATTAACCGATATTAATGCCACCCAGTAAAGCATGTGTGTACAGAGAAAAGTCCCATAGCTTACACATGCGTGTACACACAGAAGTGGATGCTAATTAAGGTAGTCCCTCCGTTCCATACTCGTCATGGTTTTAGTTCAAATTTGAACTAAAACCACGACGAGTAATTTGGAACGGAGGGAGTACCTACCAACAGAGCTGGTGCTTGACTTGAGGTTAAATATTTGAACAAACAGGTTACAGTCTTAAACTTACATTGCAGAGAAACAGGATTTTTTTTTTGAGAGAGGGGGGGGGGGGACAAAAATCTTGGGTAAAGAGCATTACTAATACACTGTTCTATAAAAGCAGAGGAGTGGCTGATTTACTGACTACAGCCTACAGGAGGCTGTAAAAGGAACACAAAAATTAAACAGGCCGTATATCAACTAAGGCAGCACCAAAAGCAAACAAAGGACACACATAGAGCTACCAGGAAAGCTTCTTGAAAAAATCCTCTTTTTGTCCCTTGTAGGCTTGTACATATGTAATCATTTTAAGTACAACATATAAATACATGCAGTAGAATGCTAGTGTATTCCATTAAAATAACTCGAGAAGCTCTGGATCTAATCTACATGGACGAATTGATCTCAGCCACCTGGTCATCTACCTCAACACTCCCCACCCTCCGCTACCACTCACTATCGACTACGCTCATACAGCATGAAATCTATGGAGCCATCTCATATGAGCAGTGACAGATCTAGGGGTGGGGTGGTGCAGGCCATGGCCCCCACAAAAAAATTGCATTTTTACTTTTACTAGTGCATATTTGTATACATTATGCTCATTAGTGCCATTCAATCATCTTTTCCCATGCTTGCCCACACATTGGTCTAGATCCGCCACTGCATATGAGATGTGTTGCTCTACAGCAAAGTCAAGTCCAGCAGACCGGACGATGCTGAGGATCATCAGAGTTGCCATTACCAGCTTCAGACTTTGTACATGACCAGAAAATCCATAAAAAATAGGCAGTGTGCATAATGATGATATATTTGGTGTTTTCCTGAGAGCTAAGAAGGTCACCGTTGCTCCCAATTCCCGTACAATTAGTATTGTTGTTGTCGAATGTGAGGGCGACTTCTGCAGGTCGACAAAGCAAGACACGGCATTGTTGGTGGTTTTCAGCTCATTTTGCCTTCACGTTTTTG
Organism: Aegilops umbellulata; assembly: GCA_032464435.1. Classification (NCBI taxonomy): domain Eukaryota; kingdom Viridiplantae; phylum Streptophyta; class Magnoliopsida; order Poales; family Poaceae; genus Aegilops; species Aegilops umbellulata. The sequence goes on from CP136054.1 coordinate 12,410,469, forward strand.
TTTTCCTCCAATATCTTAGATGGACTGAAGATAAAAAAAGGGTAAGAAAATCTGAATTCATATCACACTCACTGTTGACATCCTAAGGCGGGGGTATATATAAGGCTTGGATACATCTCAAATCTTTGTTAGCTCTTCCTATGAAACAAATGTATTGTAAGCATGTGAGGTGTGTTGAGAGGGTCATTCATAAATTGTTTATCATGATAGTTTTATCATGCGAATAGACTGCAGAATGACGTGACCTTCCTACATGCATGTTTAGTTTTCGATCACCAGCCAAAAACAAGGTCAAGGGAGATCTTTTGTATTTAGTTGGAGGGAACTCACATCAAAATAATGTTTCTGTCTCCCTCTGGCTATCTCCCAGCTTGGACTTGCTATGTTCAGATGCGTGCTTGCTTGTTTCTGTAGACCTATGTGCTAGACTCTAATACATAAGCAGATTCCAGATTGTCCATCCGACTGTATTAGATATGACTTGATGTTTGTTTATCTGTAATAAACTCTGCAGAGGTGCAAGGGAAAACAGTTTGTTCACCCCTATACACATGATTAGTAACCAAATTATCCACCTGGTTATATGGGCTATGTGATGTTTGTTCATCTGTAAAAATCTGTGTAGAGCTCCGTGGATAGATAATGTGTCTAAACAGTGATAACAACTGTTGTGCAAACTAGTCGCACCTGGAAAGGAATTGTAGGAAGATATGTTAGTCTGTTTGATTAACGATATTACTACATATGTTGAGAGAATCGTTAATAAAATACCGAACTAAAATATGAGGATTTGCACCTCCCCAACAGTTTGTGCCATGGCTGGCTAGGTAGGCCGTCTTTAATCCGTAGATAGAGAGCCCTTCCACGCAATTACAGGGGCATGGACAACAAAGTCAACAACGGAAAGAGAGAGACCGATATGTTCTGGACATATTCTCCACTGTTCTGGACGTATTCTCCACTGCTGGCCAAATCTGGTATCCCTTCTCCTCAGGCATGAGTGTCATCGAGCTGCCATTAAAATTCCTGTGTGTGTGGTACCTTTAACGGGTTACATTGCTGGGGAAACTCATCCAGTTCCTTCATCTCCAATCCATTTATCCATTCAGTTTGTCGCTGACGGTTCTGTTTGCTGCCTTTCCCTTCCACGGTGTACTATAATACTAAGAGCAGACAGTTTCTTTTCCGATTTTAAATCCATCTGCCCCTTACTCATTATGGGTGTTAGTATTTGCTTCTGTAATAGCAGCCAGTAGAACAGCTGTTTCTTTACTGTTGCAGAACATCCGGTTTCTATTTCTTACTTTGTACATGTTCACTTATGTCTATGATATACAGGACTGAAAAATAAAATGGTGATCCTGCTAATAGATCTCTGACCTTTTAACTGGAAAGTACTCTGCAACTGTGGATGCCCTCATTCTGTTATGTTGTTTAACATGCTTTCATGAGGCCTTCAATTTTTGAATTGGTTGTGCGATTATGTTAAGAGGAATTTTACGAAGATATGCTAGTCTGTTGATTAACGACGTTAACTCGTAATTTGAGTGGGACTATTTAGAAAATACTTGAATAAAATATGACTTCATCTGATGCACCTCAAAGTTTGTGATTTGGCTGGCTAGGTAGGTTGAACCCTTAGAGAACCCTTGCCCAATATTTCCAAGAGGGTGTGGCCAAGAAAATTTCTTTTGAAACTCGGTTAGATCTTTCTTCATCTCCAATCCATTCATTTTATTACTGATGGAACCGTTTTCCGCCTTTCCCTTCCATGGTGGAGTAACTCAGGTACTAAAAACAGTCAATAAGTATATTTTCTAATTAAAAATCAATCCGTCCCTCAGTAAGTAATCCCTCCGTTCCTAAATATAAGTCTTTTTAGAGATTTCAAATGGACTACCACATACGGATGTATATGGACATATTTTAAAGTGTAGATTCACTTATTTTGCTACGTATGTAGTCCCTTATTGAAATCTCTAGAATGACCTATATTTAGGAATGGAGGGAGTATAGGCTAGTGTTTGCTTTCTGTTAGAGCTGCCAGGAGAACTGCTGTGTCTTGAATTTTGCAAAACATCAAGTTTTTGTTTCTTACCTTGTAAGTACATGTTTCCTTATATCTTTATTAGGATATAAAAGATTGACAAATGAAATGGTTATCATGCTAATAGATCCTTGACCTTTCAACTGGAAAGTGTTCTACAACTGTGGATGCCCTCATGTTGTTAATGTAGAATTCAGTGTAGAGCCCAGATATTGAGGCCTTCAATTTTTGAACTAGAAAGCTTGTGATTCTTGTGCGGTTGTGTTGTTAATGCACACCATTCATTCAGTATAGGGCCCAGCAATTCATTCTGTTTAACATGCTTGAGAGCTTTGTTTGCTTGAATTAACCTCCTTAAATCTTGCTGTTAATCCCTGACTTTTGCTTGTGATGCTGCTTCAGGATTCTTGTCTGCCATGGGTGACTACACAATCCGGATAAGCACCAGCTTGATCGAGCAGCTCGCGCGCGATGACGAGAAGCAGGTGAAAAGGAGGACCAGGAAACCCAAGCCGAAGAAGGTTGTGGAGCAACCAGAGGAGCCTCTCAGGACAATGGCAGGGAACTTCCAACTGAACCCAAGAGCAGCCCTGCTCCCGTTTCGCCTTTTCCGCCACCCATGTACCTGCCAGTGACCCCCGCTCCTCCACCGCCCGCGCCGGTGATCCAGGAGGTGGAAGCCATACGCACGGTGGTTGCGGAGAGCGAGAAGGTGCTGGAGAAGCTGCAGAAGAAGGAGGCAACGATGCGCGAGGAGCTCACCAAGAGGGCCAAGGAGCTGCACGACAAGGAGTTCAAGCTGCCCTACCAGAACCCCTCCCCGTGCACCGACGAGAGGGCCGGCTGCGCCGAGTGCTACAGGAGCAACGTGCAGGACCCGCTCAAGTGTGCCGAGGCGGTCAAGAGGTTCGAGGCGTGCGTCCGCATGGCGAGGCGGGGTGGTGGTGGCGCCATGGGAGCTGCTCAGTAGGCAGTAGCGCTGGGGGAGGGGTTGCGGGTCGGAGCTGAGTGAGCGAGGTGTCGAGCACACGATTTTGCTTCTGTCGGGATTGATTGATCGAATAACCTGAATGGATTTTTGTTTGGTGAGACCTGAAACACCATCAGTTGTAGATTAATTCTGGTAACGGATTGTTACTTGCACGTTACAAAATGAAACATGAAATTTGCAGTGTTCAAAATTAATGTTTACTGCATACATTGTGCTGCGAAATTTGCAGGGTTCCTTGGATTTTAGCTCGTTTGGGTTTGAATAACAATTGTATGTTGATTCTTCCGTGTCGCGTACATTGTGCTGCAAAATGGAACATGAATTCGCGGTGCAAATTAATGTGATTTAGCTTTCAGCGTGTTTTTTTGTGGGATCGAAAAAATCACCTGCTGCTGCTAATTTGCTGGCTACTGGTAAAATCCATGTCTGAGTGGTTCCATAATCATCTTGGTATTGTTCAAGCTATTCAGATACAACAACACTGGGCTACATGACAGGAATCAGCAGGCAGCAGCAAACCAGATCTAGATGAGATGGTCTCGGCCTAGTATGTTTTTTTGAAACGATCGGCCTAGTATGTTGATTCAGAGACGCTCGACTCGACGCCAGGCCCCGACTGCGGCACGGTTCAGTTGTAGAAGCAATACAAGAAAATCAGGGATTAGGCCTATCATCATCCAAGAAAAGCCACAGTTGAAAAACTTTATTGAAAAAGTTAAAGGCTAGTGTCTTCTCAGTTAACTAATAAACAAAGCAAAACAGATAGATACGTAGATAGCACACAGGCACACATGTGACAATATTATCCCAACTTGTACTGAACCGAGGAGATTCGTTTGATTTGCATTACAAATATCTGAACTAGGTAGAGGCCAAAGCTCAACAAAGCCGATTGACTGCAGTCACGAACTCACGACATGATCTTGTTTACTCCTGGATGGACTGCCGGAGTTCCTTGGCTTCTCGACTGGCCTGCCTCCGCTCTTGAACCAGCCTTGGTATTTCATTCCATGTCTTCGGTTTAAACGCTCTTACTGCACATATCACAAATGACGTCAGAACAATAAAATAATGGAGAACAGACGTGCTGGCGTGGTAGATTTAATGGAATGGATGACTGCATCTGTTTATCAAATGTGGCAAAGATAGAAGGACGTGCTGCAAGCATACCTTCAAACCAGGCATCTAGTTGTTTGTATCTGAGGCTGCCCAGTCGCTGCCTCAGGCATGTAGGGAACTTCTTTATAGCAGGGCAGCTTGTAATTTCAAGATACCAGAGAGAAATGTATATATGCGGCTCATTCGGTAGGGATGCCAGGGTGTTGCATCTTTCAAGATTAAGTACTTCCAACGATGAGGGGTGCTCTCCCAACAGATACTCCAACGATGTCAACCCACTGTTGCCCACAATTTGCAGTTCCATGAGGGGTGCAGGCAGACGGAGAGTCCCACCCAACATGCCAGCACAGTCACATATTGTTAGAGATTCGAGATGGGGAGGAAGTAAATGCTCTCTTGCAGTTGGTGCTGTTGCTGCAGGTGGCTCTGGCATGATAGGCCTTCTGCTTCTGGAGGTAGTGGCTTCTGGTTTCTGGAGCCCACCCGGCTGGCATGATAGGACTTGAATGCTACTGCAGTCATAAATCCATATGGTCTTTAAGGACAAAGACAGATTTAGAACCGCTTGTAAGCTTTCACATTCAGATAACCTTAATTCTTCTAGGCATGGACAGAAGTGATTCATGGGTGAGGATGGCAACTCTAATACAGCTGTAGGCACGTCTGCCTCACTGCTAGAAGATACTTGGACTAACTCTGCCATGCCGTGCTGCTTGCCCAATATGGACTCAAGCTTAATGCACCTATAAATACCCATCTTCTTGAGAGATGCCGGGACGTTGAACATCTCTACTAAACTTGGGCAGTTTCTTAAGCAAAGAGACTCCAGACCTCTCAGGTGCTGACTCCTTTCGGACGCCAATGGCTCAAGAGGAGCTTGTGCATATCCAGTCAGATTTTCGCAGTTTCTAATCACTAATGTCCTCAAGGATACCAAGCTTTGGAACACTTTTTCTGGCCAGTGGACTAGCACATCACATCTATCAATTTCCAACTTTTCAAGGTGTACAAAATAGTCCCACGGCTCTAGTGCACCTGGTCCAAAGAATGAGTTGCAGCATCCTAACCCCACAACTGTAAGAGGGGATTTCTGGTTCCATTTCTCTTTGCTGTCCACCAGTACAATTGAAGTGCACTCAGCCTCTGATGTTGTTTCTGTGTATTCTAGATTCATTGTCAGTTTGGTCAGTGAACACAAGTATCTGTCTACAAAATGGAACAGCTCCTGCTTGCCATCTTCAATTTCTAATACACTGAGTTTTGGTGCTTCAGGTAAATCTACTAGTTTTGGGCATTTCTGAACTGATAGTGTCTCAAGCTGAGGAAACAATATTGGTTCTCCTTCGACAGCTGCATCCCATTTCTGAAAACTCTCCAAGTCTTCCAATCCAAGTACCTTTAGAGCAGGAAATGCTGACTGTACAAATCTATAACCTCCACTACAATTTTCATGAACCAACGGTGCTTCACGCAATGGTACCAGCTTTCGACAATACGAAATAAACAAGTTCTCAAGCAGAGAAAATGGTGTGCATACCAGTCTATTACCTCCACGACTTGGTTCTCCAAGCAATGGTGCTTCAGGTAATGCTATCAGCTTTCCACAATGCCGAATAAACAACGTCTCAAGCAGAGGAAATATTATCTGTTCTTCTTGTGCCTCATTTATTTCCCACCATCTCTCAAAATCCAATAAATGCTCTAGTGTAAGCACCTTCAGTTTTGGAAACGTGAAGGATGTACCACAACTGAACAAAACCTGCAATCTTTCACAACCAGAAAGATGGATCTCAACCATGTTTTGCAACATACCCATACACTTCCCTCCATATTTATATATCTTCAGAACCTGCAGCCCACCATGAGGTTCGAACTTGTCGAGCACCTTGCTGTCGCCAACCTCAGTCCATCTTAATGTCAGTTCACGGAGATCCTTCTTGTTTCCAAGATTCGCCACTTTTGCCTCTGCTTTTTTAACATTCTCTACCTGGCGTAGCTCTAGCTGATCACCAAGGTTTAAATGCTGCAGCTCTAGCTGACCACCAAGGTTTGCCACTTCTGCTTCTGCTTTTTCAACATTCTCTACCTGGCATAGCTCTAGCCGACCACCAATGTTTAGACCATGCAGCTCTCCAACATCAGCGCAATCAGGGCCAGGAACTCCTGCTACAAAAACTGTGAGTGTCTGCAGCTTAGTGAGATTTTCAAGTCCTGGAGGCATGCTCTTCAAGTTTGGACATCCATGAGTGTAGAGGTGGCAGAGGGAAGTCATATACTTCATTTGCCTTGGAAGTCGTTCAAGATAACGACAGTTGGAAAGGTCCAACACTTGCAGGTTATATAGAATACTTATATCCTCAGGAAGTGCTTTGATAGAACTCCACGAGAGATCAAGGTACCTCAGGTGATGCAGATACTTTGGTTTGAGTAGAAATGATTCTGTTTCCAGACAGAGCTTCAAGGCATGCAAAGAGCTATATTTTGATAGATGCTTCAATGAGCTTCGAATAGGAATATCGCATATCAGTGTTTGAATTGTAGGGGATTTTTTCTCCAGAGCATCATTCAAAATACCTTCTATTTCATAACATGACAAGAACAAATGCCGAGCAGTATCCGAAAGCCACTCAATTTGACTTGGTTCCTTAATTGCAATGACACATTCCTTTCCCATAACAGACATTGCAATATCATGCATAAGATCATGGATTTTGCATGTAGTTCTGAAACAATACTGTTGATTTTGCATGTCACCCTTCAATCCCTCTATGTCCAGAAAGAATGACCTTGATGCTAGCTCATTGAAAATATGTTTTCCAATGGTTTCAAGACTAGCTTCCTCCTGTTCTGGGATAAAGCTATTTGCGACCCATAGTTGGATAAGCTTCTCCACATTAATCTTGTAATCCTTGGGAAATATGGCACAGAAAGCAAAGCACTGCTTCATGTGTGCTGGCAAGTCATTGTAGCTAAGCTTGAGTATTGGCAAAATTCCAGTTTCGTCAGTGCAAATACTGCTTCTAGATGATACAGCCTTCCATTCTTGCACGCTGGTCTTGGCACGAAGTACAGATCCCAGTGCGGTAGCAGCTAAAGGAGATCCACGACATCTCTTCACAATCTCACCGACCATCTTGAGTAGCTCGGGAGGCTTTTCATTCTCTGAACTGAATGCTTTAGCCACAATAATTTCCTCTAAGAAGTTATCCTTCAAAGCATTGAGATTATAGGTTCTATCTGCACCCATAATTTCAGCAACTTGTTTATCACGGGTTGTTGTCAACACTGCACTACCCATGCCGCCATGCTGAAGACAGACCTTCAGCCTTTCCCACTTATGGACCTCCCTGTTCCAGACATCATCCAATACAATGAGATACCTCTGCCCGCTGACCAGTTTTTGAAGTCTATCCAGTGCTGGTTTGTCTGTATCATCATTTTTTTTGGGGGATGCTTCAACTATACTCTTAGCCACCGAATTCACATCGAAGGTATCAGAGACGCAGACCCAGAGCTTCAACGGAAAATGCTTCTGAATTTCAGGTTCATTGTATATGAGTTGCGCTAATGTGGTCTTGCCAAGGCCCCCCATTCCAACAATGGGAACTACTGCAAGATCTGCATTGCTAGCTTCACCAAGTAGTATGTCAACGATATTATTCTTATCTTCATGTCTGGATCTGCTGGCAATATCTTGTGGGTCAATGATGACATAATCTGTGTGCCTCCACTCCTTGGGCACTGGTGTCTGCCTCAACTGATTGGACACCAACAATGTTTGCCTCAACCCAAAGTCATGCATCTCTGCAATGAGAACATTAATATCCTCCAGAATCCTGCAAAGCTTGCTACCCATCCTGTGACGGAACACAACACGGTTGTGAGTAGGGAAGAGTTTTATCACATCAAATCCAAGCTTTTTGTAGTGTCCATTCTTGTTTGCTTCACGGCGGAGCGCTTCATACTTGAACTCATCGAAGACTTCATTTGCCTCATAGGCCACTGTCTTGAGCTCCTGGAGCCAGGCTTTAGCTCCTTCTCTGTGTGCCATGGCCTGCTCCTCGGCGTCAGTGATGACGTCCAGGATGATAGGAAGTCTGCGTTTCAGAATCATGTGCTGCTTCTCCATTCCCTCCATCACATTGTACTGGTTCAGGAGGGAGCTGGACGCCTTGTTCATCAGCATGGACACCAGTGGCCGGAGCGCCATGGTGACCACCAGCTCCGCCATAGGAACTCTCGGAAGAAACTCCTCCAACAAAGGTGCACTGCAGAAATTAATGAAGAAGAGAATTGTGTGAGCAAGACGTGCATAAGTAGAGCTTGGGATCTGTTCATGAACAAATTACAAGTAAAAATCCAATATTGCAGCCATAGTTACCTTCACGAGCTCGCCCCTGATCAGCACCCAGGACCAGCAACGCAGCAGCGGCGAGGAAGATGTGGTCCTCACAGGCACGTCGACGCCAGCTCCAGCATTGTAACGGCGGCAGCAGCAGCAGCAGATTCAGAGCCTTGTCGGTGCTGGTGACGTGGCGCAGAAGCAGGAGGCGACTCCGGTGAAGTTATGGTGGCCGGCGCCGAACGGATGTGTGGGCGGGGCTCTAGGCAGGCTCTAGTCCGACGAATGGGAGTTTGGAGACTTTTGTGAGATCTTGAAGCTTTTGGATGCCTGAGTTGAGAAGAGATTGTTGTGAGCGGGATGAGTATAGTGCTTGAGCTCCCCAATACCCAACGGCCGTATGTAGCCTCAGATCTGTTCGCGAACCAAACATGAGACAAAAATATATTTATTCTTGCCACTAGCAATGCAGGCTTTAATAAAGCAATCAAATGGCTACACCGAGGCGCCGACAGCCTTCTGAGACAGCGTGCACCGCCAATACAAAACGTCCACTTGCAGCTAAGAAAATAATTTTGTTTCAGATACTACGTTTGGAGCATCATGTGTGCAGTCACATGGTTGTCTCCACTACGAGGAAGGCAGAGATTCGTTTTTCATTCTCGTCAGTCACGGGGTTCACGGTCTTGACATTTACAAGTGTGCTACCAATGCCTTGCCATCAGCATCAGCAATTCAGCACCCAGTTGGTGGCACTTACTCACAGGTTGTGCTGTGAATCCATTGCATCATTTGTCACCTCTCAGGAGTACCATCAACGCTTCATCCACTTTATTTTCAATATAAAATGCTCCATCCACTTGGATTCTGCAATTGAATCCAATGCCCCCTTCTCTTTTTTACTCTAAAATGTATTCAGCATATTTTACCCGAATGTTCACAGTATACAACGAATGTGTACAGCCCGAGATCTGTTCTCGGGCCAATCACAAGAACAATATTTAACCTGGCGACTGGTGACGCAGGCCATCTGAGACGGCGTGCACCGCCAGTACAAAACGCCCACTTGCAGGCAGGAAGATAATTTTGTTTCAGATACTACGATTTGATGCATCATGTGAGCAGTCACATGCTTGTCACCTAATACAAGGAAGAAAGTGTTCAATTTTTCAGTTCCGTCAGTCATGACATTGGTTTTGTGCATTACAAGCGTGCTACCAATGGCATGCATCAGCATCAGCATCAGCACCCAGTTGGTCACACCTATTTACAAGCTGTGCTCTAAATCTATTTCGTAACTATGTTCTCTCTTTTTTTCACTCTGAAGTGTATAGAAAATATTTTACCTAAATGTTTACAATCTACAACGGTTGTATACGGCCTGAGATCTGTTCTCGAGCCAATAACGAGAACAATGTTTAATCTTGCCATTAGCGATACAGGCGTAATAAAGTAATCGAATGGCCACACCGAGGCACTGACAGCCAACTGAGACAGTGCGCACTGCCATTACGAAACGTCCACTAGCAGGTAGGAAGATAATTTTATTTCAAGTATTTTTGATGCATCACATGAGCAGCCACATTCTTGTCACCCAATACGAGGAATAAAGTGGTTCATTTTGCATTCTCGTCAGTCATGGCACTTGTTTTATGCGTTACAAGGTGTGTTACCAATACCATGCCATCAGCTGCAAGTTGATCCCACTTATTTGCAAGCTGTGCTGTAAATCTATTGAACCATTAGCTACCATTTGCAAGTTTCGTTTTGAGATACCAATTATACAGACTAGAATAACAAAAGCTAAAATAAATTCTAACAGATGCAGAAACAGATTTGAACAGAGCGGAGATTTGGGGGCAGGAAGTGAGGGGGAAGAGGAACAAGTGAGTACCTACCTTGAGCGGGAGGCGGTATGGGGGTCTTGGAGGCCGACGTCGCCGGAGGGGAAGAAGGGGTGCTCTTCAATGGTGTTGTTCCCGCCGCCGCCACAATGGTCCCACAGATACCGGTGGTCCGGCCGGACTAAGGGTGGTGGTGGTGGCGGCTGGCCTCAGAGACCTCGGGAAAAAGGATGACAGAAGATTTATTTTTTAGGGGAAAAAACAGAGAAATGCAAACCGGCAAAGTGTAGGTGGGCTGGGCTTATGATTCGAGGGCCTAGAAAATCCATTATTGCGAGACAGTGAAAACCGGCATAAGGAGCCTTATGGAATACTTTTTATCAGCTTAACGAGATCAGCTTGACTAACCAAAATCAGATGAAGCCTAACTTTGTAACCATACACGGAAGCAACAAAATTAAAGACAAAGAGACTAAAACAATAGTGATGTTAGAAGATAAATTGCAGTGCCCTTTATTGATCACTGCCTATGGCCATATAAATGAGGTCAGGTACTCTGTCCGCTCCAACATGCCTATAGAAAGCACATTTGCTCCGATGCACATATGAAATGTGATAGTACAAAACAGAAGAAGGACCGAGATTATACAGATGATCAGATGATATAGCTTACTTGGATATCGCTCCAGTACACCGAGCGGATGAACTTTCCAGGATCTTTCTCCTCAGACATCAAACAATCGTACAAACAGTTAGGATTAAATGTAGAACTTTAATCTGTTGACACATCAAACAAAATTAGAAATAGTTAACAATAGCACTGATGAGATTATATGCAGTATCATTTTAATCAGAAAGCAAGGTGGTTGGCATACACAGTGCCAAATAAACAAGGTGGTTGGCATTAACGATGCAGGTTTTAAATTAATCAAATGGCCAAACCGAGGCACCAACAGCCATATAGGAAAATGTGCACTCCAATTACAAACCATCCACTTGCAGGTAGGAAAATAGTTTATGTATTTATTGCAAGTAGAGCACTACATTATGTATTTATGTCAGAACATCCAAAGCAGTTTTTCGAAGTGACGTTCCATTGGCTGTGACCTTAGCAAATCATACGAATTTTCTTTCCAAATACTACAAAAAGTTGCAGGACTGCAAATTAAACAATTATCTCCACTGACTAGACGTGAAACAACACACCCACTCTGCAACGACAAAATATAATTCATCTCGAGCACCTACCCCATAGGGAGGACCACAATATTAATTCTCGTGAATTCATTGAATCTAAAATGCATCACATGCTTGATGCTGAAGAAAGAAGACCCAGAAACAGGTGTCATTTTCTTGTCCTTTTCTAATGACACCTGTAATTAAGATTTGAGTACATGATTGAACTCAGAAGTGATCATAATTTGCGGTAGATGATTATTTCTTGTTCATACGAACATACATAATACTTAATATACTGACATGATAAAAGACAACCTGAAAATCTCCAGTTATTCGACGATGAAACATATGCATGAGTATGAGATCCAGTTTGGTGAGCTTAATATGTGTCGTTATTGTGAGACAGTGAAAACTGGAACAAAGGACCATGTGCAATTCTTTATCATCAGCTTAACTAACTAAAATCACATGAAGCCTAACTTTGCAACCATACAACGGAAGCAACAAAAATGAAGACAGAGAGCTAGAACAACAGTGACATTAGAAGAAAAATTCTTGTGCCCTTCTATTGATCACTGCCTATGGCCATATAAATGAGGACTGTGACTCGGTCCGCTCCAACACATAGAATGCACATTTCCTCCGATGCACATATGAAATGTGATGGTACAAAACAGAAGAAATGCCGAGATATAGGGATCATTGGACGCTGTAGCTAACTTGGATATAGCTCTAGTCCACTGAGCAGACAAACTCTGTAAGAGCTTTCTTCTCAGACATCAGAGAGAAACGGAACTTCCATGCCAAATGCTTCTCCTTCACCTGCATAGCACGTGCAGGAGAAAATATTTGATGATTACTTGAGGTGACGTGCACATAGAGTACAGAGTTATTCAGCTAGCAAACCACAGACGTACATCACTGTCAGGCTACACAGCTGAATTCTGCTTCCTGGCCCTCCTGATTCACGCATCTGGCACATAGATGGGCGTGCCTCATAAGTTGTGTGAATCGGATAATAGAAGAGACAGACAAACATGATTGATAACTGGATACCATCAGTGCACAGCTTGCCCCAGTTGGTTGGTGCAGTGCCCCTCTCTCTAAATGTGAGTTCAAAATTGAAAAACATCATTAAGTGTACATTTTGATATAAAAAAGTGCATATCAGCAGGAAAAGCACAGACTCAGCACTTGCGTGTCCTTAAGAACCCTGACATTTTGGTCTTGCACATTATATTATTGGCGATTAGGGGCGCATATTTTCAGAATTAGCACAAATTAGGCAGCGCAACAACATATTTGTTCCACAGATTAGCACAGTCCTTATGCTGAGACCAACACAGCCCAAATTGCCCCCAAAATATTAATACACGGATTAGCAGAATCTTCAGGATTAACACATTCATAAATTAGCATAATTTTGGGTATTAAGGAATAAATCACTGACTAGTCCATTCTCATGCTTTTGATTTGAACAAGGCATCAATAATAACATCATAAGAACTAGATCAGACTGAGTTGAACCTGTTCTTTACAACTAGCTAGGGGCAGAAAACTTACTGTGGAATGCACTTGGTTATAATTGATTTTAAGGGCTATGGAAAAAAATCATCAAAAAGAAAATCTTATCCTAAAATAGGAAGTAAGAAGGGTGGTCAGGAGAGGATACGAGAGAGGTTGAGGTCAGGAAGGAAGGAAGGGGAAGGGGAATGAGTGAAGACTACCTCCAGCGGTGGCGGCGGTGAAGGGGAGGCCGCGGAAGGTGAGTGGGAGTCTGACGCCACCGCCGGCATGGACGGACGGGGAGCTTCGGCGGCGGTGGGGTTCAGGAGCGCGGCCGCGGCTGGAGACGGCGACGTGTGGGCTGGGCTTGACACGTTGGGCGATTGTGTTGGGCCTAACCACTCACTCCAGACTGTGGGCCTATCTTCTTATCTCATCTATCATTTTTCTCAACAACATTGTCCAAAAAAAATCTCAACAACAAAAAAAATCTATCATTTCCCTCAAAGAAAGAAAAAACATCGTGCGCTCAGAAAAAGACATCAACCATTCTCGCTCCCCTTGACAACAACAACAACAAATAATCTGCCAGTCTCGCCCAGAAAGATCGGGGACCCGAAAGCTGTACGACAAGAGCAACACTAGCCTAAGAAGGCCAACCAACATAATATAACTAAGCGTTTCTCTACTTCTAATGAAGCAGTTGGTGAATAGTCCGCGCGGTTTATTTTCGCTGGTTTATTTTCGTCATCCTCCCACCTCTGCTTACTCGGTACCCTCCAGCAAAATAAACCGGTGCAAAAAAACCCTAGGATCCTCGTTCCCACAGCAGATCGGTCTTCACCGCCAAACAGACTTTCGCACGCCCGATGCAGCCCTACGCCCCCTCCGCGGCCGATCCATCCCTGTGCCGCGGCCCATGCCCTATGCCGCCGCCGCCGATGCCTCCTCCTCCACCTCCATTCCCAATTAACGGGTACCTTCTTCTGGTGGAGGCCACACCAGATCCCATCGCCGTCGCCCTCGCACTCGCATCCCTCCGCCACCGCCCTCGCACATCAAGCCACCACCGATCCATCCATTTGCCGCCGCCCTCGCACATGAAGCCGTCGCCGATCCCTGCGCTACCTTGACGGGAGCCATCGATCGTCTCGCTACAACTTGAAGCTGCAACTTGGGCGGTGCCATGGCTCCTTGTGCAGAGAAAACAAGACGGGGCGAGGTCAGGGAGGAGCAGCAGGAGGAGTGAAGGAAAAGAAGGCGGCGGAGAAGGCTCTGCTCGCCGGAGAGCTCGATCGGCGGCGACGAACTCCGAGCCGCACGTTCTGGCGACGGAGGGCTGGAACCGGTCGATGGGGAGACCTGTAGACGCGCGGCGGCGGCGGTTTGGGACGGCGGCGAAGCTACAACTCGGACGGCGCCATGGCTTCCTATGCAGAGAAAATGAGACGAGGGGGAGGTCAGGGAGGAGCAGCAGGAGGAGTGAAGAAAAAAGGCGGCGGAGAAGGCCCTGCTCGCTGAAGAGCTCGACTGGCGCCGACGCTCACTGTAGCGGGAGTATGCTCGGGCGTTCCGGCATTAGAGCTGCAGTTGGTGGGAATTGGCTGCGGGCATAGGAACCGTGGATTGATCCCACGTACACACAGGTACTATAATTTTCCCCTATGCTTCTTCTAGATTTCATTTTGAGCTGATGGGTCCGAGATGTGTTTTCTTTAATTGCGGATCAGGTGTCGTTCACTTTTGCAAGGATAGGCCAGTAAGATATCTAGCATTTCCTTCATGTGGTTGCATCATTTTTTAAACCGTGTAAGTTTTGAGTGAAACTATACTATCTGTTAACACAAGGATAAGAAAGAATGGAATTGATTGTAAGCATTCTTCTTGAGATAGAGACTTTCTGTGTAGTTTGCTGCAAGTGTTTAAATCTGAATTTCAGTTTGAGATATACAACCGGCAATCTGAGGTCAATACTGCTGCTCAGACAATCTAGATATGTCAACAAAATTTCTTTGCAAACTCGTACAGAAGCTTAAGAATATGCCTGCTACTTGGGGATATTGTGGTGTTAAATGACCTAAATCTCGCTTCACATATATCAGAATCCGATACGGTGTTTGACAAAACCCGAATTTTTTTGGAACAAAAAAGGTTGTGCTAGCAAGGAAATTCACTTCAGCTCAAGACTTGATAAGGCATGTGGCGACCCTAGGAGGTGTTGTTGTGCTCACTCGCATACCATATATTCAGAGTTAAAGTTGTTTGCGTGTTTTCTATGGTCTAAGGTATTTTGAATACATCAGGTTATTTATGTTTGTTTGTAGCCTGAACCTTGCAGATGGTCTCTATGCTGTAGCTATAATTTTTTTCTCATGCCGAAAGTGGTAACACATGAAAGATCCAGAAAGATTTTGAAGCGGCGTAGATCGAGCCGGTGCATACTATTGCCTTCCAAGGCCTTGAAGGAGATCATATATGTTTGGCTACTAACATGACAAGAATTTCAGCAAAAAGGTGACATGAATTTTCACCTTCT
Source organism: Aegilops umbellulata (assembly GCA_032464435.1). NCBI lineage: Eukaryota > Viridiplantae > Streptophyta > Magnoliopsida > Poales > Poaceae > Aegilops > Aegilops umbellulata. The sequence continues at coordinate 12,426,033 of CP136054.1, forward strand.
CGTCTGCCCTTTTATCTTTTCCTATTCTGCATTAACACTCAAGTGTCTGTTGTTTCAGATTTCCAATTATTAGGCACATGCTTTGCAGCTTGTATTAGTACATATCACCATGCATCCATGCCTAAGCTACTAGCGAAATGAAGGAAACTTTTTCATGATTTGTGTAGACTGGAGTCCCTTTAACATGCATTCTCTATTCTTGATTTAAGAATTTGACTATATGGTGTGCATTTAAGTAGTGGATGAAATTATAATCACGGCTTGATTCTATGTCCAATGCGGTTGGAAAAGGTTATTTTTCATATTACTGGGGAACAACTAATTTGGTTTGTTCTATGTCTGCTCAAATAATTGTATCAGTTTCAAATTTGCCGCATAAGAAATAAGCCATCAAAGCACAGAAATGCAATCTTAGTAGCAATACTAACTTAGAGCGCAGACATTTAGTGCTCGGGCTTGCTTCCCTTTGGTATCGTTAGATAGTAGAGATGACTGACATATGTTAATGCATGTGAATACTCAACGTTAAAGCAAGCTGTTTTGTGAAATACAGAACTGGTGTAACCACTTAGAAAAGGAAATCAGTTGTTCCCCACTGCTATGAAAAATACAGAGCTGACGTACAAGATACATAACTTATTTGGAGGTAGTTAACAGAGGTGACATTTATTAGGGGGGTGACACTTATGCAAGTAGCTACGACTATGAATAAATGAGCGTTGGCCATGATTAGCAGCACCATCATGAGGGCATTTGTCCTGGAAGTGTGGTCGGGGACTGAGGATGATTGAACACAGGTGACTGTCTTCTCAACTTGATGTTGCTTTGAATGCGTCGGATGCTGTTCCAAGTTGGGCGTGCTGATATCCATCATGGCTTGGGAGGGATTACTTGTATTCTACCAATTCAAAATTAATCTCATGCAATCATTTTCTTGATGACTATGAGAGGTATTCCCATTTGCAAATCTCCGCCTTCACGTATGGCCTCATGCGAGGTCCGGCTGCTAGATGTGAAATGCGGGTGTTGGAGGTGCAGGTGGAGGGGTGGAGCGGCGACGATGACGACCAGAGGAAGAGCCGGCCTCGTGGTCGTTCCTGCCCTTGCGGCCGGAGATCCAGTGTGGCCGGCGGCGAGGTGGATCTAGGGTTTGGAGAAACCGAGCGTGTCGGGCTTCAAGGAGTCATGTGTCGCCGGGAGTGGGGAAGTGGAAGTGTGTAACCCCACCAGTCCATGGCTTCCGCATTAAAAAGGACGACAACCACTCGGCCGGGGTGGCTGACAAGCGGGGCCACCCGCGCATGCATCGTAAAAGTGGACGGTGGGTGGTAGGTGGGCGGCTGCCACGCAGGCCCAAGGCGGACGCGGAGCAGGCGCGTGGGCGTCCGTTCGACGTCCGTGTGGACGCAAACCGGGCGCAAGTTTGAGCCGGAAATGGGCGGCCCGGACGCGAAACGGACAGAAAATGCGGATGGGGTCACATGTTGAGTCGTGCGGTCTGTCCGTTTGGGCCCAAACGGGCAGACGCGGACCGGACGGGGTGGTGCGTTGGAGTTGCCCTAATGGATTGGTTGAAGGTAGCATCTTCTACCGAGCTTCAATTGATAGGGAAGAAATTGTGTCTGTTTGTGCCTTTGGTTTTCTTGTGCTTCGAGAGTTCGTATAGTTTATTTTGAGGGAAAGAGATTCTTCATCTAGATGAGAAAGAGCACTCTGATTAATTAGATCAGAAGTTGTGTGTGATGGTGGTTTCTCGTGACTACAATGGCACCAACCACCAGGTGAGGTCGTGAGTGAGGCGCCGCAGGTGGACATGAGCAAGGCTTCTTGACCTATAAGATCCATGGTTGGGCAAGTTTGCTTCATCTAAACTTTACTTAGTCTGAGATGATTAAGATCCTTAATTGCTTTATTTAATCTGCATTGGTTTATTTTTGCAGCATCTCCTCCAATACAGGAGCAAAAAACTTAGCACTGTTGATCTTCTAAACTTGAAGTTACAACTGCTTAACCCGATAATAATTTAGTTTTGGAGATTGCAGAAGCCGTTTCAACGAACATAAACGACACGGGCATCCTGGGTAAATCAGCTAGGAGCAGCCTAGAAAAATGTGACAGTCTCACACTACAGCAGCATGCCTAATGCAAGACACCAGAATAATGATTGGAGCCTTAAAGTCCCTTCTCTTTGGATTTTGATTGGTTTTCGTGTATGTCCTTTGCTCAGGTATTTACATGTCCGATTTGTTTCTACTAGGTGGTATTCATTTTTTTTAGTCTCATCAATTTTACAATTTTTGTGAAAAGGTGTATGTTTCGCTTTTCAGTTTGATCCCAAACAATATATTGTAGGGTGAAGAAGTGCTTATGTATATGTTCCAACAAAATGTGTGGCAAAATCACTGGAATTATGGTGTTATGAGCTAGAAGATTTTGAAAGCGCGCCAATTAAGAAATTACACATATTTACACCTCAGACGGGGAAGCATGTGTTTGATCTTTGCTACCGAGACTCAATATTTCCTACCAGATGTCTAAAACATGTATTATTAGAAGCAAAGTATTTACAAGGATTACATGTATGCAATTTTTATGGGGCTATCTATTGTTTGATATCCAGGCCTCTAATTATTTGTATTTATTTTGTCTGGCTCTATGAAAATACAATCGTGTCGGCAAATCATATTACAACAGTTGTGACATCCATAAAAAATAGGCACTCCTAGCATTGCCTTGGGAGTTGATATTTTGTCATGAACAGAGAAAGGCCAAAGTTATGTGCAATAGTTGTCGGAGTGGTTACCATGCCACAGAACCAATTGATAGATTATCACGTTCTTCATTATTGTTGGCTTAATACTTTACTATTGTGTTTCTAATTAGAGGGCTGTAGTTGCACCTGAGTTGAGAGGGTGGTAAATGGAGGATAATGATTATAGTTTATTATTTAGATATTGTATATGAAAATGTCAAGTAATTATAAATATCACTTACAATCACTAACGACCTTACTGGATGATTGCTTTCATGGACATTAAAGAAGAAATATCTTACAAGTTGAGTGCAGTTGGTGGGGCCTCAATCCATTTGAGCCAAGAAAAGTAGACATGGTCTGTCCAAAATCTTTTGAGCTATGAATAATAGATGGGGAAGGCTTAAAATATTTTGTGTTGCCATGGGACATGTGTTTTGCTGTAGTAGTACCTAAATTCTAAACTCCAAGTGCCTAATTTCATATGTAATAATTTCTTAGACAATTTTGTAGTGCAATCAAGGTTTTGGTTGTAGCATCTTGAAACATTCATTTTAAGAGTACAAAATCCTCCATGTGTTATATTTACTTAATGGATAATAAAGGGTTCCATGTGCTATCTATCATTTGTAATGCAGTGCACAATAAAGGGTTCTATGTTTTTGGGCCACCTTTTCTACTTTTTGTGCATATATGATAGCTATGCCGTCGAATTTCATTTCATTCTTTATCGAAATACATTGCAAGTGGAGTCAGTTTCAGTTATTTAACCTATGCTAAAGGTTTTTTTTTACATGTTAAAATTTCACATGTTTATATATGCAACCGATATAAATTTTAAGAAGCCCGTGGCAACACACGAGCATTGTACTAGTTTTAGTAGGGCATGTTGGAGACTGAGCTCCATGAAGCCCTTTATTTTGGAAAATTCAAAACTCATACATTTCAATTTCAAAAAATTTTGAGAAAAATACACATGTATGTAAGGATGTAAAGTGTACGTGCGAAAATTTTCAGGATGAAATACCTCGAATTGCAACCCGCAAAACAAAATCATTGACTTTCAAGATGAACTGTATATATGCTGAAAAGCTCCAGATTGTCTTTTTTGTGTAGCTCACATTTTAATGTATTTGGACTCAAAAATTTGCACACATGTACATTATGTATCTAGGTATATGTGTATTTATTTTTGGAGTTTTTTGAAACTGAAAAGTTTGAATTTTGAAATTTTCAAACAAATGCCTCCATGGAGCTCGGTCTCCGTTTGGCATTTTCGAGCGTTTTCTTTTCTTCATACGGATCTTCTCCTCCTAATCCACCGGGTCTCCTTCCTCAAGGTGTATTTGCTCTACGCACGCCTTGCATCAACCTCACGTCCTGGCAAATCACTGGCGTTAACTTTCATTGTACGGCGATAACAGTATTCTCTTTCAAAAATCTGTCTTCCTTGAATTCCTTACCAAGTTAATTGTGGATGTCAAAATTAATCGTATGACCCGGTACCACTCTTCTCTACAAGAAGTTACAGCTTGCATGATATGCAGGACCACATAAGTTTCACAATACATTTGTTGCATTTCACAAGAAACGATCGATTTTGTACGGAAAAAACTTACACTGTTTCATTGCCATTACTATACAACATTAATCAGATCAAAATCCGAATACCTCCCACTGCCATTTTCTTGAAAAAAATACACTGAATACTGACTGACCTTAAAAAAATGAAGGAAGTAATAAGAAAGCTCCGACTTACTATTATTACTGCATGAGCAGGAAAAGTAGTATTCTTTTAAGAATGAAAATCGGAACAACTAGAATGCAAAATATCAGAAGTACAGAAGCTGGATATACCAGCAAGGCAGAGAAGTGGAAATTTTTTATCCAATGCGTTTATCAATCTGTTGATATGCAAGCAAGTAAGTGAGTGGGTGTTTGAGGTATCTTTGTGTGATAGAATAAATTCATGGCCATTCATTAGTCTTAATGTCATCTTCACGGTGTGGGACTCCCGGATAAAAAGATTGCTTAATAATTTTATAATTAGGTGGACACATTTTTATTACCTGCAAATAAATGCGTCCGAATGATGAGGTTTATATTATTATTTTCGTTGCAACTTAAGCATATCTATTCTACCATAACCGCAACAGACAAACATCAGAGTGCCCAGGAAGTGAAAACCGAAGGTGTAAACATAACTGCTTTCAACCTTGAGTAAAAGTAGTATTTCCCTCTCCGTGTACCACTCTCTACCGACTTCTCCTACACCATGAAAGTATGAAGCCAGTGATGCGAGAAGCTCTGATGACGGATGTGGATGCAAAGTCATTTGCAGGAGAACGTGGCAGATTCAATGATGCTGAGGACTAGTGTTTTCAGTGCAACCTTCATTCAGAATTGGTACATTATCACAAAATTCATTGTAACTAAGCAACTGCTGCAGACGGATGTTCTCCCAAGAGCTACCAAAATCACTGCAGCCCTCAACTCCAGTACCTTCACTGTAGTCCCCATCAAATGGCAATCCAACTTCAAGTGGACAAAGCAAGACACGACATCGCCAGTGGTTTTTAGCTCCTTTTCCCTTGACCCCCTTAACTCTCATGTTTTTGTTTTCCTCCAATATTTTAGATGTTCTGAAGCTAAAGACGTCAACAAATCTGAACTCATATCACACTCACATTAACATCATAGGGCAACAGAAGTATATATAGGACTTCTACGCATCTATTCAACCCTTCTTATGAAACAAATATATCGTGAGCATGCGATTTATCAATCAGGAATCATTTATCGTGACATCTTTAGCATGTGACTGGACTGCAAAATGGTGTGACAGTACCATTCTACTTGCATGTTTAGTTTCCCATATCTTGTCGAAAAATAAGTGAAGGGAAATATCGTGCGTGGGAGAGAACCAGCACCAAATGAATGGGACGTGTCCATAAATGAGTGAGTAGTGGGATGACAATAGCATTTGCAAACATGCTAATCCTAAATGGTCTGAAGTAACCAATCTTTGAAGAACTTATTATGAGTGTTATGCTATTTTTAGGCATACCTACCATAACTTTTTTTAGATGACTGGCAAATAAAAACTGCGAGTTCTCCAAAACCATTGCATCATTTGAAAGAATTGCGTGAAACGAAAATTGATACGACTTAAGTTTTTGGGCCCCTTCGAGATCAGCATATCATGGCAAAGAAACCTAGAATAAAACAATGGAGAAAGTGAGGCATAAATTGGGAAATTATTAATAGTAAGTGGTTGATGTACAAATGCGCATCAGTTCGGAATAAATAAATGGGCATTCTATTATTTCTATGCTTCAATGTTTTCTTCTCTTGGAAGAGGCTAGCAGTCTTAACATCCTCACAAAAATGGCCTCAGGGGAAAAAAGGCATTTACTCCATATGTTACATAAAATTTTGTAAATAAAAATAGCACATGAGCCTGGGCTGCATAAATACACATCCTCACAGTTCTGAATGATGTCTCCAAGAGAAACAAAAGGCTTGTTTTTTGATTTATTTAATGAAAACAGTACATGAGCTCCGGGTGCACTAAATCTAAGTTAATTCGGTAGTCTTTCCGTCATATTCACAAGGATATGGACTCTTGGATATCAAAACAACCTTGGAGTGCTTAACATGGTTATAATTAGGATGAGACAATTTTTTATTACCTGCATCAAGTTTATCTACTTTTCTCGCAGCTAAATATCTAGTCTACCATAACTGCAGCATCAAACATCAGAATGCACGCAAAATGATAATTAATTAAAGAAGTAAGAGGGCACCTTGTAACTCATCCCTTTTTAATAATGATATATAAAATATTCTTCGGTCACCGATTTGCGCCTACATCAATTGTTTTCGGTGCTGACAAAGAAGTCGAACTGTGATGTCCTGCTAGTGGTGGTAGAGGAATCACAGACCAGAGACGATAATTTGGGAGAAGGGGAAGAGCAGAAGAACGAGGGAAAGAAGCAGAACAGAGTAATTAATAGTTCAGGTAATTCTCATTTAACCAATACGTTACAGGTATGGCACTTGGCCCTTTTTCTCTTACAAATCTGACCCTCGAGTCCATATACCCAGTGCACTAGATGATCTTCTTACAGCTCACTCATCCATCGTCTTTCTCTAGCTGACGGGCCTTCATCGGCCGTATCCTAGTCCTCCTCGTCCTGCACGCCCCGACGGATTGGGATCTGATTGACCTGTGTGCCCATGGTTGAGGGCACAGGCGTGACACGAACATTGCTCAAGGGTCTCCTCAGAGCTGTTGTTCTCCACATTGGCATGCCTACAAGACACAGTTAGATCTTTGGCAGAGCCTTAATATTCAGTTTAGGAGGGTGCTCCACATTGGCATGCCTACAAGACACAGTTAGATCTTTGGCAGAGCCTTAATATTCAGTTTAGGAGGGTGCTTGTTGGAGTACGGTGGGAAGCTTGGCTTCATCTGGTGAGTAGACTGATGGAGGTTCAGCTTACTCACCAGCCCGATCAGTTGTGCTGGAACCTTACTACTTCTGGGGAATTCACAGTCAAGTCGATGTACCTTGACGTCATCAATTCTAGTGTTATTCCTAGTTCCATACATGTTTGGAAAGTTAAGGTTCCGCTAAAAATCAAAGTGTTTATGTGGTTTATACATAAACAAGTTATCTTAACGAAAGATAATTTGGTTAAGCGCAACTGGACAGGCTCTACTAGGTGTAGTTTCTATGATCGGGATGAAAATATCAAGCACCTCTTCTTAGATTGCTCGTTGGCGAGGGTTCTGTGGCGCTCGGTGCAAATTGCCTTTAACATTACTCCTCCGAGTTCGGTCGGGTCGTTATTTGGAACGTGGCTTGTTGGGATAGAGTCCGAAACAGCTAGACAAATTCGCGTAGGAGTATGTGCGTTGTTATGGGCAATTTGAAATTGCAGAAATGATTTGGCTTTTAACAAAACATCAACTATCCATTTTTTGCAGGTTTTATTTCGGGCTACTGCGCTAATCCGTATGTGGTCATTATTCACTCCGATGGAGGCCAGGGAGCGTTTGGTTACTGGATCTCTCCGGTGGGAGATGATAGCGCGGGATATCTTCAACCGGTTTGGATGGCGGTCATGTAATAGGATAGGCGATTAGTTTACCTATCTATATTTTGCCACCCGGTTGTGGCTTTTGGGCCTTTTCTGTCTTTGTTTCTGTTGCTCTCTGTGAGCCAGCTTATCATCTTGTTGCAGACTGCAAGGCATTGTTGAACTCCTTTTTTTAATAATAATTGTGGCCGTATGCATCGTTCTGATGCAGAGGCCGGGGAGTCCCCCCTTTTCGAAAAAAATGTGCCGGGAGGTGTACTCGTTGTATGGTGGGTGTTCTTCCAAGATCTACAAAGGTCACTGCGGCTCCTAGTTCGTGTTCCATCGGCATACCCTGTAGAGTGGTAATCCTACTTCAAGTGGGCTGAGGAAGGTACGGCAATGCAACTGGTTTTCAGCTCTTTTTCCCTTCATCTCCTTAACTCTCACATTTTTGTTTGCCTCCAATATTTTAGATGCAAATAAGCTAAAGACGCAAGGGAAAATAAGGTTTCATATCACACTCACTTTCACATCCTAAAGAAGGGGTATATATATATATATATATAAGACTTGTACACATCTCTAATCTTTGTTAGCTCTTCTTATGAAACAAATATATTGTCAGCATAGGATATGTGTGGAGAATGCCATTCACGTATCGTTTATCATGACATTTTTATCATGTGAGTAGACTGCAGAATGATATGATCACTCTACTTGCATGTTCAGTATCCAATCTCTTTCCATGGAAATATCAACGGAACTCACAATAAAGAATATAAAACAGTTCCTAAATGAGTCTGTGGTTGAATGTCAAATGCGCATTTCCAAACAGGCTAATCCTTAATGATCCAAGAAACCAACTGTCGGTGTGAAAACCGGCGAATCTCGGGTAGGGAGTCTCGAACTGTGCGTGTAGGCTCGATGGTAACAGGAGACGGGAGACACGATGTTTACCCAGGTTCGGGCCCTCTTGATGGAGGTAATACCCTACTTCCTGCTTGATTGATCTTGATGAATATGAGGATTACAAGAGTTCATCTACCATTAGATCGTAATGGCTAAACCCTATATGTCTAGCCTATATGATTGTGATTGCCCCTATAGACTAGACCCTCCGGTTTATATAGACACCGGAGGGGCCTAGGGTTGTACAGAGTCGGTTTACAAAGGAAGGAATCTACATATCTGAACGTCAAGCTTGCCATCCACATCGGGTTTTACCTCCATCAAGAGGGCCCGAACCTGGGTAAAAAATTGTGTCCCTTGTCTCCTGTTACCATCCGCCTAGATGCAAAGTTCGGGACCCCCTACCCGAGATCCGCCGGTTTTGACACCGACATTGGTGCTTTCATTGAGAGTTCCTCTGTGTCGTCGCTTTTAGGCCCGATGACTCCTTCGATCATCAACAACAATGCAGTCCAGGGTGAGACTTTTCTCCCCGGACAGATCTTCGACTTCGGCGGCTTCGCACAGCGGGCCAATTCGCTTGGCCACCTTGAGCAGATCGAAAGCTACGCCCCTGGCCATCAGGTCAGATTTGGAAGTTTAAACTACACGGCTGACATCCGCGGGGACTTGATCTTCGACGGATTCGAGCCACAGCCAAGCGCGCCGCACTGTCTCGATGGGCATGATCTAGCTCTACCGCCGGACAGTGCCCTGGAGGCCGCACACGCATCGGTTCCGACCATTAATTCGGAGCCTACTGCGCCGATCGAGGATGAGTGGTTGGACGCTGCCTCGGGGGCTGCGATCTCAGAGGCGATTGAGCCGAACACCAGCCCCGCACTCCGCATGGCCCGTGACTCCAAGGGCCCGGATTCCTCTCCGGACTCCGAGCCCTCCGCGCGCCTGCCGATTGAATCCGATTGGACGCCGATCATGGAGTTCACCGCCGCAAACATCTTTCAGCACTCGCCCTTCGGCGACATCCTGAAGTCACTAAAGTCTCTCTCTTTATCAGGAGAGCCCTGGCCGGGCTACGGTCAGCAAGGATGGGATAGAGATGATGAAGAAATTCAAAACCCACCCACCACCCATTTGGTAGCCACCGTCGATAATTTAAACGACGTGCTCAATTTCGACTCCGAAGACATCGACGGTATGGACGACGATGCAGGAGACGCATATGAACCAACGCCTATAGGGCATTGGACAACCACCTCATCTCATGATGTGTACATGGTAGATACACCTAAAGGAAGCGACAACGAGGAACACGGGGATGCAACGAGGGATCAATCTCTCGAAAAGCAATCAAAGCGGCGGCGTAAACGCCGTTCCAAGCCCCGCCTCGATAAAAACAATACCTATACAGACCCAGCCATAGAGCAGGATGAGCCGGCAGACGACGAGCATGTCCTAGAGCAACCGTCCGAACAGGGCAACTCGGATAAAGAAACCGAACAACCCGTCCCCGGCGAAAACGGCATTCCGGACGACCATACGCCGAACAAGCCCACGGAGTAGAAGAACCTCCACAAAAGGCTCGTTGCAACCGCACGCAGCCTGAAAAACCAGAAGCGGAAGCTAAAAACTGCGGAAGATGCACTCAGGATCAGATGGAGCAAAGTAATCACTAATGCAGACAAATACGGCGGCAGTCGCCACACTAAAAGCTATCCGAAGCAAAAGCTACTGCCTGAATTCGACGAAGAGGCCTTAGAGCCCTCGCATTCAAAAAGTAAGAAAGCCACCCGGTCGGATAGACGACCCCATGGCCAGCATAAAGCGGCAAGCGGCGCCGCACTCAAGCCGGCATGCGACCCACTCAAGGATTCGCATCAAAAAGATGGCCCAGCCAGGTCTATTTATGGGCCAAGAAAGCAAGCTCTCGTAAGCAATGCAACAAAACCAGTATCCAAACATCACGGCACGCCCAAATACAGGGGTGCCGCACACCCCCTATGTTTCACCGATGAGGTCCTGGATTATGAATTTCCAGCGGGATTCAAACCCGTAAACATAGAGGCATACGACGGAACAACAGACCCTGGAGTCTGGATCGAGGATTATATCCTCCACATACATATGGCTAGTTGAGATGACCTCCACGCCATAAAATACTTACCCCTCAAGCTTAAAGGGCCAGCCCGGCATTGGCTTAAAAGCCTTCCTGAAAACACAATTGGAAGTTGGGAAGAGCTCGAGGACGCTTTCCGAGCAAATTTTCAAGGGACCTATGTCCACCCTCCGGATGCAGACGATCTCAGTCACATAACTCAACAACCCGGAGAGTCAGCTCGGCAATTCTGGAACGGATTTCTTACTAAAAAGAATCAGATAGTCGACTATCCGGACGCCGAAGCCTTAGCAGCTTTTAGGCATAACGTTCGAGACGAATGGCTCGCCAGACACCTCGGCCAAGAAAAGCCAAGAACAATGGCTGCATTAACAAGCCTCATGACCCGCTTTTGCTCAGGAGAGGACAGCTGGTTGGCAAGATGTAGCACCAGCGACCCAAGTACATCCGAAACTAGGGATGGAAAGGAAATACCGCGACGCAACAAGGATCGTTGCCGGACTAAGGAAAACAGTCTGAAGAGCACGACAGTCAACGCCGGATTCAAAAGCTCACGACAGAATCAGAAAAAGCCGCCCCTCCAGGATAACAGGGACGAGCTATCCAACCTAAACAAAATCTTGGATAGGATATGTCAAATACACAGTACTCCCGAGAAGCCTGCTAACCATACCCACAGAGATTGTTGGGTTTTCAACCAATCCGGCAGACTCAACACCGAACACAAGGGGCTCGACACACCAAGCGAAGATGATGACGAATCCCAAAAGCAGAGCACCAGGAAACAAAAGAATTTCCCACAAGAATTAAAAAGAGTAAACTTACTTCACATAACAAAACGTGCGGCGCCCATAAAGGTACGCGCCATACGGCCTATCCCAAAGGAGTCTCGCCACTGGTTGTCAAAACCAATCATCTTCGATCATATGGATTATTCTAGAAGTATCAGGAACGCAGGCTGGACTGCCTTGGTACTCGATCCAATAATTGGCGGACTCCAGTTTACAAATGTCCTGATGGACGGCGGCAGCGGTCCAAAACCTGATATATCAGGACACAATCCGCCACATGGGAATAGACCCAACAAGAATTCGCCACAGCAAAACCTCCTTTCAAGGGGTAACGCTAGGTCCGGATACCCATTGCATGGGTTTTCTCCGGCTTGAACTTATATTCGGCTACACCGATAACTTCCGCCGCGAAAAGCTAACTTTCCACATTGTCTCATTCTCAAGTCGCTATCAAGCACTGCTGCGACGCGAAGCTTTCGCTGGCTTTAACGCAATACCGCATTACGCACCTCTTACGCTTAAGATGCCCATTCCACGAGGCATCATCTCATTAAAGGGGAAGCATTGGGTGCGCCCCCCGCGCGGAAGATTGTGCGGCCGCCTTAACAGCCCCACAATAAAACGGCTTCACCAGCCAAAAACATCTAAACAGATCATTAAGACCACGGACACGGCTAGACGAGTCCGGCACAAGAATATCATTGATAAAGGCTTAATAGCCGTATACCCCTGCTCTAGGGGCTCCGCACATATAAATAAGAGACAATCAAGCTCAATTTACCCATTTCAATTTACACTTTGTTTATTTAGTATAACATCTGTTCGGCACGACCTTTTTTCAACTTAGTTCCTCTCTTTTACAGATGAATTCGTGCTGCGCCCGTCCAGGATACGGCACAACGGAGACACAGGCGCAGACGGGCAGCAGGGACCCGTTCCAAGGATTCTTTTCAGATTAAGACCCTACGTAAACATTTTTTACTGTCTCTTGTTGATACACATCCCCTGGTTTTCTCTGGTATAACCAAGGAGGAGGCTGGCGTCTTGGCATGTGGCCACGTCAGAGTTTCTGCGCGCACCTGGACACTAGGGGCTTATACCTAAGGGCGTTGTCTCGCCCGCCCTCATGAAGACCGAATACCTTAGGGAGTGTTCGGCGTCGCGAGTTTGGCCTTATATGCATCAGCTCCGAATCATGTCTTTGGTCAAATGTTGGGTTGCCCGGCTCCTGTGTTCGGCTGCCTTACGTTCCGCTCTATCGGCTAAGGCGGACTAGGAGAACTACTGCGATTGTGCCCCGGTTCGGCCAGGCGAGCACCTCAGTAGAGAAAGCCGAAAACTGACTGTCATGATATAGCGTGAGACTGTCAACCACTCGATGACTCACCGGAATCTATAGGATTCCTCCGCATTAATGAAGGGCCTTTTCCCGGCCAGGCACATACGCGCCCCGAATTCGGGCGAGCGCAGTCGCCACCAGGGGCTATCTAAGTAGCCTCACTGTCAAGCTCCTATGGCTAAGTGAAAGTGATAAAGCATTATAGTCCGATTGCCTAGTTCGTTGCGCTATCATCTCCTTTGTAGGACCAAGACGTTGGATCAAGTGTGAAAATGCGCCTTCGGCGAACACCTCCGCATTATTTGCGTGGGGGCTGAAGCCGACGACTGCCATCTTTCAGATTTTATATATTTTAAACGGCCGCACAGGAGGTGTTACAATACTTGCAGGCACAAGTATAAAAATTTCCTATAATTTATCAAAATACCGTTTTACAATCGCATATGCTATTCGAACATAGCATCCTTCGAGCACTGCGTCTCTATTACACGAGCGCCTTGCAGAACTTCCTGAAAATAGTGCTCGACAGGTACTCGGCTTCTGTCCGAATCTCGGGATGCAACAGCGGTGGTCTCCATTTCCGCCCAGTATGTCTTGACACGGGCAAGAGCCATCCGCGCACCCTCTACGCATGCTGACCTCTTAATTGCATTAATACGCGACACCACATCAAGGAACTGCTGCACCAAGCTGAAATAACTCTTCGGCTCCGATCTCCCCGGCCACAGGTGACTCATGACGCACTTCATAGCGAGTCCGGACAACCTATTCAGTTCGGCCCATTCGTCCAGACGATCGGCCACTGACAGTGGACGCTCTGGATTGTGGAACTACGACCAGAAAAGCTTTTCCACTTCGCGATCTTCTTGATCTCGAAAGTGTTCAGTCGCATCAGCAGCACTCGTTGCCAAATCCAGATAGGTGTCCGCCGTACTCTACAACCGGTCTAACGGAGCATGCTTAGGATCACAAAACTTCCTCCGCAGCATAAAGAGCTTTCCAGCTGCGATCTCTCCAGCCTGACGCAGCTCCTCCTTCGCAGCTCTCATCGCAAAGCGAGCATCCTTGGCATCGGCAACGACCTTCTCTAAGTCCGTCTATCCTGCCCTGTCTTCTTTTTCAAGAAGCTTGCACCGGTCAGCAGCGCTCTTTAGCTTCATGGCCATCTCGGCCATCTTTTTCTTGCTTCGGTAGTAAGCAGTCTGTTCGGCTCTCATCTCTTCAAGGGCCTTCTCGGCAGCCGCATCACTTTTTCTGGCTTGTTCCTTGGCTTGGGCAAGTTCCGCCCGAAGACTCTCCACGGCGGCCTCACCATCTGCATTAAGCACACACATTGTAAGATACTGGAATAAAGCTCCTCTTACCAGGTGCTGCCCGAGGAATTACATACCTTGTGCCTCATCAAGCCGCTTGTTGAAGAGCGCGATGTCGGCATCTGCCACGTCAAGTTGCCGCTTTAGCTCGGAAAAATCATCAGTCCGGCTGGATTCCGGACACTTCGCCACCTACATACAAAGGCGACATTTTAGACCTGGGATTATGATCCTCTGCGCGCCGTCACTTTTGACAACGCACAGAGTCTCAGGGGCTACTATCTACACAGGGCGCATCTTATTTATGCGCAACTGTTAGAAAGTGTACATTATTTCACGTACCTCAAAACCTGTCAGTAAACTTCTGACGGCCTCGTGCAATCCGCTTTCCGCGGACGAAATCCTTTCAATCACCGTGCCCATCAATGCACGGTGCTCCTCTGAGATAGAAGCTCGCCCTAGCAGATTCCTCAGCTCCTCCGACTGAGCACCGGACGGTGCCGGACTCGTCCTATGGCCTCTTTCGAAGGCCGGACGTGGAGAACCTTGGGGGGCCATATGGTTACCTTCCTCCCCACCGGATTCGGAGAAACCCTCCGCGATGACACCTCAGGGTCGCCCGCCTCGCCAGGTGGTACGGCAGGGGGAGGCGTTCCGCTCTCCATCATCTCCGGAAGAAGGTCCCCCAAAGACGAGCTCTGCTGAGAAGGGCTGAGGTCCGAGCTACAAGGTAAAATTTCGGTTAATCTTCTCAGATATAAAGCAAGGATTTCTCTCATCTCTCAAAAATATAATATTTCTCTACTTATAGCTCGCTGGAGGGCTGGTCCCCTTGAGGGCATAGTTAGGCTGAGGTACCCCCCGGCGTCGGACCCTCTGACGAGGATTCCCCCCCCCCCCCCGCTTTGAGGCCATGGTCTCCGGGTTTTCAGAGGCGGTCCTCTTCTTCCCCTGAGGAGAGGAATTTTCGGTTCCTTCCTTCCGAACAGCCTCCTTCGAGGAGGTCGTAGTTTCCTTGTCCCCTCCCTCACTTTCCTCCAACATCCTGACTAGCACGGGATTCGGCCTGGTTTCGGGGAGGGGAGCCGGACACCTGATCAGCTTTGCTTTCGCTATCCACTCCTGTTTAAAAGGACTGCCCTTTTAGGGGCAAGTTTATGACAAGTATACGGATAGCGAGTCCGGGCACAAGGCTACTTACTTGAGTATCCGGGCGATTGCGGCTCAGACCTACGTCCTCGGTCAAATCCGGACACATTGCTTGTGATCCGAAGAACATTTTATACATCTCCCCGGGCGTTGCGCCCATAAAATGCTGGAGAGCTCGTGGTCCCTCCGGATTAAACTCCCACGGACGAAGGGAGCGACGTTTTCCGGGCAGTGTTCGGCGGATCAGCATGGCTTGCGTCACTTTGACCAGGCTGAGACCTCTTTCTAAGAGATCCCTGATGCGGCTCTGCAACAAAGGCACGTCCTGGGATGGCCCCCAATCTAGGCCTTTATTGACCCACGACCCTAGCTGCTTTGGGGGACCCGAGCGAAAGGCAGGCGGCGCCACCCACTTGGTGCCCCTGGGAGCGGTGATATAGAACCACTCTCGTTGCCATAAGCCGAGCTCCTCTTGAAAAGGGCCTTCGGGCCATGGAGCATCAACATTCTTGCTTATAACAGCGCCTCCGCACTCTGCGTGCCGTCCCTCAATCATCTTTGGCTCTACTTTAAAGGTCCATAATCCGAAGTGAGGAGTAACACGGAGGAATGCTTCACACATGACGATGAATGAGGAAACATGGAGGATGGACTCCGGAGCTAAGTCATGAAATTCCAGCCCATAATAGAACATCAGCCCCCTCACAAAGGGATCCATTGGGAAGCCTAACCCCCGAAGGAAGTGAGACATGAACACCACGCTCTCACCAGGCTGGGGACTGGGAATAACCTGCCCTTGAGCAGGCAACCTATGCGAAATTTCGCCGGTCAAGAACTTGGCCTCTCTCAACTTTAGCACGTCCTCCTCCGTGACGGAGGAGGGCATCCATTGGCCTCGAAGGTTGGAACCGGACATTGTCAAAGGTCCGAAGCGCCTGGAATCTGGAGCCTAGGGTGTTGGAACTCGAGGCGACGGTCAAACTCGTTTGAGATTGAAAAGGAGTAAGGCCTTGGTTGTTGGGGAACGTTGCAGAAAATTAAAATTTTTCCTACAGTTTCACCAAGATCCATCTATGAGTTCATCTAGCAACGAGTATTCAGATTAGATAGCATCTACATACCACTTTGTAGATCGCAACGGAAGCGTTCAAGTGAACATGGATGAGGTAGTCGTACTCGCCGTGATCCAATTCACCGATGATCTAGTGCCGAACGGACAGCACCTCCGCGCTCAACACACGTACGGAAAGCGTGACGTCTCCTCCTTCTTGATCCAGCAAGGCAAATGAGAGGTTGGGGAAGAAGGCTCCAGCAGCAGCACGACGGCGTGGTGATGGTGGAACTGCAGTACTCCGGCAGGGCTTCGCCGTGCACTTACGGAGGAGGAGGAGGTGTTGGAGAGGGAGAGGGAGGCGCCAGGGCATAGGGTGCGGCCACCCCTCCCTCCCCTCCCTTTATATAGGCGCATTAGAAGGGGGGGAGGGCGCAGCCTTGCCCCTTCCTCCAAGGAAGGGGTGCGGCCAAGAGGGGGGGAGGAGTCCATCCTCCCCAAGGCACCTCGGAGGTGCCTTCCCCTCTTTGGACTCTCCCCTCTCCAAGTCTCCTTGGCGCATGGGCCCTTGGGGTTGGTTCCCTTGGCCCATGTAGGCCAGGGCGCACCCCCTATAGCCCATGTGGCCCCCCGGGGCAGGTGGACCCCCCCGGTGGACCCCCGGGACCCCTCCGGTGGTCCCGGTACAATACCGATAACACCGAAACTTGTCCCGATGGCCAAAATAGCACTTCCTATATATAATTCTTTACCTCCGGACCATTCCGGAACTCCTCGTGACGTCCGAGATCTCATCCGGGACTCCGAACAACATTCAGGTTACTGCACATACATATCTTCACAACCCTAGCGTCACCGAACCTTAAGTGTGTAGACCCTACGGGTTCGGGAGACATGCAGACATGACCGAGACGGCTCTCGGGCAATAACCAACAGCGGGATCTGGATACCCATGTTGGCTCCCACATGCTCCACGATGATCTCATCGGATGAACCACGATGTCAAGGATTCAATTAATCCCGTATACGATTCCCTTTGTCAATCGGTATTTTACTTGCCCGAGATTCGATCGTCGGTATACCAATACCTCGTTCAATCTCGTTATCGGCAAGTCACTTTTCTCGTTCCGTAATGCATGATCCCGTGATCAAACACTTTGATCACATTGAGCTCATTGTGATGATGCATTACCGAGAGGGCCCGGTGATACCTCTCCGTCTAGCGGAGTGACAAATCCCAGTCTCGATCCATGTCAACCCAACAGACACTTTCAGAGATACCCGTAGTATACCTTTATAGTCACCCAGTTACGTTGTGATGTTTGGCACACCCAAAGCACTCCTACGGTATCCGGGAGTTACACGATCTCATGGTCTAAGGAAAGGATACTTGACATTGGAAAACTCTAGCAAACGAACTATGCGATCTTATGCTATGTTTAGGATTGGGTCTTGTCCATCACATCATTCTCCTAATGATGTGATCCCGTTATCGATGACATCCAATGTCCATCGTCCGGAAACCATGACTATCTGTCGATCACCGAGCTAGTCAACTAGAGGCTCACTAGGGACATATTGTTGTCTGTTATTCACACATGTATTACGATTTCCGGATAACACAATTATAGCACGAATAAAGACAATTATCATGAATAAGGAAATATAATAATAATGCTTTTATTATTGCCTCTAGGGCATATTTCCAACAGTCTCCCACTTGCACTAGAGTCAATAATCTAGTTACATTGTGATGAATCGAACACCCATAGAGTTCTGGTGCTGATCATGTTTTGCCTTAGGGAGAGGTTTAGTCATTGGATCTGCGACATTCAGATCCGTGTGCACTTTACAAATCTCTATGTCTCCATTTTGAACATTTTCACGAATGGAGTTGAAGCGACGCTTGATGTCCCTGGTCTTCTTGTGAAACCTGGGCTCCTTTGCAAGTGCAATAGCTCCAGTGTTGTCACAGAAGAGCTTGATTGGCCCCGACGCATTGGGTATGACTCCGAGGTCGGTGATGAACTCCTTCACCCAAATCGCTTCATGTGCTGCCTCCGAGGCTGCCATGTACTCCGCTTCACATGTAGATCCCGCCACGACGCTTTGCTTGCAACTGCACCAGCTTACTGCCCCACCATTCAAAATATACACGTATCCGGTTTGTGACTTAGAGTCATCCAGATCTGTGTCGAAGCTAGCGTCGACGTAACCTTTTACGACGAGCTCTTCGTCACCTCCATAAACGAGAAACATTTCCTTAGTCCTTTTCAGGTACTTCAGGATATTCTTGACTGCTGTCCAGTGTTCCTTGCCGGGATTACTTTGGTACCTTCCTACCAAACTTACGGCAAGGTTTACATCAGGTCTGGTACACAGCATGGCATACATAATAGAACCTATGGCTGAGGCATAGGGGATGACATTCATCTCTTTTATATCTTCTGCCGTGGTCGGACATTGAGCTGAGCTCAATTTCACACCTTGTAACACAGGTAAGAACCCTTTCTTAGATTGATCCATATTGAACTTCTTCAATATTTTATCAAGGTATGTGCTTTGTGAAAGACCTATGAGGCGTCTCGATCTATCTCTATAGATCTTGATGCCTAATATATAAGCAGCTTCTCCAAGGTCCTTCATTGAAAAACTCTTATTCAAGTAGGCCTTAATGCTGTCCAACAGTTCTATATCATTTCCCATCAAAAGTATGTCATCTACATATAATATGAGAAATGCTACAGAGCTCCCACTCACTTTCTTGTAAACACAGGCTTCTCCATAAGTCTGTGTAAACCCAAACGCTTTGATCATCTCATCAAAGTGAATGTTCCAACTCCGAGATGCTTGCACCAGCCCATAAATCGAGCGTTGGAGCTTGCACACCTTGTCAGCATTCTTAGGATCGACAAAACCTTCCGGCTGCATCATATACAATTCTTCCTTAAGGAAACCATTAAGGAATGCCGTTTTGACGTCCATTTGCCATATCTCATAATCATAGTATGCGGCAATTGCTAACATGATTCGGACGGACTTCAGCTTCGCTACCGGTGAGAAAGTCTCATCGTAGTCAACCCCTTGAACTTGTCGATAACCCTTAGCGACAAGCCGAGCTTTATAGATGGTCACATTACCATCCGCGTCTGTCTTCTTCTTAAAGATCCATTTATTTTCTATGGCTCGCCATTCAACAGGCAAGTCAGTCAAAGTCCATACTTCGTTTTCATACATGGATCCTATCTTGGATTTCATGGCTTCCAGCCATTTGTCGGAATCTGGGCCCGCCATTGCTTCCTCATAGTTCGAAGGTTCACCGTTGTCTAACAACATGATTTCGAAGACAGGGTTACCGTACCACTCTGGTGCGGAACGTGTCCTTGTGGACCTTCGAATTTCAGTAGGAGCTTGATCAGAAGCATCTTGATCATCATCATTAATTTCCTCTGTAGTCGGTGCAGGCTCCTCAGAAACATTTTCTTGAGTTTCGCCATTTTCCGGTTCAAGAGGCAACACTTCATCAAGTTCTACTTTCCTCCCACTTACTTCTTTCGAGAGAAACTCTTTCTCCAGAAAGGATCCATTCTTGGCAACAAAGATCTTGCCTTCGGATCTGAGGTAGAAGGTATACCCAACAGTTTCTTTAGGGTATCCTATGAAGACGCATTTTTCCGACTTGGGTTCGAGCTTCTCAGGTTGAAGTTTCTTGACATAAGCATCGCATCCCCAAACTTTTAGAAACGACAGCTTAGGCTTCTTCCCAAACCATAATTCAGACGGTGTCGTCTCAACGGATTTCGACGGAGCCCTATTTAAAGTGAATGCGGCAGTCTCTAAAGCATAGCCCCAAAAAGATAGCGGTAAGTCGGTAAGAGACATCATAGATCGCACCATATCTAATAGAGTGCGATTACGACGTTCGGACACACCATTACGCTGAGGTGTTCCAGGCGGCGTGAGTTGTGAAACTATTCCACATTTTCTTAAGTGTGTGCCAAATTCGTGACTCAAGTATTCTCCTCCACGATCTGATCGTAGAAACTTGATCTTTCTTTCACGTTGATTTTCAACCTCACTCTGAAATTCCTTAAACTCTTCAAAGGTTTCAGACTTGTGTTTCATTAAGTAGATATACCCATATCTACTCAAGTCATCAGTGAGGGTGAGAACATAACGATAGCCACCGCGAGCCTCAACACTCATTGGACCACACACATCGGTATGTATGATTTCCAATAAGTTGGTTGCTCGCTCCATTGTTCCTGAGAACGGAGTCTTGGTCATTTTACCCATGAGGCATGGTTCGCACGTGTCAAATGATTCATAATCAAGAGACTCTAAAAGTCCATCTGCATGGAGCTTCTTCATGCGTTTGACACCTATGTGACCAAGGCGGCAGTGCCACAAATATGTGAGACTATTGTTATCAACTTTCACTCTTTTGGTATTCACACTATGAATATGTGTTTCATCACGTACGAGATTCATTAAGAATAAACCATCAACCATCGGAGCATGACCATAAAACATATCTCTCATATAAATAGAACAACCATTATTCTCGGATTTAAATGAGTAGCCATCTCGAATTAAACGAGACCCAGATACAATGTTCATGCTCAAACTTGGCACTAAATAACAATTATTGAGGTTTAAAACTAATCCCGTAGGTAAATGTAGAGGCAGCGTGCCGACGGCGATCACATCGACCTTGGAACCATTCCCGACGCGCATCGTCACCTCGTCCTTCGCCAGTCTCCGTTTATTCCGCAGCTCCTGCTTTGAGTTACAAATGTGAGCAACTGCACCGGTATCAAATACCCAAGAGCTACTACGAGTACTGGTAAGGTACACATCAATTACATGTATATCACATATACCTTTGGTTTTGCCGGCCTTCTTGTCCGCTAAGTATTTGGGGCAGTTCCGCTTCCAGTGACCACTTCCCTTGCAATAAAAACACTCAGTTTCGGGCTTGGGTCCATTCTTTGGCTTCTTCCCGGTAACTTGCTTACCGGGCGCGGCAACTTCCTTGCCGTCCTTCTTGAAGTTCTTTTTACCCTTGCCCTTCTTGAACTTAGTGGTTTTATTCACCATCAACACTTGATGCTCCTTCTTGATTTCTACCTCTGCTGATTTCAGCATAGCATATACTTCAGGAATGGTCTTTACCATCCCCTGCATATTGTAGTTCATCACAAAGCTCTTGTAGCTAGGTGGAAGCGACTGGAGGATTCTGTCAATGACCGCTTCATCCGGGAGATTAACTTCCAGTTGAGTCAAGCGGTTGTGCAACCCAGACATTTTGAGTATGTGCTCACTGACAGAGCCATTTTCCTCCATCTTACACCTAAAGAATTTATCGGAGACTTCATATCTCTCGACCCGGGCATGAGCTTGGAAAACCATTTTCAGCTCTTCGAACATCTCATATGCTCCATGTCTCTCAAAACGCTTTTGGAGTCCCGGCTCTAAGCTGTAAAGCATGCCGCACTGAACGAGGGAGTAATCATCGCAGCGTGACTGCCAAGCGTTCATAACGTCTTGTTCTGCAGGGAGAATAGGTGCGTCACCCAGCGGTGCTCTTAGGACATAATCTTTCTTGGCAGCTATGAGGATAATCCTCAGGTTCCGGACCCAGTCCGTATAGTTGCTACCATCGTCTTTCAGCTTGGTTTTCTCTAGGAACGCGTTGAAGTTGAGGACTACGTTGGCCATTTGATCTACAAGACATATTGTAAAATTTTTAGACTAAGTTCATGATAATAAAGTTCATTTAATCAAATTATTTAATGAACTCCCACTTAGATAGACATCCCTCTACTAGTCATCTAAGTATTACATGATCCGAGTCAACTAGGCCGTGTCCGATCATCACGTGAGACGGACTAGTCAACAACGGTGAACATCTTCATGTTGATCGTATCTTCTATACGACTCATGCTCGACCTTTCGGTCTTCTGTGTTCCGAGGCCATGTCTGTACATGCTAGGCTCGTCAAGTCAACCTAAGTGTTTTGCGTGTGTAAATCTGGCTTACACCCGTTGTATGCGAACGTAAGGACCTGTCACACCCGATCATCACGTGGTGCTTCGGAACGACGAACCTTAGCAACGGTGCACAGTTAGGGTGAACACTTTCTTGAAATTATTATGAGGGATCATCTTATTTACTACCGTCGTTCTAAGTAAACAAGATGCAAAACATGATAAACATCACATGCAATCAAATAATAAACGTGACATGATATGGCCAATATCACATAGCTCCTTTGATCTCCATCTTGGGGCTCTCACCAGAAGGAAGTGAGACATGAACACCACGCTCTCACCAGGCTGGGGACTGGGAATAACCTGCCCTTGAGCAGGCAACCTATGCGAAATTTCGCCGGTCAAGAACTTGGCCTCTCTCAACTTTAGCACGTCCTCCTCCGTGACGGAGGAGGGCATCCATTGGCCTCGAAGGTTGGAACCGGACATTGTCAAAGGTCCGAAGCGCCTGGAATCTGGAGCCTAGGGTGTTGGAACTCGAGGCGACGGGCAAACTCGTTTGAGATTGAAAAGGAGTAAGGCCTTGGTTGTTGGGGAACGTTGCAGAAAATTAAAATTTTTCCTACGGTTTCACCAAGATCCATCTATGAGTTCATCTAGCAACGAGTATTCAGATTAGATAGCATCTACATACCACTTTGTAGATCGCAACGGAAGCGTTCAAGTGAACGTGGATGAGGTAGTCGTACTCGTCGTGATCCAATTCACCAATGATCTAGTGCCGAACGGACAGCACCTCCGCGTTCAACACACGTACAGCAACTCCGGTGGTCCCGGTACAATACCGATAACACCGAAACTTGTCCCGATGGCCAAAATAGCACTTCCTATATATAATTCTTTACCTCCGGACCATTCCGGAACTCCTCGTGACGTCCGGGATCTCATCCAGGACTCCGAACAACATTCGGGTTACTGCACATACATATCTTCACAACCCTAGCGTCACCGAACCTTAAGTGTGTAGACCCTACGGGTTCGGGAGACATGCAGACATGACCGAGACGGCTCTCGGGCAATAACCAACAGCGGGATCTGGATACCCATGTTGGCTCCCACATGCTCCACGATGATCTCATCGGATGAACCACGATGTCAAGGATTCAATTAATCCCGTATACGATTCCCTTTGTCAATCGGTATTTTACTTGCCCGAGATTCGATCGTCGGTATACCAATACCTCGTTCAATCTCGTTATCGGCAAGTCACTTTTCTCGTTCCGTAATGCATGATCCCGTGATCAAACACTTTGATCACATTGAGCTCATTGTGATGATGCATTACCGAGAGGGCCCGGTGATACCTCTCCGTCTAGCGGAGTGATAAATCCCAGTCTCGATCCATGTCAACCCAACAGACACTTTCAGAGATACCCGTAGTATACCTTTATAGTCACCCAGTTACGTTGTGACGTTTGGCACACCCAAAGCACTCCTACGGTATCCGGGAGTTACACCATCTCATGGTCTAAGGAAAGGATACTTGACATTGGAAAACTCTAGCAAACGAACTATGCGATCTTATGCTATGTTTAGGATTGGGTCTTGTCCATCACATCATTCTCCTAATGATGTGATCCCGTTATCGATGACATCCAATGTCCATAGTCCGGAAACCATGACTATCTGTCGATCACCGAGCTAGTCAACTAGAGGCTCACTAGGGACATATTGTTGTCTGTTATTCACACATGTATTACGATTTCCGGATAACACAATTGTAGCACGAATAAAGACAATTATCATGAATAAGGAAATATAATAATAATGCTTTTATTATTGCCTCTAGGGCATATTTCCAACATTGATCTCTTTATAAGAGGTTGAATACCAAGGGCCCTCCCCGTAACCGTTTGGGACTCGCCTTTAATCGAGAAAACATGCTAACGGGCACGATTGGGTTACCCACGTCCGTATTGATGAGAATCCCATAAATAAAGGGGACACGATCTCTGCTTCGACAAGACGTGCCAAGGAAACCACCTCGCAAAATGCGCTGAGGTGGGGAAGTAAAAACGATTCGAATAAAGGCTTGTCCGTAGTGTGATGTCATGCTACGGAATACGTCAACAAATTAGATTTGTGTTAATATTATTCTCTTTATGACAATATGTGGAAACTTATTTTGCAGAGCCAGACACTACCCTTAGTGTTTACGAAGTTTTATGAAGAATTTGGAGGGGGAACCTGTCTTGCAATGCCGAAGACAATCTGCGCGCCGGACTCGTCGTCATTGAAGCCTGGTTCAGGGGCTACTGAGGGAGTCCTGGATTAGGGGGTGTCCGGGTAGCCGGACTATACCTTCAGCCGGACTCCTGGACTATGAAGATACAAGATTGAAGACTTCGTTCCGTGTCCGGATGGGACTTTCTTTGGCGTGGAAGGCAAGCTTGGCGATGCGGATATTCAGATCTCCTACCATTGTAACCGACTTTGTGTAACCCTAACCCTCTCCTGTGTCTATATAAACCGAAGGGTTTTAGTCCGTAAGACAACCCCATATAACTTTGTTGATGGATTTATCAGGTAAAACGCCATATACCCATGCTTGTATTAATGTCGTACCACTGTAAAGGGACTAGAGGAAGAGGACTGTAAAACTATTTGTTGTACTAGGTTGCCATGTACAAATATTAACACTCCAAAAAGGGCGGTATGATACCTTAGGTTTGACTAGAGCTAGAATTCATTGACGGATCTCTCAGGGCTTCACTATGACCAACCACTTATCACAGTCTAGATGTGATTACAACATCAGTAGTTGCTTCAAAAATATATGCAAATAATCATTTTCTTAATGATGGAGTTCTACATCCCATGGCAGTGACATATACATTGGATGAACTCCTCAGAAAGCTGACTCCGGTTATCTTCCTACTTCGGCTTCATTCACTCAATGACAGTACTCTGGATTCCTGGAATGCAAGGAGAGGTAATTAAAATCATCATCCAATAGAAAGTAGTGAAGCGACTTAATCAATTTGTATCATTTGTAATGTAAAGTGTATGGTAAGCTAGACAGAAATCGAACTATACCTAGCTTTATCCACTCGCTTGTCAGGACTCGTTATAAGGTCAGGAGGAGGCTCCTAGTATTGCAAGCCGTATACCGTGCTTGGTCACAAATATCAGGTCACTGATCTTGGAACCATTTGGATGGTCTCATGAGTCATGACTTGTATCGTGCTGGGTCGCAAATATAAGGTCACTGGGGTTGCAACCATGTAAATGGTGTCTTGACATTTTTGTTTTCCTCCAATATTTTAATAGGTTGAAGCTAAAGAGGTAAGAAAATCTAAATTCATATCACGCTCACTTTGATATCATAAGATGCAAAGACATTGGTATCAGGGGCGGAGCTACGTTGGGGCCAAACTGGGCCTTGGCCCGCCCAGCCCAGGAGAAAATAGGGAAGAAAAACAGAAAATTTGGGCCAAAAGACCAAGTGATGTGTGTAATTTCTGTATCTGGCCCGTCCATCAATCAGCCCGTAGCTCCGCCACTGATTGGTATATATAGGACTTCTACACATCTATAGTCTTTGTTAGCTCTCCTTATGGACAAAAAGTTGTGATCACGGGGTATGTGTTGAGCAAGTCATTTTGGAATTGCTTATCACGTTTTTTTTATCATGTAAGTAGGCTGCAGAATCATGTGATTGACCATTCTACTTGAGTGTTAATTTAGTTTCCGCTCTCTTTCCAACCCAAGTGAACAGAAATGTTGTGTTTGCTCGTTGGGGTGAAGTCACAATAGAAGAATGGCGAGAGATTCTGAATGCGCAAGTAGTTGAATGGAAATTGCATTTGCAAACAGGTTACTCTTGAATGATCCAAAGAAACCACCCTTTTAGGTAGTACAAGAACGTAATATGCATCTTATATATGTTACTTCCGATCACAGCAACCATCATTCATCTAGGAAGTAAGAGCAGGGAGTAGTCCTAGTCTTTTGGAAATTGCCTCATTTTAGCCAATTTGAAGCCACTGCTAATTTTAACTGTGAAGAGAAGGCAAAGTGACAATTGCTGTCGCAGCTCCGGTTCTAATTGTCATTCTACTGCTAACTACATTTGATTACATTATTTTACATCCTCGTAAGCATGTGATAGGTATTAACCAAGTCATTTTTTTAGAGAAGGAGGATGACCCCCGGCCTCTGCATCTAGGAGATGCATGCGGCCATTTTATTGATTATTCTCGAGGATCTAACAAAGTAGAACAATAATATGCATGAATCCGCCATCTTGGCAACATCTGCCGCTACTCCTATCCATATGATGAAGGGGTGCAAGCTGGGCCACATACCCAGACCTCTCACCTAAGCCTAACATCTAAAGCCTGAGTCCCCGACTGAGCCATCTACCGGGTTCGGGGCACAAACCGGTCCGACGCACTGCCATCTTCCACTGGTCCATCTTCAGAGCAAATTGAGGTGTCAACCTTGGCAGGTCCTCCGCCATCGACGCCACCATGACGTCAAACGACACCCTCCACCTACGCGAGCCTTGGCAGGTCTTCCGCCATGGACGCCACCACGACGCCAAACGACGACCTCCACCTACGCGAGTCCATCTCCAAGCAACGGACGTAGATCCATGCTAGGATAGGTCTGCACCACCGCCGTCGCCCACCACCCACAAGCGCCACCCAACCCCAAGGTTCCCAATGTGGCGCCTTCTAGAAGGGAACGGCGCCGTGAGCGCCGCCGCCGCCCAACAAAGTTAGTGCTTTTGCCCGGGAGACATAGGGGAAGGGAAGTGAGGAGACCAGTCCATACCGACACCTCCAAGGAGGGGAACACCGCCCTAGGTGTCGCCGTCGGCGTGGCGGGCCATGGCTGGCCAGGGATTTCGCCCGAACTAGATCTCTGCCACCAGCAGCGCCTCCTGTACAGAACCGGCAACCAAGGGAAGCGCTACCCGACCAGGCTGGCCCGCACGCCAAACAGGGAAGGAGGGGAGGCGCCAGATCGCGTGCGCCGACCGCCACAGAAGCCGCCGCCAGCCGCCAATGACCCCCGGGATCCCGCCACCCGCGCGGCCAGGACGCCAGATCCACCGCCCGCACGGCTGCTTGCCGGAGCCTGCCGTGCCTCGCCAAAGGAGCCGCCGCCCCAGATCCAGGACTCCCCACGCAGAGGCATGGCAATCGAGACCCCGCCGCCACCATCCTTGGCACCCCGGGCTTGCCCGGCGCCTGCCTCAGGCGGCAGCGAGGAGGTAGGACGAGGAGGGGAGGGGGCCGCGGCGGCACGGCTAGGGTTCCCCCACCGCCGCCGGGGAAGGCGACACGAGGGTCGCGAGAGGGGTTAGGAGATCTACCATCGACCAAGTCAGTAAGGAGTTGTTATCATTTTCTTTCATCATACGACTACACCTGAAATTCTTAGGACACTTTAGTCTGCTTGCATATGAGTGAACAAACACTTGAAGCAGGAAGACTAAGTATAGTCCAATGTGAGAAGCAAACGACAGGGTTATTCAGATATCTACAACACTGGGCTACAGCAAAGAACACAACAGACGAAACTGAAGATTAACTGCTACTAACCCTGTTGTAGAGTGTAGTCACCCAAAGGATCACCAGCAAAGGAGCCGATCAGTCGCCCTAAACCACAGGCCCCGACAGTTCTAGATCAAGAGCGACTCAGGGGCGTGGTACATTACAGTTCAGTTGTAGAAGCAATCACAAGCCAGTATTCATTCCCCTAGTGTAGCAGAAAAGCCATCAGGGAGGCCAGTTATCCAAGAAACTCACAGCATCCTTCTGCAGGCTCCAAAGTACAGAAGTGCAGCAAAGATTGTCAACAGATTGAAACTTTAGTTCAGCCAGTGAAAGCCTGATTCGACATACCCCCCAACAACTACCCAGTAACCAGCATTATCGGCATCCCATCTGCATTGAAACAGATGAAATCACAGTTCCAGAAGTTCCTTGAACAGGAAAAATGCCAGTGTCTTCTCAACCGAACAACAATGGCAATAACACTAGATACAAAAAGATAGCTCACAAATCTGAGTATAGATCCCACTTCTGCTAAAACTGGGAAAATGACGAAGGATGAAACTGTTTGGTGCAGTCGAATCCGAAACTGAAATTCCTCTGCAGATAGACATACAGCTTTCATCACCAGAGCACTGCAAGCAATTGTCTGTCTTCACCCGTTTCTCATACGGCCATCACATTCCACAAGAACACCTCCTCCAACATAAAAGCCACACCTGCTGATTCTCACCGTACGTACTCGGGAACAGGTTCGTCGTGGGCGCGCCATGTGGATCCACCAAGATGGAACAGTGAAGCAAGACTAATTGCTCACTACATCTTCAGTTTCTTACCCACCTTCACCAGCCAAACCTTTCTCTTCCAGCGGCACCGGAAAAAAAAACTTTACTTGTCCTGATCACATGGGCGGGGATAACCAACCTCTTGCCAAAGCACCTGCACACCACTCCATTTACATGATGTCCACAGGTGTGGGCAGCACCCAAAGAAGCAGGGAAAATGTTAACCCGCACGTTCTTTTAATTACTCGGCCATCTAGCAGCATGGTTAAAGAACTAATCAGAGGTTAGCAAGCAAATATTAGCTACTGTTGATTAGAAAAAGTATCCACATGCATACAATTTGATCTACACTACAGAAGTGGATACTGATTAAGCTACCAACAGAGCAAGAGGCGCTTCATGTTAATTAATTGAAGAAACAAGGATACAGTTTGTCATTTACTAACTGCTAGTACAGGCATTACAGAGAGACAGGGTTCTCCATTGGCAGCTTCCCACCGCGACCGCGAGATGGACTTTGTGGAGCATTACGAACAATACTGCAGAAGAAGAACATTAACTGACTACAGGAGCTTGCAAAGATGAGAAACACTAAAAAAACAAAAATTCCTTGAGAAGAAGCCGTTTACCCCTGCTTAATTTCTGTATGCAAACCATCGCCCACTGAAGCCCTTTGCCTATGCCTGAAATCGTCTGGCCACAAGTAATCAATCACACCGTCAGTAAGTTCTACTGCTGCGTTACTCAGGATGATACAAAAGTCAGTTCTAAACAGCACCATCCCACTGCTACAACAGCAAATTGAAGAGATACCGCCATTCGATTCCAATCCACAACAGCCAAAGAAAAACTACATTCTCCAACTACATTGTTGTGCATCTTCAGTTTCTTCCTCACCTCACCACCAAACCTTTCCCATCTTCTGTGGCCAAGCATTTTGCCAAATAATAAGTGAACATCACTAGCTGTGTTGCACATCTACCACAGCACATCAGCAGAGGAGTCAGAGAACAAATTTTTTTCAGGTAATTGTTTTTGTTACTCAACCATCCATTTATTTGCAAATTAAATCAACACCTGCTGCACATGAAAACATGCACCTGCTGTACAGGGGAGCCAAACTGCAGGATCAAATTAACACCTGCTGCTGCACACTATAACAGCCATTCCATTCCAATCTACTTTACTTCTCCCCAATCAGTAAGTCCTCCCTGTCAGAGGAGGTGCGACCAGTCACTGCCCGTGGACGCACCCTGGTGCGTCTAGACGCTTGATTGCCAAGACTTGGTTTCTACAACTGTAGATGCCCTAAGGATGAAGGACCGATAAGAAACAAATGACAAACACACAGGAGCTTTGGGGTAATTAGACATCACTATGCGCCTGGCAAAACAGAGATGTCAGCGCTCAATTGTTCCATCATGCAGTAGGTGATGCAGGCGGGATTCCTCCTCGCCATAGTCGTGGACCTCCTCCTCACCTATGCCGTGGAAGTGTACGGCAACAGCTTTGGCCTTTGTGGCCGGGATGCGGCCAACCTGCAGGTTGTTTGCCGTTGTAGTCATCAAGGAGACGAGAGCCTGCATGCCGTCCGCATGGACGAGTATCCACTTCGCCTGACGAACCGCCCGAAGGAGAGGAGCCAACACCCGCTCCATTGCTTGGTGAAGCTCCTTGATACTCTGGTTGTCCAGGTTGAAACTAAGGGGTTGTGGACTCTAATAAGAGAGGAGCAGGAGAAGAAGCAGAACCAAGATCTTAGCAGCCATGGCTGGTTTAATTTGCAAATGTGTGGTAGTTCCTCCAATATCTCAATGCACAAATCTCAGTTACATAACAAAGTAAGTAGTAGAAACATGATTCAGACTTCGATCACCTGGAGGAAAGCTCTTACCACATAGCTATGCTCTCCACCGTGTATGAAGCCTTAAATAAGGCCCTCCAGCTAATCCTTGTCATCACATCACACAAGAAACTTGTTGGTCTAACCGTCACCCATCAATATTGTATGAAGTCATTTCCAAATTCCTGGCACTTTAAACAAAATATCATTTCCAAGTTCCAATACCAACTATTCCCTCTTGTTTGCGTTCATATCAAAACAACTAGTTAATTGAACTTACAATTAGTACTATGTCTAATTGACATATCTACTAGTTGATCAACCCCCACTACTTCTATTTATTATAACGTGCCACATCAAAAAGGACCATCAGTATATGTCAGGTCGCCACACATGCCACATCATGAAAGGACCACCTCAACATGCATGAAAAAGAGTTTTTGTTTATTAGTTGATCCCCACTAGTCTATTTATCTCAACATGTACACATCTTATCTCACCACAATGGCACCTTATCAAGGGACCACCACAACATGCATGGGAACGTTTTTCATTATATTAATGCTTCTCATATTATTCATAAATATTTTTCAAATATACAATGATCAAATACAGTATATATTATAAATATAGTTTTAATTAATATACTAAATATTCAAATATTCATGTTTTATAAACCAAATTATATTGAAATATAACGCGAAGTGTATCATATAGTTTAATTAGATACCAAGGTAGGAAACAAAAAAAGTATGTTTTTTATTTGTTTCACAATTTTCACATGCTTTATTCCTCATTTGTTCTTTGTTCATAAAAATATAATTATCCACATTTAACGGTTGCTTGTCTATTTTCTCATACCATTAATCCATACACGACAGCACGTTGCGCATTTGGCAAACTACTATCTGGATATAGTTTTGACGGTTGAGAAATATCACTACTACAGATATCGTTATGGTTGACGCATCAGCACTGACTGGTTAGTGAATATTTGTCAGTGGTGACAGTCGCACTGACGGGACAACAATGACCGATAAGTAATGAAACATCGATGGCTATATAGGTTAGTCAACACTGATGGACCAATGATTGTAGTTCACCCTTTTGCTCGGGTGGGCATATCACTGATAGATGGCCATCACATATTGGTTGCCAAGTTCGGCCCATGAGCGGTGACAACATTGACCGGCCACCTTGCTAAATTTTCAGTGGCGACCTCAAGGGGCATTATAGCCATTCGACCCGCTGTCCCCTATCCCAAACGCTCCCCTCCCCTCCCTTTTGTATCACTATTGAGCGCTTCTCAACCAAATCTTCGCCAGCACTCGCATGCCTTGCCGCCGCTCCTCTCCCTCCCATCCTCTTCCGTCCCGACATCGAGAGTCCTCCTACGTCGCTTGGATCTACCCCGCCGATTCCTGTGTCGCCTCGGTCACCATGACGCCATGCATTGTTTTTCCTCTCCTTGATGTTAAGTCATCGTCGGATGCTGCCGAGCCCCACATCATCCGGATCAAACCCGCGCAGCCCGCCTCACCTCCGTCACGAAAGCATTGACGTAGCCGACCGGCCTAGCCCATCATTGCCATGTCATTGTCTACTCGTGCATTCTTCCTCTGTAGTCGTTCTTTTGGCTCTGTGCCGCTATGTGTCCTACACTGTCGTGCATGACAGCCACGATTTTGGATTTATTGCAACAACTTTTTGTTGTTGCGATAGACGGGTTTCCCTGTAGTGTGTTGCCGTGGTGGTGTTGTTGTTGTGCTGGCTCTGCCCAGCCGCCCTGTCTCTTTTGTGACCATGTGCGGTTGTAGGCCTAACAATGCTACTGAGTTACACCACTAAAAAATGGTTACCAATTACATGATGGAAAGAAATGATCCGCGTCATATAGGGGGTCACATCACTAGTAACTCTAGTAGAGTCGCCATATTCGTACCTGCATAATGTGTATAGAGCACGCTCCATAATTTTTTAGAGGCTGCACGCAAACACAGAATCGCAGTAATGCGTGTTCCATATATTTTTATATGTTTTCTTGTTTCAAGTCTATACTTCCATTTAGATGAAACAATTGAGTAATCCAGAAAATATTATTAAAAACCATTAATCCAAATTAAGAAATAATCAAAATACAACTAAAAATCCAATGAAACACGCTCAAATTGATAGTGATGGCCGTTCACATGAGTTGTTCTAAAAATGAGAAGGACCCCAACCAATTTCAGACCTAGCGTGCAACAAGCTCAAAATGACCTTCCTGGTCATTTCTCGCGCCTTTGTGAAATGCTTAAATTTCTTGGTCTCAGGATTAGAAACCGTGTTCACAAATGTTGAACGAGATTGGTAGATGACATCATCTTTGATGGTGGGCTTGGTCATAATGATGGCCGTTCACATGAGTTGTATGCTGGAGCAGTAGCACCTGCTAGCCTAGTATGTACAACACCTAAAGACTAATCCGCTGCTGACCCCTGTTATACTAGCCTAGTATGTGCAGAGCAGATCGTCTTGGCCAGCCTGGGGTGTGATTCAGCAATGCTCGACTCTGACTCCGAAGCCAAGCAGTCATCCCACTCTTCTCCATCGATAGCTACTGCAGTACAGCACACCTGCAGAAGCAATCACCACATCCTTCCGCGGGGCTTCAAACTGCAGAGTACAGCAAAGTTTCTCAACAAGTTGAAGCTTTATCGATTCCTCCTGCGAAAGGCTGATTTGGCATGCCGCAGCCATCTGCCCAGAAACCAGCATTGCCGCCCAACCATCCATATGAACCAGGATTGCATGTGAGACCTGAGAAGGGACCTTTGATTCTTGGTCTGTGATGACATGAGTCGAACAAGTGCAGTGTCCAACTTAATCTATGGTAAGTCGTCTACCAAAACACATGCACCTGGGCTCGCTGACTGTGTTGACTCGCCACGATGTATTCAGTGTGACCCTGACTTCAACTTTTCTGAATTCGGTGACCGATTTGACCATACGAGACATCGACAATGGTTGTTGATGTATTTAAATCCATTTTTTCAAGTCAGGAAGATCGGCAATCCATGGACGAAACGAGAGAGCACCAAGAAGGGACGTGAGCCCTTTTCCACGGAGAAAAGAAGAACAAAAGTGACACGAGGTGTAACAAGTTAGGGAACTTGATAGCACAGGCCTTAGATGCCAGAGCTGGAATCTGGACATGACGAAGGAACACACATAACAAAAGTACTACTCACACTGAACACGCCACGATCCACACACTATGTGTGCCATCCTACATACTACAAATTGAGATATTTGACTTTGAAACTCATCTGCAAACTGAACATGCATGTTACAACTCGACATTACTGAATGTCTCGGTATGCTTCAGGCTAAACAATACTGAGCTCACATTAATTTAATAAAGCTAATGAAGTGAACAACGTAACAGAGCGAAACAGACTTTTTTCACATGATCGTGCAAGTCGAGGTGAGGGTGACGATTGTTGGCATCTCGCACACCGACTACATGAACAGCTAACATCACCGAGCTTGGGCAACCCCTTGGAGGGATCAAAGCTGAAACGAGAGAGCACCAGGAAGAAACGTGGCCCTTTTTCGAATTAGAATAGATGAACAAAAGTGACACGAGGTGTAACAAGATAGGGAAGCTGAGATTCGGCCATGATGTGAGTTCAGGCCTTAGATCGCAGCGCTGGAATCTGGACACAAGCGTGGGCTGGACGGACACGGAGAAGGAACACACATAACAAAGTACTACTCACGCTGAACACGCCACAATCGATGAAACGAAGGCACGGGTGAGGATGGTCGACGTGTCACACACGCCGACTGCTTGAACAGCTAGGGTCAAGGAGCTTGGGCAACCCCTTGGAGGGATCGAAGCAGACTGCACTGGCGTTGCTGGCCTCGGTCGGCATATCAACAAATCCTGATGCTTCCACTGACGCTGCCGACAAACTAGGCGTTTGTGTGGCCTGGCTTTGTGCCCCCCTCGTCCACAGCCGAGGGGCCGATGGCCATGACCGTGACCTTGCACTCCAGCATCATTGCAAGGTCGAATGGTGGCGTCGACATGAGCTCTGGCTCTACAAAGGGAGTGTTGGGGACGATGGACTCATACTACTGAGGACAAACATTGGGAGATGGATTAGGCGGGAAAGGATACATGTACATTTATTTCCCTCCAATATTTTAGATAGACTGCAGCTGGATAAAGAGAGAAGCAAATCTGAAAAAATATGGCATTCACTTTCACACCCGAAGACAGTGGACTATATATACTCCTTTCAGGAAATAAATAAACTGTGAGCATGGGATATGTCCGAGCAAGCCAGTCAAGAACTGTTTATCATGTCTTTTGAGTCGTGCGACCATCCTAATTGCATGTTTCGTTTATGATTCCTTGCCAAAACCAAATTGATGGAAAAATACTATGTTTGGTTGAAGTCAGTTCACATGAAAAGAATGGCAACAAGTTGGAATGAGTCTCCCGTTGAGAAGGGCAATTGCATTTGCAAATAGATTTGTCTTGAATTATCTACCGTAACCAACTTATACAAGAGTAAAAGAACTTGATATGCCCACACTCGTCGGCGTGAGTTCATCACTCCAAGAGTACAAGAGTATATCAAGAACTTATATAAGTTGTCTTGAATTATATACAGTAACCAACTTATACAAGAGTAGAAGAGTATAAGTTGGACAGATTTGCAAACCTGTCCGGCGCATTTCTGACCTTACAGAATGCCCCGTAAGCTTCATATACTGAACAGTGCGAGTAAGGTCCCGTTTGAATAGTGCCAAGCTCACTAGTTTATTGAAGCTAAAATAAAAATGATAGGAAGAAAGCAGACTCCACATCCTCAGCCTGCTCTTTTGGTTCCTGCATCTTGGGTCCTCCTTTGTAAGTAGCCAGCAGGTTATTCAGATATCAGACCGTCTCTGGGCTACAGACAAAACCGAAGACTAAACTGCTGCTGATCCACCCAAAGGACAAGCAGCAAACCAAATCCATATCAGATAGATCGTCTTGGCTGGGCTGGGATGTGATTCAGTGATGGTCGACTCAACGTCAAGCAGTCACAGTGCACTGCAGGCCCCGACGATTCTCCATTGAGAGCGACGGCGGTTCAGAAGCAATCACAGACAGCAAAGTTTATCAACAATATGAATCTTTATTACCTCCTGCTAAAGGATGATTCGGCATGCCACAGCCATCTGCTCAGAAACCCCCAACATCAATCTCCGCAGTAACCAGCATTGCCACGGTACATCAAAGTTTGTCAGCAGGTTGAAGGACAGTCGTTCAATGTCTTTTCAACCAAATAATGCCGCTGAAACTAGATAGATTCATAGGCAGCTCACAAGCGTGGGTACACATCCCAACTCTTACTAAACCTGGGGAAATGTCCAAGGACAAATCACTCATCTTATAGAGAAGACAGGACCAAACAGTTCATGGACCTGAGCTTTTTTTTCCCTCAACAAGTATCGAACAGGTAACAAAAATCACGGTTCAGATAGCACGTGTTGTGTTCTGAACCAATACTGTCTACTCAACCAGAACTAAATGACGTGAAACTAGATAGTACATTCATTCCTCCGCAGCTCACAAATTCTGAAACTGAAATTCAACTGTCGATCTTGATAAGTTTCTCATCTGCACACACTGGGCCATCGCATTCAACAAGTGCCGGCCTCACTGATACCTGCTGCTGCTACTTAACAATCTTACATACGAGGAGAAATGCCTCTCATACAGACGATGAAACTGCTTCTTAACTGTATATTATATACTATATATCTGCATAATCCAGAGATGATGACATTCATCCCGCACCTCACTATATGTTTGTAAAACTTCGCGTCAAGAAAGTAGGGCCAGAAAGGTTTGTGCTTGATCTGGAAAAGGGACCCGAGCAAATAAACAAATCACAGTTGAAACAAGATATATATATATATATATATATATATATATATATATATATATATATATATATATATATAGAGAGAGAGAGAGAGAGAGAGAGAGAGAGAGAGAGAGAGAGAGAGAGAGAGAGAGAGCTGTTTTACGGTGATTCGGTTAGTACTCGGAGTACTTAGCAGTACTTACATGTCTGATCACGTCTGATTTTTATTAGCCGTTAGATCTTGCGGGGAATTTTAATTGATTAAATTTAATATGTTAATTGCAATAAGGGCATAATGGTCCAGGGGGAAATATCTTTTCTTGAACCGATCACCTGAGGACCAGATCCATGTCTACTCGATCCAGTTCAGAATCCTCCTCCGATCTATTCGTCGCCGCTCGCCGTTCCTGACCTTCTCCGTCCTCGACCTGCCCGGCGAGAGGAATAAATTCATCGTCCTCGTCCTCCACCCAACCAACCCCAGCCCCCACGCCGTCACCGAAGAAGAAGAAGGCCGGATCTGCGCCGGCTGAATCGGCGACGACCGCGGCGGGCGATCCCATCTCTTCGCGTGTACCATCCTTAAGGTATGAATTCGGCTTGGCGTTCTGCTCATTCTCTTGGCCGTTGCGCCCCTCCACCGTGCATGCAGTACAACCTCAACCCCACAAGATTCGGGTACGGACTAGAACAACGAATGGAAAGCTTCATCGTGGCATAGTTTCTCTTGAGCTAATCGCATCATGTTTATTTAAGTAAGATGTTGATGTTTGAGATGAGATATACTAAAGGAAGATGAGATACTGGTTCCATAGTTCACTTAATTTAGTTTATTGAAGTCATCATCACTTTAGGTTTGCATAGCGCATGAAATATAGTTTAAAGGAAGATGAGATACTACTTGTTGGACGTTGATGATTGGTTTCCCTCACATGTCAAACCAGCAAAGTCTTTTCCATGCACTTGTCTTTGCATATGAGCTATTTTACATCTGCAACATTGATAAACAGAAAGATGTTGATGATTGGTTTCCCTCACATGTCATATGCATGAAGACATGGCGTATGCAAGTGATGAGAGTATGTTCGAGTATGTAAATGTTGTCAGCAAGATGTTTGATAGTGAGGCTGAAGGCTATGAATTCTACAACAAATATGCTCTTGAAAAAGGTTTTAGTGTGAGGAAAAGCTAAGTTGAGTGGGATGGATCCAACAAATACAGAATTTTAAGGAAAATTGTGTGTAGTCGTCAAGGGTTTCGCGAAGATAAGCACATGAAAAGAAAGATGGAAGATAGAAAGAGGAGGCCACGAAGTTTAACTCGTGTTGGGTGTAATGCTAAATTGGTCATTACGAGACAGGAGGAAACCGGTCGGTGGTTTGTCAAGGATTTCATCGATGAGCACAACCATCCTCTAGCCCCACGGGATCTTTCTTGTCTGCTGCGTTCGCACAGACGAATTAGCGATGAGCAGAAAGCGGACATTGCGGACATGGAAAAATGTGGGATCCACAAATACCGTATTATGGATATTTTGTGCTTTCAATACGGTGGATTTGATAAGGTTGGATGCATAAAGAGGGACATTTATAATTTCTGCCATGCTAATAAGCAGGAGACAATCAGTGCCGGTGATGCTAAAACGGTGATCATGCACATGATGGCGAGGCGAGAGCGAGATGTGGATTTTTTCTTCAAGTACTAGGTAGACGAGCATGGCCGTCTGAAGGGACTGTTCTGGGCTGATAGTCAATCGCGACTTGACTACGAGGCTTTCGGAGACGTCATTGTTTTCGATAGCACATACAGAACCAACAAATACAATCTGCCATTCGTGCCTTTTGTCGGGTTGAATCACCACCGCAACACTGTTATATTTGGCTGTGGTATAATTTCTCATGAAACAAGCCGGACATACGAGTGGATGTTGCGGAACTTTTCTGATTGCATGGCACAGAAGCATCCGATATCTGTGATCACAGATGGGGACCTTGCAATGCAGAGAGCAATAAGAGTGGTCTGGCCAGACTCAAACCATAGACTATGTATATGGCACATTCAGCAGAACATTGTACACCATCTCCATGATGACGACGTAAAGGAGGAATTCAGATCTTTCATTTATGATACTTCTTCCATTGAAGAGCATGAGATAAAATGGATACAATTCTTACAACGGAATAAAGTAACCAGTGAGGAGTCTTGGCTGCATCAGATGTATCAGATGAGAAAGTTGTGGTGTGCTCCATATCTTGAGGGGCGTTGTTTCCTAGGATTGAGCAGCAATCAGAGGAGTGAGAGCTTGAACTCTGTTCTACATACGCATCTTGAGGGTAAGATGTCGTTGTTTGAAATGCTAGAGCACTATGAGTGTTGCCTTGCGTCGCGACAGATTAACGAAGCTCTCCATGACGTCGAAGCCTTGCAGTCCGTTCCATTTACAGAGGAAAATGCTTCGCCGCTTGAGAAACACGCCGCAACAGTTTTCACACCTAGTGTCTTTAAGATGGTCTTATGGAGCATAGATGCTGTCAGCAAATGTCAGATTAGAGAGATACTAGATGGATCAGGAGATTCCACTTATGTTGTGTCCATGCAGGAAAGAATGGATAAAAAGTTTGGAGTGCGCATTGAAGAGCAAGGAGGTCTTTTGCACAGGGTGAGTTGTTCTTGCCGTAAGCTGGAATGCGCTGGCACACCATGTTCCCACATTTTTTACATATTGGGGATTTTAAAACAAACAATTCTGCCCAGTTGTTGCGTTCCCACTAGGTGGACTATGAATGCAAAATGTGCATACGTACCTACCAGAAAAAACCAGATGTATGACTATTCGGTAAGCCTGCAGAGGTACCGTGAGTTGCGGAATTGTAGTCACGCCGCAAGTTTCCAGGCATGCCAC
Organism: Aegilops umbellulata; assembly: GCA_032464435.1. NCBI lineage: Eukaryota > Viridiplantae > Streptophyta > Magnoliopsida > Poales > Poaceae > Aegilops > Aegilops umbellulata. The sequence continues at coordinate 12,465,537 of CP136054.1, forward strand.
TCTGATGAGGACTATCACCGTCTAAAGATGCTTTTGCAAGCACAACATCATGGCAAGCAATCAAGTTTTTAACAAGCTGACAGCAAGGAGTCAACTAATGCTCAGCATAACAACCTTAGGTTTGGCCCGTTGATGCCGCACTCGCAGAAAGTTGATAAGGTTCTGGATCCCGTGCATGTGCCAGGACGAGGTGCACCGAAGAAAAGGCTGCAGGCAAAGACAAAGAAGTCAAGATCACAGAATATCTGTGGCTATTGCAAGAAACCAGGTCACAATCCACGTAAATGCGCTAAATTGCTAGAGGTACGAAATATGTTCATACTTTTTTTTTGCATGTGTTTTACTCATAATTGATGTTCATGTGATTTATTGTATTCTTCTGTGTAGGATCTCGAGGCTGAACTGTGATATCTACATACAGCATGAACCGACGATGAGCCAGAGAAAGTCGTGTGCCATTCAGCTTTGTGTGACGTGGTCTTTACATTCTATTTCATCGTGACAGTAATTTAGTGAAGTGCGGTTGTACTGCCATGTTAGTGTATTAGTTCGACATCTTTCGTTTCCATTTTCTGTGTGTATCATTTGATGTCCAACTTTAAGAATGATGATGTATTTCGACAAATTGGGCACTATGATTCTTCACCCTTACTATGATTGTCATGCATATTCATAATCATCATGCATATTCTTCATTTACAGAGCAATAATGACTGACGTATTTTTTAAATAAGCGGGGCCCACTGGGTGTGCTTGGAAATCTTTGAAAAACCTCCATGCACGTTCATCTTCGCTGCATGCAAATCGGGCGGCAGCCGCTGTGCCAGTAGCTGTCAAGGCCTTGATGAATCACTATTCACATGCAGGTCCCCGACTCTTGCATGCAGGTCCCCGACTCTTGCATGCAGGTCCCCTTGAGGCATAGACCGATGTTTTCATCAGTCAGTCTATTGGGCATTATAAATTAAAGAAAAATAAAAAAAATACAAAAACTTGGAAACCTAGTTTTGTTTGTGGAAGAGATCATGTGTGCCAAAACCGAGGTGATTTGGAGGTGGTCGAAAAAATGCTCGCATTCCCGGAGGGACCATTTGGTCTAACTTAAGCCAGTTTTTTAAAAAATGTGAATTTTTCCACCACCTCCAAATCACCCAAATTTTCTTGTACATGGTCACCCACATGTGCAAAACATGTGTATGCAAGAAAATTCTGAAAAACATTATTTTACAATGCCCCCTTGAGGCATAGACCGATGTTTTCAGCAGTCAGTCTAGAGGGCATTATAAATTCAAAAAAATTCAAAAAAATTCAAAAACATGGAAACCTAGTTTTGTTTGTGGAAGAGATCATGTGTGCCAAAACTGAGGTGATTTGGAGGTGGTCGAAAAAATACCCGCATTCCCGGAGGGACCATTTGGTCTAACTTAGGCCAGTTTTTGAAAAAACGTGAATTTTTTCACCACCTCCAAATCACCCAAATTTTCTTATACATGGTGACCCACATGTGCAAAACATGTGTATGCAAGAAAATTTTGAAAAAAATTATTTATAATGCCCCCTTGAGGCATAGACCGATGATTTCAGCAGTCAGTCTAGAGGGCACTATAAATTCAAAAAAATTCAAAAAAAATATAAAAACATGGAAACCTAGTTTTGTTTGTGGAAGAGATCATGTGTGCCAAAATTGAGGTGATTTGGAGGTGGTCGAAAATGCCCGCATTCCCGGAGGGACCATTTTTCTAACTTAAGCCAGTTTTTGAAAAAACGTGAATTTTTCCACCACCTCCAAATCACCCAAATTTTCTTGTACATGGTGACCCACATGTGCAAAACATGTGTATGCAAGAAAATTTTGAAAAAAAAAATTTTACAATGCCCCCTTGAGGCATAGACCGATGTTTTCAGCAGTTAGTCTAGAGGGCATTATAAATTAAAAAAAAATCAAAAAAATACAAAAACTTGGAAACCTAGTTTTGTTTGTGGAAGAGATCATATGTGCCAAAACTGAGGTGATTTGGAGGTGGTCGAAAAAATGCCCGCATTCCCGGAGGGACCATTTGGTCACTTAAGCCAGTTTTTGAAAAAACGTGAATTTTTCCACCACCTCCAAATCACCCAAATTTTCATGTACATGGTGACCCACATGTGCAAAACATGTGTATGCAAGAAAATTTTGAAAAAAAATTATTTTACAATGCCCCCTTGAGGCATAGATCGAAGTTTTCAGCAGTCAGTCTAGAGGGCATTATAAATTCAAAAAAATTCAAAAAAAATACAAAAACTTGGAAACCTAGTTTTGTTTGTGGAAGAGATCATGTGTGCCAAAACTGAGGTGATTTGGAGGTGGTCGAAAAAATGCCCGCATTCCCGGAGGGACCATTTGGTCTACTTAAGCCAATTTTTGAAAAAACGTGAATTTTTCCAGCACCTCCAAATCACCCAAATTTTCTTGTACATGGTCACCCACATGTGCAAAACATATGTATGCAAAAAAAAATTGAAAAAAATTATTTTACAATGCCCCCTTGAGGCATAGACCGATGTTTTCAGCAGTCCGTCTAGAGGGCATTATAAATTCAAAAAAATTCAAAAAAATACAAAAACTTGGAAACCTAGTTTTGTTTGTGGAAGAGATCATGTCTGCCAAAACTGAGGTGATTTGGTGGTGGTCGAAAAAATGCATATTTCTGATATTTTCACACGTTACAAAATATATTATTGGACAAAATATAGACAGCACCACACATCAACAGCACATTCATCGAATACAATAGAAGATAGCTCTCCGAATACAATTCATCATATTAGTCTCCGAATTCAAAAGACCAAACAAAGATAGAACATTACAAGTCTCGAGACCGCGAGTAGCGAGTTTGTCTTCACATTACAAGTCGATATCGATCATCTAAACTACCATCACATAGAAGAGAGTTGCGGTCATCACGATGAGCATCATCGCGATGAAACTGGTCTTCATCTGGTTCCTCCAACGCTCCTCTCTCCCGCTAGATAGCGGGCGTATCTAGATTCCGCCTCCGCCCTAGTGGTGTACCCTTTGTAACTGTTACCGCTGAAACGGTGAACCTGTCTACGACACTCCTCCCAGTCGTCGTAGACTCCGGGAACCTTACCCTTGTACACGACATACGACGGCATCTCTGTGCACAAGCCAAACAACAGATAATACATAAGCAATAAATAAGTATGCAACAAAAGGATCGGAAGAGAAAAGCAAGACATTAATAGCACAATTCATGGTCCTAGTAATAAATAGCATCGATTACATTTAAGTTGAACGACTGTCCAAACCAAAGAGACATACAATTCATTAAAGTTCAATTACAACATGAGCCAATCAATGTTTCAGAACTACACATAGCATCACTACTTTCGACTCGACTCATGGGACCGGAGCGTGGATGAAGCCGCCGTCTGTCCTGATGGTCATGAAATCGCGGGCGTTGTCAGCCTGCATTTGTAGCGTTGTGTCTATCTCACTGCACACAACACGGAATGTTAGAAAAAAATAAAGAACGATCGATGGATGCATTTTTTGTTGTTTTGGCTGATGTTGTTTTGGCTGATGTTGTTTTGGTGTTGTTTTCGTGCCATTTAGGATGGCTGCAGTGACTTTTTGGTGCCATTTTTTATCTCTTAATATGGTTGTAGTGAGAGTAAAATATGGCTGTTATTTTTTTTTGTTTCAGAAACAGGACAAACCAAAGGGCCCACGTCTCCCCTCCAGATTTTTCGAGGGCCAAAGGGCAGGACGTTTGAGTTTTCGAGGCAACTCCCCACGTCTCCCCTCCACTGGCAACTCCCCATGACTCCCCTCCACTGGCAACTCCCCACGACGCAGGGAACTCCCCTCCTATTCCATTGCCGCTCCATCTGCCTCCCTCTGCCTCCCTCCTCATTCCATTGCCGCTCCATCTTCCTCCCTCTGCCTCCCTCTGCCTCCACCATCAAGCAACTCCCCTCTGCCTCCACCATCGCTGGCCAGGAGGGCAATGGCTGAGGAATCGTGGAGCAACTCCCCTCCGTCTGCCAAGAGAATGGCAGAGGCATCATGGAGCAACTCCCCTCCGTCTGCCAAGCATCACCAAGGTGAGGCGTCTGGCAAGGAGCCGCTGGTGGTCGACGACGATGTTCCGGTCCCCGGGCAGAAGCAGGACTACACCGTGCCGCTCATGGTTGATATCCACCTGAAGAAGGAGAAGCTGGATGTCGTATGCACCAGCAATCCAGACGAAGCCGACAAGAGGATCCGCGAGATCAGGAGGAGGCTCGGCGGCATGCTTTCTCGGTCGATCGGCGTTGATGTCGAGTATACGAGGGAAGACGAACCTCCGCAAGTGGCTGCAGTTCTACAGCTATGCGTGGAGGATCTCGTCCTGGTATACCACATCACCGCGGCAACCAAATGGTAAAAACATCCAGTTTTGAAGTTTCTGAAGTTCTGACGTTTCTGTCTAATTAGTAGTTTCTGAAGTTTCTGAAGTAGACGCAATAGTTCTGTAGTTCTGAAGTAGATGCAATACTAGTTCTGAAGTTCTGAAGTTTCTGTCTAATTAGTAGTTTCTGTAATTTCTGAAGTTTCTGAAGTAGATGCAATAGTTCTGAAGTTCTGAAGTAGATGCAATACTAGTTCTGAAGTTCTGAAGTTTCTGTCTAATTAGTAGTTTCTGAAGTTTCTCAAGTAGAAGCGATAGTTCTGAAGTTTCTCAAGTAGATGCAATAGTTCTGAAGTTCTGAAGTAGATGCAATACTAGTTCTGAAGTTCTGGAGTAGATGCAATACTAGTTCTGAATTTTATGTCTAATTAGTAGTTTCTGAAGTTTTTTAAGTAGATGAATTTGATGCACCAGATTAATTTGATGCAGGCCCAAGGAACTTCGCCCGCTCCTGCAGGAGAAGAAGCTTTACACCTTTGTTGGTTTCTCCATTGGAGGTGACAAGGAGAAGCTGAAATTGTCTGGTTTGGAGATCAACCCCGACAAGTACGTCGACATGCAGCGCAAATGGAGAGTTCCAAACAATGGAAAGAAGTGGCAGGCTTTGGCTGAGTTTGCAGCCAGCCTCATCCACCCATCGTACAAGGAAATGAAGCAGAAGATCAACAAGAAATTGGACCACAAACTATGGGGGGGCAGCCCACTGCCAAACAGCCTCATCGAGTACGCAGCGAAAGATGCGTACGTCACCTACGAGGCATGGAAGAAAATCAAAATCGTTAGAGAAGGTTTGAAGTACTGGCAAGAGGCGGGGGATCATTGGGATGACCCCTACTACTGGTGTTATTGAGTTGTTTGTGGTATTATGTGTCTCAGTTTGCAGTAATGTGGTTGAACAAGTTTGCTTTTGTAATGCTGAACAAGTTTGCTTTTGTTATGTTGAACAAGTTTGCTTTTGTAATGATGAACAAGTTTGCTTTTGTTATGTAGTTATGTGATTGTTATGATGCTGGTGCAGAACACTTATGGTTGTGATGTGATGCAAACTCCTTCAACTTTTGGTGATCATTTAGTTCAAGTTTTGGTCAGATCATACAGAATGTTGTCTAGAAGTTTTTGTGATCATTTAGTAGTTTTTTTATACAGAAGCCTTTCACTATAACTGAAAAAGCTGAAGTTCTCAGCATGAAGAATCACACAACACATCACCTACATTATGATGATACACTATCAACTGCAGACCTGAATGCATCCAATTCGGTCTTTCCCAAGCAGTGATGGTAACTGAAAGTATAACAACTAAAAACGCAGCTCTACTGTATGTGTCCAATAGTGCCATCATAACAGAACTTTGAAAAGTCCTATATTATACAGTAGCAAGCATCACAAGTTTCAGATGGTTTTCTAGCAAGTATTTTCTAGAAAAGTGGATTGGTGGCACAAAATTGCTACACTCAGTCGATCTACCTAGCATTATCAGCATGGTTACTATTGAGACGTGAACAGAAACTGGGGTACCTGCGCTGTCCTACGGTGGTTGAGGAGATGGATCCGGCCGATCCCGTTCGGGGGGCGCGGGGGCGGCGGGGGTAGAGTCGCCGACGGCGTGCAGGGGCGGCGGACAGAGGGGGACGAGTGGGGGATCTGGCGATGGAGGGAGGGAGGCCACAGTGCGAGGGGAATAGGTGGAGTGGGGGAGGGTTCTAATGGCCTACTTCGGATGGGCCTAATTCGGATGGGTCGTCTCGTTGTCTGCGCCTGAGGCATGCATGCATGGGAATGGCGGCGACGTGGGTTTGCATGCGCGGGTGGCGGACGTGAACTTTATATATCCGAACTATGTTATGATTTCTACCCGAAAACAAGCTCACGTGCGACGCACGCCTCTCGCGTCATACGCGATTCCGATGCGACTGCGTGCCAAATCTCGGCACGACATTGCTGATCTTCTGACCAGGTTCGATCCGCCGGCGAGGGCGCCGCCTGGAGATCGCCGACGTTGATGGGGGGGTGGTGGACGCGCGAATCTGGCCCTAGGACGTTGGGTTTTGTAGGCGTTGTATGGTTTTGTAGGCTATAATGATTACGCACACGTGTAGATGAAAGGCACGAAAAAACAGTTTCAACAAAGACAACATAAATGACTTTTTACAAGTTTTATAGATGGAAACTTCTTTAGATGCAATGCCATCTCACAAACAACTCAGAAACAATTGTACGATTGGTCATAAAACACATGCATTGTTGTTCAACAAACTGTCTCATGAATAAATTGTACCATAATTGCGAACATAGTGTGAAACTGAAAAAAAAATGTTTGTTTGCAACAAAATAATCCTGGTTTGAAGCTTAGACTGGTCTTGTAGTCCTAGGTGCTAGTACTTTATTACAAGTTTTAGAGTGGTTGGGCTTTTTTAGAATTGTTTTCGACTCTGAAAACAATTGAGCCTACTCCATATGGTCTTCTGCACTGCCAAAATCCAGTGACCTCTTGCGTTGCGTCGGGCTTGGCGACGACCCATGTGCTTCAATCTTTTTCTCTTTAACATCAATGTAACCATACAACTGAAGTTGTTCTTGGTCTTTCTCCGCCAACTATCTAGCAAGACCCTCCATTTCTTGGATTCTGACTTCCTGTAGAAAATCATAGGAATTGTATTAGGAAGAAATCAAAAAAGACGTAGCCATAAACTAGATGCATGTAACATTTAAAATTTAAACCTCTGGATCAATGTCATCCTCGGGAAAACAACCCGTAGTTCTATTGTACACAATGTACAGGTGACATGTCTTGCTGCCATTCAGATCAGAAAGCATTTTTTCTACATCATCTGGTCCTGCAATCAAGAACATTCCTTCTGGCAGATTCCACGCGGACCCGGCTAAGAAGTAGTACAGTTCTGCTCCCATTTTGCAACCAAAAGAATCTCTCATTTCACTCATAATGAGATCGTAGGTCACTTTGGCGGGTTCAAAAATTCTGACTTCTGCCGGGTGTTCATAAAAGTATGCTCTCGGGACATGTGACATCTCATCATCCCTACTAACAAAAAATTCCATGACCAGCACCTAGTATCTCACATTAGAGTTAATACATTCAATGAGTAAAGGGGCAAACATAATTTTGTATGTGCATAGCAACATTGCGGCGTTGTTCCCTGCTTTTGTGGAATGTATCCTTCATGTGGAGTGACTGGGGATTGTGCCATCTCAAACCTTCTCACCTTGTTATGTGGAATGTATCCTTCATGTGGTGTAACTGGGGACTCTGCCATCACAGGTTTCTTATTCTGCGTATGAAACGTCGACAGTGGGTTTACACACAAGTTTTGAAAGGTCATACCATATCTTGGGTATGCATCGTTGCGAGGTACTTACAAGGGGAGAATTGACGATATGTTGTTGGGGTGGACTGATGTGGGATTGAACGAGTGACTCTATCGCAATGTCTCGAGTGAATGGCGACTGTGCCGTCTCATGATGCTTAGCCTACATACAATCGCCGACATAAGGTTGCCACAAATTGAAGATGTTTATATCATAGAATACGTAGGTCCTTAATATATAGAATCGGTGCGAGATACTTACAGGGGGAGAATAATTGAAGACATGTTGTCGGGGTGGCCGTGAGATCGCACGGTCTTCTAACATACGTCCTTCCAAGCGGACCTTCTCCAGCATGGCCTTATAATCCATGTCCGACTGCTCCTGTAGCAGCTTACTGTCCATATCCGCACGTGCCTGCAACACATAGGCATCCATCCTGACTCGCTTTGTCTGTATAATACTGTCCACAAGCTTCCGGTCCTTCTGCAATGTTTGATGCATTTCCTTGTAGCCTAAGACAAACTTTTTTTCCATGTACTCACAGTCCCTCTTATACTTTTCTTCAATCTCAAGACGCATCTTCGCCATCTTACGGGAAAACTCCTCACGCTCCTCCTTTATCATCCTGTCCATGTATGAACGTTCTTTTTTCAGTTTCTTATCTACCTCAGCGCGATCCTTTTGCACCTTCAAGTCGATCTCCCGACGCGCTTCATGCAAAGACTTGTCGTACTCCGCACAGTTGTTATGCGCCTCTGAGACCATGGTCCCTACAGCAACACATATACCCATAGTATGAAAACTGTATCCACACCCTCATCCAACTAATTCAAAACAATACGACCGTGAAAAAAATATTCATAATCAGTTCGTACGATCAACTAGTACAAACTATCAATCAAAAAGCTCTTGCATGACATCCTGTACTCGAATCACACCAGAACTACTTAACTATGGCAAAAGCTGGATTTTCTAATCTCTTCGGAAATTACTTGTTGGTCGAATCAATGGAAAAAAATAATCATCACTGCAATCGAAGATGAGAGAAGTCGTGGAGGAGACCTTTTTAATCCGGCGTCGGCGTGGTCGCTTGAGAAGCGATGGCGCGATCCCGGCGATGGCTATGTGAGGACAAACAAGGTAGATGGGGGTGGTTAGGATAGGGTAGATATGCGGTAGAATAGGAAGGTATATATCCGTGATTGTAGGGTTAATTAGTTATTTTGAAGTAATGCGCTTCGATGCAAGTTTTTTTTAACGAGCGCGGTCTTTTCGGGGCTTCGAAAACATGTGCACTGACCGCGGGTCGAACCACATATCACACAAGCCCGAGCCATCGCCGTGCCCGTGCCAACCCGCCGCCCACCATTCTAACTTATTGTTCTCTAAAAAGGAAGAGCAATAAATTCAGTCCAAGAATTTCCAGATATAATTGTCAACCCATTTTCGTTGGTAATTACGAGATATGTTTGGCGCAATTAGTGGCTAACTGGGTTCTTTTTTTTTGAGGAATAGTGGCAACTTGGTTTGATACATGCCAAACATTACGTTCAGATTAGTTGCATTATTTCGTTCATTTTTTTACCAAAAAAATCTATACAAAGTGTTAATTGGACAATGTGAACAATGTGGCACGAATGTAGTCGGCCCAGCCAGTGCATGGAACGGATGGTACATGTACACGCAAGTACGATCTCTGACACGCGCATTTTGGGTCCCTGTACATGTACATGTAAACCAACCCAACATTGATCCGGTTCAGTGGATGCATGCATGCTCTATGTGGCATGAAGTTTGTCGGCCGAGCCAGTCGACGGACTAGATCGATGCTACAGGAGGGACTCCATTGTAGACCAACGCTCCATCAATGTCCGGTGTGTGTGCTACGTCCACCGTAAGACAAACATAGTTCCGTCAACCCTAAAACCCTTAAACCCTAAACCCTGATAACCCTAAACCCCCCCTCCCACTAAACCGTAAAAACATTCAATATTTTCCCCACATGGAAACCATTATGCATGCATTCTCTATGTGGTCATGGGATGCCATGAAAGATTTTTGGGATTATACACGCAAGTATGATCTCTGACACGCGCATTTCCGGCCTAGCATGTCAACACCCCGAAAGCACTAGCTGGGTTCCTCACCTTTATGAAACCAACCAAACATCGATCCGGTCCAACGGATGGATGCATGCTCTATGTGGCACGAAGTTTGTCGGCCGAGCCAGTCAACGGACCGGATCGATGGTACCGGAGGGAATTCATTGTAGACCAGCGCTCCATCAATGTCCTGTGTGTGTGCTACGTCCACCGTAAGACAAACATAGTTCCGTCAACCCTAAAACCCTTAAACGCTAAACCCTGATAACCCTACCCCCCCCCCCCACTAAACCGTAAAAACATACAAATTTTTGCCCCACATGGAAACCATTATGCATGCATTCTCTATGGGGTCATGGGATGCCATGAAAAAAGTTTGGGATTATACATGCAAGTACGATCTCTAACACGCGCATTTCCGACCTAGCATGTCAACACCCCAAAAGCACTAGCTGCTTTCCTCACCTGTATGAAACCAACCCAACATTGATCCGGTCCAGTGGATGGATGCATGCTCTATGTGGCACGAAGTTTGTCGGCCGAGCCAGCCAATGGACCGGATGGATCGTACCGGAGGGAATCCATTGTAGACCAACGCTCCATCAATGTCCGGTGTGCGTGCTACGTCCACCGTAAGACAAACATAGTTCCGTCAACCCTAAAACCATTAAACCCTAAACGCTGATAACCCTAACCCCCCCCCCCACTAAACCGTAAAAACATTCAAATTTTTGGCCCACATGGAAACCATTATGCATGCATTCTCTATGGGGTCATGGGCTGCCATGACAAAAGTTTGGGATTATACATGCAAGTATGATCTCTGACACGCGCATTTCCGGCCTAGCATGTCAACACCCCGAAAGCACTAGCTGCTTTCCTCACCTGTATGAAACCAACCCAACATTGATATGGTCCAATGGATGGATGCATGCTCTATGTGGCACGAAGTTTGTCGGCCAAGCCATTCAACGGATCGGATCGATGCTACCGGAGGGAATCCATTGTAGACCAACGCTCCACTAAACCGTAAAAACATTCAAATTTTTGCCCCACATGGAAACCATTATGCATTCATTCTCTATGTGATCATGGGATGCCATTAAGAAAGTTTGGGATCATTAGTACATATACATGCAAGTACGTTCTCTGACACGCGCATTTCCGGGCTTGCATGTAAACACTCAACCCTAAACCCTGATAACCCTAACCCCTGATAACCCTAAACCCCTAAACCCCTAAACCCGAATAACCCTAAACCCCTAACCCCTAAACCCCGTAAACCCCACACCGAGTTCACAAGAGTTTCTTATTTCTTTATATCATTTATCCAAATCTCACATAACTCACGCGGCCCACCCCTCCCTAAATCCCGCGATTACAGCTCCGCATTCTAACCACCCGGGCCGTCCACACCTCCCATGACCGCTGCAAGATCAGATCGGAGACGCCGGTCGCCCACGGAATACAGGAGTCGGCGGCCACCACTCGCCGCCCACCGCCAACGTGATCTTAGGGCTCGGACGTCCGTGTTCTTCTCGCCGCCTCCTCCTCGCGTGAACGCGCCGTTTTTCCTTTAGGCCGTCGACCGCGCTATACCGGCACTTATAGTTTCCGACGCACTAACCGCCGCCATCTACTCGGTGGCACCATCTCCGAGATACGGTATTAGCTGATCGTAACTCTTTATAATCGTTGTCCGCCGATGCTTTAGTTGTTGAACCCTCATAGGTTTTGCACCCAAATAGGTTCTGTGCTTAAACCATAAGTGGATCATATGTTAAATGACCCAGTTAATTTTGTTAAAATTAATTCTCTGCTAATTTTGTTATACATTTTCCAATTTTGTTCAGATTAATTGAGCCTGATTTTATCATTGCATACGAGGCAGCAATGTCAGTTTCAGATACGAACCTTAATAATGGAGAAAAGCCCATCTCCGAAACTACCGATGCGGTAAGTAATTGACTGTTTGTGTACAATCGTTTCGTACACATAATTCATGTGTACTCAGTAATATTTAATGGAATATAACAGGAACTCGCCGAAAAGCATGGTCATATGAAGTTAGTATGCTCACAGACAAGGTTCGGAAAAACCATGAAACTGTTGTCAGAAGACCACAAAAAGTACATCATATCAGAAACCAGTCTTGGCGGTCTAACCCAGATGCATGAAGTGACTCTACGGCGCATAATGTTGGTTAGACTAGCCAAGAGCATAGATATGGACACGAAATCCATTACCATCGGTAAAACGCCAATTCCTATTGAAGGAAATATGCCCTAGAGGCAATAATAAAGTTATTATTTATTTCCTTATATCATGATAAATGTTTATTATTCATGCTAGAATTGTATTAACCGGAAACATAATACATGTGTGAATACATAGACAAACAAAGTGTCACTAGTATGCCTCTACTTGACTAGCTCGTTAATCAAAGATGGTTATGTTTCCTAACCATGAACAAAGAGTTGTTATTTGATTAATGGGATCACATCATTAGTTGAATGATCTGATTGACATGACCCATTCCATTAGCTTAGCACCCGATCGTTTAGTATGTTGCTATTGCTTTTATCCATGACTTATACATGTTCCTATGACTATGAGATTATGCAACTCCCGTTTACCGTAGGAACACTTTGTGTGCTACCAAACGTCACAACGTAACTGGGTGATTATAAAGGTGCTCTACAGGTGTCTCCGAAAGTATTTGTTGGGTTGGCGTATTTCAAGATTGGGATTTGTCACTCCGAATGTCGGAGAGGTATCTCAGGGCCTTCTCGGTAATGCACATCACATAAGCCTTGCAAGCATTGCAACTAAAGAGTTAGTTAGGGGATGATGTATTACAGAACGAGTAAAGAGACTTGCCGGTAACGAGATTGAACTAGGTATTGGATACCGACGATCGAATCTCAGGCAAGTAACATACCGATGACAAAAGGAACAACGTATGTTGTTATGCGGTCTGACCGATAAAGATATTCGTAGAATATGTAGGAGCCAATATGGGCATCCAGGTCCCGCTATTGGTTATTGATCGGAGACGTGTCTTGGTCATGTCTACATTGTTCTCGAACCGTAGGGTCCGCACGCTTAAGGTTACAATGACAGTTATTATGAGTTTATGAGTTTTGATGTACCGAAGGAGTTTGGAGTCCCGGATGAGATCGGGGACATGACGAGGAGTCTCAAAATGGTCGAGACGTAAAGATCGATATATTGGACGACTATATTCGGACATCGGAAAGGTTGTGGTGGTTCGGGTATTTATCGGAGTACTGGAGAGTTACGGGAATTCGTATTGGGCCTCATTGGGCCATACGGGAAAGGAGAGAAAGGGACCAAAAGGTGGCCGCGCCCCTCCCCTTGCTCTAGTCCGAATTGGACTAGGGAAGGGGGGCGCCCCCTTCCTTCCTTCTCCTTCTCTCTTCCTTTTTCTTCTCTCCTACTCCCCCTACATGGAAGGATTCCTAGTTGGACTAGGAAAAGGGGAATCCTACTCCCGGTGGGAGTAGGACTCCCCTTGGCGCGCCAAACCTAGGGCCGGCCTCCTCCCTCCCTTGCTCCTTTATATACGGGGGCAGGGGGCACCCCATGGACACACAAGTTGATCTTCGTGATCGTTCCTTAGCCGTGGGCGGTGCCCCCCTCCACCATATTCCACCTCGAATATATCGTTGCAGTGCTTAGGCGAAGCCCTGCGCCGGTAGAACATCAAGATTGTCACCACGCCGTCGTGCTGACGGAACTCCTCCCCGAAGCTTTGCTGGATCGGAGCTAGGGGTGCGTCATCGAGCTGAACGTGTGCCAAGAACTCGGAGATGCCGGAGTAACAGTGCTTGGATCGGTCGGATCGGGAAGACGTACGACTACTTCCTCTATGTTGCGTCAACGCTTCCGCTTCGGTCTACGAGGGTACGTAGACAACACTCTCCCCTCTCGTTGCTATGCATCACCATGATCTTGCGTGTGCGTAGGAATTTTTTTGAAATTACTACGTTCCCCAACAGTGGCATCCGAGCCTAGGTTTTTATGGTTTGATGTTATTTGCACGAGTAGAACACAAGTGAGTTGTGGACGATACAAGTCATACTGCCTACCAGCATGTCATACTTTGGGTCAGCGGTATTGTTGGATGAGACGACCCGGACCAACCTTACGCGTACGCTTACGCGAGACCGGTTCCCTCGATGTGCTTTGCACACAGATGTCTTGCGGGAGACTGTCTCACCAACTTTAGTTGAACCGAGTATGGCTACGCCCGGTCCTTGAGAAGGTTAAAACGGAGTCTATTTGACGAAGTATCGTTGTGGTTTTGATGCGTAGGTGAGATTGGTTCTTGCTTCAGCCCATAGCAGCCACGTAAAATTTGCAACAAACAAAGTAGAGGACGTCTAACTTGTTTTTGCAGGGCATGTTGTGATGTGATATGGTCAAGACATGATGCTAAATTTTATTGTATGAGATGTTCATGTTTTGTAACCGAGCTATCGGCAACCGGCAGGAGCCGTATGGTTGTCGCTTTATTGTATGCAATGCAATCGCCCTGTAATGCTTTACTTTATCACTAAGCGGTAGCGATAGTCGTAGAAGCATAAGATTGGCGAGACGACAACGATGCTACGATGGAGATCAAGGTGTCGCGCCGGTGACGATGGTGATCATGACAGTGCTGCGGAGATGGAGATCACAAGCACAAGATGATGATGGCCATATCATATCACTTATATTGATTGCATGTGATGTTTATCTTTTATGCATCTTATCTTGCTTTGATTGACGGTAGCATTATAAGATGATCTCTCACTAATTATCAAGAAGTGTTCTCCCTGAGTATGCACCGTTTCGAAAGTTCTTCGTGCTGAGACACCACGTGATGATCGGGTGTGATAGGCTCTACGTTCAAATACAACGGGTGCAAAACAGTTGCACACGCGGAATACTCAGGTTATACTTGACGAGCTATGCATATAAGATATGACCTCGGAACACGGAGACCGAAAGGTCGAGCGTGAATCATATAGTAGATATGATCAACATGATGATGTTCACCATTGAAAACTAATCCATTTCACGTGATGATCGGTTATGGTTTAGTTTGATTTGGATCACGTGATCACTTAGAGGATTAGAGGGATATCTATCTACGTGGGAGTTCTTAAGTAATATGATTAATTGAACTTTAATTTATCATGAACTTAGTCCTAGTAGTATTAGCATATCTATGTTGTAGATCAATAGCTCGCGTTGTTGCTTCCCTATGTTTATTTTGATATGTTCCTAGAGAAAATTGTGTTGAAAAATATTAGTAGCAATGATGCGGATTGGATCCGTGATCTGAGGTTTATCCTCATTGCTGCACAGAAGAATTATGTCCTTAATGCACCGCTAGGTGACGGACCTATTGCAGGAGCAGATGCAGATGTTATGAACGTTTTGCTAGCTCAATATGATGACTACTTGATAGTTTAGTGCACCATGCTTAACGGCTTAGAATCGGGACTTCAAAGACGTTTTGAACGTCATGGACCATATGAGATGTTCCGGTAGTTGAAGTTAATATTTCAAGCAACTACCCGAGTTGAGGGATATGAAGTCTCCAACAAGTTCTATAGCTAAAAGATGGAGGAGAATCGCTCAACTAGTGATTGACAGAGTTCTCTAGTCACCATCACCAAGTTAGTAGAACTTCGTGATGAACTATAGTATGCAAGGGATGACGAAAACGACTCCCGAGCTTTTTCATAATGATGAAATCGATGGAGGTAGAAATCAAGAAAGAGCATCAAGCATTGATGGTTGACAAGATCACTAGTTTCAAGTAAAGGGCAAAGGAAAGAAGGGGAACTTCAAGAAGAACGGCAAGCAAGTTGCTGCTCAAGTGAAGAAGCCCAAGTCTGGACCTAAGCCTGAGACTGAGTGCGTTTACTGCAAAGGGACTGGTCACTGGAAGCGGAACTGCCCCAAGTATTTGGCGGATAAGAAGGATGGCGAAGTGAACAAAGGTATATTTGATATACAGATTATTGATGTGTATTTTACTAGTGTTCATAGCAACCCCTCGGTATTTGATACTGGTTCAGTTGCTAAGAGTAGTAACTCGAAACAGGAGTTGCAGAATAAACAGAAACTAGTTAAGGGTGAAGTGACGATGTGTGTTGGAAGTAGTTCCAAGATTGATATGATCATCATCGCACACTTCCCTATACTTTCGAGATTAGTGTTGAACCTAAATAAGTGTTATTTAATTATTTGCATTGAGCATAAATATGATTCGATCATGTTTATTGCAATATGATTATTCATTTAAGTTAGAGAACAATTGTTGTTCTGTTTACATGAATAAAACCTTCAATGGTCATACACACCAACAAAAATGGTTTGTTGGAACTCGATCGTAGTAATACACATATTCATAACATTGAAACCAAAAGATGCGAAGTTCATAATGATAGTGCAACCTATTTGTGGCACTGCCGTTTAGGTCATATTGGTGTAAAGCGCATGAAGAAACTCCATGCTGATGGGATTTTGGAATCACTTGATTATGAATCACTTGATGCTTGCGAGCCATGCCTCTTGGGCAAGATGACTAAAACGCCATTCTCCGGAACAATGGAGCAAGCAACAGATTTGTTGGAAATCATACATACTGATGTATGTGGTCCGATGAATATTAAGGCTCGCGACAAGTATCATTATTTTCTAACCTTCACAGATGATTTGAGCAGATATGGGTATATCTACTTGATGAAACATAAGTCTGAAACGTTTGAAAAGTTCAAAGAATTTCAGAGTGAAGTAGAGAATCATCGTAACAAGAAAATAAAAGTTACTACGATATGATCGCAGAGGTAAAACATTTGAGTTACGAGTTTGGCCTTCAGTTAAACAATGTGAAATAGTTTCACTACTCACGCCACCTGGAGCACCACAGCATAATGGTGTGTCCGAACGTCATAACCGTACTTTATTGATATAGTGCAATCTATGATGTTTCTTACCGATTTACTAGTATCGTTTTGGGGTTATGCATTAGAGACAGCTGCATTCACGTTAAATAGGGCACCATCTAAATCCGTTGAGACGACACTATATGAACTGTGGTTTAGCAAGAAACCAAAGTTGTCGTTTCTTAAAGTTTGGGGTTGTGATGCTTATGTGAAAAATGTTTCATCCTGATAAGCTCAGACCCAAATCGGAGAAATGTGTCTTCATAGGATACCCAAAGGAGATTGTTGGGTACACTTTCTATCACAGATCCGAAGGCAAAATCGTTGCTAAAGATGGATCCTTTCTAGAGAAGGAGTTTCTCTCGAAAGAAGTGAGTGGGAGGAAAGTAGAACTTGATGAGGTAACTGTACCTATTCCCTTGTTGGAAACCAGTACATCACAGGAACCAGTTTCTGTGACGTCAAAACCAACTAGTGAGGAGGTTGATGATGATGCTCATAGAACTACAGAACAAGTTACTACAGAACCTCGTAGATCAACCAGAGTAAGATCCGCACCAGAGTGGTACGGCAATCCTGTTCTGGAAGTCATGCTACTAGATCATGATGAACCTACAAACTATGAAGAAGCGATGGTGAGCCCAGATTCCGCAAAATGGCTTAAAGCCATGAAATCTGAGATGGGATCCATGTATGAGAACAAAGTATGGACTTTGATGGATTTGCCCGATGATCGGCAAGCCATAGAAAATAAATGGATCTTCAAGAGGAAGACAGAAGCTGATAGTAGTATTACTATCTACAAAGCTAGAATTGTCGCAAAAGGTTTTCGACAAGTTCAAGGTGTTGACTACGATGAGAGTTTCTCACTCGTATCCATGCTTAAGTCTGTCCGAATCATGTTAGCAATTGCCGCATTTTATGAAATCTGGCCAACGGATAAAACAAAACTGCATTCCTTAATGGATTTATTAAAGAAGAGTTGTATATGATGCAACCAGAAGGTTTTGTCAATCCTAAAGGTGCTAACAAAATGTGCAAGCTCCAGCGATCCATCTGTGGACTGGCGCAAGCATCTCGGAGTTGGAATATACGCTTTGATGAGTTGATCAAAGCATATAGTTTTATACAGACTTGCGGTGAAGCCTGTATTTACAAGAAAGTGAGTGGGGGCACTACAACATTTCTGATAAGTATATGTAAATGACATATTGTTGATCGGAAATAATGTAGAATTATTCTGCAAAGCATAAAGGAGTGTTTGAAAGAAGATTTTCGAAGGAAGACCTCGGTGAAGCTGCTTACATATTGAGCATCAATATCTATAGAGATAGATCAAGACGCTAGATAAGTTTTTTCAATGAGTACATACCTTGACAAGATTTTGAAGTAGTTCAAAATGGAACAGTCAAAGAAAGAGTTCTTTCATGTGTTACAAGGTGTGAAATTGAGTAAGACTCAAAGCCTGACCACGACAGAAGATAGAAAGAGAATGAAAGTCATTCCCTATGCCTCGGCCATAGGTTCTATAAAGTATGCCATGTTGTTTACCAGATCTATTGTGTACCCTACACTGAGTTTGGCAAGGGAGTACAATAGTGATCTAGGAGTAGATCACTGGACAGCGGTCAAAATTATCCTTAGTGGAATAAGGATATGTTTCTCGATTATGGAAGTGACAAAAGGTTCGTCGTAAAGGGTTACGTCGATGCAAGTTTTTGACACCGATCTGGATGACTCTAAGTCTCGATCTAGATACATATTGAAAGTGGGAGCAATTAGCTAGAGTAGCTCCGTACAGAGCATTGTAGACATAGAAAATTGCAAAATACATAACGGATCTAAGTATGAAAGACCCGTTGACTAAAATTCTCTCACAAGCAAAACATGATCACACCTTAGTACTCTTTGGGTGTTAATCACATAGCGATGTGAACTAGATTACTGAATCTAGTAAACCCTTTTTTGAAAATGGTCACATAGCGATGTGAACTATGGGTGTTAATCACATAGTGATGTGAACTATTGCTATCAAATCACATGGCGATGTGAACTAGATTATTGACTCTAGTGCAAGTGGGAGACTGAAGGAAATATGCCCTAGAGGCAATAATAAAGTTATTATTTATTTCCTTATATCATGATAAATGTTTATTATTCATGCTAGAATTGTATTAACCGGAAACATAATACATGTGTGAATACATAGACAAACAAAGTGTCACTAGTATGCCTCTACTTGACTAGCTCGTTAATCAAACATGGTTATGTTTCCTAACCATGAACAAAGAGTTGTTATTTGATTAACGGGATCACATCATTAGTTGAATGATCTGATTGACATGACCCATTCCATTAGCTTAGCACCCGATCGTTTAGTATGTTGCTATTGCTTTTATCCATGACTTATACATGTTCCTATGACTATGAGATTATGCAACTCCCGTTTACCGTAGGAACACTTTGTGTGCTACCAAACGTCACAACGTAACTGGGTGATTATAAAGGTGCTCTACAGGTGTCTCCGAAAGTATTTGTTGGGTTGGCGTATTTCAAGATTGGGATTTGTCACTCCGAATGTCGGAGAGGTATCTCAAGGCCTTCTCGGTAATGCACATCACATAAGCCTTGCAAGCATTGCAACTAAAGAGTTAGTTGCGGGATGATGTATTACAGAACGAGTAAAGAGACTTGCCGGTAACGAGATTGAACTAGATATTGGATACCGACGATCGAATCTCGGGCAAGTAACATACCGGTGACAAAAGGAACAACGTATGTTGTTATGCGGTCTGACCGATAAAGATCTTCGTAGAATATGTAGGAGCCAATATGGGCATCCAGGTCCCGCTATTGGTTATTGACCGGAGACGTGTCTTGGTCATGTCTACATTGTTCTCGAACCGTAGGGTCCGCACGCTTAAGGTTATGATGACAGTTATTATGAGTTTATGAGTTTTGATGTACCGAAGGAGTTCGGAGTCCCGGATGAGATCGGGGACATGACGAGGAGTCTCGAAATGGTCGAGACGTAAAGATTGATATATTGGACGACTATATTCGGACATCGGAAAGGTTGTGAGTGGTTCGGGTATTTATCGGAGTACTGGAGAGTTACGGGAATTCGTATTGGGCCTCATTGGGCCATACGGGAAAGGAGAGAAAGGGACCAAAAGGTGGCCGCGCCCCTCCCCTTGCTCTAGTCCGAATTGGACTAGGGAAGGGGGGCGCCCCCTTCCTTCCTTCTCCTTCTCTCTTCCTTTTCCTTCTCTCCTACTCCCCTACATGGAAGGATTCCTAGTTGGACTAGGAAAAGGGGAATCCTACTCCCGGTGGGAGTAGGACTCCCCTTGGCGCGCCAAACCTAGGGCCGGCCTCCTCCCTCCCTTGCTCCTTTATATACGGGGGCAGGGGGCACCCCATGGACACACAAGTTGATCTTCGTGATCGTTCCTTAGCCGTGGGCGGTGCCCCCCTCCACCATATTCCACCTCGAATATATCGTTGCAGTGCTTAGGCGACGCCCTGCGCCGGTAGAACATCAAGATTGTCACCACGCCGTCGTGCTGACGGAACTCCTCCCCGAAGCTTTGCTGGATCGGAGCTAGGGGTGCGTCATCGAGCTGAACGTGTGCCAAGAACTCGGAGGTGCCGGAGTAACGGTGCTTGGATCGGTCGGATCGGGAAGACGTACGACTACTTCCTCTATGTTGTGTCAACGCTTCCGCTTCGGTCTACGAGGGTACGTAGACAACACTCTCCCCTCTCGTTGCTATGCATCACCATGATCTTGCGTGTGCGTAGGAAATTTTTTGAAATTACTACGTTCCCCAACACCTATAACAAAAGAGGACGTGCAAGGTATATTTGGCATTCCGATAGAAGGGGAGGATATAGAGCCACATCTGGAAAATCAAACCGACACAGAATTGTTTACCGCCTATGCAAACAATGGGCAATTTTTGATTTCTGACCTTGAAACGGCGATCCGAGCTTCCAAAGCCCCAGACGGTGATTTCCTGAGACGGTTCATTCTGTACGCAATTGGTACTGTTCTAGCACCAACAACACAACATTATGTGGACTCGAAATATCTCAACCTTGTTACAGATCTTGAAAACCTTCGGAAATTTAACTGGGGATGTTTCACACTTAATCACTTCTTCAAGTCCGTTCACAAGTTTAGAAATCGAGATCACGTAAATCTACAAGGAAATCTAATTCTGCTCCAGGTTAGTGCTAGATCACTACTTAATGTCCTTTAATTATTGTTCTGTTGCATATCTGTATGGTGATGAACTAATTTATTGTGTAGTATTGGTACTGGGAGCACGTGCATAGTGGCCGATTAATGTATGCTTCTAGACCCCCTCCATTGATCGCACGATGGGACGAAATGATGGCTACTATAAGAAGCGATGCTTACGAGAAAGGAGGTCTTCATAACGGGCTGGTACCTATCTACAATTGAACTTTCTATATCCGATTTTTTATTTGTTACTAATGGTTCATTATATTTTAAAAAAATAGGTTGTCATGGAAATTTGTGCTCCTCAACGACCGTCCGAGAATTCTAATAATTTTCCAAGAAAAAAAGATGAACATGTGCATCAACATGATTCGTATCGAGCACCATCACAAGGACAGCAATTTAGTAGCCAGCAAGTATGTACTCCAAAGACTATTTGTTTTTGCAATATCACAAATAGGTGTCATGGAACCTCATTCATTTAGCTATTGTTATCAATAGGGTTTTATTTTGTTTACACAGATTGAAATGGTAGTTGAAGTCATGAATGCACACATTGCTGATCATGAAAAGAAGGTAGGCAGGAAGTTAATGGAAATTGAGCACAGATTTGATGTCAAATACCAGACTCTAGGTGAAGACTTGATCGACATGAAGACTAAAACTGACACTAATCCTAGGTTGTCGAAGGCCGAGGACGAAATTAAAGACTTAAGGAGGGAACTCCATGTATGTCATACTGTGCATTTTGTATTTTTTATGAATATGTTCCTTCATGTTCATTATTGTTTGCATTGTTAAAGGACTTAAAATACGAATTTACAAGGAACCGACAATCAGTGTCACAGAAAGGAGGCGTGTAGGTGATCAATATGGCCCAACACATTAATATCTAAAAGTAACAAACTAATGATGAACTACCTTTGTTCATTGTAGGATCAAGTCAATGTGTTCAATTCATCCCTGACAGGAACTCCTAGGGCTAGCCAATTCACGACAGGGACTTCGAGTACACCAAGTGCAAGACATGTGATGGAAAACAATGAGGAACCACAATTAACTCCGATGAAGCCTGTCTTTGGTAATGATTACAAGTTCACGGATGAGGACATAGAGACAGCCGTTTACATCTCCGGAACATACGACCCTGTTGAAATAGCTAGAATCGGAGACATTACCCTCACAGCAGAAAAACTGAAGCGAAATTTGGACGACAAATACATTTATGGTGATGTAAGCCCATTATACTCTATTCTACATCATTACTGCAACAACTGTCTTATTATTGTATGATTGAAAATTTGGCAGGTTATTATGGCATATGCTACCATTCGCCAAATTGAGAATGATACTACCTCAATCATATCCCCTCAAGAAACCGAAAAGCTGTTACAAATGAAGGGGGTGGTTCCTGTTGGACGTGCAGCCTCATGGTTAGCTCGTGTAGCAGGAAAATTTGTAGGGAGCCTAAAGGTACACGTTTTCCACACTTTCATAGTTTACGTACACGACAAATTTCGGTTCTCAACCCAACCCAAATTTTACTGTAGGTGCATGTCCCACTGAATGTACACCAAAACCATTGGATGCTAATGATGTTTAATTTTGACAAAAAAGAAATTCAGACTCTGAACTCCATGAATTATCATTGCGACAAGACCAAGGAAGATTCTCTTGTAAGTGTTCTCTTGCTGCCTCTTTTGATCCGCCTGGAACCTGAGCTCCCAAAGTACCGTAACCCTATGTATAACTCGTCGTACCCTAGGTGGACTCGATTCAGTTCTGCATTGACGAAGCTGTCAAGAAAGGGTTGATATCACCAGCTAAGAACATCAATTTTGCCAAATGG
Organism: Aegilops umbellulata; assembly: GCA_032464435.1. NCBI lineage: Eukaryota > Viridiplantae > Streptophyta > Magnoliopsida > Poales > Poaceae > Aegilops > Aegilops umbellulata. The sequence goes on from CP136054.1 coordinate 12,488,483, forward strand.
ACCAAAAAACGCTATGAGAACATACCACAACAGACCGATGGGTACACATGGCCTCATAAATTATTATTTGCGTACATGAATAAGATTACTGATCTTTAACTAAACATCGCAGGACTTCCTGTGCGGTTTAGACACTGCAGTACATGTTGTCATGGAACGGGGATGAAATGACCGATATTTTGTATCAGGTAATTGAATGCCTAATTTATATTTGTACTTTGTTTATCTTGAAACTTATGCTGACGTTAGTGTCGGTTATCCAATATAGGCAAGGATAGATATTTTCAGGTGGAAAATATGTACAGCCTTACTGCATTCAAATTGCAATGCGCTTTGTCTCGAATCATATAAGTTCCCCATAACGGTTAGCGCTACATCAAGAATATATCATTTATTTCACAAGTCTCATGATTAGAACTAACGCATCACTCTCTCTTAAACAGAAGGAAGTGTGCGATGCCCAGCAAGCAGTTCCTGATGCTTCAGCAGAGGACGTACAATTAGTCAACAATCCTGATGGTTCCAATGAACCTGACACATCCAACTCCCAGAAGGATACCGGTGCACCCAACTCCCCCAAAAGGAAGAGAGCACGTGGACGCCCGAGAAAGCTAGTCGATCTCGAGCAAGCAGCAAAAACAAAGAGTCTTAATGAACTAATAAATTTGACAACAAGACCATAGCCAACCAAGTGTCTTCATTACCATCACGGTCACGCAGAGAGCATAAACTAGCACCAGCTTTATTGAGCCCATTCAAAAACAAATAGGTAGCATCAATTGATCATTAATTGATACATGATCATGCTCATGCTCTACTTTTAGCATCATTTGATACACGTTTTGTTTTTCTTATCAGAAAGTGGAAATAGGTGCTTTTGGCAATCATGAGCATCCTCTACTTATTGCAATATCTAATGCATTGATACATTCTCATGCTCATGCTCTACTTTTAGCATCATTTGATACACGTTGAGTTCTTATCAGAAAGTGGAAATAGGTACTTTTGGCAATCATGAGCATCCTCTACTTATTGCAATATCTAATGCATCATCAGTACAAAGCTTGATTTGGCAATAGGTGGAATCGGCAATCATTTGCATGCTTTAATTTTGTCAAAAATTAATACATAGTTCAGTTGTAACTGCTCATAGATATGGCAGGAACATGCTGAGTTATACACTAAACATAGTCACGCCAAGCTATAACTACCATAGTCATATTATTAGAGTTCCTAGCATGCATCACCATACGGCAGAATAACACAGCAACCATAACATAGACCACCGTACGATACTTGAGTTGCTAAGGCCTTGTACAATGCAAGGTGCTTAGGGGAGTTGCTTATAGAAATAAACTAGGCTTTTCTTAAGCACAGGTGCTTATTTGTACAGGGTAGACGCATAACTAGGCGTCTCTCCTGTACAAATAGGCACCGATGCTTCAGAAAAACCCTGTTTATTTTTCTAAGCACCACCCTAAGCATCTAGCATTGTACAAGGCTTAAACATGCATCACCAAAATAGTATTAACAACTAGGAACACTAAACCAGAGTAGCACCAAATTCTTAACATAAACGGCAGATCAACCACCGCTCAACATAGGTTCACACACACCATAGGACCTCAGTTTTAGACTCCAACAACAAAGAAACATAGATAACATAAGAGGAGACGGCGGTCCTGGGGCAGCAGCAACACTCTAGCAGCACATCACTTCTCTCCCTTCTTCAATGCATGTTGTATGGCTCATTGACTTTGACAATCTCAAGGAAGCGTGCATGGGCAGCATGTTTAGCTAGAGTACTGGCACTACGATTCTTGCCATGTCCATTGCCAGTGCTGAAGGCATGTTGGATCATGCCATCTATGCCGCCACCGATCACCTTGCAACAGAAAGGGCACCCAATCTTGCCAAAGAAACGGTACTTGATCTTCCCAGCAATCAGATGCCTCAGGGTGTACCGGCTCTTGCTATGCCTGCTGTCGATGCTGTAGTCCACGTCGTCGTCATCCTCCTGTCAATTAGTGAATTAGTACACATAGAACAACTCAGGTAATCTATTATGGTACATTGACTTTAATTACAATGTTTTGAAAGTACACATGTGAAACATGGCAACTATCTATTTGCTAGAAATAAGGCGTATGTGCACATACATAATTGAGCCAAATAAATTGACATGCATAAATATGGACGGTGGAATAGTTGCATTTATAGATTAGTGAACAAGTAGTACATAATTAACACATGAAAGACTACATGAAGTGGCTTGGTTTAATGATATTTGATACTTGTTACAGGTGTAATTCTTATTGGAATCAGAAAAATGGCTTCATTGTACTCCTCCATGTTTCACACAAGTGGGGTTTGTTCTATCTACTGAATGAAGAACCATTATTCTTTCTGACAACGACAATACTGCTTCTCCAACATTGTTAGACCCTGATAACTTTCAGAAGGAAATTGGTAAAGGAGCTATGGGGTGTCTCACTGCTCATATTGATGAGAGATGTGGCTGTGATCAACTAAATAACATACTGTGGAAAATTGGCTAGATGAAATGTTTTGATTTTTTGGTATCCAGTGGATATGTAATGTCAGACCATAATTATTAAGGGAGCAATCACTTCCTTTGCAAAATGGAAATCTGTATAGAATTTGCAAATGGATCATCTATGAACATGTGTGCAAACTAATCATCTATGAACATGTGTGCAAATTACTTCATGTACATAAACTATAATGAATCAGGAACTGCAGCATTTTGTCACTGTCCTGGGGAAGCCAATGGAGAATCCTGCCATATATCCATTGTTTAGCCCACTTTTTTCATTAATGTATCCCTGCCATGAATATTTTCTTGTATTTGGGTTCATTACCCCACTTCTTTCATTAATGTATTCCTTGTGAAACTTATGCTCATCTACTTAACAAGACTAACCCCAATGCCATGAAAAAAACCAGAGTATCTGCTGGAATCAGAATGAGAATCAGATTTAAAAATCCACATCCAACATGAAGATCTATGCTAGATCCCTACAATCCTACATACGTACAACTAGAATGCCCAAGTGAAATTGATGCTCCTCTAGTTAACAAGAAAAACCCCAATGTCATGAAAAAAACAGAGCAAAAAACAAAGTACTACCTCAGATAGCTCGTCGATGGCATCCTCGTCGAAGTCGCTGCCCTTCCTGCTATCTAGGTCGAACTCCTTTATGGCGTTCTCCTCCATGAGCTCTTCGATTTCGTCATGCACCTTGCGCTTACGCCTTCTCGTCTCCTCCTCCTACAGATCTTCCCCGACCTTGTGCTCGCCGACGGGTGCCTCGACGGCTGCGATGGCAGCGGGAGTAGGCACAACGGTCGCTGCACTGCCAGCTTCCGCCGCTACGGCAGACTCAGCCGCTCCACCCACGGCTGCAGCCACGGCAGCACACTGCTCTGCTCCGATGGTTGCCTCCGGCTCGTCCGCCGCATCTTCACGCCTGCGCTTCATCGTCGGTCGAAGACAGGAGGAGGGAGGCGTAGGAAGGGAGGAGGGTCGTGACGAAGGAGGAGAGGATGGTGAGGTAGTGAGGAAGGAAGAGAGGGTGGTTAGGTTCGGGAGTGGACGAGGGTTTTCTACCCGATTTGGGGAAGAAAGGCACTGCTCCTGCCTCTTGGAGTTACCGAGAAGCCGCGGGTGCCGATTTGACTTGACACACCCACCCGGCCGTCCCGATTCCACGTGGGGACGTGGCGGTCGTGCACGCGGTCGTGCACCTCCTGCGGTTTGCCATCAATTGCTATCGGTCTCACAAGTGGGTCCCCTTGTCATCCACACAACCGAGCCACCACATGTACCACATTTTTCTTTCTCCCCGTCTCGACCACTCCACATCTTTCTTTCTCCCCTTCTCCACCAGCGCCGCCGCCTCCGCCGCCATCTGCCGACGACCCCTCTCTTCGCTGCCGGTGCGCGGCCGCCGCCAACTACGGCAAGTACGTAAGATCTCCACTATTCTTCCCTTCCCCAAACGCGTCTCCCTATGGAGGCGGATCTGAGCCGATTGGTTTGGACTGAAACTTAGTTTTTGGATTGGATCTTGAGTTGGTTTATATGGTTTGAGACCAAATCAATCAATTAGTTTGAGCCGCCACTACCACCTACTACTGCTTCAAATCCAAGAGCCGCAGTTGCCGGCCGGAGCTCGTCGGCTCTCTCGAGCTTTGACGCCATGTCCGATCTAGATTCATGACGTGCCCTCGCATATGGCTTTGTCCACGGTTTGAACCTTTGGATTCAATTGAAAAGTTGAAAATGGTTTGGACTGGGTTGGATGACGCGCATGTATAGTTCGGTTTGGTCTAGATTCTAAATGAAAATATCTGGATTGGTTTGGTTTTGATGTGTGCCGTGGATTGGACTGGTTTAAGTTTCGATGCCGAACTATTCCCAGGTTTAGATGAACCGGGCATTGCCATTGTCATTGCCATTGCTTTATTACATAGATGATAGAAAATAGATTGACTGGCCATTGCCAGTATAGATTATCACTATGATTTATTATATATATGATCTTTGTATTGTACTATGTACAATTCAACTTAGAGTTCAACATGTTCTGTGTAGAATGGAGGAAGCACAATGTGGACGTTGCAACTCACGGTGCCGGACCAGCCTTTCTACTGCCACGTTGTTCGGCATCTACTTCCAGCCTTCTTTTATTGTTGCAGCGGTAATAATTTATATGAACCTTCTGACAATACATTCTTTTTGTTTTTTCTTTGCTATTTGCACTAATGTATTGTTCTGCTATTTGTTTTTATCTTACACAGATCATACCATGCAATGTGAGATTGGCATTCAATGAGCTCGTCGCAGACACCGTGACCTTCGACGCTCTTGGGGGCCCATACACTATGCAGGTCGAGAAGGGGCGAAAGATAACCCAGATAGGAGGAGATGATTGGGATCGTTTCATCATCCGCATGTGTCTTAGTGGGGGTGAATTGATCGGCTTCTCCTTCAGAAGAGATAGGCCCAGGATTTCTGTTATCTATCTAAATTTGATTCCGGATAGTGAGGATGAAGTTCACGAGGACGAAGATGGTGCTGATTCAGATGATGATGATAACCCACTTGTTGAATACCTGTATGCCCAAGGACTCAGCCTGGGCGACGAGGAAATCGGCAACCTCTGGGACATGCTTCCGCTACGTGAAGACTACCTAGGAAGCCATTCGTGGCCCGCCTCACAAGGACGAATGTTAAACGGCATATCATGGTATGTTACTTAGTGTGGTAATTCCATGATATGCATGCTTAGTTAGTGTAGTACTTCATATGATATGCATGTTGTAGTACTGTGATGAGAGGCCAAGTTTAGAATTCATTTAGTGAAGAATTTTATGACATGCATGTAGTGTAGTAATATGCGATGATATGCTTAGTGTACGCAGTAATCTAATGATATGCCTAATTACTGTAGTAATTTGATGATTGCCGTATAGTGTAGTGATATGATGATATATATTCTCAGTGTTGAATCCAATGATATATGTGTCTTGAAGTGTATGCTTTGTTGATAATTGCACGTGACATGATCATATATCATGTCAACTATTTTCAGAAATTACCTAAGAGGTTACTTGATAGTTGTGGCATCGACCCGGGCGAAGAAGGCATGGCTGCTGGACTACGCCTTACCAGAACGGGCTCCATCACCAGCTGTGCCAATGCAGTGGACACGGACGGTCGCACTATCTTGAGCAGGGCAGGGTGGAAGAAGTTCCTTCATGCCAAGAATCTTCGGGTAGGACAGGCCATCCTACTCACTGTTGCGAACACCCGTCGCCATGACTTGAGGATGATGATCACCATCCACCTCATTTAGAACTGGGGTGGGCCATGTATCAATGTGAAATGAACTTGTTATGTTAGCTCTTGTTTGCGAGTACTTGTCGTGTATTACCGTACCTATATCTACTCATATCTAGGTACTATTGCTTGTGATGGATTGCAACTATTATTAACTGGTAACTAACGCTCTACTAGCTATGATTATTCCACCGTGTGATGTTTTATATGCTGTAGTGTGACATTGTAACTGTTATATATGGTAGAGGCTAGTCTCTAAGACCTTGTACAATGCAAGGTGCTTAGGGATGTGCTTTCACTGTGTGATGTTTTGTACGTGCCAGGTTGTAGTATGAAATGCTAACTGTTCTATATGGTAGTGGCTGGTCTCTAATTGGACCGACATGTTGAACTATAGTATCAATGGTAGAGGCGTTTCGTTGTGCGCCACATCCAACAGTTCACATAATTAATTATCCAATGATTAAGGTATGAAACCCTTGGTCCTACATAGCAACATTTCGTTCCAAAAATTAAGGTACTTCCACATTCAAACTAACTAATACTGCAAATTCGAAGGAACTACTTAATACATTAACAACACATAGGGAAGTAGCCCTGGTCCAACGTCTTGATAAATGACGAACAAAAACTGAAAGAAGAAGGATCAGCCAGTAGCAGCACCATCAGCCTCCCAGCCTCACAACTTCAGCCAGCCTGGTGAACTCCAGGTTTTTTCCTGCAAAACACATATGTGATGTTGGAGGCAAGAAAATAAATATGCCAGGGGTCTTGTCATGGCATCTAATCGCACGGAATGCTAGTACAAATGATGGAGAAGAAAACATCCAACATGAGCAAATTCATAGGAGTTCTAGATCCATGGATACCATAACAAAATGCTCAGTTTTAATTCAGACACAAGACTTGGTGAAAACATGCATATCAACAACATTGATATGGCATCTTTGCAAGCTTGGGTCAGTGACTTGTCTTGTGTTTCATGGCATGACAATAATTTTAACAATAAATAGACATGAAATTAACCCGAACTCATGTACAAAGTTATGCCATATGATGCATGGATTGATTCATACATAAATGACAAAATGCCAACTTTGTATAGAATTTGCAGTACTGAAATATTTCAGTGTGTACTGAAACTGCAGTACTAAAATAATTCAGTGTGCATCGGTGTGTACTGAAATTGTAGTAACGAAATATTTCAGTGCCTACAGGTGTGTACCGAAATATTTTAGTGTCTACCACTACAACATTACAAAGTTTTCCTAGGGCAGTACCGAAATATTTCAGTGCCTACCGCTGTGTACCGAAATATTTCAGTGTCCACCACTACAACATTACAAATTTTGCCTAGGGCAGTTCCGAAATATTTCAGTGCCTACCGGTGTGTACTGAAATATTTCAGTGTCTACCACTAGAACATTACTAATTTTTCCTAGGGTTCATATGATGCCTAGGGTTCACATACATCATAATCCATCCTCCAAATCCATGTACTCAAATATTCATGCAATTCATTGAGATTAAAATGCCATCTAGCATTCCCTCTCTGAGCTATTACGATCAGTATCACCACGATGTAAGCACGAGCAGTAGGAAGATGAGGAGTGGGGAAGCTTACTCTAAACTTAGCTACCGCCGTCGTTCAGACGAGGATAGCGGCGAGGGAAGCTTGGAGAACGGCGGGGAAGCGAGGTCGCGACCACTGTCCTCCTCATCTTGCGCTTCGGAGTCTCCGGTGACTCGGTTGAAGGCTGCACAATCTGCAACGGCACCTCATGCACGGTGGGTTCCTGATCCAGTGGATGCTCTACCCTGGATCTGAACGCCCACCACCTCCGCCTGGTCCACTCGCTGGACGAATTGGCCTGCTCCATCGCCTAGAGGAGGATCTCGGTCTTGTCAATCGGTTGTGCGGGAGGGGGGCAAAGCTTTGCCCTCTCCTTCTTCGTCATATTCTTGAGAGTGGCCATTGCCGTCCAGTTCATCTGCCTTGTGTTGTCAAACCAAGAACGGATCTCCCTCAACCTGGCCAACTTGACCTGGTCGCCGCCGGCGATCTGCACGAAGTCGGTGTTCTCGCCGCCGGCCATCAGCTCGATCTGCCGTGTAAGAGGGGGTGGGGGTGGGTGGGGGGTTGCCTGAGTGGAGCGAAGTTGCAGCGGCAAGAAGGAGGAGATGACGGAGGTGGACTTGGAGGAGAGGGAGGAGATGGCCGCCGATGAGTAACTGTGGAATGTGAATCACCATGGCGGCGGTTATGCATTCGACGAGAGGGGCGGTGCGTGCAAATTTTCCTAGGACTAAACTGCCTCTAGATTAAAACGCGTCCCCACCTTGTCACGAGTACCGGCCCCACTCGTTTTAGTACTTTCGCGTACTTTCATCGGAGTACTACCCAGTACTTCGTATTTGTCTGCCGTTAGATCAACATCAATGAACGGTTCTAAAAAAGCCCAACCAATCTAAAACTTGTAAATGAAAATATAGAACGTTCGGAGCTTAACATTTTTCCCTGGCAAAAAGATTATCTATACTATCACGATGCTAATACATATCGAAGATCACCATTGCTAGAAGAAACGATACAAATACAGACAATCATAAGTTAAATCCAAGCTGCAGCTGAAACTATTATCTCCTTGGATGTACAAATAACTGTATCTCCGAAAATCATTCGAAGAGTTGTATAGCTCAAGCCATTGCTACCTCATCCGCTAGCTGAACTCCTTAGGAAGCTAAACCCATGTACCCTACTTGCTGTTTGTTGTTTATCGAAAAAGGCTTTTGCCCCGCTTTATATATAAAGCATCGACCAACAGCAACCCGGTACAAACACACGCCACCACAACACACGCACAAACCCAAGGTAAGATACATAAGCGCTGAGCGCAGCAACACCACCCCAACCACTACAAGAGTAGCCGGGTCGTCGACCGCGAACACGCCACCGCGAACAGATGAAGCTGCATATGACGAACCGTGGGCTCCAAGGCGGTGCCTTCAGGAAGGATACGACACCGGAGCGCCGCCACCGCCCGACCCGAGAGTCAGAGTTTCCCCCGGAGCAACACGACGGGCAATGATGGCCGCGACGACGCCTTCAGGAAGGGAGCGAGCTTTCGCCGCCGCCGGTCCGTCCGAAGATAGAACAGGTTTTCACCCCGGCCCATACTCACCGCCACCGAACGCCACACCCCGGCGACCATGCCGCCCACACGACCATGGTCACTAGGCAGCACCAAGGCACGGGCTTTGCCCATGAGCACCGCGACGCCACCACCAGGGCCGCTGCCCCGGCATCCAAGACCTCGACGCCACCTCACCAGTTACCCAGCGCCACGCCACCAATAGAGACGGGTGGAAAGGCCCCGCCTTTCGCACCCCTGAGCTGCCCCCAAATGGCCGCCATCGGCCCGTCCTGCTGCCGGGCGCGAGACAGGCGCGGTCCTGCCGCCGGGCGCGAGACAGGCGCGGTCCTGCTGCCGGGGGCGAGACGGGCACGGTCCAGTAGCCGGGCGCGAGACGGGCGATGAACAACATCTGAGAAAAGCCCAGTCCTTTTGCCGGAAGTGGTGCGTGGGCGACGAAGAAAGGAATCGAAGGCCGCCGCACGTCGCCTACGGACGAACCGACGCCGAATCAGCCGCCGCCGCAGCCGACATGCCAAGCTGCCGTGGATCCCTCCACGGCCGGAGCAGCAGCCACACCAGGCCACTGCCCATCCCGCGCCGCCTGGCGGACTTCAGGCGATGAGTCCGCTGGGCACGCCGCCACCAGATCGGCAGCCAACCCCAATCCCCGACCCACACCACCACCTCCCGTCGATCGCTGAAGAAGAGGATGGGCAGGCCGAGGCCGCCACTGCTGCGCCGCCACCCCCGCCAGCCGGCTGCCACGGTGGAGGAAACCATCCGCAGCCCGCACCGCCCGCAGCCCGCTCCTACCGGATCTGGCTCGAGCCGACGCCGTCACCACACCAGCCGAGCACCACCGAACAGCAGCCCGTCACGCAACCAGCCCACGCGCCGTCACCTGCGCCAATGAGGGGCCGCGCCGCGGCGCCCCGTGAGAGCGCTACGACCAGATCCAGGTCGGCCGGCCCGCGCCAGCCCTCCCGCATGAGGCGACGCAGATGCCCCGCCGCCGCCGCCGGCGGCCGGGCTTCGCCCGAGCGCGCCCTCTGGCGGCGGCGGGAGGAGGAGGAGAGGAGAGGGGGTGAGGCGGCCGGCGGCTAGGGTTCCTCCCCTGCCGCCCGCGGGAGCGCCAGAGGAGGAGCTCAGTTGTTACTATAAGTAAATGATATATAGTCTGTTTGTTGTTTCTCTCTTAGGTATAGGAAATGAATACAAGTGTAACTAACCCTCAGTCAGGAGTAGCAAAATGTCAGATAATTATCACCACCACCAACCTGGAGTACTTGTTTGGTTTCTCCCCAATCAGTAAGTCCAGTCCTCCCTGTCAGAGGAGGCAGAGGAACACCACCGAGATCAGAAGCTCGTCCCATCTACACATGACATAGCTCTCAAAATACTCCAGGAAATCATATTTTTTAATTACAGTTAAAAACAAGTATCTGAACAAGTTACGGTCGAACCTCTCAACTAAGTAACAAACGCTAGATGGAACTAGATATATAGCTCACAAAGTGAGCATCCCAACTTCTACCAAATATGGAAAATGTTCAAGGAGACAAACTAATTCACATTGCAAGTATATCTGAACACAGGTCAAAGTCCAACAAAGCCCATAGCAATCACCTAGTACACTAACTATTTGAAGCAAACAAAATACATTCCCTTTCTACCTGGTTTCCACCCTGTTTACTCCTGGATGGTGAATTGCTGGCGTTCCCTGGCTTCTCGAGCGGCCTTTCTCTGAACAAGAAGAGTTCATGCTCCATTTGCTTCCAGTAATCAAACAGAGAAAAACAAGTCTATGGTTAGGAACTCAATTCACTTAAGGACAATAAATAACCATGTGATGGCATAACACCAAGAAGACTTACCTTCCCAACCAACCAACAGTTTGTTTTGGTTGTTAGCAAACATGGGTTACAGATTCATTAACGACCCTTTCGTGGATAAGCTTTCACAACTCTAGAGCAACATATGAAAGCAGAGGGCTGACTGAATACAGGAGGCCGTAAAGAAACATAAGGACACCATAACTTTGCTACAGACAGAACCAAAAGTTTCACAAATCTCAGTGTTTCAATCTGTACTAAGCCCGAAAAGTACCCAAGCAGATAGAATCAGAGTGTAAAAATCATCTGGACATGTTTCTTTTTGTAGGATAGGTATTCGGACAACTGGACAGTTAACGACGCTCAAAGCTAGGTGACTCACAAATGTGACTGTGAGTGTCCCAAATTTTACAAATTTGGGGGATGGGAAAGGAGATAATACACCCACATTGTATAATAGCTGAACAAGATAAAGTTCAGAGTTCACCAAAGCCGACAATAATCATGACAAAACTTAGTACATTATCTGAAGCAAACACATTTTTTTCCTTTCCATGCGGTATTTGTCCTGTTTTCCTCCTATTAAAATAATCTAAAGCAAACACGATTTCCCTTTCCTGCATCATAAGGACAAACATTCCATACACACCAAACGGATCACGTGTATTTCAGACATCGATGACATACTTATAACTAATAGCATGAATAATTTTGAGATTACCCAAAGCAATATTAATCCAGTCTATCATGCTAGTTAGCTAAACAGTATTCACATGCACGCAAATGTGATCTTCTCTACAGAAGTTGATACCAAAAGAGGCTAGAAAAAGTGGTTAAACAGCAGCCAACAGTGCCGGTGCTTCAGGTCAATTCATTGAAGAAACAGGTCACAGTCTGACGTTAAGTAGCTGCTAGTACAAAAGGGGCATATAAAGCAGAGAAACAGGGCTATAGGACCGCAAGTTCAGACGTAGCAGAGAAACAGGGCTATAGAAGCAGAACACTGACTGACTGACCAACTACAGGAGGCTGTTCTGTAAATAAACATAAGAAAAACACTAGAAACTACGTAAATCATTGAGAAGAAGAGCACTGCTGCTTAATTCCGGCATGCGAACCATCGACTGAAGCCAGATTGTGAATGCAGCAAATCGTCACTCATGGAAGCCGGATTCTGAACCTAGCACCAAGTTCGCTTGTCCAGAAGAGTAACCAAACTTAAGCAGCATGAATAATTTCAGACATTGATTAATGATAATGTAATTGATAACATGATTAATTTTGAAACTAGCAAAGGGGATATTAATCTAGCGCACAACATGTGCCAAGCTAAGCATCTGAAAAAGCATAGGGATATTAATCTAGCGCACAACATGTAACCAAACTTCGCCAATGCACAAGCATGAGAGCAGAGCAAGCTGAAATATAAAGTAATAGGCATGACAGCAGAACATTGTAACATGATCTAAAAAAGAAGAAAACAACTGACTAAATTCTAAAATATTAATTAAAGTTAATTCCACCCACCCAAGCATGTGCTGCGCCAAAAGGCTTGACAGCAGAACATTACTAGCTGCGCTGCGCATCTCCCACAGCCATCTACTCCACAGGAAAACGTGCAAATTAACACCTACTGCACAGGAACACGTGCACCGTGACAGGGGAGCCAAACTGCGGGAACAAGTTTACATCTGCTGCACTCCCTGAAACTAATAACAGCACATACATCATATAACCCACAAGTGTTCATGCTCACAACCGTTCTGGGAGATAAATTCACTCACATAAAAAATAACTGAAAAAGTTACAGGTCAAAGTTCAGCAAAGTTAATTGATGCCTTTGATGCCATAACCAAGTGGTACATTATCTGACGCAAGCAAAATGCATATGCACTCTCCATGTCTTTTTTCACCCTGTGTGCACTATAGGAGCTTCCTACCCTCCCGAGCTTTTCCGTGGAATAAAAGCTTAATAACCTTCAACTGTGGTTGGCCTGCCTCTGCTCACGGATTAGTCTTGGTATTTCTTTCCATGTCGTCTTTGGTTTCAATGGTTTGAAGTCCGTTACTTCACATACCACAAGTAATGTCAGAACATATCTACTGCCGTGAATTCTAATGTTGCGGAGGCACATGCCCAGCTAGAACATGTACAGTGCGTATGTTTTTCTCTTCTGTTGCATTAGGATCGGTCGGTGCTTGAGAAACAAAAATACTTTGATCCTCCTCTCTAATTGAGAAAGTAACCTCTCTTCTACCTCTAATATTGCTCGGCATTCAGAGTACCATTTTTTTTCTTCGAAAAGGAGAATGACCATGCTTTCATATCATCATATCTAATGATTTGTCACCAAAATAATGTTCCTCAGTTGCCAGTCCTGCAAATTATTGTGCAAGCTTTAGATATGATGGAAAAACATGAAACTGTAAGCATAGGAAATTCGAAATGACATCAATTAACCTGTGGAATAATCTGCTCTTGAGGTCGGGCAGGGGAAGAGACCTTCGATGGGATCAGGAATTCAGAAACGCTTTTTGATGTAAGTATCTAAGTGGACAGTAATTGGGAACAACACTGATAACACTGCTCTATCTTCAATATTACGAGTCAATACAGATTTACAGTAAGTAAATGTTACCATGATAATTTTGTTTTCCTCCAATATATCACATGATTTGAAGCTGGATAAAGAGATAAAAAACTAGGATTCATATCCCCCACACTTAATTCGGTATCCTAGGGCGGAAGGTGTATATATCCTCTTCCAGAACACCATAAGAGGGAGCATTCTTACTTTCAAACCCAGGAGGTTGCTTCATGTACACATCCTCTTCCAGAACACCATGAAGAAACGCGTTCTGAACATCAAGCTGCCTGAGACTCCAACCTCTGGAAACAGCAATAGACAAAACAAGACGAATAGTTGCAGCTTTTACCACAGGACTAAATGTATCCTCATAGTCTATTCCATATCGCTGTTTGAAGCCTTTGGCAACGAGCCTAGCCTTATAGCGATCAATGGTTCCATCAGATCTCCTCTTAATTCTGAAAACCCACTTACAATCAATTAAATTTGTACCTTGTTGTGGAGGAACCAAGTGCCATGTTTTGTTTTTATTTAGTGCCATGTATTCTTCATGCATTGCCTTCTTCCACTTATCATCACTCAGCGCTGCATCAAGGGTTTTTGGCTCATCTGGTTCTCCTGTAGAACAGACCAAACCATATTTAGTTATATGTTTATAATTTACCGGTTGAGTAATCCCTTGTTGCAACCGTGTGCTCGCGATGGTGGAGCCGCAGCGTCCATGGCCATAGAGGATCCAGGAGAGACAGAATCACCAGCTGCAGCGGCAACTGATCCCGAGGCGGATCCTGTCGCCGCAGCAGCTCCAGCAGGCGCAGTGCTGGCCGGATCTTCTGTGGCAGACTGCTGAAGCACCACGTCCTGGCGGGGCACAGAGGATCCCGAGGCCCGATCTTCTGCTACAGTGCCGATCGGCCCGCCGCATGTGAGAGGACCCGCTGGGTCCGCGCCTGCAGCAGCGCCAGTCGGCCCACCGCTCGTGGGGGGACCCACTGGGTCCGCGCCCTCCCTGGCGCGTGCCGCGTCCCGCCGCTTGTACGTGACCGGTTGGGCACCGTAGCGCGCGTCGGTCGGAGGAGGCCGTGTGTCTGGCGCGGGGTCGTCGCGGCGTGAATCCAGCGCAGAGGCGCGTGCGCCTGTGCCTGGCCCTTCTGCGGTGGCTAATCCCGAGGAGGATCTGATCTCCTGCGCTGGCGATCCCGAGGCGGATCCTGTCGCCTGCACCGCTGGCGATCCCGAGGCGGATCTGTCGCCTGTCACGGGACACATGGGATATAACCCAATTTTTGCACCTCTTGCATCATTTTCTTCACAGTTTTCTCCTGTTTTATCAACACAGCGCTCATGCATGCCATTAGGTGAGTTAGTCAGCAAATGATCATCAACATTTTGTCCCCCTTGATCAAAACTAGTGAGATGAGGTGGTAGGAGAAGAATTTCTTCACGGAGACGAACACCGGCGTTAGGGTGAAGATTAGCGAAAGGGAACTTTGTTTCATCAAAGACTACATCACGGGATATGTATACACGGCCCGTGGAGACATCGAGGCACTTGACCCTTTTGTGCTGAGCACTATAGCCAATGAAAACACACTGTTTTGATCGGAACATGAGCTTGCAATTATTGTAGGGACGTAGGTTGGGCCAACACGCACACCCAAAGACATGAAGAGACTTGTAGTCTGGTTTAGTGTGGATAAGCCGTTCTACCGGAGTTTCATGGTTGATGACACGACTCGGAAGCATGTTTATGATATGCACGGCAGTGAGGAAGGCCTCATCCCAAAATTTAAGAGGCATGGAGGCACCTGCCAAAAGGGCAAGGCCAACTTCAACGATGTGCCTATGCTTTCGTTCGGCTGACCCGTTTTGCTTGTGAGCATGAGGGCATGAGACGTGGTGTGATATTCCGAGTGTCTGGAAGAAGGAGTTCAATTTTTCGTACTCCCCTCCCCAGTCGGATTGGACAGCAATGAACTTGCAGTCAAATTTTCGTTCAACGAGAGCTTGAAAGTTTTTAAAAACTTGGAACACGTCAGATCGTTTGTTTAAGAGATAGATCCAAGAAAACTTGCTAAAATCATCAATGAAGCTAACATAATAATCGTGTCGACCAACAGAAGTAGGGGCAGGGCCCCAAACATCAGAAAAAATTAACTGTAGTGGTTTGGTAGAAACACTTGTAGAAATAGGGTAAGGCAACTGATGACTTTTAGTTCTCTGACATGAATCACAAATTGTTTCATTATGACGCTCACCAACAAACGGGAGCTTATTTTTCTTAAGCAACCTTTCAACTAAAGAAAAAGAGGCATGTCCTAAACAATCATGCCATCGTGTGGTGGAAAGCTTGATAGCACCACAAGCTTGTTTATTGTGTCTTCTAAACTCCGGAATCAACGGATAGAGGCCACCAACACATCTACCTCGATAGAGAATTGTCCTCGTTGCCTGATCCTTGATCAAAAATAAGTAAGGGTGAAATTCAAGAAAGACATTATTGTCAATGAAAATTCTATGGACAGAAAGAAGACTTTTGTTGGCGCTAGGAACATGCAAAATTTTGCGAAGATGAATGTTGCGATTAGGGGTACGAAATATTGAGTGACCAAAGTGACTTATACTCATACCTTCTCTGCTGGCAGTGTGGATTTGATCCTTGCCGCGGTACTTCTCCTTCATGGTAACTTTTTCGAGCTCATTGGTGATGTGGTTTGTTGCACCGCTGTCGACGTAACAGTTTGTGTCAACGCCATAGGATCCGTCAGCAGCTGCAGCAACTTTCTCTTCATCTTGAGAGTCGTATTCGTCCTCGTCATACCGGTACCAGCATTCCTTGGCTGTGTGCCCGACTTTGCCGCAGATCTGGCATCGGGGAGCGTCCGGGCGGTTCCTGCCGCCGCCTCCAGCACCGCGTCCACGGCGACCGCGACCACCAGATGGAGGTGGCGGGGCACCACGGTTGCCGCCACCAGACCTGCCCTTGTTGCGCGATGACCCAAGCGATCGGGAGCCGCCTCCTCGCCCGCGAGTGGCCACGTTGGCAGAAGATTTGAAGCCGCCGCCGCCGGATCCTTGGAAGTGAGCCATGCGTTGATCGAAGTTGGATAGCATAGCAAAGAGATCATCAAGGGATACCTGGGTGACACGAGCGTCTAGGGCAGAGACCAGAGGCTGATAGTCGGCGTCGAGCCCGTGGATGATGTAGGAGGCCAGCTCGTCATCGGGGATCGCCTTGCCTGCGGCGGCCAGCTCGTCGGCGTAGCCGCGCATGGCGGCGAAGTAGGAGGCGACGGAGAGGTTCCCCTTCTACGCGTTGATGAGGGAAGTTCGGATGTTGTTGATGCGGCTGGCAGACTGCGAGGAGAACATGCCGGCGAGCGTCGTCCAGAGCGCGCCCGCCGTGGTGACCGTGGTCACCGTGAGCAGCACCTCGCGCGTCAGATTGTTCAGCAGGTATCCAAGGACCTGCTGATCCTCCCTGACCCAGATCGGGTGGAGACGGTTGGGCGATGAAGTCTCCTTGCCGTCCTTGATGGTGACGAGGAGTTTCGCCGGCTCCGGCTGAGTGCCATCGACATAGCCGAAGACACCGGCGCCACGCAGCTGGGGGATAACTTGCGTGCGCCATAGCACATAGTTTGTGCGCGTCAGCTTCTCGGTAACCTGGCCATTGAGGCTGGTTTGGGAGGCGCCGGAGGAGGAAGACATGGCTAGGGCTAGATGGAGTTCGTATGGAGCTTAGATGGGAAAAGGATGGCTCTGACTACCATGTGCGATAGCTGGAAACGTCTTAGCCTGTTGAGGCCGACAGGTTCGTGTTATATAGAGTGGGGCGCACCTCCCAACCATAGCGCATACATTGTTCAGATTATATGTGATAGGGAGATATTCAAGGAAGAGATAGAACTTGGAGAGAAAGGAAAGAAACCACCTATCTCTATCTATCTATCTATCCTAACAACCTGTGGCGCCGGGTGCCGGGTGCACAACATATTATGTGTTTAACAAATAGATACATTGTGTCTGGTTGTTTGAGAACACAGCAAATGTTCACGAGATACATGTTGCAACAACAGAGGAAAACAGGATTGAGATTAGCCTAAATTGTGAAGGAGGAGCATCAACTGAATTGTGAATGGTACACCAGATTTGCCGGAACAAAATCCTTCGGAGAAAGAGAACTGCTAGAATGTCTCAGTCTGGTGATTGGTTAAGCAATCATCTTTAAACCAAAAAATCTCCTTCTATGTTCTACATATACTTCTGACCTCCAGTTGTTCTAGCAAATGGATTGTGTGCAAGAAAGGCTGCGTCAGGGGGGCCGTCGTTGACGTGCTGCAGCGTCTCGTCCTTGCTGTTGGCGCGGATGGCAGGCTGCAACACCCGCTGGATGTGTTGCGCCAGTGCCCAGTCCTCGAGTGCTCAAGGCGGAGCCCGGTCAGGTCGCCGAGCTCAAGTGTGTGCTCGACAACTTCGCTGCTAACACCAGGCCCGCTCTCAATTTCAACAAGTGCACCTTTGTTCCCATTAACGTCCCGGCAGAGACGGTGGCGCAGCTTGCCGCCATGTTTGCATGCCCGCAACAATACCTCGGGTTGCCTCTCTCCACGGTGAAGCTGAAGATTGCTGACTTTTTTCCCCTGATTGCAAATGAGCTTGCTGGGTGGTGTGTGCTTCTGCTCACTTCTGCGGGCAAATGGGGCTATTGTCGATGCTGTCCTCACCTCGCGGCCCACCTATGCCAAGACAGGGGAGCCAAATTTTCGCCAAAAGGCTTTCTTCATCTTCAGATTCTGCATTTTATCAAAGCAGAAGTAATAGCACTAGCTCCAGCGCTGGGCATCTCCCACAGGACAGTAGAAGAGCAAGCAGAGAATACGTTAATCAGTAAGTTATCTTTGCTACTCAACAATACATCACTCCATCCCAATTGACACACATAAAATCACTGTTTAGAAAGTTCCTCAACAAGTTGACGGTCTTCTCAACTAAGTAACGCCCCGCTCAAACCAGATACATAGATAGCTCATACTAAACCTAGGAAAAGTTCAAGGAGATGAACTCATCCACATTACAAAAATCTGAATCTGGACAAGACAAATAGCTCGAAGCTCAACAAAACCGATAGATTACAATCATGCTCCTATACGGAAATCTCTCCAAAATTCAGCACATCAGTAACGATATGAGAGGTGGAATAAGGAAGGTTCAGCCTCCCTAAACACGTATGCTAGCTCGCGCGTTGACAGTATCGTAAAGGCCCCACATGTTAATTCTCATTGGACAAACAATATCCATCCACCTAATTAAGGATCATTCTGCTATATCCTCATAAAAGCATCACCGTCCCAAACAACATACATACAATATTGCTCAAGACATATAGCACAGACCTAGGGATTACCATAACCGTGCTCGACTCTTTGAGCAATAAACAAGCTAAGAATTCCTCGTCATTTTTTTGACCGTGAATGGCAGGTGCTCTGCCTTTGCATTATAGAAGAGGGAAAATGGTCCAGTTAATAGGGAAATCGGACCCGAAAACCATACAATGCGCGGTTAAAATGGGAAACCGGCAAAAACCACACCCAACAACTCATGGCACATCATCTGTGCCGGAAACAAGAGCCCCCAGACCTAGGAACGGAGGCCAGGCCTTGTATCCAACAAAGATGAACTCCGCAAACACCCACAAACTCTCTAGAATGGTAGCACACTGAAGTGCACCTCGCAACAGAAGTGGTCAAGCATTGGCCTGAACTAATGCGCGCACCGCCTCGATCGCCTTGGGCGTGTGTTCCTTCTTGTACATCTGCAGATAGTGTTGCATCTTCTCATTTAGGTCTTCCTTAGATGCTTTTCCTTTGCTCTTGAGTGTTGGAACCTCTCCAAAGGCCTCTGCCCGCCTATACTCCGCGCGCTTGGCTACAGGAATGTCGCAATCTTTGTTTTTCTTGTCCAAACGGCAGCTTCGTCGCTCTAAGAGAGAAGGGGCAGCCTCTCCCACCTGCAAAACTTGCGGCGAGCTCGACACAGTGAGGGCAAGCTCTTCGAGGAATTCCCGCCACGGAGAGGAGGCTCTCCCAAGAGGCTCATCTGCATCCATCTGGATCAGCTCCTTTGAAGGCTTCCCGGTGCAAGGAGCACTGGAAACCTTCGGCTCCTCCAGTGTCGACTGCTCAACAGGCTCCACCTCAGACATAACCATGTCAAAACAAGAAGACACCTTGTCCCGCTCCTCCACGCCTTGACTCACCATCCCGGGTAGGACAGAAGCCAAGTAAGGAGGATCATCCTCGAGCATGACCTTTTCCAAGGCAGGCGGATCATCAAAGGACTGAGCCTTCTCACTCAACTCAGCTAAGCAGCCAGCCACAACAGGCGCACTGCAATCCTCACCAACGGCCACAGCAGGAGGAGCAGATTTAACATTGGCAAGGTCTTGGCTGCCCGCGATAGCTTCTAGAGGTTCCCATAGGCTTGAGACTTGAGCAGTCCAACTCTCCACAGCAGCAACCAAGTCTTGAAGAGGCTTGAACAGCACCTCAAGACGAGCAGTGAACAAGGCCTGTAGCTCAGCGCCGATCGCCTCCGCCTGAGCTGCAAGGAGAGGCCGCAAGGGCTCCAAAACAGCAGGAGGCACGCCGGGGTCAGCCGTCGGCACGACACCATCAGTCGCAGGGCTGTCTTGATGAGAAACCACCGAAGCCCAAGTGCGATTAGGTCGATGAAGTGGGGCTGGAGGCGATCCGCTGCAGGGGGGAGGCCGCTGACGAGGCCCGGTAGGCGCAAGGGGGGACGGCGAGGTTCTGAACCGGCAGGATGCCGTGCCAAGCACTCCCGCTCACGATGGCCGGAGTGGCCACATCCCAAGCACCGAAAGCAGAGGCCGAAAGTCCTCTGCTTGAAAGTGCGAGGCAGTCCAGCATCCTTCCTAGGAGGGGGAGCAGCCACCTTCTCCAGGCTCGGGCGGCGCCGTCTCCCAACCTCCACCCAAGCCAGGGCAGCCGGGGACAGAGCGGCGGGCGCCGGGGTCGGAGCCGCAGGGGCCGAAGCGGCCAGGTCCGGGGCGGCCGGGGCCAGAGCGGTGGGCGCCGGGGTCGGAGCCGCAGGGGCCGGAGCGGCCAGCGCAGGTGCCGGAGCTGCCGGCGCCGGAGCCGGAGCAGCATGGGCGAAAAGAACGACCGCCGGAGAGGGGCGCGGGTCGGGATCCGGGTCAGGGCCTTCATGCCCGGCCGGGCTGGGAGGGGGAGGGGGAGGGGCGGCGGCGGGGGAAGCGGCGGGGGCTACGGGGGCCATGGGCGAGGGCGGCGGAGGGGGCTGCGGGTTGGCGGTGGCGGCGGCCACCAGCGGAGTCGCGGGAGGCTAGGGTTACGCAGCTCTTTTCCAACTTCAAATATTTTGAAACGGAGGGAGAGAATTCCTCATCATGAGGTTCTGGTCTACCATTCCCCACTAGTTTAGGAATTAACTTTGCACGGCACCTGAGTGTAGGACCAACCAGTCAACAGTTCAGTACTTGTACGAAGTTGAGCAGCCTGGCAAAGGGGTAAGGAGGCAGAAAAAAGTGCCAATAGAATGGAATCTAATACTAAACAAGCCACAGTGATCCATGTCGCAAAATCAATATAAGGTTTACCACCCGTTTGCAGCAGTCGTGCAATCTCAAGAGAAAAATTCAAGGCTCTAGGGCAGGGTCAACACTTAAGAGTGAACCGTGTGCTGGTTAAAGAGCAGTAAGCAGGCAGCAAGTTATTCAGATATCAAGCACACTGTGGTACAACGAAGAACATGACAGCAAACAGGAAGACTAAACTGCTGCTGACCCTTGTTGTACACACCAACCCAAAGGAAAGCATCAGCAGAAAACCAAATTCAAGGCAGACCGTCTTGGCCAAATCCAGGGACGGGATGTG
This sequence comes from Aegilops umbellulata, assembly GCA_032464435.1. NCBI lineage: Eukaryota > Viridiplantae > Streptophyta > Magnoliopsida > Poales > Poaceae > Aegilops > Aegilops umbellulata. Next base: position 12,509,825 of record CP136054.1, read on the forward strand.
ATTCAGCATTGCCCGACTCGACTCGACGCCAAGCAGTCACCCCAACTAGTGCAGTACTGTACAATACAGTTGCAGAAGCAACGCAACCACAAGGAATTCCAAGGCAGAGCAGCAGCCATCGGGGAGGCTTACTAGAAACTGCAGAGTACAGCAAAGTTTCTCGGCAAGTTGAAGGAAGCTGTATTGATTCCTCCTGCGAAGGGCTGATTCGGCATGCCGCAGCCATCTGCCCAGAAACCAGCATTGCCGCCCAACCATCCGTATGAAATGGAGTCGTACGAGTGCAGTGTCCACACTAACGTTTGACAAGTCGTCTCCCAAAGCATATGCACCTGGGCTCAGTGACTGTATTGACTCACCACGATGTACTCAGTGTGACCGTGACTTCAAATTTTCTGAATATTGTAATCCATTTTTTCCAGTTCAGCAAGATCAACAATCCATGGACGAAATGAGAGAGCGCCAGGAACAAACGTGACCCTTTTTCGAAGGAGAAAAGAAGAACAAAAGTGACAGGAGGTGTAACGAGATAGGGAAGCTGAGATTAGGCCATAACGAGAGTTCAGGCCTTGAATTGCGGAGTTGGAATCTGGACACGCGCGGGGCTGGACAAACACGAAGAAGGAACACACATAACAAAGTACTCACGGTAAAGACGCCACGCTCCACACATTGTGTGTGACGTCCTACATACTATAAATTGAGATGTTTGACTTTGGAACTCATCAGCAACCTGAACCAACATGTTACAACTTGACACTACTGAACGTCTCGGTAAGGTTGGGACTGAACAATACTGAGCTCACAGGTTAATTTAATGAAGCCACTTAAAGAACACTAAAACGGAGTGAAGTAGACTTTTTTTTCACACCAGCGCGCAAGTCGAGGCCGTGGTGAGGATTGTCGACGTTTCGTACACGCCTACTGCATGAACAGTTTGCATCAGGGAGCTTGGGCAACCCGACCAAAGCAGACTGCCTTGGTATTGCTAGCCTCCGTCATCATATCAACAAAGCTCTATGCATATGCTTCCACGGATGCTACACACAACCTAGCGTTCGCATGACCTGTCTTTGTGCTCCCTTTGTCGACACCCGAGACCATCGGCGGAGGTTCAGCAAGGCTGAAAGGGCCATGACCCACCCTGGGTTGGAGCAAACAAAGTTATACATGAAGTCTAGCCCACAATAATGCATTGATTTTCAATTTGGTAGCACTGTTTGTATTATTCGGCCCGCCCAACATTTTTTGGTAGCTCCGCCACTGCCCGAGACATGGATGGTCATGACTGCGACCTTGGATTCCAGTGCCATTGCAAGGTCGTGTGGTGGCGTAGACATGAGCTCTAGCTCGACAAAGGCAGTGGTGGAGCGAATGGGCTCGTACCACTGAGGAAATACATTGGGAGATGGATTAGGCGGGAGATGATACATGTATATTTGTTTCCCTCCAATATTTTAGATGGACTGAAGTTGGATAAAGAGAGAAGCAAATCTGGAAACATACCACATTCACTTTGACATAAAGACAGGGGAGTATATATAGGATTTCTATGCATGTCTTTTCTTTGTTATCTCTTTCTAAGAAATAGATAAATAAACTGTGAGCATGGGATATGTCTTGAGCAAGCCATTCAATCATGTCTTTTAGGCCATATGACATCCTAATTGCATGTCTCGTGCACGATTCCTTGCAGAAAACTAAATGATGGGAAACACTATGTTTTGTTAAGGCCAACTCACATGAAAAGAATGTCAACAAGTTCCAGTGAGTCTGCTGTTGAAGGGAATTGCATTTGCCAATAAATTTGTCCTGAATAATTCACAGTAACGAACTTACAAGAGTAGAAGAACTTGATATGCATGTTATTCTAGTCGATGGAACCAACTCATTTTCAGCTATGTTTTCAGCTACCTTTTGAGAACAGCATGTTGCCCGCGTGAAGGTATTAAGAAAGGTATGTCAAAGCGGTTTGTCATTTCTTTATCATGTGAAGACCAGTAATTCAATGCAAGCAAAAACATTCTTTTTAGTCATGTGACTAGACTGCAGAATCATATCATATGACCTTTCTACTTGCATTTTTAGTTTCGGGGGAAAACAAACAGTGAGCATGGGGTATGCGTTGATAAAGCAATTCAAGAACTGTTTATCATGCCTTTTAATTGTGTCACTGGACTACAGAATCATGTGTACTACCCTACTTCTCTGCTTAGTTTGTGATCCCTTGCCAGAAATAAAGTGAGGGCAAATGTTGTGTTTGGTTGAAGGGAACTTGATCGATTAAAAGAATGACGAGAAGTTTCTGAATGAATGAGTTCGAACGGCTATTGCATATGGAAATGGGTTAGTCTTGTATGATCCAACATAACCAATTCCAAGTAGTAGATGAAATTATATGCATGTTATGCTAGTTTTGTTCTTAATTAAGTACCATAACTTGACTAGGAAGTAATAACAGAGAGCTCTTGAATTGCTTCAGTAAACGACATGTACCTCAAGTAATTAAGGTAGCAAATGCACAAGCATGGACATGCTAAAATAGCACTACGTACTAAGCATACATGGCACAACATGTCACAAGATCTAGAATAAGTAGTCTGGGTCAAAGAAAAATTAAATAACAAATAAAGTCGTATTCAAGCATGCGTGTGCTGTGTGCAGAGACAAGTCATATGGCTTGTAGACATGGGCGTAGGGCTGAGATTAGCCTACTGTAAGAGCAAGAGCATATGTATACAGGTCAGTTCAGTTCAGTGGAGCTGTACAAGCAATTGCAAGAAACTCCCCTAGCACTCTAGCAGAGCAGAGCAGCCATCACCATCAGGGAGGCACTAAACTACAGGGTTCAAATGGATGATTTGGCCATCATGCAGGCCGCACTGAACGAAACCAGATAAAATCACGGTGTCAATAATAGGTTTTCAACAAGTTGGAAGGCCAGAATAACGAAGAAAAGGCATAGATAGATAGATAACGAAGTACATGACATGCATAGAAATAACGACGCCAGCACGAGATGCATGCATAGATAGATAGCTTACAGTGTCCCAGCTTCTACCAAACCTGGCAAAATGCTCAAGGACAAAACTGTTTTGTGCTGTCGAATTTGACACTGAAATTCCTCCACAGAAAAGGCATACAGTTTTCAGCACCAGGGCACTGCAATTGTCTGTCCTCACCCGCTGTCTCATACGGCCACCGCGTCCAACATGAAAGCCACACAACTACCTGGAACAGACGAGGCCCTTTGTATCAACATCGACCCCTTTGCTCGAAATGTTGTACTTACGCTGGACAGCAGAGCTCCCGAATCTGCCGCCAAGTTCCTGAGATCCTTCACATTGTTCGCCACAGCCTCTGACAAAAAATAGCATCTCGTGTCAGATGCATAATAACCTGAGAACAGCAAACTGTTAAATGCGTTAGAGTTTCGATTCGCTACTCACCGTAGGTACTCGGGAACAGATTCGTTGTGGGGGCGCGCCATGAGGACCCTCTCGCACCTGCAAGGAAGCATGTTTCCCAAGGAACATATACGGAGCGGTCAGAGACTCTGAAGCGAACAATATTCCATTGCTAAAACAGCTCATGAAAAATATCACCATCCAAATCAAATATGTAACTGCACAGCAAAACACTACCAGAAAACTCACATCATGTTCCTTCAAACAGGCCCCCAAACTGTAGAGTGCAGAATGTTTCTCAACAATTAGTTCCTCTTGCGTAAGTTGAATGTCTTCTCAGGTAAGTAACGGCACCAAAACCAGTTACATAGATAGCTCACAAATAACAACACGTATCCAAGTCTCTTCTAATAAACCTGGGAAATGTTGAAGGAGATGAACTCATCGACATTACAAGTATATCTGAACACACTAAAAGGTGGAACTTCAACAAAGCCGATTGATTACAATCATGCCCCTATATGGAAATCTCTTCAAAATTCAGCACATCAGTAATGATATGAGAGGCAGAATAAGTACGGTTCAGCATCCCTAAACACACGTGCCCTCGTATATATATAGACGGTATCATAAAGGCAATCGATACATGTTAATCTAATCAGACAAACATACATCCACCTAATTAAAGAGTCCATTTGCTATTTCCCCGTAAACCACCACCGCCGAAACAACATATATATAGTATTGCTCGAGACATAGACACAGACTTGGTGATTATTACCCTAACTGCGCCCCACTCCTTGAGTAGTAAACAAGCCAAGAATTCCTCATCATGACATTCTCAATACGATTTCCCACTAGTTTAGGAGGCATTCTTGTAGGCATTCCAAAGTTTGGAGGTATTTAAGGCCCAACATGACAACAAGTCGTTCAACCTCACCCATTGTTGGATGGTCATCAACGGGGACGAGAAGTTTAAGGCGCAATATGCCACCATCAAGGCACGTGGAGGGGAGGAAGCTATTGAGGACCATGGTGAGGGAGAGAAGCCGCGGGCGCGGGGAAGACCAACTCCAAAAAAGAGGACAAGCGTGATGCGGCATCAATTGCGTTGCATGCCACTTTGGAAGGCATGATGACCAAGGACACAAGGGAGGAGAAGCCCGGCAAGACAAAGAAGAGCAAATGAAGACCTTCATGGAGATTCAAAGGAGGAGGCTTGAGCTCGATGCGGAGAAGCAAGCGAAGAAGCTTAAGATGAAGGCAGAGAAGCAAAGGAAGATGCTCAAGATTGAGGCCACCAATGCCAAGATCAAGGCAAAAGAAGTGACTCTCACTAGCATGATGACGGGGGTGCACTACAAGAAATATGTCAACTTATGACCTTGATTATTGGTCACTGAAAGGTCATTGTTTTTCATTTGCGACCTTTTTTTGACCAAAAACAGAAGGTCAAAAGCTGACGGTCGTAAACTGAAATTAACGACCTTCTCTGTGAGAAGGTCATGGACGTTTACGACCAAAATATGCCTACTGTTTTGTTTTGGTCACTAGCAGCCTCCACAGGCCACATAGTCATCCGACGTGTCAATCTGATGTGGCACAAGAATCAGCCCGGTCCAATTCGGTGTTTATATGGGCCGAGCCCATTAATTCAGCCTTTTTAGTATTTATTTTTTTCTGTAAGTTACACGGACCAAGCCCATTTCAGCCTTTTATTTATTTCTGGGCCAGGGCCTTTTAACATTGTTTGGGCCATTATAATTTGGAGCTGGTCCCACTTGTCATCTTCTCACACATTGGGCCCACTTGACAGAAAATTCAAAAATGCTTAGATTATTTTCATAAGTGAATCCCACAAGTTAGGTTTCCATTCCACACGTTTTCAAATTACTTACATAATCAATATTTCAAACATAACAGTACAAATGTAGTTCATCAAATAAAACTAACTAAGTCTACTACAATTTGTATATAGTTATTACAACCCAGATATGCCTACTATTACAATATTACGATATTTACATTCTATTACAATCAAACAGAAGAGACGACTCTTTGCTGAGTAGAGCTATATGGTTTCGAACTTCAAATGTTGTAGACCTGGAGCTCCTGAACACAAAGACAAACATCATTAGAGATTAGAGTGTACACATTCTGGCATATCCTTGAAGGAACAATTCTCATAACAGGAACACAAGAGAGGGCTATTGATTTTGATGAGAACTAAATCAGAGCACTACTAATGCTATTCTGTTATAATTCAAACGGTACATAAAACTAACCACCAATCCAGTGCAAAAAATTGCATGTACAGATCCAAAAAAAATGTATCATCTATTCAGCTGTGAATGTACAGGTTTGTGTTTTAAGAAAATAGTGTATATACAGATCCAACCCAAATAAACTTTAAACAATTTTGTTATTTCCTGTGAATTTACAATACTTCTCTATGCTTTTTGCAGAAAACCACTTGGCCTCTTGAGAACAAATGACAGGGTGCAACATAAGATTTATCCATCACGCTAATATTATCAGCCATGGAGTAAATATCCTACAAGCAGCAGATAGTGAACCTAGGCGCGCAGAAGCTTGAACTGAAGTAAACATAGAAAAGAATCTGACCATACTAAACATGCATGTGGGAAGAATGAAATTTGAATCCCATGGTAACTCTTTGTCTAGCATGTACTCCTCACAAATGTTTCTACATAATTTTTATAACATTTATCATACAATGCAAAACTCCATCCTACTTCCAAAGCAACATTCCCAGAGTTGAACCTCAGGATGGTTATACACGTTGTGAGGTAATGCCAACACGAAAAGAGCAGAACAACTGAAAAGCAATCAGGCTGCACACAGTACCTGGCGCTGGGGGTGGCACGGCGGTGATGGCTCGGCACATGGCGCCGCACACGCTGGGCGCCCTGACGGGTAGGCCAGCACCCTTCGGCAATGGTGGCACACAATCTGGCTCTGCATACCTGCAATCGAAGCAGATAAGAAAGAGGAGCAACGGCGTAAGGGGCAAGGCATTCGAGGTTGCGTCAACACAGTACCAGCAATCAACGAAATCTACCAAAACTAAATCTGATCGTCTGTCCGACCAACGACCCGACATCGCTGGCCAGACCGCGCGGCCAACACTATGCAAAAACTATCAGCACACATGCAGCAGGCAAAAACAGAATCCAAGAGGGCATGCAATCAATTAATATAACACAATCATATATGTTTATGCTCTTGTTCAGAGTACTACTGACTGACCCCAAAACAAAGCATCACAGCAAAGTACTTCGACATGAGATATGATGCATCATGAACATTATGTGGCAAATCAGTACCAGAAAAGGGGATAGAAGACTAAATACTCATGGAACTAGCTGCGTAATAGGTGGCTAGTCGGAACCAAACAGGTTCCCAAGCCATTTCTGGAAAATATATTAGCTTATCATACAGGTTCAGACACAAGCAAGGTAACCATCAGAGATAGAACGAATCACAAATAAACCAATCATGGAAACTAACTAAACGGCTGTATTCATCCTTGTATATATGCCAACTGATCAATCCAGTGGCATCAACAGTATGTACCTTTGCCTGCACAAGTAAGTATCTCTGCTTCATTACTAGGATAATGGCATCACCCACAATGCTGTAAATAAAATGGCAAGCCACCAAAATGACAAACAGGAAGTAAGCTACATGAACTAGCCCTCCTGCCCTCCTGCACCACGTGGTACGACCACACCCTGACGGCGCCGCCGACGGACGCCGCGAACCGGAGGATCTCCTCCATGGCGATGGTGACCAGGCCCGGCTGCTCCTGCGACCCCTGAGACAGACAGACAGAGAGCAGGAACAATGTTCAGACACTCGAAATTACAGATGCGTCCATACTGACTGATGCATATGGTCTCTCTGAAATGGCAAGGATGGTGGGCGCGTTGTGTGCGTACCTTGAAGAGGTGGTCCTTGGCGGCGGCGGCGTCGCAGGCCACGACGCATGCGTTGCCGGTGGTGGCGGTCTGGGTCTGCAGGTGGTTGGCGAGGATGGGCTGCAGCTCGTGGAGGAAGATGGCGGTGAGGCCGGCGAGCGCGACCCCGGCGTGGTCAGCGACATGGAAGACCTTGCGCTGGTCTGGAAGATCCCTGCCGGCGGCGGAGGCAGGGTCTTGGACTTGGGCGGCGGAGGCGCCTACCCTGCCTGCGCTCGATCTGGAAGATCCCAGTGCCATGTGAGATGCGGTGAGGGAGGAGGGAAAGGGTGGTGGTGGAGCACGGAGACGGCCGTCCTTGAGGAGGACATGGGCGTCAACCGCGAGGACGACGGAGATGGATCGATCTGGGAGCGCCGCTACTTGATCTGGTGCGTGGATGCGACGTACGCTGCCTCCCCTTCTCGATCTGGAGGTGGATTCTCCACGGCCGAAAGGAGGTTTTTCGAGTGCCCGAAAGGAGGTTTTTTTGTGAAGGACCTCCCAAATAATTGTTGCAAAATTGGACCAAATCAATTTTCTAAAATACTAGGCCATATTTAATGCACAATTGACCAAATGATTGGGTGTAAAAAGTTTTGATCCACCTCTCGTGAAAAAGACAAATTTCCGCCGATTCAGCTGGAAGCGGGTCAAATTTGAACTGTAGCTGCCTCATAGTTTGCTATTTATTTTTTCCAAAAATCATCTCTAGGTACATAAGTATCTATTTTATCAGAGAAACACCAAAAAATTTCCAAGATTCAACCACTAGCTAGGAACGATCTATGACCATTTCTTTCAGGGTCACTGACAGAAGGTCACTAGTTGACATATTTCTTGTAGTGGTGGAGATCATGAAGATGGACTTGAGCACGGTGTCCCCGAGGAAGAGGCCTTGGTTCGAGAAGATGCAGGCCGCGACATGCTCGATCAATGACGAGTGATCTATGACAGAGAGCGCCATCTTTTTTTATGCCGGCAAGTGTGCCGGCATGACCATGGGCGAGATGGCATGGTTGAACTCCCGTTTTTTTTAGTGTGCGGGCATATGTGCCAGCCGCTTGCAAGTGCGCCAGCATGAACTATGTGGTATTTTTTTAGGCTGGCAAGTATGCCGGCCGCTGGCATGGCGCCGACATGAACTTTGGACGATGGCATGGCTGTTGGCAGTATCTATGACCGCAGGCCTGTTTTAGTATCAAATGCGAACAAGATTTGGGTCTGCGTGTTGGGGCATGGCCGATCCAAATGCAAAAGGGGCCGGATGAGCCGACCCAAACGACAACTGATGAGTGAAGCAGGATGAATCGGATTCCGTATGCCTCGGCAATCGGATCCATCATATATGCCATGGATATGTACACAGCCTGATGTTGATTTTGCAATAAGCCTAACAAGTAGATACCAGACCAACCCAGGAGAGAGTCACTGGGCAGCGGTAAAGACTATTTTGAAGTACCTGAAAAATTACTACAAAGATGTTCCTAGTTTATGGAGGTGAGGAAGAGCTCGTCGTAAGGGGTTACGCCGACCCTAGTTTTCAAAACCGACAGAGATTATTGTCGATCATAGTCCGGATTTGTGTAAGCCATGAATGGAGTAGCAGTGAGCTGGATGAGTTCCAAGCAAGATACGGTGGCCGATTCTACCACAGAAGCTAAATACATTGCGGCTTGTGAAGCTGCAAAGGAAGGTGTTTGGATCCGGAACTTTCTGGATGATCTTGGTATTTTCCCATCCTTGGTAAAATCGTTGGACCTTTATTGTGATATTTCTGGTGCCATCGCACAAGCCAAGGAGCCGAGGAATCACCACAAGACCAGACACATAGATCGGAAATATCACCTGATACGAAAGATCATAAAAAGTGGTGATGTAGAGTTATGCAAAATTCGCACGGATGCAAATGTTGTGGATCCGTTGACTAAGCTGCTTCCACAACCCAAGCATGAGGGGCACGTTAGAGATATAGGCATTCAATGTCTATTTGATTGACTCTAGTGCAAGTGGGAGACTGTTGGAGATATGCCCTAGAGGAAATCATGTATGATGATATTTCCTATGTGTTTATGAATAACGATAGTCCTTGGACATTGTCAATGATGTCTATCAGCAAGTATGTGACTTGTTTGTGGGACTATGCATTGTATGATGACTGGCCTAAAAGGTCCCTAGTCGAAAGGGCTGTGTGGACGCGCAACCGACTAGACTAGCATATGACACGGTCGATGGCTTGGTCTCACTAGCCATGGAGCGTTGGATGCCAACCAGATAATATTGACTTGGAAGGATCTAGTCGGATTCGACGTAGTCGGATCCGAATCGAGATAAGTTCAGAGTCGGACAAACCCAACTATGAGACGCGACGAGTATCTAGTACAACATATGTTCTACGTCCTAAGACCTGAGCTGGCGCATGTACTCGGGATGGTAACCGACCTGCTTTGGGCCAACCAAACACTACTCCGTGACTGGATAGTTACAAAGGTAGGTTTCGGACTTGTCCAGACCCATGCTACGAGACATGGTCAAGCAAGATGGGATTTGCCCCTCCGATCAGGAGATATATACTCTGGGCCCCTCGTGTGATCCGACCAAGATAAGCATGACCATGCGATAAGAATTATGAGATAATCCGGTTTGTGGTCAGCATCACTAGAATGAGAAAGAGGCCGGGCTAGCACAAAGATGACAGACTCACCTTGAGCCCGACAACATATATCACGTGGTAAAATGAATGGAAGTGTGATGTACAGGTTCACCAACCGGCTTCATTTTCTACTTGGTGGTTGGCATGGCTCGCTAGAGGCCGCTATCATTCGAGCAGGTCGGAGGTCGACCTCCGACCAACCGATTTGAACCTAAGGGATCGCGCGCTTAAGAGAAGGAACCTGTGAGGCAGGATTGGACTCCACGAGTCAGATGTGATCCTACTCGGACTCGGATCCAGGCCAAACAAATTTTGGGCTTTAGGGTCCGTGCAAGGCCCAAGTGTTGAGACCACGATGAACGCCTATATATGGTCGAGGTACGGCACACTCATTGGTTGATCGCTTCGGCGCTGTCACTAAGGTTTGCTTGTGTTGCAAATAGCCACCTCCACTCACAGCCGGCTGTGTGATCAGACCTAGCAGTCCGGCGCACGGTGTTCCTCCTGCACGCGTGGATATCGTTAGAGGCGGTGCACTTGCGCGGCTCCATCGAACCTGTACGTGGGATCCGACGACCGGCTGTTCGAGTGAGATCGAACGAGGAGGAGACGATCCACGCGGACGCGCTGCCCCAACACTTCTTCCGCTACACGGCACTGCGCGTCTAACGGTAATGATCTATGATCCATCTTCCGTAGCATGTTCTTGGTTGTTCCGCGAGTAGGAGAATTTTAATTTACAGTCGAGACACCCTACGTTAGAACCCAACAGTAAGTGGGTAGTTTAATCATACAATACGTATCATCGGAAAGGGATATCCTACAAGATCATATCATTGACATGAATTGTAAATAAGTCCAAAAATGGAGTGATCAGTTCAACCGTTAATTGATACTCCCTCCGTTTCAAAATAGATGATTCAAATTTGTACTAACTTTAGTACAAAACTAGTACAAAGTTGGGTCATCTATTTTAGAACGGAGGGAGTAATGGAATGGTCTGGGTATATACCTCATGACAACATTAGTCTGGTATTGCATATAAAGTGTTTGTTGCCAGTAGGCGGCACCACCTTTGTCCCAGTCCCACCAGCTTCGTGCGTCGGCTACAACCCCTGCAGCATTACCTTCTCTCACAAAAGACATTTTCTCCCACTGACCTGATGTTTGATGAGAATGAATGTAGATGGCGGCCATTCGGATTTCTCCACAAAGGGGACTAATTGCTCTTGTAGACACTCTCCTCATGCAAATAGAGGATGCTTAACACGTGGTAGTGGGGCGACATGGCGGGATCAAAGGTTACATAATCCCTCGATAAATTGGTGATCCCCATTGGATCGGTCCGGTACGGTTGCGGAGTAAAAGGATCCCAGCATGCGTGTGGCAAGGTTAACCACATACTTGTTGGTCAGGAGGAGCCCATTGCAGTGGTCTTGAACGAAATAGTCTTGGCAGAATAAGTCGCCTACCTCACCAAAGGGATAGCTGGGCCGATGCAAGAAGTCGAGCTTGGTGTTCACCGCCGCATGAGGCAAGGAAGAGGGGCGGGCCAAGAACTCAGGGAACACGTGGTAGTCAAACTGGATGAAGATGTCGGCGAGCGAGAGCGGGAGCTGGTCCGCGCGGAGAAGACGGCGGTCGTCGATGGTGCGTCGCCAGGCCTTACGGACGCACCGCGCCACGGCGAGCCATTGTGGCGCGAGACGGCGGAGGACGTCGCCTCTTAGCGGCAGGTCGTGGTGGCGATCCCCATGCGGGAGGCCTTGTTCTTCCATCACATGCTGGTCGAGCTCCGATAGATCTGTTAATTCTCGTTGCGACTTATATAATTTTTTTTATTTTCCTTTACCTTTTCCATTTCACTTTTTTCTACTTTAAATAATTTGAGACTTCCATAAGTTCCGAAAATTAAAAAAAAAGAGAATTTTTAAATAAAATGTTTGATTAATCATAAATTAACATGATGGACTAAGAATACCTATCTTTTTATTAGTAGTTAAGGTATAGATTAGATTTAAAGGAGAGCCAATGTTTTCTTTCGACATCTGTTGGTCCGATAGGAACGATCTTACTGTAAGTCGTTTGATGAAGGTGCTTGGACTGGACCAAGTCAATCAAGAAACAAGAGGATCGGTTAGACCCATCTAGGGCAAGACGTACATAACGGCGATGGAGGTACTGGCGCAGCCGCCCATGGCAGGACCTCCCATCAGAGCTATTGGGCCTCGTGCTCCGGCGCGTGCCGTCCCACGCCGACCGTGTCCACCTGCGCACCGTCTGCCACCCGTGGCGCGCCGGCGCGCGCCTGCAGGCTCCTCTGCCAGCCCTACTCCCTTGGCTCGCTCTCCGAGACGCTCCTTCCTTAGCCTCCCCGATGGTGAGGTCCACCGTCACGTCCTCCTCCCGGACGACGACGTCGCTCATCTTGTCTCCACAGGCAGGAAACTCTTCCTTGTCCACAGCGACGATGGATGCTCGCTGATGAACCCACTCTCCTGGGAGTCAGACGGTCCCTCAGAGCATCAACCTCAACTGTCTTTATACTCGGCCTGGCGTCCTGGTTGACACTGACAACATCCACAAGGTGGTGGTGATGTCCGACCACGCCATTGCCGTCCGGACAAGATCCCGACCCAACGTCACCATCTCTTTCCGCCGGCCCCAATCGACGAACGTGAAATGGCGGAGGAGACCCCCTACTCAACCTCAAGATACTTATTATTCTGTCTGCGACATCGCGCTCTTCCAAGACAAGCTCTACGTCCTCACCGCAATGTTTGGGAGTGTGTACCCTCTACGTCTTTACGCCATGGACATTGTCGGCAACAACCATGTTAGCGTCCAATGCATGCTCACCATGCCCAAAGATGACATGCATGACTGGAACGTTGCCGGCCTTCACCACCACCTGGTTGCGTCTGACGATCGGTTGTTGATGGTGAAACAAAAGACGGAGCTCTTCACCGTGCTCCCAGGCCCGCTGGTCGTGCGGACTTAGTTCGAGGTCTTCGAGGCAGCGGACTTGGGCAGCGGCCGAGGATGCTGGAGAAACGTCAATACAGAGGATGCGGACGGGCTCTCTTTCTTAGTGAAGGCTGCTCCGAGTCCCTTCCAGCGGGTGACAACCCAAACGTCGGAGCTCGACAGGATTGTATCTACTTTCTGAACGAACGGAACCATTTCGATGCAAGGACCAGGGCCCTCTGCTCTGATGTGTACGACATGAGAGATGGAACTGTCTCGCCCTTGCCGTTTCAGACATTGGTGGCACGTGAAGGTCCACTGACTGGAACCTGGTTTTTCCCTGCTGATACATGAGTTAAGATACGTGAGTTAGGCTGATGCAGAACCATACTTACCCTATATGTTTTTCCTCCACGATGGCACTTACACGTTTCTAGCAAGGTAGCTAGAGGCATATATATACATACAAACATTAAAGGGTCTAAGCTAGCCCTCATGCTGTTTGGTTGCAAGCTTGGGTGTGTGCTGTCTCTTAGGACGGCACTTGTTTTTGGTTTTCAACTTCGTTCATTTTCGGTTTTGTAGCCAGTTTTTTGTTTTGGGCTGGTCTGGTTGGTTTACCATTCGCTTTTGTGTGTTTGCGGACGTGATTCCCAGCGTTGATATGTCTTCTATTGGTTCTGAGTTGTTTCACTTGTCTTATTGTTATCGTTGGTTGAGCCGAAACAGCAACAACAATTCTCACGCCCCAAACTCACCCATATCTCTTCTCATCCAAACACAGGCCCTCCTCAAGTGTCGCCTGACCGCTTACCGTGCCGCCGTCACAGCCCCCTCACCCACTTCCTCTCTCGAGGCAACTCCTCCGCCTCCTCTCTCCATGGCTATCCACCTCTGCTCGGCCATGGTGGGCTACAGCCACAGTCCCTAGGACTAGTTCTGGAGCTAATGAAAAACTCAACAATACTGTCACCAAAAAAATGTTACATGAGGAGAGAAAATAGAAATGAAATAGCAAAAAGGAAGACATAAACCTGTCGCTGTCTCTTTCATATCAGACATGGAGTTTTTGCTCCCATGTGCAGACGCACCCATATGTGTGAACAGTAAAATGAAGAATTCAAAACATTCTGAATTTTTTGGAAACATTTTGAAACTCTCCTGCCGTTTTCCTTTCGAACTTGATGCGGCCTCATTTGAAAACAGAGATTCAGACTAGCTTGCAGGGCGACGTCAGACAAATGCTATCTTCCCAACTGTGATGGTGGTAAAGCATAGAGAAAATTGAGGTCTTCCTTATCGTACGGGTCCCCTCCTCACCCACAATTTTATGGGCTCCTTTCACGCATACCAAGATCACCTTAGGCACAAGTGTGGAAAAAGAGATACCAAGATCACCTCAGGCACAATTGTTTCATACTCAAATAATCTCAAACTTTTTCAACCTTCACGCAATACATGAGCGCGAGCCATGGACATAGCACTATGGTTGGTATAGAATATGATGATGGGGATTGTGTGGAGAAGACAAAAAAGGAGAAAGTCTCACATCAACGAGGCTAATCAATGAGCTATGGAGATGCCCATCAATTGATGTTAATGCAAGGAGTAGGGATTGCCATGCAACGGATGCACTAGAGCAAAAAATGCTCAACAAAAGAAAACTAGTGGGTGTGCATCCAACTTGCTTGCTCATGAAGACCTACAGCATTTTGAGGAAGCCCATCGTTGGAATATACAAGCCAAGTTCTATAATGAAAAATTCCCACTAGTATGAACAAGACAACTTATGAGACTCATTATATGAAAATCATGGTGCTACTTTGAAGCACAAGTGTGGAAAAAGAGATAGTAGCATTGCCCTTTTTATTTTCTCTTTTTTTTGGGCCTTTTTTTGGCCTTTCTCTTTTTTTTGATTGGACAATTCTCTAATAATGATGATCATCACACTCCTATTGATTACAACATAATGATTATAACTCGATACTAGAACAAGATATGACTCTATTATGAATGCCTCCGGTGGTGTACCGGGATGGTGCAATGAATCAAGAGTGACATGTATGAAAAATAATGCATGGTGGCTTTGCCACAAATACGATGTCAACTACAAGATCATGCAATGGCAATATGACAAAAGTAAAGCATGTCATGATGATGATGATGGTGGTGGAAGTTGCATGGCAATATATCTCGGAATGGCTATGGAAATGCCATGATAGGTAGGTATGGTGGCTGTTTTGAGGAAGATATAGGGAGGTTTATGTGTGAAAGAGCGTATCATATCACGGGGTTTGGATGCACCGGCGAAGTTTGCACCAACTCTCAATGTGAGAAAGGGCAATGCACGGTACCGAAGAGGCTAGCAAATGGCGGAAAGGTAAAAGTGTGTATAATCCATGGACTCAATATTAGTCAAAAGAACTCATATACTTATTGCAAAAATTTAGAAGTCATCAAAAATCAAGTACTACGCGCATGCTCCTAGGGGGATAGATTGGTAGGAAAAGACCATCGCTCGTCCCCGACCGCCACTCATAAGGATGCACAAGCCAGGTACACTTCATGCTTCAAATTTGTTACACAACTTTAACCATACGTGCATGCTATGGGACTTGCTAACTTCAACACAAGTATTTCTCAAATTCACAACTACTCAACTAGCACGACTATGATATTATCACCTCCATATCTCAAAACAATTATCAAGCATCAAACTTATCTTAGTATTCAACCCACTAAAAAGAAAGTTTCACATATCTTGAATACCAAGTATATTAACATTAAGCAAATTACCATGCTATTAACGACTCTCGAAATAATCTATGTGAAGCACGAGAGATCAAGTTTCTTTAAAACAATCCACCACCGTGCTCTAAAAGATCTAAGTGAAGCACTAGAGCAAAAATTATCACACTCAAAAAGATATAAGTGAAGCACATAGAATATTCTAACAAATTTGAATTCATGCATGTCCAACGGTCGAGGAATTGGGCCGAAAATAAGAAATATTTTGAGTACATTTTGAAAGTTTTGAAAAAAGATGTTAAGTTTCTAGACTTGAAACATAGTACAAAATGGCAAGTTTCAACGATTAAAATTAACAACTTATTGTGCCCTTATGCAGGATCCAACTACTTCACGAATCATGAGCTAGTCGAGCTATCAGGCATGGCATGGCGGGGGCGTGCCCCCACATGTACGTGTCTCTGCGAATTTCTATGTTTTTGCGTGGTCACCTAAATTTTTGGGGGTATAGAAGTTGTTGACGCGTATTTTTTTGCAACTTTTCCTAAAAATGGTAATTTTTGGGCGAAAGGAGAGCTTTTGAAGATGTTTTTATATCGCTGCAAATTATCTGAGCTGTCATGATTTTCCTACCCTAGCTGCCGCCACCACCAGGCGACTAGGGAGGCGATCTCTTTCCTCCGATCTTCACCGGCCGGGGCGCTGGCCCCCTCTCCCTTTAGAGGCTACTCCGGCGGCAGGAGGGAGGGGGGGGCCCCGTTCCTCCACTCTGTAGTTAGGTTTTGGATTTGTTGATCGTGGTGCGTTGTTGGGGTGGTGGGAGCGGCGCCCGGATGAATAAATATGCCTCAACTCCATTCTCACACCGGCGGTGTTGGAAATATGCCCTAGAGGCAATAATAAATTGATTATTATTATATTTCCTTGTTCATGATAATCGTTTATTATCCATGCTAGAATTGTATTGATAGGAAACTCAGATACATGTGTGGATACATAGACAACACCATGTCCCTAGTAAGCCTCTAGTTGACTAGCTCGTTGATCAATAGATGGTTACGGTTTCCTGACCATGGACATTGGATGTCATTGATAACGGGATCACATCATTAGGAGAATGATGTGATGGACAAGACCCAATCCTAAGCCTAGCACAAGATCATGTAGTTCGTATGCTAAAGCTTTTATAATGTCAAGTATCATTTCCTTAGACCATGAGATTGTGCAACTCCCGGATACCATAGGAATGCTTTGGGTGTGCCAAACGTCACAACGTAACTGGGTGGCTATAAAGGTACACTACGGGTATCTCCGAAAGTGTCCGTTGGGTTGCACGAATCGAGACTGGGATTTGTCACTCCGTGTGACGGAGAGGTATCTCTGGGCCCACTCGGTAGGACATCATCATAATGTGCACAATGTGATCAAGGAGTTGATCACGGGATGATGTGTTACGGAACGAGTAAAGAGACTTGCTGGTAACGAGATTGAACAAGGTATCGGGATACCGACGATCGAATCTCGGGCAAGTATCGTACCGATAGACAAAGGGAATTGTATACGGGATTGATTAAAGTCCTTGACATCGTGGTTCATCCGATGAGATCATCGTGGAACATGTGGGAGCCAACATGGGTATCCAGATCCCGCTGTTGGTTATTGACCGGAGAACATCACGGTCATGTCTGCATGTCTCCCGAACCCGTAGGGTCTACACACTTAAGGTTCGATGACGCTAGGGTTATAAAGGAAGCTTGTATGTGGTTACCGAATGTTGTTCGGAGTCCCGGATGAGATCCCGGACGTCACGAGGAGTTCCGGAATGGTTCGGAGGTAAAGATTTATATATAGGAAGTCCTATTTCGGCCATCGGGACAAGTTTCGGGGTCATCGGTATTGTACCGGGACCACCGGAGGGGTCCCGGGGGCCCACCGGGTGGGGCCACCTATCCCGGAGGGTCCCATGGGCTGAAGTGGGAAGGGATCCAGCCCAAAGTGGGCTGGGGCGCCACTTCCCCTAAGGCCCATACGCCTAGGGTGAAGGGGGAACCCTAAGGGAAGAGTCCCAAGGGGGTAAGGCACCTCCCAGGTGCCTTGGGGGGGAGGGAAACCTCCCCTGGCCGCCGCCCCCTAGGAGATTGGATCTCCTAGGGCTGGCGCACCCCCCCTTGGGATCCCTATATATAGTGGGGGTAGAGGGCCTCTTGAGACACACCTTTTGCCTTTGGTGCAGCCCCTCCCTCTCCCAAGTTCTTCTCCTCTCTTGCGGTGCTTGGCGAAGCCCTGCTGGATTGCCACGCTCCTCCATCATCACCACGCCGTTGTGCTGCTGCTGGATGGAGTCTTCCTCAACCTCTCCCTCTCTCCTTGCTGGATCAAGGCGTCGGAGACGTCACCGGGCTGTACGTGTGTTGAACGCGGAGGTGCTGCCCGTTCGGCACTAGGATCATCGGTGATCTGAATCACGACGAGTACGACTCCATCAACCCCGTTCAGTTGAACGCTTCCGCTTAGCGATCTACAAGGGTACGTAGATGCACTCTCCTTCCCTTCGTTGCTGGTTTCTCCATAGATAGATCTTGGTGACACGTAGGAAAATTTTTGAATTTCTGCTACGTTCCCCAACAGTGGCATCATGAGCTAGGTCTATTGTGTAGATTCTTTGCACGAGTAGAACACAAAGTAGTTGTGGGCGTTGATTTTGTTCAATATGCTTACCGTTACTAGTCAATCTTGATTCGGCGGCATTGTGGGATGAAGCGGCCCGGACCAACCTTACACGTACTCTTACGTAAGACCGGTTCCACCGACTGACATGCACTAGATGCATAAAGTGGCTGGCGGGTGTCTGTCTCTCCTACTTTAGTCGGATCGGATTCGATGAAAAGGGTCCTTATGAAGGGTAAATAGCAATTGGCATATCACGTTGTGGTTTTGCGTAGGTAAGAAACGTTCTTGCTAGATACCCATAGCAGCCACGTAAAACATGCAACAACTTTAGAGGACGTCTAACTTGTTTTTGCAGGGTATGCTATGTGATGTGATATGGCCAAGAAGAATGTGATGAATGATATGTGATGTATGAAATTGATCATGTTCTTGTAATACGATTCACGACTTGCATGTCGATGAGTATGACAACCGGCAGGAGCCATAGGAGTTGTCTTTATTTATTGTATGACCTGCGAGTCATTGAACAACGCCATGTAATTACTTTACTTTATTGCTAACCGGTAGCCATAAGAGTAGAAGTAATAGTTGGCGTGACAACTTCATGGAGACACGATGATGGAGATCATGATGATGGAGATCATGGTGTCATGCCGGTGACAATGATGATCATGGAGCCCTGAAGATGGAGATCAAAAGGAGCAAAAGAATATTGGCCATATCATGTCACCTTTTGATTGCATGTGATGTTTATCATGTTTATGCATCTTGTTTACTTAGAACGACGGTAGTAAATAAGATGATCCCTCATAAACAATTTCAAGAATGTGTTCTCCCCTAACTGTGCACCGTTGCTACAGTTCGTCGTTTCGAAGCACCACGTGATGATCGGGTGTGATAGATCCTTACGTTCACATACAACGGGTGTAAGACAGTTTTACACATGCAAAACACTTAGGGTTAACTTGACGAGCCTAGCATGTACAGACATGGCCTCGGAACACAGAAGACCGAAAGGTCGAGCATGAGTCGTATGGTAGATACGATCAACATGAAGATGTTCACCGACGTTGACTAGTCCGTCTCACGTGATGATCGGACACGGCCTAGTTGACTCGGATCATGTAATCACTTAGATGACTAGAGGGATGTCTATCTGAGTGGGAGTTCATAAGATGAACTTAATTATCCTGAACATAGTCAAAAAGATTTTGCAAATTATGTCGTAGCTCGCGCTTTAGTTCTACTGTTTTAGATATGTTCCTAGAGAAAATATAGTTGAAAGTTGATAGTAGCAATTATGCGGACAGTAGAAGGCTTATGTCCTTAATGCACCGCTCGGTGTTCTGGACCTCGAACGTGGTCTGTGGATGTTGCGAACATCTGACATACACGTTTTGATGACTACATGATAGTTCGGTAATGATAAATGGTTTAGAATTGAGGCACCGAAGACATTTTATGTCGCGGAACATATGAGATGTTTCGAGGACTGAAATTGGGATTTCAGGCTCGTGCCCACGTCAAGAGGTATAAGACCTCCGACGATTTTCTTAGCCTGCAAACTAAGGGAGAAAAGCTCAATCGTTGAGCTTGTGCTCAGATTGTCTGAGTACAACAATCACTAGAATCGAGTGGGAGTTGATCTTCCAGATAAGATAGTGATGTTTCACCAAAGTCATTGCCACCAAGCTGCTAGAGCTTCGTGATGAACTATAACATATCAGGGATAGATATGATGATCCTTGAAATATTCGCGATGTTTGACACCGCGAAAGTAGAAATCAAGCAGGAGCATCAATTGTTGATGGTTAGTAAAACCACTAGTTTCAAGAAGGGCAAGGGAAAGAAGGGATACTTCATGAAACGACAAATCAGCTGCTGCTCTAGTGAAGAAACCCAAGGTTGAACCCAAACCCAAGACTGAGTGCTTCTGTAATAAGGGGAACAGCCACTGGAGCAGAATTACCCTAGATACTTGGTAGATGAGAAGGCTGTCGGTAGAAGTATATTGGATATACATTATGTGAATGTGTACTTTACTAGTACTCCTAGTAGCATCAGGGTATTAGATACCGGTTCGGTTGCTAAGTGTTAGTAACTCGAAATAAAAGCTACGAAATAAACGGAGACTAGCTAAAGGTGAGCTGACGAGATGTGTTGGAAATGTTCCAAGGTTGATGTGATCAAGCATCACACGCTCCCTCTACCATCGAGATTGGTGTTAAACCTAAATAATTGTTATTTGGTGTTTGCGTTGAGCATAGACATGATTGGATTATGTCTATCGCAATACGGTTATTCATTTAAGGAGAATAATGGTTACTCTATTTATTTGAATGATACCTTCAATGGTCTTGCATCTAAAATGAATGGTTTATTGAATCTCGATCATAGTGATACACATGTTCATGCCAAAAGATATAAGATAGTAATGATAATACCACCTACTTGTGGCATTGCCATGTAAGTCATATTGGTATAAAACGCATGAAGAAGCTCCATGTTGATGGATCTTTGGACTCACTCATTTTTTTGAAAAAGGATTGAGTAATGTGGACCATGTCTATTGGTATATACGCATGAAGAAACTCCATGCAGATGGACCGTTTGGACTCACTTGATTTTGAATCGCTTGAGACATGCAAATCATACCACATGGGCAAGATGACTGAAAGCTTCGGTTTCAGTAAAATGGAACAAGAAAGCAACTTGTTGGAAGTAACACATTTTGATGTGTGCAGTCCAATGAGTGCTGAGGCACGCAGTGGATATCGTTATGCTCTTACTTCACAGATGATTTGAGTAGGTACTGAGTATATTTACTTGATGAAACACAAGTCTGAATTATTGAATGGTTCAAGTAATTTCAGAATGAAGTTGAATATTGTCATGACAAAAGGATAAAATATCTATGATATGATCATAGAGATGAATATCTGAGTTGCGAGTTTGGCATAAAATTAAGACATTGTGGAAATTGTTTCACGACTAATACCGCCGGGAACACCATAGTGTAATGGTGTGTCCGAACATCATAACTGCACCCTATTGGATATGATGCATACCATGATGTCTCTTATCGAATTACCACTATCGTTCATGGGTTAGGCAACCGCACTCACTTAAAATAGGGCACCACGTAATTCCGATGAGATGACACCGTATGAACTATGGTTTAGAGAAACCTAAGCTGTCATTTCTTAAAAGTTTGGGGCTGCGACGCTTATATGAAAAAGTTTCAGGCTGATAAGCTCGAACCCAAAGCGGATAACTGCATCTTCATAGGACACCCAAAATAGTTGGGTATACCTCCTGTCTCAGATCCGAAAGCATTAGGGATTGTTTCTCAAATCGGGTCCTTTCTCGAGGAAAAGTTTCTCTCGAAAGAATTGAGTGGGAGGATGGTGGAGACTTGATGAGGTTATTGAACCGTCACTTCAACTAGTGTGTAGCAAGGCACAGGATTGTTCCTGTGGCACCTACACCAATTGAAGTGGAAGCTTATGATAGTGATCATGAGACTTCGGATCAAGTCACTCCCAAACCTCGTAGGGTGACAAGGATGCGTACTGCTTCAGAATGGTACAGTAATCCTGTCTTGGAAGTCATGTTGCTAGACAGCAATGAACCTACAAACTATGGAGAAGCAATGGTGGGCCCGGATTCCGATGAATGGCTCGAGGCCATATAATCCGAGAGAGGATCCATATATGAAAACAAAGTGTAGACTTTGGAAGAACTACTTGATGGTCATAAGACTGTTAGGTACATATGGATTTTAAAAGGAAGACGGACAATGATGGTAAATGTCACCATTTAGAAAGCTCGACTTGTCATTAAAATGTTTTCCGACAAGTTCAAGGAGTTGACTACGATGAGACTTTCTCACCCGTAGCAATGCTAAAAGTCTGTTTGAATTATGTTAGCGATTGCTGCATTATTTATGAAATTATGCAGATAGGATGTCAAAAAACATTGTTTCCTCGACGATTTTCTTGAGGAAAGGTTGTATGTGATACAGCCAGAAGGTTTTGACAATACTGAAAGATGCTAATAAGTATGCAAAGCTCCAGCAATCCTTCTAAGGACTGGAGTAAGCATCTCGGAGTTGGAATGTACACTTTGATGAGTTGATCAAAGATTTTAGGTTTATAAAAAGTTTATGAGAAACTTGTAATTCCAAAGAAGTGAGTGGGAGCACTATAGAATTTCTGACAAGTATATGTTGTTGACATATTGTTGATCAGAAATGATGTAGAATTTCTGGAAAGCATATAGGGTTATTTGAAGAGTGTTTTCAATGGAAAACCTGGATTAAGCTACTTAAACATTGAGCATCAAGATCTATAAGGATAGATCAAGATCGCTTAATAGTACTTTCAAATGAATACATACCGTGACAAGATTTTGAAGGAATTCAAAATAGATCAGCAAAGAAGGAGTTCTCGGCTGTGTTACAAGGTGTGAGTATTGAGCAAGACTCAAGACATGACCACGGCAGAATAGAGAGAAAGGACGAAGGTCGCCCCCTATGCTTCAGACATAGGCTCTAAAGTATGCTATGCTGTGTACCGCATCTAAAGTGTGCCAAACCATGAGTCAGTCAAGGGGTACAAGTGTGATCTAGAAAATGGATCACAGGACAACGGTCAAAGTTATCCTTAGTAACTAGTGGACTAAGGAATTTTCTCGATTATGGAGGTGATAAAAGAGTTCGTCGTAAAGGGTTACGTCGATGCAAACTTTGACACTGATCCAGATTATTCTAAGTAGTAAATTGGATTCGTATAGTAGAACAGTTATTTGGAATAGCTCCAAATAGAGCGTGGTAACTGCATCTAGGAGATGACATAGAGATTTGTAAAGCACACACGGATCTGAAAGGTTCAGACCCGTTGACTATAACATCTCTCACAAGCATAACATGATCAAACCAAAAACTCATTGAGTGTTAATCACATAGTAATGTGAACTAGATTATTGACTCTAGTAAACTCTTTGGGTATTAGTCACATGGGGATGTGACCTTGGGTGTTGGAATCATTGCAATCACATATCGATGTGAACTGGATTATTGACTCTAGTGCAAGTGGGAGACTGTTGGAAATATGCCCTAGAGGCAATAATAAATTGATTATTATTATATTTCCTTGTTCATGATAATCGTTTATTATCCATGCTAGAATTGTATTGATAGGAAACTCAGATACATGTGTGGATACATAGACAACACCATGTCCCTAGTAAGCCTCTAGTTGACTAGCTCGTTGATCAATAGATGGTTACGGTTTCCTGACCATGGACATTGGATGTCATTGATAACGGGATCACATCATTAGGAGAATGATGTGATGGACAAGACCCAATCCTAAGCCTAGCACAAGATCATGTAGTTCGTATGCTAAAGCTTTTATAATGTCAAGTATCATTTCCTTAGACCATGAGATTGTGCAACTCCCGGATACCGTAGGAATGCTTTGGGTGTGCCAAACGTCACAACGTAACTGGGTGGCTATAAAGGTACACTACGGGTATCTCCGAAAGTGTCCGTTGGGTTGCACGAATCGAGACTGGGATTTGTCACTCCGTGTGACGGAGAGGTATCTCTGGGCCCACTCGGTAGGACATCATCATAATGTGCACAATGTGATCAAGGAGTTGATCACGGGATGATGTGTTACGGAACGAGTAAAGAGACTTGCCGGTAACGAGATTGAACAAGGTATCGGGATACCGACGATCGAATCTCGGGCAAGTATCGTACCGATAGACAAAGGGAATTGTATACGGGATTGATTAAAGTCCTTGACATCGTGGTTCATCCGATGAGATCATCGTGGAACATGTGGGAGCCAACATGGGTATCCAGATCCCGCTGTTGGTTATTGACCGGAGAACATCACGGTCATGTCTGCATGTCTCCCGAACCCGTAGGGTCTACACACTTAAGGTTCGCTGACGCTAGGGTTATAAAGGAAGCTTGTATGTGGTTACCGAATGTTGTTCGGAGTCCCGGATGAGATCCCGGACGTCACGAGGAGTTCCGGAATGGTTCGGAGGTAAAGATTTATATATAGGAAGTCCTATTTCGGCCATCGGGACAAGTTTCGGTGTCATCGGTATTGTACCGGGACCACCGGAGGGGTCCCGGGGGCCCGCCGGGTGGGGCCACCTATCCCGGAGGGTCCCATGGGCTGAAGTGGGAAGGGATCCAGCCCAAAGTGGGCTGGGGCGCCACTTCCCCTAAGGCCCATGCGCCTAGGGTGAAGGGGGAACCCTAAGGGAAGAGTCCTAAGGGGGTAAGGCACCTCCCAGGTGCCTTGGGGGGGAGGGAAACCTCCCCTGGCCGCCGCCCCCTAGGAGATTGGATCTCCTAGGGCTGGCGCACCCCCCCTTGGGATCCCTATATATAGTGGGGGTAGAGGGCCTCTTGAGACACACCTTTTGCCTTTGGTGCAGCCCCTCCCTCTCCCAAGTTCTTCTCCTCTCTTGTGGTGCTTGGCGAAGCCCTGCTGGATTGCCACGCTCCTCCATCATCACCACGCCGTTGTGCTGCTGCTGGATGGAGTCTTCCTCAACCTCTCCCTCTCTCCTTGCTGGATCAAGGCGTCGGAGACGTCACCGTGCTGTACGTGTGTTGAACGCGGAGGTGCTGTCCGTTCGGCACTAGGATCATCGGTGATCTGAATCACGACGAGTACGACTCCATCAACCCCGTTCAGTTGAACGCTTCCGCTTAGCGATCTACAAGTGTACGTAGATGCACTCTCCTTCCCTTCGTTGCTGGTTTCTCCATAGATAGATCTTGGTGACACGTAGGAAATTTTTTGAATTTCTGCTACGTTCCCCAACGGTGGCATCATGAGCTAGGTCTATTGCGTAGATTCTTTGCACGAGTAGAACACAAAGTAGTTGTGGGCGTTGATTTTGTTCAATATGCTTACCGTTACTAGTCAATCTTGATTCGGCGGCATTGTGGGATGAAGCGGCCCGGACCAACCTTACACGTACTCTTACGTGAGACCGGTTCCACCGACTGACGTGCACTAGATGCATAAAGTGGCTGGCGGGTGTCTGTCTCTCCTACTTTAGTCGGATCGGATTCGATGAAAAGGGTCCTTATGAAGGGTAAATAGCAATTGGCATATCACGTTGTGGTTTTGCGTAGGTAAGAAACGTTCTTGCTAGATACCGATAGCAGCCACGTAAAACATGCAACAACTTTAGAGGACGTCTAACTTGTTTTTGCAGGGTATGCTATGTGATGTGATATGGCCAAGAAGAATGTGATGAATGATATGTGATGTATGAAATTGATCATGTTCTTGTAATACGATTCACGACTTGCATGTCGATGAGTATGACAACCGGCAGGAGCCATAGGAGTTGTCTTTATTTATTGTATGACGTGCGAGTCATTGAACAACGCCATGTAATTACTTTACTTTATTGCTAACCGGTAGCCATAAGAGTAGAAGTAATAGTTGGCGTGACAACTTCATGGAGACACGATGATGGAGATCATGATGATGGAGATCATGGTGTCATGCCGGTGACAATGATGATCATGGAGCCCCGAAGATGGAGATCAAAAGGAGCAAAAGAATATTGGCCATATCATGTCACCTTTTGATTGCATGTGATGTTTATCATGTTTATGCATCTTGTTTACTTAGAACGACGGTAGTAAATAAGATGATCCCTCATAAACAATTTCAAGAATGTGTTCTCCCCTAACTGTGCACCGTTGCTACAGTTCGTCGTTTCGAAGCACCACGTGATGATCGGGTGTGATAGATCCTTACGTTCACATACAACGGGTGTAAGACAGTTTTACACATGCAAAACACTTAGGGTTAACTTGACGAGCCTAGCATGTACAGACATGGCCTCGGAACACAGAAGACCGAAAGGTCGAGCATGAGTCGTATGGTAGATACGATCAACATGAAGATGTTCACCGACGTTGACTAGTCCGTCTCACGTGATGATCGGACACGGCCTAGTTGACTCGGATCATGTAATCACTTAGATGACTAGAGGGATGTCTATCTGAGTGGGAGTTCATAAGATGAACTTAATTATCCTGAACATAGTCAAAAAGATTTTGCAAATTATGTCGTAGCTCGCGCTTTAGTTCTACTGTTTTAGATATGTTCCTAGAGAAAATATAGTTGAAAGTTGATAGTAGCAATTATGCGGACAGTAGAAGGCTTATGTCCTTAATGCACCGCTCGGTGTTCTGGACCTCGAACGTGGTCTGTGGATGTTGCGAACATCTGACATACACGTTTTGATGACTACATGATAGTTCGGTAATGATAAATGGTTTAGAATTGAGGCACCGAAGACATTTTATGTCGCGGAACATATGAGATGTTTCGAGGACTGAAATTGGGATTTCAGGCTCGTGCCCACGTCAAGAGGTATAAGACCTCCGACGATTTTCTTAGCCTGCAAACTAAGGGAGAAAAGCTCAATCGTTGAGCTTGTGCTCAGATTGTCTGAGTACAACAATCACTAGAATCGAGTGGGAGTTGATCTTCCAGATAAGATAGTGATGTTTCACCAAAGTCATTGCCACCAAGCTGCTAGAGCTTCGTGATGAACTATAACATATCAGGGATAGATATGATGATCCTTGAAATATTCGCGATGTTTGACACCGCGAAAGTAGAAATCAAGCAGGAGCATCAATTGTTGATGGTTAGTAAAACCACTAGTTTCAAGAAGGGCAAGGGAAAGAAGGGATACTTCATGAAACGACAAATCAGCTGCTGCTCTAGTGAAGAAACCCAAGGTTGAACCCAAACCCAAGACTGAGTGCTTCTGTAATAAGGGGAACAGCCACTGGAGCAGAATTACCCTAGATACTTGGTAGATGAGAAGGCTGTCGGTAGAAGTATATTGGATATACATTATGTGAATGTGTACTTTACTAGTACTCCTAGTAGCATCAGGGTATTAGATACCGGTTCGGTTGCTAAGTGTTAGTAACTCGAAATAAAAGCTACGAAATAAACGGAGACTAGCTAAAGGTGAGCTGACGAGATGTGTTGGAAATGTTCCAAGGTTGATGTGATCAAGCATCACACGCTCCCTCTACCATCGAGATTGGTGTTAAACCTAAATAATTGTTATTTGGTGTTTGCGTTGAGCATAGACATGATTGGATTATGTCTATCGCAATACGGTTATTCATTTAAGGAGAATAATGGTTACTCTATTTATTTGAATGATACCTTCAATGGTCTTGCATCTAAAATGAATGGTTTATTGAATCTCGATCATAGTGATACACATGTTCATGCCAAAAGATATAAGATAGTAATGATAATACCACCTACTTGTGGCATTGCCATGTAAGTCATATTGGTATAAAACGCATGAAGAAGCTCCATGTTGATGGATCTTTGGACTCACTCATTTTTTTGAAAAAGGATTGAGTAATGTGGACCATGTCTATTGGTATATACGCATGAAGAAACTCCATGCAGATGGACCGTTTGGACTCACTTGATTTTGAATCGCTTGAGACATGCAAATCATACCACATGGGCAAGATGACTGAAAGCTTCGGTTTCAGTAAAATGGAACAAGAAAGCAACTTGTTGGAAGTAACACATTTTGATGTGTGCAGTCCAATGAGTGCTGAGGCACGCAGTGGATATCGTTATGCTCTTACTTCACAGATGATTTGAGTAGGTACTGAGTATATTTACTTGATGAAACACAAGTCTGAATTATTGAATGGTTCAAGTAATTTCAGAATGAAGTTGAATATTGTCATGACAAAAGGATAAAATATCTATGATATGATCATAGAGATGAATATCTGAGTTGCGAGTTTGGCATAAAATTAAGACATTGTGGAAATTGTTTCACGACTAATACCGCCGGGAACACCATAGTGTAATGGTGTGTCCGAACATCATAACTGCACCCTATTGGATATGATGCATACCATGATGTCTCTTATCGAATTACCACTATCGTTCATGGGTTAGGCAACCGCACTCACTTAAAATAGGGCACCACGTAATTCCGATGAGATGACACCGTATGAACTATGGTTTAGAGAAACCTAAGCTGTCATTTCTTAAAAGTTTGGGGCTGCGACGCTTATATGAAAAAGTTTCAGGCTGATAAGCTCGAACCCAAAGCGGATAACTGCATCTTCATAGGACACCCAAAATAGTTGGGTATACCTCCTGTCTCAGATCCGAAAGCATTAGGGATTGTTTCTCAAATCGGGTCCTTTCTCGAGGAAAAGTTTCTCTCGAAAGAATTGAGTGGGAGGATGGTGGAGACTTGATGAGGTTATTGAACCGTCACTTCAACTAGTGTGTAGCAAGGCACAGGATTGTTCCTGTGGCACCTACACCAATTGAAGTGGAAGCTTATGATAGTGATCATGAGACTTCGGATCAAGTCACTCCCAAACCTCGTAGGGTGACAAGGATGCGTACTGCTTCAGAATGGTACAGTAATCCTGTCTTGGAAGTCATGTTGCTAGACAACAATGAACCTACAAACTATGGAGAAGCAATGGTGGGCCCGGATTCCGATGAATGGCTCGAGGCCATATAATCCGAGAGAGGATCCATATATGAAAACAAAGTGTAGACTTTGGAAGAACTACTTGATGGTCGTAAGACTGTTAGGTACATATGGATTTTAAAAGGAAGACGGACAATGATGGTAAATGTCACCATTTAGAAAGCTCGACTTGTCATTAAAATGTTTTCCGACAAGTTCAAGGAGTTGACTACGATGAGACTTTCTCACCCGTAGCAATGCTAAAAGTCTGTTTGAATTATGTTAGCGATTACTGCATTATTTATGAAATTATGCAGATAGGATGTCAAAAAACATTGTTTCCTCGACGATTTTCTTGAGGAAAGGTTGTATGTGATACAGCCAGAAGGTTTTGACAATACTGAAAGATGCTAATAAGTATGCAAAGCTCCAGCAATCCTTCTAAGGACTGGAGTAAGCATCTCGGAGTTGGAATGTACACTTTGATGAGTTGATCAAAGATTTTAGGTTTATAAAAAGTTTATGAGAAACTTGTAATTCCAAAGAAGTGAGTGGGAGCACTATAGAATTTCTGACAAGTATATGTTGTTGACATATTGTTGATCAGAAATGATGTAGAATTTCTGGAAAGCATATAGGGTTATTTGAAGAGTGTTTTCAATGGAAAACCTGGATTAAGCTACTTAAACATTGAGCATCAAGATCTATAAGGATAGATCAAGATCGCTTAATAGTACTTTCAAATGAATACATACCGTGACAAGATTTTGAAGGAATTCAAAATAGATCAGCAAAGAAGGAGTTCTCGGCTGTGTTACAAGGTGTGAGTATTGAGCAAGACTCAAGACATGACCACGGCAGAATAGAGAGAAAGGACGAAGGTCGCCCCCTATGCTTCAGACATAGGCTCTAAAGTATGCTATGCTGTGTACCGCATCTAAAGTGTGCCAAACCATGAGTCAGTCAAGGGGTACAAGTGTGATCTAGAAAATGGATCACAGGACAACGGTCAAAGTTATCCTTAGTAACTAGTGGACTAAGGAATTTTCTCGATTATGGAGGTGATAAAAGAGTTCGTCGTAAAGGGTTACGTCGATGCAAACTTTGACACTGATCCAGATTATTCTAAGTAGTAAATTGGATTCGTATAGTAGAACAGTTATTTGGAATAGCTCCAAATAGAGCGTGGTAACTGCATCTAGGAGATGACATAGAGATTTGTAAAGCACACACGGATCTGAAAGGTTCAGACCCGTTGACTATAACATCTCTCACAAGCATAACATGATCAAACCAAAAACTCATTGAGTGTTAATCACATAGTAATGTGAACTAGATTATTGACTCTAGTAAACTCTTTGGGTATTAGTCACATGGGGATGTGACCTTGGGTGTTGGAATCATTGCAATCACATATCGATGTGAACTGGATTATTGACTCTAGTGCAAGTGGGAGACTGTTGGAAATATGCCCTAGAGGCAATAATAAATTGATTATTATTATATTTCCTTGTTCATGATAATCGTTTATTATCCATGCTAGAATTGTATTGATAGGAAACTCAGATACATGTGTGGATACATAGACAACACCATGTCCCTAGTAAGCCTCTAGTTGACTAGCTCGTTGATCAATAGATGGTTACGGTTTCCTGACCATGGACATTGGATGTCATTGATAACGGGATCACATCATTAGGAGAATGATGTGATGGACAAGACCCAATCCTAAGCCTAGCACAAGATCATGTAGTTCGTATGCTAAAGCTTTTATAATGTCAAGTATCATTTCCTTAGACCATGAGATTGTGCAACTCCCGGATACCGTAGGAATGCTTTGGGTGTGCCAAACGTCACAACGTAACTGGGTGGCTATAAAGGTACACTACGGGTATCTCCGAAAGTGTCCGTTGGGTTGCACGAATCGAGACTGGGATTTGTCACTCCGTGTGACGGAGAGGTATCTCTGGGCCCACTCGGTAGGACATCATCATAATGTGCACAATGTGATCAAGGAGTTGATCACGGGATGATGTGTTACGGAACGAGTAAAGAGACTTGCCGGTAACGAGATTGAACAAGGTATCGGGATACCGACGATCGAATCTCGGGCAAGTATCGTACCGATAGACAAAGGGAATTGTATACGGGATTGATTAAAGTCCTTGACATCGTGGTTCATCCGATGAGATCATCGTGGAACATGTGGGAGCCAACATGGGTATCCAGATCCCGCTGTTGGTTATTGACCGGAGAACATCACGGTCATGTCTGCATGTCTCCCGAACCCGTAGGGTCTACACACTTAAGGTTCGCTGACGCTAGGGTTATAAAGGAAGCTTGTATGTGGTTACCGAATGTTGTTCGGAGTCCCGGATGAGATCCCGGACGTCACGAGGAGTTCCGGAATAGTTCGGAGGTAAAGATTTATATATAGGAAGTCCTATTTCGGCCATCGGGACAAGTTTCGGTGTCATCGGTATTGTACCGAGACCACCGGAGGGGTCCCGGGGGCCCGCCGGGTGGGGCCACCTATCCCGGAGGGTCCCATGGGCTGAAGTGGGAAGGGATCCAGCCCAAAGTGGGCTGGGGCGCCACTTCCCCTAAGGCCCATGCGCCTAGGGTGAAGGGGGAACCCTAAGGGAAGAGTCCCAAGGGGGTAAGGCACCTCCCAGGTGCCTTGGGGGGGAGGGAAACCTCCCCTGGCCGCCGCCCCCTAGGAGATTGGATCTCCTAGGGCTGGCGCACCCCCCCTTGGGATCCCTATATATAGTGGGGGTAGAGGGCCTCTTGAGACACACCTTTTGCCTTTGGTGCAGCCCCTCCCTCTCCCAAGTTCTTCTCCTCTCTTGTGGTGCTTGGCGAAGCCCTGCTGGATTGCCACGCTCCTCCATCATCACCACGCCGTTGTGCTGCTGCTGGATGGAGTCTTCCTCAACCTCTCCCTCTCTCCTTGCTGGATCAAGGCGTCGGAGACGTCACCGGGCTGTACGTGTGTTGAACGCGGAGGTGCTGTCCGTTCGGCACTAGGATCATCGGTGATCTGAATCACGACGAGTACGACTCCATCAACCCCGTTCAGTTGAACGCTTCCGCTTAGCGATCTACAAGGGTACGTAGATGCACTCTCCTTCCCTTCGTTGCTGGTTTCTCCATAGATAGATCTTGGTGACACGTAGGAAAAATTTTGAATTTCTGCTACGTTCCCCAACAGTGGCATCATGAGCTAGGTCTATTGCGTAGATTCTTTGCACGAGTAGAACACAAAGTAGTTGTGGGCGTTGATTTTGTTCAATATGCTTACCGTTACTAGTCAATCTTGATTCGGCGGCATTGTGGGATGAAGCGGCCCGGACCAACCTTACACGTACTCTTACGTGAGACCGGTTCCACCGACTGACGTGCACTAGATGCATAAAGTGGCTGGCGGGTGTCTGTCTCTCCTACTTTAGTCGGATCGGATTCGATGAAAAGGGTCCTTATGAAGGGTAAATAGCAATTGGCATATCACGTTGTGGTTTTGCGTAGGTAAGAAACGTTCTTGCTAGATACCCATAGCAGCCACGTAAAACATGCAACAACTTTAGAGGACGTCTAACTTGTTTTTGCAGGGTATGCTATGTGATGTGATATGGCCAAGAAGAATGTGATGAATGATATGTGATGTATGAAATTGATCATGTTCTTGTAATACGATTCACGACTTGCATGTCGATGAGTATGACAACCGGCAGGAGCCATAGGAGTTGTCTTTATTTATTGTATGACGTGCGAGTCATTGAATAACGCCATGTAATTACTTTACTTTATTGCTAACCGGTAGCCATAAGAGTAGAAGTAATAGTTGGCGTGACAACTTCATGGAGACACGATGATGGAGATCATGATGATGGAGATCATGGTGTCATGCCGGTGACAATGATGATCATGGAGCCCCGAAGATGGAGATCAAAAGGAGCAAAAGAATATTGGCCATATCATGTCACCTTTTGATTGCATGTGATGTTTATCATGTTTATGCATCTTGTTTACTTAGAACGACGGTAGTAAATAAGATGATCCCTCATAAACAATTTCAAGAATGTGTTCTCCCCTAACTGTGCACCGTTGCTACAGTTCGTCGTTTCGAAGCACCACGTGATGATCGGGTGTGATAGATCCTTACGTTCACATACAACGGGTGTAAGACAGTTTTACACATGCAAAACACTTAGGGTTAACTTGACGAGCCTAGCATGTACAGACATGGCCTCGGAACACAGAAGACCGAAAGGTCGAGCATGAGTCGTATGGTAGATACGATCAACATGAAGATGTTCACCGACGTTGACTAGTCCGTCTCACGTGATGATCGGACACGGCCTAGTTGACTCGGATCATGTAATCACTTAGATGACTAGAGGGATGTCTATCTGAGTGGGAGTTCATAAGATGAACTTAATTATCCTGAACATAGTCAAAAAGATTTTGCAAATTATGTCGTAGCTCGCGCTTTAGTTCTACTGTTTTAGATATGTTCCTAGAGAAAATATAGTTGAAAGTTGATAGTAGCAATTATGCGGACAGTAGAAGGCTTATGTCCTTAATGCACCGCTCGGTGTTCTGGACCTCGAACGTGGTCTGTGGATGTTGCGAACATCTGACATACACGTTTTGATGACTACATGATAGTTCGGTAATGATAAATGGTTTAGAATTGAGGCACCGAAGACATTTTATGTCGCGGAACATATGAGATGTTTCGAGGACTGAAATTGGGATTTCAGGCTCGTGCCCACGTCAAGAGGTATAAGACCTCCGACGATTTTCTTAGCCTGCAAACTAAGGGAGAAAAGCTCAATCGTTGAGCTTGTGCTCAGATTGTCTGAGTACAACAATCACTAGAATCGAGTGGGAGTTGATCTTCCAGATAAGATAGTGATGTTTCACCAAAGTCATTGCCACCAAGCTGCTAGAGCTTCGTGATGAACTATAACATATCAGGGATAGATATGATGATCCTTGAAATATTCGCGATGTTTGACACCGCGAAAGTAGAAATCAAGCAGGAGCATCAATTGTTGATGGTTAGTAAAACCACTAGTTTCAAGAAGGGCAAGGGAAAGAAGGGATACTTCATGAAACGACAAATCAGCTGCTGCTCTAGTGAAGAAACCCAAGGTTGAACCCAAACCCAAGACTGAGTGCTTCTGTAATAAGGGGAACAGCCACTGGAGCAGAATTACCCTAGATACTTGGTAGATGAGAAGGCTGTCGGTAGAAGTATATTGGATATACATTATGTGAATGTGTACTTTACTAGTACTCCTAGTAGCATCAGGGTATTAGATACCGGTTCGGTTGCTAAGTGTTAGTAACTCGAAATAAAAGCTACGAAATAAACGGAGACTAGCTAAAGGTGAGCTGACGAGATGTGTTGGAAATGTTCCAAGGTTGATGTGATCAAGCATCACACGCTCCCTCTACCATCGAGATTGGTGTTAAACCTAAATAATTGTTATTTGGTGTTTGCGTTGAGCATAGACATGATTGGATTATGTCTATCGCAATACGGTTATTCATTTAAGGAGAATAATGGTTACTCTATTTATTTGAATGATACCTTCAATGGTCTTGCATCTAAAATGAATGGTTTATTGAATCTCGATCATAGTGATACACATGTTCATGCCAAAAGATATAAGATAGTAATGATAATACCACCTACTTGTGGCATTGCCATGTAAGTCATATTGGTATAAAACGCATGAAGAAGCTCCATGTTGATGGATCTTTGGACTCACTCATTTTTTTGAAAAAGGATTGAGTAATGTGGACCATGTCTATTGGTATATACGCATGAAGAAACTCCATGCAGATGGACCGTTTGGACTCACTTGATTTTGAATCGCTTGAGACATGCAAATCATACCACATGGGCAAGATGACTGAAAGCTTCGGTTTCAGTAAAATGGAACAAGAAAGCAACTTGTTGGAAGTAACACATTTTGATGTGTGCAGTCCAATGAGTGCTGAGGCACGCAGTGGATATCGTTATGCTCTTACTTCACAGATGATTTGAGTAGGTACTGAGTATATTTACTTGATGAAACACAAGTCTGAATTATTGAATGGTTCAAGTAATTTCAGAATGAAGTTGAATATTGTCATGACAAAAGGATAAAATATCTATGATATGATCATAGAGATGAATATCTGAGTTGCGAGTTTGGCATAAAATTAAGACATTGTGGAAATTGTTTCACGACTAATACCGCCGGGAACACCATAGTGTAATGGTGTGTCCGAACATCATAACTGCACCCTATTGGATATGATGCATACCATGATGTCTCTTATCGAATTACCACTATCGTTCATGGGTTAGGCAACCGCACTCACTTAAAATAGGGCACCACGTAATTCCGATGAGATGACACCGTATGAACTATGGTTTAGAGAAACCTAAGCTGTCATTTCTTAAAAGTTTGGGGCTGCGACGCTTATATGAAAAAGTTTCAGGCTGATAAGCTCGAACCCAAAGCGGATAACTGCATCTTCATAGGACACCCAAAATAGTTGGGTATACCTCCTGTCTCAGATCCGAAAGCATTAGGGATTGTTTCTCAAATCGGGTCCTTTCTCGAGGAAAAGTTTCTCTCGAAAGAATTGAGTGGGAGGATGGTGGAGACTTGATGAGGTTATTGAACCGTCACTTCAACTAGTGTGTAGCAAGGCACAGGATTGTTCCTGTGGCACCTACACCAATTGAAGTGGAAGCTTATGATAGTGATCATGAGACTTCGGATCAAGTCACTCCCAAACCTCGTAGGGTGACAAGGATGCGTACTGCTTCAGAATGGTACAGTAATCCTGTCTTGGAAGTCATGTTGCTAGACAACAATGAACCTACAAACTATGGAGAAGCAATGGTGGGCCCGGATTCCGATGAATGGCTCGAGGCCATATAATCCGAGAGAGGATCCATATATGAAAACAAAGTGTAGACTTTGGAAGAACTACTTGATGGTCGTAAGACTGTTAGGTACATATGGATTTTAAAAGGAAGACGGACAATGATGGTAAATGTCACCATTTAGAAAGCTCGACTTGTCATTAAAATGTTTTCCGACAAGTTCAAGGAGTTGACTACGATGAGACTTTCTCACCCGTAGCAATGCTAAAAGTCTGTTTGAATTATGTTAGCGATTACTGCATTATTTATGAAATTATGCAGATAGGATGTCAAAAAACATTGTTTCCTCGACGATTTTCTTGAGGAAAGGTTGTATGTGATACAGCCAGAAGGTTTTGACAATACTGAAAGATGCTAATAAGTATGCAAAGCTCCAGCAATCCCTCTAAGGACTGGAGTAAGCATCTCAGAGTTGGAATGTACACTTTGATGAGTTGATCAAAGATTTTAGGTTTATAAAAAGTTTATGAGAAACTTGTAATTCCAAAGAAGTGAGTGGGAGCACTATAGAATTTCTGACAAGTATATGTTGTTGACATATTGTTGATCAGAAATGATGTAGAATTTCTGGAAAGCATATAGGGTTATTTGAAGAGTGTTTTCAATGGAAAACCTGGATTAAGCTACTTAAACATTGAGCATCAAGATCTATAAGGATAGATCAAGATCGCTTAATAGTACTTTCAAATGAATACATACCGTGACAAGATTTTGAAGGAATTCAAAATAGATCAGCAAAGAAGGAGTTCTCGGCTGTGTTACAAGGTGTGAGTATTGAGCAAGACTCAAGACATGACCACGGCAGAATAGAGAGAAAGGACGAAGGTCGCCCCCTATGCTTCAGACATAGGCTCTAAAGTATGCTATGCTGTGTACCGCATCTAAAGTGTGCCAAACCATGAGTCAGTCAAGGGGTACAAGTGTGATCTAGAAAATGGATCACAGGACAACGGTCAAAGTTATCCTTAGTAACTAGTGGACTAAGGAATTTTCTCGATTATGGAGGTGATAAAAGAGTTCGTCGTAAAGGGTTACGTCGATGCAAACTTTGACACTGATCCAGATTATTCTAAGTAGTAAATTGGATTCGTATAGTAGAACAGTTATTTGGAATAGCTCCAAATAGAGCGTGGTAACTGCATCTAGGAGATGACATAGAGATTTGTAAAGCACACACGGATCTGAAAGGTTCAGACCCGTTGACTATAACATCTCTCACAAGCATAACATGATCAAACCAAAAACTCATTGAGTGTTAATCACATAGTAATGTGAACTAGATTATTGACTCTAGTAAACTCTTTGGGTATTAGTCACATGGGGATGTGACCTTGGGTGTTGGAATCATTGCAATCACATATCGATGTGAACTGGATTATTGACTCTAGTGCAAGTGGGAGACTGTTGGAAATATGCCCTAGAGGCAATAATAAATTGATTATTATTATATTTCCTTGTTCATGATAATCGTTTATTATCCATGCTAGAATTGTATTGATAGGAAACTCAGATACATGTGTGGATACATAGACAACACCATGTCCCTAGTAAGCCTCTAGTTGACTAGCTCGTTGATCAATAGATGGTTACGGTTTCCTGACCATGGACATTGGATGTCATTGATAACGGGATCACATCATTAGGAGAATGATGTGATGGACAAGACCCAATCCTAAGCCTAGCACAAGATCATGTAGTTCGTATGCTAAAGCTTTTATAATGTCAAGTATCATTTCCTTAGACCATGAGATTGTGCAACTCCCGGATACCGTAGGAATGCTTTGGGTGTGCCAAACGTCACAACGTAACTGGGTGGCTATAAAGGTACACTACGGGTATCTCCGAAAGTGTCCGTTGGGTTGCACGAATCGAGACTGGGATTTGTCACTCCGTGTGACGGAGAGGTATCTCTGGGCCCACTCGGTAGGACATCATCATAATGTGCACAATGTGATCAAGGAGTTGATCACGGGATGATGTGTTACGGAACGAGTAAAGAGACTTGCCGGTAACGAGATTGAACAAGGTATCGGGATACCGACGATCGAATCTCGGGCAAGTATCGTACCGATAGACAAAGGGAATTGTATACGGGATTGATTAAAGTCCTTGACATCGTGGTTCATCCGATGAGATCATCGTGGAACATGTGGGAGCCAACATGGGTATCCAGATCCCGCTGTTGGTTATTGACCGGAGAACATCACGGTCATGTCTGCATGTCTCCCGAACCCGTAGGGTCTACACACTTAAGGTTCGCTGACGCTAGGGTTATAAAGGAAGCTTGTATGTGGTTACCGAATGTTGTTCGGAGTCCCGGATGAGATCCCGGACGTCACGAGGAGTTCCGGAATGGTTCGGAGGTAAAGATTTATATATAGGAAGTCCTATTTCGGCCATCGGGACAAGTTTCGGTGTCATCGGTATTGTACCGGGACCACCGGAGGGGTCCCGGGGGCCCGCCGGGTGGGGCCACCTATCCCGGAGGGTCCCATGGGCTGAAGTGGGAAGGGATCCAGCCCAAAGTGGGCTGGGGCGCCACTTCCCCTAAGGCCCATGCGCCTAGGGTGAAGGGGGAACCCTAAGGGAAGAGTCCCAAGGGGGTAAGGCACCTCCCAGGTGCCTTGGGGGGGGAGGGAAACCTCCCCTGGCCGCCGCCCCCTAGGAGATTGGATCTCCTAGGGCTGGCGCACCCCCCCTTGGGATCCCTATATATAGTGGGGGTAGAGGGCCTCTTGAGACACACCTTTTGCCTTTGGTGCAGCCCCTCCCTCTCCCAAGTTCTTCTCCTCTCTTGTGGTGCTTGGCGAAGCCCTGCTGGATTGCCACGCTCCTCCATCATCACCACGCCGTTGTGCTGCTGCTGGATGGAGTCTTCCTCAACCTCTCCCTCTCTCCTTGCTGGATCAAGGCGTCGGAGACGTCACCGGGCTGTACGTGTGTTGAACGCGGAGGTGCTGTCCGTTCGGCACTAGGATCATCGGTGATCTGAATCACGACGAGTACGACTCCATCAACCCCGTTCAGTTGAACTCTTCCGCTTAGCGATCTACAAGGGTACGTAGATGCACTCTCCTTCCCTTCGTTGCTGGTTTCTCCATAGATAGATCTTGGTGACACGTAGGAAAAATTTTGAATTTCTGCTACGTTCCCCAACAGTGGCATCATGAGCTAGGTCTATTGCGTA
The DNA here is from genome assembly GCA_032464435.1 of Aegilops umbellulata. Classification (NCBI taxonomy): domain Eukaryota; kingdom Viridiplantae; phylum Streptophyta; class Magnoliopsida; order Poales; family Poaceae; genus Aegilops; species Aegilops umbellulata. Next base: position 12,548,934 of record CP136054.1, read on the forward strand.
GATTCTTTGCACGAGTAGAACACAAAGTAGTTGTGGGCGTTGATTTTGTTCAATATGCTTACCGTTACTAGTCAATCTTGATTCGGCGGCATTGTGGGATGAAGCGGCCCGGACCAACCTTACACGTACTCTTACGTGAGACCGGTTCCACCGACTGACGTGCACTAGATGCATAAAGTGGCTGGCGGGTGTCTGTCTCTCCTACTTTAGTCGGATCGGATTCGATGAAAAGGGTCCTTATGAAGGGTAAATAGCAATTGGCATATCACGTTGTGGTTTTGCGTAGGTAAGAAACGTTCTTGCTAGATACCCATAGCAGCCACGTAAAACATGCAACAACTTTAGAGGACGTCTAACTTGTTTTTGCAGGGTATGCTATGTGATGTGATATGGCCAAGAAGAATGTGATGAATGATATGTGATGTATGAAATTGATCATGTTCTTGTAATACGATTCACGACTTGCATGTCGATGAGTATGACAACCGGCAGGAGCCATAGGAGTTGTCTTTATTTATTGTATGACCTGCGAGTCATTGAACAACGCCATGTAATTACTTTACTTTATTGCTAACCGGTAGCCATAAGAGTAGAAGTAATAGTTGGCGTGACAACTTCATGGAGACACGATGATGGAGATCATGATGATGGAGATCATGGTGTCATGCCGGTGACAATGATGATCATGGAGCCCCGAAGATGGAGATCAAAAGGAGCAAAAGAATATTGGCCATATCATGTCACCTTTTGATTGCATGTGATGTTTATCATGTTTATGCATCTTGTTTACTTAGAACGACGATAGTAAATAAGATGATCCCTCATAAACAATTTCAAGAATGTGTTCTCCCCTAACTGTGCACCGTTGCTACAGTTCGTCGTTTCGAAGCACCACGTGATGATCGGGTGTGATAGATCCTTACGTTCACATACAACGGGTGTAAGACAGTTTTACACATGCAAAACACTTAGGGTTAACTTGACGAGCCTAGCATGTACAGACATGGCCTCGGAACACAGAAGACCGAAAGGTCGAGCATGAGTCGTATGGTAGATACGATCAACATGAAGATGTTCACCGACGTTGACTAGTCCGTCTCACGTGATGATCGGACACGGCCTAGTTGACTCGGATCATGTAATCACTTAGATGACTAGAGGGATGTCTATCTGAGTGGGAGTTCATAAGATGAACTTAATTATCCTGAACATAGTCAAAAAGATTTTGCAAATTATGTCGTAGCTCGCGCTTTAGTTCTACTGTTTTAGATATGTTCCTAGAGAAAATATAGTTGAAAGTTGATAGTAGCAATTATGCGGACAGTAGAAGGCTTATGTCCTTAATGCACCGCTCGGTGTGCTGGACCTCGAACGTGGTCTGTGGATGTTGCGAACATCTGACATACACGTTTTGATGACTACATGATAGTTCGGTAATGATAAATGGTTTAGAATTGAGGCACCGAAGACATTTTATGTCGCGGAACATATGAGATGTTTCGAGGACTGAAATTGGGATTTCAGGCTCGTGCCCACGTCAAGAGGTATAAGACCTCCGACGATTTTCTTAGCCTGCAAACTAAGGGAGAAAAGCTCAATCGTTGAGCTTGTGCTCAGATTGTCTGAGTACAACAATCACTAGAATCGAGTGGGAGTTGATCTTCCAGATAAGATAGTGATGTTTCACCAAAGTCATTGCCACCAAGCTGCTAGAGCTTCGTGATGAACTATAACATATCAGGGATAGATATGATGATCCTTGAAATATTCGCGATGTTTGACACCGCGAAAGTAGAAATCAAGCAGGAGCATCAATTGTTGATGGTTAGTAAAACCACTAGTTTCAAGAAGGGCAAGGGCAAGAAGGGATACTTCATGAAACGACAAATCAGCTGCTGCTCTAGTGAAGAAACCCAAGGTTGAACCCAAACCCAAGACTGAGTGCTTCTGTAATAAGGGGAACAGCCACTGGAGCAGAATTACCCTAGATACTTGGTAGATGAGAAGGCTGTCGGTAGAAGTATATTGGATATACATTATGTGAATGTGTACTTTACTAGTACTCCTAGTAGCATCAGGGTATTAGATACCGGTTCGGTTGCTAAGTGTTAGTAACTCGAAATAAAAGCTACGAAATAAACGGAGACTAGCTAAAGGTGAGCTGACGAGATGTGTTGGAAATGTTCCAAGGTTGATGTGATCAAGCATCACACGCTCCCTCTACCATCGAGATTGGTGTTAAACCTAAATAATTGTTATTTGGTGTTTGCGTTGAGCATAGACATGATTGGATTATGTCTATCGCAATACGGTTATTCATTTAAGGAGAATAATGGTTACTCTATTTATTTGAATGATACCTTCAATGGTCTTGCATCTAAAATGAATGGTTTATTGAATCTCGATCATAGTGATACACATGTTCATGCCAAAAGATATAAGATAGTAATGATAATACCACCTACTTGTGGCATTGCCATGTAAGTCATATTGGTATAAAACGCATGAAGAAGCTCCATGTTGATGGATCTTTGGACTCACTCATTTTTTTGAAAAAGGATTGAGTAATGTGGACCATGTCTATTGGTATATACGCATGAAGAAACTCCATGCAGATGGACCGTTTGGACTCACTTGATTTTGAATCGCTTGAGACATGCAAATCATACCACATGGGCAAGATGACTGAAAGCTTCGGTTTCAGTAAAATGGAACAAGAAAGCAACTTGTTGGAAGTAACACATTTTGATGTGTGCAGTCCAATGAGTGCTGAGGCACGCAGTGGATATCGTTATGCTCTTACTTCACAGATGATTTGAGTAGGTACTGAGTATATTTACTTGATGAAACACAAGTCTGAATTATTGAATGGTTCAAGTAATTTCAGAATGAAGTTGAATATTGTCATGACAAAAGGATAAAATATCTATGATATGATCATAGAGATGGATATCTGAGTTGCGAGTTTGGCATAAAATTAAGACATTGTGGAAATTGTTTCACGACTAATACCGCCGAGAACACCATAGTGTGATGGTGTGTCCGAACATCATAACTGCACCCTATTGGATATGATGCATACCATGATGTCTCTTATCGAATTACCACTATCGTTCATGGGTTAGGCAACCGCACTCACTTAAAATAGGGCACCACATAATTCCGATGAGATGACACCGTATGAACTATGGTTTAGAGAAACCTAAGCTGTCATTTCTTAAAAGTTTGGGGCTGCGACGCTTATATGAAAAGGTTTCAGGCTGATAAGCTCGAACCCAAAGCGGATAACTGCATCTTCATAGGACACCCAAAATAGTTGGGTATACCTCCTGTCTCAGATCCGAAAGCATTAGGGATTGTTTCTCAAATCGGGTCCTTTCTCGAGGAAAAGTTTCTCTCGAAAGAATTGAGTGGGAGGATGGTGGAGACTTGATGAGGTTATTGAACCGTCACTTCAACTAGTGTGTAGCAAGGCACAGGATTGTTCCTGTGGCACCTACACCAATTGAAGTGGAAGCTTATGATAGTGATCATGAGACTTCGGATCAAGTCACTCCCAAACCTCGTAGGGTGACAAGGATGCGTACTGCTTCAGAATGGTACAGTAATCCTGTCTTGGAAGTCATGTTGCTAGACAACAATGAACCTACAAACTATGGAGAAGCAATGGTGGGCCCGGATTCCGATGAATGGCTCGAGGCCATATAATCCGAGAGAGGATCCATATATGAAAACAAAGTGTAGACTTTGGAAGAACTACTTGATGGTCGTAAGACTGTTAGGTACATATGGATTTTAAAAGGAAGACGGACAATGATGGTAAATGTCACCATTTAGAAAGCTCGACTTGTCATTAAAATGTTTTCCGACAAGTTCAAGGAGTTGACTACGATGAGACTTTCTCACCCGTAGCAATGCTAAAAGTCTGTTTGAATTATGTTAGCGATTACTGCATTATTTATGAAATTATGCAGATAGGATGTCAAAAAACATTGTTTCCTCGACGATTTTCTTGAGGAAAGGTTGTATGTGATACAGCCAGAAGGTTTTGACAATACTGAAAGATGCTAATAAGTATGCAAAGCTCCAGCAATCCTTCTAAGGACTGGAGTAAGCATCTCGGAGTTGGAATGTACACTTTGATGAGTTGATCAAAGATTTTAGGTTTATAAAAAGTTTATGAGAAACTTGTAATTCCAAAGAAGTGAGTGGGAGCACTATAGAATTTCTGACAAGTATATGTTGTTGACATATTGTTGATCAGAAATGATGTAGAATTTCTGGAAAGCATATAGGGTTATTTGAAGAGTGTTTTCAATGGAAAACCTGGATTAAGCTACTTAAACATTGAGCATCAAGATCTATAAGGATAGATCAAGATCGCTTAATAGTACTTTCAAATGAATACATACCGTGACAAGATTTTGAAGGAATTCAAAATAGATCAGCAAAGAAGGAGTTCTCGGCTGTGTTACAAGGTGTGAGTATTGAGCAAGACTCAAGACATGACCACGGCAGAATAGAGAGAAAGGACGAAGGTCGCCCCCTATGCTTCAGACATAGGCTCTAAAGTATGCTATGCTGTGTACCGCATCTAAAGTGTGCCAAACCATGAGTCAGTCAAGGGGTACAAGTGTGATCTAGAAAATGGATCACAGGACAACGGTCAAAGTTATCCTTAGTAACTAGTGGACTAAGGAATTTTCTCGATTATGGAGGTGATAAAAGAGTTCGTCGTAAAGGGTTACGTCGATGCAAACTTTGACACTGATCCAGATTATTCTAAGTAGTAAATTGGATTCGTATAGTAGAACAGTTATTTGGAATAGCTCCAAATAGAGCGTGGTAACTGCATCTAGGAGATGACATAGAGATTTGTAAAGCACACACGGATCTGAAAGGTTCAGACCCGTTGACTATAACATCTCTCACAAGCATAACATGATCAAACCAAAAACTCATTGAGTGTTAATCACATAGTAATGTGAACTAGATTATTGACTCTAGTAAACTCTTTGGGTATTAGTCACATGGGGATGTGACCTTGGGTGTTGGAATCATTGCAATCACATATCGATGTGAACTGGATTATTGACTCTAGTGCAAGTGGGAGACTGTTGGAAATATGCCCTAGAGGCAATAATAAATTGATTATTATTATATTTCCTTGTTCATGATAATCGTTTATTATCCATGCTAGAATTGTATTGATAGGAAACTCAGATACATGTGTGGATACATAGACAACACCATGTCCCTAGTAAGCCTCTAGTTGACTAGCTCGTTGATCAATAGATGGTTACGGTTTCCTGACCATGGACATTGGATGTCATTGATAACGGGATCACATCATTAGGAGAATGATGTGATGGACAAGACCCAATCCTAAGCCTAGCACAAGATCATGTAGTTCGTATGCTAAAGCTTTTATAATGTCAAGTATCATTTCCTTAGACCATGAGATTGTGCAACTCCCGGATACCGTAGGAATGCTTTGGGTGTGCCAAACGTCACAACGTAACTGGGTGGCTATAAAGGTACACTACGGGTATCTCCGAAAGTGTCCGTTGGGTTGCACGAATCGAGACTGGGATTTGTCACTCCGTGTGACGGAGAGGTATCTCTGGGCCCACTCGGTAGGACATCATCATAATGTGCACAATGTGATCAAGGAGTTGATCACGGGATGATGTGTTACGGAACGAGTAAAGAGACTTGCCGGTAACGAGATTGAACAAGGTATCGGGATACCGACGATCGAATCTCGGGCAAGTATCGTACCGATAGACAAAGGGAATTGTATACGGGATTGATTAAAGTCCTTGACATCGTGGTTCATCCGATGAGATCATCGTGGAACATGTGGGAGCCAACATGGGTATCCAGATCCCGCTGTTGGTTATTGACCGGAGAACATCACGGTCATGTCTGCATGTCTCCCGAACCCGTAGGGTCTACACACTTAAGGTTCGATGACGCTAGGGTTATAAAGGAAGCTTGTATGTGGTTACCGAATGTTGTTCGGAGTCCCGGATGAGATCCCGGACGTCACGAGGAGTTCCGGAATGGTTCGGAGGTAAAGATTTATATATAGGAAGTCCTATTTCGGCCATCGGGACAAGTTTCGGGGTCATCGGTATTGTACCGGGACCACCGGAGGGGTCCCGGGGGCCCACCGGGTGGGGCCACCTATCCCGGAGGGTCCCATGGGCTAAAGTGGGAAGGGATCCAGCCCAAAGTGGGCTGGGGCGCCACTTCCCCTAAGGCCCATGCGCCTAGGGTGAAGGGGGAACCCTAAGGGAAGAGTCCCAAGGGGGTAAGGCACCTCCCAGGTGCCTTGGGGGGGAGGGAAACCTCCCCTGGCCGCCGCCCCCTAGGAGATTGGATCTCCTAGGGCTGGCGCACCCCCCCTTGGGATCCCTATATATAGTGGGGGTAGAGGGCCTCTTGAGACACACCTTTTGCCTTTGGTGCAGCCCCTCCCTCTCCCAAGTTCTTCTCCTCTCTTGCGGTGCTTGGCGAAGCCCTGCTGGATTGCCACGCTCCTCCATCATCACCACGCCGTTGTGCTGCTGCTGGATGGAGTCTTCCTCAACCTCTCCCTCTCTCCTTGCTGGATCAAGGCGTCGGAGACGTCACCGGGCTGTACGTGTGTTGAACGCGGAGGTGCTGTTCGTTCGGCACTAGGATCATCGGTGATCTCAATCACGACGAGTACGACTCCATCAACCCCGTTCAGTTGAACGCTTCCGCTTAGCGATCTACAAGGGTACGTAGATGCACTCTCCTTCCCTTCGTTGCTGGTTTCTCCATAGATAGATCTTGGTGACACGTAGAAAATTTTTGAATTTCTGCTACGTTCCCCAACAGGCCGTGCCCTTCATGGCGACGTCTGGTTGGACTGACAGCGACGACGACATCGACACAGACAGTTTCACGCCCTGGTTGGACTGCCGTCTCGTCTTGATGGAGAGCGCACCAACGCCGTCGTTGGAAATCTTGACCAACATGGAGACGAGGTTGGCAAAATCATCGACCAACATCGCGGCTGCTATCAAGTACTTCTGCGTGCAGGGGGGCAAACGACATTGTGTGGAGAAGGTGGATGCCTGGACTGCCGCGTGCTCGGGGCCGGACGCCGCGGCCTGCACCAGCGCCGACGCGGCGATGCACAAGTGCATAACCGGCCCATCCTCCCGCGACTCGGAGCAACCGCAGCCGCTGGGGAGTGCCCTAGCTGATTCATCCACGCCAGCTGGCCTCGCCTAGCTAGCTAGCTTCATTAGGGATACTATCTTATTGATCGATTACTTTCAGATTCGTGTTACTTTTTGTTTCCGGTGACGTCCTCTTGTACTCTTTTACTCGTGTAGATCATACAATAAGGACATCGATATCTCTCGAATATTTGGATTGGGATCTCCCCGGACGGAACGACTCGTTCGCTCGGATCCATCCATCAAATCGAACGGGATCATTGGGCTAGGAAGGAGTCCGCACCGAACGTTTCGTTCTCGATCTGTTTCTACTTATTAGGGATCCCGGTCTGTTTCTACTAGCGTGCAACAGGAATGAATCCAGCCCGACCGAAGAAAAAGAGGCCAAGTCGGTATAGAAAATATGTATTACAAAAACAATCTACTTAAAAATAGAGGAAAAACATATTACAAAAAGTTTCAATAATATATAGGTAATTATTTAGTGCACTATGTCTAGTTTCATTATGGATATCTTGGTATGTTAATTTCTAGTGCTTATCATGTACGTAGCTTAAATGTTCAGACCACTTTCAAATTCGTATTAGTTGTTTTGGGTACACTTATTTTGTATACTATTGTAAGCAATTTAATTGTTTAGATTTTTTATATGAAATTTTCAATAATATATTAGTTTGAATTCTTCACACAGTGTATATTTTAAATAGTGAGTGGAGTGAGTTAGCAGTTAAATTCCTCTGCTGCGCCTAAAAAAAGTGTACATGTATTCAAAGGACTTTGTGGGTGAATACAGAAATCCCCTCCGCCACCCGCATTGCTGCCTCCGGGACGACTCGGGCAGCTCAACCCAAGCGCCACGACCTGCGCTCCCAATCCCGTCTCTCCCCATTGTTGCCACGTGAGGGATCGCGCTGCATCGCATGCTAGTCGAGGAAGCTGGCAGTGAGGATCTGGTTGCCTCGTGCTTGGACGGGGTCTAGATTCGTGGAGGCGGCCGCAGCTAGTGGATCGACGCTGGCTCTACAGTGACCGGTGCTCGTCGATGCTAGCCTCCCTCCTCGGCCGGATGGTTGGTGAGGTGGCACCTGTGTAGCGGGTTTCCTCGGTGGAGGCTGAAGCCATCCATCTTCTTTAATCTTGGCAGCATCTGGTCACCAAAGCTGGTCCTTTATGCACTACGAGTAATCTGAGGCAAGCTGTGCCGATCACGACAGCCGCCGCACCCATTGGTGTTGCCCCGCTTCTTGTAGCTGTCGTCTAGGTTGTCTGCTTCATCCTCCTCATCCGCTCTTCTTGTGTACCAGGTGAAAACCTAGATCATGTCCGAATTGGGGGGCAACGGTGCTACGGGCGTCGTCATCCCCATGGGGGTCCCATCAAAGGAAGGTGGATGTGTGCTTTTCTGTATGTATGGAGGTGGATGGTGTGGCTTGGTCGAAGCCCACCTACCGCTACTGTTTGTCCTTTTTTGGTGCTCCTTGGCCATTTGTGGATGGCAAAGCTCTATGGTTTCCTGGCAGACTAGGTATTGCCTCTGAGCTCCATCTCGACATCCTACTTCCTCTTATGATGTGTCTTTAGTTGCACCGTGGTGCTTTGCCTTCTTCTCATGTGTTGGCCCATATGAGTGCCTAAGCCCCTTTTGTTGTGCTCGTTGTGGCATGGTGTTGGTGCTCTAGTTTGGTTTTCAGGATGGCAATGGCGTTGGTGCAATCTTTATCTCCCGGGGGAGCCTCTCCATCTTCCGATGGAGCGGCAACTTTCGTGCTAGCGATAGGGGAAGGGACCCCCCCCCCCCCCCCTTCAGCGATGGAGGAGGATGCCACCGTGTTTTCCAGAGACCATGGAGCTTACGTGAGCGCCTCCCCACTTGTTGCTTCTTTCCATCAAGGGCCTGTTGTCTCTGTTGGCTAATTGTTCACACTGGAGGGCTTCATCGTCCAAGCTATTGTGTGCCATAGTCTTCCCATATTTGCTTGTAGTTTGGGTGGAGCCTATTAGCATTGCTCGGGATCTTATATCATTTCGCTATTTTTTGGTTTCTTTTTCTTTGTAAGCCGTAGGTGATAATCTCCTAGCCGATTGATGGCTTTGTTAACAATATGTAGTTGAAACATGCAATGAGCTATATTGTTGGAAATATGAGCAATTTACTGAATGATTTTATTAACAGAAATACTGGATAAAGCATGACTAAAATAGCAAATATAAAGTAAGTCATGCAATCTGACAGAGAGAAGGTAAACATCGTCTGCATATATGAACTTGATCTAACCACATGTAGAAGAACAGACGCTAGATGAAACTGCTTATACGACATAGAACCTAACATACGTAGGGCAGAAACTAGAGCCAAGAACTGTAGCAGGACTTCTAACAGAAAAGGAAAGAACACGTACAGCACAGCAACAGCAGAAGCGCTGGACTTGGGGTCGGTGTGCTCGCCTGCCATGCCGTTGAGGAGGTCGTGGACGTCGGGGAAGAAGTCGTCGTCGGGGAAGTAGTCGTCGGCGACCGGATCGTCCGTGATGAAACAGCCAGTAGTCGTGCAGAGCGCTCCCCAAAAACCTTATCACCCTTCTCCCGTACAGGACTCAAAAGGTGCGGTTCCGGAGGCCTACTGTCCCGACTCGCGGTGCACGCCGCAAGCTGGGATGAGGAAGACAGCAGCAGCACAGAGAATGGAACTTGTATGGCGAGAGGAAGAGGACCTTCTGATGTGTCGCTCTGCAGAGGAGCGACCTCTCTTATATAGGCACAAGAGATGGATGCGAACAGGCTGCGATGGGAGGTGAAGCAACGGAGGGAGGCGAAGTGAACAGGCAGCACGCGAAGGGTGCGCCGTTCATATTAATTATCCACTACCGCAAAACTTTTCAGCTCCCAAGTGACCTTTCGTATACCCGTAGTGCGTGGCAAAAATTAGACATCGGCTCGGCTCATTCCCGCAACCCGCGGCGCGGCGCGGCGCGGCGCGGCGCGTCGTGACGAGGCGGGCGGCGGAGGAGGAGCGCGCGTGGATGTCCCTCTTGTTCTCATGCTCGTACAAGTGGGGAGAGAACCTCCCTTATAAGGAGGTCCATCTCCCACTCAACTAGCAATGTGGGACTAAACTTTAGTAGTATCCCTTGCCTTGCACAAATGGGTTAAGTGGGCCACTAGGATTTATTAGGAATTTCTGAAATAGTTATTGGGCTGCCCCAATATAGACTAAATTCCAGCAATCCCCCACCAGATCCCAGAGGCACACAGAAATTTGCCTTTGGTTCCAAAACACTGTTTTATATACCGGTACTGCAGTGGAGACTGTTAAGTTGAACTTCCACCTAGAACTTTATGCTACACTAGTAAGCAACTTGAACAGTGGACTGGGCCTTGAACTGCAAGTTTTCTGCGAATCTAGCTTCACATACAGCCTTGACCGATATGTGGCTACCGTGGGTCTTCCCCGCGGGTGGAGCTTATGCGTCACACTCCGTGACCTTTCATGAGTTTACTAGAGAGAACTCTACTCTCATAGATTGCGACGTTTGACAATCAGACTCATATAGGTGTGTTCTTCAAAAGATGTTCTGCAGGATAACATCTCTGCTTAAATAAGCCACTTAGAACACATTAAGGTATACATCAACCTGCCATGCAGATTAGGAGAGTATTGCATCTTCATGGAGTGGTATTGTAAATAGTAAGGATACTCTCCCCTCAGTTGACCAATAGCTTGTCTTCCACATCTAATTCACGGGATCTCCGATCACAAAGAATAGGTTACCACTGTGAACAACTCATATTGTGGGTCTCATACCCATCTCCCTCGATGCATTATCTATCACGTTACGTGATAGACCCTTAGTAAAAGGATCTGCCAGATTTTCAAACGTTTGGATATAATCCAACGCAATAACTCCGGAGTTTTTCATTTTCCTGACAGATTTTAACCTTCTTTGAACGTGTCTTGATGACTTCATGTTATCCTTTGAGCTGCTCACTTTCGTGGTCACAGTTTGATTGTCGCAGTTCATAAGGACACCCGGTACAGGTTTCTCAACAACCGGCAAGTCATTCAAGAGCTGGCGAAGCCAATCTGCTTCAACCGTAGCTGTATCTAGTGCTGTGAGTTCTGCTTCCATTGTTGACCTCGTTAAGATGGTCTGCTTGCAAGACTTCCAAGAAACAGCGCCACCTCCATGAGTGAATACATAACCGCTCGTGGCCTTTATCTCATCAGCATCTGAGATCCGGTTCGAGTCACTATACCCTTCAAGCACCTTTGGTTGCCCGGTGTAGTGAATTCCATAATTTGCAGTGCCTTGCAAATAACGCAAAACTCTCTCTAGAGCTTTCCAATGCACATCTCCTGGTTTTGAGACAAACCGACTCAGTTTGCTAACAGCAAAAGAGATGTCAGGTCTTGTAGCACTTGCTAAGTACATAAGCGAGCCAATAATCTGAGAATATTTCAATTGATCTCTGGCAATTCTTCGATTCTTTCGAAGTAACACACTCGCATCATATGGTGTTGGAGAGGGCTTGCAGTCACTATAGCCAAAGCGACTCAAGATCTTTTCCACATAGTGAGATTGAAGCAATGTAACCCACCATCATCATCTCTCAACAACTTGATGTTCAGAATGACATCAGCCACTCCTAAATCCTTCATCTCAAAACAACGAGATAGGAAATCCTTGACCTCCTTAATAACATTTAAATTTGTTCCGAAAATCAGTATGTCATCAACATACAAGCAAAGCATAACTCCCTCGCCCCTACCATGGCGATAGTACACACATTTGTCAGCTTCGTTCACAACAAAGCCTGCAGCTGTTAAAATTCTTTCAAACTTCTCATGCCACTGTTTGGGTGCTTGCTTAAGTCCGTACAAAGACTTCAGCAACTTGCACACTTTCCCTTCCTGACCATCTAGTACAAACCCATCTGGTTGTTCCATATAAATTTCCTCGTCCAACTCTCCATTTAGGAAAGCAGTCTTAACATCCATTTGATGAACGAGAAGACCATGCGAGGCAGCTAATGAAAGTAGAACTCGAATAGTGGTCAGTCGAGCCACAGGTGAGTAAGTATCAAAGAAGTCTTCACCTTCCTTTTGGGTATAACCTTTAGCCACGAGCCGAGCCTTGTACTTTTCAATAGTACCATCAGGCCTAAGCTTCTTCTTGAATACCCATTTGCATCCTATAGGTTTGCACCCATAAGGACGATCAGTTATCTCCCAGGTTTCATTCGTCAAGATGGAATCCATCTCGCTACGAACCGCTTCCTTCCAGTAGTCAGCATCTTCAGATGCATAAGCTTCTGAAATAGAACTGGGAGTGTCATCTATGAGATACACAAGAAAATCATCACCAAAGGACTTTGCAGTCCTCTGTCTCTTGCTCCTAGTAGGAACTTCATTGTTCTCCTCCACAGGACTTTCAAAGTGTTCCATCGAAATGGCAGGTTCGGTAATTATAACTGGTTCCTGATTCGATGAACTAGGCATCTCCTGATTAGATGAGGTAGCCATATCCTTCATGGGAAAGATATCTTCAAAGAAAGTCGCATCATTCGACTCCATGATCGTACCTACATGCATGTCAGGTACCTCAGATTTTACAACCAAGAATCTATAGCCAATGCTATGAAAAGCATATCCAGGAAAACACAATCCACAGTCTTTGGTCCAAGCTTCCGCTTCTTTGGGATTGGAACATTGACTTTCGCCAAACAACCCCATGTTCGTAGATAAGAGAGTTTTAACCTTTTCTTCTCCCATTCCTCGAATGAAGTTATCTCTTTGTTCGTTGTGGGAACTCGGTTTAGGACATGACATGCTGTCAATATCGCCTCCCCCCACCATGCCTTGGAGAGACCCAAAGTATCTAACATGGCGTTAACCAAATCTGTTAGAGTACGGTTCTTTCTTTCGGCCACCCCATTTCACTGAGGTGAGTAGGGAGGCGTCCTCTCATGGATTATACCATGTTTCGCACAAAAAGCATCAAATTCATTGGAAAAATACTCTCCACCACGGTCGGACCTAAGCCTCTTGATTTTTCGATCAAGTTGGTTTTCCACTTCAGCTTTATAGATCTTGAAAAAGTTCAAAGCCTCATCCTTAGATTTCAGAAGATACACACAACAGTATCTAGTGGAGTCATCAATTAACGTCATGAAATATTTCTTTCCACCTTTTGTCAAAACACCATTCGTTTCACATAGATCTGAATGTATATGTTCTAGTGGTGCAAGATTTCTTGTCTCCGCAGTCACGTGAGACTTACGAGGTTGCTTAGTTTGCACACACACACTTGACACTTAGATCCCTTGACAGTGGTGAAACTAGGGATTCAGTTCAACTTCGCTAATCGCGACATGCAACCAAAGTTAACATGACAAAGACGTGAATGCCACACATTTGATTCACTATTATTGCAAATATGATTAACGACTTTATTGCAAACGTCTGATAAGGATAAACGAAACAGACCTCCTCACTCATAGCCTTTACCAATAAAGGTTCCATACTTGGATATTACAAATTTATTCGACTCAAAGACAAGCTTGTAGGCATCTCTACACAGAAGAGATCCGCTAACAAGATTTTTATTGACGGAGGGGACATAATGCACGTTCTTCAGCCGCACGATCTTCCCTGAAGTAAACTTCAGATCGACCGTGCCAACACCACGAACAAAAGCACTTGAACCGTTGCCCATCAGCACGGTTGAAGTCCCTGCGGTCTGATAAGACGAAAACATGGAAATATCACCGCATACATGCACATTAGAACCCGTGTCAATCAACCAATCAGGAGAATGACATACTGAAAGAATAGTGGGAAATATACCATACCCAGCATCCTTCATGTCAGTGTCTCCAATGATAACATTAGCGGTCTTGCCGCTTTTTCCAGGATGACGCTTGTCAAAGCGATTAGGGCAACTAGGAGCCCAATGATCAGGATCCCCACACACATGACAAGCACCTTTCTTCTTGCCATTCTTCTTCTTGAAGTTCGTGTGTTGCACAGCCTTGTTCTTCCCATCAAACTTTGCTTTACCATCAAACTTGGCCTTGTTCTTGAATTTGTGGGGCTGGAAGTTCTGCTTCTGTACCACATTGGCACTAGATCCTCCCTCAATACCTCGAGCACGTGTGTCCTTTACTCTCGCCTTTTCTTCCACATCAAGAGTGCCAATGAGATCCGGAACAGAAAACTCCTGCCTCTTATGCTTCAGTAAGGTAGCAAAGTTCCTCCACGAAGGAGGAAGCTTAGTGATGATACCTCCGGCAACAAACTTGTCCGGTAGCGTACAACTGAAGTGCTCAAGTTCTCTAGCAAATGACTGTATCTCATGAGCTTGCTCAACCACAGAGCGCTCTTCAGTCATCCTGTAATCATAGAATTGCTCCATGATATACAGCTCAGTGCCAGCATCAGAGACCCCAAACTTGGCCTCAAGTGCATCCCACATATCTTTTCCATTATCAATTGACGCATAAGCATCAACTATGTTCTCACCAAGAACACTCAAGAGAGCAGCCTTAAACAGAGTATCCATTTTCTGAAAGGCTTGTGCCTGTTGAGCATCAAGCTCCCCTTCAGGTTTGCCAAGAGTGGCATCATAGCAACTCATGGTTTGAAACCATAAGACTGCTCTCACGCGCCATCTCTTATAGTGGATACCCTCAAACATAGGAGGTCTCATGGAAGCAGCAAAACAACTTGGTGTAAATTGACTATAGTAAGGTTTTTGGATTGTTGGAAATATGAGCAATTTACTGAATGATTTTATTAACAGAAATACTGGATAAAGCATGACTAAAATAGCAAATATAAAGTAAGTCATGCAATCTGACAGAGAGAAGGTGAACATCGTCTGCATATATGAACTTGATCTAACCACATGTAGAAGAACAGACGCTAGATGAAACTGCTTATACGACATAGAACATAACATACGTAGGGCAGAAACTAGAGCCAAGAACTGTAGCAGGACTTCTAACAGAAAATGAAAGAACACGTACGGCACAGCAACAGCAGAAGCGCTGGACTTGGGGTCGGTGTGCTCGCCTGCCATGTCGTTGAGGAGGTCGTGGACGCCGGGGAAGAAGTCGTCGTCGGGGAAGTAGCCGTCGGCGACCGGATCGTCCGTGATGAAACAGCCAGAAGTCGTGCAGAGCGCTCCCCAAAAACCTTATCACCCTTCTCCCGTACAGGACTCAAAAGGTGTGGTTCCGGAGGCCTACTGTCCCGACTCGCGGTGCACGCCGCAAGCCGGGATGAGGAAGACAGCAGCAGCACAGAGAATGGAACTTGTATGGCGAGAGGAAGAGGACCTTCTGATGTGTCGCTCTGGAGAGGAGCGACCTCTCTTATATAGGCACAAGAGATGGATGCGAACAGGCTGCGATGGGAGGTGAAGCAACGGAGGGAGGCGAAGTGAACAGGCAGCACGCGAAGGGTGCGCCGTTCATATTAATTATCCACTACCGCAAAACTTTTCAGCTCCCAAGTGACCTTTCGTATACCCGTAGTGCGTGGCAAAAATTAGACATCGGCTCGTTCCCGCAACGCGCGGCGCGGCGCGGCGTGACGAGGCGGGCGGCGGAGGAGGAGCGCGCGTGGATGTCCCTCTTGTTCTCATGCTCGTACAAGTGGGGAGAGAACCTCCCTTATAAGGAGGTCCATCTCCCACTCAACTAGCAATGTGGGACTAAACTTTAGTAGTATCCCTTGCCTTGCACAAATGGGCTAAGTGGGCCTCTAAGATTTATTAGGAATTTCTGAAATAGTTATTGGGCAGCCCCAATATAGACTAAATTCCAGCATATATAATCATCATATATACAATCAGGAAATGCTATGAGGTATAAAAGTATGCTTGAGCAGACGCACAAGCCAGCAAGCATCTCCTATCTACACACACAATGCCAAACCAAAGTAACTATCCAGATTATGTTCATTCTAGATGTACGACACAGACGAAAAACGGACTGCATATATAAAAGAAATAAAAGCCCGCGAAGATTCCATGGACCAACAACATAACTCTCTATGGTTAAACACTTATAGGAGAGGGGCGGGTTCCAGCGGAGTCCGAAACAAACTACATCCTATTTTTTAGCACTACTAACTGTAGAAGATCGACTCTCGCGGTCGTGACCATCGAGCCGATGGCCATGAGCTCGGAGGTAGCAAGGAACCAGAGGTGGGGAACTCACCATGGGCACTGTGTAGTCGATGCCGAGCAGTCAGCGGGTGCGTCAAACGGAAGAGGCTAGTGCCACACACCTCCTGGATGAACCCCCTGTCCTCTATTAGAATCTTGAATACCATAGCAGAACAACCTCATTAGATAACAAGCGAGCATGAGGAACTACACACACATCATGCAGCAAGAGTAAATACAAGCTTAGGTAGCACATGAGTTTCAATCATCCACACATGAGTCAGAAAGGACCAAATATGAAAAGAATTGGAACCTCCCATATATAGTTCAAATATTTTTGGTATAAATTTGTTGGTGTGAGTTATTCGGCAACTTTTCCTAAAACTGGAATTTCTTGGAGAAAGGGAAGCTCCTAAGATGCTTTTGTGTAGGGACAAATGTTTTGATTGGACGACATGTCAAAAAAGAATGTTTCAAAGACCACTGTCATCCGTCGTTGTGGCCGCCCGCCGCCGTCCTCCGCCATCGCCATCCCCCGCCGTCGCCATCCTTCGGGCTCATGATGTTGTATGTCGAGAGTTGAGACCCGATGCTGGAGTCTTATGACATTGTCCTATACGTCGGACTCGTCTTTTCTAAAACATGTTTTTAGGAAAAACGTCTCAAGACCTGTTTTTTTCTTGCGAAAACGCCTTTTTTAAGGATTAGGAGAACCAAGTTTTAATTATCCATAAATTACTTAGGCTTGCCAGTAATGTTTTAGTTTAATTTGTCAGACCCTGAAAAGAGTTTGTACATATATAACGAGTTCTCTAGAAAATAGCGATCCAAACAATAACTTAGGACTCAAGTCTATCTAGATATACAAAGCAAATCCTATCTATACGATTAAAATCGAGGGACTGTAGGTCGCGAGAGAGAGATTCCAAAACCAACACAAATCCAATCAGCACGTAGTCCGCGTACGTATGCGCGCCTATAAAACTAAATACGAGAGCACGCACGTCCCTCCACGGGAAAACCATCGAGTCCGGCCACGGCGACATCGACATCTCATCGGCAGGTTCGATCGCCGTCTCATCGTGAGGGAAAGCGCAGCAACACCGTCGGCCATCGCGTGCCATGGAGACGCAGAGCACAGCAGCAACATCACCCACGTCGTCCTTGGAAGAATCCGTTGCCGACATCGAGAGGTCGGTGGCCGATATCAAGAGGTCGATGGCAAAAAATTTTGCCGACGTCGAGAGGGTTATGAAGGACTTCTGCGTGCAGGAGGGCAAAGGCGAATGCGTGGACAAGGTCGGCGCCTGGGTTGCTGCGTGCTCGGGGCCGGACATGATGGCGTGCACTGGCGCGCAGGCGGCGCTGGACAAGTGCATGCAGGGCAACTCCAGCTGATTGATTCATCCATGCCGGCAGGCCACGTTACCTAATTAATAATTAGCCATCTCTAGTTTCACTATGGATATCTTAGGTAGATCAATTTCGATTTTTTATGAGTAACTACTTTAAGATTCATGTTGGTTGTTTCGGTATTGTCATCTTGCACTCTTGTAAGCACTTTCCCAGTTAGTAAACTATACGATATTTGTTCACAATTTTTATATGAAATTTTCAAAAATATAATAGTAGGAATTTCTTCATGCGGTGTATTTTTCTAAAATAGTGAGTGGAGTAGCTAGAGTTAGCAGTTAAATTCCTGCTGCCTGGCCTAATAAAAGTCTACAGAAATTCAAAAGACTCCCCTGGGGGACGACTCAACAAGCTCAACCCTAGCGCCGGCTGCTGCGACAAGAATCCCGACTCTCCTCCTTGTCTCCACTCGAGGGACCGCGCTGGTGCATCTCACGGTAGCTGAGTAAGGTAGCAATGAGGATCTGTCTGCCTCGTGCTTGGATGGGGGGGCACTAAATTCATGGCGGCGGCCTCGGCTGGTTGATCGACGTTGTTTCTACAGTGACCGATACTCGTCGGTCCCGCCGTCCTCCATGGCCGCGGTGGCGGTAAAGTGGTTGTCGGTTGCCCTTGTGTTGCGGGCCTCCTTGTTGATGGGGGCTGAACTAGATCTAGTGATGTTCATCTTCTTGAACCTTGGTTTTTCTTTAGAAAAGGAGGATGTACCTGGCCTTTGCATCTGAACGATGCATGCAGCCATATTATTAATTATTCACAAAGATCATACAAGGTGATACATCAACAAGCCTGAAGCCACCATCTTGGCAATGCTATTGCTACTCCTATACCTTGATGAAGGTGTGCCGAATGTCCGGGCCTAATACAAAACAGACATCGCACCAAAGCCTAACATCTAAAGCCGGTGTCCCATCCAAGCCACTACCTGGATTGGGTCCTGCACTGGTCCGGCACACTCCCAGTGAGCACCGGACGCTACAAGGGCAGTCACTTCCATCTTCCATCGGTCCATCTTCGGAGTAGAACTGATGCACCGACCTTACCAGGCCTCTCTGCCATCAACGCCACCATGACGCCAGACAGCTTCCTCCTCTGCGCGAGTCCATCTGCGCACATCAGACGCCGAGTCTCCACTGCTCCATGCCGTCGAGACCCACCGTCGACGATCAGTTGATGCCACAACGCTCCACCTACATGCCATCTCGCGTCGACTCTGAACTAGAAGCAACTCCACCATCCTGAGCAGTCCCCGGACGACGTCTTCAGGAAGGAACACGACACCAAAGTACCATCATCTCCCAAACAGAGGAACAGAGGCTTTCGCCTGCGCTCATGGTAGAGGTGTGGGGCGTAGGATCCACACCGAAGCCTCCAGGAAGGGAATCGGCGCCGAGGGCGTCGACTTTGGTGCGGCCGCCACGCCCGGCCTAGAGTTCCCCCAGATTCATGCCCACCCGCTAGATCCGTCTAGGCAGTATTGGCGTCGACCGTAGTCTCTACCAAAGCCAGCATGAACCGGAGTAGATCGAGCCGGAGACAACGCCTCCCATGGAACTCCGGTCAGCCATCGAGGAGCCGCCGTAGCACCGCCGCCTCCACGTCGCCCGTGCAGCTGTGGAAGCCCCCCCCCATCTGCAACCGCGGGTGCCACCCGCCAGGCTGACCGCACCGCGGTCCATCGATCGAGGCTGCCGCCCCGAGATCCGATCTGCCAGCCGCCGCCGCGCCATGAGAGCCAGATCCCACGCCTGCGTCCGCGCACCGCACACGCTCCTGCGCGCCGTACACACTCGTCTTGCAGCTCCAGCGCAAGCTCGCCACGGCAACCACACGCTCCCACGGCGGACGCCCCGAAACGCCCGAGCACCGTGAGAGAGAGAGAACCGGAGTGCCCCGCCGCCGCCGACGCTGCACGGGCTTTGCCCGGCGGCGCCTGCTGGCGGCGGCGAGGGGAGGGAGATCTGGCGAGGAGGGAGCTCTCCCGACGGCGAGGGTTCCGCCCCGGTCGCCCACGGGGTGGGCGATACCGGGGACGTGTGTGTGTGTGATGATGGATGGAACTCAAATTACAACCTTGGTGGGGCTGATCTTGCCTTTGGTGGCCTGGGGTCACCAAGCCGATCGTTTATGCACCAGAGAAATCCAAGGCCAGTTGTGCTGACCACAACGGCCCCGCTTCTTGTAGGCGTCCTCCATGTTGTCCCCTTCCCCCCTCCTCATTCCCACTTCTTGTGTACAAGGTGAAAACCTAGATCCTGTTCAAATTGGCGGCAACGGAGCTCGAGTGTCACCACCCCGATGGGATGCCATCATTGGTGCGCATGGGGTGGATGTGTGCTTCTCTTGTTGTATAGAGGTAGATGGTGGCTTGGTTTGAGCCCTCCTACCAGTTTCTCTATGTGTAAGGTCGCTCCTGTTCGTCTTCTTTGGGTGCTCCTTCGCCCCCGTTGCTGATCAGTAAGTTATTTTTATTACTCAACCATCTACTTTGCGAATTTACACCTCCTACTATGCATGACAGGGGAGCCAAACACTGCACTCCCCATGAAATCAATTACCGCATATAACCCACAAGTGTTCTGCTTCAGAAATGTGAGTATCCCAACAGCCTGTATTAACTCCAGGAAATGTTCAGGGAGGTGAACCCATTCACATTACAAAGTATCTCAACAAGTTGTTACAAGTATAGGAACAACATACATACAGGTCAAAGTCACTATACATCTCAGCAGGATGACCATGTGCATGTGGTATAATATCAGGAGTACTATCGTCTACCACAGCCATCATCAGTATAGTAGAAACTCTTACAATAGCCCGGAAAGTAGATTGGAATATAACAATCTACAGGTACAACTTGCCTACTTGAAGAAGGTTTACTGAACACACATCGTCCTAATATATCAGGGAATGGTTTCTAATTCTCATCAGTTAGACATACTTCATTCTAAACAGTGAATGTAGCTTGCGGCTCATTTGGCCAGCGTCTGGTCCAACTGTTAGCAATGTCAACCCACCACTGCAGTTCTGAATGTCACAGCCCTAGTTTAAATTACTAGTCTGTAAATCTTATGAAATGTGGGCCATGCACGACCATGGATGGCCAAAGTCGGTCCTAAACAGCAACATTCCATTGCTAAAACAGCTCATGAAAGACACCACCATCCAATTCAAATCTACAACTGCCAAGCAAAACTACATTGGTCTGCATCTTCAGGTTCTTCTTCGGTGAGTGTGGTTTTCTGTAGCTCGAGATGCATGGTACCCCTTATCTCTGCTATCCATTTTTGCATTGCGATCCGTGCAGGTGCATTTGTCTTTTTTGTTTCTCTCAAAGGATACAACATATAAACTTCAAATTTTATAGAACAACAATACATTCTAACTACAATATGGGAAAAAAATTTCATGCATTTTTAAAACTTAAAATAATATTTTTAGTCAAACAAAATCTCATTTTGTATTTTTATATCAGACCAAAAAAACTGAAAGTTTTTTCACACATTGATGTTCTAATATTTGTTTGATCTGCAAAGTTTGAAGTTCATATATACATCACTCCGTCCGCATTGACACAGATAAAATCATAGATTAAAAAGTTTCTCAACAAATCAGAAGGTCTTCTCAAGTAAGTAGCGCCCCGCTCAAACCAGCTACATAGATAGCTCAAAAATATAAATTCAGGGGGTAAGAAGAAATCTCTCCAAAATTCAGCACATCTTGAACGGTATGAGAGGCGGAATAAGTAACGTTCAGCCTCCCTAAACACATGTGCTCTTGTATTAACAGTATTATGAAGGAGGCACATGTTAATTCTCATCAGACAAACAATATTCATCCACCTAATTAACGATCCTTGTGTTATTTCCCCATAAAACCACCACTCGCCTAAACAACATACTGAGTTGCTCAAGAAATAGACACAAACTTGCCATTCTCCTTGATAGAGTTATGTCGAATATTGTGTACAAGGTTAGTTACAGTTGGACGCTAAGTTGTACTGTGTTTATATAGGATATGAAGTCGTGTGTATCCTACTACTTTGTCCTGCTTTATTGGCCCCTTCGTAATTTGTGCCAAATTTTGACCAGAGATTTAACTAACAAAATGTTAATGTAAGTCAACAAAAATTGTATTGTTGGATTCGTATTTAAACATAGTTTTTAATGATATAACTTTTTAATAACATACATGAACATTTTGTTAGTTAAATTTATGGTCAAAATTTGGCACAAAATACAATGAGGACTAATAAATCAGGATGGAGGTAGTAGGCCTCTCGTATATAGGCGGTAGACACACGATGTAACCTATTCCAACATAATAGCACAGGCGTGCAACGGGGACCCAGCGGCATGTGTCGGCGCCCGGGTGGCTGAGGTGCGGTATTGTGATGGTGTCATGGGGAGGAGCGAAACGTAGTCAGGCCCCGGGGATATAGCCATAGCGGTGAACCTCGTTAACAAATTTCAGTGTCGTGCCTTTGTGATTGTTTGGTCCTTGGATGATCAACTATGCAAGTTAATCAGCCTCTTAAGCAATTAATCGGAGGATTTATCAGTCTATCGGCTACACGGCGACCTTACAAGTAGGGATTAATTGCCAAATTAACTGTTTAATCGAACAAATTCTAGAACAGGGCCAATAATCATGCTAATTTGGTACATGACAATCTGTTATGGTTGAATTAATATGACTAACGTCTGTAGCTATCTTTAACAGTATTTTATTGAAGTACCTCAATATGTAAAGTTCAGTAGTTCGTACTATCATGTTATTGCATCAAAAAAGAAAGGAAATCTCCCATTCTGATTGTTTTAGCTAAACTAAACAAAAGATACTAGCAAGTTGCTTAGGAGATATGAATGGTAGCAGGGGTAGACAGCCAACAAAACAATTATGTTGTTACAGTGCAAACAATAAATATGATTATTTGGATCATCTGAAGGATAAAACAATCAATCTCGCCCATGTGCAATAATTTTAATGTGTCTTTGTGTAGTATATAGTGTTTATTAATCGTTCGTGATGAGATATGTGCCTTTGTAGTATAATATAACAAATAGAAGATAGATGGCGCTAGACTAAGTTTTCCAACCGTGCAAAGATAGAGACCTGCATTGCTCTCATCAATGACCTGCAACGATGGAGATCTGCATTCACGCATGCTTCTACAATGATCCTTGAGCCCATCAAAATTAATAGCTATAGTGTTCACTGACTGAGCTACTCACATGTGGGCGTCTTGAAGAGTATGGTGAATTCTCTTTTATCTTGGTGGTTGTTCATTTCATAGACATTTCAATATATCCTTTTTTTTGGATGGTTCTGTTTTCTCCTTTATTTTGGGGATATTTTTATAGTGATAACTCTAGTTTTTTCAATCACATTTACCTCCTGATCTTTTGGTTTTCGTTTAACTTTTCCGTTGAAATTTCACAAATGATAGAATCATCTCTGGAGGTTTTAAGAATTTTTTTCTAGAAAAGGCATATGTACTTTTTTTAGAAAAAAGTAGAAAAATATTAATATCTAGCAGATACCAATTACACTCAGCCTCTACAACAACAAGATGCCTACAAAAATCGAGGATGCACACAACTAAAGAACAAAATAAAAATATAAGAAAAATGAGAAAAAAGATCGCGACACGATGATCAATCACCCGCAGTAGCCGTACTCTAACCATCACCAAAGATAACACTGGACTGCAAATGCGGTTCTCGAAAAGCAACGCCTCCATGAAGGAAACAAAGCACAAGCGTTGTCGTTGCCCGGTCAAAGATCTTACGTTTTCACCCTAGAGAGAGATCGCGTTCCCAAAACAAAGCCTTCAACAAGGCCACTGCCAGGCACAACAAATAAAGGCCAGACCTTGGGTTTTCACCTTGGAAATCCCAAGCATCCACCAACAAAGAAGTCCTCCAATGCCATCGACCCCATTTGCGGAGGCTACTACCGAAGTCACGTACCACCAGTCTCACAGAACTCACGTCCCATTTGGACGGGAACATATCCGGCAAGCCAAGTCTGAACAACTACCTGTGAAGCAAAGTCGTCATCGCATTCAAGACCCCGCCTTCGCCACTTGCATGTCCTTCAATCATGCCATGACATTCTCCGCATGTGATGATCCCATGGAAATCTTGGTGCAGACATGTCCCAATGTGCCAACAAAAACAGAGCTTCACGATACCCCGGTGAAGCTGGTTATGCTGATGTTGCGGGTGCGCATGGCCGCCCCCCTATCCAATCAAGGTGTCCAAAGAGTGCCATATGCACCTATCCTTGTTTTCCTTCGAAGGAGAAGTCCAGAACTCGCAGATGGCAAGATTGAAGATACCAGGTTCTCAATTGCAGGAGCTTGTGAGCAACGATACTGAGCAAGACCGAGCTAAGGGGAAACCATCCGATGACGGGAACACCATGCGTACGATATTTGAGATCTAATTTGCACCAACAATGTTTATACAGGAATAACCAAAATGTGAGCGTTGCCACTACATAATTTTCTACTGCCAATAGTTTTATTTATTGCTACTGCAAATAATTTTAATCATTTCTCTTGCACAAATTTATCCACATAGTGCACATGTATGATTTATCTAACATTATGTTTTGACGAAATAGGCTTTCGCCCCGCTATATTAATATAGCAACCACGCGATACAATTGCCGAGGCGTCAACAAAAGCACGCGATCTCTGTCTCACTGTGACAAGCAAAGCGGGACTGGCGGGACCATGAGGAAACAACATGGAATGAGGAGCGGTAGAGTAAGCAGCCAGGCAGGAGGGGACAACCTCCACCACCCTTGGCCAGACCAGGCCTAGCCTAGGAGCAAACTAGACACCACTGCCCAGCCGAGCCCAAAACGGGCTTGTGAAGCTCCCGTCACCGCGCTCCAGTATGTGAGCCGCTGTCTCTGCCACCCCCAGCATGAGCCACACCTTCGTCGGCCGGAGACGACAAGGGAAAGCCCAGGCCAATATTGCAAGATAAAATTTTGTCTTTATAGAACAAAATTATACACCGATAAAAAATGTTGTCTATATTTTCATGAAATTAAATATGCTATGCAAAACTCTTTACTTCGTATCGTCATGATCATCCACAATATTAAAACTTTAAATAAACAAACAAGAGGTACTGACACATGGTTTTGGATAGAGCAGTATGGCGCAATATATATGTTATCCCTGAAAATATAATGTCTTCCTGGCTCACACTGTAGCTTCATGATAGTTTTGTCGGCTATGATAACAGAAGGTGCTGACACATGGTCCTGGAAACAGTTATGACATTAGGGGTAAATATAATAGCTGACAGCTCTAAAAAATATTCCCGCAAAAAAAGGACAGCTCTAAAAAATAAGCTGACAAAAGAATCATGAAGCTATTATCGGGAAAACGAATTGTGCGAGTACGATTCGCCAAAATGAGTGGTTGTCCATCCACCTTGTCTAGGGGCAACTTAATTTTAACGTGTCTTTGTATAGTATATATAGTGTTGATTAATCGTCCGTGATGAGATCTGTTGTGCCTTTGTGTGATATAACAAATAGAAGATACAAGGCGTCAGACTAAGTTTTCCATCCGTGCAAAGATAGAGATATGGATGCATATCTCTCATCAATGACCTGCAATGACGGAGATCTGCATTGACGCATGCTTCTACAATGATCCATGAGCCCACAAAAATTAATTGCTATGCGGTTGACTGACTGAGGTACTCACATGGACGTGGGCGTCTTGTTGAGTATGGTGACTTCTCCTTTATCTTAGGGGTTGCTGGTTTCATAGACATTTGAATGTATTGTTTATTGGATGGTTGTGCTTTCTTCTTTATTTCGGGGTTAGTTTTTAAAGAGAAAAGTCTAGTTTTCTCACTAACACTTTCACATGGAGAAGTGTCACTCACATTTATTTTCACTCACATTTACCTCCGGACCTTTATTTGGACTCACGTTTACCTCCTGACCTTTTGGTTTAGGTTTAATTATCCTGTTCAATTTTCATAAATTATAAAATAGTCTATAGAAGTTTTAATAAAACAATCTAATCTAAAAAGATAATTATTTATGTTACCTGCAGAACGACCCCAAGAGCCGCCCCTCCATGGCCCACCACGTCTTGGGCTCCCTCCAGCTGCTGCTGCCCCCAAGCACCGCCAAGTCCTCCTCGTCCTTCTCGATGACAAGGTCGAGATCACTGGCTGCATCGGCGACACCGGTGCACAGAGGCCACCGTCGTCACGAAGGCTAGCTAGCACTAGTAGAAAAAGTGGTTTTCGTTCGGGCCTGGCTAGCCCATTAGTCCCGGTTCTGCCCCGAACTGGGACCAATGGGGGCATTTGTCCCGGTTCGTGATCCCAAGGGGCCGGCCGGGGCCTCATGGGCATTGGTCCCGATTCGTCTGGCCCTTTTGGTCCCGGTTGGTGGGACGAACCGGGACCAATGGGCCTCGCTCCTGGCCCACCACCATTGGTCCCGGTTGGTGGCTTGAACCGGGACCAAATGCTACCCTTTAGTCCCGGTTCATGCCACCAACCGGGACCAGTGAGGTGCCTATATATACCCCCAGCGTAAGAGCAGAGCACACTGCTCTATTTTTTCGCTTAGCCGAGGGGAGAGGGCTTGGTGGTGCTCTAGCTCACCTCCTATGCACACAAGGTGTTCGATGGAATGCCCGAGCCACACTACTTAAGCTTTCTCCTCTCCAAGCTCGACCTTCAAGCTTCATTTTCCTCAATATTTGTCTAGGTTTAGCGGTCCATCACGCCCCGTCCCCGTCTTCACCGCCGTCGATCACCCGCGCCGATCTCATCGCCGGCACCACCGTGGTGAGCCTCTTGTTCTTATCTTCTTCCTGAAAGGAAAAATATTCTTACTTGTATGTTTAGATAAATACTTGTATTATTTTCTTACTTTTATTATTGCATCTTATATAGTGCGATGGTTTTGGTATCCGCCCCTGTCGGCCCTCGTCCTGTCTATGATTCGGATGTGGTACAGCGAGGCTTCTTTTAAATGCTACAAATTTCCTGTCAATTTTCACATGGTAGCAAAGGATAGGGGCCTCCTCATTCTCTAGAAGGCCCTCAAAGTGCAAGTCTTCTATGGTGATAGGGATCTGCATTGAGTTCAAAATGAATGGAAAATGGTAAAGTTGAATGGATGTTAATCTAGGTGTTACTCCCTGAGTCTAGATACATTCGTATGAGTGTCAACTAATTTTGAACATATTAGGTGTTACTCTCGAGTCTAGATACATTTGTTTGAGTGTCAACTAATTCTGACGGGAGGAAGTACAGTTTAAGGAATAAAGCTAAGCCACAGCCAGGAAATATATATATATATATATATATATATATATATATATATATATATATATATATATATATATATATATATATATATAGGGCGGGGGGCGCTAGTTCCACAACGAGCGGCGGGTAGCTAGCTATAGCTCGATCGATAGGTTTAACATACATCGATGAATATGGGTGTAGATGGGTTTGGCGAGGTGGGCATTCGTGTGGTGAGTCGCCGGCTGGTGAAGGCATCCGACCCCTCCATCCAACCGCAGGTGGTGCCCCTCTCCAACCTCGACCTGTACGTCGGCAACGTACAAGTCGCCATACTATGCCTCTATCCCAAGCCTCCGGCGGGCAGGGATTTCGCCGGCGTGGTGGCCACCTTCGAGTCCTTGCTGCCGGCTTTACTCAACGAGTTCTACCCTTTCGCCGGCCGCATCGGCACCAACCCAAGCTCAGGCCTCCCAGAGCTGCTCTGCCACAACCAGGGCGCAGAGCTGGTCGTGGGAGAGATCGGCGTCGCTCTGGGGAGCCTGGACTACGGCCTGGCGGACAAGTCCTTGAAGAAGCTGATGCTCCCGTACGCGGAGGACGTCACCTTCTCGGTGCAGCTGCTGTCCTTCGCCTGCGGCAGCTTCTCCGTGCTGTGGGCAACCAACCACCTCGTCGGCGACGGCCATGACAACATCAGGTTCCTGCGGATGTGGTCCCAGCTCGCACGAACCGGGAGAATCGTCGCCGACGGAAAGCTAAGCCACGACCGCTCGGTGTTCCGCCCTCGCAACCCGCCGTCGTACAGAGCCTCGCTCGCCGCCGACCTAACCACGTTCGACCCGCGCCGGCTGGTAAACGTCCTGACGGCCCACGACAGCTTCGTCGACCGCCTCTACTACATCGACGCGGCCGACATCGCCAGGCTGCGCGAGACGGCGAGCACCAGGCTGCAGCGCTCCTCACGCGTCCAGGCGGTGTCCGCGTACCTGTGGAAGGTCCTCGCCGGCGTGGTTGCCGCTTCCCGCGTGCCCGAGGAGCGCTGCCGCATGGGGTGGTGGGTGAGCGCGCGCCGTCGTCTCACGTCGCCTCACCTCGCCTCTGCGATGCGCAACTACTTCGGCAACGTCACGACCTATGCCTACGGGGACGCGACGCTGGAGGAGATCCAGCGCAAGTCGCTCGCGGAGGTGGCGGCCATGGCGCGGGAGCCGGTCGCCTCCGTCAACTACGACGAGTACATCCAGGATCTGGTGGACTTCGTGGAGGTGCACAAGGGACAAGGGCTGATGGAGACGGCCGTCGTCGGGCTGGGCACCCCGACCCTAAGCCAGTCCGTGTTCGACTCATTCCCGCTCGACACCGACTTCGGCTTCGGCCAAGCTGCTCTCGCCATGCCCATCTCCGACTTCGCCAACCTCTGCTCAGCCTACCTGTCCATCAGCGCGCGGCCGGCCGGCGACGGCTCCTGGCTCGTCAGTGCCTACATATGGCCGCGTCTCGCCGCCGCCCTCGAGGCCGATGAGCAGCACATCTTCAAGCCTCTCACGGCGGACTACCTCGGCCTCACAGCCTCCTAGAAAACACACACGCTATTCGGTGTGTTCTTCGGCAAACAAAATAAAATTCCTTTGGTTTTTGCTCTTCATCCAACAATAAAATCCTTGCCTTGTGTTGTGCTATGTACTTTGGTTTTTGTGTTTTCTTTATTATTTTCTATGGATTTTAGCCCTGATTTTCCAAATAAATGGATTGGTTTGTGTAAGTTATCGATCCGGTTTCTCAAGCTGGCCGGATCGGCGAAACAAGAGAGCGACTCTCTTGGCATGGTATCTTTGAGTTTTACCAATATTATGCGGCACAAGCTTATCCTCAAACTGCACATATAAGTTTTATCCCATCTTTACGAAGAATACTTGATTATTCCTTTTCTCTGCGCACCGCTTGGCGTGAAGGCTTGGTTTATAGCCGAGCAAGCCGACCGCTCGGCTATAAAATGAGTGTATTTTATCGATTACAAGGGCTATATTTAGGTATTTAAAAACCAAAGGGCAATATATAAGCTGAGTATGGCGTTAGAGGACACTTGGCTAATACCAAGATGCCCTCATGCAGCCGTCAAGCACGTGGTGATATATTCATTAATTTCAGGAAATACTACAACCGTCGCGACACGGGTAGGTTAGGTTAAGTTTTTCAGTTTTATTCCAACTACAACTACAAAATCAGGAGCGACCCGCAACAACACAAGTTTCATCGAAATACTAAAACCGTCGGCGACACGGGTAGGTTAGGTTAAGTTTTTCATTTTTATTCCAACTACAACTACAAAATCAGAAGTGGCCCGTAATAGTTGGCTTTACCAAGTAGGACATGCAAACGGATCCAGGCCCCCTCTTATGCCCATCCCAACCGTCAAGCCATCACTGAATTTCATTAATTTCAGTAGACATTAAAATATTACGCTTCCGCCAAAATATTTTAGTAATTTCAGTAGTACACAAGAAGTCAAATATTTTTCAAAATTTTTGGAAATTTCAAATATTTAATTAAAATCATGTAAATATTTCAGCCCTTTGGCCGAAATGCAAACTGAAATCACTGAATTTCATGAATTTTAGTGATTTTGGTTGGTGCTGAAATTTCTTTGAAACTGAAATTGAAAACCATGGGCGGTAGAAGCACCGCAGGTGCTTCCGCGAGCTACACGTGTATGGCGGTATTTTCTTTGCATAATATGTTGTGTTCTTTGTGTAGGCCATGCGTCTTTTTATGTTGTATTCGGCTTACACGAGCTAAGTCCGAGGGACCTGCGGATGCCTTGTGTTTTCTAGATGGTAATCGGCTTATAATTTGTTTAAGATGAGTATCCGAGAAAATACACCCGACTTACCAAAAAGCACTAAGCAACATGTCTTTTTCTCTCAGTCGCAAAAAAAAACATGTTTTTCTCTTAGTGGCCTTTTTAGATTTTTATTCTACTTCATATAGAGCTCAAAGAGCCAACCTCGCCACCAACATGGTCTACCAAATTTTGCCCAAGACATCATGTCCATGATCACAGACCAGTCAGGTTTAAACATGTTTTCATCACTATGAAATTCACACAAAAATACCAAATCGACCAAGTGTTGAAACTTACGTTTCGATAAAGACTCAGACACCTGTTTCAAACTCATCTCTATGTCCGTGAGGTCCGCAAGCTAGACGTAGACGGCCTGCGCCGTTGCTGGAGTGCGCACCTCCCATTGCCGCGGACGAGGCCGGCGTCTGCTATGCCTCCTCGAAGCCACCGTGATCGCCACCAGCTTGGGAGGAGAGGGGAGGGTCGTCGCCTTTGAAGGGGAGGGTAGGGTCGCCGGCTTGGGAGGGGAGAGGGCCTGGTCGGGAGACACCAGAAGAGAGAAGAGAATAGACAGAGAGGAAGAAGAAAGAGAAGATGAAGAGGAAACTGACATGTGGGCCCCACATGTAAGTTAACGGTCAAACTAAGATCAAACTGGCGGTTTGTTTAGGTGCGGGCCCAACCTGTCACGACCGTGATCAACTGATAAGGACTTGGGGATTTGGGTTTTTTGAAACAGCCGACACCGACTTGGTAGTTATCAGCGAAAAAAATTCGGTAGTGTTTTGTAACCCTAACCCGAATTGCAGTAGTTTTATGCTATTTACTCACACTATCTCTATGAGCATTGTTCGAGCACCAGGAGAATGCATCGCCGGAAATCCTGAAAACGTCTTCAGGAATAATGCGAGCACCAGGATTTGAAAACGCATCGCCGGAAATCCTGAAATAAATTCAGGAATAATGCGAGCACCAGGATTTGAACCCTGATGGGTTGGGGATACCACTGTCCACCTAACCAACTCAACCACAGGTTGATTCGCGAAATCTAACCATTCGAGCCATGCATATCTCATAGTTTTTCCCGTGGCCATGGAGGGTGCCACATATGTACACCCAACCATTAATATGGGAGCCGATACCTGTAAGTTTGTCGACATTTATAGTTTATATATATGCTAAGCAGTTATAATAAAAAAACTGGGATAATACTAATTTTGAACTTTGTACACCCGCCTATATATTGCCGTGCATGCATGCAGAAGCGAACCGACCGAGAAGACTATTAATTAGCAGCAAGCTCTCTAGGTCGAATATGGTAACAGCTAATGCTAATGGCTCCGGCGACCTGAGCATCCGCGTGCTGAGTCGCCGCCTTGTCAAGGCCTCCGACCCATCTACCAAGCCGCACGTAGCCGCCTTCTCAAACCTCGACCTCTACCCTGGCAACGAGCAAGCCTCCATAGTATGCATCTACCCCAAGCTCCCAAAGGCCGGCGACTTCCCGGCGGTTGTGGCCACCTTTGAGTCCATCCTCCCGTCGTTGCTCAACGACTTCTACCATTTCGCCGGGCGCATCCGCACCAACCCAAGCTCCGGCCTCCCCGAGCTGCTCTGCGACAACCAAGGCGCGGAGCTGGTGGTGGGCGAGGCCGGAGTCGCCATGGCCAGCCTGGACTACGGCCTGGCGGAGCAGTCGTTGAAGAAGATAATGCTGCCGTACGCCGAGGACGTCACGCTCTCGGTTCAGCTGCTCACCTTCGCCTGTGGCGGCTTCTCCGTCGTGTGGGCGACCAACAACCTTGTGTGTGACGGCCAAGCCTTCACCATGTTCGTGAGGAGGTGGTCCGAGCTCGCCCGGACCGGGCGCATCGTCGACGGACCGCCCAACCATGACCGCTCGGTGTTCAGCCCTCGCAGGCCGCCGTCGTACGGAGCCTCGATCAGGGACATGTTCGCGACGTACAACCATGACCGGCTGGTGAACGTGCTGACGGCGCACGACAGCTTCGTCGAGCGCCTCTACTACATCGAGGCGAGCGACATCGCCGCCCTGCGGGAGGCGGCAAGCAGCAAGCTCCAGCGCCCGTCGCGCGTCCAGGCGGTGTCCGCTTACCTGTGGAAGGCCCTCGCCCGCGTTGTGGCCGCGTC
This sequence comes from Aegilops umbellulata, assembly GCA_032464435.1. Lineage (NCBI taxonomy): Eukaryota > Viridiplantae > Streptophyta > Magnoliopsida > Poales > Poaceae > Aegilops > Aegilops umbellulata. The sequence goes on from CP136054.1 coordinate 12,581,035, forward strand.
CCGCGTGCCGGAGGAGCGCTGCTGCATGGGGTGGATGGTGGACGCACGGCGGCGGGTGAAGGCGCCGGAGCTCGTCCGGGCGATGGGCAACTACTTCGGCAACGTTACGGCCTACGCTCTCGGGGAGGCAGCCGTTGAGGAGATACAGGAGAAGGAGCTGGCGGAGGTGGCGGCCATGGTGCGGGAGACCATCACGTCTATCGACTACGATGAGTACACCCAGGAGCTGGTGGACTGGGTGGAGGAGCACAAGACAGAGAGGCTGATGGAGAAGGGCGTCATCGGGCTCGGTACGCCCACCTTGAACCAGACGGTGTTCGCGTCGTTCCCGCTCGACACCGACTTCGGCTTCGGCCATGCCGTGCTGGCAATGCCCATGTGCGACTACGGGAGGCTCAGCTCGGGGTACCTGTCGATCGGAGCTCGGCCGGGAGGCGACGGCTCCTGGCTGGTCAACGCCTACATATGGCCTCGCCTTGCGGCGGCGCTCGAGTCGGACCAGCAGCGCATCTTCAAGCCTCTCACGGCGGAGTATCTAGGGCTCGTCTAGGGATACCACTCTGCTGTCTGCCCGGTTTCTTCTTCAATAAGTCTTTGCTTCGTCTTTTGAGGCATGAAAGCAGCTCGTGCTTGTTTTACTTCCACCTATTCTGCAATACCCCAAATAAAGCCCTTCTGTATGGAGGGTAGTTTGTTTGATCAATAAATGTTTGAGTCGTTCATAAGGTTTCCTTGATTAGTATACAACTCAGTTGATGACTATGTTTCACAACTCATGTGCATGGAGATGCTAAACCGATAGTATGGACTCGGGGATGGAGACCACGCAGTCGGACATACCAACTTTGAGACGCAGCGAGATGTTGTCATATGTTAGTGTCAAGTACAATGTTTATGCCATGTCCTAGACCTAAGGTCCTCGCATGTTCTTGGGATGAGTATCGACTTACTTAGGATCTATTAAACGCTACTCCATAACTGGCTAGTTATAAATGTAGCTTTTGGGTGGGTGGTGAGATATGCCGCGAGACATGGCCGACCAAGATGGGATTTGCCCCTCCTATTTGAAGAGGTATTTTCTGGACCCTCTCGAGTGATCAGATTCGGAAAGCATGACCATGCGACTTGGGTTCAGTGTTAACCCAGTTCAGGAATCTGTATCACGGTGTCAAGAAGAGAGGTCGAGCTACCACAAGGGTGACAAGTACTCGCCTTGAGCTTGACAACGTATATCGTGAGGCAAAAGGAATGTTGCAGATGATACATTGTCGCGGTTCGTCGAATGACTTTACACGCACATGAGAGTTGGCACGTTCAGCGAGGAGCCGCTACCAACTATCGACTCTGGTCGTGTCCATGTGTACGTAAACCTATAGGGTCACACACTTAAGGGGCTGCAGGCCATTCGGATTGGATTCGAGTGGAAATGGTTTTACTCCTAGTGGGCCTCAAGTATTGAGCCTATCTCGGAGGTCTATATATAGGGGAGTGGCCGCACAACTGAGGTTGATATTTTTCCACCATGGACAGCCTCCATCGCAACTTCCCACGCCCATCCCGCGCGACCTAACCTAGATGCCTGCCACCCGACGCTGCTCCCCGTACGTGTGGATACCTTGCAGGCATCGCATTCGTGGTGCTTGGATGAACTATTCGAGGGAACCGCGAGGTGCCGTTCGCGAGAGATCAACGTTCACGGATCTTTGCTGTTCGCGGGAGATCGATGACGCGAGGAGGAGACGCCTCGGGAGATCAACTACACGCATCACCAACTCTATTTTCTGCTGCGGTGACTGCGCGTCTAGTGGTAAACTCGATCTCATGATCTATCTCCAACAACTTGATCTTGGGTGCATGGTAGAATTTTTTTATTTGGCTCTAGCTTAGCATCCCGCGTGTTCCTACAGTCGTATCAGAGCCTATGCTGCGTGGTATTATATTCAAGGTAGAATTTTCATATGGTGATATGTAGATTGGTTTATGTACTAGCCAATGAGTTCGGTTGTCAATATGATTGACTATATACATGGTGTCAGGCGTTCGAAATTGTGATCTATTTTTCCGTGATGATGTTGTGGAGGTCGTGGCACAAATTACCCATACCCGTCGGTTTCGGCCATCAGGAAAGACAGTGGAACGTAAAGTCGGTCACAACACGCGAAGACCAATGAGATTGGTTGAATCAGATAGATGGTCAAAATAGAATAAATATGATTTGCCGGTCAAAATTCCAGTGTAAAAATGCATAGGTACTGCGAGGGGCCAGCCCCTCTACCCCCGCAAGGGCGCTGCCAGTTGACCCCACAGGGGGCAAAGCCCCATCGACCCCCATCCCGTTAATCTCTTAGGGCGGTGCATAACTTGTTTTTGCAGGGAATGCTTGTGACTTGGTACAACCCGTGTATGTTGCATGTACGTAATTATTTCATGACCTGCGTGTCGAGAGTACAACAACTGGTTGGAGCCATATGGTTGTCCAATTATTGTATTAATGACCTGCATGTCAACATGAGAAGCATTGTATTGTTATTTACTTTCAATAGCTACTAGTTTGTAATAGCGTAGTATCTTATGTAACACTTGGCGGTTGACACGATGGCGTGGGGATGAAGATCTCCACGAGGACAACCATGCATGGAGATGGAGATCACCATGGGCAGGCCGTGCAGGTGGAGATGAAGATCACCATGCGATATCAAAAGGGGCTATACCATATCACACACATATAAACTGCCTGTGAAAGTTTATGTCTGTTATGCACCCTTCTTTTGAATGGTAGACGTTTCAAGTAGGGTGATCTCTCAAAGAATGTCAAGTAAAAATGCCTCTCCAAATGTTGCACCATCACACATCAAGTATACTTAGTGGTGGGATTATAAAATTAAGGTGCCACTTGGTGTCCTTGAAGTGATGGGTTCGGTTCGGACACTTACATGCAGAGCATTGGTTATCTTGTCGTGGCTATCAGAACAGTTTTGGGCCTCGAGGCATAGGAGTTGGTGCGACATGAGATGTCCCCAACAACAAGAGTCGTATGGAGACACGATTAGCAAGAGATACTTATGGAGTGATCTCGTCTTCTAGCAGTGATGCAAATGCTCACTAGTTAACATGTTGATCTTCGATCTTGAATCACTAAGTATCATCAGAGGGATGTTGATTTTATTGGGAGTGGTGATCTTATTAAAATGTTTAATATGAATTACTCTTCATGAATACATGTCTTAGTGTTTTGCATCTTTCCGTTGGAGATCAATGGCACCACCTACTCAAGTTACTCCTTTTGCGCTGAAAACAATCCTGGAAAAAGATAAATGGAATGGGACAAACTTTACCACCTGGTATAGAAATCTGGGAATTGTTCTTAGGCATGAGAAAAAGGACCAAGTTCTAGAAAATCCGCTAGTGTATAAAAATCCGCTAGTGTATAAAAATCTGTATAATTATTGTATAAATATAGTATAATATGTAGAAAGGAAATACATAGAGTTAGTAGTGGCGGGGGGCCTCGCGCTATAGCTAGTTATTAGTAGCACGGGCCAAACACCACGCAGCTACTAATGTAAGTAGTATTAGAGCCGAGCCTGGCCCATCTTACTAGGAACCAGTTAGCTACGCGCTGATAAGTTGTTACATGATGATGATGAGTTTTTATATAGTTGCTAATGTATGCAGCGAGGCAACCCGCACTACTCCTATGCCTTTAAACCGCGCCACTACTATCCTTATCCCTTGTAGTGACGGGCAGATAGAGCGATGAAATGTGCATGTCCTCAATAGGCTCCAAAAGAGAACATTTGCGTAACTCAAGAAGTGTGGCGGGTGATGGATCGATGAGCTTCCCTATGTTCTATTTAGTGTAGATATGGCGTGGTAATTAACTTGTTTTTGTGCGTATAGTTACTAACGCTTTGAGCCTTTGTGGTTCATCTCACAATTTTTGACTTCGCAACTGGAGTAGGCCACAATGTTGAGATGCAAAAAAAGGTCCATAAAATAATTAAATGGAATATCATTTAGATACGACACTTATAAGATACTCTAAATATTAAGAGACGTGTTGAGTATATAATGAATAGGGGTCACTGTCTCTAAATAGTTTTCACTAAATAGGATGATGTGTCAAGAGACACTGCGTTGTGAGTTCCCTTCGCTAAATTAATTTGCCCTGGTTCGATTGCAGAGATGTGTGCGGAGTTTCTTGGGGGAGTTTGGCTGCCAATCGATGATAACTAGTTCTAGGACGCTACTAGGTCAGATTCGAAACTGAACGTATGGCTTGGTCCAAGAGTTTCGGCTCTCACAACCTGAAAATCTGCAGCTTTCAAACTAAATATTAAGAGATTCGAAACTGAACATATCTGTCAATTGGTTTGATGCTGTGGGCCAGTTTCATTATCTTTTTTTTTATCAGGTAGTTGGACGGCCACACCATGCCCTCAAAATCTGTCTAGATCTTGATCGGGAGGCATAAGATTTCTTATTCTGACAACCCTGAAACTGTTTGCCATGCATGCATTATCCTTCGCAAAGCGAATTAAGTTGCCCCTAGACAAGGGCGGATGGAGTATAGTTCACTGTAGCTTCATGATTCTTTTGTCAGCTTATTTTTTAGAGCTGCGGCTATTATATTTACACCTGCTGTTATATATGTTTCCAGAACCATGTGTCAGCAGCTTCTGTTATCATAGCCGATAAAACTATCACGAAGCTACAGTGTGAGCAATGAAGACGTTATATAACTAGGTATAAAATATATTGTGCTAAACTGCTCTATCCAAAACCATGTGTCTGCTCCTCTTGTTTGTTTCTTTACTATTTTTTCATATTGTGGATGATCATGACGATACATACTAAAGAGTTTTGCATAGCATATGTAATTTCATGCATACAGACAATGTTTTTTTATTGGTGTATTATTTCACTCTGTTAAGACAAATTATATTTTGGAATATTGAAATAATAATATTAGATAAATCATACATGTGCACTATGAAGCTAACCTTGTGCAAGAGAAATGAGTAAAATTAAGGGCAAGATTAATACCTATGCAATACAAAAAAACTATCTGCAGCAGTAAATTCATGTAACTGGCAACATTACTGGTACAAATAAAATCAAATATATAGTGCATACATGTACCTTTTTTAGAAAAACAAATCTTGAAACTTTGATAGAAAATTTTATGATTTATGAAATTTGAATGGGAAAACTAAACCAAACCAAAAGGCCGGGAGTTAAATGTGAGTGAAAATAAATGTCAGGAGGTAAATGTCAGTGAAAATAAATATGAGTGACACTTCTCCATGTGAAAATGTTAGTGAAAAAACTTGAATTTTCACAGTAAAAACAACCCCAAAATAAAGGAGGAAGCAGAACCATCCAAATAAACAATACTATATCGAAATGTTTATGAAACGAACAACCACCAACATAAGAGAGAAGTCACCATGCTCATTAAGACGACCATGTTCATCTGAGTAGTTAAGCCACTGCATAGCAATTAATAAAAAGAAAACTGAATAGCAATTAATTTTGATGGGCTCGTGGATCACAGCAGAAGCATGCATGAATGCATATGTCTATCGTTGCAGGTCATTCATGAGAGCAATGCATTCATATCTCTATCTTTGCACGGATGGAAAAATTAGTCTGGCGCCATCTATCTTCTATTTATTATATCACACAAAGGCACAGATCTCATCACGAACGATTAATCAACACTATATACTACACAAAGACACATTAAAATAAAGTTGCCCCTACACAAGGTGGATGGACGACCACTCATTTTGGCAGACTGTACTCGCACACTTCATTTTCCCAATAATAATGTGAATGGAGAGAGTATAATTCATACTGTAGCTTCATGATTCTTTTGTCGGCTTATTTTTTAGAGCTGCCTTTTTTTGAGGGAATATTTTTTAGAGCTGTCAGCTATTATATTTACCCCTACTGCCATAACTATTTCCAGAGCCATGCGTCGGCAGCTTTTGTTATCATAGCCGACAAAACTATCACGAAGCTACATTGTGAGCCAGGAAGACGTTATGTTTTCAGGGATAACATATATATTGTGCCAAACTACTCTATCCAAAACTATTTGCCAGCACCTCTTTTTTTCTTTATTTACAATTTTAATATTGTGGATGATCATGACGATACGAAGTAAAGAGTTTTGCAAAGCATATGTAATTTCATGCAGGCAGACAACACTTATTTATCGGTGTATAATTTTGCTCTGTAAAGACAAGATTTTATCTTGTGATATTGAAAACATAGTGTTAGATAAATCATAGATGTGCTCTTTGTGGATAAATTTGTGCAAGAGAATTGATTAAAATTAAGAACAAGTTTTATACCTGTTCAATAAAGAAAACTATCTGCAGTAGTGAATACATGTAGGTGGCAACACTCACATTTTGGTTATTCCTGTATAAACATTGCTAGTGCAAATTGGATCCTATATATTGTTCACACGGTGTTCCCGTCCTCGGATGGGTTCCCCTTGTTCGGTCTTGCTCATTCTCGTTGCTCACAAGCTCATGCAATTGAGAACCTGAGATCTTCAATCTGGCCATCTGCGATTTCCGGACTTCTCCTTCGAAGGAAAACAAGGACTGGCACATATGGCACTCTTTGGACACCTTGACTAGATAGGGACCTGTCGTGCGCACCCGTAACATCAGCATAACCAGCTTTACCAGGGTATCGTGAAGCTCTGTTTTTGTTGGCACCTTGGGACATGTCTGCACCAAGATTTCCATGGGATCAACACATGCGGAGAATGTCATGGAGTGATTGAAGGACATGCATGTGGCGAAGGCGGGGTCTTGGATGCGAAGAAGACTTTGCTTCATAGGCAGTTGTTTAGACATGGCTTACGGGATATGTTCCCATCCAGACGGGACGTGAATTCCTGTGAGCCTAATGGTGCGTGATTTGCAGTAGTAGCCTCCGCAAGTGGGGGTGGCGGCATTGGAGGACTTCTTTGTTATTCGGTGCTCCTCTGAGTACCCAATCAGGATTTCCAAGGTGAAAACCCAAGGTCTGGCCTTTATTGGTTATGCTTGGCAGTAGTCTTGTTGAAGGCATTATTGTTGGGAACCTGATCTTTCTCCAGGGTGAAAAGGTAATATCTTTGATCGGGCAACGACAACGCTGGTGCTTTGTTTCCTTCCTGGAGGCATTGCTTTTGGAGAACCTATTTTGTAGTCTGGGTGCCATCTTCGGTGGTGGTTAGAGTGCGGCTACTTCGGGTGATTGATCACCGTGGTGGGATATTTTTTTTCTCATTTTTTCTTCCCTTTTTAGTTTGATTTTTAGTTGTGTGCTTCTTGGATGTTTTCAGGCATCTTGTTGTTGCAGAGTCTGGGAGTAATTGGTATCTGCTTGATATTAATACATTCTCCTTTACAAAAAAATTACATATGCCTTTTCTAGAAATTTTTTTCTTAAAACTTCCAGGGATGATTCTATCATTTGTGAAATGTTAATGGCAAAATCAAACCAAAACCAAAACGTCAGGAGGTAAATGTGAGTGAATATTAAGGTCAAGAGGTAAATGTGATTGAAATAAATATGAGTCATAATTCTCCATGTGAAATTGTTAGGGAGATAACTAGACTTCTCTCTGTAAACATAACCCCAAAATTAAGGAGGAAACAAAACCATCCAAATAAACAATATATTGAGATGCCTATGAAACGAACAACCACCAAGATAATAGAGAATTCGCCATACTCATCAAGACGACCACATGTCAGTAGCTCAGTCAGTCAACATTATAGCAAGTAATTTTGATAGGCTCAAGGATCATAGTAGAAGCATGCATGAATCGTTGCAGGTCATTGATGAGAGCAATGCAGATCACTGTCTTTACACGGTCAGAAAAATTATTCGGGCGCCACCTATCTTCTTTTTGTTTAACCATATGAAGGTGCATATCTCATCACGAACGATTAATCAAAAATATATACTACACAATGACACATTAAAATTATTGCACATGGGCGAGATTGATGGCTTTATCCTTCATATGATCCAAATAATCGTATTTATTGTTCACACTATAACAACATAATGGTTTTGTTGGCTATCTACCCCCGCTACCATTCCTATCTCCTGAGCAACATGCTAGTATCTTTTGTTTAGTTTAGCTAAACAATTGGAATGAGAGATTTCTTTTTTTGTGTGCAATAACATGATAGTACAAACTGCTGAACTTTACATATTTAGGTTCTAAATAAAATACTGTTAAAGATAGCTAAAGGCATTAGTCATATTGATTCAACCATAAGAGATTATCATGTACCATATTAGCATGATTACTGGTCCTGTTCAAGAATTCGTCCGATTAACCAGTTAACTTGGAAATTAATCCCTAATTGTAAGGTCACCGTGTAGCCAATAAACTGATAAATCCTCCATTTAATTTCTTAACAGGACAATTAACTTGCCGATTACCCTATTAATCCCCTACTCCCTAGCCAACCAAGCAGCTACCAGTTAACAATTTCCTCAACAAATTTACTGGTATGTTCCTGTTTAGATGGTTCACCAATATACTTCCAAAGTTATTTTTGAGAATGATGCACCCTTTTTACATTTTTTTGGTATTATTCCATCAATGCTACACTACATCATAGCATCTTGTTTTTTTGGAATGGCTATGAAAGGACACGATAGGTATGTCTGGTGAACTTTTTGTGGAGATACTTGGGCTCATGTGTCTGAGAATAAGAGGATGTCCTCCCACATGATTTAGATATACCAACAACAATTAACCATGTCTCAATGTGAGATTGGAGACTAAAGAGTCTAGATTTTATAAGATTAACCGGAAGTGTTGACTTCAACCGTGTATTACTAATCCACTGCAGTTGAATTTTGCATATGGTTAATTTATTAATCAACACCTAGGAGGAATAGTTTGTAGGAGTTCCCTATAGCGTTGCCCTAGCAAAAGGAAATGTGATCGTTTATCAAAATTGTTTCTACTTATATTGTTTTATCCCGTTACTACTGCCGGACAAATTGTTAGCTAACTAATGAAAGAAAGGCATCATATTGTTTTGTCCCATTGCTACCAGAGCACCAATTTTTAGTTCATTAATTATGTTGCTATCTTCAAGTACTTTTAATCCGGAGGAAGTTCCACAAAACAAAATATGTTCATGTACAAGGCGAGTTTCTATTGTAGAGAAGAACCAGATTAATCAAGCGTCTTGTCCGTCTACTACATTATGCCCCACATTCAGGACTATGTATACAGACATTCCATGTTAAAGATCAGGCAGCCATCACTACTGGGATTGTCTTCTTAGAAACTTGGCAGAGCCCATAATAAACACGGCGAAACTTTGCCGAGTACCGAATTTGGCAAACATAAATCTTCGCCGAGTATCAGATGCATTTCACATTGAACCACTCGCTCGTTTAGAAACTTCTATACATTCTTTAATAATTATGAGTTACATTCAATCACATAGGATACTTCCCGGGAAAGAGTTTTGAAACTTAAGCATGCAAGTGGAATGGTTATGTCATTTTGTTGTCTAATCACATGATAAAAATGTCATGATAAACGATTCCTGAATAGCCTTCTCAACACATATCCCATACTCATAATATATTTTTATCATAAGAAGAGCTACTAGAGATTGGAGACGTGTAGAAGTTCTATATATACCCAAGCCTTTAGATGTCGAGGTGAGTGTGATATGAATTCATATTTGTTTATGCATATAGCTTCACTGCATCTAAGATATGGGAGGAAAACAAAAATGTGAGAGTCAAAAAGGTGAGAGGAAAACGAGCTGAATACCACCTTCTTTGTCATGTCTTGCTTAATCCACTTGAAGTCAGATTACCACTTCGGCAGGGTATGCTGATGGAACTTGAACTAGGAACCTCAGTGACATTTGTAGCCATACATTCAAAACACCTCCAGGCACATGATTTCAAAAGATATTTTTGAAGGAACGGGTCACCAAGCGTCTAATTGTGTGTTGTAGACATGACAATGTCTAAAATGGCGACTTTGAGGAAGCGTAATGGAACAAAGATTGTGTCATGCATGTGCTCTCTACCACACCCTCGACGGAAATCAAGATCCCAGTCCAGTGGAATGAGGAGGACTAGGATATGGACGACGAAGGGCCCAGCAACTAGATAGAGACAACTTAGGAGTGAGCCATAGGAAGATCATCTAGTGCACTGGGTGTGTGGATTTGAGGGCCCACTTGTAAGAGCGTGCGTATGTGTTTAAAAGGGGCAAGTGAATCAGACATGTGCCATAACTTATCGATGAAATGAGAATTGTTTGAACTCTCACCTACTCTGTTCTGCATCTCACCCTCTTCATCTGTTCTTCAACTTCTTCTCATCCCCTACTCCAAATTATCCTCTCAAATATGTGATTCTTCCACCAACACTAGTCGGACATCACAGTTTGACAATGGAAATCTTGGTAAATTTTTCTCTTTGACAGCACTCGGAAACAATTGATGCAGGCGCAAATCCATGATATAAGGGATATTTTCTGTAGCATTGTTTGAAAATACATGAGTTACGCAAGGGCCCTTTTGCTTCTTTACTTCTTGTTCTATGTGCACTCTGATGTTCGAATGTGCAGTGATGGTAGACCAGATATTTAGTTGGAATAAAAATAGATAAACTCAGATTTGGTGCAACCTGGGCTCACTCTTTTCAGTGAATAAATTATTGTCACAAAAAACCAGCCTTTTGCTTCTCTTGATGACATTATTTTTAGAAGTAAGAATGTGCATTTCTGCAGCCCATGCTGATAATGGTGTAACTATCATAGTAAGAATGTGCTATTTTTATTTTTAACTCGTGTAACAAATGGGGTAGATGTTTTTTTTATGTGGCCATAATGGTGTTAAGAGTGCTCAAATCTTGTAAGGGAAGAAAACATTGAAGAGCAGAATGAAGAAGAAAATCATTTAATTATATAGAACTGACATGCATTTGAACATCAACAGTCATTTAGTATTAATAATTCCGCATTTTGTGAATTCCTTTCTCCAATGTTTTCTTCCAGGTTTCTTTACTATGATAGGCTCACCAGGAAAGGAACCTGAAAATTTAAATCGTGTCAATTTCCTTTTCACACAATTCTCTCATGATGCAATGGTTTTAGAGAACGCTGTTGTTATTTGCCTGACACAAGTGATGTTTAGTATGACTTGAACTAACATAACATGCATAATACGTTCATTGTGTACATGAAGGTTGGTTTCTTTGAATCGTTTGGGGTTTGGGATTAGCCTGTTTGCAAAGGCTATTATCATTCCACCACTCACTGATTTATGAACATCTCCCATTCATTTAATGTGAGTTCCCTGCAACCACACACGATATTTCCCTTACTCCGTTTTCGGTAAGATATGGGAAACTAAACATTCAAGCATATTGTTCGCACAAGTGGAGAGACTGAAAAAGTCGCGCGCGTCGCTCTCCGGGCGGGGGGGGGGGGGGGATTGCATGGGAGAACCCTAGCCGCTGCCGGCGCCTCGTCCCTCGCCTTCGCAGCCCACGGCCGGATGCTGTCGGAGGAGGCCGAACAGGCGAAGCCCGCCTTGGTGGGCGGCAGCATCAGGGCAGTCTATTCCCGTGGCGACTCATCGCCCTGGACGGTGCAGCCCGCTCGCCGTGCGGTGGCGGAAGTCGGCACATTGGATCCCACGGTGGACCCCTCATAAGCGCGGAGAGATCCTTGTGTGTGGCTGACCGGGGTCGAGCACGAGGGATTCGGGCCTTGTTCGCCGTATCAATCTCGCGACGACACCTGTGTCTTCAGCCGGTGCGGTCAGGGTGATGACCCGGGCTGGCGGCGGCGACCGGTTCCTCCATGGCTGGTGGGATAAGTCGTTGACCTGGACAACTATGTGATGGGTGGCGGCAGTGGCCGCGGAACTAGCGTGCCATCCAGATCCATCTCGGCGTGGCCTTGGCCGACAGGCGATGCGTGCAGGGACTGGTCAGGGGCAACGCAACTTCCGGTGAAAATGTGCTGACTGCGGTCATGGCAGATGGTGGCGTCTCTAACGTCGTTTCCTTCTTCAAGGCATCGTCGTTTGTAAGTTGTGTCACTACGCTCGGGATATTCCGGGGGAAACTCTATTTCTGGGTATCCCGGATCGGACGATGACGGTGCCTTCAGCGCCATTCTCCCTCCTAGGGGCATCGTTCTGGAGTAGGTGTCGACTGGAAGAGACAAGTGGAGGAGCGGCGTTACATCTACCGCAAGGATGACGCAGGGTCTCGGTGGCGTGGCGCGCCGGAGTGTCGGCGACGAGCGCCCGCGCTAGATGGTGGAGCTATCTGGCGTCGAGATGGCCTGGCAAGATGAATATGTTGATCGCTCCTGAAGGTGGGAGAGCAGAACATGGCGGTGGCTGAATCTAAAGTGTGTGCATGCTATGCGCGCAAAGGGTCTAGCTAGACCGGTTGGTGCTCTCGAATTGCCGGCAGGCATCTTGGTGAGGCGACCGGAATATATGATGTGTGTTGATAAGTGGTCAGGGGTTGCCATTAAAGCTCGTAGGTGTAACGACAATAGTTTCTAGGGAGGTGGCTTTGCCTTGATCCATATATTTGTTTTGTTTTATTCCGTTGAATAATATAATAAAATGGTTGTGTGCATGGCTCGATGTAGAGACTAGGGGTAATCCTCTTTTTCGAAGAAAAGTAGAATGGTATAGTCACACGATTTTGCCAGTGACATGCTAAAATAGCATGATAAACGATTCCTGAATGATAAATCACATGCTGACATTATATTTGTTTTATAGGAAGAGCTGGATAGATTAGAGTATACTGCCCCAGGATTTTAAAGTGAGTGTGAGAGAGTTCAGATTTATTTACATGTTTAGCTTCAGAGCTTCAGAACATCTTTTTTTTCGCGAATACACAAAGCTTGCATATCTTTTATTGATAGAAGAAAGAGAATGAGTACAACAGAGAATACAGCACATGGCATGAACCCAAAGAGGCATGATCATGGAACCCGGAGCAGAGAGACAAGGGGTGCTCAGCCCGAACAGGGGAAATGACACAACTACACCCACAAATCCTAAACAGAGAGGCAGGCCGAACAAGCACGACGCCGAACATGTCAAAATCCAACACCAGGGACACCATGAGTGAACAAGATAGCGCCTTCAGGAAGGGGTGCAACGTCGTGACAACGCCGCCATCCGATCCGAAGAACCGGACCTAGGATTTCCCCCCAGCGCTCAAGAGGGGCACGGATAAAGGCCATGGCAAAGCACTCACGAGTGTCACCTCTGCCAACATCGGCAAGAAGAGCATGGATTTCACCTGGCCTAAGTCCGAGCAATCCCATAGCTGCCAAATCAGGATCCGAGGATGAGGAAGAGAATCTGCTAGTCAACCACCATCCCGGTACGGAAGTGCTGGGGCTGCATCTGCTACCGAAAGAACACGAGCTTTGGAAATGACATGCCGTCGGTGTCGAGGGGGTCGGGAAGGCAGCTTGGTAGAAAGCCGGCATGGAGGGTGGGATTGTGACCGGCGCCGCTGATGAGCTGGAGTCGGAAGGGAGCACAACTCCGAGCTGCCTGAGGTGAAGCCGCCAGAACACCGGCAAACCGAAGATGCCGGAAGGCGACACAGCGACCAGAGTGTTGGGGCTGAAATCACGGCGGTAGGGACGCCGAAGAACGCTGGTCTATGGCCACTGGGACCGGAGTAGTGTCGGCAAGGACCCGCCGCGAAGCTTTAGCCCGCTGACCAAAACAACACCTTGACCACACATGGGCAGTGGTCGCCGCCGTAACTAGAAGGAGACGCCATCGAAGACGGAGGGTGGCCTACAACACGGGGCAATACCGAGCCTTGGCCAGCCCGTGACCTCCACACGAGTCCTCCCACGCCCTAGTGAACAACAGCAAGAAGGAAGCTGCGCCAGCAAGGTGAAAGAGGTAGACTGGGGGAGGTGCACGACGGGCACGGCCTTGCCACCTCGCCGGATAGACAGGACGAACATTGTAGCAGTTGGAGGGTAGGGGAGCCCACGACGCAATAGATCGGATCTGGGGGGCGAGGAGGTTGGGGACGAGGAGCTGCAGCACGAAAGGAATGAGGTGGCCCAGCCGTCCCCATCCTCAGGCGCGGCGCGGCGTCAGCGGCGCGGGGAGGCGATGGCGGCAAAGGGGTTGTTGGGACAGCGCAAGGGGGGGGGGGATGAAACCGCCCCACCGCTGCCATCCCCGAGCGCGGCGCGGCTTCGCTGGCCGGCCCTTCGGCGGCAGCGATGCGGGGGGAGGGGGGCACTGGCGGAGGTAGGCTACCGGTGGCGACGAAGGTTTCCCCCGTATCGCCTGTTGCGGGCGACACGGCGGCAGGGCTGACCAGCTCGAGGATTTCGGCCGAGCTTTAGAACGTCTGAAATATTGAAGGAAAACAAAAACATGAGAGTCAACAGGTATTGGAGAAGTTGGTACAGAGTGGTACATGGAGAGAGAATTATTACTTTTACTGGAGGTTCAAAGAAGTTATGTTTACACCTTCGATTTCACTTTATGGGCACTATGGAGTTGCAAAGAAAAAATATATAAAATATCATCATTCGTACGCATTTATATGCAGGTAATGAAAATGTCTCCACCTAATTATAAGATTATTAAGCACTCTTAGTATCCGGGAGTCCCTGGTACTGTGAAGATGATATTAAGACTAATTAATGGACAATGTAATTCATTCTTCACAAAATCAATGGTTTCTTGTGAAATGCAGCAAACATATTGTAAAATTTATGTGGTCCAAATGGGTCCTAAGTTTGCAAATGAGGAGCTGAAGGTGATGTGCTTGCTTCATAAAGTGATACCGGGTCATGCAATTTATGTAAAATTGTAACTTCCTGTAGAGAAGAGTTGTACCTGGTCTTGCAATTAGTTTTGACATTGACAATTAACTTTGTACGAAATTCAAAGAAGGTGGGTTCTTTTTTTTAGAAAAGGAGGATGACCCCCGGCCTCTGCATCTGGGCGATGCATACAGTCACTTTATTAATTATTCTCACAAGACCTTACAGAGTCATACAACAGTAAGACTAAAGCCACCATCTAAGCAACAAACTGTCGCTACACCTATCTAGTTGATGAAGGGACGCAGATAGCCTTGGCCTAATACCAAACAGACATCGTAGCCAAGCCTAACATCTAAGACCTGAGACCCCAACCTAGCCACTTGCCGGGTCTGGGGCACACATTGGTCCAGCGTGCTTTCAGGGGCCGCCGCCGCCAACTGCCACCGCTCCATCTTCAGAACTA